>CM028137.1:235667500-236917500 GCA_016271365.2 Neoceratodus forsteri
CAATAGCAGTCCCTTTTTCAGGGACGACTTGGAAGAGCAACTAGAGAAGTACAGTACAGAGCAATTTCACAAAAAGATAATTACAATACAATGCAAATTCACAGAAAGATATTTACAGTAGCAAAGACATATCATAGTAAAAAGAAACAATGGTCATAAAGCACAGCACATTACAGGAATGTAGCAGCATAACATAACAAATAACAGGCTTGGCAACTAATAATACAGTTATACATAACCATGTAAAGTCAAGCAATGAGAACATGTGCAGAAAGGTAAAGGTGGAGATTTGGGACAGGCAAGAGGCAAGCTTAACACAAGAGAGAATCCAAGGGTGAAGGGGGCAGAGGGCAAGGAGAGAAGCATGGGTAGGGAGTCAGGTAGGAAGAGACAGAGAGAAAACAGCAGGGTCAGAGTAGGTGAGGCCTTACCGGAAGCAGAAGCAAGTAGCACCTGAACAGAGCATGGTAAGCAAGTTGGACTGGAATATGGGACGAGAGAGGCAAGACAGAATGAAAGCAGGAAGGGAGTTCCATTCAGACACTGCTGTAAAAGAGAAGGACTTATGGGCAGTAGCTAGTCGTAAATTAGACCTTATGGGGGGGGAGGGAGGCAGATCTTAGAGCTTGAGGAGCTAATCTGTGGTGGACTGTCTCACTGAGGCAGGGAGGGGTGACTTTATGGATCAGCTTATGCATGAGGCATGGGGTGGTAAATCTCAGTTTAGATTCATATGGCAGCCAACCTAAAGCAGAGAGGATGTCACAGTGATGATGACAGGTGTTGACCCCCAGTGCAAACTTTCCCACTCCATGATATGCCAGAGTCAGCAGAGACAGGGTAGTAACACTAGCTGACAGTAATAAAGGAACACCATAAGTTAGTGTGGAGACGGAAGAAGGAACAAATTTAAGGCAAGAGGTGAGGGTGAGGAAGGGATGGATGTGATAGAGAGACCTAACTTTGGTTCAAGGATTTAACTATAGTGGAGGCATGGATAGGAAAGGAAAATGGGGAATCGAGGTGAGGCCCAGGTATTTCAAGGTGTGGGAGATTCAAGGGCATCCCAATTCAGAGATGAAATATAAGTGGGGGGAAGGAGAGTACTAAGAGAGGAGGATGGGTGTGAGAATAACATACTTTTAGTCTTTTTTGTGTTAAGGATGAGATGATTGCACATGAACCAACCTTCTAGGTCACAGAAGTCAGAATCAAGGTCACAGTTTTTTCGATTAACATCAGGAGAGGAGCGGTAGATGATAGCATTGTCTGCATATAGGTGCACAGATGCACCACCACAGTTACTAGGTAAATTGTTAATTAATGGGGAGAACAGTATTGGCCCAAGAATACAGCCATGTAGCACCCCATGTGTTATCGGTCTAAGGCTAGCGAGGGCAACAGCCCACTGAACCATTTGCAAAAGGCAGTACAGGTAGGTGTGGACCTAACCCAGGGCACTACTATCAAGTCCAAGCTCATGAAGCCATTGAAGCAGAAGACCATGATTCACCAGGTTGAACGCTTTTGTCAAATCAACAAAGATTGCACCTGCAGCACAACCTTGGTCTATGGCCTGAAATTTGTTCGTGGTTACTTTAATCAAGGCTGTGAAGGTGCTGTGATTCTTTTAGAATCCATGCTGGTAGGGAGAGAGTAGATTGTGATGTTCTAGATAACTCTGCAGGTGATTATAAATGATGCTTTCCTGTATATTAGCCAGGGGCACAGGATGGATATGGGTCTAAAATTTTTGGCTATCAAGTTGGGTCCTCCGTTATGCACAGGTATGACTACCACTACCTCCCACTTGTCAAGGACAGTATTTGAGACGAAGGAGCAATTAAAATGGTAATGAACAGGGTGAGTGAGGGCAGGTGCACCTAGTTTGAGGAACTTAGGTTCAAGGGTGTCATGACCAGGTGAGCTCTCAACCTTCAGATTCACTAGAAGCCTCTGGACCTTCTTAATGGAGGCCAGCTTCAGGTGGAAGGTGGTAGAAGCCCCTAGGTTGCTAGGGGTGAGTGAGGTGGGGGGGGTAAAGGGGAGTTGCTGAAGAGTGAAGTGTATCTGTCAAGGTCAAAAAAGAATTCATTGAAGCCTGTAGCAATCGATGGGGGTCAGTAAGGGTGGTGCCCTGGGCAATGAGGGAACTCAGGAGCTCAGCGGCTTTCCCTTTGACCAAGGAATTAAACTGCCTCCAGAATGCTTTTGGACTGCAAAGGTGTTCAGTTTGCAGCAGCTTGTAGTGGTGGTGTTTTGTTTTATGGAAGTAGTTTTTGCATTTGTTTCTGAGTTGCTTGTAGAGTTGCCAGTCAGAGAGCAAACCACTTTTTTGTAGGTCTGCCAAGCACGGTCACGGGAGGACATAAGCATCCTGAGGTCCTTATTGAGCCATGGGGCCTTGACACCTTTAGACCTGCATTTTTTCCGAGGAGCATGCTTATCTACAATTTGAGTAAGGGTGGAAATAAAGAAATACAGAGCCTGGTTGATATCAGGGAGACTCTTTATAGATCCCCAGTTACTGTTGGAAATAGAATTAATAAAGCTGTCAGTATCAAGTCTGGACATGTCATGGACAAGGGTAATCTTGGGGCGAAGGGGTTGGGGCAATTATTCCTTCAGATGCAAAAAGTGGGAGCATGATCACTTATACAATCTGAAGGCACGTCCATAGCTTTAATCTTCAGGGGGCAATTTGTGATCACCCAGTCAAGCAGCAAATGTTTGCCAGTTTTGGTGTTGATGCGAATTGTGTCTTGGATGAGTTGGGCTAGATTAGAGTCAGCTAGTGATGAATGTAATTTGTCAGCAGCGGGGTTGAGCCAATCAATACTGAAGTCCTCACAAATCACAAGGTCGTGACGTGGTAGATTAGTAAGGGAAGTAATGGCTGGGATGCCTAAGGAGCCTTGTTGGGTGGAAGATAGGCACATCCAATGATAAGCTTCTTGACCTTACTCAGAGTCAGGGAGAGGAATAGGGACTCCATGGCTGGAGATCCAGAGTCAGGTTCAGGGAGTTCAATAACATCCAGATCAGACCAAGTGTAGATAAGAATACCACCACCCCTTTTGCCCACCCTATCCCTCCTAAAACAGTTACAGCCTGGTAATGCCACTTCATGTTTTTGAAAGTGGGCTTCAGCCAGGATTCAGAGATGCATAGGATGTCTGGGATCTTTTGGACAATCCATGCTTCCATTGCAGTCATTTTGGGTGAAGGCTACGAATGTTCGTATGTGCGATCTTCAGGTCTTTTGGGGTAGGATTGGGTCATGGTCATTGGAATTTGATTAGGGGTGGGGCAGGAAGGCCTGGGATTGAGCTCAATGTCCCTGCAAGGACTAGCAGGAGGAGGACGACATATGGACCCAGAATGAGACATAATGGTACCATTGCATGGACAGTTGATGCAGAGGTAAAGCGCAAGTGCATGTGAGCCAGATTCCTAGGGAGTGCAGTGCCAGGCTTTGGAAGACATGGGATATACAAGAACACACGAGAGTCAAGCCAGTTATATCATGGTGGTGAGAGGGTACTATCCGGGGAGGGTAAACAAGGATAAGGCAATAAACTGTTGGCAAAGCAAAAAGAATAAGGCAGGACAGGTTAAGTAGCCAGTCAGAGCTACCAATTGTGAAAAATACAGCAATTAGCCACCAAGTGGCAAAGAGTAAAGAGATCTACAAGAACAGGAATGGAGACCAAGACAATATAGTGAATGAGTAGCAGGAATTAGCAAGACTAGAGGAGTGGCAGGAAAAGAACTGGTTAAATGGGCAGTGAAAGGGAAGGTGGTAAGAGGGCAGCTGAGGATCAAGTTAAGTTACCCTGAGGAGGTACAGTGAGGGGAGACTGATAAGGTTCCAGAGATTCAGTGCCAGGTAGTTGCAGTAGCATCAGGGTCAGATAATAGATATGAGGGAAGAATTAGCTATCTACAGGTTTACACTCCCAACAACTTGCCCTGATATTTCACCCCAACAGCTCATACCAGAGTCAATTCACCTGTTAACAACCCGCCTCCCTGCCTAATACGCCCCTGTTGTGTGTTCAGTTCAGTACCAGAAACGAAAGAAAATAAACTAACAAAATAAATCAACAAAACAAATTAAATCAGTACCAGCAGCTGAAAACTAAATGAAACAAACTTGTATACACAGCTGTAAAGTAAACTAAATGAATGAAAATAAACTAATAAAATAAATCAGCACCAGCAGTAAAGTATACTTTCCTGTCTAATACACTCCCCATTGTGTGTTCAGTACCAGCAGCTGTAAAGTAAATGAAACTAATGAAAATAAACTAATAAAATAAATCAGCACCAGCAGTAAAGTATACACTCCTGTCTAATACGCTCCCCGTTGTGTGTTCAGTACCAGCAGCTGTAAAGTAAATGAAACAAATGAAAATAAACTAATAAAATAAATCAGCACCAGCAGTAAAGTGCAACAAAACAAATTAAATCAGTACCAACAGCTGAAAACTAAATGAAACAAACTGGTATACGCAGCTGTAAAGTAAATGAAATGAACGAAAATAAATTAATTAAATAAATCAGCACCAGCAGTATACACTCCTGTCTAATACGCTCCCCATTGTGTGTTCAGTACCAGCAGCTGTAAAGTAAATGAAACAAATGAAAATAAACTAATAAAATAAATCAGCACCAGCAGTAAAGTGCAACAAAACAAATTAAATCAGTACCAGCAGCTGAAAACTAAACGAAACTAACGAAAAATAACAAAATCATTTCATACCATCAGCAAACAAATTAAATCAGCACCAGTGGGATATTAGTAGCACCAGCAACTGTGAACAAAACAAAATGAATGAAAATTGGGAACATTGCAATTTTGTAATTACAGTGCTGCAGTAGCTGTCAGATTACTGATCGAAGCTCAAACAATTAAGCAATTACATAGATTATGTCTGCTTATGTTGCATGTAATGCAAAGACTGTCACAGCGGGAGCGGGAGCGAATTGGTAAAGGAGCTAGTTAGAATGGGTGTGAGTTCTGAGGGAGTGAGCTGACGGAAGCTAATCTGGAAGGAGTGAACTGATGGGAGTGAGTTGTCATGTACCCAGGCTTAGGGTGTGATTTTCTTCTGGCATCCAATACAGCGATATTTAAGGGAAGGAGGAGGGCCAGGGTATATTTAATTAAGGCTGGGGAGGGGTGGGCCAAAATTTCACCAAGAATAGGCAGCTGAAAGAGCAGAGGGTAAAAGAAAATTTTGGCAAGGAAAGCTGAAAAGTGAAAACTAGGCAGCAACCAATCAGGACAAAAGCTGTAAGGACTTTGACCTATAAACCTTAATAAAATAAACCT
This sequence comes from Neoceratodus forsteri, assembly GCA_016271365.2. Taxonomy (NCBI): domain Eukaryota; kingdom Metazoa; phylum Chordata; order Ceratodontiformes; family Ceratodontidae; genus Neoceratodus; species Neoceratodus forsteri. Next base: position 235,672,839 of record CM028137.1, read on the forward strand.
TAATAAAATATATAATTTTAAAGGTTAAAATAAAGGCATTCTTGGGGAGCATATATCCTCCTAAATAGAAACAGAAGTAGTATAGTTCATGCCTGTGTACTGTTTCCCCTGGGCTGATGAAAGGACAATGTTAAAAAATCTGTTCTTGTTGGGGACGACCATGATAAATCAATACTTTTGTGCCTGGTACATATAAACAGAAATGTCATAAAGTTTTCTATATCCAAGCCCCCTAGGTATGTATAGTTCCTTCCCAAAAGAAATCCTAGATCTGCCCCTGGCTTACTTGACACTTTATGAAACCATCCAGAAGTGCAGGTCTCCAGGCTGATCACAGGGTGGGGCTGACAGTGTCTTCTCTGCCTGGCTCTGTTCATTGCCCTGTGGCTGGGGGTGAGGCTGTGGTGAGGTGCATGGTGATGCTGGCTTTTGTGTGTGCAGAGCTAGGACTGCTGTATTGAACTTTTCTATTGGGGTATCCTCTGCGAGGAGGGTACAGAAAGAGGAAACAAGGGGGCAATGGTACAAAGCAATGGAGGTGCACATGGTGTGTGATTGCATTGCAGTCCTTTTTTTTTTTGCTTGGGCAAAAAGCAATGTGGGAGCTGGATAAAACTTCAATAACCAGGGTATTTATTGGCTTGCATTTTTCCTATATACGTAATCAAGATTTACCATTACAATTATGGGGTAGTGCAACCATCTGTGAACTAGTGCCATTTTGAATCAACTTGTCCTGCTGGCTATTGCAGAAAAAGGTTAAGGCTGGACCTGGGTTCTATGTCCCTTCAGTAAATATGCTGTTATGTATGTTTTCTGGCTATTTACTTAGTGCTGGTCAGTTAATTTATTCTAGATAACGTAATCTATGCACATTATTTCGATCAACTGTTTACATATCTGCCTGTAGTTAAGCCTATACCACGTGATGTATTGTATTAAATGTACCTGTTCACTGTCTGAACTCCTGCCTGTAATTAACTCCGGGTTGCCCCTAAAAAAGGGACTTCTGGTGCTAGTGTGCCGAGTAGGAAGAAAGAAAGAAAGAAAGAAAGAAAGAAAGAAAGAAAGAAAGAAAGAAAGAAAGAAAGAAAGAAAGAAAGAAGGAAGGAAGGAAGGAAGGAAGGAAGGAAGGAAGGAAGGAAGGAATCTGTTTAAAAAATAGACTTTCACAGGTCTTCAATTAGACTACACATGAAAGAGATGAACCTGCCATGAAAATCCAGAGGCAGAGTCAGGAGCCAAACTGAGCCAAAGTGGGTAGCCATGAGGAATCGGAGCACCAGCACCAGCACGGAGCACCAAAGGCCTCTGTTGGGATGGGTGTGGTGAGACTGAGAAGACAATAATAGAGCCTCTTGGGGCAGCTCAGTTGCTAGCACAGTCAGATCCTCAAACATCATGACAATGTTGCAGAGGATAGATTCAAATGTGACTGAGATCAAGTAAAATTAAAATACCTGGGTGCAGAACCACAGAGGTGGAGGAAGGGCTAAATGAGCGTTGAGAAGAACAGCAGAGTATGATTTGTACTGTGCTGCAGCTGTATCACAGTGAAATGAAGCTCACCAGAAGGGTGGAGGATGCAGAAGGTCAGGGTTGCCAGATGAATAAAAGGATCTCTGGTTTCCCAAAAGGTGCAAACAAGGAATTTAGACTTCTACTTGCTAAGCAGGTTCAAGCAGCAGCCATAGATTCCTGAAGTGGAAGTTATTGCCATTGAAAGAGCTCACATGGTGCTAAGGCCGAAGCTCAAGGATGGAGCACCTTCTAGGTCAATCCTAGTCACAGTCTCCAGATACCCAGAGAAGAAGATGATCATGAGATGGGTATGGGAGTAGAAGGATTTAAATTTAGAAGGCAGAACGTCTGCGTGGCTGCAGGACCAAAATTATAATTTGCAAAACATGTTACAATAATTTTATTATTATATTATTTTTATAATACGTAATTATTATTATTTAGTTATAATATTTCGTTATATCTAGTTAATGTTATGTGGTTATTTGGGAGACATGTGATACTAGACAACTGGTTCAAAGATTCTAAAGGTTTTTGTTTCCATGGATGGAAAAAGAGGTTCCAAGCTGTCTTGAACTTGAGAACTTGGACTTGAGGAAAAAATGGATTTCAAATTTTCATTTTAAAGTGCTATTCCCTCAGATGGGCCTCTTAAGTTTCAAACTTATGTGTCTTCCAGGCTGAAGAGATAAGGGAGCCATAACAGTTGATGCTTCAGGGTTAACAACTGAAGGAGTGCAGCAGGATCTCTTGCCTGGAACAAAGAAAAGTGTCAATACTGTACATTAATGCTGAATATATACTTTTATTTATTGACAAAAGACCCAAGATGTTGAAGACATTCAAATCACATAATTTAAAAGCTTACATTTTACCTGCCTGTGGACAGAGATTTACCAGTGCAACTGTCGAGATATACAGGTTACTTACAAATATGCCTTGTGCTAAGAGATTTGAGGATAAATAGCTCTTGTTTGATCTTTTATGGGAACTTCCCTCATGAGACATTCAAAAATATAACTTTTATGTATGCAAGTGACGGCAGAGATGAACTATGCTGGTTTAAAATGTTGCTAAAACAGACTTGGTAAACAAGCTGTCATTCAATGATTGATGGACCATGCCTGGATGCACTGAAACAAAGAACTGACTTTCTCAAAAGGAATTTTGTGCTTTTCAACTATTTACTGAAGAGGGATCTGAGTAAAACAAGGATTTGTCAATGCTGAAAGTTTGTCGTATGCACTGGTGCCATTTGGAGGGAGGGGTTCTGAGGCAATGTTGGCAAAATTTCAACACGGGTTCATAACCTCATTATTTTTTAATATTTTCACACCACATTTTCAACATAGCCATATTATTATGCCACATCATGAAGAAAAGAACAGTACAATTTCAACTCCTGTTCGAAAGGTAATTTCACGCAGTGTCTATGAAATCACCCTTTGGGATGCAAAAAAACATTTTGTCCAGGATCTGGAAAATGGCAGCTGTCACATTCATTAGGTGCAGTGAAGAAATGGCTATGATGAAAATTTGGGGTCAAAATATTGAACAGTCCCAAAGGTATGAGCCTGCATTTGCTAATTTAAGTGCATGCTTGTAACTTTGTTGTTTGTTAATATTTTCACACCAAATTTTCAGTGCAGCATTCTTCTGACCTCACCTCATGAAAAATGCCACTGTCATTTAGTTCACTCTTCCTGAAAGGTGATTTTGCAGAGGCACCACGCCATTCTGTGCCACAGGTGCAAAAACATGTTTCAGGCAGGATATGAAAAATGACAGCTATACTGTTCATAAGGAGGTGTGAAAGAATGGAAATGTTGAAAATCTGGAGTGAAAATATTAACAACTGGTGAAGTTAGGTGCATGCATAGAAACAATGCAATGCACGCTGGTAACACAGTCATATTTTGGAATTTTTTCACCAAATTTGCAACATGGGCTTTTTGGGACCCCATCTCATAAACAGTGGCACTGTCATTTCATTATTCAGTCCCAAAAGGTGATTCTGTGCAATGACTGTGAAATCACTTTTTGTGACCAAGTAATGAAATGACAGTGACAATGTCCAGGAGGCAGGGTCCCAAGAACTACATGCTGAAAATTTAGCGCCAAAATTTCTAAAAATGGCAGAGATATCAACCTAAGTTTACCCCTCCCCCCTTTGATTCTTATTATTTGGCTTACCTTTAAATCTTCACTTTGTCGGTCGACTTTGAAGAGTGCGGACATGTCCTGGTCCACAGAAGATCACTGCTCCTGACCTCCAGAGGTGGGCATTGGTAAAGAGGGAGGTGGGAGGTGGGTGGAAGTGGGAGGGTCGGGTGGGGAGGGGATGGGGAGACAATGATAGACCATTTCTTTTGCAGGTTTAAACAAAGAAAGACATTGGGGACAGTTTTATTTTTTTTCACTTTATCTTTTTATTGAAGTTTTCAAAAAGATACAACATGCATAACATACAGATCTGAAGCATCCTCCATATGATGGGCAAAAGAAAAAGGAAAAAACGAATTGTACATGACAATATACACGCTTTAAAAGAGAAGGGTCCCAGTAATTAATCTAAGTTCAGGCTAGTACCAAAAAAGGGGAAAAGAAAAAATGATACCAATGAGTAGTAAGGAATTAATACAGAACTATATATAAATACTGTGTTAGAGGTATTCCTGATATATGAGGCCATGCAAGACAATATCTAAGGTTTAGCCTAATAATAATAGTAAAGGATGATTCAAGAAAGAGTACAATTAATATGCTGTAGTAGAATGATATGAATGGGAAAAGGAATATAACATTAAGAAAAGGGTAAGAGAAAGCAGAAAGAAGAGAAAAATAAAGATAGGAAAGAAGAAAGGGGAGAGAGACATAAAAGTAAAGGATATCTGTGCATGGTTCCGTTGTAGCCCCAAATAAAAAATTAAAAGATAAAAGAAAAATCTGGGTAATCATACATTAGGGCTTAGAAGCATTAGAGCAATTGATGTACTTGAAATAATCCTGCCAACAACTATCATATACATTGAGTCGGTCATGCATAAGATGGGATAATCGATCTAGAGATGCATATAGGGATAGATTTTGAAGGACATTTGCTAATGATGAAACATGAATTGATCTCCAGTTCATGAAAATTAAATGTTTAACAAGGAGGGGAAAGTATATTTAACCATCTGAAGTGGATATATGAGAGGGTGATGTTACTTGGGATGAGAATACCTAACAGGAAGAGTTTAGGGAAAAGAGGAATTTTTTGTCCAATAACTTTGGAGGCAACAGCGTGCACCCTGTGCCAAAGCATATTAACAGGAGTGCATGCCCATAGAATATGAAGAATATCACCATCAGGTAAGCTGCAGCGCCAGCAGTTATTGTTATTTAATAGTCCCATATGGTGTAGTACAGAGGGGGGTTCTGTACCAAAAGTGTAAGATTTTAAGTTGTATTAAAGAGCTACAGGCATGTTTAAATGTAATATGGGAAAGGTGCCAGCAATTGTGCCACTGTGTGTCACTGATGTTGTAATTGAGAAGAGTGCTCCATTTAATTTTAGCGGAAATAGTTTGGTCAGGTAAATTATCTATAATGTCTCTGTAAATGGAGCTATTCCACTTTGCTTATAGGTTAATCCAATATGAAATGTGATGTTCCTGTAGTGTAGATTTAAGGGCATAATGAGAAAAAGAACTATAAGCATCTTGAATTTGTAAGTATTTCCAAAAGTCTTGCTTGGAAAGGTTTCTGATATTTTGCAGGTCTGAGAAGGTTTTAAGAATGAGTGAGTTCAGATCCAGGATATCCCCTAAGAAGAAAATACCATTGTTTCTCCATGATGGGCAAAAAATTGCTTGGTTCTCTATAGCATTTAATGGATTACCCCACAGGGGGGCGTAGAACCATGGGATTGGGTTGGATTTTAAGAATTTGTGAATTCGCTTCCAGTAAAAAACTGAGGCTGAAATAGTGGGATGTGATTTAAGTTTGGGTAGGTGAGGATCAAAAATGAAAGATGTAGAGATTCCACCAGGACAGGATGCAGATTCCATTGTAACCCACAGCGGGGTATGGGATGAGGGCTTATGAAACCATTTAATGGTTTGGGCAGCCCAGAAGGCCCATGAATAAGCTTTGAACCAAGGGAGTCTGAAACCTCCTCCTTCCAGTGTGAATGAAGCTTATTATGACTAAATCTTGGCAGTTTACCATCCCATATGAAGTGTCCAATATCCAATCAGTTTGTCGAGTTTAGATAAAAAGGGAATGGATAGAGTTAAGGGGATATTGGCAAATAAGTAGAGAATCTTAGGTAAGATGGGCATCTTAATGGCAGCTACTTTTCCCATGAAAGAGAGGTTAAGGAGTTTCCATCTGTCCAGAGTAATTCTAATATTGTCGATCAGGGGATAAAATTTTATATCCCATATTTTTTCCAAGTTACTGGTTATTTTGATTCCTAGATAGGTAATACCTTGTGCAGACCATCGGAAACTGGAGGAAGAGTTCATAAATGGTCTGTAGTGGGCATTGAGAGGTAAAATTTCTGATTTTCCATAGTTCAAAGCCAGGCAGGAAATATTAATGAATGTGTTAAGGAGTTTAACTAACAAGGGCCCTGGCTCTTTTAGATTTTCAAATAAAATTAAAAGGTTATCTGTGTAGGAGAGAGAAGAATATCTTCTCACCAACTGGAAGGAGGAAGAGAGAGTGGAATTTGTAAGAATTTTTGCCATAGGCGAACTGTATAATAATTTGATCCAAGAAGAAAATGAATAAGAGAGACCAAAGTAAGATAGAACTTGGTAGAGATAGTTCCAATTTAAGGAATCGAAAGCCTTTTCAAAAATTGACAGCTATGGCCACTGCTGGGGAATTAAGGGATTTGACCTTGTGAATTAAATTAAATAAGGAATGTAAGTGATCTGCGCCAGATCTGTCCTTAATAAAACCAGTTTGGTAACTGTAAGATAACTTAGGAATCAAGGGTTCAAGGTGTGATGATAATATTTTAGCGAATATCTTTCCATCAGTATTTAGGAGAGGTATTGGTCTGTAACTTGTAGGGAGTGAGGGGTCTTTGTCTTTCTTGAGAATTAAGGTTATAATTGCCACAGTGCTAGTAGGAGGGAGCGTACCTTTATTCGAGGCTTCTTGAAAAACTTTAAAAAGAATTGGGCAAAGGGTGTCAGAAATTGCTTTGTAAAAGTCTACAGGGAAGCCGTCTCCCCCGGGGACTTACCAGACTTCAATGAGGACAGGGCTTGCTGAATTTCTTTAAGGGAAAAGGGTTTGCCTAAGGAATTAGCTTCGGAAGTAGAGAGGTGGGGTAAATGCAAACTGCTTAGAAATTGCTGTATCTGAAAGGTAGGAGAGGAATTAGAGGAGTTAGAATATAATTTCTGATAGAATGGTTTCATAATATGATTTATAGAAGGGCTATCCATGTGAAATGTGCCTTTTTGGTCCTTAAAACCTGAGATGTGCCGTTCCATTTGCTGCACCTTAACCTGGTATGAAAGGAGTTTCCCATTTTTGTCTCCTTGTTCCCAATATCTATGTTTCAATTTAAATAGAGCTAACTCAGTTTTACAGAAGATTAATTTATTTTGATTCTTAATTGAAGAAGTTCAAGATGTAAGTGAGAAGAGGCGTTATTTGTATTAGCTTTAAAGTGCAGAGTTTCTTTAGACTTAATGAATTTTTCAAGATCTGCTAATTGTTGCTCTCTTAATTTCTTCCTGTAAGCAGCATAGCTGATTATTTTCCCATGGATCGTGCCTTTTAGTGCTTCCCATACAGTACACATAGAAGTGTCCACAGGATTATTAAGAGAGAGGAATTCTTTAATCTGAGAGGTGATCATGGGAAGGAAATCAGGGTCTTTAAGAAGAAGAGGGTTGAGATGCTAGAAAGAGGATTTTGATTGTGGGGAACCCCACAAGAGTTGTAACTTAACTGGAGAATGGTCTGAGATGACTATGGGCAAGATAGATGAATTAATGGTCTTTTCAACTATAGCAGGGGAGGTAAATCAGTAATTGATTCGACTATATAATTTATGCAATGAAGAATAAAAGGTGAAGTCTCGATCCTGAGGGTGGAAGAGTCACTAGATATCTGATAAACCTAGATCTTTCATTAGTAATGAAAGGGCCTTAATATATCTGGGGTGGGCATCCATGGAAAGGTTACTCCTATCTATGCTGGGATCTAGAGCTAGGTTGATATCCCCCTAGAATTATTGGTCTATTGTCCGAGTTGGTAGAAAATATCTGATGTGCTAAATTATGAAAGAACTCTGGAGAGTCAGAATTGGGTGCATAGACATTAACAAGCATGAGGGAGCCGGAAGGGGTATTTAGTTTAACGATTATCCATCTGCCTTCTGTATCCGAGATGGAGTTTATGAAAGACCATTTGAGATTTTTATGAATAAGTATAGCTACTCCTCTTTTTTTTTAAGGGAAAGGGTAAATGAAAAATTTGACCAACCCAACGTTTTTTAAGTCTTATTACATCTTCAGTTGTTAGTTTGGTTTCTTGAAGGAAAGCAATATGAGCTTTATGTTTTTTAATGTAGGAAAGGATTTGCTTTTGCTTATGTGGTGAGTTAAGTCCCTTCACATTCCAAGTATATAAAAGTAAATAATTCGTGGTTATGTTACTGAAGAAAGAATATGATTGTTGGAATAGTGAGGGACATAGCGATGGGGTTGAGGATGAAAAAGAAGGTAAAAAGGAGAGAAAGCTTGTACTTGAAGGAAGGGGCGGGGTCATTCAAGTTAAAGTAAAGTGTAAAAAATGTAATCAGCACAGATAACTTTATGGAAAGAGGGTAAATAGAGAAATAAGAGAGAGACAATGAATATCAACCACGACGTTAACACACTAATACACTAGTGAAAAAGCTTTTTAAGGGAGCAGCAAGATAAGAGTCAGCTGGTCTGCAGAGAAACTCTCTCGCTACACATCAGGGTGTCCAAAAGATAGACAGGACTAGACAGACCAACTAAACAGGTGTTGATCAAATACAAGGATCTTAACCTAATAATATTACTAAGACAATTGGAACTAACAACTAGATCAGAAACAAGCTATATCAAATAAAGCAGGGAGCTGTAGTAACCTCAGCTTTCAATAAAGGCTAGTCTGATGTAAGAAAAACAGCATTACACCAGGACTAAATAGTAAGTTAAATAGCAATAATATTAGGGAAAGTGCCAACTTCTTATAACAAGAGGTTTGTGATCACTATAAGAGAAGCCAGAATTGCCCAAAAAGAGAGAGTCTGGTGGAGCGAGGTACTTCAGAAAATAAAATTATGTATTAGAAAGTGAACAATGATTGATACACTTAGCAAGTTGTGAAGCCTAGAAACCTAATAGATGTTATGATAAGGTAGAGAGTATAGTTCTAGGGTAGGTAGGTATTGTGGATTGAAATTGAGGTAAAAGGGAATAAGCAATTGAGTCCCCTACGCTTTTAGCCAAATGAGAACGGGGGTTAAATAGAGTGGGTCTGCTTCGGAGTTAACTGTAGTCAAAGGAGGATCTGAGGATGAAAAAAGTCCCTTTACTCGACCATTGCCCAGAGCAGTTGCATACGGGGTGACTAAGCCTAATTAATAGGCCTGGTGAGCCCCATATCAAAGGAAGGGGCACACAACAGAGACACCCCTTTTAAATTCTTAGGCTTCAAGTAAGATAGGGTGTAGTGGGTAAATGTTAATTAGAAGCCCTTTGTAACAGTACTCCGAAAATAGCCAGCATATTGTAATTAACAGAGTGGAGTTGGGATTGTAGTTGAAGGAGATAATGGAGTGGTAAGGCGTAGGAGAAATAGAGTTGACAAATGCAGTTGAGTAATAGTTGTTTAACTCTGTCAACAGGGTGGAGTAGAGATAAAATACACAAGGGTTCATACTGCCAGAAAATTTGAGTACACAAGTAGAAGAATAACTAGTATTATGGCAGAATATATCAATACAGCCTGGAGCTTTAATCCAAATACCTGCCCCAGCTACAAAATGAGAAGGAATATCAAAACAACCAGCTTGCCAAATGTATCAGTACCAATGTTGTATTAACCTAAATATTGAGAGAATAACAAAAAATAACAAATTGAAGAGTGTCCATCAACAAACATAAGCCAAAAAGTTGCTTATAACTATATGGAGTATTATTTAGGGTCAGCCGCGATGTACAGTCTTTCTGAGTCACAACCGGTTGGAAGGGAAGTGATCAGAATTGTACAGGCAGCACAAAACGTGGTTGGGCAGAAAAAAGACTTGTTTCTCTAGTGATCAATCTCCTGGATAAGAAACTAGCCAGGAGAAAGTGAATGAACCTGTAAATTAGTTTACATGATTAAGTCACCATAGCATTGTGAATACTGTTAGAACTGTTAGGGTTTTTCCCCCTTCGTTTTCGTCTTGTGCCTCTGTTTAGGAGGTTCTGATGTTTTAAGGGGGAAACTTGTGACGGCTTCAGCCCAAGAGGAGTCTGCAGATATTGTCTTGGAGCATGGTACACAAGTTAGTGGGAAGATCATCTGCTACTTGAGGGGATAAGTCGTCGTGCGAGGAGAGCATGTCTTCTGCCAATAGGGTGAATTTGTTACTCAGGGGTATGGAGGGATTCACTTGTGGATAAGAAGATGATGTTTGGGAAGATCTAGGGGGAGTTTCAGTAGGCAACAGGAAAAGTTGGATGTACGGTGGCCAGATAGACTTTTCTCTTGCAGCTGGCACAATTGTCTGGGTGGAGGAGCAGCAATGGAAATATTTTTTTGGAATTGTCGGTTCTGTTGCAGTTCTGGTTGGGACCATCAGTTCTGTTGCACTTCTATTTAGGACCATCGGTTCTATTGCACTTCCTTCTTGATCCTGAGAAGCAAAAGATTCTCTCAAAGCAAGTTCCGCACTGTCGATCAGTCCCTCAGCATCGCTCCATCTCCTCAAGGTAAGAGAATTTAGATCAACAGCAAGAAAACTAGCAAGGGCATCAGGAGAGCTAAAGCCCTTAAACGACAAACCAAGGAAGAGATGCATTACAGATGGGTAGCACAGAGCGAATTTAATGCCTCTTTGGTGAAGTATCTGCTTTAGGAGGTGGTATTCTTTTCTTCTCATGGACAGTTCTTTTGAAAAATTCCTATATATAAAAATGTTATGGTCTTGCCACAGTAATGCTCCCACTTCTCTGGCATGCTTCAGGATTAATTCAGTATGAGCGTAGTTCAGAAAATGAGCAATAATGGGTCAAGGCATCTGATCTTGATGTGGCCTGGGACCTAGAATGCAGTGGGATCTTTTAATGGTGAGCACTAGTTCAGGGGGTAACTTGAGCATTGCCGGTGAAATGTGTAGGAGGAGTGCAGATGTGACCCCCAACTCAGCACCCTCGGGAAAGACAAAAAAATATAAATTATTCTTTCTATTGTGGTTTTCGATGTCGTCAATTTTAGATTGCAGAGATTTAATTGTTCTTTCCTGGTTCCGGATTGTGGCCTGAAGGGCGTGAATAGAGGCCGGATTTTGTGTAGTCGAGTTCTGAGCAATAGTTATTCTATGGCTCACAGATTCCAGTGTAGCTGCATTTTGGTTAGTGGTGACTTAATCATTTATGTCTGCCATTAGTTTAGAGAACATCGCCTCCACTCTAGCGAGAGAGTTAAGATGCAGATTTTGGTTGGCCATAGTGCTGAATAACAGGGCCTGAAATAAACTGTGCTGAAATGGCCAGATAAAGCAGGTTGAGGTTAAAATGACTTACAAAATATAGCAGGATGACAGATTACAGGATGACCGTAAGAGCTGGCACCAAAAAATGAGACTGATTAAGGCTGGATGAGGTTAGATTACATCTTTCTCTGCACAGAGATTTAATTATGCTGCTATCTTCTGCATAGCCAGGCCATGCCCCCAGTTTTATTTTTGTTTTTAAACAGGAAACAATGTTGTGCACATTTATGGACTCTGGGAGTGGGCTCCTCCAGTGTCCAGGGGGATGGGGAACGGGGGGTGCTGGGAGGACAGCAGCAGCAGGAGGGAGCAGGAGGGAATGATTTGCTTTGGGGGGGAACTTGAACAGAATGAAGGGTGCAGAGAGGACAGCAGCAGTGGAAGGGAATGATTTGCTGGGGGGTTCGAACAGAACGGAGGGTGTGGGGAGGACAGCAGCAGTGGGAGGGAGCGGAAGGGATTGATTTGCTGGGGGGGCTCAAGCAGGAATGGAGGGAGCAGGGAGGATAACAGCAGTGGGAGGGAGTGATTTGCTGCTGTTGGGGCTTGAACAGGAATGGAGGGAGCAAGGAGGACAGGAGCAATGGGAGGGAGCGGGACGGATCGATTTGCTTTTGAAGACAGGCTCAGCATGTTCACATGCCAGCTGTCATCACTGTAAGCACTATGGCACTGTGAATGCCTAACCAGGAACTAAATGTAATGCAGGGCTATTTACACATCAAAGGACTGAGCCGAGCCACTATTGGTTCGGCTCTGTCATTTGAAAACTTTGCCAACTCTGCCCCAAAAACAGAAAGTGAGTCATTGGCAGCCTGCTTACTGATTCACCTGCCGCAGACCTGCCCCTTGAGCAGAGCTCTCCAGTGGATGCACCCCCCTCACACCCCTCTATAGCAACTCTCATATCAACAAGTTCGTTTGTGCTTGCATGCATGACAAACTTAAAAAGCTTATTTTGAAGCTCAAGACATGAGAAGTAAGCTAATTATTTTCCTTTGAAGACATTTTGCTTGAAAAAACATGTTTTAACCATCATTAACTCATCTCAGAAAAAAATTGCCTTAGACACATGTAAGGCACATAAAAATGTGGCTTTTGATAAACTAAGTTCAAAGGTATTTGTTTCAAGACTGTGTCTAAAAGCATTCAAATATTAGAAATTATCTTTGGACTTAAAAAGTGGAAATTGCAGAAAGGTGTGTCCCAAGAAGAAAAATTAACTGGCCATATCCACCTCATTTTCATGATCCAATCAAAGTTGGTAAATTTTCAGGATACGATGTCATGATGATGCTCTGGTAAAAAGGTATAAAAGATTCAGCCATTTTAAGAGACATCAGAATCTACTAACCCTGATGCTGAATGGATCTACATTGGCCAAGTCTGTGTTTTATGGCTGAAAACAGAATTCCTGCCCAAATCTTGGACTGTCTCTGTGTTTGCTAGGAAAAGCCAGGCACAGTATATCTTTCTGTGTTTGCAACAAAAGAGACTGCTTTATTTTCAGGCAACTACACCAGAATGGAGTTAAAGTACCTGTGTGGAGGCTGAGAAAAAAAGACTGCAGCAGAACCCAACAAGCTTTTGTCAATGCCGAATGTTGATTGCGTTGGTCCGTTGAGCTCGCTCACTGCCCCTGTGTCACACACTCATTCTGTTTCTCCCGGTGCTGCACGCTGCTCTTTTGTACTGGGCTCCTGCCTGTGTTGGCACATTTTTCTGCTCATAAAGAAATCTGCAGCTGTCCTGACAGAGCTCTGTTGAGGTGGTTCACTCCCCCTCTCTCACTCACTCATTCTGTTTCTGCTGGCGCTGCAGACTGCTCTTTTGTACTGGGCTCCCACCTCTGTTGGTGGCTTTTTCTGCCCACAAAGAAATCTGCAGCAGTCCTGACACAAGTCCATTGAGCTAGCTCACTCCCCCTCTATCACTCATTGAGTTTCTGCTGGTGCTGCAGGCTGGCCTTTTGTACTGGGCTCCTTCCTGCATTGCCGCCTTTTTCTGTCCACAAAGCAATCCGCAGCAGTCACGATAGAGGTCTGTTGAGCTCACCACTCTCACCGCCTTCATTGTGTTTTTCCTGGCGCTGATAGCTGCCCTTCTGTACTGGGCTTCTGCTTGCGTTGGCACCTTTTTCTGCTCACAAACAAATCTGTAGCTGTCCTGACAGAGCTCCGCTGAGGTCGCTCTCACTGTCTGTCTCACTCGCTCATTCTGTTTCTCCTGGTGCTGCAGGTTGCTCTTTTGTACTGGGCTTCTGCCTGCATTGGCACGTTTTGCTGCCCACAAAGAAATCTGCAGCTGTCCCAACAGAGCTCTGTTGAGGTGGGTCACTTCCCCTCTCTCACTCGCTCATTCTGTTTCTGCTGGGGCTGCAGGCTGCCCTTTTGTACTGGGCTCCTGCTTCTGTTGGCGGCTTTTTCTGCCCACAAAGAAATTTGCAGCAGTCCTGACACAGGAGCTAGCTCACTCCCCCTCTCTCACTCACTCGTTCTGTTTCTCCCAGTGCTGGAGGCTACCCTTTTGTACTGCGCTCCTGCCTGTGTCAGAACCTTTTGCTGCCCACAAAGAAATCTGCAGCTGTCCTGACAGAGCTCCGTTGAGGTTGCTCACTCCCCCTGTCTCACTCACTCATTCTGTTTCTCCTGGCGCTGCAGGCACCCCTTTTGTACTGGGCTCCTGCCTGTGTTGTTGCCCTTTTCTGCCCACATAGAATTCTGCAGCAGTGACAATACAGCTCTGTTGAGCTCGCTCACTCACTCCCCCCCTCACTCGTTCATTCTGTTTCTCCAGCCGCTGCAGGCTGCCCTTTTGTACTCAGCCCCTGCATGCATTGTTGCCTTTTTTTGCCAACAAAGAAATCCGTTGCAGTCCCAACAGAGCTTCGTTGGGCTCATTCACTTCCTCTCCCTCACTCACTCATTCAGTGTCTCCCACTGCTGCAGGCTGCCCTTTTGTACTGGGTTCCTGCCTGCATTGGTGTCTTTTTCTGCCCACAAAGACATCTGCAGCAGTCTCGGCACAGCTTCGTTGAGCTTGCTCCCTCCCTCCCCCTCTCTCACTCACTCATTCTGTTTCTGCCGGCGCTGCAGGCTGGCCTTTTGTACTGGGCTCCTGCCTGCCTGCATTGCCAGCTTTTCCTGCCCACAAAGAAATCCACAGCAGTTACGATTCATCTCCGTTGACCTTAGTCACTCCCTCTCTCTCACTCGCTCATTCTGTTTCTCCCGGCACTGCAGGCTGCCCTTTTGTACTGGGCTCCTGCCTGTGTTGCACCTTTTCCTGCCTACATAGAAATCCACAGCTGTCCCGACAGAGCTTCTTTGAGGCCGCTCACTCCCCCTGTCTCACTAGCTCATTCTGTTTCTCCTGGCACTGCAGGCTGCCCTTTTGTACTGGGCTCCTGCCTCTGTCGCCATCTTTTTCTGCCCACAAAGAAATTTGCGGCAGTTCTGACAGAGCTCCGTTGTCGTCACTCACTCCCCCATCTCACTTGCTCGTTCTGTTTCTGCTTGCGCTGCAGGCTGCCCTTCTGTACTGGGCTCCTGCCTGAGTTGCCACCCTTTTCCGCCCACAAAGAAATCCGCAGCAGTCGTGATAGAGCTCCATTGAGCTCGTTCACTCCCCCTTTGTCACTTGCTCATCCTGTTTCTCCCACCGCTGCAGGCTGCCCTTTTGTACTCAGCCCCTGCATGCATTGCTGCCTTTTCCTGCCAACAAAGAAATCTGCAGCAGTCCCAACAGAGCTCCATTGAACTCACTCACTCCCCCCTCCCTCACTCGCTCGTTCTGTGTCTCCCGGCGCTGCAGGCTGCCCTTTTGTACTGGGCTCCTGCCTGCGTTGTCACCTTTTCCTGCCCACAAAGAAATCTGTAGCAGTTCCAACAGAGCTCAGTAGAGCTTGGTCACTCCCCCACCCCCGTCCCTCGGTTGTAATCTGTCCCAAACACTGATTTCCGAAAGCAACTGCGGTATTCTGTGCCGGAAGCGTGGACATATATTTCGGCCAGAATGTAAAAAATGACAGCTGTACTGTTCATAAAGAGGTGTGAACAAATGCCAGTGTTGAAAATCTGGCATGAAAATATTACTAATTTGCAAACTTACAAGGGTGCGAGGAACCTGCACAACACACGCTCGTAACACAGTCATTTCATGAAGTTTCATCGCAAAATTTTCTACATAGGCATTTTAGGACCTCTGCTCATGAACAGTGTCAGTGTGATTTTCTTAATATATCCCAAACACTGATTTCCCACAGCGACCATGCTATTCTGCACCGGAAGTGCGAAAACACACTTCAGCCAGGATGTAGAAAATGACAGCTATACTGTTCACAAGGAGGTCTGAAAAAATGCCAATGTTGAAAATCTGGCATGAAAATATTGCAAATTCGCAAAGTTACAGGAGTGCGTAGCAACTGTGCAACACACGCTCATAAAACAGTCAGTTTTTTTGATTTTTACCACCAGATTTGCAGTATAGACTTTTTGAGAGCCCACCTCGTGAACACTGGCACTGTAATTTTGTTAATCAGTCCCAAAAGGGGATTCGGCACAGTGACCGCAAAACCACCTTTCGGGTTGAATAACACCATGACAGTGCCAGAATTCATGAGGAGGGGTCCTAAAAAAAACATGTTGAAAATTTGGTGCCAAAATTCTAAAAAATGCCTGAGATATGCATCAAAGTTGAAAAAAAAAACTTATTTATTCCATTATACAGCTTACCAGCATTTTCTCAGTTTGTGGTCAGCTTTGAAGAGTGCAGACGTGTTCCCGGTCCACCAAAGATGGTCTCACCGGACTCCGGAGGTAAGTATGGGGTGTGGGGAATGTGGGGAGGCAGGGTGTACAGTGGGTGTGCGCAGGTTGTGGGAGGGGGCAGGGAGACCGCTGAGGGACTGTTTCCTTTTTTGCAGGTAAAAAAAAAAGACATCGTGGGACTGTTTTTCATTTTACAGAGGCTTGTGGCACACTGGGGTGGGCTTCCAGTGTGCCAACAGAGTCTTTTTTTGGGGGGAGGGGCAGCTGTAGCCGATGGGGGATTGGGCACCCCCGTTGGCACACAAGAAAGCGGGGGTGTTACATTATGCCAATGGGGATTGGGCACCCCCATCAGCACAGCAAAAGGGGGGTGACATTATGCCAACGGGGATTGGGGCCCCCATCGGCAAACAAACACGGTGGGGGGGCACATGCTGCCGAGGGGGATTGGGCAAGGGGGGTTATATTGTTTGTGAATACAGTGGCAAGCTGCCACCATGTTCACAAACAATATCAATGTTTCAAGGTTCTGCCCTGCAATAACGGATTGTTCCCTCATTGCAGCAAATCGCTGATGCTGCAATGACGAGGCGGTCCATGATTGCAGCGGCTAAAATGTTAGAAAGTTGCTGCACGCTGGCTGAACTAGTGTCAGCAGCAGCATGCCACGGCATTGGGGGAAGTGGGCCAATCCTTTAAAGGCTGTGGGGGCATTGGCCACAACAGTGGCAGACCTCCACAACCTGCTTCTGGAGAAAGCTGCAACAATATGTTTCTTGCACATGCACGCAATCAACATAAAAAGGACTTTTGCCACCAAAGGGAAGACGGATTGTCACCAATATTCTGAAACTAAGAAGAAAAAACCCAAATTCTGCAACAACCAATACTTTGAGTATCACTTTAATATTTTTATGTAATTTTAGTGTAACTCAGAAGGAGGGTTGGTTATACATTGGGGAATTTCTTAGATATTAGAAAATGGGTATATAAAGAAGCTATCTAAACATTTTGCATGCAAAGAAGTACCTGGACAAGTTTTATATGCATAGAAACAATCTAAGATATTTATGCAAAGAAACTTTTCTAAGTCTTTATGCATGAACAAAGATATTTACAAAACTGACTGACTGTATGTTGTGTCTTTATTGCATTTGTTTACTTTTGTTTCCTGTTTTCTTTTTGCAAAGTGGTTATTTTGTATTTATACTGCTTTTTACAGTATTTATGAGACTTTATATTTATGCAACAGTTATTAATTATTAGTGTGTATTGTATAGGGATAATAACATTTATTTTTATATCATTCCAAGGGTGTCACAGAAAAGTTATTCCTTAATTATCTGGCTCTTTTATATTCAGTAGATGGTGACATAAGATTCTGAGTGAATCTGTTGTTGTTTTGTATGGTATCTGACACTGGGCTGAAGGCTTAGCCAAGTGCCCATAATAAGTAATTAATATTTAGCCTATTGTTCTGTCAGAACCAGGACTACCCAAATGCCACCATAAAGAGCAGGAAGCAAGTACTGGGTGCGATCAAGCAACTAAAAGAAAAAGGCATTTAAGCACAGCTAAGATACAAACTAGTAGTACACTGGGAGTCTGGTCCCAAAACCTACAACTTGCTATAACAAGCCTCAAAGCCTTTGATAAAGCAGGGGATCAACCTGCCAGACCTACAGCAAGAATTATATGACAAAGACCTCCAACAAATGGTTTGGGAGATGGTGGGGAAGGAGGTGGGTAAAGGCAAGGGTACCCCATGCTGAACTATCAGACCAGCAGCACAGAGCTGTGTAATGTGTGTTTAAATTGCTGAAGACAGCTCAAAAAGCTAAAAAAATAATTGTCTTCTTGAGCATCCTTTAAATATTGAACAGTAGAGGGTATACTGACCTATGAGCTTTGTGATGGCCCTCCCCTAATCACTTCCGCTGAACATCTCAAGACTAGCTGGGCCAAGATCTCCCTCTCTGAAGTACAACCACTGACCTGCAATACAGGAGTTTCTTTTTTCCTGAAGATCCATATCTAACCCCCCTAAAGCAAGAACTAAATGTGGGGACTGTGGAGGCACGGTACTGGATCCACACAAGCATCTGCAAACAGGTACTGAGCTTGACTGGTGGTAATATCGAAGGAAGGTTAGGAGGGGGAAAGCCTGGGTTGGGTCAGCGGGATGCAACCATGAGGTAGGCTGGTCCTAAGGGTACTTGTTGAGCTAAGAAGCAGCCCATGAATATTTAAATTCCTCTCCAGCTCACCTTCAAGCCTCCCCCATGCACAGCAGAAACAGAAATATGTCTGCCTATGGAGACTGCACCCAGATCTGCAACACCCACTCAGGCTCATTGACCCAGGTGACTCAGATGTTCTCCACCCCTAAAAGCAGGACTGGTAAGGGTGAAGGGGCACAGATTTAGTTCAGAAGCAGATATGGTGAAATGTGGCTGTGGTGCAGGAGATCCCAGGTACTATGAGACTGAGACAGGGACGTGACACTGAAAGCACATCCTGAGTAAGGAACACTTAGCTGGATCCATGACAAAGTGAAGGTCATACAAGCCCCACCAGTTCCTCATTACAGGCCAGAGTCTGGTTTTATTGGCCATCTGTCGATAGATGTATCAGCCTGCAGCATACATAAAGGACAGGGATTTGAGACATTAAATCGTTACTGCGAGGATGCAGATTACTGATTTCAATCCATCATGTATTTAGCAAGGTTATAGGCTGAGCAGCAACACAGATAATGCAGATTGGCAAGGAAGAATAGACTGCCTTCTTGTACTGGGGTAATGGGGTGAACGGACTGCCTCTAAAGTCTAACCTTAACAAACAGGCAATGTAATTAAAAAGCTTTGGGAAGGTCAATATCTAACTCTGTGGAGGAAGAGGTACTAAGGGAAGTGATGTACAAATATCTTCTTTGTGATGTGGGTTGGAAGGTGGGGGTGACTGCAGGTTATCATACTGCTCAAGACATATGAAGAAAGTAATATACAGTAATAATCAGTCTCCCAAGGCAGTGAGACTGGTGGGTAGTTCGAACATCTAGGTACACTCCAGTTGCTGCTGTATTTCAGACAATCTTTAGTCCCCAGAAAGCACAGTTGTGGGGGGAGGGGTCCAACCACATCTCAACATGGTGGTGACAGCACTCCTCACCAGGAGAGGCTCTATATCTCCAGGAGGGAGGGTGAAACCCTCCTTATTTACCATGGTGGTGAAGCTGCACACTGCGCTTACATTTTTTTACTAGGACCTCAAATTTCAAAAGTTATAACCATTTTAGAGTGAGTTTAACAGTGTTAATGTTTCCATGTTTGTACTATGTTAGTATTCAGCTAATGTTCTTTCACTGCAGGTACTTCTATGTAAAAGGGTATGTTGGCCAGGAGCTGTCACCACCATGCAGGAAGGGGCTATGCTGTCAATGGTAACGGAAGGGGACATCTGCTCAGGGCACAAAGGCAGTAAAGTAAGAGACTCCTTGGAGTCAACTGTATTTTCCTTATTAACATCATCATCATGGGTTATATTAAAGTAGTGACTGTTAATGTAAAAGGAATCAACTCAATGGTAAAGAGGGCCAACAACCTCAGAGACCTAGCCAGGACAAACTGTGGGATATGCCTTCAACAGGAGATACACTTATCCCCACAGCTAGTGCAGTACTCAAAACTAAAAAAGGGTTGGGTAGGGGAGGTGATTGCATCTTCTCACTAGAACATGAAAAAAGTGGGTATGGCTATTGTAATCATAAATGTTTTGAACTTTGACATTACTATGATGAGCTAGCCACTGTCAATCATTATTTGCAGATGTATATCTGTGACTTTTTTATGTGATTTTGTGTATGTTAAATCCCATGAGAAAATGCCAGTGTTAAGAAAAGCGGTCATATAGAAGAGAGAATGGATTTTTCAAATGTCTGATATTCATCTGTGACCTTGGAACCAGCCGCTTACCAGAAAACTAAATTACTCTCCAAAGAGAGTGAAATTGCCTTATGAACTTAATTGAGGGAAGCAGAGGTAAACCTTTGCACTTCAAAGGCAGGATGCCTGGGAACTAGGATCTGGTGAATAGCCATTCCTGACAGGCCGGTGTGAATTTGTCTTACACGTGTTATATTGTAGGGCAGTAGGACATCAAAGGTGATAGCCTGGATAAAAAATTGCCTAGACAACAGGATGGAATGGGTAGTAGTAAACGGAGTACACAGTGAAGAAAGTAGGGTTACTAGCGGGGTACCTCAGGGCTTGGTACTGGGACTGGTCCTTTTTAATGTCTTTATAAGTGACATTGCAGAAGAACTGGAAGGAAAAGTATGTCTCTTTGCAGACGACACAAAGATCTGCAACAGGGTTGATACACAAGATGGAGTGGAAAGGATGAGAAGGGACTTGGCGAGGTTGGAGGAATGGTCAAATGTATGGCAGCTCAGATTCAATGCTAAGAAGTGCAAGGTAATGCACCTGGGAAACAAAAACCCAGGGGAAGAGTACACAATGGGGGGTGAGATACTGACAACAGTAAAAATGGAAAGAGACCTGGGGGTAATTATATCAGATGACCTAAAGGTGGGCAAGCAATGTGAGAAGGCAGTAAGGAAGGCTGGGAGAATACTGGGATGCATAGGGAGATGCATAGTAGAAAACAGGAAGTTGTTATCCCTCTGTACAGACAGTTGGTGAGACCCCATCTGGAGTACTGTGTGCAGTTCTGGGACCCCATCTCCGCAAAGACATAGACAGAGTGGAGGCTGTCCAGAGGAGGGAACCAAAATGTGCAGGGTCTGCGCCAGAAGACATACAAAGAAAGACTAAAGGAGCTTAATATGTATACCCTTGAGGAAAGAAGGGAGAGAGGGGACAAGATAGAAACTTTCAAGTACCTCAAGTGAATCAACAAAGTCCAAGGGGGTAGTATCTTTGAGAAAAAGAGATGTTCAAGAACAAGGGGGCACAATTTGAAGATGGGGAGATGGCTCAGAGGTAATGTGAGGAAGTATTTTTTCATGAAGAAGTTTGTGGATGCATGGAACAGCCTCCCTGAGGAGGTCATGGAATCAAGAACAGTGGGGGAATTCAAGAATGCATGGGACAGACATACGGCAGTCCTAGTGGGGGGGGTAGGAGGAAGTAAGCTGTTGGTTAACTAGGATCTGCAGCGTATCTGTAAGGTAGGAAAATGGGCAGACTAGGTGGGCCAAGTGGTCCTTATCTGCCGTCAAATTCTATGTTTCTATGTTTCTATGTTAAAGGCACCAATTCTAAAATGTTATTAATGTGCCAGGAAGTGGTGCTATAAGAAACTAAATAAAAAAGTGATGATAATTCCCCATTATTTTGGGAAAGCACAAGAGTGACATCTACTGGCCTAAAAGTTAGGACCAGTCCAGGGATTTTGGAAGACTATTGAAGGTGTTCTGAATCAGAAGCAAACTCTTATTTTCCTGGAGCATTTCAACGGACCCACTTCCTGACAAGATACAGAACAAACTGCCAGCAGGCACTGAAAGCCAGTGGCTGAAAAGGAAGGAAAATTATTTTTCAGACTTCACTTATTCTTCTGGTCTTCAATTCAATACAAACTTAAGGTATAAATTAGATAAAAGTTTATAATGTGTTTTTTTTGTATCTGTTCACTTTTATTTGTGTTATTCTGTGACCAGATTTATGAATCTTTTAGTTGTAAATGTATAATACTTATTTAAGTATTTAGCGGAAAACATTTTTTTTTTTTTTTAAGAAAACCTGCCTGAGCAATATTTTTATATTGTGTGTGACTGTGGGACATTTATTTATAATCTGTGACCAAACTGTTATTGCTGAAGGGGTGCCACCATAAGCTACCAATTGAGCAAGGATCTGTAAGGGAAATCTGGGTAAAGATAGGGAGAATACAAAAGTCTCAGGAAAGAGTCTGTGGGGATTTGAACCAGGTTGTTGCATGCCCTGTGGGAGAAGACACAATCAGGGTCATGAGGCTACCCCAAAAGAGATTGTGATGCCTGGATCTTTCCCCTTAGTGCAACAACCAAGAAGGGTTCTCATTTGGCTACAAGACTCAAGACTGGTATTGCACTCTTATCCAGAGTTTAAATAGGAAGCCCTGGGACCACATGTTGGGTCTTCAGTCATGAACTCAGTAAGCACTCTAGGGGGAGACAAGGAGGGTATTCCTGCTCCCCCATCACAGATTGCACTCAGGGGTGGGCACTGTGAGCTCAGTGTACCTGACCCCCAGGAGTAGGTTCATAACAGATCACAAGTACATATACAGATCAGCAGGGCAGGGTAGCTATGGTTTCAGGGAAGTTAGGAATCCAGTAGTTACACTTTGTTAATATTTACAGCCTCACTCCTGCCTTAGTGGAATTCTACAAAGAGGAGTTCAGACTAGCAGCAAGGTTCCCAGAAGGGCAAATAGTTATAGAGGGGGACTGAAACTATGTAGAAAACCTGGCATTATATAGATCACAAGGTCCTCAGAAGTTCTGTAAGGTTAGTGCAAGAACCTTGAAGACTTTAATGTAGTTATTTATTTATTTATTTATTCATTAACTTTGTTAACTGGGTGGGCCCACTGAAGCAAAAAATTCCCTTTTTCAGGGCTGATCCAGAATTAATTACAGAGATATATTGCAGAAATATACAGAGTCAAACAAAATGCAGATATACATCATTTTCATATGGGTACAAGCAGTGTTGGAATTACATTTTTGAGCTTTGGGACCTAGGGGGCCTATAATAGTGCTATCTTTAAATTGAGCACCCCATCCCATTATAAGTCAATGGCAGTGAGGAATAAGCTACCAGGGCTGACTTCAGAGCTAGGGATGCTGAGCCCTGGCAGGTCCCTCAGTAATACCAGCACTGGGTACAAGAGATTAGCAAACAAGCACATTTACATAATAATGCAAGGCCAAAAAATTTGCATCAGTACAGCACAGCTAACATTATTGGCCACAGTGATGCAACATACAGATAGTTCAGTACAGATTCAGATGTAAGGCATCATCAGGTACAGACCAAGGGCACCAAAAAAACCCAGCAGGTTAAGGTTGTCGATTACAGGAACATTGACTATGCTCAGGTAAGTACATCTTAAATCCTGTTTTTAAAACCTCCAGCTGAAGAGCAGTTTTGAAGGGTTGCTGGGAGAATGTTTCACAGGGATGGCACAAAATTGGCAAAGGATCCCTTCCCTGCACTGGATCTCACCCTTGGTGTTTCTAGTACTGTACAACTAGAAGACCTGAGCATTCTCCCTAGAGGTTTGGGAGCCAAGATATCTTGGAGGCAAGGGAAGTAGGACTCTTTTCAAGTCTGTAAGAAAGGCAGAAGAAAGGATACTTAAGCCTAATTTCCAAGAAAGCCTATTCAGGTAGTGTTAAACATTGCAGTGGTGTGCCCTTGGTGAGGCATCAGAGACAAAGTGGGCAATCTTATGATATGGGACATTTGACTTATTAAGTTCCTGGATGACAGGGCACCATACTGTATGAGAGGAAGCAATCTACTATTGGTGATAACCAGCAGTGATTCCATGGATAGATTGTTACCTGAATGGTAGAGGAGCCCAAGGTTTTGATGCAAGGATTTTGAAACATTATCAATGTGGGTTCTGAAAGCAACCTTCTGGTTCAGGTATATGTGGCACAACCAGATTGATATGGGCTCCTGTGAATGTGGACAGGACTAGCAGGTGTTACCTTGCTACACCTATGTGTCTAGGTCCAAACAAGACAGCTTTAGTCTTCTTGGCATTGAGTACTAATTTATTGGAGAGAACCCCTTTTCTAGTGCCAGGAAGTCCTACACTAGAAGACTTAATAAAGTTGACATCATTAGAGCTCCTATAGAGTATCGCATCATTGGCATAAAACTGTAAGCTAGCCCCATGACAATTACTATGCATATTATTTACAAAGAGGGAAAAGAGCATGGGACACAAGATAGAACCTTGGGGGCGCCCTCAGTAATGGACCTTAATGTGGACTGCATGCCCTTCCATTTCATAATCAATACTTTAAAGCAATTTTACGTCAACCTGTACAAACAAAATGCTGACACAAGAATGGGAGCAAACATTAGAGACTTTTACAGGCTGTTGAGCTGCCAAAACTTACAGACCAACAGCAGCATGATCTAAATAGGCCTCTTACAATGGCTGATCTAGACCTTGTAATAAAACAATGCAAGAATAACAAAGCACCAGGCCCAGACAGTTATATTGCTGAATACTACAACGTCTTTAGAGAGCAGCTGATACCACTTCCGCTACATTGCAGAATTAGAATTAGCATACCCCCTTTAAATCTCATACCAAAAACAAGATTAGTACGTTACATCATTTTAAAGGTATGAGCTATTTTGTAACCCTGATTTCACTACCTGTTCAAAAAAGCCTGTATCAGTGAAGAGCTGCTGATGATGTCATCTCAGGAACTCACAGTCTAGTAATCTCTGTTAGCAAGCTTATAGGACCTGTGTCTCCAAAGTACTAAAGATCATGTGCAATGGTTTCCACAAGTAAAACAGGCAGCACCATTCAATAAACATTGCTTTAAAAAGTACGTGTGTTTCAGATTTTGTAACAAAGCTGACAGTTTTTTTTGGGGGAGGGATGCCTTTTTGTTGAGGTCCTTTTTCCAGGGTTGCTGGATGCAGGGTCATAGCATATTGTTGTGAGGTTTGCAGACTGAATAAATGTCTGATGTGGCGAGAGGCTGAGATTATTCATACCTATCATCCAATTGAGGCTATATCTAAAGATGGCACTTTAAAACAATTATTCAGTCTCCTTGTCAATGGGGGTGGAAGAGGTAATGCTGTTTTGAAACCTAACTAGGAGTTTCTAATTTAGCGAGCCCAGTGTTTTCTCCCTGTCAGGCTGGGTTTTTTTTTTTGTTTTTTTTGTACCTATATTCAGGCTCATCTATGTTCTACTCTAAATTAAAATGACCATTTTACCAGAGCTAACATTTCTACCCCTAGTAGGAATTAACACATATAATGTCCCTATTAAAACTTACTGTAAAGCAGACACTGACAACCAGCAGTGAAGTTACCAACATTACAATGTTTGCAGCAATGCAGCTTCCTAACAGGCACAGTACAGTAGCACTCCAAATGGCATCAGCAGCCTGAAGGCATGCTGATTCAGTATCCAGCTACCCTGGAGCCATTGAATGTAGATCAAAACAGCCTGATAGGGAGAACACAGAACAGTGCAGCACAGAATAGTGCTGTGCAATAAAAGCTAACCCACCAAACAGCTCAGCACAGCAATGTCACCTGCATAAATATCTAGGGTGGCAAAGTAGAGGCACACAAAGTGCTCACTACCTCAATGGGACTCACAACGCCAATGCAGTGACCAGCCCCTAAGTGCAGCCTCTTAATTCCCCCAGCCAATGCAGACCTTAATACTGCATGTATCACCAGCTCCCCATTCCACAGTGGTAATAGCTCCCCATTACAAAGTGGCAGCACCCCCCACCCCTAGTGATGCATGCACCTGTAGCTGGTTACCTGATTAGATGTTTCCCTCAGTGCTGTCTGTCCCCTCAGTTCCACAGCTCCCTGCCAGTCCCTTGTGATGCATGCACCTGTGGCTGGTTGCATGTGTTTTGTTGTATTCCCCAGTGCTGTCTTTCCCCAGTGCTCCACGACTGCCCAAGCTGTTCTTCCAGGCGCTGCTGTGTAGCATTCATAGACACTGCTAGCACTCAGTTGCTCTTGCAGTTTTCACTGTGCTGTATTGTCAGCATGGTCTTGACCAGGAACCCTGTGGATTACCCTGGAAATGGGCAGTGGTGCCACTGTTCACACAGGCATCATCTACAGACCTCCAGAACAAATGAAAGAGTTGGACAAGGTTCCAGTGGAAGACATCCATAAGATGGAAACTAAAGGGGAAGTGCTGCTGGTAGGTGACTTCAATCTGCCAGATGTTTATTGGAGAATCCCAGCAGCAGCTTCAGCCAGAAGCAGGAACATACTGGACTCCTCGCAGAGAGCATGCCTCAGGCAGCTAGTGCTAGAGTCCATCTGTGAGGGTGAGATTTTAGACCTGGTACTTACCAATGGGGACAGAATCGCAGATGTCATGGTCAGTTGACACCTGGGGTCAAGTGATCATCGCATGGTGTGGTTCAGTGAGTACAGTGATAGAGTCAAGCCTCACAAAAGTGAGGGTCCTGGACTTCAGGAGGGCAGACTATGCAAAGTTGAGTGTATGTTTCAGGAAAGCCTTAGCAGGGAAGGAGGACTGGGGGGGTTGGGGAGTGGAGGAACAGTTGGCCCATCTAAGAGGAGCCATAGTGGAAGCAAACAACATTTGTGTTAGGCAAATAAACAAAGGCAAGAGAAAAAGGAAACCACTATGGTGCTCAAAGGAAGCGGCTGGGAAAGTAACAGCAAAAAAGTTGGTTTTCAAGAAGTACAAGGCAACACAGAAGGAGGAGGAGGACAGGGTAGTGTATCTGGATAAGCTGATGGAGGCAGGAAAGGCAGTCAGGAGTGAAAAGGTGCAAACCGAGAGAAAAATAGCCCATACAGTAAAGAAAGGGAACAAGATTTTTTATAGGTATGTTAGTGAAAGGAGAAAGTCAAAAGGTGGGATTGTAAGGCTTAAGGGGGAAGAAGGGGCGTTCAGCATTCACAGAAGAGGGGGAAGGCGTGGGACCACAATCAAGTGACAGGAGCAATAAGGAGAGGGAGATGCACACCACTCCATTTACAGAGGAAAGAGTTCTAAAGGAACTCACAAAGCTGAAAGTGGACAAGGGAATGGGACCAGCTAGGATGCATCGTAGGTTATGAAATGAGCTCAGAGAGGTGGTGGCAGCACCACAGGCAGCCCTGTTCAATGAATCGCTGGAAACAGAAGTAGTTCCAGGGGACTAGAGGTGAGCAGATATAGTCCCTCTACACAACGGTGGGACAGGGAGGAGGCTGGAAACTGTAGACCATTCAGTCTGCCCTCGGTGGTGTGGAAAATAATGGAATCACTGCTAAAAGAAAGGACTGGGGAACATTTTGAATCCAGCAGCAAACAGGATCCAAGGCAGCATGGATTCACAGTGGAAAAGTCACGACAAACAAATATGATAGCTTTCTTGACTGGGTGACCAGGTAAGTGGATCGGGGGAGCAGTGGATTTGGCTTACGTGGACTTCAACAAGGCTTTTGACACTGTTCCACATAAGAGGCTTGTAAACAAGATAGGCAGCCTGGGAATGGGTCCCAGGGTGGTAAATTGGGTTAGAAATAGGGATAGAATACAGACGGTAGTAGTAAACGGAGCTCAATCCAAGGACAGGAGGGTGACCAGCGGGGTGACACAGGGATCAGTTCTGGGGCCAGTCCTATTTCATGTCTTCATAAGTGACATTGGGAAGGGGCTTAAAGGAATGGTATGATTTTTGCAGATGACACTAAGATCTGCAACATGGTAGACACTCCAGGAGGAGTGGAAATATGAGGAGGAACCTAGGTAAACTAGAGGAATGGTCAAGAGTGTGGCAGCTAAGATTCAATGCAAAGAAGTGCAGCATCATGCATTTGGGGCACAGGAATCCAGGGGAGGCTTACATGATTGGGGGGATACTGACGACCACCAAACAGGAAAGGGATCTGGGGGTAGTCATATCAGATGACCTAAAGGTGGCCAAACAATGTGCCAAAGCTGTGGGGAGAGCCAGTGGAGTACTGGGGTGCAAAGGGAGAGGTATCACCAGCAGAATAAAGGAAGTGATGATGCCACTGTATAAATCATTGGTGAGACCCCATCTGGAGTACCATGTCCAGTTCAGGAGGCCACATGTCCGTAAGGACATAGATAGGGTAAAGGCAGTGCAGAGAAGGGCAACAAAATGGTGCAGGGCTTGCACCAAAAGTCATGTGAGGAGAGACTGAAGGACCTCAATATGTATGCCCTGGAGGAGAGGAGAGAGAGGGGGATATGATAGAGACCTTCAAATATCTCAAGGGCATAATAAGGTACAGGAGAGTAGCCTCTTTCAGAAAAGAGATGTTCTGGAACAAAGGGTCATGACATGAGGCTGGAAGGGGGTAGAATAAGGGGCAGTTTTATTTATTTTTTATTTATTTATTTGTGCCTAGGATTACAAAGTACCTTTGAGCCAAGGCTCTTTTACAGAGGTTCCATGTCATGCTGGTTACAGGGTAACAGACACTAAAATATAAAACAGTTACGGGTACATGTTTTAGACAGTGACTTTGCTTGACAAAATCAGCCTGAGTGATGAATAACTCAAGGAACAATAGGAGGAAGAGGGCAAGAAGGGGAGAGGGCTAAGGGTAGGGGAAGGCATAGGTGTAGAGAGTCAGGTAAGACAGCTGAGGGGCCTTGTCAGGACAGACACAGGGTAAGTGCATTAGAAGTTGCATTGGACAGGTAAGTGCAAGAAGAGAGGGCAGAAACTGACACCTATAAGGTCAGAAGCAGTGTAGGGAATAAAGATGTTATGGGGTGCAAGCACAGGTGGAGGTGCCAGTTATGAAGTGGCGGAGCTTTTTTGAATGCTCCAAATGTTGCTGTGGATGAGGTGTCACTAGAGAGCTCATTCAGCCAACTTGGAGCCCTGTATGCAAATGACCTTTAGCCTTGGGATGTGTGGCAGCAGGGGATTTGAAGGATTTGGGGCTTAGAGCTCCTGGTATTGTGGTTGGTGATTTTGGGTTTGAGGAGGGTGCTGACTCCTGGTGGTGCCTTTCCCATCATGATTTTCTTAGCAGGGATGCAGGTTTGGTATTTGATCCAGTTGTTCAGTTGCAGCCAGCCTGTTTTGGAGTAGAGGTCACAGGTGTGGGTGAGACGGTGGGAACCAGTAATGAGTCGAAAGGCTTGATTGAGGGAAGCCAAAACACGCCTGAGAGACGAGGTTGTGGCAGATCCATAGATAATGAGACCGTAGTCAATGATGCTGATGATGGAGCTCTGGACAGCTATGGACAGAGCTTCTGGGGTTAGATGTTTCTTATGTCGGAATAGTAGGCCCATCCTGGTGTAGGCTACTTTTGCCACGTTATTGATGTGTGGGACATAGGAGAGATTACAGTCAAGGGTGAGGCCGAAGTATTTGAAGGTATGAACTTGTCGAGGGTGATTCCTTGCTTGGTTTTTATGTTGAGCTGATATTGTTTGTGTTTGTTTTGGGAGCTGCAGAAGATCATGGTCTTTGTTTTTTTCTGGTTAAGTATAAGTCTGTGTTTTGTGAACCAGTTTTCGACTGCAGAGAAGGCCTGTTGGAGGTTACCTTGTAGATGGACTGGATCATGGTGGGATGCCAGGATGACAGCATCATCCGCGTAGAGTAGGATCTGTTCAGGGCAGGATTCTGGTAGTGAGTTCAGAAAAAGGCTGAAAAGGAGGGGGCCCAAGATTGAGCCCTGTGGGACACCGGACCTGACCGGTCTTTGGTCTGAGAGTGTACCAGCAATACTCACTCTTTGGGAGTGGTTGTCTAAGTAGCTTTTGAACCAGTTCACCGAGTTAAGTGAGAGCCCTGCTAGTTGAAGCTGGGCAAGTAGGAGATTGTGGTTGACGGTATCAAAGGCTTTAGTTAAGTCGATGAAGGTGGACCCAGTAAGATGACTGTTATCGAGTGAGTGATGGATTGCACCAGTGAATTCAAGTAGCACTGTGGAGGTACTATGACCTTTTCTAAAGCCATGTTGCTCCTTGCACAGGATGTTTTGATTGTCTAGGAAGTCTGTGAGCTGGTTTGAAACAATCCGTTCTAGGGCCTTGGAGAGTAGAGGTAGGATGGAAATTGGACAGTAATTCTCAGTAGCTGTTTTGTCATCACTTTTATGAATTGGGGTTACCATGGCAGATTTCCATAAGTCAGGGAACTGCCTGAGGCTGAGGGAGAGGTTTAAAATCCTGGTCAGCGGTCGGAGTACTTCTTCAAGTGTGAGTGATAACAGTTTGAGGTCGAGGGAGTCACTGCTGGGTCTGGAGTTGCAAATGGCTTTGGTAACGTAGCTGCAGACTTGATGCATTTTACTGCTCTAAGGTAGAAGGAAGGGTGGCTGGAGGTGGCTGGGGGGGGGCGAGGGGAACCACCTCATTGAAAAAACCCTGTGGAAGTACAGCACTGAGGTCCGTGAAGGCGTTGTTGAATGTATCAGCAATGAGTTTCTCGTTAAGTGTAGTTTCACCATTTATGCTGAGTACTGACGGGGGTGATTTAGATTGCTTCCCGGTGACTTCTTTAATGTTATTACAGAAGTCCCTACCATTGCCCTATGAGTTAGTGAGAGCATTATGGAAATGGGTGGTCTTCGTATCCCAGATATATTTGACGCAGTCATTTCGTGCATGTTTATAGTTAGCAATATCAACTTGTCTCCCGGTGTTTCTGGCAATCTCCCAAAGGTGGTCTCGAGCTTTTAGTCATCTAAGTAGGCCTCCGGTGAGCCAGGGGTTACAAAGGGCTTTGGCCTTGCGCTTCTTGAAGGGTGCAAATATGTTGCATGCTTGGTTGAAGATCCTGATGAAGTGTTCCAGTGCGGAGTTCACATTGGTTGCAGTGAGAATTGGGGACCAATCCTGTTGACGAAGGAAGGTTTTGAGATGAGGTAGCTTGCCTCTAGGTAGAACCTGGCTAGTAATGGTTATGGGGGGGGCTTGATGAATTTATTGGACCAGTAGCAGATGATGGGGGAGTGGTCACTAAGTGTGTCAGGGAGGAGAGTGATGTTTGTGATCCTGGCGGGATGGCTTGTTATGATCCAATCCAGAAGGGTGCTGGTACCCATTTTATAGTTTGTCCTGGTTGGGGAGCTAACCATCTGAGAGCAGTTTGATGCTGCTATCAAGTCCCTGTATGCTCCTGCCTCTGCAGCAGGCCAATTAATATTAAAGTCACCAAGGAGGATGGTTTCTGAATCAGGTGATAGAGATTTGGTAAACTCCAGGACTGCATTAAGCCCATTACCTTGCTCTCTCAGTGGAATGTAGACTGTGACAACTGTGATGGCTTTATTGTGTGCACTGAGAAGGATCTTAACAGGAAGAATCTGTGCAGTGGTGGTTAGGGGGTTAGGTTGATGAGGTGCCCCCGGATCATGTCCTTAAGGTACAGGACACAGCCACCACCTCTTTTTGATGTTCAATCAAGCCGGTAGACGTTAAACCCAGGGAGGGTGATAGCATGGTCGGGAGGCGAAGGTGAGAGCCAGGTTTCTATGACTGCTAGTATGTCTGGGTTATGCTGGCAGGCAAAAGTCATAAGGGCATCAATTCTGTGAAGAAGACTGCATATGTTAAGTGAGATTATTGAGAGGGATCCTGGTTGATTGGTCTGAGTTGTTCTTATTGTAGGGGCTGGTCCAGGATCGGGATGAATGTTTCCTGAAAATAGCAGGAGAAGAAGTATACGTTTTAGAGTACTGGTGTGAGATACCCATGACTGGCACCTATTTTTTGGGGCCAGAGAACTCCGAGATTAACCAGGGCAAGTAAATGGGTGGAGCCGTGGGTAAAGCATGGCAGTAGTAGTGGTGGACAGGGGAAGTACCCAATGGCTATTTGTGGGAGAGGGCTATTGCATAGTGATTGGAGATGCCCAAGGCGGGTACATGAGATTGAGAGGGAGGGTACCATGGAGGGGTGAGAGAGCATGAGTTGGTAGATGTTCGGGACAGTAGGGAAACATGAGCAGGGGGGATATAGGAGTGGAAAGAGGGCAAATAAGGTGAGGAGAAAGGGGTACAGAGTACTGGTGTCATACATGATTTAATGTGAATGGGGTGGGAGCGGGCACAGGGCGCTGGGTAGGTGGGAGGCAGCTAGTGAAAGTGGTAGGAGGTAGGCAATGAGGTGGAGGCTCGGGGGCAGGGGGACTAGGTAAGCAGGTGGCTGAGGGAATTTGGGCAGAGGGTGGGGCAGTGAGGAGACAAGGGCAGTAGCAAAAGAGGAGGATGTAGCAGACAGGTAGTGGGGGGCATTAAAGAGTGTAACAGTTGAATTTCAATGCAAAAAAGTGCAAGATTATGCACCTAGGAAGAGGGAATCCTAGGGTCGAGTATGAATTAGATGGGGTAACACTGGAAGCCACCACAGAGGAAAGGGATCTAGGGGTTGTCATAGAAGACAACCTCAAAGTGGCTAAACAGTGTGACAAAGCAGTCAGAAAGGATAACAGAATACCAGGGAGCATAGGGAGGGGTATAACAAGTAGAAGGAGGGAAGTGATGGTACCATTGTACAACTCCCTAATAAGGCCTCATCTGGAGTATTGTGTTCAGTTCTGGAGGCCCCATCTCCGAAAAGACATAGACAGGATAGAGACGGTACAGAGGAGAACAACAAAAATGGTGTCCAGGATGTAGCATAATTCATATGAGGAGAGATTCAGAGCTCTCAATATGCACTCCCTGGAGGAAAGGAGAGAGAGGGGGATATGATAGAGACCTTCAAGCATCTAAAGGGGATCAACAGGGTACCAGAGGGGAGCATTTTTCATATGAAGGGAAATAGCAGAACAAGGGGTCACAGCATGAGACTAAAAGGGAAACTTAGAGGGAACTTGAAGAAATTCTACTTCACTGAAAGGGTGGTGGAGAAAAGGAACAGTCTCCCCCAGGAAGTGGTGGGGCGGCCACAGTTCAGGGATTCAGGTGTGCGTGGGATAGGCACATGGGAATTATCAAGCAAGGGCAAAAGGGGGGGAACCTAGCATCTAGGGTACCTTAAGCATTAGAAAGAGGGATAGGATAGACAGGATGGTCCACAAGGCCCTTATCTGCTGACAACATGTATGCATCTATGTAATGTGAGGAAGTATTTCTTCACAGAAATGGTGGTGGATGCATGGAACAGCCTCCCAGTGGAGGGGGTTGGGGCTAACTTAGTAGGAGAATTCAAAAATGCATGTGATAGGCATAGGGGAACCCCAGTGATAGAAAAGAGAATAAAGCCAGAAATCAAGTAGGGTCTGCAGTCTTTACAACAGGTAGGGAACATGGGCAGCCTGAGTGGGCTTATCAGTCCTTATCTGCTGTCAGTTTCTATGCTTTTATGTTTCTATAAAGGTTATAAAAATTGAAAATAAAGATAATCAAATATCCATGTACAGTAATGACACCCTTCTGTACCTACAGGAGCCTGTAGAGTCGCTACCCAAAGTTATGGAGACCGTAAGGAAATACAAAGCAGTGTCAGGGTTTAAGAGAAATTAAGATAAGTCAGGTATAATGCTAATAGGAGGGTCCATGTCTCCAGAATTTAAAGAAGTTTGTAAACTCATGTGGATCCAAACATTTTTAGGCACTTAGGAACCTAAATACAGCTGACTTAACGAAACCTTATCAGACCAACTATCATAAAATAATAGTGGACATCCAAGCAGACTGTCAAAGATAGACATTACTACCCCTATCCATAATGGGGAGGGCAGAAACTATCAAGATGAATATCTCCTGCAGGCTACTATTACTATTTGACACACACTCCATACCAATCCCAAAAACTACATGGAAGGCACTCCAAAGCATGTTGTCCAGATTCTCCGTTGGAAGGTAAGAGACACAGGCTGAAATGCAGTCTGTTTTTTTGGTTTTTAGAAAAAAGGAAAAGGGGTCCTAGGTGTCCTGGATCTCAGAGCATACTATGAGGTGGTATTGATCAAACACTTGCTTCTCCATCTTAGAGGGCACTCAGAGGCAGAATGGGTGGAAATGGAAAGAGAGCAACTACGGGAAGAGACAATCCAAACCATAACATTTAATGGGTTAGATGGAGGGTACATCAAAATGTTCCCTAATCCCTGGATCTGAATCATGTTTAGAACATGGTTAGAGGTAACAGGAAACATGGTTAGTAATATTAATGGTCTATACTCCATCAGAAACTGCAGGGACGTTCTACCCAGCAGAATATACCCAGCTTTTGCAAGGTGGAAAAGAAGGAGCTTGCACAGGATAGATCAGGTTGGGGAAGGACAGAGCACAAAGGCATTCACTGAACTCCAAAACTAATATGTGTTGGTACAGCAAGATTTCTGTTGCTTCCCGCAGCTTAGACATTTCCTCTTCTCCGAGCCCAGGAAGACTCTGCTAAAAGCAGAAATAAGCCATCCTCTGTTGATCTTATGAAGGAGAATATGTTTAGACTAGGGGAAGCTAAAGTTATTTCTAAACTGTACAAGGCATGAAAACAAACCAGCATACAAGGTGTGTGTGAACACCATCCAGAGTAGGTAAGAAGAGATTATAAATCACCCAAAAGTGAGAAGCAATGGGAGCAAATATGGAACAAACTAACAGAACTACTGCCTCCACAGCCTGGAGGGAACTCAGGTGGAAAATAGCCACCAAGGCCACGCTGAATACCTACAAATTAAATATCATTCAGGTATCTTTAGGACCACGGGGTGAGGACCTGGAGTGTTATATAGGAAAGTGTGAAAGCTTTTGGATTTTTGCTCTTGGGGCCTGGTTTGACCAGATACTAAATGAAAACATACATCTCGCAGCATTTCTGTGATCTGTACTGCTCTAGATTAACTGTGAAAGTATATGAAAAAATGATCATTGTACACCTTCATATATGTTTGGGATATGGCACAATACATATGTCTAATGTAGGTATGAGCGCTAAGTATATCTTTCTTTTTTATTACAGACTTTGGTATGAGGGTTGTGAGATATAAGAAGATGCTGCAATACAAACTAGCATTATACTATCCCTTCATATGTACCAAAATGGTTCCATGGCATTAAATCTGAGTTTTAACATAGCTTGGATGTGACACTATCACAAAATAATACAAGAGAATGCCAGATATATTGAAATAGCAAGTATTTACAGCGTGCCATACCTGGGTCATTAATACAGTTTCTCTGCAGTGTGAATTAACTTGTTTAAGTAATACATCTGACAAATAGATGCTGCACAACATATTTGCTATGCTTTAGGAATTATTGTTAACTTTATTGTGCTATGAGCTTTATATAATGTGTATGTCACTTTAAGAAATGCAATACTTAACAAGGGATTGGGGTTACATGTTTATGCTGTCTCTGATGAAGCCTGACAGCCATCCAAGGGAAACCTGAGAGGTAAGCGGTCACACAGATGTTTCTTGCCTGGAGGGTGGACTGACACCATGCCTGAGTATCTGATATGTTTTGCACTGCCTGTTGCGCCTTAGCAATAAATGTTTCCACCATGAAAATATAGTTGTATGTCTTATTAGTCCTGTGGCTATGGGTGCACTATTTAGCTCTTTAAGCAGAAGAAATACACAGAAAATGTTGGACTCCAGGAATGTTATGTAGATGCATAAAAGAATGCTTCAGATTTGACATTAATGATCGGTGCCAAACTGAGGGAGCCCAAGGGTCCAGATAGGAATCCAATCTGGGCTACATGTTAAGGTCTTCACAATTCCTCTGTGGCCTACTGTGGCTCAAATTATGGGCCAGATCTCTGAGGACTGATCATTTCATTCATATATTGACAAGATTATTTAAAAGCTGAATCAAAAGCTTGTTTTTGCTTCGTAATAGGTATCTAATCATCATTAATGGCAAAAAAATCATCAGCAAACAATCATTATTGCCTGCCTTAGACTAAAGCTCATTTTTATTTCACAAGGCTTCTACTTACGTTCTGGACAAATACAAAGCAGATTTTAATAATTTATGTTCTTTTGCATTATCAGCCTTATTCAGAATACACGGAAGAGTATTATATAATAAATAATATTTCTAGCCCCTCAAAGAGAATTCTGTACAATACTTACAACATGCTGTACGGAACTGTACTATCACATAAACCAAATAAACTGCATAACAAATTATAAACTTCTATTTTACTCATTAAGAGAACTTCAATCTAGGCAATATCAAGAGAAGTGGGGCCCTATATTCAAAAGCTTGCCCCAGTGCAAACCCCAGTGTGCATGTACAAACCAGGTGTGGGGACGGACCACTGAACACCAGGAAAACTGTATATTTATACTACGACTGGGATTAGAGGGAGGGGCACCACTGGATGGCAAGGATATTTCTTTATTTAACAGGAGGGGATCGGGGTGGGGGCACTACTGGATGCCAGGGGCTGTCTCTTTTTAAAAGGACTGGGATCAGAGAGAAGAGGGAAGCCACTAGCACCAGGGACAGCTCATTGGGTTGTGATAATTGGGGGGGGGGCTGCACTGGGCAAACCAGCATTGCTCCCCGTGCAAATGAGCCTGTAATGGGCATGCAAATGGCCCCTTAGCACCTTGCACATCCAAGTTTTTTCATTTGCATGGGGACTTCTGAATATAATAAATTTTGCCTGGGTGCAAACATTACAGGGCCCTATTTCAGGGGCGCTATCAGGCTGCGCTGAGTGCCTTAGCACTGGGCAAATATGGATTTGTGCTATTCCTATATGCTATTCCTCTGAATATAGCATTTTTGCAAACACGCATATCGCTACACGTGGTGCGCAATTTTATGCTCCGCTTCGAGCATTTTTAAATATCAGGCCCCTGTCGTAAAAACAAAGGTTGGTAAAAAAATACATTTTCTTATTTTAGATCCAATCTTCTAAACTGTTCGCTAGTGAATATATAATTTTCTGAAAAGAAGCCAGATATTAAAGCTAAATGTAATATGTGTATTCAAGCAAGATTTTTTTATCTTTTTGTATAATATTATTTTATGAATTTATGTTGTAATTGACTTTTGTATTGAGGTGGGGCTTAAACTTGGCCTTATGACTCAGATGATCCAAGATGATCGTTTTGCACATCACTAATATACACCTTGGGCACATTAATCAAGAGGCACAGACTTAGGATTTGTCTTGCTCAAACAACCTCTGTCTAACATGGATTTCTCCAGCTTTCCTGGTAAAAACAACATTGGTTGCTCACACTAGACTCAGGAAAGGGAAGGGGAAATGTTGGAGGGGGTAGTCTATTTGGGCAGACTAGATGGATCATTCAATCCCCATCTGCCGACATTTTTCTTGTGTCTTTAAATGTCAAAAAGCTGCAGGGGCTAGAGCATACAGAAGACATTTATTCCCTCTACACAACCACTGGATCACCAAAGAAAAAAAGACAGTGGCGCAGGAAACCAGAGGACACAATGCAACAGGGGACCCATACACGATCGCAAAAAGTGTGGTGGCACTAAATGGGGAAAACACACTGCATAGCTCCATTGCACTTGCAAGAGTATAGCTGCAGGTAGGCAGAGTCCTCTGTGGGCCAGTTCATTCACAGGGGGTACTCACTTGCTTCTTCAGCACCCGGAACCCCAACAGGATCAGTTGGAACTGTCTTAAAAACACCTAAAAGGCTTCTGCATACTTCTCAAGCTAAGGAATAATTTCCTTAGTTATTAACTGAAACTAAATCAATAGAAAGAGACTGTACTTTAAAACAAACAAATTTATTCACCTGGGCCCTCAAAGATTCTGAAGGAGCCCAGGGGTCCCGTTTGATTAAAAATGTTGGATTAACACAGCTCCATGGGACTAACCTTTTTTGTTTGCATGCCAAGAAGGAGATTACTTAAGGGCAGGTTTTAGACAGGCAGATGTCTCTCAAGTCAACACAGACAGGCTACTGATCTTTTACAAAACCAGAGAAGATATTACCAGAAGCGTGAAACTCTGAAGACCCACTGGCATGGGCAAGTACCAACCAGCAAAACTTCACCTAATTTTTCTAGGGGATCCCACTTCTTTCAACATGCTGGAGTGTTCCTATTCACACCAAGCCACTCACTTCACCCTGGGAAGCAAAAGCTTCTCCCCCCATCCCCGTTCCTTGGCTGTCTCACTATAGCTAAAGGAACAGGGATGGTGCAGCCTTCTAGTACCCCAGCTGCCACCACTACCTTTGAAACCAATTTCTGCCACCCCCATGTCTGACCTGTACCTGGTCCCAAGGCCCTGAAACACTGTGCTCTTCTGCTGCTCAAAATTTGCTTTCCTTACACACTATGGTGGCCAGAACCACTGGCCACAGGCAGTCTTCTTCAAATTTACCTCACTGTGCTCAAACTGAGCAAACCGGCATAGGGAACCTAAAGGGCCTTCTACCATCCGCCTGGGCAAATTCATCCAGCTGCCCCGAGGCCTGTCCCTCCAAACAGGCTCCACATGGGTAAAGGCTTCCCCCAACCCCCTCACTTAACTCCTGAGCTGCCCTGCCACACTGGAAAAAGGAAGGCCGCTGCCATCAGCCCCCCTGCTGCAGGAGCCCTGCCACAGCCCTTGCAGCCCTGGCAGCCCAGGCTTCCAAAACTCCTACAGGAGCCCCATGAACATGTCCCGAGGCCTAGACTAGCCTACCTTCCTTCCTTCCTAATTACTCCTCCAGACTACTTCTCACCCAGCCCCTCCCAGGAGACTCAGAACCCAAAACAACCACTTCTGTGGCTACCTACCACCACCCAAGGATAGCCCAGGACCTGGCGCTTCACTACTGCATTGCTGTTGTGCCTACAGGAAGGGGGGAACCCCCCTTCACACTGCCCTAGCAGTGCCCAACCATCTCCTGTGCTCACTGCCTCCCTTCTTCCCTCAAGAAAACTTCCAAACACTTATAGAGATAAAGAATCTGCTACCCCCAAGTGGCGGCCCACAAAAACAGCTTCCCTCAGGACACTCACACAACTACCTAAGCCTGGGAGAGAAAAATGTGCAAAAATAGGGGAAGGGAAACCAAGACTAAGGGCCTAAGGTGAGACATAAGCCCCCTCAAAATTAAGAGAGCTTACATTCTCCCCCCACCCAGAAAAGCATTCCCTTCTGGGAATGATGGCAGAGGGCCCTAAACAGGCACCCCAACCAGTATCCTGAGTATGCGCACTCCCCAGACCACCGTCAAGATGCCTGAAACAGGCCTACAGGGCAAAATCTAAAACTAACCCCCATAATACTACTGACCCCAAAAAAACACCTACAGTAACACCCTAACTTACCTGTGCCAGCAGGATCTATACTTAATAAATGCAACCACCATAAGGAATAAACACTTTCAATGCATGCACAATCAAAGGTTTCAAGAAATTCAGAATGGTTGTTCATTATGAGGAAGATATTGATAACAATGTTCCTGTGACATCCCCTGGATTATACCACCCACCATAAAAGTTGAAAAACACTACCCACTCACACCCAAACACATTTCAAACTTACACCATGCATTTTCCCAAACATACACCACTCATACATATTACACAATAGCAGCAACATTAAGATTTTTATTCCTTAGAAGATTAAACTCAATCTAAGGAAGAAATAAGAACTTAAGAGAAATTGTCTCTAGTCCTCTTTTGTTCTTTTCAGTTACCCTTGCCTGCTCCTGGGAGCAGCTTCCTGGCATAGTCCCAGAGTCCTTAAAGAAGCTCTTAAATGGTGGGTCCACCTCCAAATGAGAAATAGAATTTGGGGTCTGGCTTGGTAGTAATGTCCCCAAAAGAATCTTTGGAAATGATGTAATACTTTACCCAACACCCATCCAAATATTTGGACCATCACGAAATGCTTGAACAATGTAAAGCCAGTCCATGAAGCAGTATGGCACAGGGACCAATCTTTTTGAAACAGTTCCTGAGATGGACAGCCTCCTACTCCCAGTTGATGTTTCAGCTTTTCCAATTGCTCCTTGTTAACCCACTCCACACGCATTTCTTCTATGCTGTCCCAAAATCTCTCAGGAACATAACAGTAGTACAAATGTGGATACTCAATTCACATTCTCTTTCTAACCCATCTCTTGGCCTGGCTCCACTCAGGTAGATCTCTAACACTTGTTCTCTGGACCATACCTGACTCCAGCCAGTTTTCTTTATGATACATTATATTTAACGGGTCACTACGATTTAGTCCATCCATCCTACACCTGAGGGTCCTTGAGTGAAGTGGAAGGTGCAGTCAAAGTGATCACAGGATGGTGATATCACTTTGGAATTGCTCGATATATCTCACAGTCCGAAAATTGAAACTTTTGATTAAGCAGCTTCTCCTCATCAAAACCCTTCGTCTGAGACCGCTTCTCTCTCAATGGTCACTCCAGGTTGGCTTCAGGAGCTCCTAGTTTAATCACTGGTCTGGTTCTTTCAGGTGCTGACACTACCAACCTTGCAGACAAGGCTGGTTTGCTGCCCCAGGACAGGGACCGAGTCAGGGACCCCCGGGCCCTGGGGGGGTCACCTGCAGATTTTCTTAGGCTCCTGCCCCTCCTCTGCCACAGGGATAGTGGGCAGCTGGCAAAGAGGGGTGTGGCAGATGTCTATGCCCCTCTTCCCTTCCTTGATCCTTCCCTTCAGCACTATCCTCCCCGCTATTGATTCCACTGTAATGTCCAGGGAGGGTTCAGACAACTTTTCCCTTACTGGGGAGGGATCTTCCAGGAAGAGCCTCTCGAACAGCCTTAACTCTAAGCTTCCCTGTGACCACAATGAGGAAGGTCCTTTGGAAGTGCTAGGAGAGTACCCCCAATGGAATACTGGTGGAGCATGGTTGAAAAAGCCTCCGGGGCAGAGCTGGAGCAAATAGCGCAGATAGGCAACCTCATGATACACTCCCCCCAAATCCACATCTGACACAGCTCTCATCTGATTCCCCTCTACCTCCTGCATTCCACAGCCAGGCAAGGAGCGATGTAGGAACCATAGACAACAGCTCCTCAGGGGGAGGCACATCCTCCACTTTAAATCCATAACCAGCCATTTTAAAGAAGGGATGCATGTGACTGCAGCGCACTTCCCTCTTACTCTCTTTTCATGCTTGAGGGCAGAAAACAATATGCTCTTACTTTTTTTTTCCAGGCTGTCTTCTGCCTCATTTGCTGTTTCTTGCCTCCTGGCTTCAGCTCGCTACCCACTCTCCGAACTGTGGCTTCACAGAGAACCTTCAGCCAACCTGATTGCTGGAAAACCACCGTGTGACCCACAGTCACGCAAGAGCGCCATTCAGGAGAACGCCCGAGGCTTAGCACCAGAAGGGCCTACCACCATGCCACCTCTTAATTTTTACTGTATCACACAGCCTGGAAAGGCCAGCAATGGACCTGCCAGCCCTCTGGTCTGGGAATTTAATTAATCTTAAATGTGTGGGGGCCACGAGAGATCCTGGACGAGCCCCACATATAACCCACCAACTTCCTAATCTGTCTAGGGGCCGATGTTCCTGAGGAAGGTGGTTACTCATAGAAATTCTCCTCAACTATCTCAAAGATTTCATTGAAACAAATAAATTTATCTTACCAGGCAGATGGAGGCCCTTTGCACCCCACTCCCCCCCGATTGTCCAGCAGGAGAATCCAAATTCATCCACAGAGGGTACTCACTTGCTCCTCCGGCCCCTGGAACCCCAAAAGAATCAGCTGGAAATGTCTTAAAAACATCCTCTAAAAGGCTCCTGGATACTACTCGAGCTAATTAATAAGTTCATTAGTTATTGACTGAAACCAAATCAAGAGAAAGTGACTGTACTTTAAAACAAATACATTTATTCACCTGGGCCCTCAAAGATTCTGGAGGAGCCCAAGGGTCCTGTTTGCATACAAACTCTGGATTAACACAACTCCATGGAGCTAACCTTTTTTGTTTGCATGCTAAGAAGAGGGAGATTACTTAAGGGCAGGTTTTAGACCGGCAGATGTCTCTCAACTCAACACAGACAGGCTACAGATCTTTTACAGAACCAGAGAAAATATTACTAGAAGCATGAAGCTCATAAGATCCACTGGTACGGGTAAGCACAAACCAAGAAAACTTCACCTCATTTTTCTAGGGGATCCCACTTCTTTCAACACTGCTGGAGCTGGAGTGCTCCTATTTATACTGAGCCACTCCCTTCACCCTGGGAAGTGAAAAGCCACCCCCCCTTCCCTGGCTCTCTCACTCTAGCCAAAGGGGCATGTATGGTGCAGCCTGCTAGAACCCCAGCTGCTACCATTTCCTCTGAAACCAATTTCTGCTGCCCTCTATGTCTGGCCTGCACCTGGTCCCAAGGCCCTGAAATGCTTTGCAGCTTTTCTTCTACTGCCCAGAATTTGCTTTCCTTACACCAGATCTTCACTCACACTATGGTGGCCAGAACTGTTGGCCACAGGCAGTCTCCCTCAGATTTACCTCACTGCGCTCGGACTGAGCAAACCAGCATGGGGAAACCTAAAGGGCCTTCTACGACCTGCCCAGGTAAATTCATCCAGCTGCCCCTCCAAACAGGGTCCATATGGGTAAAGGTTTCCCCCAGCCCCCTCACAGGAGGTAGTATAGTGCAGTGGGTTAAGGCTCTGAACTATAGATCCGGAGACCTGGGTTTGAATCCCACAGCCACCTACTGTAGGTGTCTACTGTGTGATCCTGAGCAAGTCACTTAACTTCCTTGTGCTCCCAGGTTTCATCTGGAAACAAGCTTCGGCTTAGTGTGCTACTCCTGGTTAAACAATGTTCCCTTTCCCTTTTTCTCCTTTTCACTTAACTCCTGAGCTGCCCTGCCACACTGGGAAAAGGGAGGCTTCTGCCACTGCCCCCTTCCCCCATTGCAGGAGCCCTGCCACAGCCCCTGCAGCCCTGGCAGTTCTGGCTTTCAAAATTCCTACAGGAGCCCCCTAAAAGTCCCCCACACCAAGCCTACCTTCCTTCCTACCTACTCCTCTGGGCTATTCCTAAACCAGGCCCCCAGGAGACCTAGAGCCCAAAATGACTGCATCTGTGGCCACCTACCACCACCCATGGAAAGCTCAGCCCAGAACACAGTGCTTTACTGCTGCATTGCCGTCCTGCCTACAGGAAGGGTGGGGAACCCCCTTCACACTGCCCTAGCAGTGCTCAACCATCTCCTGTGCTCACTGCCTCCCTTCTCCCCCTCAAGAAAACTTCCCAAACACTTATATAGATGAAGAATCTGCTGCCCCCAATTGGCGGCCCACAGAAACAGCTCCCCCGAGGACACTCACATAACTACCTAAGCCTTGGAGAGAAAAGGTTGGAAAAATAGGGTAGGGGAAACCAAGACTAAGGCCCTAAGGTGAGACAGAAACCCACTCAAAATTGAGGGGGGCTTACATTAGTATAGCCAGAAGCTGGCATGCGGACCCTAACATGCTGGTCTACTGCCACCTACAGATTTGCATGGAACAGCATCAGTTGTAACACAGCGATACCACCACTAACATTGCCCCACATACCCAACCCTCACCTTAGAGAAGAACTGCAATTAACCTGCAAGTCTGTATTATAAAATGGAATCTGTTTTTTTCAAATACTCATTTACACTATTAAAGTATTCTAGCATTAATGACCTTTGAGTACATTCTGTGAGTGTTTCTGACTTGCAGTCAGATGCCAAAGATCATTTTAGAACTGTATGATGTAGTTTATGTCCTTGGAGTTCTGTGGTTGGAAGTGTCTTAACCCACATCATAAAGTTTTAATGAGAACAGGAAATTATTTTTAAATGTCAGCTCTTTGTAATGTTTATGTAGCCAGTTTCCAGGACATCGGTTGCTACAGGCCCTACCTACATGAGGTAGGAGTCAACCAGGGTTCTAGATGTGTCTGGGCACTGGGGCTATCTGGAGGTTCTGTAAAGCTGCTGATAACTGCAAGACTGCATAGACAGGTACAAAATTCATTGTCCACCTGGGGAAGTAGCATCAGGCACAAATACATTTATTGGCCAAAACACACATGTATGCAGCTCCTACAGGGACACACATTATTTATAGGGGCACAGAATACACAGGGCACTTCTTCCAGGGTTCCCAAGTTGCAGGGAGACCTATGCACAAGTATGTCTGTTCTCCATTGTCTGTGCAGCATTTACATGGGCTCACACAGAGTGTCTGGTATATGATCTCTGTTCACATACCCATAGCTCTTGCTAGCTGCATGCAGTCCTACAGATATCATGGGTATGGCACCCAGAGAAGGGCAGAGTCTTATAGCGTTACAGTGACCCACATTTTGGTGCAAATGGAGTCTTATTATTCTGTTTATCCTGTGCTGCCTGCTTATTTGGGTAACCCTGGCTTCCCTACAACAAGCGCTCAGCTCCAGCTCACCCTAGAATGAATTTTAAGACATTCTGGGGCACAGACACTGTGGACGTATACCTTGGTGGGCCTCACTCTGCACACATGTGTATAACCCTCCCCCCCAAGGAACAGAGATTAAGG
Source organism: Neoceratodus forsteri (assembly GCA_016271365.2). Taxonomy (NCBI): domain Eukaryota; kingdom Metazoa; phylum Chordata; order Ceratodontiformes; family Ceratodontidae; genus Neoceratodus; species Neoceratodus forsteri. Next base: position 235,717,066 of record CM028137.1, read on the forward strand.
CAGTGTACATTTTGTGCACCAGTGGGAATGATCTGGGCTAGAATGGCCTTGGTCAGGAAAGAGTTAATTCCAGGTCACCCTGTGGGGGGCTTGCTGCTGGTTAGAACTCACCATGGGTGGGCTGGATTTAAGCTTGGGGAGAGAGAGAGAGAGAGAGAGAGAGAGAGAGAGAGAGGTAAAGGACTGGAGCGGGGGTGACTGCATGCTCTGGGTAGCCGGAGGATCTCCAAGCCCTGCAGTGTGAAGATAAAGAAGGACGTGGCAGTGGATGGAGTTTCAAACCCTGTTAAGGACTCTATTCATGCCACCCCAGTGGAACTAGAGCAATATGTCCTGTGGGACTGCAGCTGAAAGGTGAGGCTCAAGGTAGAGCTAAAGAGAAGGGTGGCCAGTAGTGGTGTCTCTGCAGCTTCCAGTTTCATGGCTCTGAACAGTAAAAGAGATCTAGAAGAGATGGGCAGCTGTAGTGTATGGCTTGGGGATGGATTGCCCATAATTTGTGAGGAACGTAGTTCAAGGCAGGCTTTAAGAAGTCGAGATGAGAGTCGAGATGGAGCTAGTGGCCCCAAGGTGAGAGGCCTGCCTGTCCTTTTGGGAGATGTTGAGGGAGCAAGGGAAATAAGAACAGTGCTGGAATTACAGGGGGGCTTGCCATTGCATGGCCCCCATCAGCTCTGAAGAGAGCCTTGGTAGCTCTCGATTTACTGCCATTGACTTCTAATAGGAAGGGGGGCTCAATTTAAAGATATGATCCTTAAGGGCCCCCCTAGCTCCCAAAGCTCATGAAGTTTAATTCCAACACTGAATAAGAATGGACTGGGGATACAGAGCTGCCTAGGTTTATGGGGATGTTAGTACCATGCCCCGAAGGGTAACTCCTTCACCAAGAGTTTGTACTGTGCTTGTGGACTGTGTGACCATCTCGGTCAGATGTGAAATGCTGCCTCATTGAACTACTATATCCAATGTTTCTGGCTCCAAGAAGTTGCATTATTTTATTTATTAAATGGGATCCCTACCGTTTTTTCTACAAAGTGTATTGCTGAAAGTTATTTCACCCAAATGTGTGTTGTGACTAATATGGGTTACCTTTCAGCCCAGCAGCTCAGTGGCTATGAAGACCTGGTAAATGTAAGCTGTATGGCACAGTATCTGCTGTGGCTGCCCCTTCCCCTCGGACAGTTACCACCGGCATACCCCTAGACATCAGGGAGGGGGTGGGCTGCATGTGTGACCCAGCATTCCAAGTAGTCTCAGTGACTGCATCTGGAGAATTCTCCTGGACTCCCCAAGGACTCTGCACATATGTATAACCAAGGCTGACATCCTCCACCACCTCAAAGCCTGGAGTGGTTCTCTTGAACCGCTGGTTGACTCCCATGAGAAGAGACCCCATGTCTACTCTGTCTCCTTTGGGTGAGACTGTAGGGCCTCAGTATTCTCATTGCTCGCTGATCTCCTGCACTCTCATTCCTCTCTGTTGTCTGATATGTTGCTCTGGTACCTTCTCTCTCTCTCTCTCTCTCTCTTTTTCTATTTATCTTCCTTGCATTCTCTGGCCATATGCACATCTCTTCACACCCTCAGGAGGGGGAGTAGCTGAACTATCCAGCTGATGTCTCTCCTCTAAGGCCATCATCCGCACTCCTCAGGGCTGAGGCTCAAACTCGATTTAGGCAAGTATACTCCCCTCTCCCAGTTTTATTATGAATGGGAGGGGCAGACAGCATCCAATAGCAGCCCAGCTACTGAGCACATGCAAAATGTATGCAGAGTGACTAAAAAGACTAATCACTGTTTGGGGAGAGGGCTGGAATATTCCAGGACTCTGGTCCTCTGCTCTTATTAAGCCTTTAGCAACTGGGCTGGAATAGGCAGGGAGGGTTTAGAGCTTGCACATTATCAAATTCGGAAATGATACACATGCCGCTTAATGATCCATATGCACTTGCATCTATCCAAAGATTTATGTAAAAGACTGTGTTTTGTATTGTTTTCTTTTTATGATCAGCACTCGTCACATTTCTCTTAATGGGATCAATTTATGTACAGTTTATGTACAGAGTTCTGAGCACTGTTTTGATAGGTCTACAACTTGTGCTTATCATTCTGTATGCTGTGGGGATAAGTGTAGTGTTGGTCGGATATGTATCCACTGGTATAGGATACCAGCAGATACCACTGTTTTGATCGGATGTCGGGTGCCATCAGATATTGATGGCATCCAACCATGGATCCAGTCTCCTCAGATCCCATGTGGATCAGTTCATGACACAAATGATCTGCTGATCCAGCTGTCGGATTGCAACACTCTGTTGGGCAGATCCAAAAAGATCTGCTGGATCTGACAGGCGAATCAGGGATCAGGCAGTCAGATCACAACAATCCAAGCATTGGATCCAAGGATCTGACTCTACCTGACCCCATCCATCCTGCAATCCAGTATTCAATCGTGGTTGGATGGGGACCGGATCCATCAGACTAGTATCTGAGCACCTCTAGATAGGTGGTGCTGTAACAAAGCCAGCCTATCTAGTTTACTGTGTGACCTCTTGGAGGAATTACCCAGAGGAACTTCCTGTAAATAAAATAGTTGACATCTTAACCATGCTGCACACAGGTTGAAGGTATCAGTAGCACACATGGCAAGGTGTCAGAAGTGAACAGAATCAGCCCATCTATAATCCAGGGACCTCCACTGAACCACTTGTCATTGGGGAGTCAGTAGGTGCATGCAGGAGCATGTTGCAGCATATTTTATTTTTTTTTTCTAAAGAAAACAAGCCAGAGTCCATTTGTGTGGGTAGAGCATGGTCCACAGCAACAGTCTAGCAGTCAACAGAAAGGCTGAGCAAGACCCAGAGCACCAGCCTGATTTTTTCCACCAGATTTGCAACATAGGCTTTTTGAGAGCCCACCTCATGAACACTGCCACTGTCCTTGCGTTAATCAGTCCCAAAAGGTGATTCCGCGTAGTGACCGCGAAATCACCTTTCGGGACCGATTAACATCATAACAGTGACATAATTCATGAGGACGGTCCCAAAAACCCCATGTTGAAAATTTGGTGCAAAAAGTCCAAAAAATGCCCGAGATATGCATCAAAGTTGAAAAAACCCTATTTATTCCACTATACAGCTTACAGGCATTTCCTCAGTTCGCGGTCGGCTTTGAAGACTGCAGATGTGTTCCTGGTCCACTGAAGATCATTGTGCCGAACTCCAGAGGTAAGTATGGTGTTGGGGGGGGAGGCAGGGTGCGCAGTGGGACGGTGCAGGTGGTGGGTAGGGAGACTACGAGGGACCGTTTTCTGTTTACAGGTGTAAAAAAAAACCCATCACAGACGGTTTTCTTTTTTTACAGGTGGTTTTGTTTTGGGGGGGATACAGTAGCCGACGGGAGATTGGGCACCCCCGTTGGCAAATAGGGAGTGGGGGACACTAGCTGAGGGGGATTGGACACCCCCTCAGCACAGAAGAAGGGAGGGACATAATGCCGATGGGGAGTGGGCTCCTCCATCAGCACATTAAAGTGCAAAAGGGGAGGAACAGATGCCGATGAGGATTGGGCACCCCCGTTGGCAAACAATGAAAGCAGGGGGCACATGAGCCAAGGGGGATTGGGCACCCCCTCGGCAAGCAAAAAAGGAGGGGGGGCACATTAGGTCTATGGGGAGTGGGCTCCCCATCAGCACATAGATGAGGGGCAGGGTAAGCCAACTGGGGGATTGGGCACCCCCGAAGTCTGCAGTTTAGTGGCCACTGTGCCACCATGTTGTAGTTGGCAAAGCACGTAGGAAGGTCCACTGCATGTGACAAGCTTTGCTCGCATTGCGGTGGACCTTTCCTTAGATGTGCTCACCACATTATGTATGTATGGTGTGGCACCGGCATGCTGGCTGATTGGGGAATGAGGGACGCACCTACTGGTGTGTTCCCTGCATTCGCCCAACAGCGACCACACCTCCAAATCTCTACTGCCGCAAGATGTTGGCTGCACAAGTGCGCCAACATAAAAAAGCAAGGACAGAACTGAAGCCTGGCCAGCTGGTAAGGGCATTCCATTACTGTTCTTCTTAACTGCCATGGGGGGAGTGCAGCAAGCTGGGAGCTGGAGGGGTAGAAAAGGCAGGCTATTTAAAAGAAAAAAAAAGTAAAGGAACTTCTCTCACAGAGAGCAAAGAGAAAGTGAAACTAGGCTCTGCTGAAGCAGGCTTGCAAAACGAAAATGTTTGGAGATCTGGAATAATTTAAAGACAATCACCAGTTTTATTGAACTGTGTACTACAGTTTAAAGAGACTTTGTTCAGTGCAGTTTTGTGACTAAGCCATGGCAACAACGGTGACATATCAGATCCAGCCACCTGAACCTTTTGATTCTGCCGACTCAGATGGCTTTTCAAAATAGCTAAGATGCTTCAAAAGGTTTTGTATAGCCAGTAGCCTAGCAGAGTCAGCAGTGGAGAATCAGGTGAACACTACTGCATGGGGGACAAAGCAGATGACATCTTTAGGAAGATGATATTAACGGATGCAGAAAAAAACATTATTATGTGGTCTGGGAAAAATTAAGCACATATTTCACAGGCTGTAGAAATGTTATCTATGAAAGGGCAAAATTTAACATATTAAGGCAGGAAGCAGGGGAACGACTTTATTACGGCATTGTTTGCCCTAGCTGAGCACTGTAAGTACAGAGACCTACAAGAGGAACTTATCCAGGACCAGATTATTGTGGGGCTCTGAGACAGCATAGCTGAATGCATGCAACTTGACAACAACCTCACTTTAGAGAAGGCCATCACAATGGCCTGACAGACAGAAGCCATACAAGAACAACAGTCAGTCCTCCAGCCAGGAGCAGGTCAAGGTAAGCACCCTACATATGGACACCATGCAGGGCAAGCATTTTTCCACTGGGAGGAGTCTGAAGAAACCCAATGCAGCTCTGAAAGTGATGCAGGATCAGCAGAGCAGATGGACACCCCACAAGAGAAAGCACACACAGAAGCCATGCGGGAGGTATGGGAACAAGCCATCACATCCAAGAGCTTAGTGTCCAGCAAATCAAGCCACTTGCCATGTGTGTCACAAAAGAGGCCATTACAAGAGTGTATGTCAGTCAAAGGCAACATTGCATGAAGTTCAGGAAGTGCCAGAGTATGAAAAAGAGTATTCTTTTCTGGGGATCGGTTCAGTCCGAAGGAACTAGCTGGAAAATGGCAGTTCTCATCAGTAAGATGCCAAAAGAGTTCAAGCTAGACATAGATACAGATGGTACAGCTATGGCAGAAAACCAGTACAAGGAACTGTGGGGCAAACACTGCATACCTTTGCGGGCCACAAGTAATGTTCTGATTTGCCAGGAGGATACCCCCTTGATGTGTGTGGAGTTTTCGCTGCCACTGTAACTAAAGGCAAAACTACAAGTCAAGAGGACATTTATTTGTTAAGAACCTCCATATCCCATTGCTAGGCAGACAAGCAATCAAGAAATATAATCTTCTTGCCAGACTCGATAGTGTCTAGCAAAGCAAATGAAGTGAGGAGTTACCAGCAATATTCAATGGCTTAGGAGAACTCAGAGAAGAGTACCATATTCAACTTACACCAGAAGCAATACCATTTTCACTGAGAGCACCCAGAAGAATCCTAAGCTTCACAGATGTCCAAAGTCAAAGAGGAATTTTCCAGAATGGAGAATCTGGGTATGATCACCAAGATCAGAGGGACCAGCATATTGCTGTGCTAGAATGGTAGTGTACTCAAAGCCAGATGGTACAGTAAGGATCTGTCTTGACCTAACCAAGCTGAATGAGCCAGTCAGATGTGAGAAATTCATCCTTCCTTCCTTCCTTCAGTGGAGCAGACACCGAGGATGCTGGGAGAAGCAGTTCTCTTCACCAAGCTTGATGCCAATGCAGGATTTTGGCAGCTATGTCTATCAAAGACATCAGAGAAACTGACCACATTCATTACACCCTTTGGACGCTGCTGCTTTTCAAAGATTTCCCTTTGGCATCTCATCTACCTGAGCACTTCCAATGCGGAATATGTTGAGTACTGGAAGGCTTGGAGGGGGTTGTGTGTCGCATTGATATCTTTGGCATCTTTGTCTTCGGTTGCACCAGAGAGGAGCATGACCAGAGAGACTTTGTTGCCCTATGAAAGGTCCAGAGTGCAGGACTCACACTGAAAGACAAGAAATGTGAGTTTGGGAAAACCAAAGTTCAGTTCCTGGGACGTATCATCTCAGACAAAGGTGTACAATATGACCCAGAGAAACTGGAAACCATACAAAAGATGACAAGTCCCACAAATGTGTCTGAAGTTTGAGGTTTCCTGGGAATAGTTAACCAACTGGGGAAGTTCATACCTGCCTTAGCAGAGAAAACAAAAGCCTTACGAGAACTTTTGTCACAGGCAAACCACTGGATTTGCGGTCATGCTCAAGCAAGCAAGGGTTTACAGCTATCAAAGCAGAACTTGAGAACTTGAGGCACCACCTACCCTAGCCTTGTTCATTTCCAACAAAGAATCAAAAGTAGCAGCAGATGTATCATCCTTCAGTTTAGGAGAGGTTCTGATGCAAAGCATGAAAACCACTGGAAACCTGTTGGGTATGCCTCAAGAGCATTGACGCCAAAAGAACAGTGGTATGCGCAAATTGAAAAAGAGACATTCACCCTAGTGTGCACATGTGAATGCTTTAGTTGTTACCTTTGTGGAGGCTCACTTCATTCTAGAGACAGATCACAAACCTCCAGTAAGTCTGTTGGGCACCTGAAGCTTAGACAAACTTCTTCCGAGAATGCAGAGATTCTGCATGCAGCTGATGAAATACACCTGTACCATGGTTCATATTCTGGGCAAGTCTTTCCTTACTGCTGATGCCCTGGCAAGAATGCCTCTCAAAAGACAACTTACAAAAGGAGATGCAAACCTCATGGAAGAAACAAATATCTGTCTCACTCAAATATGAGACACCCTTTCAGCATCAGACAACAATCTTGAGCAAATCAGACAACAGCTACAGAAATATAGTGTATGTCAGCAAGTCATGAAATTTTGCCAACACAGTAGGCCACCAAGGGTTCAAGGTCCAGATACCATCCAAGTGCTCTAGCAGGAACAATACACCTTGACAGTTCAAGATGGCTTACTTCTGAAGGGAACCAGAATTGTGATTCCTTAATCTCTACAGGATGCTACCCTAAAACTACTCCATGAAGGACACCAGGGCAAAATGCAACAGGAGAGCAAAGCAGATTGTGTGGTGGCCAGGGCTTGGTACACAGCTAAAAACCCTGATTAACAAGTGTGAAGACTGTTGCAAACTCTGCTGCAATCCAGTAGAACCATTGCTACCATCTAAATTTCCAGACAGACCACGGCAAAAATTTGCCACAGAACTGTTCGACCTGAAAAGTCAGAAATTCCTCATGGTTACGGACTATCGTTCAAGGTATGTCAAAGTTGTTCATCTGAATGTTACCACTTCAAGTCATGTTATCAGACACTTGAAAGCAATTTTTGCTCACCACAGAGTGCCGAAGACTGGTATCGGACAAGGGTCCACAGTTCAATTGTTCAGTCTTTCTGGATTTTGCAAAAGACTATGGCTTTGTACATCTCACAAGCAGTTCAAGACATCCGCAAGGTAACGGAAAAGCTAAAGAGCAGTACAAACAGTAAAGAGACTTCTCAAGAAAGCTGATAATCCATTCAAAGCTTTCCTTGCCTACCAAGCCACACCACTTGCTAACGGCTCCAGTCCGGAAGAAATGCTGATGGGTTGAAAACTGAAAATGACCATACCTATTTTGCCATTTCTGTTGAATCCAAAACCTCCAGGCCAAGGAAAAATCCAAAGCCATAAACAATTTTCACATTTCAAATACAAACAATTACATGACGTAAGGCACAGAGCTCGTACTTTGCCACAGCTTCAGCCTGGAGAATGAGTCTGGATTCTGGACATGAAGATCTCGGAACAGGTCACAGAACAACTGTCACCCCACTCCTATGTTCTGCAAAGTCCGCAGGGACAGTTGAGATGCAACAGGTGCCACTTTGTCAACCTTCACTCCAGAGAAGAAGGACAGAGATCGAAAGACAGACTGTCACTGCCTCTAGGGGACTCACCAGATGATCCACCAGATGGTCAAGCATAAGGGCTACAGTTGGTACCACTAGAAAATTCTTTAACATTTCTGAAACCACAGCAGATGCTTTAGAAAGACAGACCAGTCACTGAACAAGCAACCATAAGATGCAGTGTCATGACCTGACCATTATGGGTGTTGGCCCAACCTCAAAGACTGGACTTGTAAAAAAGGGACTGAATGTGTTAAAATAATTTCATGGCAAGTGACCCAGAGGCAGAATAATCCTAACACTGAGCCAAAAGTGTTCAGGCAGTCTAACCTGACCTTCCCTGACAGCCAATGGTAAAAATAAAAAAAAAGTTTAAACACAGTTTAAAAAGTTAAAGCACAATTGGAACTTGTTAGCATAAGACTGCGTGAGCTTCTGTAGAAAAGTGTATCTATACCGAAAGGGGAGGTGTAAGGATAGGTGGCGCTGTAGCTAAACCAGCCTATTTAGTTTACTGTATGACCTCTGAAAGGAATTACCCAGAGGAACTTCCTACAAATAAAATAGTTGCCATCTTACCTTAACCTGTGTGCAGCACTGTTATTAGTAGCACACACAACATATACAACTCATGTCATAGTGAAAACTCCACATTCCTGGTTCCAAGATGAGAACTGTACAAAATGTTGCACATAAAAAGAAAACAATACAAACCACAGTTTTTATCTAGATTTATGTTCAGGTATATGACTGAGACCTTCAAATACTTGAAGGGCATAAATAGAGTTAGCCATGAGGGCCGGTTTAGATATGGAAAAGAAGGCATCACAAGAGGGCATAGTCTGAAACTGGAGGGAGTGGGGTTCAGAAGAGGAGGCACTTTCTCATTTATTTATTTAAGTTTTACTAGGAAGGCAAGCTGAGCAGAGACCACTCGATTTCAGATGCATCCTCTGGGAAAGGGAGCAGGGATATACGCAGTATAGTAACAAGGCAGAAAAATACAATGCAATAATACTAATATAATACATTTAATACACAGAGGCAGCTTTTGTACAAATAGGCTACAGAGCAGATATCCCATCCGGTTACAGTAGGTGGGAGATCGGAGTTGCAGCAACAATTTAAACTACAACTCCCAGGGAGACTAAGGCACCTAGCATACATTTGTATTGCATTTAATACCTGTTTGAGATGCCGGTCTGAAACCCCGTGCAGCTGGTGGATGGGAGCAGCAAGATGGGAAAAGGGTTAGGTGCATGAGCAGGTGGGGGAGAAATGCGCCTTGAGGAGATAGTTTAGGTGCTGAGAGCTGCCTGTGTGCCTAATGTCTGTTGGCAAGGAGTTCCACAGTTTTGGCATACGGAAGCTGAAGACAGCTTGGCCCTTAGATGTGGACATGCGAGGGACATGAAGGAGCCTGGAGTCAGTATTCCTGAGAGTGTACGAAGAGGGGGATTGGACAGAGAGGGCAGACTTGAGGTATGAGGGGAGGGACTGTGCCCAGAACTTAGCTATAACACTGGCACAGTGGGCCTGTCTCCGTTCCTGTAGTGACATCATGTGAAGTGACTTGTAAAGGGTGCAGTGATGTGTCGCTGGAGAACAGTCAAGGGCAAAATGACAGAAGGAGTGGCAGAGGGGATTGAGACAGGTTAAGGTTGTTTTAGGGGCTGAAGTGTAGACTACATCCCCGTAGTCAAAAATTGGGAGGATCATTTTCTGTACAAGTGCTTTGCGGGCAGGTAAAGGGAGACAGGCCCTGTTTCAGAATGCGGCACTCAGTTTGGGGTGAAGTTTTCTGTGGATTGAGTCGATATGAGCAGAAAAGTCTAGGTTCTGATCCAGCCAGACCCCGAGGTATCTGAAAGATGTGTAGTCTTGCAGGGGGGACCCGTCAATGGTATGGAAAGTGGGGGTTGATGAGAGGCGGAAGAGTCGTTGCTGCATCCCAAAAGTTAGTGAGACAGTTTTCTTTGGATTAAGGAAAAGTTGGTTTGAGCGAAACCAAAGGTGAACAGCACTAAAATCCTCCTGGAGTCTAGCGGCTGCATCGGAGGTGGAGGGACCAGATGAAAACAAGATAGTGTCGTCGGCACACATGAATGAGTGAGTGTGTGCAAGCTGAGAGCAGGTCATTTAGAAATATGGAAAACAGTAATGGCCAAGGACCGATTCCTGAGGGACCCCGGAGGTGACAGGGAGGGAGGCAGAAGAGCAAGCGCCTATTTTCACCACTTGAGACCTGCCTGCCAGATAGGATTGGAACCAGCGAGTGGTTGCTCCTGAAAGTCTGGCGCGGTAGAGTTTGGACAGTAAAAGGGGGTGCGAGACGGTATCAAAGGCTTTGGCAAGGTCGATAAAGATAGCTGAGGTGGTGTGACCATGTTCCATTCCAGTGAGGATGGTATCTGTGAGCTTTAGGAGTGATGTGATGGTGGAGTGTGCCTTCCTAAATCCAGACTGGTAAGGTGTGAAAAAGGAGGAGGAGTCAAGAAAGGGGATAAGTTGGGAGAGGACAAGGTGCTCCTGCAGTTTAGCTAGAATGGGAAGCAGGGATATAGGTCGATAGTTTCCCGGTGAGGAGGGGTCTCCACCTTTTGAGAGGGGGATGATGGTGGCATGCTTCCATTTGGAAGGGATTTCAACAAGCGAGAAGGAGAGATTGAAGAGAGCAGCCAGAGGGACAGCGATGGCAGGGGTGGATAGGTGGAGCATTTTAGAGTCCAGACCTGAGGGGCATTTGCCTTTGGAGGGGTTGAGAGCCAGCAGGGCTTTAAACACTTCAGGCGGAGTGACTAGCCGAAAGGTGAAGCTGGTGCCCAGGGACGAGGGCAGACAGGTAGGGAGTATGCTTGCCGGGTGGGGATGGAGGAAGGATAGGAGAAAGGAAGCACAGCTGGTGAAGAAGGAATTGAAAACTGAGGCCACTGCACCTGGTTCGGTGACGATGGAGCCTGCAACATTTAGGGCAGGGGTGGGGGGCTGGGTGGGAGGGAAGGGCATTGCTTGTTTTCCAAAATTTTGCTGGGTGGTTTATATTTGCATGGAAGGAGGCCTTAAAGTAGTTGGCTTTGGCCTGCTGCAGGTGTGTAGTGCAGGAGTTATGAAGAGAGCAGTAAAATTGGAGAGCAGCCCGGGTGCCAGTAAACTTGTATGTTTTCCAGGCCTGATCCCTAGCATGAAGTTGGTCGATGATGTTTGCTGTGACCCATGGCAGGTGGGCGCCCCTGACTCTAGTCTTTGTGAGTGGGGAATAGTAATCCCAGATGGCTAAGAATCTGGACTTGAACAGCTCTAGGGCAGTGTCAATGGTGGGAGCATGGGTGATGCAGGCCCAGTCAGTGTTTGATAGGTCATTTAAGAGTGCACCACGGTCAAGAGATTTGTATGATCTGGTGAGCAGCATGCGGGGGGGAGGGGCTTTGGGCTGGAATATTTTCCTTACCATATAGATCATATGATGGTCTCTTAAAGAGTCTGGTAAGAGTCCGGCTTCGAGTATTCGATGGGGGTGGGAGGTCAGGGCCCAGTCTAGAAGGGAGTGGTTCTGAGTTTTGTGGTTTAAGCGTGTGGGAGCAGATATTTGTTGTATCATGTTTAAACATAGAAACATAGACTTTGATGGCAGATAAGGACCGCTTGGCCCACCTAGTCTTCCCGTTTCCCTACCTACAGGATAAGCTGCAGATCCTAGTTAACCAACAGCCTTTTTCTTCCTACCCCGTCCCACAAGAATTGCCTTACGTCTGTCCCATGCATTCTTTAATTCTTCCACAGTTTTAGACCCCACAACCTACTCAAGAAGGCTGTTCCATGCGTCCACCACCCTCTCTGTGAAAAAATACTTCTAGGGACATGGATATGTTGTTCATCCACACTGTCAGACAGGCCCCCCGCCACTTCAAATCCCGCCGTTTAAGGCATTTACCTGACTACATATCTTAGAATTGGCCATGGAGAGCCAGTTAAAGTTGAAGTCCCCAAGGATGTGTAGCTCACCCCCTGAAGCAAGTGTCTTTAGGGTGCCCAGGTGGTCCAGGACGGTTGGCACAGGTGTGTCTGGGGCACAGTAAGTCCCCGCTCTATAGGCTGGAATAGTGTGCGGGAGTGAGATTTTGATTAACAAGGAGTCTACCGAAGGCGTAGGCACATGGAGCTGGACAGAGGTGAACTGGTAGTGAGAGGAGATGAACATGGCAATGCCACCCCCTTTGTTTTTACTCATGCAGTCATGCCGAATAACTGTGCAGCCCGGGAGTGCTATTTCTGCATCCAGGTTGTGGGGCTTACTAACATACTAAAATGCCAGCAGAATAGGCCTAATGGTCTTTCGTGTCTGCTCATTTGGTCAGTCCCCAGCCTGGGTGCTGACCTTGCTGTCCCTCTCGCCTTCTCTGGCTTCTCCCTTCCCAGTTCCGGATATTCTTGCTGCATTGGATTTTGCTTCCAGAACCTTTCTCCTGTACCTGTCCCACCCCCTCTTGAACCCCTCCACTGTCTCTGCCTCCACTAGCCCCCTAGGCAGTGCATTCCATGGCTCCACCACCCTCTCAGTGAAGCAGCACCTCCTCCTTTCTCCCCTGAATCTTCCCCCCTCCAGCCTCCACCCATGCCCTCTAGTGGCCCCTTCCTCCTTCCTTCGAAGCACCCCAACTGTTCCTCCTCTATTTATCCTCTTCATGTACCTAAAGACCTCTATCATGTCCCCCCGGTCCCTTCTCTCTTCTAATGTGTACATATTTAGCTCTTTGAGCCTCTCCTCATAGGTCCTGTCCCCCAAGCCCCAAATCATTTTGGTTGCCCTCCTCTGGACCCTCTCCAGGAGGTTAATGTCCCGCTTTAAGTGTGGCCTCCAAAACTGCCACGCAGTACTCAAGGTGCGGCCTCACCAAGCAGTTATACAGAGAGGTATCACTTCCCTCCTTCTGGAGGTGATCCCCTAGCGATGCATCCCAGCATCCTGTTGGCCTTGGCTGCTGCCCTCCTACAAGTCTCAGGTTGTTCATCTTGACATCCACCACCACCCCAGGTCCCTCTCAGCCATCGAGACTTGTAGCATTTCCCCAGGGTGTACACTTGGCCTGGGTTCGCCCCCAGGTGGAGTACTTGCATTTCCCTGCATTGAACCTCAGCTTCCACTTTCTAGACCATTTTCCAGAGCCTCCAGGTCCCCTGTAGGCCACCCTCCTCCTCCCATCCACCACTGCCCCCAGTTTCGAGTCATCTGCAAAGAGACTCATCTCACTCCTGATTCCTGTCCTTATGTCGAATCGTGGGCGTTGAACAGAAGGGGCCCAGGACTGATCCCTGTGGGACCCCATTAATGACCCTCCTTGGGGATGAGACTATCCCACCAACTACGACCCTCTGGGTCCGGTCCTGGAGCCAATTGCCTATCCATCTGATCATCTGGTTCCCCACCCCCATTTCTCCCAGCTTATCCAACAGGCCCACGTGAGGAACAGAGTCAAATGCCTTGCTGAAGTCTAGAAAGAGGACATCCACTGGTCTACCCAGGTCCAAGGCACTTGTCACCCAGTCATAGAACTCCACCAGGTTTGTCTGACACGATTTCCCAGGGATGAATCCATGCTGTCTATCGTCCAGGCACTGGCTTATCCAGGTCCCCCTCAGCCTCTCCTTGACAATGCCCTCCATCACCTTGCCCACCACCGGGTCAGGCTGACAGGCCTGTAGTTCCCTGCCACCTCCCTTGATCCCCCTTGTGGATAGGCACTATATGCGCCACCTTCCAGTCTTGGGGCACCCACCCTGTCCTCAGAGAGATGGTGAAAAGCTCTGCCAGGGGTTTGCCAGGACATCTGCAAGTTCCTTCAGCACTCTGGGATGTAATTTATCCGCCCCAGTGCTTTCTCCATCTTAGGGAGCTGAGGGCTTCCTCACTCTCTCTGCTGTGATTTCCACTTCGTACCCCTTCTCCTGCTTAGCCCTCCCCACCTGCCAGTGATGCCTCCCTCTCCCCAGACCTGCCGATCGGTAAGGGTCCCCCCCTCCTCAGTATCTCTGTCTCCTCCCATGTATGATGCAGCACCCCCATTTTCCCTGGTGAAAACTGAGGTGAAGTACTCATTTAGTACCTCAGCCTGCTCCCCCGGGTCTTGTGCCCATCCCTGCCAGGTTTCTGTAATAATCAGAATATCTGGTCGCAGCATTAGTGCAGTTGACTGTAGGTCAGTGATCTTGTTGAGGATGCTGCATATATTTAGGTGGATAATCTTTAGACCCTTTGGTAACTTGAGAGGTGAGATGGGGTAGGGGTGGGGTGGTCCAGGGTTTGGCTCCACGTCCCCTGCTAATAGGAGCAGCAGGGTTAATAGTTGTTTCATCTTTGGTATGAACCAATGGGCTTTGTGGTGGGCAAAAGGATGCTGGGGGGCTTGCAGAAATAGACATGTTGGAGGTGCTCTAAAAGCTGTCAGCCCTGCATGGAAGGAGGGTGGCAGGATGGAATCCCCTGTAACCCAGCTAAACAGGAGGTTTGGGGGAGGATTTAGGTTTGCTGAGGTAGCATGGGGTGGAGGGGCAGCTATGTTGATTTTAGTGTAGGGATCATGATACGGGGCTGGGTAGGAGGAGGGTGGGAGGAAGACTAGTGTTGAGAGCTGGCATAATACGAAGAGTGACAGTGGCAGCATGTTTTCGTTGCTAGGTAGAGTAGGAGAAACCTGAAGTTAGGGCAGCCACTAGTGGTTGAGGAAGATAATCTGCAAATGAGAAAGTGGGCTGAATGAATAAAATCGTCACATGAGCCACACTATAAGATACTGAGCTCACCTAGGGTGGTGGCGGGGGGGTGGTGGGGCAGCTGGCGCCTAGCACTGGTGGGGTCACACAAATGCTAAGGGATTGGGAGCTGCAGTGTGGCGAGGTCATACCTGGCGCTCCGGGGAGATTTCCTGGCTTGGGAGAGGGCGGTCTCGCTGGCCCTCTCAACCACCGAATGAACTGCACTGCAGAGAGAAGAAACGACTTTATATCAGAACAGGTAGGCGGGAAATAAGAAACCATCAACTTAAATTTATGCAGCCAGTAAATGATCTGAAATAGAACAGCTACTTCGGGTGGAATTTGAACTAGGCCTCTGGCAATGACTTGTACTGCAGCAGGCTAACAAAGTTTTTCAAACACAGACATGCAGGTAAAGGCTGCAGTTCCGGCTTTCCTTAATTATACAGTGTCTACTTAAAGTGGGTAAAACACTCGTACAGGCTCGTGGCCCCACATTTCCAAGCAACAGATTTATATTTTTTATATTTAGCCTTAAAGCTGTAAGTTAGTAGCCCAAATAATACAGAATTATAGATGGTTAAATTAAAGCTCTCATCCTAAAAGCACAGTACGCTGAGCTGACTTTACAGAGGCTCATAGCCCCACACTTCCAAGCAACAGATTTGTATTTTTATATTTAGCCTTAAAGCTCCCAGTTAGTAGCCCAAATAATACAGGATAAAATGTTTAAAATTAAAGCTCCCATCCCAAAGTCACAGTACGCTGAGCTGAATTAATAGAACAGGTGAAAATAAACTATCTGCACTTCTATGCCGACACAAATGCTGAGGGATTCAGAGCTGCAGTGTGGCGAGGTCATACCTGGCGCTCCAGGGAGATATCCTGGCTTAGAGGAGGGCGGTCTCGCTGGCCCTCTCGACCACCGAACGAACTGGCACTCTGGGGAGATGTCCTGGCTTGGGGGATGGAATGCTTTGCCTGAAGAACTGGTTTCACAAACATCAGTAGGGGGATTTAAGAGGGGTGGGACAGGGTCAAGGGCAAAATCAGAATAAGGAAGGGGGTAGGATGGGGGTAACTCAGATGGTGTAAGCAGAGAGGAAAGGAAAGGAGGCTGGGGAGGCAACATCAGTACTCATCACTGAGAGTTGCACACTCGAGCAGACTTGATAGACCATTGGCCTATATTTGTTGGCATCATTGTATGTTCATATAGTTAAATTTATTGCAAAAAATGGTGTTAATGCAGACATTAGTGTTGAAGAATGTAAAGGGCACAAAGTAGAGAAATAAAAAAATATTAGGTTTTGGGTCCCTGGAGTCTTGGCAAATCAGTGGTGGGGTCTTCCTTGAGGATGTCAACTTAATACCCCCCCAGCCTTTAGCAACCTATCTAAAGTACAAGGTACTGTACAGTTCCAAGGCGACTCACAGTGATACACTCTGTGGAGGTACGAAGTATGGTTTGCGACATGTTGTCAGCAGAATCAGAATGTCAACAGAATGTTGCCAAAAGGGCCCTGCGTGAAGAAATGAGATCATATCTGACCTTGTTTGCTCAGGGGACGGGGTACGCATTAAGGTTAAAACCCACAAAGAGGACCCCACTACTGATTCACCAAGACTCCAGGGACCCAAAACCCTAATGTTTTTAATTTCCCTACTTTGTGTGCTTTGTGTTCTTCAACACTAATGTCTGCACTAATGTAGTTTTTTTGCAATTAATTTCCCCCTTTTTTTCTGATAGTGAAATCATATTCTCACTCATAAAATTAACTAAATAGAATAGTGGAGATAGTCCTGATGCAGTGCATGGTCTTATCAGACTGAGGTGCCGTCTTTCGGATGAGACGTTAAACCGAGATCCATCTGCCTATTCTGGTAGTATTTCAGGTGGATGTTAAAGATCCCATGGCACTTCTCGAAAAGAGTAGGGGAATTTTCCCCGGTGCCCTGGCCAAATTTACCCCATTCACTAAAAATACCACCAATAGCTTAATCTGGCTCAAGGTCAGTTGGCATTCATCTGTATCCCCCTCCCTCCGGGTCGTGCCTGAAAATAGGCAAGAATCTGTCTAGTGCACTTACCCAGTCAACAAAAACTAAATAAATAAAGACCAGCCATAACACCTTCCTCTCAGCCTCAGCCCATTCAGCTGTCTCACTGAGCTCACATCTGAACTCGGGTCACTGGCACAGGAAGGCAACATTGTCCCCACTGACCCAACGGCTGTCCCTGCAAACAACATTACTTCATAAAATTATTTTTTGTAACATTTTGACCCCTAATTATCAACATAGTCTTTTTATGCCCTCCCCCTCCTTCAGAACATGACAGGTTGCATTTATAAAACACTGTCCCAAATGTAATTTCACGCCACAAGTAAAAAAAACACATTTTGGCCAAGATGTGAAAATTGACAACTGTCATGATCATGAGGTGATATGAACGAATATATATGTTGGCAATTTGGAGTCAAAATACTGAAAATTACCCCAGTTATGAGCAAGCATTGAAATATTTCAATGTGCCTTTCTAACTTTGTTGTTTTTTAACATTTTGACCCCAAATTTTGAACATATTCTTCTTATAAACCCAAATCATGAATCCAGTAGGTGAACATTTTCAAATCTAAGCCAAAATGTCATTTCGCGCAGGAAATGCAAAACAAATTTTGGCCCGGACTTGAATAACAACATCTGTCACAGTCATGAGGTGATGTGAAAAAATGGCTGTACTGAAAATTTGGGGTTAAAATACTGAAAACTACCAAAGTTATGGACAATCAATGAACATTTTCAACATACCTTCGTAACTTTGTTGTTTTTCACTAATTTTACCACTAAGTTTCAGCACAGTCTTCTTATGATCCCACCTCATGAACCCACTAGGTGAAAATTTTCAAATTCCACCGAAAAGGAGATTTTGCAAAGTGACTGCAAAATCACCTTTTGGGCCAGATTTGAAAAATTTCACCTACCTTGTTCATAATGTGGGGTCACAAAGAGACCATGTTGAAAATGTGTGGGAAAATATAAAAAAAATTACCAATTTATGAGTAAAGGTTCAAAATGCATTGAAATACATGAACTGTGCCAGCCTGCTGGCACAATTATAGCATTACTGCTTGTGATGCCAGTGAGCGGGGTTCGGGAACAGACCTCAGTCACTGGAGGACCGGCCGGGATGGGTAGGAGGACTGAGCACCCGTAGGGCTGCTCTTCTTCTCCAGGGGAGGGAGGGTTGCTGCACCCGCTGCATTACTGCCACTCGACGACCATGGCTGGCAGTGCAGTTTGGGGTGCCATCAAAGGGAGGGGAGGGGAGGACATCAGCTGGAAGTCTGGAGAAGCAGCATGTCTCGATATGCGCTGGTCTCCTTGGGCTTCCATTCAGCCGATGTCCTTGGAAGGGAACACTGGGTTAAAATATGTAAGAAGCCCCTGTGCGTTAAGGCCTCTTGCCCGTTGCTTCCCCTGACTCATGAGTGGCTACTGCGGGCACGCCGTAGCATAGGAACTGTCCCTGGGATGGCCCCACCACAGAGGGACGATTCTGTGGGGTTGATAGTTCGTGGCTGGGAGCTGAGGGGTTGAGGGCATCTCAGGGGGTGCCGTGGCTGGGAAATAAACAATAAATAAAAAAAAAAGGAATACATGAACTGTACTCAACCTTATTTCTTCATTTCACAGTCGCAGTTCTGGGAGGAGGACGTCTTTTTGCTCAGAGGCTGGATCAATGGTGCTGGACCAAATTTAGGTGAGTGAGGTGGGGGGGTGATGGATGGTGGATACTGAGTGGGGGGTCGGGGTGGGGTGGGTAGTGAGGGGACAGTGGCACAACGGACAGTGATGGACCATTTTCTACATTATAGGTTATTTAAAAACAAGGCATTTGTCAATGCCGAATGTTGTCGCGCTGGCATTGCCTTTGGTAGTGCATTGTGGAAACACATGTTTGGCAGACTGTGAAAAACGACAGCTGTATTGTTCATAAGGAGGTGTAAGAAAATGACAGTGGTAAAAATGTGGCATGTAAGTATTGCAAATATGCGAAGTTACAAGGGTGCGTGGGAAATGCGCAATGCACACTTGTGACACAGGCATGTTATTGAGCTTTGGCACCAAATTTTCAACATAGGCATTTTAGCACCTCTACTCATGTACAGTGTCACTGTCATGTCCTCAAGCTGTCTCAAAAAGTGATTTCGCACAGTGTCCGCGCTATTCTTCACTGGACATGCGAAAACACATTTCGGGCAGGATATGTAAAATGACAGCTTTACTGTTCATCAAGAGGTGCGGAAAAATGCCAAAGGTGAAAATCCAGAGTGAAAATATTACAAATGCATAACGTTATGAGCGTGCATGCAAACTGTGCAATGTACGCTCATAACACAATCATTATATGGAGTATCGTCACCAAATTTTCAACATAGGCATTGTAGAACCTCTACTCATGACCAGTGTCACTGTCATTTTTGCAATCTGGCCCGATTTCCCACAGTGACCGTGGTATTGTGCGCCGGAAGTGCGGAAACACATTTCGGCCAGGATGTGAAAAATGACAGCTGTATTGTTCATAAGGAGGTGTAGAAAAATGACAATGTTGAAAATCTGGCATGAAAATATTGCAGATTCACTAAGTTACGAGCTTGCGTAGCAACTGCGCAATGCACGCTCGTAAAAACAGACATTTTTGGGGGTTGAGGTGCTAGACGCCACACCTCGTACCACACCGGTGACCCGGGTTTGGGAGCCGAGCCGGGTCGATGGGGTCGGCAGGAGGAGAGAATTGAGCGCCAATGGCTGCTCTCCTTCTCGGGAGGGGACACGCTCTCTGCCGCTATCCTGCCACCTGTTGGGGAAGCTCAGGGTGGTTAGTGCGGTTAAAGAGAGCCGGATACGAAAGGGTAGAGGTTGGCAGAGGGTCGACTTGACGGGCCTCCATGCACGCGCAGCCTTGCGCTCACTGCACACCGACGCGGGAAAAATCAGGGAAAAGCCTTCAGCCTGCCTATAGATGACGCCCTCGGAGCCAGTCTCACCATCACGACCGATCAGGGCAGACCTCGCTGTACAGCTCACTGCAGGACAGAGGAGGTGATGGTAACCCTCTCCCTGCTGGTAATCTGAGCCATCAATGGAGGTCTGATGGCAGTGAGTGTGGTACTCTAGGGGCAGACCCTGAGTGTCGGTAGGGTTGGGAGGGTGATACTCCTTGGGGATCAAAGGAGTGGAAGGTTGAGGGACAGTGAAAAAGGCGGGGGAAAAACAATAAAAAAAAAAACAGACATTTTTTGGATTTTCTCCACCAAATTTGCAACATAGACTTTTTGAGAGCCCACCTCACGAACACTGCCACTGTCCTTGTGTTAATCAGTCCCAAAAGGTGATTTCACGCAGTGACTGCGAAATCACTTTTCGGGACTGATTAGCATCAAAAATGTGACTGAATTCATGAGGAGGGGGTCCCAAAAACCCCATGTTGAAAATTTGGTGCAAAAATTCAGAAAAATGCCCAAGATATGGAGCAAAGTTGAAAAAACCCTATTCATTCCATTATACAGCTTACCTGCATTTCCTCAGTTCGTGGTCGGCTTTCAAGAGTGCAGACGTGTTCCTGGTCCAGCGAAGATCGTTGTGCTTGACTCTGGAGGTAAGTATGGGGTGGGAGGTGGAGTGGGGGTGGGGAGGCAGGTGTGCAGTGGGTGGGTGTGGGTGGTGGGTAGGGAGACTACGAGGGACCGTTTTCAGTTTACAGGACCAAGGGGAAAAAAAAACACAGACGGTTTTTTTTGCAGGTACTGTTTTTTGTTTGGGGTACAGTAGCTGATGGGGACTGGGCATCCTCATCAGCACAGAAGGGGGGATGATGCCATTGGCAGTGGGCCTCTCGATCAGCATACAGTACAATGGGAAGGGGGGTGGATGCCGACGAGATTGGGCAATTCCCTATCGGGTAAACATTGTTTGGGGGGTACAGTAGCTGATGGGCGATTGGGCACCCCCATCAGCACAGAAAAGGGGAGACATGATGCTGACGAGGTGGAAACCCCATGGGCACAGTACAGCGGGAAGGGGGGCGGATGCCAGGAGTTGAGGGGCACCCTGTTGGCAAACAACGAGGTAGGGGCAATTCGTTAAAGGAGTGGGCCCCCATCACACATAATTCATGAAGGGAAGTCGACCGGGATTGGGCACCCCAAGTCAGCGCTTGTGCAGAGTAGTGGCCACTGTGCCGCCATGCTACTAGATGGCGAACATGTAGGAAGGGCCCGCTACGTGTGATGAGCTTTGCTCGGATTGCAATGGGCCTTTCCTTAGATGTGCTTGCCAGCTTAGTATGCATGGTGTGGCGTCGTGATTGGTAATGGGGACACCTGCAGATGTACCCTGTATTGCGTCAGCTTAGCTGGGCCATTTATCAATCCCCACTGCGCAAGATGTGGTGCAGCGCCAACATAAAAAGACATTGAGGAATCATTTTCTTTATGACAGGTACTGACAGTGGGGATTGGGTATCCCAGTGTTAGCTAGTTGTTTGGCAGAACTGGGGGTGAACACCCTAGTATTGTAGATTATTGGGTTGTAGAGGGGGTGGTTGAAGTCAACACTGGGGATTGGCACCCCAGTGTCAGGATGCTGGTGTGGCTGGTGGGAGGTTTGTAATCATAATAGAGGGGGTGGAGGACTAAGTCAGCATGGGAGGTGGGCACCCCCGTGTCAGAATAACATAATTTACCTGGCACCAGGGACTGGGAAAAATGGTGTCCAGTTCAAAGAGATTAGGCCACTGATGCAGCTAATGGCGGCCAGTCACAGCCAGTAAAAAAACAATTACACATATCTCCGTTCAGTAGGGGTGGGGTTATACACTGATGCATGGCCCCACCCCTGTTGAACGAACACTATAGAGAGAGACAGACAGAGATGCTGTTTGCAGCATCTTGATAGCCTTGTCTCCTGAAACACAAATGCTTTCTTGTAAAATGACCACATTAAGGAATGTGGTCAGAAAAATTCAGTTATCCTTAGAACGCTTATTTTTCTAACTGCACATGCTCAGAAACAAAACTATCTTCCTAAATATTTCAAAAAGCTAGTGAAGTTTGGGAGATAAAAAAAAAAACAAAAAAAAAACACACACCTTAAGGCAAAATCTATCAAACCTGCAAGTTTCAGGTTTGAATTCATCCTATTTGTTTAGCTAAAGGTGAGCAAAAAAAGTGTGACCGGTATAAATGTAATTTCTCAAAATGGAAACATCACAAAGGCTGCCAGTTAGCATTAATTTCCTGGCCCCTTCTAAAAGTGTACTTAGTACCAAAGTGTAAATCAGAAGCATGCATTGAGTTTACTGAAAGACAGGTAAAGATTAAACAATTGAAAAACTGGAACCGGTATTTAAAAAATGCTTTTTCAAGAAAAAATTACTTGCAGGTTCATTGTAGTTGTTCTTTAAGGCCTGCTTGTTGGTAGCTGTTTCTCTGTCCACCTTGGATGCCATCAGTGGTGCCATGGCTCCCTCAAACACACTGGTATATACTGTAAATATATTCCCCTTGAGTCCAGTGGTTCCCTCTCCCTAGCCCTGTCCTTCATTACTGTGAATGGCAGCGCATACTGTACCCTTCCTCTGCCAGGATTTTTATTCCATTTCACAAATCTATGCCTCCCCCTTCATTAGAACTGCTTGTAATAGCTCTCCCTCTCTGAACCTGCCCCAACTCTGGTAGATGTTCCCCAAGGGTTCATAGTAGGTCCTCTCCTGTTTGTTCTGCATATAAACTCAATCAACCAAAGTTTGTTCAATGGCTCTTCCATCTTACATGCAGATGACATGGTCCTTTTCAGTAGCTCCAACAATATCAGTTAGCATCTGTGCAGGTCCATTTATAACAGGCTGACTGTAAACAGATTGCTTTTCAACACAGTAAAAACACAATCCATGCTCTTTGGAACGTCCTTTAGATTAAAGCTTTGCCCTTCCCCCTTTCTATTGCCTGTTATGGTGAGTTATACTCCCCACTGTCACCTCCTTTGCCTACCTTGGTGTCACTCTTGACCACTCACTTAACTTCTCTTTCCATGTGATGGGTGTCTGCAAAGCTGTTAATTCTGTGCTGGGTGTCTCATACAAAGATTGTCATTATTTACCTTTCTTCCCAAACCTGTCTGCCCATTGCCTGTGGGATGATACTCCTTAAACTTCTTTATAGGGACCCTGTATTCTCGGCTTTTCTGAATCCACCCTTCATACAGTGGGATGTTACTTATAATATTTGCCGATTTGCATTGTCATTCCACTGACTTACCCATTACTGCCCCCTGTATGTCATCTCTGCATGACTATACATTTGGTGGTGTAATGTTTTACTATTTTGCACAAATGTCTGCCCTCCTTTCTGGCATCACTACTCAAACCAGCTCGTAATACATACCCTTAAGGTCTGGAGAGCATGCTCTCTTGACTTTCTCAAAACATAATAGAAGGACTGGCGAAGCTGGTCTGGTGGCACTGAGGGCTGAGGCACTGTCAAGTGCCTTAACCCACACCATGCTGGTGAGCAGAGTTTGGAAATGAACTTGGGTTGCCTGGGGCTGGTGGGGGTGGGGGGTGGGAGCAGGATTGAGCTAGCCGCTGGGAAGCTCTCCTATCCTGGGTAGGGATGGCATGTCACCCCATCTTTTCTTTTTTTTTTTTTTACTTTCTTTATGTTCCCCATGGTCAGGACATCTCTTGGAGGTGATCTCTCAGCCTGTTGCCTCTATTCCCCTACCTGAAGCCTCCTCCCCTCCAGCACGCCCACCCCCCCAACTGGACCTTCCAGCCCTCTCACTTCATCCCCTGGGGGGAAGGTCCGCCTCTCCTAACTGATGGCCTTTCTGAGATTAAAGGGTCCATCTGGTGAGGGGCTTGGCCTGCTGTTGAGAGTTGGCCCCATGTGGGGGATGTGGAAGCAGTCCACTGGCTCCCTCATTGCCTCCCTAGACCTTAAGTTGCCCCTGACCACCGTCGGGGCCACCCTGGAGCGACACATACCCCTGAAACCCTCTTGGGATGGGAGAGCAGTCCTCTGGACACTCAATCCCTTCCCTCACCTGCTGACCCCTGGCGGTCCGAGTTCGTTCCCGAACCTGGGTTGCCGGCATGGCACAAGGTGTGGTGACCAGTGCCTCAACCCTCAGTGCCATCGGGTTGGCTTGTCATCCCCATCTTGGCCGACACCTGCTGGAGGCTAGATGTCAGAGAAAGGATGTCAGGAGGCAGACGGTTGGGGGGGTGGATGGGGAAGTGGACCGGGGGCCTATGCGCAGCTCCACACATATGGGTTCACAGCTTGCCATAACCTCAGGCTCAGAGGAGAAAAACTTGGAGGAACAATGGACAGCACGGTGGAGAGAATGATGCCCACGCACCACACCTCCACTCACATCACTTGCACCAGCGGCAAACTACTAGATGTGGACTTTGGGGGGGAGGATGCCACCCCTTCTGACCCTGACACAGGGGGGCAATCCGTGGGGTCCTGAGCCACCAGGCAAGCTGTGGGGACAGTGGATGGTGGGTAGGTGATGGTGATGTCGGCTGAATGAAGCTGCTCCATCATGCCTGAGGAGCATAAACACAGGATGGCCAAAAGAAAAGATTGGTCAAACTTCACTTTCTTATGTTGCCTCAGGGTTATGGAACTCAATCCCTTTTGTTCTTCATTAATGCTCCTCCGCTGCCTCGTTCCACATCAGGTACCATGGGAATTTGCTTAATGTGGTAGCCTGTTCTGTCTCTTTGGTCTTGCATGCACCATCTTGCAGACAACTGATGTAATCATAAAATACCTATGTAGCTGTGCTTCATGTAATCTTTGTAAAATGTATTTATTTTGTATTATTTTATGACTTTTTTGATACTGTGTTTGTGACTGTTGTATATACTGCCATGTATCATCTGTCCTTATGTCCTTGTATTTGCTGTATAATTGTGATACTTTATTGTCATTTGCTTGTAATCTCCCAGGGCGTACCTGAAAGTAGGCATTTAATTGTCTAGTGTACATACCTGGTAAATAAAAACTAAATAATAATAATAGTTCTGCAGTGCAGGGTGCCACTATGGCTTGTGACCTGGAGAGTGGGGGCCAGTGGGCAGATAAGCCCAGATCATTGGCTCATTACCATGCTGGGCTCTGCATTTCTATAGCAGCCCCCACCCATTTCCCTGTTCAGTCACAATTCACTTAGTGACCCCACAGAGAGGTGCAAAACATGTAACTAAAGCTAAGTGGTCATTGCAACTACTTAGCACCAGTAATTTGTGCCTGTGTATGGGTCCAGGGTATCTGAGGAGACTAATGTGGTGGATTAGAGAACTTTGGGGCCCTGCAACACCAGTCCATGAAACAGTGTTGGTTTTAGTTCATATTGGCTACCAGGGCACCAGGAGGGGGGCACAGCAGCTGGCAGCCAGAGCACCAATATATGGTTTTGATGTGTAACTCTGAACCACATAGGACACCAACCAAGGCACAGCATTTTTATACAGAAACATTGAAACATAGAAACTGATGGCAGATGAGGACCAGCTTGGTCTATCCAGTCTGCCCATTTTCATTGTGATTGTTTTCGCTGCAGACCCTCCTTGGTCTAAGGCACTGTCTCTTCCACCTCCTTCCTTTTCTTTATGATTCCCTTGTGCCTATCCCAATCCTTTTTGACTCCCACAACTGTTTTCACTCCCACTACCTCCACTGGAAGACTGTTCCAAGCATCCACCACCCTTTCTGTGAAGAAGTATTTCCTCTTCCTGAACCTACCCCCTCCAGCTTCATATCGTGGTCCCTTGTTCTACAGCACCCTCTCCTCTGAAGAATGTCACCTACCTGTACCTTATTCACCCTGTGAGGTCTCAATAACATTCCCCATCTCCCTTCTCTCCTCCAGGGTGTACATTTTGAGTTTCTTTAGCCTCTCCTCATAGGGCTTTTGATGCATACCCTGTACCATCTTGATAACCGTCTTCTGGACCACTTCTACTCTAGATACATAGATACATAGACAGTGTCGGCAGATAAAGGCCTATGGCCCACCCAGTCTGCCCATTTGAGCTTGTAAGTTCAGTTTATGTTTTCTTAGCAGTCTATTGCCCCTTACCCCTGACCTCCAGAATTCCTTTATGTCTATCCCATGCATTCTTAAATCCCGTGATTGTTTCTCTTGTTACTCTGTCGATGTCTTTCCTGAAATGTGATCTCCAAAACTGGACACAGTACTCCAGGTGGGGTCTTACCAGTGACCTATATAGGGGCAACATCACTCCCTCTTCCTAGTGGTGATATCCCTACCTATATATCCCAGCATCCCACTAGATCTTCCGATCACTTTAGGTCATCTGATATGATTACCCCCAGGTCGCTTTAATGCTTGGTTGTTGCAGGTATCACTCCCCCCATTCTGGACTCCACCCCCGGGTTTCTGTTACCCATGTGCATTATTTTGCCCTTTCTTTGCATTAAACCTCAGCTGCCGAACTTTTGACCACTCCTCCAGCCATTTTAGATCTCTTACCATTTTTTCACACACACACACACACACACCCCACCGGAATGTCCACTCTGTTGTCATCTGCAAAGAAGCATACCTTCCCTTTTAGTTCCTCCATTATGTCACTAATGAAGAGATTAAAGAGGACTGGCCCTAGTACTGACCCCTGAGGTACCCCGCTAGTCACTCTTCCCTTCTTGGAGCGAACTCCATTTACCACCACCCTCTGCCTCCTATCCCCTAACCAGTTTCTTATCCAGGTTACCACCTTATTGCCCACACTACCCAGCTTGTTTACCAGTCTCCTATATGGAATGGCATCAAAGGCCTTACTTTAGTCCACGTAGGCCACATCCACTGCCCCTCCCTGATCCACCACCTTCGTTACCCAGTCAACAAAAATCTATTAGATTTGTTTGGCATGACCTTCCCTCTGTGAAACTGCTGCCTTAGGCCCTGCAGTCCATTGGATTCCAGGTATTCCACAATTCTTTCCTGTAATAGTGTTTCCAGTATTTCCCTACCACCAAAGCTAGGCTGACAGGTCTGTCATTTCCCACCTTCTCTTGCTACCACTGTCATGAAGCAGGACTACGTCCACTCTTTTCCAGTCCTCCAGTAAACTTTTTAAACAAGTCTGCCATGAGTGCAGCCAGTACCTCCATGAGTTCCTTCAGCACTCTTGGATGAATCACGTCTGGCCTCCCATGGCTTTGTCCATCCTCAGATTAGTGAGTGCTTTCCTGACCCTCTCCTCAGAAAAGGAACTGGTGTCCACTTCCCTCCCCTCAAAGCTCTTGGTGTTTATTTGTGGTCCCTTCCCTTCCCCTTCTACCATGAACACTGAGTATTTTTTTTTGTATTAGTTGTTTATCCTCCCTGCCAGCCTAGCTGACCTCTCCTTCGAGTGGCCAGTCCCACCGCCACACCCTCTATCTGCCATCTGTTGCCCCATCATGTTGCCTCCCAGTAAGACCCAACGTATCCTTTCACTGGAGGGGGGGCCCTCCTGAGGTCACAACCAGGAGGGGAGACTGTTTCTGAAGGCACTTCTTCCATCCTCGCTGGGAGATGGCGAGGGCGCAGCACAAGCTTCCCGTGCTGTCATGGCACCAGGAGGGCGGACCGCTGTCATCCGGACAGCTAGGTGGCCATTTTTCTGTTTTTATTCCCCCTACCTACTTGATTGCACACCATGGCATCCTGGCCAATTGCACGTGTGATGTGTGGTTACCCACGCCACAAAGTGTAATGCTGAAACCAGCCTCCAGGGGCAGCCAAAGGGTGGTGCAGACACAACCCTCCCCCCTGGGAGGACAGCATCTGAAGGACACTCTTGAGCCCTCCCTGCTGGCCTCTGCTCCTGTTCTCTTGGGCTTGGGCGCGAACCCAGGTCGCCAACGTGCCAGGCGATTCCCCATCACCTAGCGCCACAGGGCCATGAGAAGTATGTCTTTAAACTGTTTACCTTTTCTTGGTCCTCCTCTATACAGCCCCCCCCTTTTAACTGTACAATCCCTCTCTTTGTCTTCCTTTTCTCACTAATATACCCGAAAAATGTCTTGCCTCCTTTCGATAATGCCTGGGCTATTCTTCCCTCAGTTTGCGCCTTTGCACTCCTTACAGCTTTGACTGTCTCCCTCCATTTCCCCAGATACACTTCCCTATCCTCCTCTTTTCAGGTCTCCTTATACTTTCTGAATGCCACTCTTTTTGGCCTTACCTTTTCTGCCTCTTCCCTTGAGAATCATAATGTTCTCTTCTTCCTTCTGCTTTTGCTTACTTGCTTGATGTATAGGTTTGTTGCCTTTGCTAGCCCTGTTTTAATCTGGCCCATTTGCCCTCCAACTCACCCCGAACAACACCGCCAGTCAGGTCCTTTCAGAGGTATTCTCCCATCTTTGTAAAGTCAGACCTTCTGAAATCCAAGACTCTCGCCTTTGTGTGGTTGGATTCCACTGCTGTTTTTATATTAAATCACACAGTGTGATGGTTACTGGTCCCCAGATGACTTCTCACCCTGATGTCTGAAACACTGTCCCTGTTAGTAAGCACCAGGTCCAGCACTGCCCTACCCCCAGTTGGCTCACTGACTAGCTGCCTGAGGAATGCCCCTTACAGGAGGATGTCTCTTCTTCTAGCTGATGCTGCAGTAGGGAGGCTCCAATCTACATCTGGCAGATTAAAGTCCTCTACATGCACCACCTCCCTCTTCTTAGCCATTTTGTCATTGTCTTCTAACATTTCTTTACTAAGTCCTCCCCTGTGCAGGAGGCCTGTAGACCACTCCTATCTGAATAGCAGCTCCATTTTCTGACTCGAGGATGACCCACAACACCTCGGGCCCCCCCTTGAATTCCTTGTACCTCCATTGCTTTTATGTTTTCCTTAACATGAAGCACCACTCCTCCTCCTTTTCTTCCTACTCTAAACATCGCGTAGCCAGGTATGATCTTTTCCCAGTCATGGTTGTCAGTGCACCATGATTCTGTAATAGGCACATATCCAGATTTGGCTCTGCCACGGCAGCCTCCAAACCTGGTATCTTATTTTCCAGACTTTGCATCAGCAAACATGGCTATCCAGATTTTGTCAACCCTTTTCTTGTCCCTTCACTCTTTTTCTAGCCATTCCCCCTTCCTTACCTTTTTATTTTGCCTGCTAGTCTTTCCCCCCTCCTCCCTTGCTTATCCCTTACTACTGTACCTTGATTGTCTTGCATCCCAGTAGAAATCTCTTCTTTCAGGATTTCTCTACCCTCTATTACAGCCTATGGGAGGGGGGCTGTAGCTGCCTGCCCTTTGTCTTCTGCCACCCTTCTTGGCTAGTTTAAATGTTCATTGAAGTAACATTTAAACCATCCACTGAGAACTGCTGTTCCCTTCCTGGGTGGATGCAGGTCATCCCCCCTGTTTGAGCTCTGATCCCTTCAGGTGGAACCCCAGTCCCCAGTGTAGCCATACCCCTCCTCTCTGCACCATTACTTCAACAATGAGTTGAAGTCCTTAGTGTGGAGATCCCTGTCCTTCCCTCTGTTGTAGAAAGGCAGCACTTTCATAAAGACTAGAGTGCATGCTACCTGCCTAAGACCCATCCCCAGTTCCTACATTTCCCCCATCGCATCCAAAGCTAGGTCATTTGTCCCCAGGTGGGCAATGACATCCCTCTCCCCCTTCTTTTCTATTGCCCTTGTGATCCCTTGGATACACTTCCCATCCCACCGAGCCATTGCGTTAGGTAGGCACTTTGACACCCTCTCTACTCCCCTTTCATTCCCCCAACTCTATCACCCTGACAATAGAGTCCCCCATCAGAATTTGATTTTTCCTTCTCTGGGGTCTTCCCCCCTCCCGTGACTCCATTCAAGCAGACCCCCACATCCTCACTGTCCACCACTTTGGGGGCCCCTTCCTGACAGTCCCGCTCTTCCAGAATGGTGTAGGAATTTCTTAGTGGCACCAGATGAGGATTGTGCCTGTGACCCACTCCTCTCAGCCTTCCACATCCCACTACACACACCCTCCTTGAGCCCACCATAGTCCAGCTGCTCCTCCCATCTGGCATCCTTTGAGGTAGCAGTGTCTGGCTAGGTGGTCCCTGGGTTGGAGAAACAGTCCCCAATTTCTCACCAATGCAACTTTGAGTCTAGTGACATTCTCCTGACTCTCAGCCAGTGCTGCCTGGAACCTATTCTCTCCACCCAGAGAGGTGCATACAGATAGGGCAGCACCACAGTCTCCAGAAGATCTCCCTGCAGACTGCGACCCCACAACCACTGCATTGCACCACTCCCATTTCCTTTTTCCTGTTCTTCTTGTGCTTTCTGTCCTCCTGTTCCAGACCCCAGTAGGCTTATCCTACTAATACTCAATAACCATACGCCTCAAAACCCTGAGGTGTACTAATACCCAGCAATCGTTTAACAACAAGACTCTACACACTAAATACCCAGCAATTGTTAAATAGTAAGCCCCTGAACTCTAAAATACACTAGTACCTAGCAACTGTTTAACAGCAATCCCTTAAACCCAGAAACCCACTAATACCCAGCAGCAGTTTAACAAGCAAGCCCCTAAGCTCACTATCTCATTTGCCCCCCAAATGCTTAGCTAGCCTCTAAAGTACAGCCTCTCTACAATGCAGTCCCCAACATGTGTACCTGGGATACGATGGGCAGGGGTCCACTTGGGTCAGCAGGGGAGCAGAGTGTCCAGCCACTGGCTGCCTCACTGGACTGAATCCAGTGGGAAGCCTCTGACATCCTTTGCACGTGGGTCCTTCACATAGGGGAGCCACAGTGCATGGGGCCCACTTGGTGGCTACTTCCTTCTAAAGCAGACAAAGGCTAATTGATTCCTGAAGGAGTTCTCCTATTGGTTCCCTGGAAGTTGGGGAGGGCGTCTCCTCTTCTTTGACTGGCTCCCTTCTGATCCTACTGTTGTGGCCTAGCTCCCATGCTCCAGTGCTGCTGGCCACTAAAACCACTGCTCAACAGCTCTTTCAACAGCATGTGCCATGGTGTAGAGCCCCAGCTGTATGAAGCATAAATGGCTGATATTTAGAGCACTCTTAAAAAGTATGAACTAGCCCCTACATGGCCCAATCTACGCCAGTACAAGACCTGCAATTGATGATATGCTGCCTGAACTGAAGTTAATTTATGGGCTAGTGTGTGCATGCATGGTGGGGAGGGTGGCATTTTTTCTGCCCTTGATGCTTTCACAGACTAGAGAGTTTTGCAGAGCACAGCTGAATGGGGCTCATTTGGCTGCCTACACAGGATATAGAGTACCAACTAGGGGTGCATTTATTTATTTATTTAGTTTTTTGTTGACCGGGTAAGTGCACTAGACAAAGTCTGCCTATTTTCAGGCACGACCCGAGGAAGGAGATACAGATGAATGCCAACTGACTTTCTACCAGATTAAGCTGTTGGTGGTATTTTAGTGAATGGGGGGAAATCTGGCCAGTGCACCGGGGAAATTCCCCTACTCTTCATGCAGGGGGCCTTGCTTCCTGTGAGCAAGAGGGGAACCCTTTGTCTGCGGGACCAAGATGGAGGACGGAGTGCTGGAGAATGTGGAGGAGATGGACATGCTGGGAGAAAATAACAAAGCTGTGAGAGGAGATATTGTGGCAAGCACTGTAATGGATCTTGGTAGACCTTGAGAGGGGGAAGAAGATGGTCAAGCTTCAGAAGCTCTTATAGATCCTTTAGAGCTGAATGTGGAGGATTTTCATGGAGTTCCAGAACAGATGCATGACATTGTTATGGATAATCCTGCAGAACCTTCAATTTCATCTGATGATAACGTACTTTTTATGGAAGATGAAGAGGAAAGACTGGAGTAGGAGATGGAAAATAAAAAACAACAGCTTTTGGCACTGATTTCAGCAGCTGAACAGGAATTTGTTAGCAGCAGATCTAAATTGGAAGAGGAAAAAAAGAAAAGGAAATGGTCAGGAGTAAGTCCTTTGCAAGGCGGACCTTTTGCTGTAGAGTCATCAGTCTATGGCTGGACTTGGAGATGAGCGGATGGAGGAGTTGGCTGTGCAGTGTTCTGTTGGTATGGATCACTCATATGTGGGACTTGCTGTGGTGGCAGCTGGCAGGCACCCACTGGGTGGCCAGCATATCGCCCGATACAGTGGTCCCTTTCTGGTTTCGGAGGACAGGCTTAGTTTGCAAGAAAAAAAACTCTGCTTAGAAGCTGGACTGGATAAAATCAGTACCTTACTGTCCTCGGAGGAGTCTGCACAGGAGGATGAAAGAAAACGGAAACGCTTGTTTTCATCTCCTGTTAATAATGGATTTTCTGGTCTAACCAAACTTTTGGCAGCAGAGGATAGGCCTAATACGCCATTGGCAGTTCCTTCTAGATCTTCCCAGTGGCCATGGAGTGAGCAGGTTGATGACTCCTGGTCACCAGAAATGGCCCTGAGTACAGCGGGCTGGATTCCGAGTCCAAACCGAGAGTGGTGACCAGATCCGGCGATCTCTTTGCCTGGAAGTCCCCCTGTTGTCCCGTCTCAGGGAGTTACAGCGGCATTGTGTTAAGGATGGATCCCAGGAGGGCCTGGTTGGCCTGACAGGTAACAGGTCCCCTCCTGGGGAACCGGTCATTTCAGTTGTACTTACTGATGAGAACATTTTTTCTGATGTTCAGGGGCTTCCACTGGCCGGAGGTCCGGATCTCACCACAGATCAGACTGGCCCAGATAAACCCACTTATGTGAGTCATTTTTGCAAGCCTGTGGAATTGGCCAAGCATCATAATGCCATTCAGATATATGTAGGCCCTCAAGACACTCTCCCCGATTGGTTTTTCGTGGGTAAAATCCTTCTGAAACAATCTCTGAGTTTTTCCCCTGCAGAGGTTTATATGCTTATTCATGCTCAAGGTGAGACTACCTATGATATTAGTTTTCAAATGCCTGCTTTACTGGAACATTTCTGGTGCAGGTATACTAATCTTAAGACTAACCCCTTAAGGGTAGACTTCATGGTTATTCCCTTAACTAAACAACCATTCTGTGTTATTACGATTCTTTCTCGTAATGAAGGTGTTAATATAGCGGACATTGTGCATTGTCTCGAAAAGAGATGTTCCATTCAAGGAAAACCAGCCCCGATCCTTGATGAGGAGGGTTTTTGGAATGGGGTTGGAAACTAAAAATTAAATTACAACAGACTGAGACGGACATTATTCACCTCCCCAAGTGTCTTTTTATTGGCTGGGATAAGGGGTTTCTATTCTATCGGGGACAGCCCAGAATTTGTTTCAAATGTGGCTCCACCAAACATATTAGCACTCATTGTGAAGTTCTGAAGTGCACTCATTATGGGGATACGGGCCATCCCAGTGCCCACTGTTTCCAGGATCCCGAATGTAACCTCTGTGATGATTTAGGTCATGTTTTCACAGATTGCCCTTGGGTGGCTAAAAATATGGAAGACAATGATTTTGGGGTCCAAGACTATTATATTAAATTGGCCACTACGCAGTCCTTTCCTCCTGATCCCAGGAGGATATGTAATAGTCCTGGGCAGCTCCCTACCACAGTCCCTCCTGTCTCTGAGACCCCACAGTGATCTCCCCCAGCCCCTGCATTACCCCCACAAGTGGTAGAGCTGCAGACCATGGATTTAGGACCCCCCAAGTGATGGTGCCTCATGAACCAGAGTTTACAATGGTGAAGCCTAAACGTAGGAAAAGTATCAAACCTAGACCGATGAAACCCCCGCTAACTGTGCCTTTAGAGGACCCGAATTTATATACTGTTTTGCAAGATGTTCCTTGTGAGAATGAGAGGGTATTTGAGGTTCTCTAGACTCAGTCCTCCCAGATGGACCCTCAGCCAAACTCTGAACTGATTGATGACCTTAGACCGGTTGCTTTAGAAAGTGGCTGGGTGACTAGCACTTCTAGTAAAGTGAAATAACATCTTTTGACTTTTTGCCCCTAAATATCTGGTTTACTTTATGATTTTCATATTGCTTCTTTGAATGCGAACAGTATGCAATCTGAGGGAAAACGTATGAGTACTTATGCTCATTTTACCCATTCTGATTTGGATTGTCTTTCTTTACAGGATGTTCATTCGCACTCCCCTTTAGATTTGCAGAAAGCTACTGACTGTTGGAGCTGGGGGGATTGTTTTTGGTCCCAAGGACAGGATGTTTGCTCCAGGGTGGGGATATGTTTTTTTTTTCACAGGTTCAGGTGCTCCAGCAGTTGGAAATACTTGAGGGACATGCTCTTTTGCTTGATATTAAGTGGGAAGGCATGATTCACCATCTGATTAATGTGTATGCCCCTCAATCTAAGTATGATCGTGTTGTGCTGTTTCAGGCACTGAAACCTTTCTTATTTTCTACTAAACATATCATTTTAGGAGGGGATTTTAATTGTGCTCTCCCGGATTTGACCTCTGCTTCCACTTCTAAAAAGATTTACTGTGATGCCAATTGCCTTAGGGACGTTGTTTCTGATGTGGGCCTCATTGATGCTTTTTCAAAATTGTATGAAACAGACCCAAATACTTATTTCTGTGGGCCTAGGGCATCCTGGATTGATTATTTTTTTGTGTCATCCACTTTACTGTTACAGTCTGCATGGGTGACTGACCTGGCTACTTCGGATCATAGGCTTTTGCAGCTTGTGGTAGGGAGTCACCCGGAGCAACGTCGGGGTCCGGGACTTTGGAAATTAAATTTGTCTTTATTGGAGATTACCCCAGTTTCTGAGGGTTTTCATGCCCTTTTATTTGCCAGAACATCTGTCTTTTTCTTTATGAGGACAAAAATGGGTGGTGGGCTGACATAAAGAGGGAAATTCAGACTTACTTCCAACATGTGGGAAGGCTGAGTGGTAAATTGAAGCAGGATAGGCAGCACTTATTGAGGACTCAGTTACAATATCTAATTGATCTGCACAATAGACTTGCTAGAGAACGTAACCCCCGTATTGCTGTATTAAAAGTTGAATTGGCAGCTGTACAGTTGGAGGCGATTCAGCAGCTTGAGAAACTACAAAAGTATGGGGTGTCTGGCAAATGAAAGGACACTCTTCCTTTTGATTCCTACTCTGCTTATAGGTCTCAGAGAAGTTTGAACTATTTGACTGCTGTGGATGGTGTCACAAACCCACTCAGCAGGTCAGGCCCTCTACTCCCAAAGTGCCAACCTCCGAGTGCAGTCTTGTGAACAGTTTAACAGAACAAGGTAACCCTCTTGTCTGTTTTGTGAGTTCGGATCAACCTTTGGTCTCAAGTCTTGGAGGGATTCAAACTGTGAACCTCTTGCTAGAGTACCCAATGCACAGGCTCAGATATTTCTGTCTCCGGGGGGCCAGATATCTTTGCCTATGGGCACCTAACCAGGTATACAGAGCTGAACCCTTAGAACTTTAATAAAGACCTCAGATTTAAAACGCTTTTCTTTCCAGTTTGGTACCACCATTCAAGCTTATACTTGGTGTCTGCTATAACCATATATACTTTTCTTACAAATAAAAAGAAATCAAAGACAGACCAAGTATGCTCTAAAAAGAGTTTTACTAAAATTAGATAAAAATATGTAAAACACAAAATACAGATCTCTTATAGCACAAGACATACAACTCTTTTAAAAGAACAAGGTTTAAACTGTGCAAATTCCTACTTACAGTACTTAGATTTGACTCTTTTTCTAAATACTTGTTTACAGTGCTCACCGATGTTTCTTGGTCAGAGTCTAGATAAAAATGTCTCTGAAGTAAAACAGAATATTCCTTAAGCAAACTGTATTTGCCAACCCCTTTTGTGCGAGGTCATCTAGCTCCTCCTCTGTCAGATTATATATAAAAAATATATTCAAAAACTTAAAAAGTAGCCTCTAGTACAGCACAGGTTCTATAAACACTTTATTCAATATCATAAAAGCCATATCACCTGACGCTGCTTCGATGATTACTGCATCCTTTCTCAAGTAATCATCCCAAAGCCAGGTGATATGGCTTTTGTGATATTTTGAAATAAAGTTGTTTTATAGACCTGTGCCCTTGTACTAGAGGTGTGTGTGCACTACTTTTTAAGTTTTTGAATTCTACGTTAGTATAGAAGCACCATTTCCTGATGCTCACTCCATTTTGGTTTTTTATAAAAAATATATATCTTATACAAAAACAGGATGTCTTTTCAAAGTATTACATTCTGCAACTTCAGCATAATTCATGTCATTCAAATTACACTACTTTGATCTCATAATAAGTTTTCCCCTTCCAGGACATGAAAGCATCTTTATGATTCCACACCTCTATGTAATAACCTGGGTTTTTCCTCCAGTGTCATAAAACGGATAGGATATAGCAACTACGGCTGTAATTAACTCAGACAAACAGGATCCTTGATTAAGGCCTTCCATGTAACACCTAGTATCTAAAACTGTGTGTGTGATCTCACATGCTGTTTTCAGCATTTTCTCATGGCTTGCATCTTTCAGCTGAAACCTGGGGGGTGGGATGAGTGAGGTCATTCTAAGAGCACCAGATTTTTCAGCAGAGATAGTCAGTAATACATTTTGTATTAAAAAAAATGGCACAGCACTCAGAACTGGCTGTCCATGTCACAGATGGTACTACCCTACTGTACTACAGCTTTGTTGGCTGAAATCCATAGTTTTTTCAGTTCAGCTTTTACAAGCCAAGCTTTACCTACAGAGGCCATGACCCAGTGGCTACATACCTGTGATCTTCCCCAGATTTCTGAGGAGGAATGGGATACAATCATTGGACCCATTACTGCATTGAAACTTAAAACCATCATTTGGTTAGAGATGCAGCAAAATTTTAATCTGTTGGCAAAGTGGATGCAAAGTGACCACTTCGCGTCAGCAGAGAACAAGGCGAAGTGGGCACTGCAAAGTGCTCACTTCGCGATATTATTACTTCGTCATTGCCATTATGCCTTAACGTGAAGTAAGGTGAAGTGAGAAGAGAATAGGCAGTCCCCCAAACATCACATGGCTTACAGTACTGTAAGTCACATGCTTTAGCCAGGCAGAAAGGAAGTGAGTCAGAGAAGCAGTTTCACTTTCTCCTTTGCATTCGTAGAGGGAGAAAGCTTTGTGAGAGGAGACTAGGAGTGAAAGTGCTTGATTGCCGCTTGCATTTCAGTACTGAAGAAAACCAACAGCTTTTTTAAAAGCTATATCTGTATTTAGTTTTTGTATTGTATTTGTGTTTTTTTTTTGTTAGTGACTTTTTTTATAAGTTTTGTTTTGTTTTGTGTGTGTGTGTGTATGTGACTGACTGTGTGTGTGTCAGTGAGTGTCAGTGTGTGTGTCTGTGTATGTGTCAGCCCGGGGACTTGTTGTGTCAAAATGGACCCAGGAGAAGGTGAGTCGCTGGCCTGTGGGCATGGTTGGAGGGGAGTGCGGACACGTGGGGGGGTGGGGCGGTCATGTCATGCTGGACTGCTCCTGACTCCTGGGTGTTGCTTCCCCCCATGTTGAAGCAACAGGAGCAGCAGCACCAGTGCCACCAGTGGCTGCTGTGCATCCACCTTCTCCTACACTACCACCACCGGTAGCAGCTGTAGGGGCTCCAGCAGCACCCCCTCCACCACCTCCACAGCCACAGGAGTTGGCCCTGGAAAATGTAGGTGGTGAGACTCGTGTGAGGACTGTGTCTGGTCCCCCCCTGCAGCTCCCCAGTGTGGGAGCTTTTTAACTATGTGGGGGGAGACAGCACAGTGGTAGTGTGCCATCTGTGTGGTGTGCTGGTGCACTGTGGCCCCCGTGGAACACATTTGGGGACCAGTGGCCAGCGCACCCACATGCTCAACCACCACAGGACAGAATGGCAGGCTGCCATGGAAGGGGCCAGGCATTCACCTGCTGGCCCTTCTGTGGCAGTTGCCGAGGGTGCTGCTGGGGTGAGAGTTGTGCCTCGTAGTCACCACCACAGCAGGAGGAGGGCCAGTACAGCAGCTGCTCCACCACCACCACCACCACCGCCACCACAGCCACCAGCACCACTCTCTCCACCACCACCCCCCACTACCACCCCCACTCCCTGGATTCCCTGCTGCAGTGGACCCTGCCACAGTCCCTGCATCAGAGGCTGACATCGCCCTGGTGTGGGCAGCTCTGGAAGAAAACAATCAGAGGGTCAGTGCTTTGCAGCAGCAGGTCAACACAATAGAACAGCAGCAGCAAATAGTTGCAATGCTGCACCTGCTGCTGGACCACCATGGCATCCCATGGCCACAGTAACTTACAGGATTGTTTTCTGCCCCCCTACCCCACTACTGTGTTGTACTGTTTTTGTGATTTTTTTTTCTTTGTTGTTGTTTAATCATACACATGTTCCCTTCTAGGGGAATCTTTCTTGCACCACATAGTGCAATACATTTCTGTGAAAACCACCCGTAATTTCATTACAGTGTGTCACATCATGGAGGAATTCCCATTCTGAAAATCTTCCCATTCTGCCTCCTTCTCAGCAACATTAAGAGCGTATGCAGGGACAGCGCGTATGTGCGCGTTCGCATGAATGTCCGATTGTCCGGCAGCTTTCTGAATGTTTCTTTATGTTACAATGGTCAGTTTGTGGTGAAATGTGTGGGCACGTTTCCAGTAAGAAGAGCCTTGTTAGTGGAAACATTCACATATTTCACCACAAGGTCAACCTTATAATGTAAGAAAACATTGGGATAGCTGCCGGACATTCACTATAGTGGAGCATGCACCTGCACTCCCCCTGGCATCATGTCCTAACGTTGCTGAGAAAGGGGGGCAGAATGTGGGTGGCTTTTCTGAACGGTAATTCCTCCGTCATGTGACACACTGTAATGAAATTATGGGCGGTTTTCTCAGAAATATATTGCACTCTGTGGAGCAAGAAGTAATCCAGTGGGAGTAAGGCCCCCACATATTAGGTTATGTACATCACCATAACTATGTAATGTGGTGAATCTCTGTAAAGCAGCAGCGCAACAATCTGTTGAGAACTCTGACCTATATTTTTTAATGCTATGTTACAACTTTCTTTACTTACATCCTGACTGACTGGAATGATATGAGAATTTGCAGTAGTTGATTCTGCTGTACTACCTTTTTTCATGTGTGAAATAATGAAAGGAACATTCCTTTTAAATTGGTGCTGACCAGGTCTTTGTCATTGTTTTCCTCTGCTTTTCTCCATCACATCAATTAGTTGTTATATATTACTTCTGTTGTTAATTAACAGCTATGCATCAGGCAGTGTTTTATGGCACGATGGAACAATAGTTATTGAAAAGCAGCTGCAAATAAATACAAACCTGATCAGAACAATATTGGAAGGCGTGCTCATTTTTTTTCATACATGAAAAAAGTAGTCAACTAAGTAAAGCAGACACAAATTGTGAAAAGAAGCGAATCATTTAAGTCACGACTCAGAGGTAACTAGTGGTGGCTGTGGCAATGTACAGTAGCATAAAAAAGTACAGTTCAAAATTGTCAGGACATTCTTGCAATGCTGCTTTAATTGTAATGTCAGTATGACATCATGAGCTCACAACAATCACAGAACACACAAAAGTGGCACAGAGTCCCCAGATTTTTTCTGCAGTCCCAAAATGCATCCTACTTGTGTGCAGAAAATTGACAAGTGGTAACACAGTGAAATGAGAGTGTTTCAGCACATACAAAGTGCCCCAGAATTAATGGCGCACTCAGTCATGCGCGCAGAGGTGGCACAGAGTCCCACATTTTTTCTGCAGGCCCACAATGCATCCTACTTGTGTGCAGAAAATTGACAAGTGGTAACACAGTGAAATGAGAGTGTTTCAGCACATACAAAGTCCCCCAGAATTAATGACACATTCAGTCATGCGCACACTGGTGGCACAGAGTCCCAGATTTTTTTCTGCAGGTCCAAAATGCATCCTACTTGTGTGCAGAAAATTGACAAGTGGTAACACAGTGAAATGAGAGTGTTTCAGCACATACAAAGTCTTCCAGAATTAATGGCGCACTCAGTCATGTGTGCAGTGGTGGGACAGAGTCCCAGATTTTTTCTGCAGGCCCAAAATGCATCCTCCTTGCGTGCAGAAAATTGACAAGTGGTAACACAGTGAAATGAGAGTGTTTCAGCACATACAAAGTCCCCCAGAATTAATGGTGCACTCAGTCATGTGTGCAGTGGTGGCACAGAGTCCCCAGATTTTTTCTGCAGGCCCAAAATGCATCCTCCTTGCGTGCAGAAAATTGACAAGTGGTAACACAGTGAAATGAGAGTGTTTCAGCACATACAAAGTCCCCCAGTATAAAATAATGACCGTGAGCGTCCTGTTGCTGGTCCAATGTTTTCTACGAGGCGAATCAAGCAAATGCAATGTGATCATCTCAACTGGATTGAAGGGTGCCCTTTGGCTGTACACTAATAGTAGCCTTGGTGAGTAGATATATATAGATATATGGTTGTGTATTTTGTAGGTGAGGAGGGGGGTTGACATGAACATGTACTCATGGTATTGTTCTGCATCACAGGTCACACAGAAACTGTTGGTGTGCACATTCCAGTGCTCAATGAGAATTTTTTTGCGCTGAAATTGGAAATGGATAACTCTCAAGCACAAGAAGGTAAGTATTTTTTTTGGGGGGGGTTCATATTTGCAGGTTTGTCTGTAATGGTTTCTTATTTTGTTGCTTCTTCACAGATTTCATCTGCCTCCTTCTGGAGTCTGGTTGTTGTTAATGATGGTCATGGTCATCGAATGAAACGACTTCTGCATGTTGCATGTGTGCCCCAAGCCCAGGGGAGGGGGGGTGCCTGATGTTGAAGAACTTTTTTCGATAAGGCCAGTTTGACAGAACAACAAAGCATCTGGAAGTTTTGTAAAAAAAAGCAATGAATGACTTCTTACAACTTAATTTCCCTCCCTGGTTCTGAATCTCTTCTCAAGTCAAGTTACACTGAAACCCACATCTTGTCAACTAACACAACCTGCGTGTAAAATATTTGCAGCAGTCTTTCCAAAACAATGAAACAGATGAAATAAAATCTTCATACTTACCAGAATGGATTTCACATGGATATTCCATCGGTTCCGAATCCTCTCTGTACGGTACAGCTGCAGTACCATTCCCACCGAGTTTTGGCGATGGAGACTTTTTTTTGTTAACCTGTAAAAGAAACAAAATAAGTGTACCGTATGTGTTTTACCATTGTGGCTCTGAAAAGCTACAGAAAACAAAACATACAACTAAAGGAAGTGAAGCAGCATAACAAACATGAGTACACATACTCACTTTATGGTTTAAATATTAAGAAGCTTTGTGTCTGTGGCTGATGGATGTAGTGGTCTGGACAGACTCAGGCTCAGTGGTGGCAGTGGCTAATAGCAGTCCTGGTGGTGGTGGCGGTGGTCTGGGGGGGTGGACAGATTCAGGCTCAGTGGTGGCAGTGGCTAACAGCAGTCCCGGTGGTGGTAGTCTGGGGGGGCGGACAGACTCAGGCTCAGTAGTGGCAGTGGCTAACAGCAGTCCTGGTGGTGGTGGTGGTGGTTCGAGGGTGGATAGACTCAGGCTCAGTGGTGGCAGTGGCTAACAGTAGTCCCATTAGTGGTGGTGATGGTCCAGGGAGTGGACAGACTCAAGATCAGTGGTGACAGTGGCTAA
This sequence comes from Neoceratodus forsteri, assembly GCA_016271365.2. Lineage (NCBI taxonomy): Eukaryota > Metazoa > Chordata > Ceratodontiformes > Ceratodontidae > Neoceratodus > Neoceratodus forsteri. The sequence goes on from CM028137.1 coordinate 235,758,604, forward strand.
CAGCAGTTCTGGTGGTGGTGGTCCAGGGGGCGGACAGACTCAGGCTCAGTGGTAGCAGTGGCTAACAGCAGTCCCGGTGGTGGTGGTGGTGGTGATGGTCTGGGGGCAGATAGACTCAGGCTCAGTGGTGGCAGTGGCTAACAGCAGTTCTGGTGGTGGTGGTGGTGGTGGTGGTCCAGGGGGGCGGACAGACTCAGGCTTAGTGGTAGCAGTGGCTAACAGCAGTCCTGGTGGTGGTGGTGGTCTGGGGACAGATAGACTCAGGCTCAGTGGTGGCAGTGGCTAACAGCAGTCCCATGGTGGTGGTCCGGGGGGACACACCGCCTTTTAAAAACTTCAGTTAAAACGTGGCAACATTAACCACATCATCATCCTCATAAAGAAAGCTGCCCTCACAGTCATCGATGTCTGAAGTCTGACCACTGGGAAATTCTTTCTCCCTTGTATCATCATCTACATCAGTGGTGTGCCGTTTCAGGCAGCCACTGCCACTGCCACCAGGATGGTCCATTTCCACATCAGCAAGACCACCATGACTAGGCTGGGGTATGAATACCGAGGTTGCAGTCTGTGCTGGATGTGCCTCTCATTCATTTTAATGAATGTTAGCAAACTAACATTTGCAGGAGACAGGTTTGTCCGACGATCCCTGACTATTGCACCTGCTGAACTGAATACCCTCTCAACACTTACACTGGAGGGTGTGCATGTGAGGTACTTCAGTGCCACTGCAGTCAGCTCTGGCCATTCACTGACCTTTCCACTCCAGTACAAAAGAGGATCTTCAGTTATTGTCAGATGCCTGTGTAACCCCGTTGTTACCCGGGGTTACAAGAATCCCATTTAAACCTAGTGGCAGGCAGGGAAGGCAGCTTGTGAAATTCCAGTTAAATGGATTTCAAACTGTCTCACTCTGTTCTCAGTCTCAGCTGAGACTGAGGGATGACATAATTTTAGAACTGTCGCAACTGCATAAGCCACTTTGGAATGTTGCAACTAGGGAAGTTAGGCTAGAAAGTTGGGAGGATTTGAATAGAGTCAGTAGTCTGTAGTGGGTTCAAGTGGAGTGGAGAGGTGTGCTGCAGCTGCAGGCCCTCAGAGCCCTTAGCTCTGCCAGAGAGCTATATTTTTTAGTTTAGGTGTGTGTTTTCACCTCAAGAGGATCACAACAGTGCCTGTTTGAAGTGGTGGAGACCGCTTTCCAAAGTTTCAGGGCCCCATCCCTGCGGGGATGGGGGGAAGGAATCAGCCTGCTTCTAGGAGAAATTCCCCTGGCCCAGCTAGTGGAAAAAGAAGCTGCCTGTGAGGATTTGTGCTGAGGCACCTGGAAGTGTCATTATGTTTCGGAAGAGAAAAAGCCTGTGGGGCACCTGCAACCAAGGGGTGAGTTTGCTCTGCTAAAGGGCCAATGTGTTTTCACCTGGGACAAGATGAATCTAAGTGACTGCTACTGTGGGGTCAAGAAAAGACAGCCAAGTACAGTTTTAAAAGTTGTGGGAATTGGACTGCTTAACTCTGTGGGGGTCTAGTGACATGGATGGAACCACTCATTAAGTATGTTTCAAGTTCAGCACATGTGGGATGGAAGTAACAGTAGATTAAATGTGACATACATTTATGGGGAATCTACAAAGTAAAGTGTTTTCAGAGATGAGGTGTTAAAGTCTAGAGGAATGGCCGGGTATGATTTATGGAAGCAAGAGGTGGGAGACCCCACATCTGGCATGACCAGAGTCACCTCTACGGGTTCGCTTTAGGACACCTGTTTGCTTTCTCTCAGGTACTTGACCAGTGCCTGAGAAAAGTACCCAGATGTGGGATTGTTTGAAGAAGATTCCCTGATGGAGCCAGAAGTGCTCATGGGTGGAATAGGGAGCCACCATTAAATCTCCATTATAAATGGATAAGTAGTTCAAGGGCTGGCAAGGGAGCTGAGCCAAGGAAAGAAGGTAGTCCAAGGGCTGGCAAGGGAGCCGAGCCAGGGAAACCAGAGAAGAGTCAAGTTTGGGCCGAGTACCCTGTGTGTTGCTAAACCCGAGGGTTTAAGATTTGAGAAGATGTGTGTCTGTTCAGGAGAAATCTGAATTACCAGGAGTGTAGCCCCGTGGGTGTCTGTCTATGCTTTATTGTTCCTTTTTTGTTGTGAATAAAAGCCACACTTTAGAATCCCAACTCCTTGTATGGACATTCAGTTATTGCTTCCTGTGTCCAGAATACTTGGGTGCCCCTTTGCAGAGTAGCCAAACCTAGCCAACATGCCGAGTGACAGTTTTCTCCCCGAGCCCAGGTCCCAGGTAAGGGGTTACATAATGGAGACTCCCACCTGGTAGTTGTGCCCGCCCAGGTTACACCTGTTTTCAGGCAAATATGACTCAACCATTCTATGTGCTGCACTAAGTCCAGTTGTTGATGCATCTTCCTGTTCTCCTGAATCATTTATTGCACAAATACCCACTTGGGACAAAGCCTCCCAAAGCGGGTTGACACCAGCCACTTTGGATGACAGACCACATGGAACTGCAGTCCCCTTCCCCTTGCAGGATACGCTTGATGGTCCTCCAGGTACATCTGCAGCCGGATTATGCTGCTGAGGTTTGCTGACCTTGGCACATGACTTCTGTGACCCATGAACCAAGCGCACCAGTTGACCACTGATATTTTTTACCTGTTCAGTACTGATGCAATTCCACATTTGTATCGTGGGTCCAGCATTGTTGCTATGGCAAAGTTGTCACTATGTTGAATGCTCACAATGTGATGATTCTAGTTGAATACTGTCAGCATATGTTGCAGCAACATACTGCTACCACATTCTCCGGCAACATCAAGGCTATGCTGTACATTCACCAATGTCTGCCTCAGCACCCGCAGTAGTGGAATTGATTGGCTAATGGAGGCAGACTCACCACTCATTGCCTGTGTGGCATGTTCAAAAGGCAGCAAAATTGTTATTACAAAGTCCATGAGGTGCCACTGTTCAGTCGTCATAGAGATGGAGGCCACAGAACTGTCACGGCTAGTGTGCATCACAACATATTCTGAGATGGCTCTGTATTGTTCATACAACCTCTCTGCCATGTATAAAGTGGAGTTCCATTGGGTGACAACTTCCAGCTTTAAGCGGTGCTGAAGCAGGCTGTTTTGTATCTGCAACTGCCGCAGTTGGTCATGGGCCTTTCCAGATCTTGAAAAGTGAGAGTAGATATGTCGTGCAATGGTCAGCATTTCCTTTATATCAGGGTGCTGCAGAAACTCCTGAATCACAAGATTTAAGCAGTAGGCCATGCATGGAACACGAAAAAAAACACCATTCGTGATGCATTTCACCACATTTGACCCATTGTCACTTGCTGTGAACCCAACTCTCAGGGACAGAGGGTGTAGCCATATGTCAATTTCAGTCAGTACCACGTCCAACATGTTCTCACCAGTGTGTGAACAGGCCACATTGTACATAGCAATCGTTGCATGCTGTCGAATTCCTGGAAGATTGCTACCTCGACAATCCATCTTACTGCACTGATTATTCACACTACCAACATCACAAACAACCCCCGGCACCTGCGCCCAGTGTGCAATTATACACAAATATGAACTCCTTGCTGTTTTGCCACTTGTCCACATATCCATACTTAAATGGATGATTGGAGAGGAGGAATGTTGAAGGGCATGTCTTACTGAGTCGGACACAGTGTGGAACAACTCGGGAACAGCACGGGTAGAAAAGTATGGCCTGGATGGGACTTTCCATTTTGGACAGGCATGTGCAGCAAACCGCTGGAACCCAGAATTCTCCACAAAGGAGAAGGGCAAAAGATCAATTGCCAGCATTACCGCTACAGCAGCATTAAGTTCATGTGACACTGTATGATTCGAGGGGTACTTAAGCATATGCGCAAAAACACTCTGTAATGTGGGCTGACTTAAACGTTTTACACGGGGTGTGATCACAAATGGTTGTGCTCTGTGATGAATGGCATTGGCAGGGGGTGGAGTGTGGAAATTTAATGAAAACGGTTGCACAGGTGATGATGACAAACCCAGAAATGCTATTATTTTGCCAGATTTGCCAACCGGGTTTGATGTACCACTTGCACTAGACATACTGCATTCACTACCACCACCACCACCACCACAAAAACTGCTACTCTCACCAGCACTGGACAACATTTCAAAGTCATTATGGTCCTCCACCTCATCATGCCTGTAGTAATCTTCTGTTCTTATTACCTCACTGCTGCACACGTTTAATTTCCTACTGGACTTAACAGTCATGGAAGGGGATAACATGCTGGCTATGGTTGCCAGTGACGAGGGTGAATGCCCCACTGTGGTATTAGCTGCCAGCTTGTGCTGGGTCCACAGTGCCAAGTGCCTATTCTTAAGATGTGTATTCTGTCCTCCTCTGCCCAGATGGCTCCCCTTTTTACCTTGACTCATACGCACATAGCAAACCTGGCAGATTGCAACTAAATCATCAATTGCATCTTGAACAAAAAAATCCCAAACAAGGGATTGTGATGCTCTGCTTTTAACATGTCCATGATGTGGCTTATTTAAGTCCGTTATTTTAAGCACTGAAGTGGGGGGGCCGCATGTGATGTTTCGGGCACTGCACACCTGGACTGCAACTGACCACCACGACTACCTATTATATTGATTACTGGGTCATCATCATCAACTAAAACCGATAGATCACAAGTTTTTACAGTGGGGGGGGGGAATTCCTGCAAACAGATTCAGACACAGCCACTTTGAATTTCTTTTGCTCCGGTTCTCAACTGGGGTCAATTACATCACCATCATATTCATCAACGTCACACACATCCACATCTTCTGATTGGATGCTAGCATGTGCACTTCATGTTGCAATAACAGCAGCATCATCGTCATCATCACATTCATCATCAGCATCTACACCACCATCACCTGATATTTTTTCACCACACTGTGAATCACTGCATGGAAAATGTGTGACATTAACTGCCACGGTGGACAGAATACCACATTGTGTGCTATCGTTGACATGATTATCAGAATCCTCAGGTTCAGTTACTGGGATGTTACTGGGAAGTATGACATCATCTACGCTGCCACTCACTTGTACTGCTTCATAATCAATATTTTTGGATACGGTACACTGGTTGGAATTAGAACTTGATGCAACAATACTAATACTACCATCACCACTAACACCAGTAACACTAACACCTTCAGCTGGGAAAACATCATCTCCTCCTACTATAAGTGAAGCTACTGATTGAGCTGTAAAAAACATTGCAGGAGAAATACCTTGCCTCACATCAGCAATGCACTTCTGGATCTGCGTACTACTACCACGTCCACAGACTATCTTACTGCCAACATTGCCATGGCGAGAAACAGCTTTGCTTGCACGTCTCTTTGCAGGCATTTGGGGAGATCAACCACAGAATTATAACCAAATTCAGATTTTGATACAGTCACTCTCTGATTGGAGGGGACGCTGGATGTGAAGCCAAAAAAATAACTGTAGCTTCAGCAACAGATAAGAGACTAGTCTGAGACTGTCACGCAATAAAAACTACTTCAGTAACCAGTGGTGCTGATGAGGTCATAAAAACAATCCAATCTGGTAAAACATTCCTTTTGAACGTGGGGGTGGGGAAGCACTGAATGCAGACAGTGCAGATTTTTATGGCACTACAAGCAGCAAAACAAAGAACAGATACTAGGATCGCAGTACAAATTCAGGCAGCAGCAGTGGATAGCAGGTTCACACTGCTGCACCTGCAATTACACTAGTCTGTGGCACAATAAAAGGTGTATCATTTGATGCATGCAATACCGCACACACACTCACACACAGAACACTTTGTCTACAATGCTGAAAGAATAATGCGTAGCAAATGCAAAAGTTCAGTACTATGCCACGTCACGTATTGTAATGTAAACAACCTGAAATTAGGAACTGCTGCACCACATCCACACACAAACAGCAAGAAAATTTCAACTATTACTGACAATATTACTGTGTGTATGTAAGGCCCTCACCCCTGCCTTTTGACAAAATGACAGGTGGCATGCTGTTGAAGCTGACAGCAGTACCAGGTGGGGGACTGGGTTCGGGGAGGACTAGGTTACTCGGCACAAGGGCTAGGTTTGGGTACTCTGCACAGGGGCACCCAAGTAAATCCAAACACAGGAAGCAATAACTGTAATGTCCAATACCAGGAATGGGATTCTAAAGTGTGGCTTTTATTCATATCCAAACTGAACAAACAAAGCATAGATGGACCCCCACGGGGCTACATTCCTGGTAATGCAGATTAGAGATAACAAAACACTTCTTCACTATTCCAGCCCTCAGGCTCTGAACCCACCCGGCACACAGCCCGGACTTGCACACAGCTTTGGGTACACAGCCCGGCTTGTACACTACTTGGGTTTTTCCCATGGCCCAGCTCCCCCGCCGGCCACTTGATCTGCAGTCCATATGGGAATGAACCAGTTTTCCTGTTGGTGGCTCCCCAAACCATCTTAGAGCCTACGACTCCTAAAAGGAAATTTCCTTCCATCCCACATCTGGGTACTCCCCTCATCACTGGCCAAGTGCATGAGGTAAAGTAGAAATCCATAGAGCAAATCCGTAGAGGTGGACCTGGTTACTAAAGATGGGGGGTCTCCCACCTCCAGCTCCCACAATCCATACCCAGCCATTTCTCTGGATACTAAACAACTCTTTTGAAAGCTTGGCAATGTAGATTACTGGGTAGACGTATATCACATCTCCTCTACATGTCTTGACTTTCCTCTTTGTGCTAGACTTAAACATACTTTTACTTTTGGCTAAGCCTATTACTCTAAGCCTCCCACTACTTCAGTAGTCCAATCCCCACTTTAACACAGTTCAGGATGAAACATGGGCCCTTTAGAAAGAGCAGAACTCACCCTTCGGTTGCAGGTGCCCTACAGGCGAATCTCAAAATCTTCTTGTACCCCACACTCTTGGGAAAAATAAGGCAGCTTCTTCTCTAGCAGTAGCCAGGGGGTTGCCCCTGGAATAACAGGCAAACCTTCCTGCCCCATACCCTGAGGGATGGGGCACAGATACCTGTATCAGCTGTCTCCACCACTTTAAAGAACAGCTTACTGTGTCCCTCTTTAGGCGGAAACACACACCTTTCCCTACAAGTAGCTCTATTTCAGAGCTGAGGTTCCAAGAGCCTGTGTACAGAACTGCTGTGCTCCTCTCACAACAATCTCCAACTCCAACTGACTGTTCAAAACTTCCAACATTCTAGTCTAACTCCCTTCTGCAGATTCCAATGTGGCTCATGCAGCTGCCATAGTTCTATGGTGATGTCATCCCTCAGTCTCAGCTGAGACTGAGAACAGAGTGAGACAGTGTGAAATCCATTTAACTGGAGTTTCACAAGCTGCCTTCCCTGCCTACCACTGGGTCTTACTGGGATTCTAGAAACCCCGGGTAACAGGGGTGTTACATGAACATTAACACAGTCAGTTACATAACAAAAATAAAACCAAAAAACAAAGAAATCACTATTTCTCCAACTTAAATCTACTTACACCACAGATACACCCCTCTCCCAAAGCACACTTTCACTGTCTTTCACCACACACACTCAATGTTGTAAATTAACATTCAAAATCCACACGAAAACAAAAACACTCGATGATATGAGCACAGGAGGGTTTCCTACAAAATAAGACATGATAGGAGTGGTGCAGTGCAATGGCTGTGGGGCGGCAGTGTTCTGGGAGACATTCTGTAGGCTGCGATGCTGCCCTATTTGCAGGCACCTCTCTGGTCTGAGAGAGGAGGTTGCCCGTCTCCAGGCTGACCTGGCTAGGATTCATGAAACCTCCTCCCCACCCAGGGACCACCAGGGCCAATGCCACTACCTCAGAGGTTGCCAAGAAAGAGGAGGGCTGGACAGGGTGGGCTCAAGGAGGAGAGGGTGGTGGAACAGAGTTGCATCCCTCCAGCTGTACCTCTCCACAATTCATTCGCTCTTCTGGTGGATAGTGGTTCCTCTATGGAGGCACCTGCAGTGGAGACCAAGGAGGTTGCTGGGAACCTTCACAAGGAGACCCACAGGAGGGTGGCATGGGATCCCACAGGGAAGGAAACAACTCCTGGTGGGGACTCCAATCATTAGGGGTAGAAATGGGGAGGAAGGGAGAGGAGTAAGGTGCCTTCCTGGCACCATGGCTTGAGGGACAGGAAGCGAATCTCAGGATCGTGGGAGGAGCTGCATGAGGAGGGAGCTGGATGTCATTGTCCACCTAGGGACAAATGACCTGGCTAGGAATGGGATCAGAGCAGTGCAAGAGGAGTTTGTAGAGTTGGGAAGGGGCCTTAGACAAGTAGCGCATACGGTAACCTTCTCAGAGGTGCTGCCTGTCTATGGCAAGGAGATGCTAGGGCACTTCTCACCAGGGAATTCAATGAGTGGTTGAAAAACTGGTGTGGAGCTCAGGGTTTTGGCTTCATTGGGGACTGGGGAGCCACCCTGAGGGATGCAGACCTATACTGGTGCGATGGTCTGCATCTGCCCAGGGGGGGAACTAGGATCCTAGGTGAGAGGTTTAAATGCTTCATTGGCAAGCATTTAAACTAGCCAAGGGGGGAGGCACTGAAAAGGAGCAGGGAAATCCGAGCCTCCCCCCACAAAACATGGTGATTAGTGAGGTAAACACCAAGGTACAGAAGTTATTAGGAGCAGAACAGATTTAATGTAAAAAGGCAAAGGCAGTAAGGACAGAAATGGGGCTAAAAGGGGTAAGGCTATCAAAAAGTGGAGGGTGATGAGTACCAATGCCCATAGTCTGTGTAACAAACTCCCTGAACTAGTGGCCTTGATGGAAGAGGGTTGCCTGGATATTGTGGCAGTCACAGAAACATGGTACACAGAGAACCATGACTGGGATGTCAACATACCAGGATACACTATCTACAGGAGGGACAGGGAGGGTAAAAGAGGAGGAGGAGGAGGAGTAGCTCTCTATGTAAAGGAAGGGATCAAAGCAACAGAACTAAAGAGTAAACAGGGAGCAGATGAGGCACTTTGGGTCACCCTGGAGACAGGAAATGGCACCACAATCCGCATGGGGGTTGTATACAGACCCCCATCTCAGGGGGAGGGAATGGACAAGGAAATGATAGAAGGCTTTCTTAGAATGGCAGAAAAAGGGGAGATATTGTTGATAGGGGACCTGAATATGCCAGATGTTAACTGGAGCACCTTTGCTGCAGGCACATCCAAGAGCAGGGTCATTCTTGATGCCCTACAGGGGGCATGCCTCAGACAGCTAGTATTGGAACCCACTCGCGAGGGAGCAATCTTAGACCTGGTACTTTCAAATGGGGATGGAGAAAGAATCTCAGATTTAGAAGTGGGTAGCCATCTGGGAACAAGCGACCACCAAACAGTGTGGTTCACGATAAACACAGCCATACAATCAAGACATACAAAAGCAAGAGTACTAGACATTAGGAGGGCTGACTTTGGGAAAATGAGAGAGTGCCTCAGTAAAGCACTAGCAAACAGGCAAGAAGGAGGGGTGGAGGAACAATGGGGAGTGATCAAAACAGTCATCACAGAGGCAACAAGCCTTTGTGTAAAGCAAATCAATAAAACACAATGAAGGAAAAAAACACTATGGTTCACGAAAGAGGTGGCAGGGAAGGTTAAGGAGAAAAGGACAGCATTCAGGAAGTATAAGGAAACACAGAAGGAGTAGGACAGAGAACTTTATCAGTTAAAGCAGAAAGAGACTGGGAAGGCAGTCAGAATAGCAAAGGCCCAAACCGAGGAAAGGATAGCCAATTCTGTTAAGAAGGGGGATAAGACCTTTTATAGGTACATTAGGGAGCGAAGAAAGACCAAAGGAGGGATACTGAAGCTTAATAAAGGGGAGGGAATGTGGGTAGAGGGTGACAGTGAAAAAGCAGGGATACTGAACGAATATTTCTGCTCAGTATTCACAAAGGAAGAGGAGGGGGAGTTACCTAAACCAAACAAGAGAAACACTCTGAAGACGGGGGTCGATACCAGTCCATTTACAGAAGAAAGGGTTCTGAAAGAACTACTAAAATTGTAGGTGGACAAAGCAATGGGGCCTGATGGGATTCACCCAAGAATTCTAAAAGAACTAAGGGTAAAACTAGTGATGCCGCTGCCTACTCTCTTTAACAAATCATGGGAGGATGGGGTGGTACCCGAGGACTGGAGGAGGGCAGATGTGATCCCTCTTCACAAAAATGGGAGCAGGACAGAGGCAGGAAACTACAGACCAGTTAGTTTGACCTCAGTGGTAGGGGAAAATGATGGAATCACTTCTGAAGGAAAGAATTGTTGAGTACCTAGAGGCCAGTGGGGCACAGGACCCAAGGCAGCATGGATTCACAATGGGAAGGTCGTGTCAGATGAATCTAATAGATTTCTTTGACTGGGTTACCAAAGTAGTAGACCAGGGAGGGGCTGTGGACATGGCCTACCTAGATTTTAGCAAGGCATTTGATACAGTCCCACACAAAAGATTAATACACAAGATAGCCAGCTTGGAGTGGGTCCCAATGTGGTAGCCTGGATAAAAATTGACTAGACAACAGGACGCAGAGCGATAGGTAAATGGAGCACAGTGAAGAAAGGAGGGTTACTAGCGTGGTACCGCAGGGTTCAGTATTGGGACCGGTCCTTTTTAATGTCTTTATAAGTGACATTGCAGAGAAACTGGAAGGAAAAGTATGTCTCTTTGCAGATGACACAAAGATCTGCAACAGGGTTGATACACAAGATGGAGTGGAAAGGATGAGAAGGGACTTGGCAAGGTTGGAGGAATGGTCAAATGTATGGCAGCTCAGATTCAATGCAAAGAAGTGCAAGGCAATGCACATGGGAAACAAAAACCCAGGGGAAGCATACACAATGGGAGGTGAGATACTGACAACAGTAAAAATAGAAAGGGACCTGGGGGTAATTATATCAGATGACCTAAAGGTGGGCAAGCAATGTGAGAAGGCAGTAAGGAAGGCTGGGGGGATACTGGGATGCATAGGAGAGGCATCAATAGTAGAAAACAGGAAGTTGTTATCCCTCTGTACAGACAGTTGGTGAGACCCCATCTGGAGTACTGTGTGCAGTTCTGGAGACCCCATCTCCGCAAAGACATAGACAGAGTGGAGGCTGTCCAGAGGAGGGCAACCAAAATGGTGCAGGGTCTGCACCAGAAGACATATGAAGAAAGACTAAAGGAGCTTAATATGTATACTCTTGAGGAAAAAAGGGAGAGAGGGGACATGATAGAAACTTTCAAGTACCTCAAGGGAATTAACAAAGTCCAAGAGGTAGTATCTTCCAGAAAAGAGATGTGCAAGAACAAGGGGGCACAATTTGAAGATAGAGGGGGGATGGCTCAGGGGTAATGTGAGGAAGTATTTTTTCACTGAGAGGGTTGTGGATGCATGGAACAGCCTCCCTGAGGAGGTCATGGAGTCAAGAACAGTGGGGGACTTCAAGAATGCATGGGACAGGCATAAGGCAGTCCTAGTGGTGGGTAAGAGGAAGTAAGCTGTTGGTTAACTAGGATCTGCAGCTTATCTGTTAGGTAGGAAAATGGGCAGACTAGGTGGGCCAAGCGGTCCTTATCTGCCATCAAATTCTATGTTTCTATGTTTCCTACAATTGATGAACTAAAGTTGGAGCCCTCAAAAAAACACAAAAATGCTTTTTTAACAGCTTTTACAAGATTTCTATCACAGACAGCTATCAGAGCACACTGTCTCCTACTCCTTCCTACACATATTACCCCGAACTGTGCAGATCAATATAGAGCCCATGTGACCTGAAATCCCATGAATCACTGCAAAATTCTCCTTTGGAGGTCAAAAACAAGGCGAAGTGAGGCAAAGCCTTAAATTTGGCGGAGTAGTGGCCTGGAGAGGCGGAGTAACGTGAAGTAATTGTTTCCAATGGACTTTGAGTTCCTCATAATAACGTAAAGTACTCTGCTTCATGTTGCGGAGCACTCCATGAATCCACCTTTGCTCCGAAAATCACTTTGCGGAGCGGATTGAGCCAACTTCGCCCAGCACTACATTTGGTCCCTTTCCCCTAAGGTAACCCCAGCTTTAGACAGTCTCCAACACGAACTGTACAAACCTCTGTGGGAGGTCTTGGGAGAGGTGTACCATCACGTAAACTGCAAAATGCATTGATACTACTTCGGGAGATTTTGAATAAAGGTTGTAATTTGAAACTTTTGGGTCATTTGGTTAGCTTAGACCAATCGAAGGCTTTTGACCGGGTTGAATATAATTTTCTTTGGAAAACCCTTCGGTCATATAATTTCCCCAAAACTCTGATATCGTGGATACAGACATGTTATAAGGGTATCAGTATTATCCCCAGTGTTAACGGTTGGAAAGGGACACTGGTGAGGACTGCCCATTTAGTCTGCTTTTGTATATTTTAACTCTCGACCCTCTGCTTCACCGCTTAAACTATGTGGATGATATTATTGGACTTTCTGTGGGTAGCAGTGTTACCCCTATTGTCATCATTGCTCATGCAGATGATTTTGGACTGATTTTGGCTGATTGTGCATTGACTACAGCGGCCAGCAGGGAATTGCAGTTTTTTTCAGCTGTTTCAGGGTCAGCAATTAATCATCAGAAAAGTTGTATTCTTCACATAGGTTATGACGCAACTGACACAGCGACTGTTGGGGGGATCCCTGTGGCAGCTGGGTATTAGAGGATTTGGGGCATATTTTTTTGAGGTCCGCATCCACACATTTATAATTGGGAGCAAAAACTGGGAGAGGCACGGACATAGGTGCTCAAATGGAATAAATGGCGTATGTCAAAATCTAAACAAATTTATTTGATTAAAACACATCTGCTGTCCAGTTTTAATTTTTGGGCAGCTGTTCCTCCCCCCCCCACGATCCTTAGAGACGTCCCTTTACAGTATTTTTTTTCAATGCTTCTGGGGCAGTAGACTTAATCCTGAGAAACGAGGGATCACTTAGCTTCCCAAGGCTCAAGGGGGTCTGGGTAAGATTAACCGAGTTGGGTTTTTGTAAGTTACGTTTTTATACTATAATTTGGACCCAGTGCTTCTTCATGTGAGCCGCCTTGGTCTCCATGGATTTTGGATGATTTAGAGCCGATATTGGCATCTTGGTAACCTACGGGTTCCCTCAAAAAACAGCTTCGACTCTCTCAGTTGCCTCCTTATTTGCAGGATGTGGTGGGTAAGCTGAAACTTTGGAAGGTCATTCAGGGTCACCTGTCTAATAGTTCTCAAAAAGAAATGTATGCATGGGTTATGGAGTCCTTTTTTATTGCTGATCCTTAGTTTGTCGGGTTGCCTCACCCGATACAACTATCCCTTACCCAATTCTTGGCCAGCCCATAAGTCCCTTCTTATATGAGGGACTTTCTATGGTTATGTACACATCTCAAGTTGGGTATGAGGAGGAACATGAAACATAAAGATGTTACAGAAAGGTTTAGCCTAGGCCCCGTGATGACCTGATTGAGACTATGCAACATCTATTCTGTGATTGCCATTTGTAATTGCGCTTTGGGATCCCTTCCATCATATCTGATCTCTCAATTCATTTCAGAATCTACAGGTGGAAGTCTGGATTGATGGGCTTTTCCCCAGATCATGGGTTATGTATGATAATTGTACTATGGGGCTCCTTATGGGCTTTATTAAAGTTCAAATTTGGCACACCCATTGTGGTCTAACTATTAGACAGCAGCTTACCACTTCTACTCAAATGGTTTATCACCTAATACAACCTGTTGATAACTGGTGGGCGGGGGAACAAAAGTCTTTTTCACCCGCCCTCTATAAACTTAGGTGGTGTCATATGACTTGGTTGGATACTGGGTGCTATGGATGACATTTCTGCCTTCTTTTTTGACTGTATACTAGATCAGGTAGTCTTGCACTGCCTATCTATTTGTGTTCTGTTTTGATTTTTTTCTTAATATGGGCATGAGTCTTTCTTTGGGTTGGACTTCTTAGCTATTGTGTACTTCTCCTAATTTGTGATGGGGGGGGTTATCGTAATATGACATTACTCAATTTGTCATTGTTGGCTACTGTATTATTTATTTAAGCAATATACCCCGACAGGGTGTGGGTATACTGGTGGATTTACCACGGCTGGTGTGGTTTGGTCACGAGGCCGCAGGCCGAGTGACTTAACCGCAGACCAGCTGTGGTAATCCACCAGTATACCCACACCCTGAGGGGTATATTGCTATTATACAATGGTAGGAATAATTTTTTTATTTGTTTTTATTTTTATTATTTGTTTTGTGAGTTATTTTGTGATAATGGTGGATATATTCTTCTGCTGGAAAATAGTTCCTTTTTAGTATTGAATATAGAGACAGGTAAAATGTTTTGAATAGGTTTTATTTGTGTAAATAATAATTTTAATGATCATTTGAGAAGGTTTTATGTTATTAATAATTTTTAATGAACATTTCAGAAGTGCAACATGTAATTAGTTATTTTTGTTAAACAGCATTAAATGTTTTATTTGTGAAACAACATTTATAGAAATCAATTGTGTTGAAATAACGTTTTATAGTTTCTATGAACTTTTCAATGTGTCACATTTTCATTGAATTGCTCTCAGGTTTGATATTTGGTTCTTGTTTCTTTAAGAAGTTCGGTTGCGATTAGTTTGTGAGCATATGTTACTTCAAGTCCATCTGTAGAATGCCGGTATTGCAGTTGGAGGAAGGGGCTGCTGCTTCATTGCCGGGTAAGTTTGTGCTGTTGTGTCGCTAGTTTTGCAGGCCAAGCCAGGGGATATTGTGACAGCTTTCTGTGGAGTTTTAACACTCCGTTTCTTAAGTATGCTGTCGTTTTGTGGATCGGATGCCTCATTTTCTTCGGTAAAGATATTTTATAGGTGTTGGAAGTCTAACGAGTGGAAACGGACGTTCATTTTTTTTATTACCGTTTTGATTTTGGTGCTATGCGGCGATTACAAATGGCGGCGGTTCCTTTGAAGTGTAATGGCGGTAGTGATATTTGTAATGTGGCACTAGTACTTGTTGGCTGGCACCTTTTCCAGTGGGTATATTGGAGGATTTATAACTGCTGGAAAGTGCCAGCCAACCAATGAAATTTCAGGGATTTGTGCTTGTTTTTGGGTCCATGGTATAATAATGATTTTCATTTTCCTATTATTCTGTTTGCAATAATACAGTTTTTGTATCTGTTGGTTTGGGGTTTTCATAACAGTTTCCTCCACTCATTTCAAGTGTGGGTCTTTTTTTTTTTTTAGTAAATTCTGCGTTCCACTTTAGATGAAACTGTGTTCTTTGTCAGTGTACTGGTATGACTGTAATACCTACAGTATTTGTTTTTTTTTAATTTGTCTTACTTATGTGTGAATTCCACTGTTTGGTTATTTGATTTTTTTTAGCCATGACTGTTCCACTGATTTTTTCATGGGGGGATTCTTACTATGCCTTATTCTATTTTACACCAATATATGCTGTAATACTTATTTCTGTTCTTTTTGTTTTCTTTTCCTTTTTTATGATTTTGTATGAGGTAATACATTTTATATATTTTGGTTTTGTTTCTGTATAAAAGATGCCCCTACTCTTTTTGAGGGGATTGGACAGGGGTTTTGTATCAATATGGATTACTTATATTTGATGTTCTTATTTGCTGTGTTACTTTTCTGTTTGTGATTTCTTCATTATGTTTTTCTATGCTGTAATACACTTTTGTATATTTTGTTTTCAGTTTTGAATAAAAAAATTCCCCTACTCTTTTCGAGAAGTGCCATGGGATCTTTAACATCCACCTGAACTACCACATGGGGCCTCGGTTTAACATCTCATCCGAAAGGCGGCACCTCAGGAGTACAGCACCCCCCTCATACTGCCCTGCAGTGTCAGTATTGGGATATTAACCCAAGTGCCTGGTGTGGGGCTAGAACCCACAGCCTTCTGATCTCCCAGCCTCAGAGGTGAGTGTGCTACCTGCTAAGCCACTGTCACTATGAGTGAATTTGCTGAATTTCATTCCAATAGAATTTTTTAGGATTTCGGAAGAGTCAATGCTGAATTAGAATCAGAGATCCTAAACCTCTTAGCAGACAAGAAGTACAGGTTTGAACTTCTTGCCTGCGACCAAAACCTAATTTTGGATTCTGGAATTGGATTTCAGAATCAGATTCTGATTCCAAATCTGATTTAACTTTTAGGATTTAGGATTTTCAGTCCTTAATTCTGAAAACTGTAAATCCTCAAAATGGATCCTTATCCAAAGAATCCAATTTTGTAAGTCAGATTGCCTGCATTCCTAACAATGTATTTCTGATTCCACCTCATGGGAGTTAAACCAAAAGTCGGCACTGTGGTGATGACTTTGCACCTTGTTATTCCAGTTATTTTTACGTCCACCTCTTTTCTCCTGCTAGCTCAATATTCTCAGCAGTAGTTGCACATCCATAGTTCAGCATTGTATTTCCTGTGACGAAGATCATCTAGCATGCAACAGGCTCTGCACCCTGACTATTTGGGACACTGACTGCAGTAGGACTAATTCCAGGCTCAAAAACACATAAGCTTTGACATTGTGAGCATACCATTTAAACAGATTTGGAAACAAAAATGACCAGCAGGTATCAAGACTGGGTGCAGCAGCGGATTGGCAGGGGACACATTTACAACAAAAGTTGCCTCTGAGGTAGCTCTGCTGAATTTCAAACTCCACGCTGCCATAGAACATCGCTCTAGTGAAATTCTGAGAATAGAGTACTGACGGGATCATGTCTGGTTTCAAACTCACAGACATGTTTATTAGGATATAGACCTTTCTACTACACCATCATTCTGGCACCACAGTAAGGATCAACTCTTTAGCTGTAGACTTTAAAGCCCTGCCTGGAGACAGCCTTATCTATAATGTTTGCTTCACAGGCAGACTTATCTCGGAGGTGAGTCTGGCTCAGAGGTAATTTTTGTTGCAGGAATATGTCTCTTGTAAAGGAGTGCTGTATATGAAAACATTTTAATCATGATCTGCTGCTTTAAGCAAATCACAGGTAGCCTAGTATCTGAGTTGTGGAGAAGTGTGTCTAGACTAAAACTAAACCAGAAACCACAAAATGGGAATTTTTAAAATGCTGATGTACTCTTGTGCCGAGACAGGTCTTTTCAACCTACAACATGGAAACTCAGTGGGAGGGCTGTGTGAAGGAAGTCTCATTATGTATACTGTATCGAATGGTAACACAGACTGAGGAAAGGAAACAATACCATCTGTGGATAAAAAATTGTTATAGAAGTTGTGGGCAGATAAGGGCCTTTGGCCCACCCAGTCTGCCTCATTATTTGTAACGCCTGTGCACCTTTATTCCCTGTTGGTATTAGGCTGCCCCTCCCCCCATCACCAGCATCCCCCTGTGCTTATCCCAAGCTTCTTAAAACCAGTAATTGATTCTGCCTCAGGCACCTCTGCTGGGAGTCTGTTCCATTTGTCCACAACCCTCTCTGTGAAGAAGTACTTCCTCACGTTCCCCCTGAACCCCCTCCAGCTTCATCCTGTGCCCCCTTGTTCTTGAGCAGGTTTTCCTCTGAAACATTGTGTTTTCCTGTACCTTAGTCCTCTCCATGAGGTTCTTACATGTCTCAGTCATATCCTCTCTCTCTCTCTCTCTCTCCTCTCCTCTCCTCCAGGTAGTACACATTTAGTTCCTTCAGTCTAGCCTGATAGGGCTTGTGATGTATGCCCTGCACCATTTTGGTTGCCCTCCTCTGAACCACCTCTACCCTATTGATGTCCTTACATAGGTGGAGCCTCCAAAACTGGACACAGTACTCAAGGTGTGGCCTCACCAGTGTTTTATACAGTGGCATTATTACTTCCCTTTTCCTGCTGGTGATTCCCCTGCTGATACATCCCAGCATTCTGCTAGCCTTACCTGCTGCCTTGTCGCACTGCCAATCTACCTTGAGGTCATCAGAGATGATCCTCATTCCCAGGTCTCTTTCTTGCTTGGAGCTAACTATTTCCACCTCCCCCCGATGGTATGATGCTCCTGGGTTTTTGTGCCCCATGTGCATTACCTTGCACTTCTTTGCACTGAAACCCAACTGTCTGTCTCTTGATCAATCCTCAAGCTTTTTTAAATCCACCCTCATTCGATCCACTCCCTCTGGTGTGTCCACCCTGTTGCAGAGTTTAGTGTCATCAGCGAATAAGCAGATCTTGCCCTCCAGCCCCTTGGCAATGTCACTAATAAAGACATTGAAGAGTACCGACCACAGCACCACCCCCTGTGGTACCCCACTTGTCACCTTACCCACCTCAGAGTAAGTGCCATTCATCGCCACCCTCCAGGTCCTTTTATCTAACCAATTTCCCACTCATTTCACTAGCTTCTTTCCCACCCCCATGCAGTTTGATTTAAAAAGCTTAAATATCCCAATCATCTGATGGCCTAGTCAGTGGTTAGCAGCTGTGCTTCCCATGTGCAGGACCTTGGGTTTGATTCCCAAACTCAGGGATCCTACTCAAATATTCGGACCAGCCGGTACGTCTACACTGTGGTAGCGCTACCGCTTGTGATGATGGCAACCCATGTTTGGAAATGGGCGTGTGTCGTTGGGGGCCAGCAGGGGAGAGAAGGATCAAGTGTCCCAGAGGACGCTTCCCTCCTCTGGGGAGGGAGGGCAGCCAGCTCTGCTGTGGTACTGCCACCTAGATGACCACAGGTGGCAGTGCAGCTGGAGCAGCTCATGGGTGGGAGGACATCAGTGGGCACTACACCATGCAGACTTGCGTGCCCCCATGCTTAGTGTGCTTTTATGCTGACATCCCGAGGGAACGGGGCAGTATCAAGGAAAAAGCCCCCGGCAGCTAGATGAATGTTGACCTCACATGCAGGCCCCCCACCACTTGGTCCCTGCCTCCCAGAATCAGATCCATGTGTGGCCAGTGTAGGGGGGGGGGTCCCCATCACCCCCTCCAGAGGGGGAAGCTCTGGAGGAATGCGGGATGGCAGGCAAGTCCGTGGGACACCAGGATGATGAGGCTGAGCAAGATAGGGACCAACCAGAGAGGGGAGAAGGAAGAAAAATATATTAATAGGACAACATTGAGTGAGTCAACTGTGATGGATGTGATGCCAGTTTTGCTCCACTGCTGACTGCAACTGAGAATGGTGCCAAGTATGTCCCAATGTGTTTTACAAGCCATAAACCATTGGCAGTAGCCATTAGGCACTCACAAAGGCTGGCTGTACAACCTAGTTGTTAGAGCACTGAGCTATCAAATAGTTTGGTACATCCTGAAGACCTGGGTTTGATTCCCATCTCTGCTTGCATACTTTTTGACCCTGATCAAATCGCTTAACCTCCCTGTGCTCCTCAGACAAACCTGATAATGAGCTTCAGCTCCGTGTGCATTTCCTGGCCAAAAACTGTAAAAAATTTAAAAGGGGGCTGAAAGCAGAGAGAGGGAAGAGTAGACTGAGCAGATCGAGATTTGGTGAATTGCTGAATGTCATATAATATGTGCGATGGGGTAGTAGTGGGATTTAAAGTTCAAAACTCTAATTTTACCACAAAATTACAAGTTTATTATTTAATGACTGGCAATAGTACCTGTACAGATGAATTTTGGGAGGGGCAGAGAACATGAATCACATTAGCTTCTTTGAAAAGCCTAGATTTGTGATATCTTTAAAATACAGGTTGTAAAATGTTACATTGACATAGAATGGGTAAACTGAGGAAGAACTGAATCCCAAGATAACTGCTAGGACTGTGGTATAACACTTTCCAGTACTGGAGGCTTGCCCTATAAACTGACTTTAAAATTGTTTAGTGTCTGTTTTGTTCTGGGGGTGGGGGTTGGGGATTATGAGTCACTCTTTTAAGGAACTCTGTGTTCCATGTCAATATCCAGTGTTCCATTGCTAAAAAAAAACAGGTGTGAACTGACTTTTCAGCAGTCTGTATTAGAATAACAGTAAGATAACGGAAGTATCAGAAACAGATCTTCCATACTACTGCTTTTAAAATAGAACTATTAAAAGGAGAGGCTTGCACAGTTATCCAATTTTGGCAACATGAGCCCAGAACCAGACTCTGGCTATCAAGACAAGTGCAATATTTTCAGTGTTGCGTTCATATTATGCAGATCCCATGTTGCACAGCAGGACAACAGTCTTCAAATTTTGAATAGTATATCAATAAAGGACTGTGGCTGTGCTATTTTATATCCAGTTGCACTATGCTGTACAAATCTCAAAAATATAGAGGAGGTGTCAAAGGCTGTAACTAGCTTCATAAATGCAGTGCATGTAGCTGAAATACTATCAAGCCATACAAATACATACAAAAGTGTATAAGTGTGTATCCTCCCTACAAATGGGGGTTCCCGAAAAGTCTTGCTTGAGCTTGTCTAAATGCTCACTGCCAGGCTGATGTCCTGCGTTTTTGCAATTTAAATGTGACTGCCAGAGAGTGCTTATATAGCCTCTGTGTACTGTCTCTTTAAGAGCTGCCTGGATTGCAATCATAATTAATCTAAAAGGGAGCTCTGTTAGAAGATGTGCTTGTTTGCTGATCATTTGTTACAGCAGTAATAATATTGCAGTTTGTTCTAACCTGCCTTCTTTGCAGCATGGACAGTTCTGTTGTTTCCATCATCTTGGTCCTGGACTATCAGAATGGGCCAATCAGTACATTTGGGACTCTAAAATGGAGCCTGCCTACAGGTGCTTGGTGCAGCCAAAACTTGTAGGAATTGTAGTTTTGGGCTTTTGGCACCTGAAATAACCTGGAAGGAGAGCCCCTGTTGTGACTGACAGACAGATCAGCCAATCAAACCTTGGATTTTGGGGACAGTCCCAAACTGCTTGCAGTTTCAGTTAGATCTAAGTTGGGAAGTGAAGTAACAGCTCGAGGTAGTTTAAGCAGCAATCCATAGTGGATTTGCACAGGAGAACTGTGGAAAGGCCTGAGTTTTGGCCTGCATGCCTGCCTGCCTGCTGTCCCTGAGAGGGAACTTGTGGCTTTTTCAGACTGAATCCGAACTTGGAGAGTGAAGTAAGCCACTGAATTGTGACCATACCTAAAGAAGAACGAAGATTTGCTGAATACGATCAGCCTGTCTGGACTTTCAGCCACATCTGAACTCCCGGATTGTGCAGAGACTCTGTAATTGCGACCGGAGAGCCTTTTGCCTGGTACAGTGGAATTTCCTTACATGTGAATGTGTTGTGTGCTTATAGTGAGTCGTTATTTGGTTCCCCAATGCGGTTTGAATTGTATTCTGCTTGATGTAAGCTGCATTAGAATTTCCTTATGTGTAAATGTGCTGTGTGCTGCTAGTGAGTAACGATTTGGTTCCCCACTATGGTTTGAACTGTATTCTGCTTGCTGGAAGCCACATCCAGTCCCACGGACTGAATCCAAAATCATCTCCATTGGGCCTGGGCCTTGCCACACTGGCCCATCCTGACTACTCGCTGCACAGAGAAAGCCATCAATGAGAGACCTGCCTGGGGATCAGCCCCCTGCTCAACACTTGAACAGGAACAACGCCTCGGTGATTCGTGTGGGCCCCGCTTCTCTGGGCACACCAGCTCAACAACCTGCAGTCTCGATTTCATCCTGCCTGTGTCCAGTATTGGGTATTGTGAGTAAACATCAGGGTAGCTCCCTGCAACAACAGCTAAATCTAAAGTGTTGTCATCTGATTGTCTTGTTGCTTTTTCTTTCATGAACTGAGCCCTCTGGCTCCGGATTACAAGTAGTGTGTGTTGTGCATGGTGCTTTCTTTCATCACAGGGCCCCAACCAGCTGCAACGTTCCTAGCTAGCCCACCATTTTCCTACCTGGGTACCCAGAGTGTGTGACTGTGTGGGGACTTAAAGCGCATGCATAACTGTTTGATTAATATCACCTTTAAGTTAATCAACCTGATTACGTCCCCTTCCTTGTTCAAGTCCCCTGAATAAATCAGATCTGACTTTTTTGCTGCATTTAACCTGACTGTGGTTCCAGTTTGTGCCAATACTACTGTACTGTTGCAATTTACTGTGCATAACCTTGTTTTTCAGGGTGTCCCCAGGGTCGAGCCAGAGGAACCAGCCCCGGTGTTAAGTGCAAACAGTGTGGGTACCTGGTATGGTGTACAAGGGGTACTGTGAAAGTGATTATCGTATATTGCTCAGGCCACTAGAAGGGAAAAAGGGGGGTTACAGTGTCCCAGAGGGCTGTGCCCAGGTTAATTTGACCACTACCAGCCCTGACCGCTGGGTGGAGGCACCTGTTTCAGAACTCAGGCCCCTTAACTTGCTACTAGCCACACAGGCAGAAGTAGTAGCCCTTGGGATAGCGCCACCTAGAGGTTACATCTTGGAGGCTCACTGCTGAGATTTTGTGCCTTCTAGTGGCCAAAAATGATGAATTATTGTTAAAGATTAATGGCTATCCCAGTAGAAATTGCTGTACACCAGTTGGTGGGGTGGTGTACTGGGCAGGAGATCGACTCCCAAAATGCTCTGCTTATACTGGATATTCCCCTGGGTACCAGTAAGGGCACTGTAGAGGGAGCACTCTTCAAAGCTGAATGTTTAAAAAACCCTGTGGTGGTGGGTCAACAGGCTGATTTAATTGTCCAAACTTTCATAGCCTTGGTAGAGTGTAGTGACCTCGTGGACAGCTCTAAAGTGCCACAGACTATTGCCTTAGAAGGGGTCCTAGCCGCCTGGAGAGTGATAACAAAAGACAGTAAAAACCCTGGGGAGGATGAGCTCCCACCATTATCTGAGCCTTTTGAGGAGAAATCTGCTAAGTTCTTGCTGGAGAAAGGGAAAACCGTAGAGGACTTTAAGAAACTATTCCTGCCACCTGGGGTTGTTCCTTCCCCAACACCCCCTCCCACTCCAGCACCTGTTACTGCCCCGCCTTCTGTGCCCATGCCAATGCTGGCCCCTATATCTGTACCTGCCATTAGTCACAACTCGTATCGCTGGCTGAGGATATTTTCAGGCACCCTCCCCACACCCCAGGAGGAGGACAATTGGGAGACTTGGATAGACTATGTTGCCCGTCAAATCCGAGAATGGCAATGCCCCGAACCAGAGAAGAGGAGAAGGGTGGTTGAAAGCCTCAGAGGCCCCACCCAACTTACTACTAACGCTACACAGGCTAGTAATCCAGAAGCAACTGCTCAAGATTTTTTGAATGTATTGGAAAATGTGTATGGGAGTCCCGACTCAGATTAGGACCTGTGGGGTAGGGTCAAAAACACTCAGCAGTACCCAGGGGAGCCCGTATCCGTGTATGTGCTTCGACTCGAAGCGGTGCTACAGGAATGTCTAAAGAAAGGTGGCATGGCCCCAGCTAAGTTAGATCGGAATAGGATGGACCAGCTTCTCAAGTCAGCCCCATTCTCTGAATTATTGCTGCTCCAACTATGCCTTGCTGCTCGGTTGGATGCGCCTTCTACCTATGATGGACTGATGAAGGAAATTCAGGGGAACGAGAGGAGGCAGGCACATGGGGGGGCCCCTCCTGTATCTGCTGTTGCTGCTGCCCAGATGGCCGAGGATGCACTTGTGAGTGATGCTCAGGGGCGAAATACAGTGCCAGTTGAACATTGGGAGGCTAGCAAGGACGTGACACCCTAGGGCGAGTTACTGCGAGAGGTCCGAGAAATGAGGGCTACCGTTTCCCTATAAGCCCATTCCAGAGATACATTGGCCCCAAACCCCTCTCAGAGCATGTCCGCTATGGGGGTGGGGGTGCACTCCCAGGCATCCCCTGTTGATAGCAGCTCAAAGATTGATGAATTGACTATGGAAGTGAGGGAATTACTGAGGTGTCTGCCCATGCTCACCACACACCATACAGAGGTTGAATCACAATTTTCTGTTGGCTGTACCCCCGCCTCAGCCCCCATTGAGATGCCTCGGCCACACCAGACTCTAGAAAGCATGCTTTGTAATAATTGTGGGAAGAAGGGGCATGTGAAGAAAGAATGCCAGTCCCCAAAAGACTTAGATAAGGTTGCATACAGAATTCAAGGGGAGTTCCAGAAAGCGAAACCATGGCTGAGGGGTGCTGGAAACGACTGCAGTGAAGGCTCAGGAAATCCCAACTCCAACTTCTTTGGGGCTAAGTCGTCTGTACCGGCCCCTGCTACTGTCCCTCCAGACTGGTCCAAGATAGTGGGCCCTTCAGTGGAGACTAATGTGGCTGTGAATGGTATTCCTACTCGGGCTCATACCTCTCAACCTCCCTCATTGCAAATCAGGGACAAGGCTTAAAATGATCAGGGACAAATTACCAAAATCAGGGACACATCTGAAAAAATAGTAATATTAGTCCCAGAAGCTGTGTACAACATGCTTCTTAGTGTGAATAGCATTTTCATAATGAGAACTGAACTGTAACACCAATGGCTGGCATTATTTTGTGATTCAAATCCCTACTCTTCAGTGACAGAAATGCCAAATTTAGGAGGGACAGAAGAAATTTCTGAGGCAAAATCAGGGACATCCGTAAAAATCAGGGACAGTGGAGAGGTATGCTTGGGCTGTGCTTGACAGTGGGTCGCAAGTGACCATTGTGTTTCAGGACTGGTATGACAAACACTTATCTGATGTGCCCTTACAATCCCTGGAAGGCCTACATGTGTGGGGGCTGAGCGACAAGTCTTATCCTTATCTAGGTTATGTCCACCTCTGGTTGTCTTTTCCTGCAACTGTCACTGGCATAGAGGAGCAAGTAGAGACACTGGCCCTAGTGTGTCCCCCCACCAGACTGTATGATGGGGTTCCCCTGTTAATTGGAAGAAACACCCACATGTTTGGTAGACTAGCACAACTCTGCCATGAGAAACAAGGGCAGCTGACTGGATGGGCCCTAAGAATTCCAGCCTTAGTAAAAAGGGGTTATGACTGGCAACAGAGACCCAATGAAGTGAACCAGATGAGCCAGTGGGGATAGTGTGGAAAAAGGAAACTGACTCCTTGGTATTGGCCCCCAATGCCCAGTGCACAATCCCTGGAGAAGTCCCCCTAAAGAGAAACATAATGAACAAAATATTAATGTTGGATGCACCAGGAGATGGAAAGTTGGCAGAGGGATTATTGGTCAAACCCAGCATCTTGCCTGCTTGTGCCCACGCCTATGCTCTACGAGTGATGGTCCAGATTCAGAATGTGTCAGATCAGGAGATTCGGGTGAACAGAGGGTGCACCCTAGCTACAGCACACTGCGCCGACACTACCGTATTGCCCAGCAACAAGTGCTCTGGTGAGAAGGAGAGAGTGACCCTGGACTTATTTGACTTTGGTGACTCCCAGTTGCCAGCTGAATGGAAGGCTAGAATTAGCAAGAAACTCACTCAGAGGGACCAAGTATTTTCATTAAAAGAATTGGACGTGGGGTGTGTCCAGGGCGCAGACCATCATATATACCTGCATGATGACTGGCCATTTCGAGAGAGATCCCAACGTCTCACCCCAGCAGACATAGATGATGTGAGGAGACATCTGCAGGAAATGCTTGCTGCTGGTGTGATACAAGAATCCAGGAGCCCATATGTCTTTCCCATTGTGGTTGTGCGTAAGAAGAATGGGTCGGTAAGGATGTGTGTTGATTATTGAACCCTGAACCGGTGGACCATCCCCGATCAATACACCATGCCCCGTTTACAAGATGCCGGGGATTGTTTGAATGGGAGCAAATGGTTTTCGTATTGGATGTTCGCAGCACATACTACCAGATACGGATGGCCCCGGAGGACCATGAGAAAACAGCCTTCATCTGTCTTTTGGGGTTCTACGAATTCCTGAGAATGCCACAGGGGATTTCAGGTGCCCTGGCCACCTTTCAGTGACTGAAGGAACGTGCGGCAGGAGATATGAACTTGCTGGAATGTCTAGTGTACCTAGATGATGTCATTGTGTTTGGGTGCACATTAGAGGAGCATGAGACCTGACTGTTTAAAGTCCTAGACTGATTGGAAGACTTCGGCCTCAAGCTGTCCATTGACAAGTGGCAGTTTTTTCAAACCTCCCTGAAGTATGTAGGGCACATAGTAACCTCAGAAGGGATCGAGACTGATACCAGTAAGGTTGAATCACTGACTACTTGGCCCATAATTTGAAAGGACTACAACATTTCCTGGGGTTCTGTGGCTACTACCGCAGGTTCATAAAAGAGTATTCAAAAGTGATTCACCCGCTCTTGAATCTTATCCAGGGTTACCCTTCTACCAACCATAAATATAAAAAAGGGCCCATCAAAGAACCAGAGAAAGTGTACTTCCGCACAGGTGAACTTTTTGGGCCCCACTGGACACCTGAATGTGAAGCAGCCTTTCACAAAGTCATATACCAGCTCACCCATGCCCCCATCCTCGCCTATGCTGACCCCACCAAGCTCTATGTGCTGCATACAGATGCCAGTCTGCAGGGTCTAGGAGCGGTGCTGTATCAAGCCCATGAGGATGGTTTGAGACCAGTGGCCTTCACCAGTAGGAGCTTGACCCCGTCAGAGTGAAACACCCTGTGCACAAGCTGGAGTTCCTTGCGCTAAAATAGGCCATTGTCGACCAATTTCATGAATACCTCTATGGGTCAATGATATTGGTGAAGACCGACAATCACCCATTAACCTATGTACAGACCAGCTAAGTCAGATGCCACTGGGCATCGGTGGCTTTCCGCTTTATCAACCTATGATTATGCTGTTGAATACAGGCCAGGACTGAACCATATTGATGCTGACGCCTTGTCACGAAGGCCAGTTTCCAAGAGTGATTGGGTCAGGCTGTCTGAACTTGACATCTGAGCCTAGTGCCAAAAATTTTACCATGATGAACAGATGTCTTCGGACACAGTGGTCTGTTTAGTAGATTGCTTGGGTCCTCCTGATACCTGCATACCGGCTGCCTAATGCCACTTTTCTACTCTAGATATTAGTGCACTACCTCAATTTGACAATGACAGCATTCAGTGGGCTCAGTCCCAAGATCCTATTATTCAGCCCGCACTTCATGCCCGGCATGCGGGGAAAGATATGTCCAAGTTGCGTTCCTCTGACTTGTGAACTGCTCTATTGTTTAATCAAATGCAGGCCATCTATTCCCAAGACTTGTGGCTGCACAGGCTCCTTATTGGTCGATGTTTCTGATTGTGATCCTAATAGACTCAATTTCCATTTCCAGTGTCTGTTGTCTTTTTTCATAATAAAGACCATTACACCCTATATTATGTTGTCAGTTTTTGGTATGTAGGACATTGCAGGTTACAAACAGTATGATTTTAGAACTAACACAACAAACAACACATTTAGTTGAAAGCAAGACTGCGCAGAAGTTGCTTGTGCCTGTGGCCCGCTGACTTAGCCATGCAATCCAAAAGTCAGGTTCCTTATGAGTGTGATTATGAGTGTGTCCAGCTGTCAGAGAATGAGCTGCATGTGCCCATATGACGAAAGCAATCCACAAGCGCAGCAATGCACAAGCCTACTACGTAACACAGATTGCGCAGCATGATGTCAACATGTGTGTCGTGGGGCTCTGCATCCAAATGAAAATAAAAAATGCAGAGCTAAATCCACCATTCCACAGCAGTACTGGAAGAGTTAGTGGAGCAAGGTTCATCACACATGCCAATGCACCAACTGGTGTGCTCGGAACAGTTTGTGCTCTCCGGTACCTCTGTCAGCTTGCCCCATTGGTCTGGTGTGTGAGATACGGATCACCACTTGTTATCGCAGTCACCAATCCACATTAGCTCCACATTTTTTTTTTTCATTTGGCACAGCGCGCCAAAGACTGCATAGGCTGCTGTGTCTTTTGCCTAGCCATGGATGTTCCAATCAACTCTTACGACAATCAAAACTCGCATCACGCAACCACATGTTCACCACTCAAGATCCGTCAGCCAAAACCCCGTCCACCCCACAAACAAACATACAGAGTGTCTGATGCGCTCTGTTCCAAACAATCTTAGCCTGCAGCTGTGAACAACCATGCCCACTGCACATCAGCCTTCTTCCAACCACCAAAAGGCCCGCAACATGATGCAATCTGTGTCACTAAGCATCACCCTTCTTCTGGACCCCATATGGATGGCCTAAGCCGCCCACAAGCTATCAAAGAACAGTCAGACAACATCCTGTAAGTGCAGCTATGATCCAACATCCATCCAGAAGCAGTCCTCCGCATTGTTCTACAACTGAAAAACAACCTTAGCGTGTGCGCATGATCCTTTGTCCGAATCATGTAATGCTACAGCTGTCAACAGGGCTTGCTGCACATGACCCTTGGTGTCTTCACAGTGTTACATCCCCTTGTATCTCATTACCGTTGATCCTTCAAACAGTTCTTCATTTGCTGGGCAGTTACATTTGTCAATGCGCCATTTGCATGTCCCCCTACAATGAACTTTCCTATTGTCACCTTCGCCACTACACATTGTGACCTGAGTGCCATACTTTCATCAGGGGGACCTGGCTGTAGAAGACTCATGATCCCCCTGAAACAACATTGGTGACCCCTTACAAGTAATCATGCATTCATTCTTCTCCTTGTCATCCAATCTAACATGAAGCCTTCCTTCCTTCCTTCCTAGCAAGACATCAAAGCATTGCTGCCGGAGTCAGACCGGTACTGGTGATACTTAGCTAAGCACTCAATGCAGAGGTGTGCATTGCAAGCCATGCATGCTACTGATGGTTCTGCTCGCATCTGCTTCAGAGCACAATTGCGGCACCTACCCTTCTTGACTTTCACTGGGAAGTATGGACCATACCTTTATCTCACCGCCTGGGAACTCTCACGTAATGTTTACGCCACTTGTTCCCTTACTTTCACTCACTAGACCTCTTTTAGCTCAGTTTTTTTAATTTTAATTTGGCGTGGCCCATTCAGTGACTGGCATGTCACTACATTACCTCCAAAACATCAACGGGCCAAGCAGGCATTCCACCAATGCAAGACAATCTGATCCATGCCTATGACACTGCATCTGACGTACCTGCCACCAACCCATTTCATCCAGTTTCTCGCTTACACCATTGAACCATTCTTCACGTCCGCTGCTGCTCTCCTCTCCTCTGCCATTTCCTCGTCCTACACTATGATGCATCTCCTACCGCCTCTGTGCATCTCATCACTCCAAGTTGCACACTGTGGTCTCCCTAAGGTCTCTTGAAGTTGCCCCCTTCCAGGAATCTGATTCAACCAAACAGTCGCAGTACTCCGGTCCCTCTCTCTCCCACAGTTGCATCACACTGGTCTCTCTCTCCCCCCCTCCGTAGTTGCAGCACTCCAGTCTCTCTCTCTTTCTCACAGTCACAGCACCCCGGTCTCTCTCTCGCAGTCACAGCACCCCAGTTTCTCTCTTGCAGTCACAGCACTCTGGTCTCTCGAAATAACACAATCGGGTATGTCTGTTCCCTTGTCATGCAGCTCCCCATCATGTAGTCAGAGAAGCTGCAGAGGAAGTACTGAGGGTAAGTCTTCTTGTGTTGCCAGTTTGAGCTTCTATCTGTACTGGTGATACTCAGGAAAACAATCAACGCAGAGGTGTACTTTGCATATGCTGCATGTATATGAAGGTTCGGAACGTATTTTCTTCTGCGAACAATTTCTGCACCTCCCCTTCTTCCCTTTCATGGGGTAGTGTAGTCCATCAAAAGTTGGAACTGCACGATTACTGGAAATGAGGCACTATGTCTTCTATGTGCATATCCTTCCAATAGATTCTCAGAGAGGAGCATGTGGAAATTCAGTTGTCTGTGCTTGGTCACTCGTCCAGTCTTTGATCGCTGAACATGATTCATGCTCTCTCAGAACAGAGTAAATGCATTTGCCAATGCCATGTCCCACAAAAAACGAAAAGGTACATCTGTGACAACCCACCTCTCTCTCTGGGCTGAAACAGCTTTTAGAGAGGTGTCTGTCCTCGGGTATTCGCTGCCACCAGTCGGACTCTCTTCCAGCACCTCCTTCAAGCTTACAAACTTGAATAATCAAACGTGCAATTGCACAAGTTAAAGTCTGGTAGCATGTCTCTCTCGGGTGGCGGTTCCTACACAGAGTTTACCTTAGCCAGTGTAAACCAAATATTACCTTAGAAAAATGACATCACAGTCACAACTGTTGAACAAATAAATAGATTTTTACTTAACAGAAAGTGCACTGAGCATTTACAGGATATATATTTACAACACAAGAGAATAACACTCACACAAGAAAAGTAAACAAATGTTTTTAAACAACAGATGGCAACAGAAAAAGGTCATTACTGCACTATGCTAGCACTAAACTTACCCTTCCCTGTCCTTACAAGAGACACCGGATCCTCTGCTAACTGCTAGCTCCCACGGACATAGCTAAAAGGCTAGGCTCCAAACTTATGTTTCCCCCTCCTGCTTCCAAAGTAAGAAAGACTACTTCATTGTCTTTCAGCCTCTTATATATTCTCCTGGGAATAGGTAATGCTTGTTCCCCCTTTGAATGCCCAACCATGTAACATGTATGTATTTAAATGTCCCAATCAGACTGAACTCCTACAGTATCAGTGACCAATTATATTCAATTTTAACCTTCAGTTTATATTTGAATGACCCAATCCATTCAAACTGGCCTGTGTATGTGTCTGCAGGTCTGTGTGTGTGGAGATGTCCACTCCAGAGTTATGACCCAGCTCTTATCTAGCAGCTAGGGAGGACTGAGAATTCCAGCTTGTGGATGCTGCTGGAATCTGGATTTTAGCCTGTGTGTATTTTTTTTTCAAACTGCTAAAAAAACACCAGCTAGAGAATCCAAACCTTGAACTCTTTCCTTACCATTTCTGTCACAATATCCACCACTTCTTTGATTTTCTAGCGCATGGGTACTGCCCCCGGAGCTGGTCAGCGACGTCCACATCATTCCTGTGCATGTTATACTGCTGCAGTTCGTCCTGACATGTAACTGATACAAAAGTGCCATCTCTTTTTCTCCTGGGCAAAGACGTTACTGGTGAAGTAGGGTCATGTTTTTTTGAGAGCAAGAAAACAGGATGGTTGTCTTTCCACGCTGTGGCAACAAGTGAGCCATTCTGTTGTTGTTCATAATAACCACAAGCTTTCTTTATCATTGATAATTTGTTAAGTTCCGAAGGCCATCCAATCCTGTTGGTCTGTATTGTTCCACATGAGTGCAAGCCAACATTCAATAGTTCTTTTGCCAGGTAAACCAAAGTAAAGTAATTGTCAAAATATACATGGTGCCTTTTGCCACGAAGATCCTTAGTCAGGTCTTTCACAACCCTCTCTGCAAGGCCCACTTCCACAGCATCAGCAACCTTTCCTGTGTACACTTAGAAGTCGGACACATAACCATTATGAGGATCTGCAAGTACCCATACTTTTATCCCATACCATTGTGGCTTGCATCGCATGTATTGCTTGAAGGACAGTCAGCCTCTAAAGCCCACCATTGCCTCATCAATTGACACTTCTCGGTGTAGGTTGTAATCCGTCTTGCATGCCTTGATAACATGGTTGATAATTGGTCGAATGTGATGTAGCTTATCATGCTCTTGTGATCCTCTTGGTGGATTTAGCATGCTGTCACTGGCGTGCAGCGACTGCATAATCCCAGGTTGAAGCTACTCAATCAGTTGTTATACAGAGAGACAGTGGATCATGGCAGTCAAGTAGACAGGCAGCAATTGGTCCTGCCCACAGCATTTAAATATTTGGTACTGAGGTCCCTCCACAATCACATGGGGCACCTTAGTATTGACAGAACTATCGACTTGGTACGATCTTGATTCTACTGGCCCAAGATGGGGGCCGATGTTGAGCACCATATAAAGACCTGCAGTCATTGCCTGCAAAGGAAAGCCCTGCCTCAGAGAGCTGCCCCCCTTGTCAATATTACTACCATGGAACGGGTCTGCATAGACTTTTTGTGTTTAGAGCCTGATCAGCGGAATATTGACAATGTGTTAGTGGTTATGGATCATTTCACACGGTATGCATAAGCTTTTCCAACTAAAGATCAAAGGGCCTCTACCGTGGCCAAGGTGCTAGGGGAAAATTTTTTCGTCCACTATGGTACCCCACAGCAGATCCACTCTGACCAAGGCATAGATTTTGAAAGTCGGCTAATCAAGGAAATGCTCTCTCTATGGGGGCTGTGGAAGTCAAGAACCACCCCTTATCACCCACAGGGGGACCCTCAACCAGAATGTTTTAACCACACCCTTCTAGACAAGCTGGGCACCCTCCATCTCAAAGACAAATCTAAGTGGAGCCAGCAGATTAGCACCTTGGTCCACGCATACAGTTGCACAAAAAATGATGCTACTGGGTTCTCCCCCTACTGCCTCATGTTCAGGAGGGAGGTCCAACTACCCGTTGATGTCTGCTTTGGAATCTGTCCAGATGGAGTCCGAGCTGAAAATTACCTACTGTATGTACAGAAACTGAAAGCTCAATTGAACCATGCCTACAGTATTAACTGGCCCAGACAATGGCAGCCAAAAGAAATCTCACTAGCAAAGAGAGGCATGATAAAAAAGTAAAGGCTCAAGAGCTTTGGCCTGGAGACCATGTGTTGTTACGCAATTTGGGACTGAATGACAAACACAAAATTGCTGATAGGTGGCACCATCTTCCCCATGTAGTAGTTGGAAAGTTGAATGATTTACCAGTGTACAAGGTGTGCCCAGAGAATAACTCCAAAGCTGTCAAGACCATGCACCATAACCACTGGCTACCTATTGGCCAAGTCATTAATTGAGGCTGAACCATCAGAGATTGATTCCCCTGGGTCGGTTACTCATGCTGCTGCAAAAAAGAGACAGTCAACCTACCCCAGTAGTTACAGATTTAAGGTTTCCCCTGCAGTAGGCCCAGAATGATAGTGACTGTCAGTCTACCTCTGACAAAAGTGAGTGTGACAATGCCTATTACCCCTCCTATGAATTGAGTCAGCTGTTTCAAGGTAACCCCATGACTAATTGTGGGGAAGAAGCTGGGCCTTCTGGACTGCCTAACCCCCCAGCTTTGTCCTTGGAGTCAGTGCTCCCTGAAAGTGAACTGCAAAGTATTACGTCTGAGGTTGCGGACTCACTGTGTTTTGTGGAACAGTGTGAATTGCCCGAAGAAGGGGCTGATGGTCTGAGTCTCTGTGGTGACACACCAGAACTTGAAGAACAATGTGAGAGTGTTGACAGACCCCCTTCAGTGCCGCAAAGCCTAATTGTGCCATAGCCTTCTCAAAATGAGCAACCTTGGCCTCCATCAGAAGATAATGAGCAAAGTGTTGTGGAAACAGAGCCTATAGAGCAAGGAGCTGACACTGCTCCAAGTTTGGACATTCCCATCCATGCAGAGGCACCCCTCACAAGTGACAAAAGCTCCAAAGTTTGTGCTGAAAGTACACAGACTGTTGCTACTCCCCCCAGAAAGACTGACTGAGCTGTCACGCCAGTGCTACACTTTAGTTATGATTCCCCTGGGAGGCCAGTGGATTTGCCTCTCAATGTGGTTCACAAATGGGTTTATGTTTCACCACGCTCACTGCCCAAATTGAGCTTGACGGCCAACTCCAGGT
The DNA here is from genome assembly GCA_016271365.2 of Neoceratodus forsteri. Classification (NCBI taxonomy): domain Eukaryota; kingdom Metazoa; phylum Chordata; order Ceratodontiformes; family Ceratodontidae; genus Neoceratodus; species Neoceratodus forsteri. The sequence continues at coordinate 235,792,251 of CM028137.1, forward strand.
TACTTGTTCTTCCCTCTCACCATGGTGCCCCTGCCCCATCCAGCCCCAAGTTAGTTGATAGGGAAGGGCCCCCTCTTATATTGTTTAATGTATAAGAAGTTATTAAATTAATCAGTATTACTTGTATGAAGCAGGCATAAGTATTGTCAATATGGATGTAGTAATTTGAAGTATATTGAAATGTATAGTAATGTAATGAGCTAATGATATATATATGTCTCCTTTATATTGCAGTTTTGATATTGTGATGGTACAGACTTGACGTGGATGCCAAGTTTTCTCCAGGCAGGGAAGGGTGTAACCCCCCTACAAATGGGGGTTCCCAAAAAGTCTTCCTTGAGCTTGTCTAAGTGCTCACTGCCAGGCTGGTGTCCTACATTTTTGCAGTTTAAATGTGATTGCCAGAGAGTGCCTATACAGCCTCTGTGTACTGTCTCTTTAAGAGCTGCCTGGATTGCAGTTATAATTAATCTAAAAGGGAGATCTGTTAGAAGATGTGCTTGTTTGCTGATCATTTTTTAGAGTAGTAATAATAATATTGCAGTTTATTCTAACCTGCCTTCTTTGCAGCATGGACAGTTCTGTTTGTTTCCATCATCTTGGTCCTGGACTGCTGAAATCAGCCAGTCAGTACATTTGGGATTCTAAAATGGAGCCTGCCTACAGGGGCTTGGTGTGGTCAAAACTTGTAGGAATTGTAGTTTTGGGCTTTTTGTGCCTAAAGTAACCTGGAGGAGGGGCCCTTATTGTGATTGACAGACTGATCAGCCAACCGAACCTTTTGGATTCTGGGGAAAGTCCAAACTGCTTGCAGTTTCAGTTAGATCTAAGTTGGGAAGTGAAGAAGTAACAGCTGAAGGTAGTTTAAGCAGCAATCCATAGTGGATTTGTGTGGGAGAACCGTGGAAAGGCTTGAGTTTTGGCCTGCATGCCTGCCTGCTGTCCCTGAGAGGGAACTTGTGCCTTTTTTGGACTGAATCTGAACTTGGAGAGCGAAGTAAGCCACTGAATTGTGACTAGGCTCCTACCTGAAGAAGACCGAAGATTTGCTGAATGCGATTGGCCTGTCGGGACTTCCAGCCACCTCTGAACTCCTGGATTGTGCAGAGACTCTGTAATTGTAGCCGGAAAGCCTTTTGCCTGGTACAGTGGAATTTCCTTACATGTGAATGTGTTGTGTGCTTATAATGGGTAATGATTTGATTTCCCGCTGTGGTTTGAATTGTATTCTGGTTGCAGGAAGCTGCATTATAATTTCCTTACGTGTAACTGGACTGTATGCTGCTAGTGGGTTGCGATTTGGTTCCCCACTGTGGTTTGAACTGTATTCTGCTTGCTGGAAGCCGCATACAGCCCCACAGACTGAATCCAAAATCATCTCCATTGGGCCTGGGCCTTGCCACACTGGCCCAGCCCTTGCCACACTGGCCCAGCCCAACTACCCGCTGCACAGAGAAAGCCATCGACGAGAGACCTGACTGGGGATCAGCCCCCTGCTCAACACTTAAACAGGAATGACGTCTCTGTGATTTGTGTGGGCCCTGCTTCTCCGGGCACTCCAGCTTAACAACCTGCAGTCTCTATTTTATTCTGCCTGTGTCCAGTATTTGGTATTGTGAGTAAACATCAGGGTAGCTCCCTGCAACAACAGCTAAATCTAAAGTTTTGTCATCTGATTGTCTTGTTACTTTTTCTTTCACGAACTGAGACCTCCGGCTCCGGATTACAAGTAGTGTGTGTTGTGCATGTTGCTTTCTTCCATCACAGGGCCCCAACCAGCTGCAACATTCCTGGCTAGCCCACCATTTTCCTACCTGGGTACCCAGAGTGTGTGACTGTGTGAGGACTTTAAGCGCATGCATAACTGTTAGATTAATATAGTCTTTAAGCTAATTAACCTGATTATGCCCCTTCCTTGTTCAAGTCCCCTGAATAAATCAGATCTGACTTTTTTGCTGCATTTAACCTGACTGTGGTTCCAGTTTTTGCCAATACTACTGTACTGTTGCTATTTACTGTGCACAACCTTGTTTTACAGGAGGTCCCCATGGTCGAGCCAGAGGAACCAGCACTGCTGTTAAGTGCAAACAGTGTGGGTATTGGTGTGGTGTACAAGGGGTACTGTGAAAGTGATTATTGTATATTGCTCAGGCCACTAGAAGGGAAAGAGGGGGGTTAATGTGTCCTGGAGGACTGTGCCCAGGTTAGTTTGACCACTACCAACCCTTACCTTTGGGTGGAGGCACCTGTTTCAGAACTCAGGCCCCTTAACCTGCTATTAGGTGTGCAGGCAGGGGTAGTAGCCCTTGAGTTAGTACCACCTAGGGGTTACAAGTGCATGAGTACAAATACTATCTGGATGGCAGGTCAGCCAGGTTCGTACTGCCTCTCCAAGCCCCAGCGCTTCGTTCCGCTCGAACTTCATCAGGGGGTGTGGCTTAGACCTGTACCTCGGCTATTTAAAAGAATTCTTCTGTGTTTTGACTTGGCTTAGTTAAATGATTTATATGGTGGTAGTTGTTTTGCACATTGTCTTGCACAGACACTTTAACTTTTGTTTGTTACCATGGTTACCATGCATTATTTCAATAGCTAAGGTACAGGTCTAAAGCTACGTCCCCCTGATGAAGTTTGAGAGTAACAAGGTGCTGGTGCTTGGAGAGGCAGTGCAAGCCTAGCTGACCTGCCATTCTGTATGTATGTGTGTGGCTTGATAAAATTTCAGATAGATGCACTGCATTTACAAAGGTAGTTACAGCTTTTGATACCCCCTCTATATTTTTGTGATTTGTACAGCATAGTGCAATTGGATCTTAAGTGGCATAGCCACAGTCTTTTATTTATATACTATTTGAAGCATGAAGATTGTTTCACAATATCAGCCCTATGCATTAACAAAATAGTTTCCTATTCACTGCGTAACCAAAGTGCGTAGACAAACTTAAGTGTGAATGTCATGCAGCGGGGGTCCTGTGGACCACCGGCGGCATTCACCTTGCCTTCCTAGCTCCTTGAGGAGCACCGTGCTGGGCCCTGTTGGGGGTGTGCCTGCACTATGAAGCATTCACTAAGCCACGTAGTGCCAGGCACCGGGGGTGCCAGGTACGCCAGCCAAGACCAGGTGTAACCCGGTATGCACCCCCATGTTCAGCATCCGCCAGTCATGGCAGCATCGGTCTACAGACATCCATGCTGCCCCAGCCCACTAGGCTGCAGAGAAGGGCTGGGGCAGCCACTTGGGTAAGTGCCCAACTGATGTACAGTACATCCGTCACCGTGTTATGCAGCTGGCCATTACTCTGTGCGCCTGCTGCAGAGGTGCAAGGGATCCACTCAGGGACCCAGTATGGTCATCTAGTTGGATGCCTCCCTGGGTCCACGGCTCTGCCCTGACCACCTGTGTGACCCTGCATGTCAAGGAGATGTGGCCATGGACAGGCGCCCCGTGGGTGCTTTCGGTTGTGCACACTGCACACCCTGCACCTGTCTGGGGCCACATAGGTACGTGGGTGGGGTACGCACATCTGGCGTGTATAACCCGCCCAGCAGTGCATAAATTGCTATTAATGTAGGGCACTATGCACTATTTGGGCACAGGTATGTGATAAAACCACGTAGCCCGTCCGCACAACTGCACACCCACAGACAGATATGCGTGTACCGGCATGCACAAATGCCGGCCACCTGTCCGTGGCTCCACCCCTCCCATTGCGCAGGACTCTGCAGGGCCACTGGGGTAGGAGTCATTGTCCTTGGTGGGCATCCAATGGGATGCCCACCTGGGCCCTCTAGAGGATTTCTCACATAGGGAGGCACAGGTCTGCCGCACCTATGCTGCCAGCACTACGCAGGTTCATGCATACCACGTAGTGCTGGCACGCCCCTGAATACCCCCTGCCCGCCCCCAGCATGTTGCTGTCTGCACAGCCGGGGGATTGGGGGCGTGTAACCCCTGTGTGCCCCTGACCTGAATGCCATGTGTCCACTGCTCCGCGGCATTCACACACACGATGCCAACGCACCCGGTTTATGATGGCAAGTTGGCGTCATGCATAGGGCCCTTAATGAGGAGATGGATAACAAATGTTTGCTGAGATTTTAATTGTGTCTTCTTCATGTGAATTACACCTCATGAATTTCATTGAAGTCAGAGCTCTTTATATAGGGGCCTATACTCTTAACAGGCGGGACTTATGCACCAAAGGCATGTATCCCGATCGTGGAGCTGCACCCCTGTGGACGGGTGTGCAGTGACGACATTCCTGACCACTGGCCACCTGCCCACAGCCCTGCCCCCCCAGCGTACGGGTACACGCAGAGTTGTGAGGGGCGCCTATGGCCAGAGCTGCCACCTGGGTGGGCATCCAACGAAATGCCCATGCCGGATCCATCAGTGGATCACTTACATGATGGGGGGGCACGTTGGCTGTGCTACCCCGCAGATGTCTGCATGGTGAGAGTTGGGATGTGTCATCACCCATGTCTTGCCCCCGAACAGATGGGAAAGTACGGGAGTCTGGGTGGTGACACTAACTTTGCCTTTGTCTCTTTTAGATATTTCCTGAAGAAGACCTAAGGTCGAAATGTAGATTTTTAACTCTGTTTTGTATTTTCAGCATGCATTTAATTTAACCATTTTGTTTTGCTTTCGGACCACATGCTGATGCAGCACCTTGTTTTTGTTTTTACCTTGTTTTTGTTTTGGTGTCACGAGGGTGTGTTGGGAGGGGAGGGGTTCATGCTGCCCTCCACACCAGTGGGCCTGGGTTGTGGGGTGAAGTGACACTGAGGTGGGCTGGTGGTGTTTTGCAGTGGGGAGGGCGCAGTCAAAGGGTTGGTGCCCCCATGTGTGGGTGTGGGGGGGTGGTATACACATGGAAAGTAGGGGGGCATGGCTGGGTGCAGGGGTGGTTGGCCCTGGGTGGCCTGTCACCTCGGTCACTGTTGGGTCCCTTTGTTGAGGGACAAGGGTGCATAGTGGGCTTATGGCAGGGTTTTCCCTTGCGTAACCCGGGTCTGCCTCTGCACCCCCGTGGCTGGCACTACACACTGTTGTGCATCGTGCATAGTGCTGGTATGCCCCCCACCCACTCCCTGTGCATTGCAGTCCGCTCAGGTGGGAGATCAGGTGCATAGGGGCTGCGCGCCCCGTTATGCACATTCCGCATGGAGGGGCACAATGGGTGTGGAGTATTACTGCGCCTCACATACATGGCATGGAGGCAATTCGCACCTTCAAACATAGGCCCCATTGTGCGGAGATCCACAAGTAGGAATAGTAGTCATTTGATATGGGGCACTAGCCAGCCCCAATCTCCTGCACCATCCTTGCTTTAAATTGTTGGCTTACCATTAGCACCCTTCCTTGGAATTATGCACTGCAGGCAGAATGATATTGGGTCATCCCAAGGTGGCATTGTCTTCTATGTGACTCAGAAAGACCAAGCATCATCCTGTCCTGCAGTGCTGGGAGCTATGACATATAAATATAACACTGGTGGTCTTGTAAGGATGGACAGAGTCTCACTTTGTAAAAATCAAAAATCTGCAAGTCAGTCTTGTTAGTGGTGGCACAAGTTAAAGGCAGTAGAACAGAAAATCGGGCCCATTTTATGATTATTTAAAGATGATCCAGTGTCTCTTCTGTGCCTGCAAAATAGTATTTTGGAAAAAAAGAAGCAGATGTCTGGACTCTGAAAAAGAGGGACTTCCCCCTGTAGCTGAATTGTTGGAGCTGCTGCCTTCAAGTCTCAGGTCACCAGGTAAATTTGTTGATGAACCTGCTGCCATTTGGATAGAACAGACTAACAGAGACCCCAAATGAAACAGTACAGGAGCTAAAAACACTGCAGCAGACTAAGGGCCCAGTACACAAAGGAAGGGGGACAAGGGAAGGAGGGGGGAAATAGGGCACAGGAGTAAACGTTGTTGAAACAGAGGATGCCTCAGAGGTGTTAAGAGACAGTAGAGTTGCCTAGTTTGAGAACTGGTGGGGCTGACAGGAAGGGGATCAAAAAGGGAGTGAACTACTTTGCTGAATTTGATGGGCTGTTTAAGTTGTCCTGTAGGTTGAAAGCAAGCTAATCTGCCTTATTCAAAGTATAAGCATTTTGGAGTTGCCTGCACCTTAAAAGATTGTGGTGTGATCCAGATGCTTTATGGTGGTGCCAAGTACCACCTCAAGCCACACTGCTGCCATTTAGCTCTGCTGATATGGATGGGAAATGGGAGCCTTTCACCCTAACTCTCTTGACAGGTGCATGTTTGTTCCAGACAGACATAAATTCAGAGTGGAAGTAGTAGAGCATATCATCAACCTCTGAGAATGCTGCACTAGGGAACCAATCTATAGTGTGGTGGTTAACAAACAGGGAGGAAAGTTTCTGGGACCCAAAATACTGGTGATGCATGACAATTGGGAGAGGGGCTTTGGGATGGTGTGTTGTATATTCACACAATAAATCAAACAATGCTTGCAAAATACACCTGTGACAGTACTAGGGTGTAAGATATGATGGAGGGGAGGGAGCAAGAACTCAGTCGATACGTGAATAATTGGATGTAATTGGGATAAGTCTGACTGGCTCAAAAATGTACTGCATGAGATAGATGGTTTAAATTTGTTCTATATATTTTTGAAAGAGGGGCAGATCAGAAATGGGGTATTATTAAACGGGGGATTACAGAGGCAACAGAAGCCTACACCAAGACACAGAGTAAGAGAAGCAGAGCAAGAAAACCATGCTGGTTGAACAGCGAGGTAGTGGAGGTGGTGAGAGCAAAATGAGAGGTGCACCAGAGGTATAGGAGGATGGAAAAGGAAGTGGACAGGCAGGAGTATGCAAGATGGTCCAGGGAGGTGACCAGAAAAGTGAGAGAAGCCAAGGCCCAGAGGGAGCTGGGATTAGCGCGGGGAATTAAAGGGGGGTGGGGGGTGAATGTTTTCAGATACCTCAGGGAGAAAAGGAAGTGCAAGGAGGCAATAGTGAGGATAAAAAGGGGTGGGGAGTGGACAGAAAAGGGGGAGGAGCAGGCAGAAGCACTGAATGAATACTTTTGCTCAGAGTTCACGGAAGAAAAGGGGGGGACCACTACCACCATGTTCTGGGAGGGTGGAGGCAGAGGAAGAGGAGGCAACAGATGGAAGAATTGAGGCAAGTAGAGTCCTAGAGGGAGTGAGGGCACTGAAGGTAGACAAGGCACCAGGGCTGGGTGGTATCCACCCCAGGGTGCTGAGGGAGATGGCGGAGGTGTTGGCGGAGCAACTGGCAGATCTGTACAGCACCTCACTGGAGTCAGGATGTGTGCCACTGGACTGGAGGATGGCACATGTAGTACCATTACACAAGACAGGACCAAGGGATGAACCAGGTGATTATCGCCCGGTAAGTCTCACCTTCATAGTGTGCAAACTCATGGAAACATACTAAAGGAAAGACTGATGTCGTATTTGGAGAACAATGGCCTCCAGGATGTGAGGCAGCATGGGTTCATTTCATGGAAGTCTTGTCAAACCAGCCTGATACAATATTATGACCGGGTGACAGGTGAGCTGGATAAGGGTCATGCAGTGGATGTTCTTTACTTGGATTTCAGCAAGGCCTTCGATTCTGTGCCTCGTGGGTGGCTTGGGGGGAAGCTAACTGGTGTAGGGGTAGGGGCCAAAATGATGAACTGGATTACAAGCTGGCTGAGTGGGAGGCTGCAATGGGTGGTGGGGAGAGGGAAGCTGTCAACTCCAAGGCCGGTGACGAGTGGGGTGCCACAGGGCTCTGTGTTGGGGCCAGTATTTTTTGGGCTCTTCATATCAGACATTGCATATGGAGTGGTTAGCAAGGTAAGTCTGTTCACTGATGACACCAAAATCGGAGCAGTGGTGGATGGAGAGAAGGGATGGAAGCAGCTGTGGGGGAACCTAAGCAAGCCAGAGGAGTGGTCAGAGAGGTGGCAGCTGGGGTTCAATGCAAGGAAGTGTAAGGTTACGCACTTTGGTGTGAAGAATCCAAGGAGAGAATACTGGCTGGGGGGGTTAAGCTGGGGATCACTGAGGAGGAAAAGGATCTGGGGGTAATGATAACAGGGACCATGAACAACATCCCAGCACAGGAGAGTGGCTGCAAAAGCAAACAAAATGCTGGGGTGCATAGCGAGGGTTTTTTCGTCCAGGCGAAGAGAGGTGATCTTGACTCTCTACAGGTCGCTGGTAAAGCCGCACTTTGAGTATTGTGTGCAGTTTTGGAGGCCATACCTAAAGCGTGATATCAGGCTACTGGAGGGGGTGCAGAGGAGGGCAACAAGGATGATATGTGGAATGGAAGGGATAGACTGTGACAGCAGGCTGAGAGACCTGAATATGTACACCCTGGAGGATAGAAGGGACAGGGGGGACATGATCGAGACATTCAAGTATCTGAGGGGAATCAATAAGGATGGGGCAGATGGGGTCTTTAAGTTAAGGAGGGAGAGGGTCACCAGGGGGCATGGGCTAAGAATAGAGGGGGAAAAATTTAGGAAGGAAATGAGAGACACTATTTCACAGAGGGTGGTAGCAAATGGAGCGTCCTACCAGAATGGGTGGTATCATGTAAATTTGTGAGCAACTTCAAAGGTCATGGGACAGGGAACTGGGGGAGTGAGGGTGGGGAGGTGGGGGTGGCAGTGGGATGACAAAGGAGAGGGGTGGGGCAGCTTCAAACTAGGGGTGCTAGCTGCACACTCAAGCAGACTTAGATAGACCAGGTGGTCTGTTTCTGCTGGCACATTCGTATGTTCATAATTATGTATGCACTATGGTATCTTTTTACACATGTGTATAGTCATTTTGAGTTATGTTATATAATGCTTATCATACAAATGTCTGTGAACAGTTATTGGGGGGAACAGAAGGGGTATGTTCAGAGTGGTAGGAAGGAGTAGGGCAGACACAAAAAATAAGCAGATGGAAGAGCGTGTTAGGGAGAGAGAGAAGAGCAGTTCAATCAGGAGTCTTAGATGGGTTTGGGAGATAGCCAGTAAGTAAAGATAAAGGTGGGGATGGTGAGAGAGCAAGAACTTAGTGCCAGACAGGCACAGGTGAGAAGGGCCAGGGCCCAAGAGGAAAGTATAGAGCTTAGTAATGGGAGGAAAAGAGTATTAGGTGACTAGGGGGCCTGGGCCAAGCCAAGAGGAGATTAAATACGTGTAAAGGCAGATGGAATGGCTACGGTGTTGTGGGCAGTAGAGGTTAAATTAAATATCTCTACCCAACATTGATGGGTTTCAACAATACAAATAAATTTCAAGTGAAAAGATATGATAACTTGATGTACTGTTTAAATATTGATTGATTGTATACTGCGTGAAAAGCAACTTATTGTATCAGAAGAATTTTAGGTGAAAAGAAAGAAAGAGTGAGTTCATCAGTATGTTCTAGTGGTTGACATCTAATACCTCCAGAACTGGTGCTTGAGAACCACAGTATTAGGTACTGTTTGTTTTAATACAGAAACATAGACTTTGATGGCAGATAAGGACCACCTGGCCAATCCAGTTTGCCCATTTCTCCCTACCTGCACTATTACCACAGACCATGTCCAATCTACAGCTCCTTCTGCCTCCCCCATTCCTTTCCACTGTGATTCTCTTGTGCTTAACCCATGCATTCTTGAACCCCACCACTGTTCTCGCCCTCACCACCTCTGCTGGAAGGCTGTTCCAGGACTCCACTACTCTTTCTGTGAAGTACTTCTTCATATCTCTCTTGAATCTACTCCCCTCCAACTTCATAAAATGTCCCCTTGTTCTTGAGAACCTTTTCTTCTGAAAAATACTTCCCTCCTCTACCGTATTTACCCCATAAGGTAGTTGAAGGTCTCTGTCATGTCCCCTTCCCTTTTCAGTTCCAGAGTGTACACACTGAGGTGCCTTAGTCCTTCTCGTAGGGCTTTTGATGCAGACCCTGCATCATTTTAGTTGCCCAATCCATATAACCTAAGGCCAAGCTACAGGCCAAGGCTGTACCCAATGTGTCTGCTGCTGAAGGTGTCAGTGTGACTGTTAGTAGCACATCTGCCTCTGGTCAGATGTTTATGGGTTCTGGTGTTACACTGGGATTGGGCTCATACCATTAACACTGGCACTTGAGTGCAGTACTAGGGGGGTGTTGTTCTGTCTGGATGTGCCATACTTTGGATGAGACGTTAAACTGAGGTCCCTTTTACCCAAGGCTGGTGATGTCCTGCTGGGTGTCCAGATGGAAGTAAAAGAATCCAAGGCACTGTTCAAAAGAGTAGGGGAATTTTATTGAAATCAAATTCAAAACAGATCACAAGGAAAACAATCTCATTTTAAACAAAAGAAATCACACAAAAATAGGCAATATATCAAAAAGAATATCAACAAACCATATCTCATCTGAAAAAAAAGAAACTGGAAACAGTGTATAGGGTATTAATTAGATAAAATAGTTTTGAAAAGTCTACTAATAATTATGCAGGGAAATTACACTTTATTGAATAGAGGAACAAAATTAAGAAGGAACTACAAGAAGGAATCCTCAGGTCAGAAGTGGCTATACCCTATGTCTTACATCCATGTTATCCTGTTCCAGATAATTTCTACTCTTTCTTTAGTATAATACAAACAATCCCTCATTTTTACTTGTTGTAATGTATGTCCTATCATAATTGCAATTGAAAGATGTGAAGATGGCAATTGTTGTAATAGATAATGACATCTTGCTTGCCATAAAAAGAATTCAATACATTCAAAATGACAGTGCATTCAGAGTACTCAGATGGGATCGTTTTAAGATCCCATCGTAATCCCCTAATATTAAAGAATCATAAGTTAGTCTTGCCAATAAAGGCCATTCCATCTCATAGCCAAGAAACGCCAAAACTGGACCGTAAAGTGACCCTGCAGAAAAAACTGTTCCTGTTTCTCCTCAGTGTCTACACATTCTGGACCTGGACAGAGATGCTCAGATGTGGACTTAGTTTTATATTACCCCTGAGTCCCAATTTACTATGGCAACAGAGCCACATGTCCCGTGTTTTCTGAGGGTTATGGGGATCCTTTAACACTGATAGAACCAACTTAGTTTTTGATGGTAGACAAAAAGGAAAAGTTATTTTTTTAACGTGAATATTATCCATAATATGGGAATATATTTTTTTTCTAGGGGAATTACTAATTATTTGTTTGGAAAGTCTCCATAATTCTATATTTTTTAAAGTAGGGGTAGCATATCCAGGAACCACTAAAGTGTTGATCAATCTTTGGGGGACCCTTATCCCATTTTTTTTAAATAAGGTAATAGTAAGAAATGTGCCCAAATTTGGCAGTGTGTTATTGTCTTATTCCAAACTGTTTTCATAGCAGAAAAAATAAATGTAATATGGGCTTACCTCTGTGTGATGGTTCCCTTCTCCCCCACAACGCTGGTCATTCCTGTGGCTCTGGTGGCTCCGAGGGTGCGGCTTGTTGCTGTGGCTGTGGCTGCTGTATCCCTGCTGTCTCAGCCTATTCAGGTTCGGTCTGATTGGCGGGGTTGTTGTCTGCGCCTCTAGGGCGTGGTGGTGGTCTTGGGTCTTGTTTAGGGCGTCCAGGCTCAGGACAGCAAGTGGAGTGAAATAAATAATTAATTGTAAATAGTAAAATGCTGGACCGTGAGCTCTGCGCATGTGTAGCAGCTGTCTGTATAAGATTTAAAGGAGCAGCTGCTCCTTTTGAAATGAGTAGTTTCGGTGCTGGCTGGCCCCGTGGGGCACAGCATGTAAATAGTTGAAATGGCACTTGGGGACAGTGGGTTTGGGTGCCTGGGGAACTGGTCCATGATTGGACCTTGGGTTTTAAGCACCAAGAGTGCTGAGGGTATAAAAGGGAGTGTTAAGGAGAGATCAAGAGCTTCGAGAGGGAGATGGAGGAGAGGGAGGAGGCAGTCAGAGTGGGGTATCCACCCACTCAGCCATATGACCATGTTTGTTTTTTTTTTGTTAAAGTTGCAGTGTGGGCTGCAGAAGAAAGGAAGTGGCAGCTGCCATTTCCTGAGAGCCATGTTGTTTTGGGGCCAGATTCCAGAGTAGTCTCCATGAGGGACTGAATGAAGTGCTGCCTGCTAGGAGGAAGGGACCATGTGGTCAGGGGGTCCTAGTTCAGGGCCTGGGGAGTGGGCAACCCCTGGGGGTCTTCACATGCCCCTGTGCCTGAACTGTTTAGTTCTGGGCTCTTTGCCCAACAAGGAGAAGCATGCTGTGAGGGTGACTGTGGGTCAGGCAGTCATCCCTCAAGAGGTGTGTACCTTGTGAGTCCAAAAGAAAAGGAGCAGATAGTGACGGGAGCCATAGCTGGTCTGGTCATCCCCTGGGGGATGGAGAAGAAAAGAACTGTTGCTGTTTGCTGTTAAAGGCCTTATTCATATTATAATTAACAGTTCGTTAAATGGGATCCCCTGTTTTCTGCAATTTTGGTGTTTGCCTCTTGTGCTTGGAGGAACTGTTCTGCTGCTAAAAAGAAGCTTGCCTCCACAGCCATGTTCCCAGTGTGTTCCAGGGTGGCATCCAGAGGAGTGGGAACCTGAGACCCCTCAAGGAAGATGTCAAAAGGCCTGCCTGGTAAAGATAGTCTACAAAGGCCTCCGGGTGAAGTTGACAAGGCTAATCAGATGAAGGTCAGCATTCTTCATCCCTCCAGTTTACCAACTCTGCACCCTGAAGGTCCCAGTGCCCCTTAGTTCTATCAGGTCTGGTAAGCCAGGCTGACCAGGTATGTGGACTCTATATTGGCTGTAACGTGCCCCCCCTTCCCCACAAACGTTACCATCTTTATAAAAATACCCCTAGACTAGGAAGGGTAGGTGGATGACATGAAAAATGAATGCAAGGAAACAATAGGGTCTACCTTATTCAGTGCTCCTGCTTTTGTGGTAAGTAGGTGACCTCCCTTTTTACAGGGTTGAGATAACTGCCCCATTTCATTTGAAAAAAATGCTGTATATCATAGTTTCTAAAGTAAGTGGTGGGGGGGTAGATAAAACTTAAATATGTAAAAATGGGCAACAGGAATTTCTTTATTATTAGAATCTTTTTTTTTCTTTGAAAATGTCCATGATTTTCATTGTTGTACTTTTTTATCACACAGTTCTATTTTTTCTCCCAGTTAAGTAAGAGTAAATCTCTTTGCCCAAACCAAACAATTGTTTGTGGCCTGGAAATTGTTGGACCTAAACTTAGTCCAGTGCTTTTATCTATATTATTTGGGCCCCAGATAAATTAGAATAGTCTTTAACTATTTTCTTTGCCTCGTCTCCTGAAGTGGCATTCTGTGCAAAGAGGTTGATATCATTGGCATATGCAGTTATTTTTAAAGGTATAATTCCCTTATCTGGTGAAACACCTATAATATCTGATGACCAGTTTATCTGCCTTACTAAGGGGTCTAGTATAAAGGTACATAGAAGGGGGCTTAATGGACACCCCCGTCGTACTCCATTGTTCAGAGGTGAGGCTATTCCAAAGTGTCCATTAATATAGGACACAAGTAAGGCTTCTTTATATAAACATTCAATCTAAGTCACCATTATTTCTGGGACACCATATGCTTTCAACACTGCAAAAATAAATTTGTGGGGCTACTTTATCAAAAACCTTGGCCTGGTCTAAAGTAAGCACAAACCACCTAACTTTATCTTGCCTGCTGCACTCAAAAATATCTCTTAACAATAGAAGTTTATTTGAGATGTTTCTGTTAGGAACTGAGCAGGCTTGGGCTGTATCAATTAATATCTGGGCTATTTTTTGCAACCTGGAGCAGCAACTTAGATATGATTTTGTAATCTGTGTTCAGAAGACTGAATGGCCTCCAATTCTTAGTATTAGATCTGTCCCCTTTTTTAAATAAAAAAATCAAAATTGCTTTTCCAAATTCCAGGAAAGTGCAACTGGACATTAATATGTGGTTAAACACGATTTCATATCCAATGATAAGAGCAAAGCAATATGGGTGATTCAATAATAGCGAGTGGAAAAGAGCGATTGCGTTTTGGGCAACATGGTTTTTTTATAGCTAGTGGTTGTTTGAGTGAAGTCCAGCTCACCTCAACTCCCTCAAGGTCCCACCAAACCACGGGGACCAAGGGCGAAGAGTAAGTGGATGAACCCGGACAGGAGCAACGGAATTCAGAGCCTCCACCACAGCCTTATTATAGACCTGCAGCAGATTCCTTGGATCCACGCTTACACTCGGAAGGCCTGATAGATCCAACACTGCCAGCAGGCCATCTGGGGTCAAACTCCTTAAAGGGTGGTATCGGACCATCTCCACAGGGGCGGGCCTATAAGGGAAAGCCTGGAAATTTAACCTTATAGTGTGATGGTGAGACCAATCGACCGGCTCTACGACCAGGTCAGAGATCTCCATCCCCAGTAAGAAGACCAAGTCCAGTGATTGACCCTGAATATGGGTCGCAGAGGTAATAACCTGTGTGAAACCCAATGAAATCATTAATTGGAGGAAGTCCTGACCAAATTCAGAGAGTTCATCGTCAACTCAGGCATTGAAGTCCCCCAGAACCATCCATCTGGGAGACTCCAACATCATGTCGATGATGAAGTCCGCGACTTCCTGCAGGAACTGCTTCTCTCCACCCTGGTGGACGACAGATGAGAAGGATCTTGCACCCCACACCTGCGCCAATGATACACTCAAAGGACTTGGTCTCCCCCACTGGCATATCTACAAGGCCCAATTCTGTTCTAAAACAGATGGCTACATCCCCGCCCCTGCAATTCATCCTCGGGTGGTATATCACAGAACCTGGCTGGAACAGCAGACTCCATAACTGGGTCGGCATTCTCATCCAGCCAGGTCTTGGTGATGCAAGCCAGGTCAGATGATTCAGCAAGATCAGTGATTACAGCTGTCTTGTTTTTAATAGACCTGGCATTGAATAACACCGCTCGAGTAGGATGAGCCACCGATGTCAGCCGTGTCAGCTGCCCACACAAGGTGGAGCCCTTGGATATGGGAACAAGGCAGGGAGGACCCCTCTCTGGTACTCATTCCACCCCAGGGTGACCTCTGGATCCCACAACCCCAATCCACCCGCCCAGCTCTACTACCCCTCCAGGTCCACGACCCTGGCAGACACCTCTTCCTAACAATCCTCAGCACTCGACAGCACCTGTATACCTCACTGGGCAAGGGGGGACAGTCAAAAGGACGGAGGCCACGGAGCTCAGAGGGAGAGAAATGCCTAACCGGGAGAGCTTGGTGCCAACATGTACCAGTGCAGGATCACCACAGCAGTCAACAAAACACAGAATGACTAAAACAACCAAACCAAAATAAAGCAACAAAATTATCCCCACAACCCCCAACCCCCAAATAAATCTCCCAAAGAACAATAAAAATCCAACAGTCACTGAACAGATAGGAGTGGATTGGGGCTATACAACCGTGATTAATGTTATATTTTTGGGAGAGAGGGGACTCTCACCCCCATCAACAACTCACAAAGTATGTGTCCCAATGGCTGTGCTCACACCACAACCACAAGAGCTAGTGTAAAATAGAGCTGTTCAGGAGACTCTCTCACAGCCCCCAACCAATAAGCTTGAATGCTTCCAGAAAAATTAGCTATCTTGAACAAGTTCGACACCTCCAAAGGACCACAGTTTCTTCCTCGGCCAAATCAGGTAGCAGCTTGACAAAGAGCGGGAGTCCCAAGCGGATAGCCTCCAGAAAAAGAGGAGCCCCTAGGCTAAGGTCCTCCTGCCCAACCTCCGGGACACCCAGAGCAGTTAGGCCACACCACCCACCAGCAGTGAGCCCAGTGCCTGCTCCATTTGGCCATCCACCCCAGAACAACCACACCCCATCAGCAACAAAAGTCCCAAGTTGAATGTGAAGATCTACCAGAGAAAACGAGCACAGTCCACGTCAAGTGGGTCAAACAACTGACAAGAAGTACAGGTGATAAACAAGGCAGAACTTGACAAATAACATTACAGACAGTAACAGTTAACGATGTAAAATTTGGAGCAGGTAGGTTTAGCACATGGATACTGAAGCAACAACAGTGCAGCCAATAAGATGACTTTGTCAGTAATTGAAAAGTAGGCAGTGCTACAACTGATGGATACAATCAGCAGTAATTGTTAACATACAGTACATCAAAAATTAGAGATAATAGGTTCCAGTTGGGTGCAGCAAATGTGTATTGTAGCTCAGAAATGCAGTCAACAAGTTGACTTTGTCTGTACTATTAGAGAGTAGGGTGAACCAGGTGGGGGCGGAGGGAGAGGAGTTGAGATACACAAAGTGGCTCCATAATCAAGATAGGGGTGAGAGTAGGAGGGGCAGGTATGGTAGGAGTGGTGGGAGGAGATACTTAATGGGGGAGTAAAAGGCGCAATGGGAGGTAAGGGTCAATATAGAGAAGGGGGGACTAGGTGGGGCAGTCACAGCTACTAAGTGTTATGAGGTGTTGGCAGAGTTTGGACTTAAACGGACTAAGTTTGGCTTTATTCAGGATGTCTGAGGGGAGGCTATTTACCCAGTTAGGTGCTCTGAACATAAAGGATCATTGCTCTTGTGTAGTGCGGCAAAACAGAACCTGGCAGAAGTGCTTAGATGCACTTCTTGAAATGCGGAGGTTGGGTGCACGTGTGAGAAGACTCTGGGTGGTTGGAGGGGTCAGGCCAAGGATGATTTTTTTTGCAAGCAGACAGTTCTGCTAAGTGATCCTACCTTTGAGGTGCAGTCAATTGGTCTGGCTGTATAGGTCACATGTATAGGTGCACCTGTGTGCACTGGAGACCAGTGTGCAAGATTTGTTAAGTGCAATGCATGTTCTTTTAAGGGTTCAGTCTGCTGCAGCCCCATAGATAATTAACCCATAATCAAAAATAAAGAGGTTTGAACTGGTGACAGCTGATCGGGGTGCTTCAGGGGGCCTATGCCTGTACCGGAGGCCAATTCTCATGTTTACTACCTTGGAGATAAGATTGACATGTTCAGAGTAAGACAGGGTGCTATCAAGAGTTATTCCTAAGTATTTAGAGTTATGGACCTGTTCGAATGGCAGATTGAAGTTGTTTAGAATTGAAAGTTGAATAGTTTCATGCTCTTTGTGTAGACTGGAAGAAAGCATAATCTTTGTTTTTTTTGTAGTTCATTAACAGCTTGTGTTGGGCAAACCAGGTGTCAACCACAGAAAAGCTGCACTGTAGGCTATTAACAAGAGGGAGTGGGTCAGGTTGGCTAATGAATAACACAGCATCATTGTGGAGGGGTTGTGGGATAACAGATGGACCAGACGCACAACTTCAGGTTCAGAACACGGTATCTGTGTGATGTTTATTCAAAATACAGGAAATAAGCTTCTGTAATGCCATATTCCTTCTTCAGTACACCAGTTTACAGCAACAGACTATGTATGTCCTTTCTCTGCACTTAGCCAGCACCTACTGATACTGATCTCTGATCTAACAACTTTTCAGTGAAAACCCTTCATCCCTATGTGGGGCTTGTTTGCTTGGGAAGTGGGGGACCAAAAAAAAAAAACAAAACAAGCTATAAACAAAGAACCTCCATGCAGAAACACTGAAACATGGGTTACCCCAAAGGGCATTGGCAATAAGTCAGGTTTCAAAGAGATACAACATCATGCAGACTTCCATAATGCAAAGCATCATGGGATATATGCAAATCACCATGATATTTCAGACTTGTTCAGTTTACGGCAATTTACATGCATTTTAAATAGTACAACTAACTTAATTTTTGTAATAGTTACCTAGTACTTTTTACCATTATCAAAAACACCTAGTGCCATGGTATTTTCAACATTTACAGGTTTCATAAACATAAGGGGCTGGATATTCAAACTGTGCTATTTTGTGGCGCAAGCCCTTGCGCTGCACAAAATAGTTGCGCTGGGGTGTGGCCGGAGCGATATTCAAAGGAGTTGCGCAATTGAGCAACTCCTTTGAATCCTGACCACAGCCACTGTGCGTAAGCGCCCAGTGGAACTTGCGCCACTGCAAGTGGTCAGAGTGAGCATTCAACTTGCGGTGGTGAAAGTACCATTGAGCCATGCGCAAATTTCCAATATTCAAAAGGTGACATGGAAATGGGGCCATAATTCATGCAAGGTGCAGGGGGGGCCATTTGCATCTATTTATGGCCCCATTTGCATGCAATTAGCATGCAGGTGCGCCGATCCCCGAGGACTTGCACCTGGCACCCTGCCAGACAGCAACCGTCGGGACCGACGCCCCCTGTAGCCCGATCGTGGGCAAATGTGTAAGAAATCCCTCCCCCGACTGGCCCGATCGAGGGCATAAGCTTAAATCACCCTCCCACCAGCCCGATCACGGGCAGCAAAGTGTTACCCCCCCCAACATATCCCTGGTGGTCCAGTGGACCGCTAAGCCCAATCACTGGCTGAAGAGGTTTAAACCCCCGAACATATCCCTGGTGGTCCAGTGGACCCGATAAGCCCGATCGTGGGCTGAAGGGTTTGAAACCCCCTCCCAGAACGTATCCCTGGTGGTCCAGTGGACCGAATGACAAGTCGTGGTGCTGAAGAAGTTTAACCCCCAGAACGTATTCTGGTGGTCCAGTGGACTGATAAGCCTGATCGCTGGGCTGCATTATATCATGACACCCCCACCCCCAAGACCATATCCCTGGTGATCTGAGTGTCCCCACCCCACCCATCCATGAAGCCCCACCACCCCGCCTCCCCAGCAGCCGGGCGGGCAGCAGTATCCTCCGCCTGCCACCCTGCCGCCCGCCGACTGACTGCCCGGTAGGGCTGCACACCCATTGGCAGGAGGAGCGGGTGGCGGGGCTGTGGGTGTGGTGGGGTGGGGAGACACTAGATCACCAGGATGGCGGTCTGGGGTGGGGTGTCGCATAATGCAGCCCGCGATGGGGCTTATCGTCCACTGGACCACCAGGGATATGTTCGGGTTTAAACCTCTTCAGCCTACGTATCGGGCTTAGTGGTCCACTGGACCACCAGGATACGTTCTGGGGAGGTTTCAAACCTCTTCAGCCTGCGATCGGGCTTATCGGTCCACTGGACCACCAGGGATACGCTCGGGAGGATACTTTGCTGCCCGTGATCGGGCTGGTGGGGATTAAGCTTATGCCCATGATCGGCCAGTCGGGGAGGGGGATTTTTGCTTTTGCCCGGATCGGGCCAGTTGGGGGTGTGGGGATTTTTACATTTTGCCCGTGATCGGCTGTAGGGGCACAGGAGGGTTGAGGCCGTGCCACAGGTGGCAGCTGCTGTGTTGGGCGCCTGCAATGTGGGCAGCTCACCTGTGGGTGGCCCTCGACTTACTCCTTTTTTTTTTGGCTCAAAGTTGTGCAGGCGCAGGTTGGGGGTTGCACCTGCACAACTCTGCACAGCCTGGCTGAATATCGGGCTGTGCAGTTTATGCCTGGTTCCTCCCCCTCCAGTTCAGCATGCATTCATTTGCATTGCGCTGTTGCTCAGTATGTTTTCAGTGGATCAACCGTCTCTTGCTGAATATCGCAGAATGGCGCAATTTCAGACTTGCGCAGGCGCAACCCTATTGCGCATGGCGCAACCCTTTTGAATATCTCACCCAAGGTATATTATGACATAGTGCTATTACATACTAAATCCAATAATGAAAAACACAACCTGTTTTACACATGTTTGAAGGTTTCATAGTTTCATAGTTACATAGATCAATACAAGTTCAGGAGGCGTTAGCCCATTAAGAACTCGCCACCATCACGTCAATGGTGGAAGATATATTTCGTGTTGCCATTATAAGAGTCCAGTCTTTCTTTAAATTGTTTTACGTTTGTGCTTGTGACAATATCCACAGGGAGTGAGTTTCATGTAGGAGGCACCCTCTGAGTAAAGAATCTGCTACATTTAGTAGTTTTACATAAAGAAGTTTTGAGCTTAAAATTGTGAGATCCTGTGTTATTATTGATTAAACTTCTTTCCAAACCAATTGTATTAAATATATATTCATTCTGAAAGGCCTTGAAGGTGTAAATCAGGTCTCCTCTTAGAGCTTTATACTCTAGAGAAAATAACTTCAGTGATTTCAGTCTTGACTTGTATTCTATAGTAGTCATGTTGTGAATCTTTTTAGTAACCTTGCGCTGTACTCTTTCTGTCATACTTTGACATCCTATAGATGCGGGAGAGCAAAAAGGGGCACAAAGTCAAAGTGTGAACACAAAAGGCTATTGCATAATGGAAGAATTATCTTTGAATTTCTGCTTTTAATATGTTTAAAGATATTTCCCAGAATAGAATGACATTTTTTAACTACTTTATTTGTGTGTATGTTGAATTTTAAATGAGCTAATATTGTTATGCCTAGGTCTTTTTCTTCTGTTGTAACCATCACCTTTATGTTATTCATTAAGTAAGTCTCTTCAATGTTGTTTTTTTCCATATGCATAACTTTGCATTTGGAAACATTAAACTTCATTTTGTTGAGAACTGCCCAAGCGCTTAGATTGTTTAAATTATTTTGCAAATTTGCTGCTGACTGGATATTGTTTACTATACAATCTAGTTTACAATCATCTGCGTATTTATTAATCCATATTCTGTCAGATGATTGCATACTGGAGACCAGGATATTGAGCAAAAGTGGTCCCAGGACGGATCCCTTCGGAACTCCACTAGTAACTAGAATCCAGCCTGATTGATGTCCTTTGATAGCTACTCTCTGTTGTCTTTTATCTAACCAAGATGAAATCCATTTTATTAAGTTTAAGTCCAGATTTATACTGACTAACTGTTCAGTCAAGGTTTTATGAGATACAGTATCAAAAGCTTTTTCAAAGTCCAAAAATACAACGTCCACTGGCAGTCCATTGTCGAGGGCATGACTTACTGGTTCAAAGAAGTTAATAAGGTTCGTGAGACATGATCTATGAGGTGTAAATCCGTGCTGAGAAATATCTGTATAACCTTGCTGATGTGTTGCTCTTGGAATTAGAAGTACTTGTATTTCCGGAATGCAAAATCGCGACCCAAGTTTTCAAGTTTATTAGTTAAATTAATCAATTCTTGTTTAATCTGCTGGGGATGCTGGTGTAATACATTATTAACCCCTGTGTGGATAATCACTAATTTGTGTTTGTTCTCAGAGCAGAGTATGTCATTAGTCATTTTGGTAATATCAGATAACTTAACTCTCTTGAAGCATGACATAGTCCTGTTTTCTTTATCTTTATTACAAATGGCCCTATCTATGCCCCAGGACAAACACTTGTGCTGTATTACACTGTTCTGGCTCAGTCTCCATACTTATACTTGGAGTATTTGAGTTGTTTTGCCCCGGGTTAGGAATCAAGGTCTCTAGTAATATCAGTGGTTCCTCAGAAGGGCTCTTTGCACTGTTATTCTTGCTGTTATTATCAGATATACTAATTCCTGGAATAGAAACTAATTCTGACAATTTGCCTTCAAGAGTATTGGGTAAACAGTTACTTTCATCGTGAGTGATTTGTTGAGCTAATGGATCGAAAGAATTGCAAGCTCTAAATTAAAATGGTTAGCTTTGTTTCCTTTTTTTTTGGCAATTTCAGATGTTGCACTTGATAGCAAGCATCCTCTGAGTTTGTACATTCTTCTTTGTCCCTACTTCTTTTTTTAGTTGAAATATTTGGATGCACATTGATTAAGTTAGAATCGCCGTAAGAGGTAGTATGCAAGGGACTTTGCATACAGGGAGTACCTGGTTCATTGTGTAACATGTTGCCCTGAAGTTGAATCTGGAAACGCTCTGCCATATCTTTTTAGCTTTGTTCTAACTCAGCCAATCTTTTATTGAACTGAGCAATTATGCATACCGTTTCAGCATCGTCAATATATTTAGGACAAGTAAACAGACCATTAGTTGGACCAGTAGTAGTTATTGTATACATATTACAAATTGAGCATGCAATTCCTATTTTACCCTTGGTTGTTTCTATTATTGCCTCCATGATATAGTGTTGTTGCTACTCCAACAAAACACAGTATCAATACTGTTTGAGAGGTATTGATACCACCTTATGTATTTTGAAACAACCACTATTCTTTAGGGTTTGCTCTGGTTATTAAATAATTTACTGTATGAGCTGTCTTGTATTAAGGTGTCTTAATATCCCTGATATGTCTCCTGCCCAGCATAAAAACACATGTATCTACGTGTACTGTAATAATAAAAAGCGCCCCAGTTGGTATAATAAGCTACTACTGGCCTTATGCCAAGGAGTGAAGTCTGTAGCACCTAGCTGGTGTCTCTGACTACATATATCAAGTTAAGTTCAATATTTAAGTAAAACCCCAGTAGCTGCAGTTAAACAGCACATACAAGTGCTAAGTAGTAATATTTATAGTTTGAAATATACCCTGGACAAGCTTCAAGTACTTCTAGACAAGTCTGGCATTTGCTAGTGTCAGTACACAGTAATGCAAGACTTCTTCCTGATTCCTGGCTAAACAAAAACAGAAGCAACGGCACCAGGCTAATTTAAAACTACTACGCAGCGCATACCCAGAAATATGCATGCCCAGCGTTATGAATTCAAGGTATGTGCCTTTCTTATGCTGTGCACTCGTGCACTCGACACGCACGACACGCGCAAGATGCGCGTGTCTTTGCACGTGTCTTTGCGTGCAATGCTGCATGCTTGCCCTGCTGGGCTCACCCTGCTCGCTGCAGAGTGAGTTGAAATAGTAGCTAATGACCTGGATGTGATCTCAGGCTCACGCAGCGAGGCCAAACTAAAATAACTGAATTAGGATACAAATGTTTTAAAATACAGTCTCCTAGTGTATATTAGTTGACAGAAGGTGCCATAAAGTGGCAAAAGGATATATTTAATCCAGTTTTTCTGGTTGTACTTTCCCATCTGGTATCAGGAAAAACTACAAACCCTCTTCCTGTTCCTCAATAGAGTGACAGGGCTCCAAAATACACAGAATATAGACTGTAATAAAATATATCACAAAGCACAAGGTATATAATTAACAGGTTGCCGAGGTAGGGTACAGCCCCTAGCAACTCTGAATATCAGTTACTGTGATTGTGCTCACTGCAGAGCGAGTTGAAATAGTAGCTAATGACCCAGATGTGATCTCGGGGTCACGCAGTGAGGCAAAGCTAAAATAACTGAATTAGAACCCAAATGTTTTAAAATACAGTCTCCTAGTGTGTATTAGTTGACAGAAGGTGCCCTAAAGTGGCAAAAGGATATATTTAATCTGGTTTATCTGGTTGTAGTTTCCTATCTGGTATCAGGAAAAACTACAACCCTCTTCCTGTTCCTCAGTAGAGTGACAGGGCTCCAAAATACACAGAACATAGACTGCAGTAAAATATATCACAAAGCACAAGGTATATAATTAACAGGTTGCCGAGGTAGGGTACAGCCCCTAGCAACTCTGGATATCTATTACCACAATAACCTCCCTGTACGAGGACCTGAGAGGGAAAAGGAAAATTAAAGATGACACCATAGCATAGTCAAGAAATGGAAGGGGGTGCCCATAGGTGGACAACCTTATGGACTAGAAATTGTAAAGGACAGATTAGGTTAAGAAATAGAAGAACTGCTGCAACAGATTTAAGAAAAGGTCGGTCCTCAAGAGTGGCAGGAGCTCCCTGTCACAATCGTCTGCATAGAGAAGAATATTGTTGGGCAGTCTTGGGGAAGTGTATTAAGAAAGAGGCTGCAAAGTAATGGCCCCAAGATGTAGCCTTGGGGGACTCCCGACTGAACAGGATAGCTAATGGATAGTGTCCTGGATTTTGACCTGCTGAGATCTCCCTTCTAGGTAGTTTTTAAACCAGGTCATTACTTCTTTTGAGAGATCTAGGTCAGGGACTGACTCAAGCAAGAAGGTATGGTTGACTGTATTGAAAGCTTTAGTGAGATCAATATATATTGACCCCACTAGGTGTCCCCGGTCCAGCTCCTTATGGAGGAAGTCAGTGTATGCAAGGAGGGCAGAGGTGGTACTGTGACCCTTCCTAAAGCCATGTAGCTGTAGGCATGAGATGTTGTCCTTAGCCAAGTGTTCGGATAACTGGTCAGTTACAATATGCTCCAGGGCTTTTGGGGGGGGGGAGGATAGAGATAGGGCGGTAGTTTGAGTGCAATGCCCCATCACCATTCTTATATACGGGTGTCACTGTCACCACATTTCACCGTAGAGGGAACTGCCCAAGGCAGGGGGACAAATTGAGCAATTTAGTGAGTGGAGATAGCACCGAATCCAGGGTAAGGTGTAGTAATTTGAGGTCAAGACTGTCGCTGCTATATCTGGATTTGCCTAGCACCCTTTGTAGGTGTTCTTTTGGCTTCCTTCAGGGTGACTCTCTTGAAATAGAAAGAGGGGGTGTCTGGGGGGAGGACAGCCTGCCTAAAATTGTCTGTAATGGCCGGTTTGTCAAAGAAATCAGGAGGGAGGATGACACCAAAGTCTGTAAATGTGGCGTTAAATGTAGCCACTATTTGCTTGGGGTCCTGGATAGTTTCTCCAGTTACATTAAACACAGAAGGAGGGGATTTGTTGGGTTTGCCAGAGAGGTCTTTGAGATTGTCCCAGAATTTCCTGCTGTCACCCGAGGAGTTTGAGAGCATTTCCTTAAAGTGAGTGGCTTTGGTCAAGCGGATTTCACAGGTACAAGCATTCCTTGCCATTTTATAGAGCTGCCAGTCAGCTTGTTTACCCGTAGCAAGAGTTCTATGCCAAAGATTGTCTCTTGTGGCCATTAGGTTTAGAAGGGAGTTGGTGATCCAGGGGTTGTGTACACCCTTGACCTTCCTTTTTTTTACAGGGGCCAAAATGTCACAGGCAGGGTTAAAGAGGGTGATAAAGTGTTCCAGGGCATGGTTGACACTCATTGCAGAGTCCATTGGATACCAGTAACACCGTAGGAGGTAGGTCTAAACGTGTTTGAGCTGCTCTTTTTTAAGGACACATTGGTAGATCACTTTTTTGGGGGGACCTTATTAGACTAGTGACAGATGATGGGTGAGTGGTCACTGAGGAAGTCAGGAAGGACCTCCGTGCCAGTAAACCTCTCCGGGCGGTTTGTGAAAATCAGGTCTAGCAGCGAACTGTAGCCAGTTCTATAGTTGATTCTGGTTGGGGTAGCCGTCAATTGGGTGATATCAATGGCTGCAAGTGTATCTTTGTATGGGTCAACTTATGTGGCAAGCCAGTTAATTACCACTTTGGAGTGATTTGACATATTGGAGAGGTAATCAATTACCATGTTAAAGCCATTGGTATGGACACATGGAGGGATGTAAATTGAGAGAATAGTGAGTGCTTTGCCTTGATAACCTAGAATTACTTGACTTGCAAAAGCCTGGGCATTGTTACCTGAAATTATTTTAGATGGGCATGTTCCTGAAGCAAGTCAATCAGGTATATTGTACACCCCCACCCCTTTTTCCTAGCTTATCCTCTCTGAATAGGGTATAGCCATCCAGAGAGATGGCAGTATCTGGTACCTTGGGAGATAGCCAGGTTTTGGTCATTGCTAGCACATCAGGTTTGTGCTGAGATACTCACACTTGTAGGAGATCAATTTTAGGTAGTAGGCCCTGGGTATTAACTGAGGCCAGTTTAAGAATGCCAGGGCTACTACCATGGCAGTTAGGCTGCTGAGCAGGATCCAGGTTAGGATCTATGTTGCCTGACAAGAGAAAAAGAAGCAGACCATTCCTAAAAAGGAAGTGTCTGAGTTGCTTAAGAGGGGTAGGAGGCCTCCAAATAGAGAGTTTGCTAGACCTGGTAATGAAAAGGGGCATAGAGAGGTGTGGGTAGGAGAAGGAGGGTGGGAGAGTTAAGGTGGTTGGTTGAGCATCTGCCTGGTTTAGTGGGTCGAAGGGAGTGGCATAGTGTGGTCGTTAAAGTCACAGTGGCCTGTGGAATGTCTCCCCAAAGAGATGGAGGGTGGATTGAGGAGGACTTGTGGCAGATGTGGTTTGGGTAAATTATGGTACCTAATAGGATGCCAAGAGGGACTAGGTGGTTAATGGGCCCCATGCTTGAGGGAGGATCCACACAAGATAAGGGGGTGGGAATCGACTGAGGTGATATTGGGGGGGAGGGAGATGTGAAGTCCTGAGGCAGCTAAAGTGAGTACCACAAGAGGTAAAGTAGAACAAAAGGCAGGCTAAGTTGCAATCCTAGAGATAGCGTAGTGGCTAGCGTGTCTGCTTCTAGTGCACAGGGTCAGAAGTTCAAAACCCAGGGAAGGGATGGGAAATTTCAAGGGGGGAGAGTAGAAATAGGATTGGAGTCTTGGGGGAGGGCCTTGTAGTGAGTGAGTATTAGAGCTAAGTTATGCTGAGGAGAGGAAGAAAGGTTGAGCTCAACAGTGACTCCTAGTGTTCACTTAGTATAACTTGATGGGGGGAGAAATGGGATGATAGAATCTGTACGGGGCGGTCATGTGGGTAGTCACATGACCAGTATGACATATAAATCTAGGGATGGCTTGGGGTGAGTGGAGCATCAACACAAAGCGTTGACGGGCTAACACAGATACACTATGTACCTGTGTATGCTGTGCTGAAAGCTGCTCCATTTCAGCAGGTTGTGTTGCTGTGTTCAGTGCCCATTCAAGTGAGCCCTATGGATAAAGAAGACACAGCATTTAGAGTAATAACTACAGGGAGGAGTGATCCTAACAAAGGGCAGACTGGAGCGGCAGAAATAGGGAACAAAGGACAGTGTTGGGGGAGGCTGTACTGCACATGCGTGGTTTGGTCACTGAGATGGCCGCCATGAGGACCACTGCAACCCCCAGGTACGCTCAATTACTGGGGCTGGCAGTATAGCCTACAGGTTAAAGTAACGAGCTGTGAATGAGCTTGGAAGATCCAACAGACCTGTGTTTGATTCCCACAACTTCCACTTGCATACTGTGTGACTCTGAGCAAGTCACTTAACCTCCCCAGTGCTCCTAGGTTGCCCCTGAAAACAGGCACTTGTGCCTAGTGGGCCTTACCTGGTTACCAAAGACTAAAATAAAATACATAAAAATTAAAAATATACACACTCTAACACAGTAGCTAGGCATAGTGTATACCAAGAACACAAAACTAGCAAACAGAGCAGAGCAACTGTGCAAGTACGGTTCTTAAAGCTACTGTTTACTGCACAATTCAGTACTGGCTGGCATGTAACAAAATCACAGGAAAAAAACAATCTAAAGTGGTTAGCTGACAATCAAAACAGTACAAGAGCAATTGAGAGAGACTGGAGTAGTCAGGGAGTCATCAGAGTTCCGTTTTACACTCTGTAATGTTAGCTTTAG
Organism: Neoceratodus forsteri; assembly: GCA_016271365.2. Taxonomy (NCBI): domain Eukaryota; kingdom Metazoa; phylum Chordata; order Ceratodontiformes; family Ceratodontidae; genus Neoceratodus; species Neoceratodus forsteri. The sequence continues at coordinate 235,819,568 of CM028137.1, forward strand.
TATCTGCCCACCAGGACCATGGGTCATCATACATAGCGGCAAGTAGCTGGAGAATTCCTTGTTTTACTTCATCTGAGGTCAAAACAGAAATATTTAACCTCCATCTAATATGACGAGGGGGGGGGGGTGTACGAGGGGTTATTGCTACTAAACCTAAAGTACAGTCTCAAAGAACATGATCAGAAAATTCCGAAGCATGTAGTTTGAAATGAGTTGGAAAGAGATGGCGAGAAATAAAAAGACAGTGTATTCTTGTGGCATAGGTATGCCTTTAATAAGTATATCCTGCATCATTACTCAGGTATCTATAAGCATTCACCAAATTTGCTGTATTGACAATGTTTTGCAAGGTACGCAGTCACAATATACCTTTTTCTGTACTGAGTCCCATGATTTAATATCATTCCACAGTTCATATCACCTCACCATATGATATGCCTGGATGTGTATAGATATGGTCTGATACTTTCATAGAAGGAAATTCTGGCTGTTTTTGTCTGGGAGGCATAGTTATTTATTAGTCTGGGAGGGAGACCATTTATGGTACAGTCTAGTAATAGTACTCTCCCAGGGAGAATATCTACTAATTTGGATAGTTACCTGAGTACCTTTAAAAAAGAATGCCTAGCCCATCAGCTGCATTAATCCCAAAAGTCAACAAGCATTTGTCAGTGCCGAATGTTGTCTTGCTGACATTGGCATTGGTAGTGCCAGAGTTAGAGACGCATAATAGGAATGGCAGTGAAGTACTGAAGTGATGCCAAACCCACCCCCACCCTGCAGAGACTGACAGGCATTGGGGTGTGCCTTTGGGTCGTCAGCCATAACACTCATGCCATTGTACCTCACCCTACCCTGTAGACACTGACAAGTGTTGTGGTGTGCTTTGGGGTCTTTGGGCATTATACTTACCCAATTCCATAAGGAAATATGCTGAGGTGGGTGCAGTATAGGAGAATGGGGTGAACTTTGTGGCCGAACAGTGTAAGGCACACCACAATGCCTGTCACTGGCTACATGGTGGGGGTGGGGTGGAATGGCGTGAGCATTACTACCGATGATCCCAAGTCACACCCCTGATACCTGTCAGTCTCTACAGGGTTGGGTGCTACAGTTGGAAACCCTAACACTGTAGGCGTGTGTTGGTATTTTCACTCCAAATTTTCAACATGGGCTGTTTGTGAGCCCACCTCATGAAAAGTGGCACTATCAGTTTGTTAGCTGAAAGGTGGTTTTGCACAGCAGCTATGCCATTTGGTGACACAGGGATGAAAACACATTTTGGGCAGTATGTGGAAAATGACAACTATATTGTTCACGAGGAGATGTAAAAAAATGGCAACACTGAAAATCTGGAGTGAAAATATGAAAACTTGGTGAAGTTATGTGCATGCATAGAAACTGTACAACACACGTCCGTAAGCCAATTATTTTTGGGATTTTTTTAACCACATGTTTAACATAGGCGTTTTGGGACCTGCCCTCATGAACAGTGGCACTGTGATTTTGTTAATTTGTCCAGAACATTGATTTCGCACAGTGACCACGCCATTGTGCACCACAGGTGTAAAAACACATCTAGGGAAGGATGTGAAAAATGGCAGCTTTACTATTCATAAGGAGGTGTGCAAAAATGCCAGTGTTGAAAATCTGGCATGAAAATATTGCAAATTTGCGAAGTTACATGGGTGCGTGGAAACTGCGCAACACACACTTGTAACACAGTTATTTTATGGAATTTCATCACCAAATTTTCGACATAGGCATTTTAGAACTTCTGCTCATGAACAGTGTCACCGTCATTTCCTCAAACTGTCCTGAAAATGGATTTCGCATAGCGACCGGGCTATTCTGTGCCGGATGTGCGAAAACACATTCTGGCCAGGATATGTAAAATGACAGCTGTACTGTTCATAAGGAGGTGTGGAAAAACGCCAATTTTGAAAATCTGGGATGAAAATATTACAGTTTCACCTGAGATTCTGGCGATTACATAGAGCGCTGTGCAATGCAGCTCGATAAAACAGACATTTTTGATTTTCCCACCAAATTTGCAACATAGTCTTTTTGAGAGCCCCCCTCATGAACAGTGGCACTGTTGTTTCGTTAATCGGTCCCAAAAGGTGATTCCGCATAGTGACCGTGAAATGATCTTTCGGGACCGAATATTGCCATGACAGTGCCTGAATTTATGAGGAGGGGTCCCAATAACCCCATGTTGAAAATTTGGTGCCAAAATTCCCCAAAGTGGTTGAGATATGCACCAAAGTTGAAAAAACCCTATTTATGCCATTATACAGCTTACTGGCATGTCTTCAGTTTGCGGTCGGCTTTATAGATTGCAGACATGTTCCCGGTTCACTGAAGATCGTCGTGCCAGATTCCAGAGGTAAGTATGGGGTGAGGAGTGTGTGTGGGGAGGCAGGGTGCACAGAGGGTGGGCGGGTTGTGGGAGGGGCAGGAGACTCGCTGAGGGACCATTTTCTTTTTACAGGTTTAAAAAACAAAAACATTGGGACGGTTTTTCTTTTGCAGAGAATTTGGCACGCTGGGGTGAGCTCCCAGTGTGCCACCTAAGTGTTTTTTTGGGGGGGGGATGCTGTAGCCGACAGAGGATTGGGCACCCCCCGTTGGCACATACCAAAGGGGGGGGACACAAACCGAGGGGGACTGGGCACCCCCCTCAGCACACAACAAAAGGAGGGGAGACATTATGCCAACAGGGAATGGGCTCGCCCATTGGCAAAATAAATGGGAATGGGGGATAAACACCGTTGGGGATTGGGCCCCCCATTGGCAAAGAAAAACTGTTGGGGAGCGCATGATGCCAGGGGGATTGGGCACCCTCTCAGCATAAGTTTTAAATGGGAGGGGGGGTCATTATGTTGATGGGGAGTGGGCTCCCCCATCGGCAGTGTGACAGGAGGCAACAGCAGTCACTGCCGCCATGTTGTGTGCACGTTGGGAGGCGTGTTGTGGTCCTGCTGCATGAGAGCTTCGCTCTCATTGCAGCTGACTTTTTCTTAGATCTGGTGGCCACATTAGGAATGCATGATGTCAGTGCCTGCTGCTGGCTTATTGGGGAATGAGGGACGCACATACTGATTTGTGCCCTGCATTCGCCCAACAGTGACTGTGCCTCCAAATCTGCTACTACCGCAAGATGCTGGCTGGCGCAAGCTAACATAAAAAGAAGGCCCCCACATCCTGCTCCTTTTTGCTTGCTCTGTTTCAAACAGAGAAGCTAGTCTGGTTTCTTGTAGAAAGATAGTTTCATATTGAGAGTGATTAAAAAAATTACAGTGTGGATACCTTATAGCTTTTCATACTGCAAACATTTAAAGAAGCTACATATACATCGGTTTGTGTCCCCCCCTTCGGCATAGTAATTGCCTCTTTTGTTTTGTCTCTTATAGCCTGCCTACCGCTTACCTAGCCCCAGACCAGCAGCAGGAATCTCCCCCTACCCGAACTCCCTCCCGGAGCGCAGAGCACACAACACACGGGCGCTAGGAGGTAATAAGCTACCTCCCAATTGCAGCACCTTTGTGAAGGGGGATAGCCCATCAACACGCTGCATGCGTCGACTGCCCCATCCACCCACACTCGGCATTTCCTTTATAGGCCCTTTCTAGTGACATCACTTCCTGTCACTCATTTAACAAAGTCCCCATTTCTCCATTAGCAGGTTATACCTACTTGCCACTAGAAGGACCCTCTGTTCTTCACTCCTCTACCCCCTCTACCGGTATTACCCCCCACTTCTGTTTACCTCTCTACCTACCTAGGCCACTTCTCTCCCTTCACTAATCCCCTGCCTCTGCCCACACCCCTCCCTCGCCCAGCCATCTGGCTAACTCTATACACCACCTCGTCCTTTGACTCCCTCCTCTCACAGCCCGCCACTTACCCCAGTGACCACTAGGAGTCGCTATTTCAACCCCTATTTGTGGCCCACTCATAGCCCACTGCAAGCCACCTAGCACCAGTATCCCTGTGCTTAGCTAAGCCCAAGCACTACTGCCCTACCAGGGTCTCGAACCCTGCACCCTGTCCACCTGAGTCTGTGACAGTACCACTACTCCAAAGTGGTATCTGCGCTATCTGAAGGGCATTTAAGACACTTGTAACTCCCTACCCTGCATTTACAGGGTAGTTTGTTTGGTCACCTCTTCCTGAAACCTGGCATAATGTCACCTTCTATAACCCTGGTATTACTGCTCTCCCCCATTTTACTATCCCTCCCGACATCTACCCCCCCTCAGTGTCCCTACCCTTCGCCACCACCCTCACCATCCTCCCTGTCACTCCCTTATTTTGCCCCATATAAGTCCACTGCTTCCCTCCCAGATATCTCCTGGTCCCATTACCCCACTCCCCTTTCCTCCTCGGCCTGTTCCTTTGGTTGCCTCCTTGCCTTTCTCTCCCACTCCTGCACCTGCTCCCCTCATCCACCCCCCTACTACTGCCCCTCCGCCACATGACCAAATCCCGGCCCCTACACATGCTATGCTGCCACCTTACCATTGCACTACTCCTTCTGGCGGCAGGGGATATACACCCTAACCCTGGCCCAACCCATACTCCAGGCCCTGTCCACCCCATATCAAACCCCTCAGCCAGAGCTAACTCCATCTCCCACCCTCACTCACTCCCTCGGGGTCTGCGCCTTCTCCACGTAACTATTCGGAGCTTAGCCCCAAAGCTCGATCAGCTCCAGGTCCTAGCCGTGCTCCACACCCTGGATATAATCATCCTTTCCGAGACCTGGCTAAAACCTAGCCTACCGGGTAATAACTCCGCTATTCCAGGGTTCAACATCATACGGCAAGACCGGCTCTCCAGAGGTGGAGGGGTGGCTATCTACATCAAATCTGCCCTTCACTTCACTATCTCCATTACAAAAACTGTACCCAAAGCATACAAGCTTCTGATGGTAAAACTGTCCCTCCCCTCCTCACTACCCATCTTTGTGGCTGGCATTTACTGCTGCCCAGGCACGCCAATCACAATAGTCACCGACCTTCTGGGCCAGCTCTCTTCCCTTGCCCAATCGGGCGAATTATACGCTATGGGTGATTTTAACCGTAATTGGCTAGCACCCACGTTTAACAAATACCAAACCGAGTTAACTGCTCTTAACCTCAGCCAAACCATTACTGAACCCACTCGCTCTAACCCTAAGTCTGGTAATCACTCACTCCTCGACTGGGCGCTTACCTCCCACCCACACCGTGTCGTCAGCTCAGGACTTCTCTCTGTTTCCATTAGCGACCACCACCTAATCTACTTAGTCCGCAAAATCCACAGAATTAAATCCCCCCTCAAATTTATATTCCAGCGTTCTTACAAATCCCTCAACCTCTCTCCCCTCTTGGACGATCTTCACCACTCTAACTGGGTCCCAAATGCAAGCCGCTCCAATATGGATTCAGCCCTTATACGCTTTCGCAACGCCTTCCTCTCCGCCTGGGACAAACACGCCCCCCTTCGCCGGACTAGAGTCTGTGGTTCCCACCTACCCTGGATCACCCCTGAACTGATTGCTTGCCAACAAGCCCGTGATAAGGCCTGGCGAATCTACAAATCCTCTCTCCTCCCAGGTGACCATACCTCCTATCGCATGCTCCGCAACAGGTGCACTAAGGCCTCCCGCCTAGCTAAGTCTGAATGTTTTAATAACACACTTAATGCAAACCTTGGAAGACCTTCCAACTTCTGGAAAGTCATTAACTCCCGTTTCTCCCCCCAAACAGGCAACCCTCCTCCTCTTCTCCTTGCCCATGGTACTCTCCTTTCTGATCCCCTGGAAGTTGCCTCCGAGTTTAATTCCTATTTCACTACCTGTGCCCAGGCCCTCCTTGAAGCCCTCCCACCTGCTATCACTCCATCTCCTCAGCCCCCTAACTCCCAACCATCCGGCTTTAACTCCTTCTCCTTTAGACACATTTACCCCACTGATACCTTAGATGCCCTCTGCGCCCTAAACCCCTCCAAAGGCAAATTCCCTGATGGCCTTGACAACAAACTCCTCTTCCTATCTGCTCCCGCCATCGCTACCCCACTCGCAGCCCTACTAAGCCTTTCCTTCAGTACCGAGTCACTCCCCTCTGAATGGAAGCATGCCACTGTTCTACCCCTCCCTAAAGGCGGCGACACTACCTCCACATCCAACTACACGCCCCATCTCCTCCTCCCACCCTCAAAAACTCCAGGAACACCTTGTGCTATCCCAACTCTCCCATTTCCTCACTGAAACTAACTTCTTCACCCCTTCCAGTCCGGGTTCAAAACACCACTCCACTACCTCCTCCTGCTCCAGACTCACAGACCATCCTCACTGGGATGGACAAGGGCTTATCACTGCTGCTATCTTCATTGACCTCGCAAAAGCATTCGACACTGTATCCCATTCTCTCCTACTATCCTGCCTTTCAGGAGCTGGCTTAGCTGAATCCGCCGTAAACTGGTTCAGTGCCTACCTGCTAAATAGAACCCAATCAACTAAACTATCTGACCACATCCCCCCCCCCCATCACCACTGGTGTACCCCAAGGCTCAGTGCTCGGCCCCATCCTCTTCTCCATCCTACTAAATGACCTGCCAAACTCCTGCTCCTCCTCCGCCATCCACATGTATGCAGACGACACACTCCTCTTCACCTCGGCGGACCCCTGAAGAAGTCACCTCCAAACTTCAAACCGACTTCTGCAAAATCCAACACTGGTTCAATAGCAACCAACTCTCCCTAAATGCTAAGAAAACCAACTCTATGACTTTTGGCACCAGACAGCGCTTATCCAAACTCTCCTCCCCTCTAAGATTCCACACCCTAAATAACACCATCCTCGAAGAAGTTCCCTCCTTCAGGTATCTCGGGGTTTGGCTTGACCGACACCTCTCCTTTACCACTCACGTCGATGCCGTCATTTCCAAATTACGCCCCAAACTTGGTGCCCTCTATAGAAACCGCACTAGTCTCCCACCTCCTGTCAGACATGAAATTGTTCAGAAAATGATTCTACCTTCCTTCGATTACTGTGATGTAGTTTACAGCTCTGCCACACAGACCACCCTAGCCAGACTAGACCCTCTCTTCAATGCTTTCTGCCGCTTTGCCCTCGATGCCCCCCCACGATCACATCACTGCTTGCTTTATCGTTCCCTGTCCCTACTTTCTCTGAGTAACCGCTGCCTAATTCATATCGCTAAATTCACTTCTAACTTCTGGCTCGGCTCCCTCCCGCCCTATCTCGCATCCGCCCTATCCTCCCCACCTACCTCCTCACACGCCTTCAGGTCCGCTGACCCCAGATTACTATTCATCCCTCACTGTAGGACCACCACTGGCCAATCTGCATTCTCTTACCTCTTCCCTAAACTCTGGAACGGCCTGCCCACCCAGATCCATCACTCTTCATCCAAGCTCTCCCTTTCCTGTGCCCTCACTATCTTCCTTGCACCTAATTGCTTCTGCCCTGACCACCCTCCGTTAGCTCCTCCTCCCTGCTCCCCCTCGCCTGACCAGCGGCCCGGCCTTCGCCTAGTGTCTGGCTTATATACTACTCTCACTATTCTCCTCTCTGTACCTACCTTCCCACTCCCAATTTCTCCCTCTCCCCTCTACCTATGCTCCCCAGCCACCTCCCTCCTCACCTAACCCCTCCCCTATACATCTACACTTCCTCCCTCTCCTACTCTACCTCCCTGTTGCTCTCCAAATCCTTCCTTCCTACTTGATTGCTTCTCCCTGTAGCTCAACTTCCACCACTGGCTCAAGTTCTGCTACTACTACCTCTGTTCTATAAACTGGCACTTATGTATTTCTTGTGTTGCCTCGATGTGTACCCATGCTTTGTATACTATGCCCTACGATCATGTTCTGTACTGCTGTTACCCTGCCGGGTAACCACGATTTGTACAACCTGTATTTGCTGTGCTGTACTGCTTTGCCATGTAACATATTCAAATGTAATCCCTCCCAACTATGTGCATTATCCATATTGTGCTACTGTAAGTTCAACTACTGTATGTATATCTGTCCCCTCTGTAAGCCCCCAGGTCGCACCGTGAGACGAGCATCTTTTTGCTCAGTGTGCCTTTCCTGGTGAAACATTTTCAGTAAATAAATATAGGGACAGCAGTATGGAAAAAGTTTAAGATGAGCTCTATCATGTAACATCCCCCTGTGGGGGAAATTTTCTTTTTTTAATCTTTATTCTTTTTCTGCCTGCCTCTGCCTGCATTTCCTTCTCTTCTACTTCTGAAGGGGCACCTGACCATGAGGAAATATCAGACTCTGAGTCTGAATCCCCCCATTCTTTACTATTTTGTAGTACCTGGAAGACATTCTGCAGCAGGACAGAACAAGGTTGCAAGCGTTATTTAGTAACAGCTCTGGTAACTCTTTTAGTTGCAGACACTGTATTTGGGGATCTGCGGGTGGAGGCATCTCCTCTCATTGGGGGGTTTCTGGGTGCCTTTCTGTCTGTGGTACTGAAGGACCCTCAAGGTTTACTTCAAAGGGTGATGTTTTTTCGGAGGGGGGACTATCGAACTCATAGCTAGATTTAAAGCTGAGGTGGGGGGGCAAGGGTTGGTTTTGTGATACACACAGCACTAGGTGGGTCTGCCTATTTTCTTCCCTGGGTCTGGAGCTGATGGGTGGCTATCATCCTGAGCTTTGCCTCACTAGATTACCCCGATCATATCCACCTTCTCTGTTTCTCCCTGCCCGTGGACATTGGTGGTAGGTATGCCCTGTCTCATCATAGAACTTACATTTCATAACGTTTCTGCAAACCATTTTCACATGCCTAAAATCTCCACATAATGCACATCTCAGATGGTCACAGGTACTGCTAAAGTGTATTCTAGACCCACACTTGTAGCAAGCCTTAGGCTGGCCTGCATAAAAGCAGACACTCCTACCCCACTCCCTCCCAAAAAAAGTTGTGAAGATGTTGAATTTCTGAGTTGTTTTCAAAAGTTTTACTTTAAATTTCCACCCCCGTCTAGATATTTACAGTAGCTATAATGGCTACAGAAGTTCCCAGAACCTCACATCACTTCTCAAACCAATAGTTAACATCACTGAAATTCCTCCTTCATTCCTGAACATTACTGTCACATTTTTATCAGAGGTTTGGTAAGAGGAATGGCATAAAAAGGAATCCACAAAGGCGTGGATCTTAAAGAGTTATACTTTGTCTAAAATCTGTCCAGGCTTGCATTTGTTTTGAAACTAACATCGAAAGTATCCTCCCTGGATATATGAATCAGAGCATAAATGTCTGAAGCTTGAAATTGCATTGATTTTTTCAATAATTTTCTTGCCACATAAACTCTATCAGGGTGTTCAGGCAGTCCACTCCAGTATTTGATATGGACTGCGTTTTTTCTTGGAGCTGGTACTGATCTGTTTTTAAGGTGAGAAAAAGTTTGTCCCATGGAGAAATTATTATTTTCACCAGCATTATTTGAAAAATCCGAAGTAGAAGGGTAGAAGGGATGGCCCCACCCCCAGCCGCTGAGATCCCCTCACTGGATGAGGAAGGCCCGGGAGCAGGGGGCAGAAAAACGTTTTCATTAATAGTATGTATGCCATTTAAATAATCAGGGACAGCAGTAGGGGCTGCAGGTCTGTCTCCGGTACCCCTGTGGGCACCATGGCAAACGTTTGAGGGCCCAGGGCTGGGTTGTATGTTCTCCGGAGATGTAGAATTAACGCTAGATGAGTTATCAGGTCCCAAAATAGATATTGCATTGGTGGAAATGAGGAAGTCCAATGTACATGTCTTTTGCTGGTTGTTGACTGGCTTTGCAGTTTTTGCAGATTTGAAGTCTGTTTGGCATGTCTGGGGACAGTTACTGGTAATCCCTCACTCAGGGAAGACTCCAAGGAAACTGACTCAATGGGGCTTATGCACAAAGGCAGCGTGCCATGCATAGGGCATGCAGGGATGGTGCGTGGGTGCCTACACACATGCTGCGTGCAAGACAGCCTATAGCGGCATACAACGTGTGCTCAGGCCACTGCATAGTGCACATACGCGCAGCTACATGGGCCTGCCATGCTGCGTGTACACAGGCACATTCAAAAAAATGGAGTAAGCATGTTTTTTGTTGCATCTCTTGGTGAAAATAATCGCATATTGGTAAACTGCTAATAACATATTTTTGGCAGTTAACACTTTAACTTTGAGTTTTAAGCGTCTTCCTTGTAAGCTGAGTAGTGCTTACATCACTTTTTTGAATGTGCATGTTGTCATTTTAGTGGGTTGGCAACCCATATGGTGAGTGCACCTGTCCACTCCTTTGTGCGCAGCAAGACCTGACTGTTTGAACCTGCGTGTACATGGGGTGTGCTGCATATTGACACATGTAGATGTCCATGGCACGCATGCACGACATCACGGACGATGCCCCTGTGCATTGCACAGGGTGCGTACCATAACAGGAGCCATAGGACTGCCGTAGGTGATCACGCATGATGGGCAGGCCACAGGTAGCACAGCACAGTGCCCGCATGAACCGGTATGAGGCAACCACAGCCCTGGGGCAGTCACACGGCGCTAATGAGTGTAGTGCACCCCCCATGTGGTGTCACGGCCAGTGCAGTCCACTGGCCACAGATGCTGGGATGGCCACCAGGCCCACATCATGTGTAACTGACCACTGTGTGTCAGCAAGCACTGCCACAGCATGACGTGGCCACAGACCAGCCCAAGCAAAGACCCCAGCGGAGTGTGACCTGTGGCATGCCATGGCAGCAGAGGGCACCACATGATGCTGACTGCAGCCACGTGAGTGCAGTGGGCTGGGCTGACCCGGATGGGCGGTGGCTATGCAGTGGATGCACCACCGCACAGCATACAGGCCTAGCGGACATGGCCATGCCCCCCCCAGCATGGACAGTGCAGCTGCCAGGGCAAGCAGGGGCATACAGGGAATGGCACAGCCATGTCATGGGCGATGGGCATGCACATGCACACAGCCCCTCCCAATGCCAGTAGGGCACACCCAGTCCACCTTCACACCCAGCCCACCCCCACACCCAAGAGACAGTAACCACACAGTGCATCACACCAGAAAGCTTTATTCAAACAGTACTGCTAGGACTGTATGTCCAACAAAACATGCAATGTAATACTTTACAATGGTGCTGCATCACACAGATACCTGGATTGGAGCAGTATGCACCAACAACATTGGCAAGGGGAAAGGGACTGTCTATGAGGCTAGGGGGATGGGATGGGATCATGGTGCTGTCACTGGGGTGCTTGTGCCACTCCAACGACTGTCATCGTCGCTGGCTTGTCCTTGGCCACTCCATCCCACCCTCTATGGTCACTCCTCCTCCTCACTGCTCCATGCATAGTCCACCACTATCAGGGGTGGCTTCCATACTCTCTCCAGGGTCATGTGGCGTATGGGACCATGGGACCGCTGTGGAAGGAAAACACATAGTAAGGTAACATGTCCTTGCCTGCCATTGCACACACACACACACACACACACATCCGCATGCCCCAGGCCATGCCATTCACTTACCACGGAAGGCACCATGACCCCCCACATGGTCACCGGGCCCATGTCCTCATGCTCCCCCTGTACTGGATCCCATCGTCCATCTCTGTCTGGCTCATGTACCTGGGAAATTGCAGGTGCCACCTCCGCCATCACCTGTTGGTTCCGACCACCATCACTGGTGCACCATCCAGACGCTCCATACAGCAGAGTTCCATCATCCTGGGCATGCCCTCTCAGTCCTGTGTAGGAAGACAGAATGAGAGAGGGAATGACACAGAGTTAGGACACTGCACAGCACACACACCACCCACACAGTAGCATGATCCCCATCGGTAGCCCAATACTCACCCAATTATGCCCCTCTACGACACACAGGGTCCCATATCCCCCTGAGCTGGTCATATTCACCTCTGCAACTCACCAAAGACATAGGGGAAATTGCTCAACACTGCACAATGAGTGTCCTACACAGGTTGCACTGTGCAGAGGGCATGCATGGTCACACGTGTCCACCACTGGTGCAGGCCTAGCATGCAGATGCCCCATGACACACCCCCTTAAAGGCACATGTATGGAGATGTATCATGGTAGCATTGAGCGGAAGCACGGTGCACTGGTAATACCAAACACTGTGGTAGGATGTGTCCCAGACTGCTGTTACACATGGCTTTGATGCAGGAGGAGTTGATGATGCTGAGGTGCCCACGGCCTACAGTATTCTGCCCATGCTTGGATGCCTCAATGTTGTGTGAAATCTACTGCATCAAGTGGTTCCACTTACTGTGGCCCATGATCATCACGCTTTGTGACATGGTCCGTGACAGGATCGCATCTCGCAAATGCAGGTCAAGGGCGATGTCTGTCAACACTAAGGTGCTGTCAGCACTTGCGTACTATGCCACTGGCTCTTTCCTGAGGGTGACTGGTGACACTGTGGGTGTAAGCCAGTCCTCGGTGTCCCGTGCCATGATGGGGATCATGGACACCATGCTGGAGCACATGCACACCTACATTATCCTCCCTATATCCCTGGACAATGTCCAATGAACCAAACAGGCCTTCTGTGACATGCATGGCATGCCAAATGTGGTAGGTGCTATTGATGGCACCCACATCGCCATCCTGGCACCGCTTATGCAGGAGGGAGGCATACAGGAACAGGAAGGGGTTCTACAGCATGTACTGCCAGGTGGTATGCAACGCCCGAGGCATGTTCACGAACGTCTGTGCCAAGTAACCCGAGTCCTGCCATGACTCCGACATCCTGGGCACATCACACATTGGGGCTATGCTACGTGCAGGGGCAATCGACGGCTGGCTGCTGGGTGAGTATGGCACCATCCCCCCCCCATGTGTAGCGTCTGTCTGCCAAGATGTGTGCACATGTGTGACAATGTCCCCCTTTCTCCTCTGTGCAGGTAACAGAGGATATCCACTGCACCCACACCTGATAACACCCATCCTTGTGCCAACAACCACTGCAGAGGAGGCATACACTCATGTCCATCGGAATACACAGAACATTGTCGAGAGGGCCATCAGACTCCTGAGATGCGCTTTTGCTGCCTGGACCATACTAGGGGGATGATTATGCTGGCACTGGGAAAGGCATGCAGGGTGTTCATAGTCTGTGCCATACTGCACAATATCACGCTGCGCCATGACGTGCCCATACTGGGTGTACAGCCACAGGATGGCTCATAGATGGATGATGATGCTGTCACATTCCGTGCACTGGAGAATGCAGGTGGTCAGGAAGCCAGGGTGGCATTGGTATGGGGTGTGTTCCGATGTTAGCCGGCATATATGTGTGCAGCCCGTGAGTAGCATGTGCGCGCCTGGGACGGTGTGCATGTGCAAGACAGCCACACATGTTTATCGGCAATGGGTATCTATGTGGCCATTGTGGGGTGGGACCATCTGTGTGTGTCGACAGCATTGCCTGGAGGGTGCACTATGTGGCATGGGGTGTGGTGTAGGGAATGATGCCCTCCCCCCTGGCTGATTGTGTGGCTGCCATGTGCGTCCCGTGTGATGGGGTGGGGGGGCAGTGCCTTGGGTTGGCACCTTGTGTCAATAAAGGGGTTCTGTTAGTGTATGATGGTGTTTTTGGGGTGCCAGCACTGTGTGGGGCAGAATCTCCATGTGGGTGCATGTGTTGGTGCAGTGGGACACATGTGCAGGGGAGTGCTTCAGTGCTGTACATCAGTGTGGCTGTGCATAATAATGCACCTGGGAAACAAAAACCCAGGGAAAAATTACACAATGGGGGGGAGGTAGTAACAACAACAAAAATGGGAAGGGACCTGGGGGTAATCATATCAGATGACCTTAAGGTTAGCAAGCAATGTGAGAAGGCAGTAGGGAGGGCTGAGGGTATATTGGGATGTATAGGGAGAGGCATCACCAGCAGAAAACAGGAAGTTGTTATCCCTCTGTACAGACAGTTGGTGAAACCTCGTCTGGAGTACTGTGTCCAGTTCTGGAGACACCATCTCTGCAAGGACATAGACAGGATAGAGGCAGTCCAGAGGAGGGTAACTAAAATGGTGCAGGGTCTGCAAGAGAAGCCATACGAGGAGAGAATAAAGGAGCTTAATATGTATACCCTTGAGGAAAGGAGGAGAGGGGGACATGATAGAAACTTTTAAGTACCTCAGTGGAATCAACAAAGTCCAAGAGGGTAGCATCTTTCAGAAAAGAGATGTGCAAGAACAAGAGGACACAATTTAAAGACTGGGGGTTCAGGGGCAATGTGGGAAGTATTTTTAGACAGAGAGGGTGGTGGACGCATGGAACAGCCTTCCTGAGGAGGTTGTGGGGTCTAAAACTGTGGGAGAATTCAAGAATACATGGGACAGACATAAGGCAATTCTTGTGGGGGGTAAGAAGAAATAGGCTGTTGGTTAACTAGGATCTGCAGCTTATCCTGTAGGTAAGGAAATGGGCAGACTAGGTGGGCCAAGCTGTCCTTATCTGCTGTCAAAGTCTATGTTTCTATGACTGGGGTCATGTCACGTCACTGTGTCGGCGGAGTGTGCTGACAGACTGGCAGAGGCCCATGTTCCCATCCTCCGTGTGGCTGCCTGTTGTCTGCTGGTGCTGTGAGCCCACTGTCCACCTGGTGTATGGTCCATCAGCTGTTCTTGCATGTCCGCATCATTGGCAATGCCTGGTTCCTCCACTAGTCTGGTAACTTTGCCCTCGGTGCCCTGTGTGCCCATGACATCCTGCATGTCGTGATTTGCCTCCGTGTCAGGCTCACATCCTGTGGCCATGTCGGGTGTGGAGGACACTGCAGGTAGGCCAATGTCATCTGGCTCTGTCCTTGGGATGGGAGGGTATGGCTGTGCCTGTGGCTTCAGGTGTGTGTGTATGTGTCATCCCGTCATAGGCCGTGTGTTGCGCTACCTGTATCACTGTGCTGCTGACCAGCCACTTTAGTGCATCCACAATGTGTGACATGCTTGGTGCATGCCATGCACCTCGCTGGTCAGGGCACACAATGGGTACATGCTGTGGTGCTGTTCTGCCAGGCGGTCTGCCTCGAGCTGCTGCAAATCATGGTATCTGTCTGCCAATGTTGCCTGCATGCGCTGTCCGAGTCACATGCATGCCACAATGGTCACTCTCCAGGACTGTCCTCCGTGTTGAGTGTGTCCCATTCAGAGGATGCACAAACATTGGCCACTGCTCCACCACGCCCAGGCTATAGTGGCCCTCCACCGCCTGCATCATGCTCCCTGTGTGCCTGAGCAATGGGTGTGTGCCACTGTCCACCACTGCCACTGCCAATGCAGGTGGATGCTGTGGCCTGGGAGCCCTCTTTAGCTGCATCATGCCCGCTGTCCTCATTGGGGTCTGTGTCCATGGGGGCCTCGGTCTTCTGCTCGGTACCTGTGGGGAATAGGGTACAGTTAGTGTGGCTGGTCCGGTCACCTGTTGCATGTGCCGCAGGGTGCATTTGTCAATGTCACTCACTGGTGCCTGCCCCTGCAGCCTGGCGTCATCCTCATTCATCGGTGGACCTGTGTTGTCCCAGTGCTGCTGCTGTTCTGTTGCCGTGAAGGCTGCCACCTGCCTTGTCATTTCTGGGGGGTACAGTGTGCTGTTAGTACATACCTAGGGGCACCGCACATGAGTACATATGTCCGCACACCACCTACATACCATCTAGGGTATCCATACCTTCCACCTCTCGTGCACACCGATGTCGGTCAGTGTGTCCATGACCATGCGCTCCAAGGGGCTTAGCTGACTGTCATCACTCGGGGATCTGCTGCTGGTACTCTGCTGTGCCCATGCAGTAGCCATGACCTTCCTTTTCATGGTGGCCAGCAGCTCACACCATTTGTGCTTGATCGCTTCCAGTGACTGTGCCTGTGGGTTGGTGGCGTTAATGCCACTCTGTATTTCAAGCCACAGCCTAGCCTTTATATTGGTGGGTGTGAATAGTGACAGAGACCCATACAGATGCCAGTAGTGCATCCGGGTGTCCGCTACCATGGATGCCACCTGACCCCTGCGAAGTTTGTTGCGTGGGTCTGGGCAGCGGGTCATGCCCTGGCATGGCCATAGATGGGTGCCAGCTCCTCCTGTTTGCCATGCTCTGCACCCTGCCTGTCCCCCTGTGCATCTCTCTATGTCTCTGCCATGCTCTCTGCATCCATTTCCTACTCGCTATTCACTTCCGCTCCACGGCACGGGGCAGTGTGCTCTGCCATATATGGTGGGATTAAG
This sequence comes from Neoceratodus forsteri, assembly GCA_016271365.2. Taxonomy (NCBI): domain Eukaryota; kingdom Metazoa; phylum Chordata; order Ceratodontiformes; family Ceratodontidae; genus Neoceratodus; species Neoceratodus forsteri. Next base: position 235,835,840 of record CM028137.1, read on the forward strand.
GAGCATGTCTGCATTGCTGTGGCACACCTCTGTGTGCTGCATGGCACGCTACACATGCCATGCTGGCACGCCTCTTCATCCGTGAGGCACCCATGGTCATTCGTGCATGCCGCATTGCTAGGGCGCCTTGCACGGCACATAGCTGCGCGCCTTCACTACGTCAATTTTGCACATGTAACATGTGCCTTTGTGCATAGGCCCCAATATCGGGAATCTCCGTTGCTTGGATACTCCTGACCAAATTTTGAGAGTCCGTCTGGGGGTCAGGATTTTCCTCCTGAGTAAAAGCGACCCACGCTGGGTCAGGAATCCACTTCCCTTCATATGTCTGCATCCATCGAGCTGCATGCAATGCCCATTCAGGCATCAAGTCTTTACAGACTCTTGGGGGGAGTCTGATACTGGTAAAGCAAAAGTTTCCTTTAGGTGGTTCATCACCGACCACGGCTGTGAGTCAGAATGAGTCAGCTGTTTGTCAGGGACCACTGACTGGTTTGGCACCTTTTTTTTCCCTTTACGACCTGCTCCCTCACTGTGTCTGTAACTTTGGGGAGATCGTCATTCAAAGAACCAGCCTCTGCAAAATCACCCTTGTCTCTAACCACTTCAACAACCATTTCTTGTTCATGCTACTGTTCATTTTTTTTTAATTACCAAAAGCGGCAAACTGCATGAAGCTTGCCCTTCCATAGTAGAGTCCCAGTATTGTGTTTCATATGTGGCATCAAGATCCATTCTGTCTTCATCTTCTGCATTTGGTAAAACAATCCTGTCCTCTTGCAAAGCACTAGCTGGGGTCGAGGACATTTACCCAGCCAGCAGCACTCCATCCTCCATGTCCATCACTCCGAGGTCCACCATCTTGGACAGTGGGCCGACAGTGCCCCCTGCCAAAAGTAGGGGATTTTCCCTGGCATCCTAGCCAACATTCCCCTTCCCATAAAACTGATTCATACAGTTGTCCAAGGCTATGTGTAGGTGGCTTCCATTGCACATTCAGACACTTCACTGCCAGTCTAGCATTGCTTGTAAAGTGCTGTGGGATACAATGCATATGAAAAGTGCAATATAAATGCTGATTCTTCTACTTCAAACTACATTTCTGGAGCCATTCCCTGTGGGTCTGCTGCTTCAAGCTACATATCATGGCTAAAGTCCCAGATGTTCAGTGCCATGTGCCATTGGTGTAAGCTATAGATCTGAAGCTGTTCCTCATGAGTCTGATGCTTCAAATACAGGTTTGGAGCCATGCCCCATGAGCCTGTTGTTTCATACTGGACCCACAGAGCCCAATGCAAAGCAAGATACAGATTTGGGGCTGTATCCCATGGATCTGCTACTTCATGTAGGAGCCACAGAGCCCTGTACAAAGCAATGTACAGGTCTGGGGCCATGCCCTATGTGTTTTGTGCTTTGTGTAGGGCCTACAGGGCCCTGCTTAAACCATACTTTTGTATTGAAGTGCATTGTGCATCACCGCACCTTTGTACATAATATAGCCCCCATAGCGTCTGCCATACTTCTGGGTCGTGGACTTTTCTTTATTAAAATAAAGTATGTTATGGCACGAGAAAAAGGCTGCAACATACTTAAAAGGCTTAACCATAAGCCTTGCAGGGGGCGGGAGCTCCTGTTACTGACTGCTTCCCTTTAAATATACATACACATACATACATACATACATGCTCCTTACTGCCCTATTATTATAATCCGGTGCCTCAGTAATGTTTACTTTCTGTTGTGGAGTGGTTGTGGAAAAGCTGGACTGAGCAGTGCAAGTATAATGTGCTAAATAGCATGTGTGCAGTCAGTGTTGTTTCCTGTGTGTGTGTGTGTGTGATGTCAGACATTGTCCAGCTTCTTGCAAACATATATATGCTGACTTGTTGCAGTGTTTATGGTATAAAGAACAGAGATAAGAATATATAACATATATTTTATTGTCACCATCATCATCAGCGGACTAAGTGATATGATATTTTTTCAGAGGTTTCTGGCCAGAGTGCACCTTAGTCACATACTGCACATATGACTTTTAGGAGAGCATGTGTTTTCTGTGCTATTATCTCCTCAAAGTCATGTGTGCACTGTGAGTGACTGAGGTGCACAGTGATCCGAGACCTATGAAAAACTATCATATCACTTACTCCGCTGGTGCTGATGGTACAAATAAAATATACGTCATATATTCTTTCTTATCTTTATTCTTTACATACTGCAACAAGTCACACCATATATATGTTTGCATGAAGCTGGATAATGTCTGCACACACACATGAAAGAAAACTGATGGCACACATGCAGTTTAGCACAGCATACTTGAACTGCTCAGTCCTGCTTTTTGACAAACACTTCACGAGTCCCGACACAAAGTAAACATTACTGAGGCTCCAGAAATTTTTCTTTTTGAAATAGACATTAAACCAGCAGTGCAACAATCTGGTGAAAATTTTGACCTGTACTTTTTTATGCTATTTTACATTGCCACTTTACTTACTTGTATGATATCATTCTTTCCAGTATTTGAGTCTGCTTTAGTACTTTTTTTCATGTCTGAAATAATAAAAGGAGCGCTCCTTTTAATACAGTGCGGACCAGGTCTTCATCAGTATGTGACAATGTTTTCCATTACGTTTTGACCATGCCAAGGCAGAGGGAGTTGAATAGGAGACCAATGGTGGTGGTGTGTGGTGGTGGTCATAGCTGAGGCACATGATGACATTCCCTCTCACATCTTCCTGCATCTGGTGGTGGTGGCAGTGACTAACAGCGGTCTTATGGTGGTGGTAGTCCAGGGGGACACACGGTCAAATTCCCTATGGTGGCAGTGGCGAACAGCAGTCTTATGATGGTGGTAGTCCAGGGGGACACACGGTCACATTCCCTATGGTGGCAGTGGCGAACAACGGTCTTATGGTGGTGGTAGTCCAGGAGGATACTGGTCACATTCCCTATGGTGGCAGTGGTGAACAGTGGTCTTATGGTGGTGGTAGTCCAGAGGGGACACACAGTCACAATCCCTATGGTAGCAGTGGTGAACAGGTAACAGCAGTCTTATGGTGGTGGTAGTCCAAGGGCCTGGATATACTGTGTTCTGTGTTATAAATGTGACACGACATATGGAAATTGAGTCATTATGAGTGGGACACTGATTCAACTTTATGAAAAAGAAAACATGTATCATACAAGAAATATGACAGCCTTTTAACCATTTAAGTAAAAAAAAAACCTGCCAACATTAACCTCATCATCATTCATCATCATCCTCATAAAGAAAGCTGCCCTCGCAATCTTCTATGTCTGAATTCTGACCACTGGGAAAGTCTTTCTCTATTGTGTTATCATCTATGTCAATGGTAGTCCGTTTCATGCTGCCACTGCCATCAGGATGGTCCCTTTCTACAACATCAGCAAAACCCTGACTATACCGGGGTATGAATACTGAGGTTGCAGTCTGAGCTGGTATGTGCCTCTCATTCATTTTCATGAATGTCAGCAAACTGACATTTGCAGGAGAGAGGTTTGTATGATGATCCTGAGCTATTGCACCTGCTGAGCTGAATACCCTCCTGACACTCACACTGGAGGGTGGGCACGTCAGGTACTTCAGTACCACAGCGGTCAGCTCTGGCCATTCACTGACCTTTCCACTCCAGTATAAAAGGGGATCATCAGTGATTGACAAGTGCCTCTTTTTAGACAAATATGCTCTAAGTCCAGTGGGTGATGCATCATTCGCTTCTCTGGAATCATTTATGTCACAAATCCCCACTTGGGATAAAGCCTCCCAAAGTGGGTTAACGCCAACTGCTTTTGATGACAGACCACCTGGAACTTCAGTCCCCTTCCCCTTACAGGATATGCTTGATACTACTACTCCAGGTTCACCTTCAGCCTGATTATGCTGCTGAGGTTTGCTGACCTTGGCACGTGACTTCTGTGCCTCATGAACCAAGCGCATCAGTTGCCCACTGACAGTTTTTACCTGTTCAGGACCGCCCTCCAGTAGTGAGGCAATTCCATGTTTGTATCGTGGGTCCAGTATTGTTGCTATTGCAAAGTTGTCACTACGCTGAGTGCTCAAGATATGACAATTCTGGTCAAATACTGTCAGCATGTGTTTCAGCAACAAACTGCTAGCACTGTCTCCAGCAGCATCAAAGTTATGCTGTACATTCACCCATGTCTGCCTCAGCACCCGCAGCAGTGGAATTGATTGGCTAATGGAGGCATACTCACCACTCACTGCCTGTGTGACATGTTCAAAAGGCCTCAAGATTGTTATTACCATGAGGTGCCACTGTTCAGTCGTCATAGACACAGAGGCCCCGGAACTGTCACAGCTAGTGTGCATGACAAGATATTCTGAGATGGCTTTGTATTGTTCATACAACCTCTCTGCCACATATAAAGTGGAGCTCCACCAGGTAACAACTTCCAGCCTCAAACGGTGCTGCGGGAGGCTGTTTCGGATCTGCAACTGCCAAAGTTGGCCACGGGCCTTTGCAGAGCATGAAAAGTGAGAACAGATATGGCATGCAACTGCAGCATTTCCTTTATATCAGGGTGCTGCAGAAACTCCTGCACCACAAGATTTAAACAGTGGGACATGCATGGAACCCGAGAAAAGCCACCATTCGTGATGCATTTCACCACATTTGACCCATTGTCACTTGCTACGAACCCAGCTCTCAGGGACAGGGGGTTCAGCCATTAGTCAATTTCAGTCAGTACCAGGTCCAACATGTTTTCACCAGTGTATGAACAGGTCATATTGTGCATAGCAATCGTTGCATGTTGTCGACTTCCCAAAAGATTGCTACCATGACACTCCACCTCACTACACTGATTATTCACACTACCAACAGCACAAACAACCCCGGCACCTGCGCCCAGTGTGCAGTTATACATAAATATGAACTCCCCGCTGTTCTGCCACTTGTCCACATATCCACATTTCAATGGATGAATGGAGAGGAGGAATGTTGAAGGGCATGTCTTACTGAGTCGGACATAGTACGGTACAACTTGGGGACAGCATGGGTCGAAAATTATGTCCTGGATGGGACTTTTCATTTTGGACAGGCACGAGCAGCAAACCACCAGAACCCAGATTTCTCCACAAAGAAGAAGGGAAAAAGATCAATTGCCAGCATTTCAGCTACAGCAACATTAAGTTCACGTGACACTGTATGATTGGGTGGGTACTTCAGCTTATGCGTAAAAACACTTTGTAACGTGGACTGATTTAAACGTTTTACACGGGGTGTGATGACAAATGGTTCTGCTCTGCGAATCGCAGGGGGTGGAATGTGGACATGTGATGAAGATGGTTGCACCCATGATGACAAACCCAGAAATGCAGTTATTTTCCCAGATTCACCAACAGGGGTTGATGTACCACTTGCACTAGACGTACTACATTGACCACCACCCCCACCACCAAAACTGCTACTCTCACCACCACTGGACAAAATTGCAAAACCATTCTACTCCTCCACCACCTCATCATGCCTGTAGTAATCCTATGCGTTATTTCATCACTACTGCACACATTTAATTTTCTACTTGATGTTACAGTCATGGAAGGGGATAACATGCTCATTATGGTTGATGACGAGGGTGAACGTCCCACTGTGGTACAGGTATTAGCTGCCATCTTATGCTGGGTACACAGTGCCATGTGCCTGTTCTTAAAGTGATTTTCTGATCTAGCTGAAAGCAGCTACCACTCACATATGGTGGTAGCTGCCCTCTGCCACAGTTATTGTAGCCAGGTTTTAATTGATAATAGTACCTCATATATTTGCAGTACTGCTTGTAATTTTGTCTGTAGTTGGGCTCTCTGAGTATTTTCAAGAGTTGCAGTCCTTGTGTACTGGCCTGTCGGCACAGCAGTTGGATTTCCGCTTGTGAAGCCAGCGACCCGGGTTCGTCGGAGGGCCGGCCAGGGGAGAAGGATTGAACGTCCCCAGGACTGCTCTCCTTCTCCGGGGGGAAGGGGAGACCTGTGATCACACAGAAGTGACACCTGGTGGAGGCCGGGTGGCCGTCCTGTGACGACACATAATTGATGCTTTCTGGGGCGGTGTCCTCCTTTACTGTACAACTGGCCACCCTGAAGCATAAAAACGTTAGGAAAAAGAAGCCCCATTCACTTCAATGGGCGGCCCCCCCGTGCTGTTCCTGGTCACACATCATTACGTGCTTGAGTGCGGGAGCATTTCGGTTGGACTGCAACTCTTGAAAATATTCAGAGAGCCCAGCCACAGACAAAATTACGAGCCATACTGCAAATATATGAGGAACTATTATCAATTAAAACCTGGCTACAATAACTGTTGCTGAGGGCAGATACCAAAATATGTGAGTAGACCCCTCGTATTGTAAATTCCCTTTAAGATGTGTATGCTGTCCCCCTGTGCCCAGATGGCTCCCCTTTTTATCTCGATTCACATGCACTTGGCAAACTTGGCAGATTGCAACTGACTCATCATTTGCATCTTGCACAAAAAAAATCCCAAGCAAGGAATTGTGATGCTCTAGTTTTAACATGTCTCTGATGCTGCTTATTGGATTCTGTTTTTTTAAGCCATTAAGGGGGTGTGCTACATGATTTTTCAGGCAGGACACACTTGGACTGCAACTGACCACCACAACTACCTATCATTTTTACTGGGACATCATCATCATCATCAATTGAAACTGGTAAATCACAACTTTTACCGGGGGGAGGGGTAATGCAAACAGACCCAGAGACAGTCACTGACATCATCATCTTATTCATCAACATCACCCACATCCACATCTTCTGCTTGGAAGCTGGCATGTGGACTGCATGTTGCAACCACAGCAACATCATCATCATCAGATTCATCATCATCAGCACCACCATCACCCGAAATCTTTTCACCACACTGTGAATCACTGCATGGCAAATGCATGACCTGAACCGTGGTGGAAGAAATGTCACATTGTGTGCAGTCATTGACATGATGATCAGAATCCTCATGTTCAGTTACTGGGATGTTACTGGGGAGTATGACATCATCTACACTGTCACTCACTGGCACTGCTTCACACTCCACCATATTTTTGGACACAGCAAACTGGTCAGAATGGGGAACTTAAGGCAGCAATACTCATACCACCACCAGCAACTGCACTAACACTGCCAGCTGGGACAACATCATCTCCTCCAACTATGAGTGAAGCTACTGATTGCACTGTAAAAATCACTGAAGGAGAAATACCTTTCATCACATCAGGAATGCACTTCTGTGACTGTGTACTACCACGCCCACAGACAATCTTACCACCGGCAGCAGTGCCATGGCGAGAAACAGCTTTGCTTGCACATCTCTTTGTGCGCATTTTGGGGGATCAACAAGAATATTCTAAGCAAATTTAGATTTTGGAGCGTTAAGCTCTGGGTGGGGGCCGGGGGGCCACTGAATGTGAAGCCAAAAAACAACTGTGGCTTCAACAAGAGATACAGACGCAAAGTCACAACAAGTTCAAAAACACCTTAACTAACCAGTGGTGCTCAAGTCACAAACAATCCTATCTGGAAAAGAATACCTTTTGCCTGTGGGGTAGGGGGGCACTGACTGCAGAGTACAGCAGTGCAAAACCAATAAAAGATACCACAATGGCTGTACAAAATCATGCAGGTGCAGTGGATAGCAGGTGCACACTGCTGCACCTGCAATTACACTGTGACACAATAAAAGGTGCATTATTTGATGTCACGCACTGCACACACTCACACACACACACACACACACACACACACACACACACACACACAATGTGTCTACAAGTAAAGCGTAGCAAATTGAAAACTTCACCACTATACAATGTATTTTAAACTACCTAAAATGATGCACTGCTGCACCAGGTCCACAACACACACAATGAGCAGACAAATGTCAACAATTACTGAAAATATTACTGTATGTACATTAACACAGTCAGTTATACGAAACAAATATAAACAAAAAACAAAGAACTCCCTATTTCTCCAACTTAAGTCTATGTACACTACAGATATGCCCCTTCCCAAAGCACACGTCCAATGTCTCTCAGTACACAGACTGAATGTTATACATTAATATTCAAACTCCACACATATACAATAAATGCTTGATGATATGAGCACAGGAGGGTTTCCTACAATCGATGAACTAAAGTTTTAGCAGAAGAAATTACTCAAAAAGGCTTATTTAACAGCTTTTAGAAGGTTTGAATCGCAAAGAGCTCTCAGAGCAGACTGTCTCCAACAGCTTCCTGCACACACTACCCCGAACTGAGGCTGTGTAGAACAATCTAGAGCCCATGTGAGCTGAAATCCCATGAATCACTGCAAAATTCACCTTTGGAGCTTAAAACAAGGCTAACTGAGGCGAAGTACATTGTTTTCAATGTACTTCGCTTTAAAATTTGTGGAGTAGTGATTTGGGGAAGGCAGAGTAATGCGAAGTCATTGTTTTCAATGGACTTCACTTTACCTATTATGACGTGAAGTACTCCACTTTGCGCTGCAGAGCACTTCGTGACTCCGCCTTCACTCTGTGAATCACTCTGCGGAGTGAATTGAGGCCACTTCATCCACCACTATACCTAGTTGAGGGTTGAGGTGGCTTTTTTCATCAGATGATGTTTTACAAGCACTAGGAATTTATCCATGTCTATAAGGAGGCAACATGGACTAGTGGCTATAGCACTGGCTTGGCAACCAGGTTTAGATATCAGGAAACCAAGGTTCAAATCCCAGTGGAACCACTTGCTTGCTGTGTGACTTTAAGCAAGTCAGTTAACCTCTCTATGCCCCAGTGCACCTAGTAGTAAATATTGACACATGCAGGACCCCACTGAAATTGAGGTATTACATCTTAGTGAATTTTCCTTCCATCAAAGTGCTACCCATCCAACTTCAGGGCTCTCACCAATGCAGTAGGCATTTAATGCACTTCTTCAGGTGTAGTTATAACACTGGAGGCATAGTGAAAATCTTTCATACTACCTGCTGTGTCGATCCTTGCTCAGATCTTGCCAACACTCGAAAGGATTTCACTGAAGGAGGTGGGTTTTCTGAAATTCTTTTGATTTGACTATGACTGGTGGAACTGTCCAGTAAAATATGTTGTCCTTGATATGACATGAGGGGCCTAGAGTCCTGTCTAACCTTAAATTACAATGTTATCATGACCATCCAATCATGGCTGGCCCATGATCACAAAGGAATCCCCTCCATCATAAGGTGAAGACAACAACAGTGCTGATAGGTTTTAACACTTTATTTTTACCTGTTTTGCTGAAATATCACTGCATTCTGTTGTTGCCTTAATTAACTGAGCTGCAGGATCTTTAACTGTGTTAAATTAGATAGTAAAGCAAATCAGCTCTGTGATATTTCTTTGTCTGCTCCCAGCCAGCCTGCAAACACCTTACCTTGCCCATAGTAACGATTAGAGAAAAAAAAAAGTTAAATAAACAAAGGAAACGCTTAACCCCTTCACTAATCTGCTTGCAAGTGTATTTAAACTGCCTTCCTTTCACTCCTCAGGCAGTACCTGCAAGCAGAGGCGAAGCACCGGGGCTCTCTCCCACCCCCCGAAAGGAGCTCCGTGCTCCAGGAGGTCGCAAGGGCCTTTCCAAGCTAGTGGCTGTCCCACAAAAAGCCGCAAGGAGCATCGCGCTCCACCAGCAGAGAGGGCTTGACTCCAACTCATCAGAGGCTCTCACTGCTCCATCGACGCCAGATCCCTGCCTGCAATGCATCAAGGTAGCTGAACGAACTGACTCTCTGCACACAGGGAGCAGATCTGTGTTCAGCCCCGCAGTTGCTGTGCGACTGCTCCCCGGCCCCAATACCCTCCCACCCTTGGCTGGTGTTACTTTTATAGTGTTAAACCTTGCGATATCTTGCAGCTATCGCATTTTTTTCTATCAGCCTACTTCTCCATTAGCTCCTTATACTCGTTGGGCACTAATAGGAGCCTGATTTTTAACTGAGTATTTCTACTCTCTCCCCAAAGATAGAAGTCTTTTGACCTGCCAGCCAGGTAGCAATCACTGCTGGAGCATAAAACTTGGTCTGCACTTCGTAGATTGGCAACTGCACTGTCCTCTCTGCCCTACACTATTTATTCCTCCTACAGAATGTCCCTCTCACCCCTGTTGGTTCTCCTAATGGGGACACTTTGTCTGCTGATTCTCTCTGCACTCACTTGTCCTAACACTCCTACCTCAACTATCACTGCTCACTCACAAGATGCCTTTTACTTCTCCAACATTCTAGCTACAGCTGCTCCCACTTCTCTTCCCCCAACTACTCATCAGTAAGCGGATGTGGCTGCTTGCCAGGTACCTCAAACAGAAATTGAAGCTCTTCATTAGAATTACAGGCAGGTTCTGTTGTATCATTTCGATCTGGATCTTTCTCCTGTCACTCGTGCTAGCCGGGGACATAGAGGTTAATCCAGGTCAGCCTCATGCTCCCTTCCAATCTCTGCCACCCCCAGGTACCTCTCTTCCTAAATCTAGCAGTCTGACTTTTGCTCACATTAACACCAGGAGCCTTCTAGCCAACCTCCCTTACCTTCAGGTCTGGGTGAGTACGAACGGCCCTGACATCCTTGCCTGCACAGAAACCTGGCTAAAGCCTGCTGTCACTGACTCTCAGTGTTCCTTTCCGGGATACAATATGTTACGTACTGACCAACCTGGGGCAAAAAGGGGTGGCGGTCTTGCTCTCTACTATAAGAAGCATCTTAACATCACTCTCCTGAAGGATCCCACACCATCTAATTGTGAAATCCTTCATTCCCTCCTTCTTCTGGGGGGAGTCAAAAACCTACATATTTTTTTGTATCTATGTCCCTCCTAAAAATGCCAGACAAGGTCTCTCTGAACTCTTGGAAAACCTAATTACAACAGGCAAAAATGACATTATCTACCTTGGGGATTTTAACCTTGACTGGTCCGAGAACAGCTCAGCCAACCTATCCTCCATGATTAGTAAGGCAAACCTATCCCAGATCATACAGGTACCCACCAGAGTTTCACAGGGCGGCGTCTGTGCCACCCTGCTTGACTGGATACTCACAAACAGAAAGGAATACGTTACTTCGGCTGGAGTGCTTCATGACACCATTAGTGATCACTATCCTGTTTACTGTGTCTGGAACACTGTCACCCCCTCCTTCCCACCTAAAATAGTCACATTTCCTAACCTCTCCCACCTAAATGCTGATGCTTTCATAAATGATCTCAGTCTGATTGACTGGTCTCCTCTCTACTAATCTAAGGACATTAACTACGCAACTGACTATTTCAACTCCGTCCTGCTAGCATTATAAAACTTACATATCCCAGTCACCACACGCTGGGTGGCAGGGATAGTAGCCAAGTGGCTAACGTGCCACTTGCTTCAACTTCTCAAAAGCAGGGACAAACTCTGGGCAGTGTGGAAGGTATCCCATCTCTGCACTGACTATGAAGCCTATCAAGCCTCATGGAATAAATGCAAAAGGGAAATTCGCCTTGCCAAAAGTACCTATTACAAGAACCTCCTAAAATCCTCTTCCAAGCACCCACAAAAGTACTGGGCCCAAATAAAGGAAATTCTTGGCAATGAAAAGCAGCAGTCCCCAACTGACATGAACATTCATGTTCACTGCACAACCCAAGTACAATTGCCAACTTCTTCAATTCCTATTCATGCTTCAGGTGCATCCCAGACTAATCTGCGTCAAGATTACCATCATCATGCCCTTCCTCATCTCACACTCCACCCACCCTTGTGCTGGCTCCAACCTCTTACTGAGAAGTACGTAAGCTACTTAACTCACTCCCGGCAACTGGGGGCAAGGTGCCGGACGGAGTCCTTCCTGGTATCCTCAAGCAGTTTGCACCATGGCTGACCAAGCCTGTCACTTGGCTTTTCAACCTCTCGATCCGTACGTCCACTGTTCCATCTATCTGGAAAATGGCCAGAACCATCCCGAGTTACAAAAAGGATGATGTCAAACTCATGACAAACTACCGACCAATCTCCCTTCTACCTACGCTCAGTAAGCTCCTCAAGAAAATAGTCCATCGCCAACTTGCTGAACACCTTGCCAAGTTTAATCTCCAAACCCCCTCCCAACATGGATTTAGACCGGGCCACAGCACCACTACGGCTCTGATACAACTTACCAGTGACATAAAATGCAATATGGACCATGGACTTCTCACTGGAGCCATCTTTATTGACCTGTCCAAAGCTTTTGACATGGTTCATCACTCTCTCATACTAAAGAAGCTCCAAACTATTGGTGCCTCTGACCCGACTCTATCCTGGTTAAGCAGCTACCTGGGTAATCGCACTCAGGCGGTAGCTTTCCACAAGGCTCTCTCCTCCCCCATAAACATCTCATGTGGAGTCCCACAGGGGTCCACACTTGGTCCTCTCCTCTTTTCCCTCTTTCTAAATGATATCACTGCTCTCTCCCAACACAGCTGCACTCTTATGTACATAGATGACCTAGTACTCTACTCCTGATCCAAATCAATAGATGTCATCAACTCCACTCTCTCAAATGACTTTCAGGTCCTTCAACACTGGCTCTCGAACAACCATCAAACCCTTAACCAGGATAGAACTTGTGCTATGCTGTTCGGATCTACAAAAAAACTACCTTCAACTGCCCCCAGACTCTCGGTTCATTGCCTTGATGGCTCCCCCATCACCAACACAGCGTCCATCAAATACCTGGGGGTCACACTTGATCCCTCCCTCGACCTGTCTTTACACATCAACATGGTTTGCCGAGCTGTCAATGCAAAAATTGGTGGCGCCTATCATGTACACCACTCCCTCACTCCCTCGGCCAGACTTGCAGTGGCTAGGGGAATTCTCTTACCCCAGCTCCAATATGCCCTTCTCATTATGTATTCTGCCAACTCTTCTATACTCAGTAAATGAGATACAGTATATAACAACACCTGCAGATTCGCCTTAACTGCCCCACGCCTCACTCATCACTGCCTCCTCTACTCTGGTTTAAACTGGCTATCACCTAAGGATCTAAGGGCCTACTCACTGGGATGCTTTATTGACTCGCTGACTAGACCTAGCCCTGACAAACTGGCGAACCTGATGACTCCTACCTCCTATACCCGTTCCCTCAGATCCTCTACTATCCCTTTGCTCTCAACCAGACTTTGCACTACAAAAATGGGCTAACAGGCATTCTCTCACTTTGCTCCTAAGTTCTGGAACTCTCTCCCCCTACACATTAAAAACCCTGCCTCCCACCGGGAATTTAAATGCTCTCTTTTCTCTCACCTGCATGACGGTGGTCACTGCAAGTGCTTGTAATCTATTTCACCCTATTGCTGGCCTGTGGCACGGACACAAGCCTAGTCTTGTTCTGCATGTAACCTATTATGTTTGTATTTGATGGAGATTATTACTTACTGCTCTAATAAACTACATTTGTTGTTACTGCTCCTGCTGTCCTATGTGTACCTTATTGTCATGATGTGCTACTGTAATATGTATACATTGTCCTGTACTCTCCCGGGTCGTGCCTGAAAATAGGCAGGTTTGTTGCCTAGTGCACTTACCCGGTTACCAAAAGCTAATAAATAAATAAATAAAATAGTGCTGATGTGAGCACTGAATTCTGGGCCTCAAAGCAATAAGTTTCATGGAAAAAACAGTTCTTTGCAAATCAGGAGACTATGGACTGGGTTTTCAAAGGTCCTGGAGATTATAGCAAAATTATTTCAAGTTTCAGGACTACTAGAGAAGCAATCTTGAGCTCTAATGTGAGCCATTTTAGCACATATTTTGTGTGTGTGTGTGGGGGGTTATACTGCTGCAGTTGCCAGTTTGGGCCATTTATGAATAAAACTGCTACAGTGGGGATGCATGTCATTTTATTTTTAATTTTACAGAAAAAAATACTTTTTGGTATTGACATCTTTTTAAAGGGGGACTGCTATTCCCATATCCAGCCTCCTGTGTGTAACCCCTAGGTGGCACTATCCCAAGGGCTACTACCCCTGCCTGCTTGGCTAGTTGCAGGTTAAGAGGCCTGAGTTCTGAAACGGGTGCCTCCACCCGGAGGTCGGGGTAGGTAGTGGTCAAACTAACGTGGGAACAGCCCTCCGGGACACTGTAACCCCCCTCTTTCCTTACTAGTGGCCAGAACAATACACAATAATCACTTTCACAATACCCCTGATACACCACACAAGTACCCACACTGTTTGCACTTACCACCAGGGCTTTCTTCTGGCCCGGTCCTGTTGACCCCCTGTAAAACAAGGTTATACACAGCAAATAACAGCAGTACAGTACTCTTGCACAAACTGGAACCACAGTCAGGGTAAATGCAAAAAAGAGTTAGATCTGATTTACTTAAGGGGCTAGAACAAGGGAGGGGCGTAATCAGGTTAATTTGCTTAAAGGCTGTATCAATCAAACAGTAATGCATGCACTTTAGGGTTCATAAACAGTCACACACTCTGGGTACCCAGATGGAGAATGGTGGGCTAGCCAGGAACGTTGCAGCTGGTTGGGGCCCTGTGATGGAAGAAAACAATATGCACAACACACACTATTTGTAATCTGGAGCCGAAGGGCTCAGTTCATGAAAAGAAAACAAGACAATCAAATGACAAACTTTTAGATTAGGCTGTTGTTGCAGGGAGCTACCCTGATTATTACTCACGATACCCAAGACTGGACACGGGCTGGATGAAAATCGAGACAGCAGGTGGTTAATCTGGAGTGCCAGGAGAAGTAGGGCCCACATGATTTGCCGAGGTGTCGTTCTTGTTCAAGCGTGGAGCAGGGGACTGATCCCAAGGCAGGTTTCTTGTTGGTGGCTTTCTCTGTGTAGTGGGGTAGTCTGGCAGGGCCAGCATGGTATGGCCCAGGCCGAATGGAGATGAACACGGATTCAGTCCGATTAGGCTAGATAAAGCTTCCAGCAAGCAGAACACAGTTCACACAGTAGGGAACCAAATCACAACCCACTTTCAATACACAGCACATTTACATGTAAAGGATTCTACAGTACCAGCAAGCAGAACACAGTTCACACAGTGGGGAACCAAATCACGAATCACTTTCAATACACAGCACATTTACATGTAAGGAAATTCTACTGTACCAGACAAACCGCTCTCCGGTCATGATTGCAGAGTCTCTGCACAAACCAGGGATTCAAAAGCAGCTGGAAATCCTGACAGGCCGATCGCATTCAGCAAATCTTTGGTCTTCTTCAGGTATTAGCCTGGTAAAAAATCAGTGGCTTACTTCGCTTTCACAAACTTGGATTTAGCCTGAAATAATTCTCTTCTCTCCCTCTCAGGGGCAGCAGGCAGACATGTAGGCCACAACTCAGGCCTTTCCACAGTTCTCCCATGCAAAACTACTCAGACGGTTGCTTGACTGTCTCAAGCTCTTGCTCCTTAAGCTCCCAATTGAGATTTGACTCAACTGCCAGCAAGCCAGGGACTTTCCCCAGAATCCAAAAGGTTTGGTTGGCTGATCTGTCTGCCAATCACAACAAAGGCTCCCCCTTCAGGTGCAAAAAGGTGCCAAAAGTCCAAAACTACAATTCCTTCAGATTTTGACTCCAGGCAGCTCCTGTATTCCGGCTCCATTTTAGGTCCCACCAGAACTGATTGTTCCAATTTGCAGTCCAGGACTAAGGTAGTGGAGATAAACAAAACAGTCCTTGCTGCAAAGAGGGCAGGTTAGACAAACTACATTATCATTATCACTCTAAATGATTTTCAGCAAATAGTTACATCTTTCAACAGAGCTTCCTCTCAGATTAGTTATGACTACAATCCAGGCAGCTCATAAAGAGAGTACACAGAGGCTATACAGGCACTCTCTGGCAATCACATTTAAATTGCTAAAACGCAGGACACCAGCCTGGCAGTGAGCATTTAGGCAAGCTTGAGGAAGACTTTTCAGGAACCCCCATTTGTAGGGGGGTTACATGTGTAGTTATTTATTTTAGTTATTTATTTAGTTAGACAGTATGGCAACAGGAAGCACACTGAGACAGAGTGTGCTTCCTGGTGAAGCCTGGGGAAAAGAAAGAATTGGATAACATGCTTTTAAATGTATACCATGCCATTTAAATATATGCAGCCCCCTATCCAAGCATGCAGAGCTGGAGGCATGGGTCTCCTTCTATAACCCCGACGTTCTCAGCATCTCAGAGTCTTGGCTAAAACATGCCACCTCTGACTTCAGCTGTTACTTGTCTGGTTATATCTTGTTATGTAATGACTGTAGCAGCTCCAAGAGAGGAAGTGGAGTACTCCTCTACTTCAAAGACACTCTCGACTCCTCCTTAACCTGCCACTTAACTGTTGTCTCTCCCAGTGAGTAGCTAATTACAGAAGCAACCATCGACTCCTCAAAAAAGCTTTACATTGGTTACTGCTATAATCCTCCCAAGGGTGGTATAGCTGGGCTTACTCAGCTACTGAATTGCATAGCGACCCTCTCCCCCCCAAGGAGATCATTATAGTGGGGGACTTTAACCTTAACTGGGATGGAGACACACACAGAGTGCTATGATCTCCTGAAACAATTTAACCTCACCCAGCTCATCACCGCACCCACTGATTGCAATAACCGGTCCCAAACCCACTCCATGCTGGACTGGATCCTGATGAATCACGATGACAAGATCCATCAGGCAGGTATTCTATCCAACTCTATCAGCAACCACTCTCCTACCTATTGTGTCTGGTCCACCAAATCTCCTCAACCCCCACCCAAATACCTAACCTTCAGGGATTTCTCTAAATATAACGTCACCCGTTTACTTGCCGACGTTAGGGCAATAATTTGGTCTGCCCTGCCATCTATGAAGGATGTTTCCTCAGTTCTGGGTTTCCTTATCTCTGCCCTTTCTGACATTCAGGACAACCACTTCTCCCTTACCACTCATAGAATGTGTGAGGGCGATACTCGATGTCTCACAAGGGAACTCATCAAATTGATGAAACAGTGTGATGCCAGATGGGCAACCTACAAAGCCTCCCCCTTCCTACCACTCTGGAATGAGTACAGATCCCTGAGAAACCTCTGTAAAAGGAGGTTAAACTCATGTAAAGCAGAGTACTTTTGGAATCTCCAGTCTCACAGTCTCGGCAACCCGAGGCATTTCTAGTCTGCAATTCGTTCCCTGGTTGCCCCTAGCACCAAGCAAGCTCCCTTACAAATTTCCCCTCTGTCAGGACCATAATTGACCCAACTAAAGTTGCCAGTGCCCTCAGTGTAAAATTTGCTAACATATCTAACCTCCATACAAAGCTTCCTCGTTACAATGCCGGGCCACTCTCTCTTGGCCAGTCCACTGAAGGCCGTAATATACCACCTTCCATTTCATGGCCATCCCCCTCCTGGAGACCTCTAGTCTCTCCTAAGCCTCACAAACAAGGGAAGTGCTGGCAGTGATGGTCTTTCCACCCCCTGCCCCACCCGCACTTTCTGAAAATGATTGCCCTTGACATTGCTATATGTATGACGAAGATCTTCAACTATTCCCCCTTTTATATAAACAGGCTAGGGTTATTTCTATTGTTAAATCTGATGATCCCCAGCAAATGGACAACTACTGCCTTATCTCCATCCTTTCACACTTCAGTAAACTCGAAAAAGTTGTCCACTGCCAGATCTCAGACCATGTTACAAAATGCAATCTCCTTTGCCCCCAGTAGCATGGTTTCAAGAAAGGTCATAACACCACCATAGCTCTGACCTGTTTCATGGACCATGTTCTCCATAATATGGACGCTGGTAACATCACAGTTGCCGTTTTTATTGAACTCTCAAAGGCCTATGACCTGGTAAATCATGGCATCCTCCCTGAAAAACTGTGCAGCATTGGTTGTTCCCCAACATCCATTGCCTGGTTTCAAGATTACCACTCTGACCACATTCAAAGAGTCTGTCTTGGGGGTGCCACTTCCTTTGCCATGCCTGTTACCACTGTGGCTCCTCAAGGTTCAATCCTTGGACCCCTTTGATTCTCACTCTTTGTGAATTTCCTCCCTAAGGATAGTCTCTCATGTAAATCATTACTCTATGTGGACGACCTCATATTATTTCACAGTGACTGATCCCTGGCCAGCCTCTCCTCTACACTCTTTGCAAACTACTGTGTCATCTATGAGTGATTCCCAAGCAACAGGTTACTTGTCAATGCAAAGAAGTCCAAAGCTATGCTCTTCAGCTCCAAATGTTCTATCCACTGATGGTATGCTCCTGGAGACTGTTACCTCCTTTAAGTACCTTGGCATCAAGCTTGATCCGGCACTGACCTTCTCTGAACACGTTGATGTCACTACCTGACATATACATCACAAATTGGGAGCTGTGTACCAGATAATCAACTACCTCACCCCTGAAGCCCAGCTAGCCATTGCCCATGGCATCCTCCTCCCACTAAAGGACTATGGCTCTCCTATGTATGCACTTACCTCTTCCTCTGGACTTGCTAGGTTAAACTCTACCTATAGTAACATTTGTAAGTTTTCCCTTCTAGCACCCACTTTTACTCATCACTTCACCCTCTATCAGACACTTGGATAGCTCCCTACACAGGCCCCATGACTACTAGCTAGGTTGTACAGTTGATAAGGCCATCAAGGATAAGGTTGGATCCCCTCTCTCCTCCATCCCAAAACATGCCTCCATGACCTATGTAACTTCTCTAGCCTTTTGTTGGAATGCCTATAGGTTTCCACTTGTATGGGCCAAAAAGTCCTCTCCTCTGCTGCTCCTAACCTGTGGAACGGCCCACAGGCTTCCCTGCTGTCCTTTAACTCCCACCATCATTTCAAATATCTCTACAAAGTGCACCTAATAGCAATATTCAAATGCTTCTGTCCCCCTGGTTGAACGACACGTACATGATTTTACTTCCCTCCTGTGCTTGGCAGTTTCCCATCTACCAAACTGATGATCTGTGTGACTTATATTTTTCCTGTTTTACTTCCCTGGCTGTTATGCCTTGCATTATTTGCTTATCCTTTGTTCAAAGTAGTTGTAATATGTCTCCATTGTTTGTCCTATATGGTACCAAATGCCTTGATTCTTGCTGTATTGTATTGTCTTGTATCATATCATATCATATCATATCATATCATATCATATCATATCATATCATATCATATTGTATTGTATTGTATTAGATCGTATTGCATTAAAGGAATAATGCATGACAGGGTGTGTGTTGTGCTGGGATAATGCCACACCTGGGGGATTGGGCACGAGGCCACAGGCCGAGAGCATCCAATGCCCCAGGCATGGCATCATCCCAGCATGACACACACCCTGGAGTGAATATTCCTATTATACAATGGCTTGTTGTTATATATAAAATAAAAAAATATATTTTAAAGAATGTTTTTATTAGTGTGGAAAAATATTTTTGTTTCTTAAGAGGAGATGCAAACAAAAGAGAGTAGGCTGCTCTTTAATGATGAGACTAGACCTGTGGCATTATGCTGGGATAATGCCATGGGTCCAGCCCCAAACTGACCAATCACAGTCCAAGATTCTTTCTTGCCATTGTATAATGTATTATATTATGCCCTTTCTGTCATCATCGGCCCAGGTCATGCCAGAAAATGGTCCTTGGATCAGCGCACCTGCCCAGTAAACAAATACATACATACATACATAAACAAATAAAACATGCTTAGAAATATAAAATAGGCAAATATGCAGAACTACGACTTGGGTGATAAACAGAATACAAATTAGATAATCTACAGAGATACTTTTTAGGCAATGGAAGAGATACAAATCTGGTAATATACTAAAATACAAATACAGAAATAGTATGCATATAGGTGCTGCAGGAGCAAAAAGGCACAACAGCACAATATCCAAAATAGTGGCAGTGCAAAAGTCAGGGTATATTGCACACTTAGGGGTAAAGATGGCCACTGTCCTGGACTGACGGTCTACAGCAGAGAATAAAAGAAAGCCTCTTAACTGTTTTCTGTCCTGAAATTATATTAATTCTAGTATTTCTAGCCATATTTATTAATTTAGATACATTTTAGTTTTTGGTGGTTGATAATGACCTAAGTCTAGGTGATTGTTATGTATGTTTAGCTTGTTCCCCACCTTGCTGATCTCGTGCTTTTTGCCTACCTGCTTATTGTTTGTTTCCCGAGCAGTTGTTCTGAGAAGAGACTGCTAGCTTGAAGTTTCTTTTCTCCTGCCTGGTGAAAATTCCTGAGTCATCTGTTTCCTAGGCTGTACCACAAGAGGACCATGCAATCATTGGAGCTCCGTAGTTCTGAGGAATGTATACGATAGGATGCAGAACTCTTCTGTGGTCTGGTAACTGTTGCACACATATTTGAGTGAGGGACAGTAGTGCTCAGCCATTGATCTGTGCCACATGTTTTGATCTGCACTGAGAAGTGAGCCACTGCCATTATATCTGGAGGGAAAGCGGCGTCAGATTTCATACGTGCCAAGCCGATGCAACCCATGTAACTTTTCATCAGTTTTTTTTTTAAATAATAATTTTTATTGTTTTAACAAACAAAACAAAAAAACAACATTCAAATATATAATGCAATACATTTACATAAACTTACATAGGCTATGCAACAACTGCATATGTTAAAAAGGCATGTTTGAGCAATTTGGCTATTAGTAACTGACTAGATAATTAACATATTAACAACAACTCTGACTCTTCAAAAAGATAACCTATGATGCATGAGCAATAGAAGCAGTCAGAGAACATTTAGGTGAGAGCATATTAATGCAAATGTTTAACAAGCAGTTCTTCAATCAGCAAGGAGTTTGAAAGAGGAGCCCCACATTTCATTAAATTTGTCCATTTTTTCCTAGTATAAGATGAATTATTCTTTCATTGTTTCATTGTTTGCCGTGAGTCACATTTGGTTGTACCATTCCTGCATTACAGGGGTTTGTGGACCTTTCCAGCATCTTAGTAGGATACGTTTAAGACTAGGGGTTGCTGCTAAAATGCAGAACTTCTGAACAAAGTAAAGGCTGGCTGGGAGATGGTAATACATCAAGGATGAATACTGGAGGGGAGAATGGAATTTGAGTAACTTTTTCACATACTAAGTGGATAGTATGCCACAAATTAACAATTTTGGGGCAGCTCCACAGCATGTATGTGAGGTCTACTTTATCCTGGTTACATCTCCATCACATACTGGCATGAATAAAGCCAAGATTATGCAACTTAACTGGTGATAAGTAAAAGCATTGTTGGGTTTTGTATTAAATGAGCTTACCTTGAACCTCTCAGTCAATTCGATAAACAAGCTTCCAAGTGGATTTCCAGTCCTCAGAGGGAAGTTTGTTAATTCCCTCTGTTCCTTAACTTGTAGTGTGTGGGATAGACAGGAAGAGGAACGAGACAATATTTTATAGATTAAACCAGCACCTCTCTTTAATAGACAAATGTTAATTGTTTGAGACCATTCCGAATTTGGAGGAAGTGAGTAGTTGGGCAGGAAGACATTTTGTTTAAGGGTCTCTCAGCTGTAAATAGTAACAGAATGGAAATTTGTGCAGCTTAAACTTTTTTCTTTAGGTTCAGCAAGTTACATTAAAATATTAGAATCACTAAACAACACATTCTTAACCTTAGTCATACCTGCTTTAGTCCATTCTGGCTTCATTAATAATAACCTGTTTGAGTTAATGAGGCGGTTGACCAAATTGGCATGAACTATAAGGGCTGTTTTTCTGGGCTGATGCTTAAATTTACTTTTTAAAGTACCTTCATAGATTTAGTTATGCATGGATTATCCCTAAATGTAGGAGGAGAAAGAATATACAGTAAATAAAGTCTGGAAAGGAGATGGGCACCAATATTTTGCTTGCCAATGAGAGCCAGAGTGGGTAGCTTTTTTGTTTATCTTGATTGTTCTGTAGATGAAGGGAGCTCTGTATGAAAATAAAGGCCCATGGATACCTTTTCCAACATGATAGGGCAAAGCTGCCCAATCCAAGCTTAACACTGAGCCTGGGTAGTTTGAGGCCCCAAAGAAAATTCAAAGTCATTGTTTCTAGCTTCTTTGGAAGATATTTTACTTAGTAGGGTGGGAATATTTTGAAAGATAAATAACAAATTTGGGGGTACTATTATTATTTTTATACATTGATTTTATCCCCAAATAGTTAAATTAAGATGATTTCATCTATATACCGTAGGTCCATTTCAATGTTTTTAAAAAGTGGAAGAAAGTTTATTTCTAGTAGATTTTCTAGCTTAGTGGTTATTTGGTCCTTATATCAATTATCATTTAGTAACCCACATAAATTCTCTTTAATGATATACAAGAGGTTGGAGTGTGAGGCCTGGGTCTTGTTCCACTTCACTTTAAGACATAGAAACATAGAATGTGTTGTCAGAAAAGGACCAACAGGGTGACCCAGTCTGCCCAGTGTGCCTAGATAGCTGGCAGGTCCTTGTTATTTCCTACTGGACCTGAGATAGATTCAAATTCTAGAGAATATTTTTGAAGTTAGACCTGCATTCCACAGTTCTGGTGAGGGTTCATAAAAGGTCATCTGCAAAGGCAACTATTTTATGGTTTTGTGGACCTATTTGAATGGCTGTAATTCTTGGATTTCCAACTAAAGTTCTTATGAGTGGCTTGATTGATAGAATAAATAAGTACAGAAAAAGGGGACAACCCTGCCTTGTTCCTTTAGATGCTTTAAAGGAAGAAAAGAGTACCTCATTAGTTAAAATCTGGGCAGCAGAATCCTTGTAAAGTAATTGGCCCATGAGCAAAATTGCCCTCTGCATCCATAATGTACAAGAACTTGCAGTGCATGGTCCCAGCTTAAAGTATCAAATGCTTTGAATATACCCAGTGACAATAGAAGGATCTTTATAACATGGGTTGACAATAGGGATAAAAGTCATTGGCCAAACAGCATCACCTGACCATGGATTAAATTAACTATTTAATATACAGTTGGGGTGAGACACCCAGTCATCCATGGGCAGAGCAGGACTTATTGTCAGTGGCAACACTGAGCAGTGAAAGGCAGCCATGAGACATCTGCTGAAGCGAGAGAGACCCAGCACTGTCATTTGTTGCACGGTGCAAGAGGAATGGAAGAACTTGATGGCTGCCTGTCACTGCGTTACCCATGCCATGGCAGGGTACAACTGGGCAAACCATCATTTACAGAAAGTGAAAGACAGAGAGAGAGTAACAGCGACATAGCGATATATAATGATGAATTCCTGCACTGTCCTCTGTCTCTCTGTCTGTGCAGTCCAAGTTTGGAAGACAGCAATGGATGTTATGAGCCATTGGAACATACTCAATGTCTCTTGTTGCCCCTTCCCTGTGCAGCTGGTTGGCTTCCCCTCAGCATTACATTGTCACCGTTGCTTTACAGGCTTGCAACTACCCTTCCCCCCGCCTCCCACGGCCTCCATCCATACAGTAAGCAGTTCACCCAGGTGCTACTCAGAGCAACAGTGCATTGTGGTGTTCGTTGTGTCTTGCAACTTAGACAGTGACAGATAGTTGTGGTGCCAAACAGCCAATCATGGGCAAAGAGGGAGAGAGAGATACACACACACACACACACTGTGCTGCCAGCAGAGAGAGAGAGAGAGAGAAGAATAAGTGACCCCATGAGTGTGTTGCCAGGGCAGGGAGAGAGAGAGAGTGCAAATGCAAGAGGCACATAAAGGGGACCAACCTGCGGCAAAGTATGCTGGCTGAGACAGTTACTCCTGCCCTGAATGCCACTGCATGTGTCTTGGTGGGGGAAGGGTACCACCAGCAGCTGGTATTTCACACATGTTAATTGTACTGTGAATAAGAGAGAGGGAGATACTCACAGA
Organism: Neoceratodus forsteri; assembly: GCA_016271365.2. Taxonomy (NCBI): domain Eukaryota; kingdom Metazoa; phylum Chordata; order Ceratodontiformes; family Ceratodontidae; genus Neoceratodus; species Neoceratodus forsteri. The sequence goes on from CM028137.1 coordinate 235,859,752, forward strand.
GGATGAGCGAATGCGACATGCAGCACACCACATGTAGTGCTAGTGTCTATGCAACAGCTCTAGTTTGTGTGTGTGATGGGCAGCTGAGAGATGTGGAAAAGGTGTACTCCGGTCACAGTTGTTGCACATTGCATGACACAGAATGACAAAAGAGAGGAGAGATCAAGTCATATAGAGCAAGCAGCAACCACAGTTGTCATCCGGAAGCTGCATCTGTGCCTGTTGCATTGGGGTAGAACAGCGGTAATCGACCATTGAAGGCATGACACCCAACATTTTTATGCAAAAGAAATGTCACAGTTCATGTCTCATGTCAAACACTTCTACATGCATAACAAGCAGACAGCATGCATTTTTTCTTAGGGACTACTTCTCAAGACAGCAGGATACAGTCCCTTTTTTCCCTTGAAACAGGAGGAATGGACATTTTTTTGGAGTACTACCTTGCCCTCAACATAACCCATGTTATAAGCACAATAACCCACTCCAGGGTATGGGGTTATAGGCATTTAGTCCATGCCTGGGGCATTGTGAGGACATTCAACCTGTGGCCTCATACCTCACAATGCACCCCAGGCATGGATTAAATGCCTATAACCCCATACCCTGTTGCAGGTTACTGCTAACTTATTTTTGTTGATTGCTCAGAGGACGTTCTTCAGTCTTCCAATACTGTCTGAGCCCAATCTACTCTTCACAAATGCCAATTGCTCTTTTCCTATTGGTCTATAACTACAGCTAGAATTTTCTGTGTTAAAATGTTTGTCAAGATTTTATAATCACTGTTCATCAGTGAGATGGGCCTGTAGCTTGTGCAGTCTAGGAAGTCTTTATTATTTTTATGAATTACAGCAATTAGAGCCTTGCTCATGGTGGCTGGAAGGGATATAGTTTGCCTGGTCTCCTCAAATTTGTAATGCAAATACGTAACTCATTAGCTCAGTTTCTAACAGTTTATAATATTCCCCCAGAATACCATCTAGGCCAGGAGCTATTCCAGGCGAAAGTTGTTTTATGGCACTTCTTATTTCCTCTGTGGTGTTGTTCCTGCCTAATCTATCTTTGCAGTCAGGTGAGAGGGAAGGAAAGTGTAGTGATGATAAGAACATTTATATTTTATGTCTTTCTAGCTCACAATCCTTTGGGTATAGATCTGATAGTAAAAGTCTTTAAATGTTTTGTTAAGATCTTGATTTTTACTAAGGGTTACACCCTGTAAGCCTCTGATCTCTGGGACTGTGTTTCAGTTCTGGATTTTCTTCAGTCAGAAAGCTAATAATTTACTAGACTGTTTGCTAGATTCACAATACTGTATTTCTGTTTTACATGGAACAAGGCGTAGTCCGCTTGTTACAACAGAATTTTATTAACTTTAAATTTAGCTTGTGTTAGCTTAAGTATGAGCTGTCTATCCATAGAGTGTTTAAGCTGTGTCTCAGGTTTGTTCAATAAGTTCAGATTGCTTGCCTAAAAGAATATTACGATTTTCTTTCTTCTTTAAAGTGGAGAACTCAATCATTCTTCCCATTACAGAGACCTCATATGCCTCCCATCAACAGGTTTGCAATACTGTCCCAGTATTGTTTAACTGAAAGTATTCCTTAGTTTTTTAGTGATCCAGGCTATGATTTTGTTCCTTCAGTAGTGAGGTGTTTAACCTCCATCAGTATTCTTCTGGACATCCTTCACCCAAACTGATATGCAGACTTATCAGGGAGTGGTCAGAGATAGCAGTATCATCTATGCAAGCATTTACAATTGAATTGTTACATTTTTTAGATACAAAAAAGTAATCAATCCTGCTATGGGTTAGATGTCTGTAAGAGAAGAAGGTGAAGTCATTCTCCAGTGGATAAAATAATCTCCAAAAATCAGAGAGATCAGGGTCATCCATTAAAGTAGACTGCCTGGACTTTGTACTCAAAAGTGACATTTTGGGAGATTTTTTTTTCGAGGACAGGGTCCAAGATCTCATTAAAATCTCCATCTACAATTTTTACATAGCCAAGAAGTTCACTCAGTTCTGCCATAAACATGCTGAAAATAGATCCTGTTTTGCATTGTGGGCATAGACGTTACAAATAATCACATTTTATCCACTTAGAGTGTCACACAGAATGTGATATCTGGGCTCTGGATCAGATACATGAGCTGACTTCACAAAGTTCAAACCCTTTTTTGTAGGAATGGCTGTTTCCCTTTATTTACAATTGAAATGACTGTACTCCACTTGCGCCGCCCAGGATCTTCAAAGCTTTTCACATTCTACTTGCTCTGCTGTGGATGGGTTTCCTGAAGGAGGACAATATCTGCCTTTTTTTGTTCAGGTGACTGAGTGCTTTCTTTCCTTTAGTTGGGGAACCTAGTCCCTTAACATTCCAGAAGATGAAACAGTGAGATTACATAGTTTATGCTCTCTTACAAACACTTTATACTAATTGCAGATATGTTGCATTTATGTTGCAAAACAAAGCCAGTATCTACTTTTTCTTAAGTGACCAATAGCTTATGTAAAGAAATGTGCATGAAAGAATTAAAAAGGAAAAAAGGAAAACACAGAATAAGAAACAAGTTAGTTAAAAAATAAAAGTAGTTTAAAACACAGTTGCTGAACTGCTAGTAATTTACTTACTCAAATCCAGAGAATGCAACTAGTGTCAAAAAGACATAAAACAATGAGTAAAATTGTATCAATAAGAAAATATGTCTAGTATTTGGATAAACTTACAGTAGTAGGCTAACTCTACTAAGCCACCTCTAGAGCACCAGACTCAAAGTCCAAGGTGAAAACTGACAACCACTACAACTGGGTGTTAGGTGATATGAAACCAATGCTGCACATTTGAATCAGAATATGAAAATCATATAATGCATTACATAGTACTGCCATAACCATAACGTATCATTTGCAAAAAGGCCTCGATATGTTGTAAACTAATAATTAGGATAGGCTTGTCCCTGTACCAAGGTGAGGGAAGTTGAAGGAGTTATTAATGATCAGATTTTAGACTGAGATAAATTAGTGGCCAATGGCTTCTGGGGTCACCCATTGTCAGAAGTAACTAAGTGCAATCAGTTCAAATTCCCAGGAAACTGTTGCAACCTGACATTTGGAACTCTTGAGGTGGTGGTTCATATTGCTCTTCCAGCTCCCTGGAATCTATTGTGAAGTACCTTATTTCGTAGCTACAGTCATAAGGGATTTATTCTGCACCCACTGAGGTTTGTTAAGTCATGCTGTGACCCTTAATGATATGGTTGTGGATCCCTGTATATGTAAGAGACTGGACTGCAAATAGCTGTGCATTTGGATACAATCAGTGCCCTCACAAGAAAATGTTTGATGCATTATGTGCTGATGCGGCTCTAAAAACAGATGGATTAACTACTCACTATATAGTGGCTATACCAACTGGAGGATAAGCTAAAGCACATTTCTAAAGTCTGGCATGCTGAGATGTTAATTACCTTGCTTATCTAACAAAAAACATTCACCGAAGAAAGTTGCTTAGCTAATTCTGGGGAGATATGATAGAAGTGGGCAGGAATTAGACAGATGAAGCCTGGCATCAGATGTTTACAAGGTATAAACCCAGCTGATGTTATGCTTCCAAGACTGCGTTCTTTGTGTGTATTTTGTTCTTTGTTATGGATGGAACCCCCCCCCCAACGTCTCCCTGGTATGAACCTCATCACAAATGACGTAGCTGTGGGATCCTACAGGAAGCCATGAAGCAAAGACCTAGGACCACAACAGGAGGGAGGCCTGAAATTAACCAGACGGAGCTGTAAGTACTAACCAACACCACCAGGTTACCGACAGAAGGGCTCCAATACAGATACTAACCAACCCCAAGTTAACCGCTATCACCACCTATGGAAGCCCTCCTTCCCACTCATCGCCTTATCACCCCATACGCTATGGTGAAGGCCCCCGCCTCCATAGTAGCCAGGAAGGTACATCCATACCATTGCTCTACCACAGTTTTTAAAATCATAAGGGGATGGGGTGGGGTGTGACAGAAGGCACCCAGAAGGCCCCACGAGTGCCTACAGATACCTGGCTTAGAGTGTAATAGCTGGGAGCAGTAGGCCGTAACCCGGCTTTTGGCATTAGTATAGTATATTAGGGATATATGTGTAGCACTTGGTCCCCACACTAAGACTTTTACATTCAGAGTATTACAGTACTTTCTGAGAAATATTTTGCTCTCCCTGTATCTTATGTGTGATGCAGTGATCTGTAGTTGTGTGCACAGGTTATTACCGAGGGAAAGCAATTCATACTGTAATGTATAAACCATGAGGACCCTCTGCTCCCTGTAACCCTGCAGTAAGGTCATCCTGTCTCTATTGTTATGTACATTTTCAAAACTCAAATAAAAAGTTATTTTATATATATATATATGTGTGTGTGTGTTATCTGGAAGGTTATCAAATCAAATCAAATTTTATTTATAATGCGCTTTTCAAATATCAAAGCACAGACACATAACAAAATAATAATCATCACAATAAATATAAATATAAAAACAGTCAAAAGGCAACAGGGTGACCTATTCAAAGGCTAGTTCAAATAAATAACTCTTCAAAGATGCCTTGAATGACTCTGTGGACAGGCACTCTCGAATCCGATGAGGTAGAGAATTCCACAGGGTTGGGGCCACAAAAGAAAAAGCTCTGGCCCCTGATGACTGAAGGCAAATGCTGGGAATCTCTAGCAATCCCTCATTGGTGGAGTGGAGTGGGCAGAGAGGGCAGTAGGGTCGAAGGAGATCTTGCAAGTAGCTTGGTCCCAGACCGTGTACGGTCTTATAGGTCAGCAACGTGACCTTAAAGGTGATTCTCCATTGCACCGGCAGCCAGTGCAGTTTGCGCAGCACAGGTGTGATGTGGCAAGTTCTTGGCAACTCAGTCAACAATATGGCCGCAGCGTTCTGCACCAGCTGCAGGCCACAGAGATCCACCCCCGGCAACCCTAGATATAAAGCATTACAGTAGTCAAGATGTGAAGAAACAAAGGCATGAACCTATACCGGAAGGTCATCTTATGGAATAAGATGTTTTATCCGGGCTATATTCCTCAGATGGTGAAAGGAAGACTTGACACTGGCTGACACCTGTACCATCAGTGTCAGTTCGCTATCAAGAATTACACCCAGATTCCACACCTGTTCAGAAGGTTTCAGCTGGTTACCCCCTAATATAAGGCCAGAGGAAAACCCACGAGTCAACTTCTCTGCACGGTGACCCAGGTCCACTACCAGCACCTCAGTCTTGTCCAGATTTAGTCTTAACCAGTTAGCACTCATCCAGTCTTGAATCTCAGCCAGGCAGTTGTTAAAGACTGATAATGTGTCATTCTGTTCGGGTACAGAGGACATATAGAGCTGAGTATCATCTGCATAGCAGTGAAAACTCAACCCATAACACCTTATAATGTCTCCCAACGGCAGCATATACACTGTGAACAACATGGGGGAAGCACAGAACCTAGCGGCACCCCACAGGCAGAGCAAAGGGAGCAGAGGAAAAAATTCCTGATACTACCCTCTGGGTTCTGCCCATGAGAAATGAATGGAACCATCTGAGGACTGTTCCCAACAGTCCGAAGAGCAGCTGCAGGCATTCGAGCAACATCCCATGGTCCACGGTGTCAAATGCTGCAGAGAGATCAAGGAGAACCAAGATCGAATGACTCCTACAATCTCTCGCTATTAGGAGATCATTCAGTACCCAAACCAACGCCGTCTTGGTACTATGCCTCTTCCTGAAACTGTACTGGAGAGGATCATAGTCTTCATGGGTTGTAAGAAAGTCCTCGAGCTGCAACGCGACTACTTTCTCAATAACCTTGCCCAAAAAGGGCAGGTTAGAGATCGGTCTGTAGTTAGCGAGACAATCTGGGTCAAGGGAAGATTTCTTCAAAAGGGGTGTTACAATAGCCTCTTTTAGAGACTCTGGAAACACCCCTTGGTCCAAAGAGCACCAGACTATCTCAGCAAGGACTGGTCCGATCGTATCCATATGCCCCACAAGGAGGCATGTAGGACCAGGATCCAAACTACAGCAAGTCGGTCACAACCCCTGGACAATCTTCATGATATCCATGATCGCTGGCTGGTCAAAGTCCGTCCAAATAAACTGAGGGCCTGCAACCTTGCATCGATCACTGCCATGCTCATTTGAATGCATACTGCGAATCTCTGACCTGATCGATGACACCTTGTCATCAAAGAACTGAGCAAACTCATCACACTTTATTTGTGAAAAAGCTCTCCGACCCTGCAGACAGGCTGGATTGCACAGTCTGTCCACGGTCCTGAAGAGCTGAGCCAGTCGATTTCTTGATGCAGTTATCTCCCTGGACAGGAACTCTGCCTTCTTACGGGAGATTTCTGACTGATAGTCCACATAGTGGGCCATCAATCAAAGTCTATCACCTTCCAGGCCAGATTTATGCCAGCAGCGTTCCAACCTTCGCCCCACTCTCCTCAGCTCTCTCAAAGTCCCATCAAACCACGGGGACCAAGGGCAAAGGAAGAGGGGGAGAACACGGACAGGAGCTATGGAATCCAGAGCCCTCAGCATCATATTATTATAGTGCACTACTAAGGCATCTGGTTCCATGCACTCCATAGGCCAACTCAATAGGTCCAGCACCACTATCAGAAGAAGAAGAAGAAGAAGAATCAGCATTTATATAGTGCTTTTCATACACAGTATCCCAAAGTGCTTTACAAGCAATGCTAGACTGGTAGTGAAGTGACTGAATGTGTGGTGGCAGCCATATCTCACATCATCACCCACACACAGCCTGGATAATTGCATGAACCTGTTTATGGGAAGGGGAATGTTGGCCAGGATACTGGGAATGTTCCCTGCTCTTTGCAAAGAGTGCTCTGGGTTCTTTTACTTCCACCTGGACACCCACTAGGACAACACCAGGATGGGCAGAAGGGACCTCAGTTTAACGTCTCATCTGAAGGACGGCACACCCCAGCAGTACAACACCCCCAATACATCAGACCCTCAGGGGTAACTCCCCTCAAATGGCGGTACTGGACCATCTCCAAAGTGGTTGGTCTTATGTGGGGGCTGCGAAATTGAACCTTATGGAGTGATGGTCAGATCACCCAACTGTTTCCACCACCAGTTCCGTGATCTCCATCCCTAGGGTGAACACCAGATCCAAAGAGTGACCCTGAATATGGGTAGCAGCAGTAACAACCTGCGTAAAGCCCAATGAAATCATCTTTTGGAGGAAGTTTTGACCAAAATACAAGAGTTCATCGTCGACCCAGGCATTGAAGTTCACCAGGACCAACCACCTGGAGGGCCCCAACGCCAGGTTGACAATGATGTCTGCAACTTCCTGCAGAAAAACTTTCTCATCACCGGGTGAACAGTAGACGAGTAGGATTCTGCTGCCCACACCTGCTCCCAAGATACATTCGAAGGATCTGGGGGTCACCACTGGAACCTCCACAAGGCCCAATTCTGATTTAAAACAAATAGCGACCCCACCCCTTGATCCAATCTCGGGTGATGTATCATTGAGTACCTGGCTGGAATAGCTGACTCCAATATGGGACCAGCATTTTCATCCAGCCGGGTCTCGGTGATGCAAGCCAGGTCAGATGACGTAACAAGATCAGCAACAATTGCTGTCTTGTTCTTTATAGAACTGGCATTGCATAACACCACCTGGGTTGGATGAGAGGCCTTGGAGGAGTGGGCCACTTGCCCACTGTCAGTGGAACTCTTGGGTATGGTAACCAGGCATTGCAAACCCCTATCCTGGACTAATTTCACCCCAGGGCATCTCCCTGACCTCACCACCCTTATCCACTCACTTCACTACCCCCCCGGCCGAAGAACCCCCCGCCTCCGCCTTGCAATTCCTAAGGCACGACAGCACCTATATACCTCGGGTTGCAATGGGGGGGCTGTCGAAGGGGCACCGGTCCCTCAGCTTAGAGGGGGAATAGTGCCTGCCCACAGAAACTTGATCCCAACACATGCTGCCACAAATTAAAAAATTACTATTTATCCACCACTAGCTTATTTAAATTAACTTCTATAACAAATATCTAAACAAAAGATAACAATAACTAAACTATCTTAAAACTAAATTAAACCAGCCCCCCCCACCTCTCACATAGCAAGGGAGAGCATTAACACAAAAAACAAAATAAAACAATTGACCATTCCCATCAAACAGACTTTTGATCCTCAAGAGGAGTTCAAACGATCCAGGCACAAAACTGCAATCAGTGTTCCATCTGTAGACCACTGAAAACAAAGACTAATTGATACCCCTCAGTTCTCTCTCCCCTGGGGGAATATATACCCAAACCTATCTCTCACATAGGTAGGGCAGTAAATGAACAGTCATGCCAATGTTCTTGGTAGAAGAAAAGAAGCACTCTCACTGCTTCATCAAAGTGCATAGAACAGAAAAAGGAACAGTCTGACCAGGATAGTTCTCAGTCACTCCATGAGAATCCAATCTGCCTTGTAGCCAAGAAATCACTTCAGCTCCTCAGAATTAAGTTCAAATTTCCACTCAATGGGAGCTACCCAGCTGGAAAGGTTTTTGCCCCACTCGTCCCCCAAGCAGTTACCGGGCATGTCAGCATGCGACTAGGTCCAAGCAAGCAGGCTCTCCAGTCCGCCTGCCAAAAACCCAGGAACCACGGGCTCACTGGGCCTGTCCTCCAACAGACCAGCCTTGATCTCCCCTCGCGGTCAACAACCCCAGTAAACTGCTCTGGGTTTAGACCAGGATTCAGCCTGCTCGCCGTTATCAAAAAGAATCAAAATATTCAACAGCATTTAACAAGTCCTTGAGCAATATAGTGGGAAGAACAATTTTTATTATCTTGTTAAACTATGTTTGACCAGCTGTGAAAAGGAGCTAGCTAGCACATATAAAATAACCCTCCGAATGAGTTCAAGATTACACTACAGACCAAGGAGCATTATGGTTGTTCTGACCTTTGTTAACCAAAGTGATGTCCCAGAAAAGTCCTGCTTGCTATGGATCTGAAGAATGTTTGGGTTTAGAGACATGAAGAGATCAAGAATGTCACAGAACCGGAAGTGATATCTGAGCATATCTGGTTATCCGTGGTTATCTGTGTGAGCATAACTGACTGTTTCCTAAAGCTGGAGCCAGCAATTCACTTAGAGGAGCAATTAACTGGTTACCACTAGTGAGTTAGTAAAGGCAGGAGAGGATTCTGGTTGCTGGGATGATCTAGAAGCAGATACTGACTGGGTGTGATGGCCATCCCTACTGATGCTCCCATTTGTTTTCTTGAGGTTAATACCTTTAGGAGGTGCTTTCTGCCTGAAGTTTGGTTGCATCAATGGTTTACTTCCACAGGAGATACTCCTGGTGGGTTGGGGTTTAGATTTTACCTTGGTGACTACCGAATACAAGTGCATGGTGGCGAGAGTGTGCATTTCTTCCAATTCCACTGTACTGTTCCGAGTGCCATTATCATCAGGGGCTCCAGCTAGCAGGGCGTGACGTTTGGAAGTGTGTGATGCAGAAATTGTGGTGGCTGAAGCTCCATTCAAGTTATGAGATGCGTTTGAAAGAGATGGTGCAGTAGTAAGAGAAGCTTTGTTTTTTGAGATGTCTGAATAAAATCCCAAGCAGCATCAACAGTCACAGTTAGCATAACCACATTCATGCTTTTGTATAACCAGAAATGCTATATAGCAAAACGATGTAAGAAACCACTATGGTTCTCAAAGGAGGTGGCAGGGAAGGTTAGGGAGAAAACGAGAGCATTCAGGAAGCACAAGGAATCACAGAAGGAGCAGGACAGAAAACTGTATCAGTTAAAGCAAAAGGAAGCAGGAAAGGCAGTCAGAACAGCAAAGGCCCAAACCGAGGAAGAGAACGCCAACTCAGTTAAGAAGGGGGATAAAACCGTTTATAGGTACATCAGGGAGTGAAGAAAGACCAAGGGAGGGATAGTGAGGCTTAATAAAGGGGAGGGGGGTGAGCAGAGGGTGACTGTGAAAAGGCAGAGATACTAAACAAATACTTTTGCTCAGTATTCACAAATGAAGAGGGGGAAGTACCTAAACCAAACAATAGAAACACTCTGGATATGGGGGCTGATACCAGCCCTTTCACAGAAGAAAGGGTTCTGAAGGAACTCTAAAAACTGAAGGTGGACAAAGCAATGGGGCCTGATGGAACTCATCCCAGAATTCTAAAAGAACTAAGGGTAAAACTAGTGCCACCACTGACTACCCTCTTTAACAAATCATGGGAGGATGGGGTGGTACTTGAGGACTGGAGGAGAGCAGATGTTATTCCACTTCACAAAAGTGGGAGCAGGGCAGAAGCAAGAAACTACAGACCTGTTAGTTTAACCTCAGTGATTGGGAAAATGATGGAATCACTTCTGAAGGAAAGCATTTTTGAGTACCTAGAGGCCAGAGGAGCGCAGGACCCAAGGCAGCATGGATTCACAGCGGGAAGGTCATGTCAGACGAATCTAATAGATTTCTTTGACTGGGTGACCAAAGTAGTAGATCAGGGAGGTGCTGTAGACATGGCCTACCTAGACTTTAGCAAGGCATTTGACACATCCCACACAAAAGATTAATATACAAGTTGGCCAGCCTGAGAGTGGGTCCCAAGATGGTAGCCTGGGTAAAAAAATTGGCTGGAGAACAGGACACAGAGGGTAATAGTAAATGGAGTCCACTCTGAAGAAAGGGGAGTTACTAGTAGGATACCACAGGGTTCAGTACTAGGACCGGTCCTCTTTAATTTCTTTATAAGCAACATTGCAGAGGGACTGGAAAGAAAACTTTATCTCTTTGCAGATGACACAAAGATCTGCAACAGAGTTGATACACAAGGTGAAGTGGAAAGGATGAGAAGGGACTTGGCAAGGTTGGAGGAATGGTCAGATGTATGACAGCTTAGATTCAGTGCTAAGAAGTACAAAGTAATGCACCTGGGAAACAAAAACCCAGGGGAAGAGTACACAATGGGGGGGGGGGTGAGATACTAACAACAACAAAAATGGAAAGGGACCTGAGGGTAGTCATATCAGATGGCCTAAAGGTGAGCAAGCAATGTGAGAAGGTATTAACTAGGGCTGGTGGGATACTGGGATGCATAGGGAGAGGCATCATCAGTAGAAAACAGGTAGTTGTTATCCCTCTGTACAGACAGCTGGTGAGATCCCATCTGGAGTACTGCATGCAGTTCTGGAGATCCAATCTCTGCAAAGACATAGACAGGATGGAGGCAGCCCAGAGGAGGGCGACTAAAATGGTGCAGGATCTGCACCAGAAGACATATCAAGAGAGACTTAAGGATCTTAATATGTATAGCCTTGAGGAGAGGAGGGAGAGGGGGGACACAATTGAAACTTTCAAATACCTCAAGTGAATCAACAAAGTCCTAGAGGGTAGCATCTTTCTGAAAAAGAGGTGTGCAAGAACAAGGGGGCACAATTTGAAGCTAGAGGGGGGGACGGCTCAGAGGTAATGTGAGGAAGTATTTTTTCAAGGAGAGGGTTGTGGATGCATGGAACAGCCTTCCTTAGGAGGTTGTGGGGTCAAAAACAGTGGTGGAATTCAAGAATGCATGGGACAGACATAAGGTAATTCTAGGGGGTGGGGGTAGGAAGAAGTAGGCTATTGGCTAGCTAGGATCTGCAGCTTATCCATTAGGTAGGGAAATGGGCAGACTGGGTGGGCCAAGCGGTCCTTATCTGCCATCAAATTCTATGTTTCTATGTTTATGTTTCTATATTTAAGTGATAAGTGATCCCCATTCTTTGAAGTTGTTGCTTATCTTTGAAAAATGCTTTTCTTCTTTCAATTATTTCCTCAGAGTAGTCTTGGAATGTCATACATTTCCCTTTCCAAGATAGGATTCACTTCTCTCTGGCAATTCTTACGATTTCTTCCATCATAGAAAACCACAGTAAGTATGCAATAATGGGCCTGGGTTGCCATCTTGCTGCAGTTTGGGCCTAAGGGATCTATGTGCACTGTTTCATTCTCAAGTGGCCATGCCCACTGGTCGCTCAGGATTTCAGGTAGAAACTGCTGTAGGAAAAGGGTCTCATTACCTTCTTCCATTCCCTCTGGTGCACCTAGGATAGGGTAATTATTTCTCTTACCACAATTCTCAAAATTATCTATCCTAAGAACCATTAAAGAATGCAGGCTGTCCCCCCTCTCTCATTGTAAAGGGAGACACTGTCCCCCATGGACTCCTGATGGGCCATCTGCCCCTGCCACTGCAGGGCCACGGTGCACTTAAGCTGTTGGTTACATACAGGCACACAGAACCCACAGACAGAAAGGACAGAAGCCTTCAAGTCCATCAAGTCTGTCATTAAATCCTACTGTACTTTAATCTAGGTCAAAACACTACTACTCCCCCTCACCCTCCACTGCTCTTCCACCAGTGATTATTGCTCCCCATCCCATCTTCGCCTTGAAGTTGTCCCCTTGTGTTTTGAATCCATTTATGGTCCCTACATTAACCACATTACTGAGCAGGCTGCTCAGTCTGTCTATCCCTCGCTTCACGAAAAAATGCTTCATGTTGTCCTTCCTAAATGCCCCTTCTAGCATGGGATTGTGCTCCCTAGAGGTTGAAAAATTCATCATTTTGAACAATTCTGTATAGTTCATCCTACTTATCCCTAAATGTATTTATATGTCTCTATCATATTCCTTCTCTCCCGTCTAGACTCCAGTGAGTACATAGCAGAAGGGGTAAAGGAAAATGACAAGGCTGTTTTTAAGTACACCAAAGAGAAGAGGAAAAGCAAGGAGGGACTGAAAGGCTGAAGAAGGCAGGCTTTGGGTGGAGGAAGATACAGTAGGTAACAAGCAAACATATTAAATGAATATTTCTGTACAGTCTTTATGACTAAAGAGGGAGAAATGTGGCATTAAAGCTGGGAGGGAGACTAAGATAGTGACAGGGACCTGCAAGCCATATATTGCCACAAAGATTTGGGTGTGACCACTGCAGGCGCCAAACTGTATTTCTACACAGATGACATGTACATGTCCAGGCCAAACATTAGCATGGTGTGAGCTGATCTCCAACTGCCATTTAATGATCTACAGCTTAAACTCTTCCAATCCAAATTGCTACTAAATGCAGCCAAAGCAAAAGTCACGTTTTTCACATCACACAGTGCACTGTCATAATGTTCTTCAGCACCCGCCATCACGACCCTCCTAGGAGACACTATCGAAGCTGTCGAAATTTACAAATACCTAGGAGTATGGCTAGACAGCAAGCTTTCTTTCACACACCACATAGAAGTATATGCAAAAAATTAAGGATCAGATTTGCGTTTTACTTTAGAAATAAATGCTGCTTCCCACGTGATACCACTAATTGATTGGTACAGTCCACCGTCCTTCCAGTCATAGACTACACTGACCTAATCTACAACCAGTATCTAGCCATGTGCCTAACCAAACTCGATGTGCTCTACCGAAGAGCCCTCAGGTTCATAACTGAACTTGAACCCAGAACTTACCACTGTGTTTTGTATGCTTTGGTCGACTGGCCCTCCCTAGCTACCAGAGGCCTACAGAATCTGTGTACCTGGGCTTGCAAAATACTCCTAAACGATCTCCCAGACTACATCGCTGACCTGTTCAATATATCGCACAGTAGCTATTCTCTCAGTAATAATTATTACATTCTGTTGGACACTCCTAAACATGCTACTTAATTGGAAAAAACAGCAATCTGTTGCTTTATCCCTAGAATATGGAATTCAGTGCAAACTTCATTAAAACTCACTTCCCTGGTCAGACCTAGTACCTTTAAGGTGCTCATCAAATGGTTATATACAGAAGTCTGCTGTTGTTTTTAAGCTATACCAAAGTCTGCTAATGTGGTTAAGCTACATACAACAATGCTGTCACTTATCGGACTACTAATAACAATTGGACAGGCTCACAGAACTTGGATCTATTTATTTATTCCTTACTATTTTTCTGAACAACCTATTTACACCTACCTGTCAGAGTTTTAAATTACCTATATATTGTACTATTTTCTTTATACAATTGCATCTGTCAGATGTTTAATTTCTTGTGAGTTACCTCTTGTGTACTCTCTATGCCTTGTATAGCTATATCTTGTACTATTGCCTTTATAACATTGTATGCTGTCCTGCCCAGGACCTCCTTGTAAATGAGCTTGCCCAATGGAGCCTTTTCCTGGTGAAATAAATAAATAGAAATACACTACAATTTTCAGGTCAAGATTAAAACCTGGACTTCTAATGCAAGTGATATTCTATTTCAGCTCTGTTCTACTTCTGCTAAGAGCAAGCCTGTCATTTCATATGATTTGAAATGGTTACTTTATTTAGTACTGTGGCTGCAATATTATCCAGTGTTCCGTCTCTTGTAATAGCAAATTCTTGTTCATTAAGATAAGTGAGATGGAGCGTGAAATGCTTAATTTAGCCATGTGGAACTTTAAGACACAAATCCCCTCTACTGGTCCATTGTGTGTTAAAATGTAAAATATTTACTTCTATAATGTATTAATTCTTACCTTGTGAAATACCTGAGATGTATTACTGTTGCAGCTGTGTCACTTTGAAGCTTGTGATAATATCAGATCGGTATGAAACTTCATATCATTAATTCCTAATTGGAAAGATTATACATTCTAGAACACCTAGGATAAGTAGGACAAAGTTCAAACTCCATCTTGTGGACTTTGGCTAACACAACCTTATCAAATGTTTATAGATGAATTATAAGCCAACTTCTGCATAGCTGTCTTTCTGTCTAATGACATGAGATGAAAAAACGTTTGCTCTATAAACTGTACTGTGTGAAAATAAGGGACAATTTTTTGAGAGAGAGATATGGTATTTATCAACATCTGATGCCATCATCAATGTGAGGTGTGCATTCTACATCTAGGTAGTCACCACTGTATCTTTAACATCCAAAGATGCCATCACCATGGTGGGGTATGGTACCTTTGAACATCTAGATACTCACAATCATCACCATAATATCCTTCACCATCTAAGGATGTTATCACTTCATCCGCAAAGAAACAAGTTTGTCTGCAGCAGCCTCAGAGTTATGGGACTGCAGGTGAGAAACAACATGCAGCGTCCTGTGTCATCTATCTGTGTCATAAGGGGAGAGAGGTGGGGGGAAGGTAGAGACCAGGGCTGGAGGGTAGTAACACTAAATGTTAGGAGTCTGGGGAATAAGGGGGCGGAACTGCAGGCTCTCCTGGAGGGGTGGGGAGTGGACTTGGCGGCTATAACCGAGACATGGGCCACCCAAATCCACGACTGGGACATGATGGTCCTGGGGTACAGATTACACCGGAAGGATAGGGAAAAGGGGGGAGAGGGTGGCACTGTATGTAAAGAAGGGATTACAATGTGCAAGGGAGGAGTGAGACGAGGGAGATACATAAGCACTGTGAATGCAACTACAGGATCCCAAAAATAGATCACTAAGACTGGGGGTGGTGTACAGGCCACCCTCTCAATCTTTTTTTTTATATTGTCTCTTTATGCCCCCTCCTCACTGCACTGAGCTCCTCTCTTCAGGGATCCCTAGGCTGCATGTTCCCATAGTCCCGCCCCAGGTTCCTTCCTCCGGGTACCAGTGAGCCTTCCCCATCCTGCCTCGGTTTTGCCCCGTGGGTGGGGAGGAAGGGGACCACCTCTAAATCCCCCTCTCAGTCCCATAAGTGTGCATCAGAAGGCGTCACCAGCCCCATCTATGGAGCCTGGTTAAGGGATGTCTTGGGACAGCTGAGTCCCATCTACAGGAGCCCAATGCAGGGCTTTCCGCTTTTTCTGGTCCCAGCCTTCAGGACGTCTGCATGCAAGGGGAGCCTAGGAGCAACACAAGTTGCAACATGCTGACGTACTGGCTCCTGGCAGACATCCTCCCTCCCTACTGCATGCTGTCTCACAGCATCTCCACTCGTGGTCACCCAGGTTGCACTATTGCAGCGGGACCTGCATCCCACTCCACCCAGAGGAGGAGGAGGAGAGCAGCCTCTGGGTGCTCAATCCTCCTCCCTCTGGCTGGCCCTCCAGCTACCGGAGTCTGTTCCAGAACCCGAGTCACTGGTGCCGCGAGCGGTAGCCCTACCGCTGCACCAGCGGGCCAGCCTACCACCCTCTCAATCTGAAGGGATGGACAGGGTACTAGCAGAACAGCTCAGAAGGAACTGTGGGAAGGGGGGATGATGATAGTTGGGGACTTCAGCATGCCAGAGGTGGAGTGAGACATGCCTACCACAAAGAACAGAAGGGAGCAGGTAATGCTGGATGCCTTTCAGGAAAGCTTTCTAGTACAGTTCAGGCAGGATGTGAAAAATGACAGCTACACCATTTATAAGGAGGTGTGAAGAGAAGGCAGTGTTGGAAATCTGGAGTGAAAATATAAAAAATTCTCAAAGTTACGAGTGTGCGTGAAAACTGTGCAACACACGCTTGTAACACAGTCATTTTTTTGAATTCTTTCACCAGATTGTCAACATAGGCATTTTGGGACCTCTGCTCATGAACGGTGTCACTATAAATTTCTTACTCTGTCCCGAACATTGATTTCCCACAGTGACCGTGCCATTGTGCGCTGGATGTGCAAAACCACATGTCGGGCAGGATGTGAAAATTGACAGCTGCACTGTTCATAAGGAGGTGTGCAAAAATAGCAATCTTGAAAATCTGCAGTGAAAATATACAAAGTTACGAGTGTGTCTGGAAACTGCTCAACACACACTTATAACATAGTTATTTTGTGGAATTTTGTCACCAAATTTTCAACATTGGCATTTTGTCCGCTCATGAATAGTGTCACTGTGATTTTCTTAATCTGTCCTGAACATTGATTTCCCACAGCGACCGTGCCATTGTGCGGCGGATGTGCGAAAACACATTTCGGGCAGGATGTGAATGGTGACAGTTGTACTGTTCATAAGGAGGTATGTAAAAATAGCAATGTGGAAAATCTGGAGTACAAATCTCAAAAATTCTCAAAGTTACAAGCCTGCATATAACTGTGCAATGCATGCTCATAACACAGTCATTTTTTGGAATTATTTTACCAAATTTGCAACATGTGCTTTTTGGGAGCCCACCTCATGAACAGTGGCACTGTCATTTCGCTAATCATTCCAGAAGGGTGATTCCGCACAGTGACCATAAAATCACCTTTTGGGACTGAATAATGCCATGACAGCAACTGAACTCATGAGAAAGGGTCCCAAGAATCCCATGTTGAAAATTTGATTCCAAAAGTCAAAAAAATGGCCGAGATATCCACATAAGTTGAGGAAACCCCATTTATACCATTATACAGCTTACCGGCATTTCTTCAGTTCGTGGTTGGCTTTGAAGAGTGCAAATGTGTTCCCGGTCCACTGAAGATCACCACGCTGGGCTCCAGAGATAAGTAGAGGGTGAGGGGGGAGGTAGGGTGCACAGAAGGTGGGTGCGGGTTGGGCAAGGGCGTACCGAACTGAATGAGGGACCGTTTTTCCTTTACAGAGAAAAACAAAAAAACAACCTGGGAAGGTTTTCTGTTTTTACAAGTACTTTGGCACTCTGGGGTGGGGTCCTGAGTGTTTCTTGTGTGTGGGGGGTCTGTAGCCAACAGGAATTGGACACCCCCATTGGCAGAGTGTTGGGGGGCAGGCGCATGAGCCGAGGGGGATTGGGCACCCCCTCGGCACACAACAGATGGGGGGGACACTATGCCGATGGGAATTCGGCTCCCCCATCAGCAAACGAACTGGGGTGGGGGCATGCCAACAGGGGGATTGGGCATTCCCATCAGCTTTTATGGGGACTGTGAGTGAATGGCGACATCCACTGCCATGTTACTTTGAAATGTTACACCTGGCAAGGCACTGCCCTGCAATGATGGGTCGTTCCCCCATTGCAGCGGCTAATTCATTTCAAGTTTGGTGGCACGTTGTCTGAACTAGTGTCAGCAGCAGCTTGCCACCACATTGGGAAATGAGGACCAAGCCAAATAATGCAGTGGTGGCAGTGGCCACCACGGTGCCTCACCTTCTAAACCCGCTTCTCTCCTAAGCTGCCACATAGTGTTTCTTACGCATGCGCGCAAGCAAACATAAAAGGTCCCCTCAGTACTGGCAGGCGGGAAAATACATTTGAAGTTTAACTGAAGCATCACTAGCATTAGTAGCTCTTTGTGTGCTCCAGCCTGCTATAAGGGCTTAGAGTTCATTTTTGATGTTAGTCCCCTTTTCCACCAAAAAAGAATGCCAGTTCCCTCCCCCCCTTGTGAAGCACATTGCAGGATTCATGTATGAATATTATTTGTGCTTGCAATGAAGTTGGGCTTAATATCAGGTCCCTGCTAGAGAAGGTGACGTGGTTTTATTTTTTCCTCAATCTGGAGCATGGGGGAGTGTGAATTTCATTCATGTTTGCCCACCGTGACTGAGCACAGCTCCTGAAAGCCCCTGCTACTGGGTGAGCACCTCCATGACAAAAAAAAAAGCCTGCGCACAAAATAGGGTTTGGGCTCTGATTCTTTGTAATATTTTATTTCTTTAGGCAGCAACTGGACTGACATGGAGAGCCACAGGGAGGGACTGAGGCTGACTGAATTAAACAGTTCCCATCCCCGGTGGCTCAGACATGTTACTGGGTAAAATAACAGAATAATGAAAGAAATGAAGAAATAATTCTGATGACAGTGCTTTGGCGGATTTGTGAGGATGTTTCCCTGTATTTTTCTCTCTCCAGTCACGTCATTTTGTAGTTATTCATTCAGCTCTTCACACCACATTGGTATCTCTACTAAACAAACTCTAGCCAGAGCCAAAACGTCTGCTGAATTTGACCTGACCAGAAATAAGTTTGGCATGAGTGCCCCATACTTCTAATGTACATTATGATTTATGTGCACCTACTACTATACGTTTCCAGGATAGTACTGCGGTTGGTGGGTAATTGGTTGGGTGGCAGGACAAAGAAGGTGGTGGCAAACAGCTGCCACTCCTCAGAGGGAAGAGTGACCAGTGGGGTACTGCAGTGATCAGTGCTAGGACCGGTTCTATTCAATGTCTTCATCAGTGACCTTGTGCAGTACCTAGAAGGTAGAATTTCCCTGTTCACTGATGACACAAAGCTCTGTAACAGAGTGGACAGTTCCTATACTGTACGTTTTTACTAGATATACTGTACATATGTACCCAGGTCATACTAGATGAGATAATCTCATTTTTCAGTGGAGTCCAACTTTCACATGTTTTAGGCTGTATTAACTCAGGATAGCACAGGAGAAATGCAATATCTCATTTTCAGCGAGGGTCCTGCTTTTACCTATTTGTCATTGTATTTAGGCAGAAATTGCTTAGCGATAATACATTATTTCATTTTCAGCAGTGGTGTCCTGCTTTTACAGTGTAGTTTTGCCAGGGCAGACTAATCTAAATGTATACTTTCAGTGGGGATACGCTGCACTAGGGTCTTACTTTTACAAACTTTAACCTTTTCTTTTATGGGGGGTGTGGGGGGAGAATTGGTAGTACAACCATTTCATTGTGACTTTTGACTACCGCAGTGTGGCCAAAGTCACAATGAAACAATTATAGTACCAGTTCTCACCTCACACCCTCCAAACAAAGCTGAGCATTTGAACAGTCTAACAATGGGTGAAAGCATGACCCAACTGAGAATGAGTCCATCTCAGCTAGTCAGATCTGGGTACATATGTAGTTAAACTTTGTAGAAGCAGGACCCGCATACAGCAGACCCCCACTGAAAGTATACATTTAAACTTCTCTGTCCGGGCAGAACCACACTGTAAAAGCAGGACACCACTGAAAATGGTAGTTTACTCACCTGGAAAATGTGATTGTGTTACTGTATATCCATGGCTCTTCCAGATCCTTTACCTTAGGGCTATGTACACCTGATAGGCTGCTTGATGCACATGTGACCTAAGTTTCGGATTTTGGTCTTCCACCAAGCCCCTCATCCCACCTGGGTGTCTTCAGTTTCGATACTTCCATAGCTGTAAAATAACTTGTTAGGTATATGCACAACAGTAATCATTACTCTAGAGAGTGTGTTCAGGATTCTGATACTACTTTAATAAGTTTATTATGTGTCTAGTTGTACATTCTTGCTTTGTACGCATGTATGTTCCTTTATTCCGTAATATCATTATATGCTCTATCATGCTCCCTCAGGTGGGATGAAGTGCCATGGATATACAGTAACACAATCACCTTTACCAGGAGAGTAAACTACCATTGTGTTGTCTGTATATACATGACACTTCCAGATCCTTTACCTTAGGGTGCTTCAAAAGCAGTGCCCTATTAATTTGGGAGGGGAGAGCATGATGTGACACTGTCTTTATCCCATGGTCATGAGTGCCTTATTTGTCCTTTACTGTGGCTGTCATTAGCACCTTGAGTCCAAAGGAATTCTTAGCTGGAATTTCGGTGTCGAGTCTAGTGTCTTGTGAAAGTATGCATATTGGACCACGTAGCTGCTACGCAAATCTCTCGCGCTGTGGCTGAATTTCGTTCTGCCCTGGATGTGGCTATTACTGTAGTCGAGTGGGCCTTGATTCCCATTGGTGGGACCTTGTTACTTGACTTGTATGACTCTGTAATCGTTCTCTTCAACCAGGTTGCTATTGTGGCCTTGCCTGCTGCTCTTCCCTTCTTGTGTCCTGATGATATGATGAGCAGTTTTTCTGTCTTTCGGATGTTTGCGGTTCTGTCCAGGTATTCTGTGAGCATTTGCCTGATGTCCAATGCATGGAGGCTTTTCTCCCGGCTGTCTGTATGTTCTTTGTAGAAGGTTGGCAGTACTATTGGCTGACTGTTGTGGAATGTGGAGTCAACTTTGGGAACAAATGAGGGTACTGTATGAAGCGTCATGCCTTGTTGTGTGAAAGTTGTGAATGGCTCTTTGCATGACAGTGCTGTCAACTCTCCGATGTGGAGAGCTGAGCATATTGCTACTAGAAATGCAGCTTTTAACCCTACCCAGTAATTGGTAATATCTGTAAGTGGTTCAAATGGTGGTTTAGTAATGGCGTTTAGCACCAATGTCAGGTCCCATAATGGTACACCATTCTTTATAATTGGTCTTATGTTGCTTGCTGCTTTTAAGAATTGTATGACATCTGGGTGTGAGCCGGGGTACCTGCCCTCAACTGTACGTAATGCCGCTCTGAAGGCTGAGAGTTGAACTCTTAGTGAGGATGGTGCTAGGCCCTTGTCCAGACTCTGTTGCAGGTATAGCAGAATGTCTGCCATGGATATTTGTGAAGGATATATCTTCCTGCCATCACACCATTTCTTGAATGTGTTCCACTGTCTGGAGTATGTTGATGTTGCTGTAGCCCTGCAGGATTGTAGCATGGTGTCAATTACTGTAGTGTGGTACCCTGTGTTCAGCAGTCTCTCCCTTTCAGGAGCCAGGCCATGAGTTGTAGATTGCTTGGGTTTGGGTGCGTTATCAGCTCCCTGTATAAGAATGTCCAGCTTGTTTGGTAATCTCATGCTGTCCATTGCCATTGCCATTATGGTTGCGAACCATGCCCTCCTCGGCCAGTATGGTGCTACTAGGATTATTATCCTGCACGACTGACGGGCTTTCCCTAGCACTTGTGGTATTAGTGGGAATGGTGGTAACACATATGAGTAGTCGTGTGTCCATGGAAGTGATAGGGCATCTATTACTTGGGACTGGGGTTCTCGGAATCTGGACAAGAATTTGGCTGCTTGCTTGTTCTTGTTGGTGTCCATGAGATCCATGGCTATGGTCCCCTATTTGTGTTGTATTATTTGAAATATTGTTGGGTGCAACTGCCATTCTCCCAGGTGTATCTGTTCCCTGCTGAGCCAATCTGCTGTTGTGTTCAGTTTTCCTGCCAAATGTATGACTGTGAGGTATTGTAGGTGGGCTTGGGCCTGTGTCATTATAATATTCGTTTCTCTGAGTAGTATCTTGCTCTTGGTACCTCCCTGCTTTGCTATGTATGTCACCGTGGCTCTGTTGTCTGATCTTATCAGTACTGTTTTCCCTTGTATCTGTTTCTTGATTGAACTTAGTGCATTGCGCACTGCACTCATTTCTAATACGTTGATCAGTGCACTATCTCCAGTGACTTTCCTCTCTTCAGGTTCTCCATGTGTGTCCACCACAGTAGTGATGTCCTTGTCTTGCTGTCCAGTGTTATCATACGGTGCAAGTTTTCCTCTGATGGTGAACTGTACTGTAATAGGAGGGTCTGTAGTGGCTGTATGTGCCATCTTGCCCATGGTATCAGATCTATGCATGATGGCATGCATCCCAGGACTGTTGACACTAGGGCTATTGTTGGTGTGGTAGATTCCATTAGTTTGTGCATGACTGTTATGAGGTTGAGTATTCTGGTTTGTGTTGGCTGACCGAGTCCCTCGTTTGTGTCTATGTCTGCGCCCAGATGTTCTATGTGTAGTGATGGTATTAGGAAGCTCTTTTTGTCGTTTATCACCCATCCGTGTTCTTGTAGGGTGTGTATTGTTTGGTTGGTAGCCCTTCTTGTCTCCTGTGGTGACCTGGCCCTAATTAGCCAGTCGTCTAGGTATGGAATGATATGGACTCCTTGTTCTCGGAGCTTTGCTGCTAGCACAATTGACACCTTCGTGAATACTCTTGGTGCAGGTGCTAGTCCGAATGGTAGGGACCTGTACTGGAAGTGTTGTCCCAATATTTGAAAGCGTAAGTATTTTCTGTATGTAGGCCTCATGGGGATGTGTAGGTACACATCCTTGAGGTCTGTGGATGCTAGGTAGTCGCCAGATCTTATTGCCCTTAGTGTGGAATATGTGGTCTCCATCTTGAATGTCTTGTGTGTGATGTACCTGTTGACCATCTTTAGATTCAGCACTGGTCTGAGATCTCCTGTCTTCTTTGGTAAGAGAAATAATATTGAATAAATTCCCTTTCTGGCCTCTTCCGGAGGTACTGGTTGTATTGCTTGTGACCTTATCAGAAAGTCTAGTATGTCTTGTACCTGTTGTGTTGACCACTTACATGTAGCTAATGGGGAAATGATCCAGAGTTCTAGCTGAGGTAGTTCTCGGAACTCGATCGAGTACCCCTTCATGATTACTTTGTTGACCCACCTGTCTGAGGTCATGTTTGACCACATTTCATTGAAGAACTGAAGTCTGCCCCCTAGGGATATGTCTTGGCTGTGATGTAATAATGGTAGTTGGGGTAAGCTGTGCCTGGGGTAGTCACTGAGTTGTTCTTCTGGCATTTCTGCTTCTCTGGGTAGTGAATTTTCCCCGTGCGTGTCCCCCTCTGCTCTGGTATGAGGAACTTCCTTTGCTTTGGTAGGTACTCTGTTGACCATATGCTCCATGGTAGGAGTTCCGTTTGCCTTGAAAGGATCGACTGTATCTCATGTCTCCCCTAGTTCTTTGTCCATAGGCCCTGGACCTGTGTGACGGTAGGTAGCTGGAGTCCCAATCAGTGTCTTGTTCCTTTCCTTGCCACGTTGTCTCAGGAATTCCTGTCGTCCGTCTCCGAATACTCTTTCTTCCTGAAAGGGGAGCTTGTGTAGCCTGGCTTTGGATTCATTATCTGCATCCCACAACTTAAGCCAAAGTGCTCTCCTGTCCCTGTTGGCGATTGTTGCCGACCTGGTGTTGATCTTCAGGGAGCTGACCGACATGTCTCCCAGATACTTAGCTGCTTGCAAGGAGTATTGCAGCAGTTCTGCCTCACGTGAATTTGGCGTCAGTTTCTTTCCAATTTCCTCTAGCCATCGAATCAGTGCCCTGGATGTGTAGAAGGTTGTGGTTAAGGTTCTCAGTGTCTGGCCCGAGAACTCGTAGATTTTCTTTAGTAACTTCTCCATTCTTTTGTCTAGTGGGTTCCATAGTATGGCTGTCCCTTCAGCGGGAAGTACGGTCCACTTGTTCAGTTCTGCTATCTTTGGATCTATTCTGGGAGCATATCACCAAGCCTTCACTTTCTCATCCTGTAGTGGATACATTCTGTGCTCTTTTTTCTGGGAGTCTAGTGGGA
The DNA here is from genome assembly GCA_016271365.2 of Neoceratodus forsteri. Taxonomy (NCBI): domain Eukaryota; kingdom Metazoa; phylum Chordata; order Ceratodontiformes; family Ceratodontidae; genus Neoceratodus; species Neoceratodus forsteri. The sequence continues at coordinate 235,883,853 of CM028137.1, forward strand.
TCTGGTGATGCCCATTCCTTCAATATTATGTCGTTGCGGGCCGGGCATACTGGAAAGTAGCTGTCTTCTTTGGGTGGTATCTGGAGCATTGGGTCTAGGTCACTCTCTGGGGCTGGTTGAGACAGTTTGAAACCCAGTGTGGTTCATACCTGTTTTATAAGGTCTGATATATTGTCTATGGAAAAAAGCTTAGTGGTTATGAAAGGAGTTTCCGTCTTAGCGGGAATTTCATTGGGTATGAACTTCTGATTGGGCTCGTGTTCACTGTCAAGCAGCGTGCCTGTATCCTCCTCCTCCTCCCCATGTTCTAGTTCTTGTCCCAGGGAATCCTCTGATTCATCAGGATTATGATGCAGTGGTGTCTGGCTGTGATGTGGCAACTGTGCCCTATCTTGCCTGGGTGCCTTTTCTCTAGGGGTTCCGTTGGTGGATTGTTGGGGATTATTCATGGATGTCATGCATTCCAACACCTTTAGCATAAATGTTTGCTGACTTTCCATAATAGTCACCATGGCTTTCTGGAGAGCCACTGTAGCTGGGTCGACCTGCCATTCCTGCCTTTGAGTGTTCTGTGTATCCATGTCCTGAGTGAAGTTATCCCCTTCTCAAGTAGTGCAGTACACACCCTTCTGGTGGGGTAACATTGGAGCTTTGCATGACATGCATTCCCTGGTGATAGATATCTGCAAAACAAGCAAGGTATATTTAGTTGTCTGCAGATATTGAGGGGTGCCATGTTATCTACGATACTGTGCCATGGGAAATTTGTATCATTCAGCCAGCGCTCTGTTTAACAATTAATTTAGCCGTATCTATATTGCACAGTTGTAATTTTCATTCCACTTTTACGTTTTGTAGCATGCTGCACTTTTCCTGCAAGGTGCAGTAAACTTTCTTTCCCTTGTAATTCCTCCTTTAATTAAAAGAATGGGTTGTGTCCCCTTATTATAATAGTGCTGTATTCAGCAGTCGCTAGCTCCCTTATGTTGTGCCCCTTTAAGACTGTGGAGCTTGTGGGCTCGCTAAGCTATGTCCCCTTTAAACCTGCTTGGTGGCTGTGCCAGCTGCAAGATGGTGGCTGCGCTAGTTCTGTGCATGCACGAGGAACTGTGCATGCGAAGAAGCGCGTATATACTCTCCTAATATGGCAATCTGCACATTAGTGGGCATGCATGATACGTGGAAACATGCTAGTGTGATATGGGCTCAGGCCCCTCGCTACTGCAAGAGGGAGAAGAAGCCTCTGGCCAAATGGAGTGAGGGGGATGGGAAGCATGGCCATCTTTACCATGCATCTGGCTCACCAGGGCTCAGCAAGGATTAATGTTTTCTGGGGTGCCAGAAGCTGCACACAGGCTGGGAGTCTCTGGTAAGGCCACTGATTGTATATGCCACCTGTTCACTGTGTAATGCAGGGGATAGCCTTTAACTGTAAGGAGACAGTGAGTTGAATGCGTCGGGAGAGACAAGGTGGTGTTTGAATTAGTCTGGTGAGACGTGGCACATTATTTAGCATTTTAGTCAGCTCAGTACACTCCATTACATGAGAGGACTGTACCGCTGCTAAACTCAATCTTGATTACTGTGTGTACACTCCGCTGCATAAAGGGGAGTGTACAGCACTTAGAGATGGTAGCAGGAGGCGAGAGATGCAGTAATCATGTCCTGGGGGAAACGCTACGTAAGGGACTCCAGCCTACAGGATCTGTTGTGGTTGCAGGAAGGCTCTTAATTTAAAATACTCTTCTGAGGCTACACTGAGCTTCCTGAGTCTGTCTGAGAGAGAAACGCAATGCAATTGTCGCAGTCCCTGAATAAGCTGCAGCGGAGGAGTTATCCACTGTCCCTTGCCTTAGCAAAATAGCTTATCTTACCATTTGAATACCTAGCCTTTCTGGTACTGCAGTATAAAAATATTTTCCTACTATCTGTGCCAATATTATTCTTTATTTAAAACCAGTTACCTTATATTGATTCTTGAATCTTGATTCCTGACAGTGGAGCTTGGTGAGGGTGATGCTAGCCTATTTGAAGACACTCAGGTGGGATAAGGGGCTTGGTGAAAGACCGAAATCCAAAACTTAGGTCACATGTGCATCAAGCAGGCTATAAGGCATACATAACCCTAAGGTAAAGGATCTGGAAGTGACATGGATATACAGACAACACAATGATATATTACCTCTCAACCAGTCCTGCCTAAATACGCTGTAAAATAGGTAAAAGCAGGGCCCTGGCCGAAAATGAGAGACTGCATATCTCCTGTGACCTCTTGAGATAATACAGTCTGAAATGTGTTAAAGTAGGACTCCACTAAAGGAATAATGCACGACAGGGTGTGTGTCGTGCTTGGATAATGTCACGCCTGGGGGGGTTGGGCACGAGGCTGCAGGCTGAGTGCGTCCAATGCCCCAGGTGTGGCGTTATCCCAAACGACACACACCCTGGAGTGCATTATTCCTATTATACAATGGCTTGTTGTTATACAGAATAAAAAAATAATTTTAAAGATGTTTTTGTGTGGAAACATATTTTTTGTTTTTAAGAGCAGATGAAACAATCAAGCTCAAGATGCTCAATGGGCTCCAGCTGATCTACATAGGTTCACAGTGCTGAGTCTAGACCTGTGGCGACGTGCTGGGATAATGCTATGGGTCCAGCCCCAAACTGACCAATCACAGTCCAAGATTCTTTCTTGCCATTGTATAATGAAAATTAGTACATCTCATCTGGTCTATCCTTGGTATATATGTATTTCTAGTAAATATGTGTAGGAAACCCAATCTGGCCAAAGTCACAATGAAAGTTATAGTACCAGTTCTTCCCCCTTTCCCAAAAAGGAAAGTTAAAAGTTAGAATAGGCTGACAACTTAGTCTAGCAGTTGAGAGGCACATTCTCATTTTTAATGGGTTCCAGATTTTACAGTTTATTTTTCCAGGACAGAGCAGCATAGATCAACATCTTTCAGCAGGGTTCTGCTATGTTGGGGTACCTACACATTTTAATTAGAAATGCATATGTACCATGGACAGGCTTGACGAGATGCACTCATTTTCAGTGGAGTCCTACTTTTACACATTTTAGACTTTATTGACTCAGGATAGCACAGGAGATATATAATATATCATTTTCAGTCAGGGTCCTGCTTTTACCTAATTTTTATGTTTGCTTGTGCGCATGCAAAAGAAACATTATGTGGAAGCTTAGGAAAGAAGTGGGTTGTGGAAGCGTGGCACTGTGGCAGCCAACGGAGGCACTGTATTTGGGGGCTTGGCACTGGTGGACCAATGGAGGCACAGTATGTTGATGACACTGGCTTCCAAGTGCGCTACTGGCTGTAACGCTTTCACCAAGAGCAATCAGCTGCTTCCTCATTGCAGTGTCAGCCATTCCGCGGCAATGAGGGAGCGACCCGTCATTGTAGGGTGGATCGTTGCTTAGTGTAATATTGTTTGTGCATGCAGTGGCAAGCCGCAGCCATGTTCACAAACAATATTAAACAGCCCGCAGTGCAGAGGGGGTGCCCAACCCCCCTCAGCATCTTGTGTTGCCCCAAAACAGTTTTTGTTTGCTGACGGGAGGCCCAATCCCCATCGGCTTCATTCCCTCTTCCCAGTGTAATTTGCTGATGGGGGAGCCCATTCCCCATTGGCATAATGTCCCCTCCAAAAAAAACATTGGTTTTGCAAAAAGGGTGTGCCTAATCCCCCTCGGCTCTTGCCCCCCCGTATGTGCCAACAGGGGTGCCCAATCCTCCGTCGGCTACAGCCCCCCGCAAAAAAACACTTGGGTGGCACGCTGGGAGCCCACCCCAGTGTGCCAAATGTCCCTGGTAAAAAAAAAAAAAAGTCCTACAATGTTTCTTTCTTTTGTTTTTTTCCTGTAAATCAGAAAACAGTCCCTCGTTGAGTCTGGTGGACCTGCCTCCCCAACCCGCTCCCATCCTCTGCACATCCTGCCTCCCCACACCCCCATCACCCCATACTTACCTCCGGAGCCCAGTGCGATGATCTTCAGTGGAACGGGAACACATCTGCACTCTTCAAAGCCGACCGCGAACTGAAGAAATGCCGGTAAGTTGTAAAATGGCATAAATAAGGTGTTTTCAACTTTGGTGCATATCTCATGCATTTTTGGGAATTTTGGCATCAAATTTTCAACATGGGATTATTGGGACCCCTCCTCATGAATTCAGCCACTGTCATTGCATTATACAGTCCTGATATGTAATTTCATGGTCACTGTGCGGAAACACCTTTCAGGACTGATTAATGAAACAACAGTACCAGTGTTCATGAGGTGAGCTCTGAAAAAGTCTATGTTGCAAATTTGGTAGAAAAAATCCAAGAAATAACTGTTTCACGAATGTGTGTTGCACAGTTGCTACACATGCTCGTAACTTCATGAATTTGCAATATTTTCACCCCAGCAGAGGTCCTAAAATGCCTGTGTTGAACATTTTGTAGCAAAAGTCCATTAAATGACTGTGTTACGAGAGTGCATTACGCAGTTTCAACGCATGGTCGTAACTTCACAAATTTGTAATAGTTTCACTCCAGATTTTCAAAACTGCCATTCTTCCACACCTCCTTATGAACATTATAGCTGTCATTTTTCACATCCTGGCTGAAATGTGTATTTGCACTTCCGGCGTGGAATAACGTATTCGCTGTGGGAAATCAGTGTTCGGGACAGATTAAGAAAATCACAGTGACACTGTTCATGAGCAGAAGTCCTAGAATGCCTATGTTGAAAATTTGGAGATGAAAATCCATTACATGACTGTGTTACGCTCATGTGTTGCGCAGTTTCCATGTGTGCTCGGAAGTGCGAGCATTTTTACTATTCCCACTACAGATTTTCAACATTGCCATCTCTTCACACCTCCCAATGGATGGTACAGCTGTCATTCTTCACATCCTGCCTGATCTGTGTTTTTGTACATGTGGCGCAGAATGGCACAGTTGCTGTTGTAGCTCAAAGTTTGGGACACATTGACAAAATCACACTGCCACTCTTCATGAGAAGAGATCCCAAATGCTGTCATGAGGTGGGGTCACAAAAAGGCCATGTTGAAAATTTGTAGTGCAGATACCAACAAACGCTTGAGGCGTTAGGGTTTCTAACCATAATGTCCCACTTTGTGCAGACTGACAGGCATCGGGGTGTGCCTTTGGATTGATGACTGTACTGCTCATGCCATACCACCCCCCCCCCCCCCAGCCACTGACAGGCATTGAGGTGTACCTTGGACTCTTCGGTCCCAGACTTCACCCCATTGTCCTATGCTGCACCCATTTCAGCGTATGTTCTTATGGAATGGGGTTACTATAAAGCCAAACATCCCAAGGGACACCTCAGTACTTGTCTGTGTCTGCAGAATAAGGTGAGGTGACATGGCATGACCGTCATGGGCAATGACCCAAACACTTACTCCAATGCCTGTCCATCTCTACAAGATGGAGGTGGGGTTGGCGTGAAGTTCAATATTTCACTGCCATTCCTGTTCTGCATCTGTCTAACTCCTGCATTTCCAATGCTAATACCAGCAGGCAAACATTCGGCATTGACAAATGCTTGTTTAAATTGTATTTAGGCTGAATTAGCTTAGAGCCAATATCTTATTTTCAGTGGTGTCTGCTTTTACAATGTAATTTTGCCAGCTGAAATGTATACTTTCAGTGGGGTCTGCTGTGCAGGGGTCCTGATTTTACAAAGTTTAACAAATATGCACCTATAGTAGACCTGTAGTGATGCAGTATTTAATTTTACCCAATTTTAGACTGTGTGTACCCTGGAGAGCAGAGCATAAATACAATATCTCATTCTCAGCAGGGTCATGCTTTAACCAATTGTTAAAGTGTTCAAACGTTTAGTGTTTTTATTTGGTGTGGGTGGAGAACTGGTACTATAAATCTTTCATTGTGAAGTGTTACTACTGCTGTGTGGCCAAAGTCATAATGAAACAGGAAAGTACCAGTTCACCCCCACCACCACCCTCCAAAAAATGAAAAGCTAAAGGTTTGAACAGTCTACCAGTGGGTAAAAGCAGCACTCCCCTGAGAACAAGATATTGCATTTAGCTCTGCTATCCAAGGTAAATAAGGTCTAAAAAAATGGGAACAATTAGAGCGTGCATCGCAGCTGGTCAACTCTGGGTACATACTGTAAGCAGTTAAACTTTGTAAAGGCAGGACCCGAGTACAGCAACCCCCGAAAGTAGACATTTAAACTAGTCTGTCCTGGAAGAACTACACTGTAAAAGCAGGACACCACTGAAAATGAGATATCACCTTTCAGCCAATCCTGCCTAAATATACTCTAAAAATAGGTAAATGCAGGGTCTTCACTGAAAATGAGAGACTGCATCTCTCCTGTGGCCTCCTGAGTTAATACTGTGTAAAATGTGTTAAAGTAGGACTCCACTGAAAATGAGTGCATCTCATCTATTCCTCCTGGGAATATATCATATATCCACCTGACAGTAACCAACACTACACTGACTACAGCACCACGTTGCTGTAGTGTCCCCACTGGAACCCGGCACTGTCTGTCGGGGGTCTTGCACCCCTCCCAAATCAGCTCTGACTCAGATTTGATAATCATTAGTGAGGGATGCAGGGGTCGCAGCCCCCCATGTGTGGGGGTTCGAGAGGTGAAGCCACCAAAGAAAACACTTTGTTTTCTTTGAAACCAGCAACCAACCACAAAAAGTGGTGGACCTGCCTGTTTTGCTGTCTGGTTGTTTGACAACATTTTTGTCGATGACCAGTTGTGGATCCGGTATACATATGTATTTCTGGTACAAATGTGTTGGAACCCCAGTCTGGCCAAAGTCACAATGAAATAGTTATAGTACTAGTCCAATACAGTACCATATACAGTACAGTATATAGTACTAGTACTATAGTACTATCTTATTTTCAGTGGTGTCTGCTTTTACAGTGTAATTTTGCCTGGACAGACATGCTCAAATGTATACTTTCAGTGGGGGTCTGCTGTGCAGGGGTCCTGCTTTTACAAAGTTTAACTACATATGTACCTAGAGTAGACCTGCTGTGATGTAGCATCTAATTTTTCCCATTTTTAGATGTGTGTACCCTGGAGAGCAGAGCATAAATACAGTATCTCATTCACAGCAGGGTCATGCTTTTACCCATTGTTAAAGTGTTCAAATGTTTAGTTTTTGTTTTTGTTTTGTTTTTTAGTGTGTGTGGGGGGGAACTAGTACTATAACTGTTTAATTGTGATGTTTTACTACTGATGTGTGGCCAAAGTACAGTTAAAGTATGATTTCACCCCCACCACTCCCCCCCAAAAATCTAAATGTTTGAACAGTCTACCTACTAGTGAGTAAAAGCATGACCCCACTGAGAATGCGATATTACATTTTAGCTCTGCTATCTGATGTAAATGTGGTGTAAAAATGGATAAAATTAGTGCATCTCAGCAAGTCTACTCTTGGTACATATGTAGATAAACTTTGTAAAAGCAAGACCCCAGTTCAGCAACCCCCCCCCCCCCACTGAAATTATACCTTTAAACTAGTCTGTCCTGGCAGAACTACACTGTAAAAGCAGGACACCACTGAAAATGAGATATCACCTTTCAGCCAATCTTGCCTGAATACACTCTAAAAATAGGTAAAAGCAGGACATTGACTGAAAATTAGATATTGCATATCTCCTGTGACCTCCTGAGTTAACAGAGTCTAAAATATATTCAAGTAGGACTCCACTGAAAATGAGTGCATCTCATCTAGTCTGTCCATGGTATATATGCATTTGTGGTACAAATGCGTAGGAACCCAAATCTGGCCAAAATCACAATAAAATAGTTACAATACCAGTTCTCTCCCACCCTCCAAAAAAAGAAACACTAAAAGTTAGAACAGTCTAACAACATAGCCTAGCAGTTGAGAGGCACTTTCACATTTTTAATGGGTTCAAGATTTTATCATTTATTTTTCCAGGACAGAGCAGGTAGATCAACATCTTTCAGTAAGGTTCTGCTATATTGAGGTTCCTACACTTTTTAACTAGAAATGCATATATACCAAGGACAGGCTAGATGAGATGCACTCATTTTCAGTGGAATCCTACTTTTACACATTTTAGAGTGCATTACGTCTAGATAGCACAGGGGATATGCAATATATCAGGGTCCTGCTTTTACCTATTTTTAATTTTTACAATGTATTTAGGCAGAATTAGCTTAGAGGTAATATCTTATTTTCAGTGGTGTCTGCTTTTACAGTGTAGTTTTGCTTGGACAGACACATTTAGATGTATACTTTCAGTGGGGGTCTGCCATGTGGGGGGGTACTGCTTTTACAAAGTTTAACTACATATGCACCCAGAGTAGACTTGCTGTGATGCAGTATCTAATTTTACCGGTTTTTAGACTGTGTGTACCCTGGAGAGCAGAGCATAAATACAATATCTCATTCTCAGCAGGGTCATGCTTTAACCAATTGTTAAAGTGTTCAAACTTTTAGTGTTGTTTTTTTTTTGGGGTGGGGGGGACTAATACTATCGCTCTTTCATTGTGACATTTTACTGCTGCTGTGTGGCCATAGTAACAACCAGTTTCCCCCCTGCCCATACCCCACAAAAAAAGAAAATATAACATTTTTTCAACAGTCTACCACTTGGTAAAAGCATGACTCCACTGAGAAGGAGAGATTGCATGTTAACTTTGCTATCCAGGGTTAATACAGTCTGAAAATGGGTAAAATTAGCGCATCTCAGCTGGTTAACACTGGTACATATGTAGTTAAACTTTCTAAAGGCAGGAGCCCTGTACAGTAACCCCCCAACTGAAAGTATACATGTAAATAGATCTGTCCTGGCAGAACTACACTGTAAAAGACAGAAACAACTGAAAATGAAATATTACCTTTCAGTCAATCCTGCCCAAATACACTGTAAAAATAGGTAAAAGCAGGAACCTGACTGAAAATGAGATTGCATGCTTCCTGTGCCCTCCTGAGTTAATACAGTCTAAAATGTGTTAAAGTAGGACTCCACTGAAAATGAGTGCATCTCATCTATTCTGTCTTGGGAATATATGTGCTCTAGAAAAAATGTGTAGGACCCCCAATTTGGCCAAAGTCACATCGAAACAGTTATAGTACCAGTTCTCCCCCACCCCACCCCCCAAAAAAAGAAAAGCTGAAAGTTAAAACAGTCTAGCAGCATAGCCTAGCAACTGAGAGGCACTTTCTCATTTTCAATGGGTTCTAGATTTCACAATTTATTTTTCCAGGACAGAGCAGGTAGATCAACATCTTTCGGTAGGGTTCTGCTACATTGGGGTTCTTTCATATTTTTGCAAGAAATACATATATACGCTGGATAAACTTGATGAGATGCACACATCTTCAGTGGAGTCCTACTTTTACATATTTTAGACTCCATTAACTCAGGCTAGCACAAGAGATATGCAATATATCATTTTCAGTCAGGGTCCTGCTTTGATTAATTGATTTTTTTTTACAATATATTTAGGCAGAATTAGCTTAGAGGTAATACCTTATTTTCAGTGATGTCTGCTTTTACAGTGTAGTTTTGCCTGGACAGACACATTTAAATGTATACTTTCAGTGGGGGTCTGCTGTACAGCAGTCCTGCTTCTACAAAGCTTAACTACATATGCACCCAGAGTAAACCTGCTGAGATGCAGTATCTAATTTTACCCATTTTTATACTAATTGTACTCTGGAGTGCAGAGAATAAATACGATATCTCATTCTCAGCAGGTCATGCTTTAACCCATTGTTAAAGTGTTCAAACTTAATTTTTGTGTGTGTGGGGGGGGGAACTGGTACTAAACTGTTTCATTGTGACATTTTACTGCTGCTGTGAGGCCAAAGTAACAACAACACAATTAAAGTACCAGTTCTCCTGTCACCCGCACACCCCAGAAAAAGAAAAGCTAAAAGTTTTAACAGTCTTCCAGTGGGTAAAAGCATGACTCCACTGAAAATGAAATATTGCCTTTTAGCTCTGCTATTCAGGATAAATATGGTCCAAAAATAGGTAAAATTAGATAGTACATCTGAGCAGGTCTACTCTGGGTACATATGTAGTTAAACTTTGTAAAAGCAGGTCCTCCATACTGCAGACCCCACTGAAAGTATACATTTAAATAAGTCTGTCCTGGCAGAACTGCACTGTAAAAGCAGGACACCACTGAAAATGAGATATTACCTTTCATCTGATGTTGCCTAAATACACTCTAAAAATATGTAAAAACAGGACCTTGACTGAAAATTAGATATTGCATATCTCCAGTGCCCTCCTGAGTTAATACAGTCTAAACTGTGTTAAAGTAGGACTCCACTGAAAATGAGTGCATCTCATCTATTTCATCCTGGGTATATATGCATTTCTGGTAAACATTTGTAGGAACCCCAGCATGGCCAATGTCATAATGAAATAATTATAGTACTAGTTCTCCCCGACACCCAAAAAAGAAAAGTTAAAAGTTAGAACAGCCTGACAACATAGCCTAGCAGCTGAGAGGCACGTTCTCAATTTTAATGGGTTCTAGATTTTACAGTTTATTTTTCCAGGACAGAGCAGCATAGATCAACATCTTTCAGCAGGGTTCTGCTGTGTTGGGGTACCTACACATTTTAATTAGAAATGCATATGTACCATGGACAGGCTTGATGAGATGCACTCATTTTCAGTGGAGTCCTACTTTTACACATTTTAGACTTCATTGACTCAGGACAGCGCAGGAGATATGCAATATATCATTTTCAGTCAGGGTCCTGCTTTTACCTAATTTTAATTTTTACAATGTATTTAGGCAGAATTAGCTGAGAGGTAATATTTTATTTTCAGTGGTGTCTGCTTGTACGGTGTAGTTTTGCCTGGACAGACACATTTAAATGTATACTTTCAGTGGGGTTCTGCCATGTGGGGGTACTGCTTTTATAAAGTTTAACTACGTATGCACCCAAAGTAGACCTGCTGAGATGCAATATCTAATTTTAACCATTTTTAGACTGTGTGTACCCTGGAGAGCAGAGCATAAATACCATATCTCATTCTCAGTAGGGTCATGCTTTAACCAATTGTTAAAGTGTTCAAATGTTTAGTGGGTTTTTTTTTCAGTGTGGAAAGAGAACTGGAACTACAGCTCTTTCATTGTGATGTTTTACTGCTGCTGTGTGGCCAAAATCACAATAAAACAATTAAAGTATCAGTTCTCCCCTCGCCCCCACCCCGTCAAAAAAAAAAAGAAAAGCTAAAAGTCTGAACAGTCTACCAGTTGGTAAAAGCATAACTCCACAGAGAACGAGATATTGCATTTTAGCTCTGCTGTCCAGGGTAAATACGGTCCAAAAATGGATGAAATTAGATAGTACATCTCAGCAGGTCTACTCTTGGTACATATGTGGTTAAACCTTGGAAGAAAGCGGACCCCAGTACAGGAAACCCCACTGAAAGTATACATTTAAACTAGTCTGTCCTGGAAGAACTACACTGTAAAAGCAGAACACCACAGAAAATGAGATATTACCTCTCAGAAAATCCTGCCTAAATACACTCTAAAAATAAGTAAAAGCAGGAGCCTGACTGAAAATGAGAGACTGCATATCTCCTATGCTATCCTGAGTTAATATTGTCTAAAATGTGTTACAATAGGACTCTACTGAAAATGAGTGCATCTCATTGATTCCAACCTGGTATACATCTATTTCTAGCACCTGATTCTCCTCCACAGGGTCCTGGATGTAGAAGTTCAGTTCATGATCTCCAGGGTGTCTCTGTTTTTCTCTATTTCCCCACTTAAAAATGTTAAAATGGCCTGCCTCACCGATGGCCAAAAGTAAGGAATCCTACAGTATTTGGCTAACCTCTGCTCCCCAGCCAAAGTACTTCACAGCAGACACAACTGCTGCACCTCAAAGGAAATAGGATAGTCACCCCCCCCAACACACACACATACATGCACCTTAGATCTAACAAAGCTGTAAATCTCAGCAGTGTCAGTTATTTTAATGTAACACTACACCAGCAGCTAAAGTTAAGTGTGGATGGAACAGAGGCACCACTGTAGCTGTCTGTTGCTTCCATTCATTTGCAAATCAGTTGGAAGTAGGACTGAATCTAAGCCTGACATGGTCGCCTCCCTACCAGAAGTCAGAGCTGTTAATTATGTGCTGCACCACCACCATGCCAAATTGCAGTCATAAAATGTCACCAGACAGGGCTTAATGATGATATTAAAAATAGAGCCAGACTAGGATAAGGGGTTGAATACCGGCAGAGGGTGAAACATGAGGTCAGAGTGTTTATTAACATTTTATTTAAAAAAAAAAAAAGATTCTTACGGTTGGTTTTTGAACAGCTAAAGCTTTTTCTATCGCCCATTTCACCCTCTGACAGTATCAAGTACTGCACTTTAAGACCAAATGTAAATGCCATGTACGCTTTAGATGCAATAACATCATTCTATTGATCAGTATTTTTATATTGGTGCTTCACTGTTTATACATCAATTATACAAACTTTACTAAGTGTATAGTCCAGTTCTCAGAATCAAGGTGTCTTAATTTTTTGGGGAGGAGTTCATCAAAGTACTGTTGGTTAAATGCACAATAACCTATCAGAATCACATACCTATTTGACATTAGCAACCTAAATACTGAGTGTCACAAACCCACTCAGCAGGTCAGGCCCTCTGCTCCCACAGTGCCAACCTCCAAGCACAGTACTGTGAAAAGGAACAGAAACAGAGTAACCTTCCTGTCTGTTTTGTGGGTTCAAATCAAGCTTTTGGTCTCCAGTTCTGGAGGGTTTCAAACTGTGAATCTCTTGCTAGCATACCCAATGTACAGGCTCAGACAATTCTGCTCTTCGGGGAAGTGCCATATGTCTTTCGCCTATGGGCACCTAACCAGGTGTACAAAATGAACCCTTAAAACTCTATGAAAAGATGAGATCTCAGATAAACGCTTACCTTTTCCCAGTTTGGTATTACCATTAAGCTATTGCGCAGTGTCAGCTTTAACCATATATGCTTCCCTTGTCGAAGAAAGGATTTTGAAGGCACACCAAGCAGTCTCTTTAAAACAGAGTTTTACTTTAAAATAGATACAAATGTAAAATGTAAATGCTGAACAATATAGCACCAAACATACAGTCACTTAAAAGAACAAAGTTTAAAGTGCAAATTCCTACCAACCATACATTTAGACTTGTCTATCTAATGTATTCTTATCTTCATACAGTGCTGATAGATGTTTCTTCTTCAGAGTCCAAACATGAATGTGTCTCTAAAGGTCAGCCACAGCATAGTCAAAAAACTGTATTTGACCCTTCCTCCTCCATGATGTCACCCAGCTCCTCCTCTGTTTATTAATGTCATACTTGTAAATAAATATATGCTATTGTCATTTTTTTGTCATACTTGGAATGAAATGTATACTATTGTAAAGTATGTTGTACTTGTCATGAAATGTTTTTTCTGTATGCTTTGATGTACTGTACCCTCCCGGATTGTGCCTGAAAATAGCCATTGCCATGGTTAGTGCACTTACCCAGTAAACAAAAACTAACTAAATAAAAATAAATTAAAAATTATACAACCAGGATGTCTTCACTCAGGAAGTATTTTAAATAGGTGACATCAGCAAAAACTCATTTTCCAAATGACTTCTTTGATATATGAGTAGTCTCCTCTCTCAAAGACATAAAAGGACTTTTTATGTCTCTCCACTGCCAGATCTCACTGAGGTGTAATATGCTTTGTGATACCAGGTGCAATTAACTGACCTTCCTGAGGATGTCATAAAATGGATATTTTAGATTTTAACTTCAAACAACCCAGATCCTAAATAAGGCTATAAAATGTGAGTCTCTGCAAGTTAATCATCTTACAGAGAGCTGCTGTTTAACATATCCTGTCTTTTGAACTGATACCTGGGGGAAGGGGGGTCATCCCACAGGCTGTCTCAGCATGTCTCATGAGAGACACTCAATAACACATTTTTATATTACAAAGAGCATAGCGTAATCAGAACCAGCTGTCCAAATGTCACAATCCTCCCCACCAAGATGGAATTTGGGGGCTCTATCCCCTGCATGGGATGAGCTTCCCAAATCAGTTCACTCCTCATAGACACAAGACAAACCATCTGAGTTCTGATTTTTCACTCCAGCCCTATGTAGGATTGTCATGTCATACCCTTGCAAAGCAAGGCTCTATCTTAACAATCTACTATTAGTCTTTCCCGTTTGTGTCAGCCAAATCAGGGGGTTGTGGTCAGTCTGTACCACAAAATGCTACCCATACAAGTATGGCTCCAGCTTCTTTAGGGCCCACATTATGGCAAGACATTCTTTTTCCATAGTAGAGTATGCCTGCTCCCTGGAAAATAGCATTCTATTCAGGTATGCTATTGGGTGATCTTTCCCTTGGTTGAATGTCTGACTCAGTACTGCCCCAATACCCATGTCTGAGGCATCAGTCTGAACTATAAAGGGTTTGCTATAGTCAGGACTTATCAAAATAGGAGCACTGCACAGTGCCTCCCTCAATCTGGTAAAGGCTTCTTCACAAGCTGGTCCCAAAGTAATTTTCTTTGGCATCCTTTTCTTTACCAGGTCAGACAGGGAAGCAGCCAGGGCACTGTAATTAAATACAAATTTTCTATAGTATTAGTACCCTGCTGTCCCGAGAAAACTCCTGACCTGCTTCTGCATTTCTGGTCTGGGCCATGCCTAGATCACCTCTATTTTCATTTGGTTAGGATGCAGCTGTCCCTGGCCTACCACATGCCTGAGGTATGCCACCTCTCCCATGGCCACCTGGCACTTCTCAGCTTTGACAGTGAGCCCGGCCCTCTGTATCTTGCCCAGTACTTCCCTAAGGTGGGATAGGTGTTCCTCCCAGCTGGCACTAAAGATGGCAATGTCATCCAGGTATGCCACAGTGTACTCCTCAGCACCATTCAACACCTGGTTCACCAACCTTTGGAAAGTTGCTGGAGCATTCTTCATTTTGAAAGGCATTACTTTAAATTCAAATAAGCCTATTGGAGTGATGAAGGCCGACCTCTTCCTAGCTCTGTCTGTCAACTGTACCTGACAATACCCCTTGGTCAGGTCAATGGTCGTAAGGTAGGTCGCCCTTCCCAACTTGTCCAGGAGTTCATTCGTCCGGGGCATCGGGTGGGAGTTTGACTTTGTGACTGCATTCAGTCCATGATAGTCCACACAGAAATGAATAGAGTCATCTGGCTTGGGCACAAGGACTACGGGTGAGGCCCAGGGGCTGTGGGATCTCTGGATTAGCCCTAAATCCAGCATCTCCTCCACTTCCCTCCTAATGCCTTTTTGGACAGCCTCTGACACCTGATATGCTGTCCGCCATATGAGCGTCTGTGTCCCTGTCTCCACATCGTGTGTCGCTAAGGGGGTAAGTCCAGGCTTGTTGCTAAACAATGGGGCAAAGTCTGCTAAAATCTCCCTTACTTCCTGGATCTTGTCCAGGGCCAGCTGGGGAGACAATTTTACTGCCTCCACAGAGGACTGCCACTTGCTTTCTTCCAGCAAGTCCAGAAGGGTGTCTCCTTCGTCCGTCCCCTCCCCAGGACTACACACTGCAAACACCATGTCAGCCCTATTAGCATATGGCCTCATCATGTTGACATGGTACATCCTTTCTGTCTGTCTTCTGTCAGGCAACTCTATAATGTAGTTTATGCCATTTATCTTTCTAACCACTTTGTACGGTCCTACCCAATCAGCCTGCAGCTTGTCTGTCTGGACCGGAATAAGGACCATGACTTCCTGACCCACCATGTACGAGCGAGCTCTGGCTTTGTGGTCGTACCACACTTTTTGTTTCTGTTGGGCAGCTGCCAGGTTGCTCTGGGCTGTCCCCATAAGCTCTTTCAGCCCGTTCCTAAATGTAATGATGTAATCCACTATGGGAGTTCCCTGGGTGGTGTGCTTGCCTTCCCAGTCCTCCCAGATCAAGTCTAGGGGCTCACATACCCGGCATCCATATAAGAGTTCAAAGGGTGAAAATCCTGTCGACTCTTGGGGCACCTTCCTGTATGCAAACAACAGGTGGGGAAGGTATTTCTCCCAGTCCTTCCCATGCTGTTCAGCAAATGCCCAGAGCATTGACTTCAGGGTATCATTGAATCTATCCACAGGCCCATTGGCTTGTGGGTGGTACGGTGACGTGCATCTCTGCACCACCCCACACTTCTCCCACAAACATTTCATCAGGTCCGACATGAAGGAACCCCCTCAATCAGTGATAACCTCCTGCGGAACCCCAACATGGGAGAAAATCCCAAGTAAGGCATCTGCCTCTTTGTCTGTCCTCAGTGAGGATAGGGCGACTGCCTCTGGGTACCGGGTGGCATAATCCACCACAGTCAGGATGAATTTCTTCCCTGAGGAGCTGGGGGTATTTAAAGGCCCCACAATATCCATTCCCACCCTCTGGAATGGCTTCTCCACTATGGGCAATGGAATCAGGGCAGCTTGAGTTGTCTTGCCCACCTTCCCTACTTCTTGGCACTGGTGACAAGACCTGCAATACTTCTTCTCCTGCTGGGTGAAGTTGGGCCAGTAGAAATTCTGGGCCAACCGCTACATAGTGTGTGCGATTCCCAGATGACCAGATAAGGGAATGTTATGTGCAATCTTGAGCAACTGCTCACGATATCCCTGGGGAATGACAAGTTGCCTGCCTAGCACCCCTCCCTCTGTCTGCACAGCCTGAGTATACATCAGTCCATTTTCCCAATAACCTTATGTTTACTGTCACCTCCTTGTGCTCCATCAGAGTCTGCCCAAGCCCTCAGCTTCGCTAGACTAGTGTCACTTCTCTAAGCAGCTGCAAACTCCTCACACATTCCCAAGGCATGGGACAGGTCCCCTTCTGTCTCTAAACTAGGGTCCCTCGCACTAGCATCAGGGCACTCAGGATCATTGTCATTCCCAACCCTCTGACAATGGGTCACCCCCTCCTTTGGAGTAACCCTCTGTAGCTGTGCGGTTAACTGCTACTGGGGAAATTTCTACCCCCTTTTCATTAATCTCCATATCAGGAGACACAGGCTGGGGAATCAGCATGCCAGTGGTTTTCACAATGGCTTCTTTGGCTATGGGTAACTGCACACACCATCCCCTGTTTGAGATTGTTGCCCAGGATCACATCCACTGCTAAGGTTTTGGCTATAGCCACCTGTTGCACAGTTCCCCCTGTTTCACCCGTCTAGAAGAACACTGGTGAGTGGCAATGTTTTCTCCCCACCAGTGAAGTCTTGTACAGTGACATACTTATTGGGTATAAGCTGACCAGACTGTACTAGATCACCTTTTACCAATATCAGGGATACCCCTGTGTCCCTTAACCCTTGTGTCTGTACACCATTCTCCATGAGTGGGTGCATGTGTTCCCTCATGTTCACAGGCATGCTTCCAGGGACACACAAACAACCCACTTCCTTCCTAGCCCCCAGTTGTGTACTGATTGCCTTTTTAGGACACTGTCTGGCAATATGCCCAGTTTCTTTACACAACCAACATTCATTTCCTTTCTCAGAGAAATATTTTCTCTGAAACCTGGGGCTAACTGGTTTTGGTGGAGGCAGTGAGGGTTTTAGCTGCCCTGAAGGCATGCTTTTCCCTTTCTGTGCTGCCACGCCCACCTCAGTTACTCTCAGAGCAGGTCTGCTCTTGGCATAGCGGTCGAAGAGTTCAGCAGCCTCTTGCACTGTTTTGGGATCTCGGTCCTCCAGCCAGGTTATCAGCTCTGCTGGCATGCCCAGAAAAACTGTTCTAACAAAATCACATTTTCAATTTTATCTACAGAGTTTGCTTCAATTCCTTTCCACCAATGTTTTAAAAACTGACGTTGTTTTGTGGCTAGCTTCTCATAGCTCATGTCAAGGCCTCTCCTGAGCTTACAAAATTTTGCTCTGTATGACTCAGCAGTTAATTCACATTTTTTTAACAATGCAGCTTTAAGTTTGCTGTAATCATTACTGTCCTCATTGTCCATGTAACCCAATGCATCCCAAGCTTTCCCAGTAAGTAGTGGGAATAGCTGGAAGTTCCAGGACTCCCTAGGAAATTTAGCCCAAATACAAACTTTCTCAAAAGAATTTAAAAAGGCATCCATATCCTCCCCTTCTTTAAATTCGGCTATCAATTTAGAATTCAATTTGTAACCCAGTCCTGTAGTCCCAGTTAAACCCAAGCCACTTACTTGCTCTGGTGCTGGTGGTTGGAGTTGTAACTTCTCCAGATCATGTTGCCTCTGGCACTCATGCTCCTCACGGTCTGCCTCATGCAGTTCATGGTCCACCTCTCGCTGTTCTTGCTCCCTCTTCTCCTCTGCAGCTTGCTGGCACTCATGCTCCTCACACAGCCTCCCACTGTTCCCGCTCTGCCTCTCATATCTCTCATTCCACCTCTCACTGTTCTCGCTCTGTGTCTCATCTCTCCCATTTCGCCTCTCGCTGTTCTCGCTCCCTCTTCTCCTGGAACTCCAGCTCCATTCTGCACAACTCAGTCTGCAGCCTGAGTACTTCTGGCTCCAGAATGCTGGTGACCTTCCCCTGCTGCTGTGGCCCTTCACTGGCACTGGCCCTGCTGCCCTCCTCATTGGATCTGGACACTGCACTGGCTGCTAGCTCTTCCACACTCAAGGATCGGTCCCTTACAGTCACTGTCTGTGACTCGATGCTCTGGGTATCCACTACCATCAGGGCATCCACAAAGTTCTGTTTGGTGGCTTTCACCTCATATGGGACTCCTCTGTCCTGGCACAACTGCTTTAAGTAGTCTACAGTTTGCCCACTGTAGTTGGAAGCCATCTTCTTCCCTAATTACGGCTACTCTGACTAGCATTTTAGAGAAAAAAAAAATAAAACAGGTAGGAACTTGACTGTAAGCCAAGTGATATAGTTCTGTTTCCTTTTAAAAAATAAATAACTGCCCTTTCTTGGCAAGTGAGCTGTACAGTATCAAGCTGACACACTGAACAATAAAAGCTTGTAATACCAAAATTATCCCACTGCTCCCACCAATCTGTCACAAACCCACTCAGCAGGTCAGGTCCTCTGCTCCCACAGTGCCAACCTCTGAGTGCAGTATTGTGAACAGGAACAGAAACAGGGTAACCATCCTGTCTGTTTTGTGGGTTCGAATGAACCTTTTGGTCTCAAGTTCTGGAGGGATTCAAACTGTGAACCGCTGGCTAGCACTCCCAATATACAGGCTCAGATAATTCTGCTCTTCAGGGAAATGCCAGATATCTTTCACCTATGGGCACCTAACCAGGTGTACAAAATGAACCCTTAAAACTCTATGAAAAGACCTCAGATAAACTCTTACCTTTTCCCAGTTTAGTATTACCATTAAGCTATTGCACAGTGTCAACTTTAACCATATATGCTTCCCTTGTCAAAGAAAGAATTTCAAAGGCACACCAAGCAGTCTCTTTAAAATAGAGGTTTACTTTAAAATAGATAAAAATGTAAAATGTAAATACATAACAATATATCACCAAACATACAATCACTTAAAAGAACAAAGTTTAAAGTGCAAATTCCTACCAACCATACACTTAGACTTGTCTATCTAAGGTAGTCTTATCTTCCTACAGTGCTGATAGATGTTTCTTCTTCAGAGTCCAAACATGAATGTGTCTCTAAAGGTCAGCCACAGCATAGTTAAAGAATTGTCTTTGACCCTTCCTCCTCCATGATGTCACCTAGCTCCTCCTCTGTTTATTAAAAATTATACAACCAGGATGTCTTCACTCAGGAGGTATTTTAAATAGGTAACATCAGCAAAAACTCATTTTCCAAATGACTTCTTTGATCTATGAACAGTCTCCTCTCTCAAAGACATCAAAGGATATTTTATGACCCTCTCTCTGCCAGATCTCATTGAGGTGTAATATGCTTTGTGACACCAGCTGCAATTAACTGGCCTTCTTGAGGATGTCATAAAATAGATATTTTTGGTCTTAGCTTCAAACAACCCAGATCCTAAATAAGGCTATAAAATGTGAATTTTTGCAAGTTAATCACCTTACAGAGATCTGCTGTTGAACTTATCCTGTCTTTTGAACTGATACCTGGGGGGGGTCATCCCACAGGCTGTCTCAGCATGTCTCATGACACTCAATAACACATTTTTATATTACAAAAAGCATAGAGTAATCAGACCAGCTGTCTAAGTGTCATATTGAGATGTCTGCATGTTATAATACTGAATACAAGACACAAAATAACATGTGGGTATTTAGTTTTGTGTCACAAATCTGAAGCTAAAATGTTCATATGTTACATTATCTTGTGTTACTTGTTATTCACTTGTTTCTGATTTTTTTTAAACCAAAACATCATCTTCAACTCAAAAGTTTAGGGGCACAACAAAGTGTTGTGCAGAAAATGTTATAGAGTCATGAGGTGGGGGGTATTACTGACATGCCTCCTGCAACACATATGTTTATTGGAAGTTTACTGTTAGACTAATTACAAGGCTGAGTGACATTCCTTTGCTTCTGAGTGCTGAGACAATCGGGCTTCAAGGTAAAAGAGCTTCATTTGGTGCCGTGACAATATAACCCCAGTAAGATACATTTTTTACACAATAAAATAAAGACTGATCCTAAGGTCAACCTGTTTAGCAGCTTGAATGTTAGAAAATGGAGACTGTGAGAGAGTAAACACCCCCTCCCTTTTTTCTGTTCCTTTGTTTCTGGGACTCTATGGATTTTGGAAATTGTCATATCTGTTTTTGTATTCTTTGTATTGTTGGGCTGGCCACCCACTTTGTATATTGTTTGTTGTCTGTTGGTGTCTCTGTTCTTCGTTCGTAGTAAAATAATCCTCTCCCTGTATGTTTCCTGTCTTGTTTCTAAAATCCATAATATGCCCCACTAAACAAACGAAAGTTCTAGAATAATAGTAGAAACAGCTAAACTGTAGTAATGTTTAAAACAAGTACAATGCTAGGTGTTTGGTGTGCAAGTTTTTTGGAATCCTTGCCCTCTGTGAATGTTTATTTTCTCCTGTAATATTAGAGAGGGCTATGTATATTCATATATGCGTTATGGATTCTGTAATATCATTGCTGTATAGTAACGTTAAGAAGTATTGGGACTCAATGTGTATCCCATTCAGCTCTCACAGTAATGTCCAGTCTTGGTTTACCAAGAAGTATTATTCTTCTAACCCCCCCGCATTCTGCTTGAGGAAGCTAAAAACTCTTACTGCTCCAGGAAGCTGAGAGCCTTGCAGCTTCCAACAGAAAAATGTAGCATATTTAGCCCATTTCTTCACTGTCGTGGCATTTTTTAAAGAATAAAGGTTGGCACAACTTTATACTCACTCTAGAAGTGCTCTCTATGTCATTTTGATGTGATTTCAGGCTTGTTAGGTAGCGAATGTGTAGCAAGTGCCTGCTGAATTGTTTGTTGCCTGTGAAGACCTCTCCTGCATTACCATAGCTACTAAGGGCTGGTCAGCCTCATTTCCAACTCTCTTATACCATGTAAAAGGGGGAGGTACCTTCTGAAATGCATCTAAGCATTTAAAGTGCTGGAGTAGATTAAAAATCAGTTTGTTCATGCACCAGGGTTATAATGATATTGTGCTTTTAAAATGTTTGATTACTTAAAATATATTGTATGCACTGAATACAGAAAAGTTATATCTTATGTAATGAATGAAGGTGGAGCTAGCTGATCACATGATACCCAGTAGTGTATTTAAAGAGTTCTTCTAAGGTGACCAGCAGGTATAATAGGGATGTGATGCTGTGAACATCTTTGGAGCTAGCCTTCTTCTAGTTTCTGAGGATGCCTGAGTTTATTTTCACTTTATTTTGAACCACTGTATTATGCTTGTTTTTGTTATTTTGTCATGTTCAGTCCGCTTTATTTACAATAAAACCCTACTTTAGTCTGCTGCAATCTGCCTCTGTGGTTCATTTATCCAAGACCCTATGACAGATGGTGTGAGAAGTGGGATATTGATCTGGAGTCTGCACTCAGATTCTGAGAAGTTCCACATGCAAGAAGAGGCAGCATATGTGATCGGTGCCACTACAAGGTCCATTGCCAAGAAATTGCAGTTACCATTACTGACAGGATTAGACCCTGTGGTAAGGAGGAAGATGGATAAAAGACTTATAATGGAGAATTTGCCTGTGGAGGACCAGAAGCCAATGGAAAGGGCCCGGGCAGCTGAAACAGAGGTGGAGGTGCCACCTGAAGAACTCCAAGATTTACTTCGCTGGCTAGGTATCCGGCAAATGGAGATGGACAGAGAAACAGAAAGAGAGAGGAGAGAGAACCAAGTCCGTTGGGAAGAAAACCAGGCCAGATGGACAGATATTCTCAGGGCTATTCAGGCTATGGGTACCGGCCAGCCTCCATCACCAGTAATTATACAAAAAGACATTAAACTGGTAAAGCTTGCAGCAACAGATGATATAGAAGCATTCCTATTAACATTTGAAAGAGTGGCAACTGCCTGTGCCTGGCCGAAAGATCAATGGGTAATTTGGTTAGCTCCATATTTAACTGACAAAGCCCAGTTAGCCTATAGTCATGTTGATATTGTACATGCTAATAACTATGAACATGTGAAACAGGCAATCCTTAAAAGATACGATATTAGTACAGAGACATATAGACAATGATTTCGGCCCTTTAAATTTCATTCGACTGACACCCCACAGGATGCCTATACCCAGCTGAAAGACTTGTGTAATAAATGGTTGCAACCTACAACATGGACAATTGCACAGATAATGGAGAGCATTGTTTTTGGAGCAATTTATTAGTATTTTACTGCAGGATGTGCAGTTGTGGGTCAAGGAACATCGGCCTGAAACATCAGACACGGCTATTAGGTTGGCTGAAGATTACATAGCAGTCCAGTGCCCTTCCTGGTAAGACTTTCCACACTGATACAGCCACCCCAGCCTGTGCATAGCCCTGGAACCAAACAGAATGTAGGAACTGGTAAGGGGCATAGTACAGACATTATTTGTCACCATTGCAATGAGAAGGGTCATATTGCAAAGGTTCTGTCCCAAGAAGAAAGTTGAAGAGGTGCACTTAGCATTAGCTAATTGGGGACAATATGTAGTACCAGTGCAAGTCAGACACAAGGTGGTGTCAGGACTGATAGATTCAGGAAGCAAACAAACTCTGATACATGCTTCCCTGTTTAATACACCTTAAGATAACAAGGGCCCTACTACCGGAGTTATATGTATCCATGGGGATATACATCAATACCCGTTAAATGATGTTATACTAAGAGTAGAGGGACACACTCAGGAGATGAAGGTGGGTGTGGTTCCTCACCTTCCTGTACCCGTCATTATAGGACATGACTTTCCCCACTTTGAAAATTTGTTAAGATCCAACATCAGTGCAGTCACTACCAGATCCCAGGCGAAACAGGAAGAAAACTCAGGACAGACTTTTCCTTTTCAGGAAGACATATATGTGCCTGTTGGGAAGGACAGGAAGCCCAATAGTCAAAGAAGGAAAGAAAAGAAGCAATGGACTAATCAACACAAGACAGGCCATTTACCGGACATTAAAAATTACTCTATCTCTGATTACTTGAATGTGTATAATAATACTGTTTTTCCAGAAGCTCAGAAAAATGATGATTCCTTAAACCCTTTCTTTTCACAGGTTGGGAAGGGTAATGAGGGAAAAAGGCCTATATTTAAACTACGAAATGAATTGTTGTACTGGGTTTGCATCAGTCCTAGAACCAGAGAGACAGTAGAACAGCTAATGATACCACAGAAATACCGGGTTCAATTACTTAATTTGGCCCATGATATTCCCCTGGCCAGTCATATAGGTAGGGACAAAACACTGAGTCGGCTCTTGCATCGTTTGTTTTGGCCTGGCATTCATGAACAGGTAACAGATTACTGTAGAAGTTGTGAGGAGTGCCAGAAGGTAACTAAAATCACTCGAAAAGATAAAGTACCTCTGTTGCCTTTACCATTGCTGTCTACACCATTCGAACGTATAGCAATGGATATTGTGAGCCCATTACCTAAAAGTTCAAAAGGGAACAGATTCATTTTAGTTATAGTAGACTACGCTACGAAATATCCTGAGGCTATACCTCTGAGGACCATTACCGCCCCTAAAATAGCTGAGGAATTAATTAAAGTGTTTGCCCAGGTAGGTATACACAGGGAAATTCTAACTGATAGAGGAACAAACTTTTGCACAGCATTACTGAAAAGGTTGTATCAAGCTTTAGGTATTGAAGCACTTTTCACTACACCATATCATCCCCAAACAAATGGACTAGTGGAGCGCTTTAATCAAACTATGAAGCAGATGTTCAAAAAGTTTGTGGTGGATGAAGGTAGAAATTGGGACCTCTATCTACCATACCTCATATTTGCATATCGAGAGGTTCCACAGGCATCCACAGGCTTTTCCCCGTTTGAACTACTGTATGGGCAAAACCCAAGGGGGCCACTAGATATAGTCAAGGAGGAATGGGAGGAGAACAAACAGACTAAGGCAGTGTTACCCCTACAATACTGGCAGCAATTAAAACAACGTTTAATATCTTATATACAAAAAGCTCACAATATTAACTTACAACATCAGATGAAACAGAAAAAATATTATGATAAGGGAACTGGGTCCAAAGAATTCATTGAGGGGGATAAAGTGTTAGTGCTGTTACCATCCTCTCAGCAAAAACTTTTGATGAAATGGCAAGGGCCATACATAATTACTCGAAGAACAGGTCCAGTAAGTTATGAGATTGAGATGCCAGACAAGAAAAAGACCAAGCGCATTTATCATGTAAACCTCTTAAAAGCATGGGTAGACAGAACAACACTTCTTACTGGTTATGTGATGCCCAAAACTGATAATGAATTGGAAACGGTTTATGGACATTTAGAAACTAAGGTCCAGATTACTGATTTACTGGTCAATCATAAGTTAACAGAAGATCAGAGAACAGAATTAGACAAAGTTATTAATAACTTTAAAGATACGTTCACAGGTACCCCAGGGAGAGTCAAACAGGCCACTCATCACATAAGAGTTACAAATGTTCCACCCATAAGACAGAAACCCTATAGACTCCCTGAAAAGATACGATCAGATGTAATACAGGAGGTAAAAAAGATGCAAGCAATGGGTATCATAGAACCACCACATAGTGGATGGTGTTTCCCTATGATTGTAGTAGCAAAGAAAGAAGGAGGCATACGTATATGCCTAGACTTCAGGAGACTGAATGCTGTGTCCCAATTTGATAGTTATCCGATGCCTCACATGGACGATATACTAGACCATCTAGGAAGTGCCAAATACATTAGTGCCTTGGACCTAACAAAAGGTTGTTGGCAGATACCATTGGATCCGTTAGACAAAGAGGAAACCACATTCAGTACTCTTTAGGTTTATTTCATTTCACGGTTATGCCATTTGGCCTTCTTGGGGCTCCAGCTACTTTCCAAAGGGTAATGGATACCTTATTGACATCACACACTGCATACAGCGCTGCATATTTGGACGATGTTATTGTGTTCAGTACATCGTGGGAGGAGCACATCAGACATCTAATGAATGTACTAACAACAATAACTGAAGCTGGATTAACAATAAATCCAAACAAATGTGCTATAGCTGTGCAGGAGACAAAATATCTTGGATTCCAAATTGGTAATGGTACAATAAAGCCAGAAATCGATAAGGTAGCAGCCGTGGCAAGCAGCCCTAGACCCCTTACAAAAAAAGATGTACACTCCTTTCTAGGACTCGCTGGCTACTACCGTAGGTTTATATCTAACTTTTCTACATTAGCCGGACCTTTAACAGACCTAACCAAGAAAAGGAATCCAGAAAAAATTAAATGGACCGATGAGTGTGAGGATGCTTTTCAGACCATAAAAGCTAAATTATGTTCTTCTCCAATCTTAAGAACCCCTGATTTCACACAACTATTCATTCTTCAAACGGATGCATCAAATTATGGAATAGGGCCTGTGTTGACACAGATTATAGATGGAGAAGAATATCCTGTTATTTATATAAGTCGAAAGATGCATGAATGGGAAACACATTATTCCATTATAGAAAAAGAATGTTTGGCCATTAAATGGGCCATCGATGTTCTTAGATTTTACTTGTGGGGTGTAGAATTCAAACTCTGGACTGATCTCAACCCCTTATGTTGGTAACATGTCATGAAGGATAAGAACCCTCGCATTATGCGATGGTATCTTTCCTTACTACCATATAAATTTACTGTCAAGCATAGGACAGGTACTGCACATGGGAATGCTGATTTTTTTGTCCTGTTATGGGATGGAAAATAAAGATACCAATCATCAGACCTCAGGGTAATGTTTGTAATGTATTCCTATCATGAAAGAATATGATATCTTTATGATATTATTTGTTTATTAAAAAGGGACCCTGAGGTGGAGTCCTAAAGTGAGGGTGGGCTAAGGCTGTATCTCTCTTCTACGAGAGATCTGATGATAGGTATCTGTTCAAAGTCAGAAACAAATGTTATGAGACTTGAAAAACCAAAGCTGGTAGTTTGGTTTTGGGTGGGGAGGAATGTGAGAGAGTAAACCCCCCCCCCTTTTTCTGTTCCTTTGTTTCTGGGACTCTATAGATTTTGGAAATCATCGTATCTGTTTTTTGTATTCTTTGTATTTTTGGGCTGGCCACCCACTTTGTATATTGTTTGTTGTCTGTTGGTGTCTCTGTTCTTTGTTCATAGTAAAATAATCCCCTTCCTATATGTTTCCTGTCTTGTGTCTAAAATCCATAATATGCCCCACTAAACAAACGAAAGTTATAGAATAATAGTAGAAACACTTAAAATGTAGTAATGTTTAAAACGAGTACAACGCTAGGCATTTGGTGTTCATGCTTTTTGGAATCCTTGCCCTCTGTGAACGTTTATTTTCCCCTGTAATATTAGAGAGAGGGCTATGTATATTCATATATGCACTATGGATTCTGTAATAGCGCTGCTGTATTGTAATGTTAAGAAGTATTGGGACTCAATGTGTATCCCATTCAGCTCTAACGGTAATGCCCAGTCTTGGTTTACCAAGAAGTATTATTCTTTTAACCCCCCCCCCGCATTCTGCTTGAGGAAGCTAAAAACTCTTACTGCTCCAGGAAGCTGAGAGCCTTGCAGCTTCCAACAGAAAAATGTAGCACATGTAGCCCATTTCTTCACTGTCATGGCATTTTTTAAAGAATAAAGGTTGACACAACTTTATACTCACTCTAGAAGTGCTCTCTATGTCATTTTGATGTGATTTCAGGCTTGTTAGGTAGCAGATGTGTAGCAAGTGCCTGCTGAATTGTTTGTTGCCTGTGAAGACTTCTCCTGCATTGCCATAGCTACTAAAGGCTGGTCAGCCTCATTTCCAACTCTCTTATACCATGTAAAAGGGGGAGGTACTTTCTGAAATGCATCTAAGCATTTAAAGTGCTGGAGTGGATTAAAAATTAGTTCATGCACCAGGGTTATAATGATATTGTGCTTTTAAAACATTTGATTACTTAAAATATATTGTGTGCACTGAATACAGAAAAGGTATATCTTATGTAATGAATGAAGGTGGAGCTAGCTGATCACATGTAGTGTATTTAAAGAGTTCTTCTAAGGTGACCAGCAGATATAATAGGGATGTAATGCTGTGAACATCTCTGGAGCTAGCCTTCTTCTAGTTTCTGAGGATGCCTGAGTTTGTTTTCGCATTGTTTTGAACCACTATATTATGCTTGTTTTTGTTATTTTGTCATGTTCAGTCCGCTTTATTTACAATAAAACCCTACTTTAGTCTGCTGCAATCTGCCCCTGTGGTTCATCTATCCAAGACCCTACGACAGAGACCCCAGTCATTTACTGGATAAGTATTTCATTTGCTGAAATTAAATTTATTTGCTGAAGATGACCTGCCAGAAAGGAGCCGATCAGTTCCTGAGACTGAAATATGCTTCTGAAAACAGAGCGGCTTTAATCAAAGCAGCTCTCAGTGTCAAGAACTGTCCAGCTCCTTTCTGTCAGCCCATCCTCGGCAAACAAGTGAGACAGCAGCAAAAGAAATACTTTCACCACTAAAGGAGAAAGAGAAATCCCTGGTTTCAATCATCTTTCAGCCTGGAGGGAAATGTTTTTTTTACTTCCAAGTAATGCAGTTTGCCTGTTACTCTTTTACAACAAGTCACTGATAGGAGGTTGTCCTGGTATGTGTACTATATGGTGCTGCTCCTTGTCTACAGTATATTGTATTGTAACCCCCAGACCCCTGCCTTTTAGCAAAACAACAGGTGGCATGCTGTTGAAGCTGACAGCAGTACCTGGTGGGGACTGGGTTCGGGAAAGATGAGGTTACTCGGCACAGGGGGCCTAGGTTTGGCTACTCAGCACAGGGGCACCCAAGTAAATCCAAACACAGGAAACAATAACGGTAATGTCCAGAACCAGGAATGGGATTCTACAGTGTGGCTTTTATTCACATCCAAACTGAACAAACAAAGCATAGACATACCCCCACGGGGCTACATTCCTGGTAATGCAGATTAGAGACAACAGCAGAACACTTCTTCACATTTCCAGCCCTCAGACTCTGAACCCACCAGGCACACAACCTGGACTTGCACGCAGCTTTGGGTACACAACCCGACTTGTACACTACTTGGGTTTTCCCCACTGACCGGCTCCCCCGCCGACCACTTGATCCACGGTCCATTTTGGGAAATGAACCAGTTTTCCTGTTGTGGCTCCCCAAACCACCTTAGAGCCTTCGACTCCTAGAGGGAATTTTCCTTCCAATCCCACATCTGGGTATTTCCCTCATCACTGGCCAAGTGCATGAGGCAAAGTAGAAATCCACAGAGCAAATCCGTAGAGGTGGACCTGGTCACTAAAGATGGGGGGGGTCTCCCACCTCCAGCTCCCACAATTCATAATCAGCCATTTCTCTGGAAACTAAAAACTCTTTTACTGAAAGCTTGGCTATGTAGATTACAGGGTAGACGTATGTCACATCTCCTCTCCATGTCTTGACTTCCCATAAGTGCAGGACTTGAACATACTTTTACTTTTGACTAAGCCTATTACTCTAGGCCTCCCTCTATTTCAGTAGTCCAATCCCCACTATCACACAAGTCCCAGGGTGAAAAACATAGGCCCTTTAGAAAGAGCAGAAACTCACCCTCCAGTTGCAGGTCCCCCACAGGCGATTCACAAATCTTCTTGTTTCCCAAAACCTCTGGTACAATTAAGGCAGCTTCTCCACTAGTAGCAGAACCCGGGGGGTTGCCCCTGGAATATGCAGGAGACCCTTTCCTGCCCCCATCCTCAGAGGGAGGGGGCACTGAGACCCGAATCAGTGGTCTCCACCACTTACAAACTGCTTCTGTGTCTCTCTTAAGGTGGAAACACAACACCTATTTCCTAACTGTAGCCCTATGTCAGGGCTGAGGCTCCATGAGCCTACACAGAGCTGCTGTGATGCTCTCTCAGCAAGCTCCCAACTCCAACTGATCACAAACTACTGTTTAAACCTCCCAACATTCTATTCCAACTCCCTGCGCCAGATTCCAATGTGGCTCATGCAGCTGCAATAGTTCTATGGTGATGTCATCCCTCAGTCTCAGCTGAGACTGAGAACAGAGTGAGACAGTGTGAAACCCATTTAACTGGAGTTTCACAAGCTGCCTTCCCTGCCTACCACTAGGTCTTACTGGGATTCTAGCAATCCCGGGTAACAAGGAGGTTACACTCACCCTTGACCAGGAAAATGACTGTCTGCAGTCATTGTTTAGCGGGCTTTAGGCCATCCCACCCTATGTGCTACCTGCGGAGGGGGGTGATCAGGCCCCCTCCGACCATGTGTGAGCACAGGCAGGCAACACTAAGGGCCTAGAGCCCTGTAGCTGACATATCAGCCTCTACTCTACCCACTTACTATGGCCGCCTAGTGGCTCTGGTAGAACTGTCCAGAGCATAGTCCTAATAGATCAGCACTGCAGTCCCTAAATGGAGTCCACTCTGAAGAAAGGGCGGTTACTAGTGGGGTACTGCAGGGTTCAGTATTGGGTCCAGTCTTTTTTAATGTCTTCATCAGTGGCATTGCAGAGGGACTGGAAAGAAAAGTATGCCTTTTTGCAGATGACACAAAGATCTGCAACAGGGTTGATACACAAGGAGGCGTGGAAAGGATGAAAAGGGACTTGGCAAGGTTGGAGGAATGGTCTGACGTATGGCAGCTAGGATTCAATGCAAAAGTGCAAATAATGCACCTGGGAAACAAGAACCCAGGGAAGAATACACAATGGGTGGGAGGTAGTAACAACAACAAAACAGGAAAGGGACCTGGGGTAATCATATCAGATGACCTTAAGGTTAGCAAGCAATGTGAGAAGGCAGTAGGGAGGGCCGGGGTATACTGGGATGTATAGGGAGGCATCAGCAGCAGAAAACAGGAAGTTGTTATCCTCTGTACAGACAGTTGGTGAGACCCCATCTGGAATACTGTGTCCAGTTCTGGAGACCCCATCTCCGCAAGGACATAGACAGGATAGAGGTAGTCCAGAGGAGGGCACTAAAATGGTGCAGGGTCTGCAAGAGAAGCCGTATGAGGAGAGACTAAATGAGCTTAATATGTATACCCTTGAGGAAAGAAGGAGAGGGGGGACATGATAGAAACTTTCAAGTACCTCAAGGGAATCAACAAAGTCCAAGAGGGTAGCATCTTTCAGAAAAAGAGACTTGCAAGAACAAGGGGACACAATTTAAAGATAGAAGGCGGGCGGTTCAGGGGCAATGTGAGGAAGTATTATTTCACAGAGAGGGTAGTGGATGCATGGAACAGCCTTCCTGAGGAAGTTGTGGAGTCTAAAACCGTGGGAGAATTCAAGAATGCATGGGACAGACATAAGGCAATTCTTGTGGGGGGCAGGAAGATATAGGCTGTTGGTTAAATAGGATCTGCGGCCTATCCTGTAGGTAGGGAAATGGGCAGACTAGATGGGCCTAGCGGTCCTTATCTGCCGTCAAAGTCTATGTTTCTATGTTTCTATGGCCATTCAGGACCACAGCCTGTCTATCCCCCCAGCCCTCTAGGGAAATCTGTCTGCCTCTAACTTTATACCCCAAAAACAAAAACAACCTGAGGACCTCCCCGACCTTGGGCAACCTGCAACCACTCACCAAGAACCTAATACCACAGTTTTATATCATTTTACTGCCTCCTCCCTACCCCCACAACCACACCTGTGGAAGGAAAGGGTTAATACAGTAACCACAACAATAACAACACCACAGTACTTTAAATCACTACACACTAAAGTACTAATGAGGAACTCCGATGAGCCCCTCCTCCTCTTCTTGTTGTCTCTTCTGTCTTCTCCAGGAACACCTGCAAGAAAAAGAAAGACAACACACACACTCCTAATCTGCATATACAGTCTACCTAAAACCCCTGCCATAAAAACACTGAAGAAACCCAAAAATATATTTTTTTTTTTTTTAGAAAAGGTAGAAAAACAGTATATAGGTTAGAAAACAACTACATTATTTACAATACACATTTGGGGGGGATGGAGTGCCCTAAAAGTCCCAACTAGTGACCACAATGCCCGAAGGCTAGTCCAATAAAGAGTCTGTCCTGGGCCAGAGCCCAGTGAAGCACAGTTCTAACAGGCCAAAGTCCCAAAGGGGAGAGTCTTTGAGGACAGTTCACACATTTTGAAGTCTGCTAGTGTAGGGTGTGTACTGCAATGTCATAAAGATAGAAAAGTTCGGACTTACCAGCCCCTTGTAGAATGGAAAATTCTGAACCGACCTGCACCTCTGACGAAGACTCTCCCTGGCAGCATTTCTTCCGATACAGCTGGGTGGACATCTTCCGGGAACCACAGGAGGGCACATCTGGGAACTGCTGGGTGATGTCATCTCTGGAGATGGAACCTTAGAACAGGAACAAAAAGAAAATAACTTGTCCGACGTCATCCGATTACCAGGCGATGAAGCAGGATACAGCTGGGCTGGTGTCATCTCTGGATCTGAAGTCATCTGGTGGGCCAGTCGATGGATTCTGAAAAGGCTAGTATACTGTAGAACTGATGAATGTGGGGCACCTGAGTCCTGGACGTCCATACTGGCGGATCAATAAAGGCACTTCACAGTCTGGTGTGGCAGTATTGACTACCACTGCTTGGCTTTCCATTTTGTAGGCACAGGCATATTTGCTGGGAGGTCCTTGCACTGAGGTCAATAGTACCGGGGGTCAGGAGCTTGAATTATTACCCCATCTGGGTGCACATAATTCACACAGTGGGAGATTTCACATCCCTCTCCGTCCACAATTCGCACTCTGTCCATAAACAGTGACCTGCCTCTCTTTCACTGGGTATATTTCTCGTGAAACAGTCTGTTCTTCACATGCTTGTTGGCCCCAGAATACACACTTTTCATTGCTTCAGCCCAGGTCCAGGATTTCCTGCTGTTCTCAATCTCCTTCCAGACCTTCCAAGGAAAGGTGGGAAAAGTCATACTATAGATCTCATTTGCCTTTTTACGAACCAGTCTCTCCTCTTTACTAGCTTTGGTCAATCTGAGACCGCTGGCCTGGCTTGGGGTGGCCAGTCCTGGTTCTGCCAGCTTTGCATCCTTAACGAGAACAAAAACGGATCCCTGACTTCTTCTTCCTGCATAGCTAGGGCAGTGGCATCACCACTCTCTTCCATGCATTCCTCCGAGGCAAGATCTTGAGGCTGTGTACCCGTTCCTTTTTCACAAGGCCACACAGGTTCCCCCTCATCTTCCTCTTCAATGAGGATCTGAGCCCAGGAGTGAGCAGTCGTTCTCACTCCTGAGACTATCCACTCATCACTAGGTGCAGAAGTCGACACCTCCCACTCAAAGGCCTCCCGCATCTCATCTTCTCCTATGAGACTTGGGCTAGACCCCCCCCCAAGGGTCTACTGATGCTTTATCCGAACTTTCCTTCTGGGATCCAGCATACGAAACTTCAACTTCTGGTTCTGTCTCTAACTCTGCACCCTCTAGCTTTGTGCCACACTCCACTGAGGGGCCTTCCTCCACAGGCTCCGCCTGCTGCTGTGTGCTGCAAACTGCAGATTCCTGAACCTTTGTCCATGTGGGAGCCAAATGAATCTGAGGCGCTTTATACAAGCCATATTTTTCTAGGCATCCAGCACAGTGAGGAATCATGAAGACGTCCCTTCCAGCTCTCAAGCATATTTGACACACATGAACTGGAAAACCAGGAATCGCCACATGAGGAGGCAGTTGTCCTCCATAGCACCACTTTTCAATGTCCCTCAGTCTATTTACTGCTGCTGTTACTGCAACCCGGGTATGATCCGGATAGCGAGCTGGTCCTGAGGCCATAACTGCAGAAAAACAAACAAAAGCTCACTGTAACTGAAAGTCCCACTTTACTGAACACCTTCTTTACTTTTAAAATGGCTCCTCTGTTGCTGTGTTTACTTTACTACCCCACCCTGCAGTGGCGGCGGCAGCACTCCTGTGCATCAACATTCAGAAATTGGGTCAAGCTACTGCACACCCGATTTACGCACACTACTGATAACTTTTGCTCAAACTGCACAAACTTGTACTGTTCTTGTTCTAAACACATTTACATGATTTTCCACGGACTTTTCACATGCTGGAAACATTTCTTTGACTCACAGTCCCTTAAAGCTTCAGGTTTTTTAAGCAGAGGATTGCCTGTAAAACTAGTGCTGCACATTTGGCTACAACTCACAGTCTGTCTCTGGCTTTAAACTTTAAACTGAGGCTGAACTCATTACTATGCACACAGTCAATGGCTTAACAGACTTGCACTTGCTGGCAGGACTTGACACAGTTGTTACTTGCAAAGCGACTACACTGCTGCACACATATTTTGCTGGCATAGGGCAGAAAATCACTGTTTGAGCAATTTCACTGTTAGTACTTACTGTTATCGGTAGCAGTTAGCTGCGATGGGGAAAAACGGCCTGCAGCCAGTTCTTGGAGGCCTTAGAACAGAAACGGGTGGGCAGTCCTGCCGATCGTCTCCTCGACCACCACACTTGCAATTCAGACGATCAATTAGTGGGTTGAGCCCGATTTTAAACAAGCAAATCTATTTTTAGAAGGTTTACAGCGTTTTAGCACTCCGTGATGCTCCTCTACAAGCCAGTACACGCACTCCACTCACACTCCCTCTTGAATGCTGGGGCAGTCACTGTAGAGCTGGCTGAGGGGCGGGACTGATTGCAGCCTCACCAATCACATGACGCCATGCA
Organism: Neoceratodus forsteri; assembly: GCA_016271365.2. Classification (NCBI taxonomy): domain Eukaryota; kingdom Metazoa; phylum Chordata; order Ceratodontiformes; family Ceratodontidae; genus Neoceratodus; species Neoceratodus forsteri. The sequence continues at coordinate 235,918,222 of CM028137.1, forward strand.
AATGATCCTCTTCTTCCTCGCGAGTGCTCTTCTCCTCACAGCGATCATCGAACAGGCAAATTTAAACTGCAGAATGCATTTTTTTTTTCAACTGACTTCACCTCGGGAGCCCATTTCAGCCATTTAACATAGCCATTTACATTGCAAGTCTCTCAGTTCATTCAAAAAGCATTTCCAACATCCTGGGCACAATTTTCCCGTTGCTACCCCTAGTCTTCCACACTTTTCTTTACCACAGTTTATTTTAAAAACATTTCCAATGTCCAGGGCACAATTTTCCTGTTGCTACCCCTAGTCTTCCACACTTTTCTTTTCCACAGTTCATTTTAAAAGCATGCAAAAATGCTGTAAACAATTTGATGCAGGACAAGGGCACTCTCTTTGGCTTTACTGCTCCTTTGTAAACAGTTGGCATTTTAAACAGCAGCATAAGATCCACAGCACACAGCGACACACTTAGTTAACTTGCTTCAGCTTTTGGGCTACCCACTGCCAGATAGCCAAAACGCTAGCCCCTTGTCCAAGCACCTTCCTCCCAAAATTAAAATCCAAAGCAGTGCCTCCATTTTTGTAACCCTGCACAGGGGCACCCAAGTAAATCCGAACACAAGAAGCAATAACTGTAATTTATTTATTTATTAACTAGATTAACCAGATAGGCATACTGAGCGGGAAATAAACCGCTCGTTTCCAGATGTGACCTGGGTGCATATAACATAAAATACATGGTAGTGCTTAGAGAAAACATTGGTACAGTAGTCATTTGTTACAATAGGATAGATACTTCACTACATAGCTTGATACAGTACGATACAGCAGTGGTGAGAAACGTGATGGGACTAGGGAGATTTAAGTCATGACATTAACATTGAAAGATATTATGCATATGATTAATTAGTACAATGCTGCATGATAGTGGCTTATGACCCCTAGGTACCAGGTGGGTAATTGGGTTTGGCCTCTCTAACTGGGGTGTTCCAGGTCCAGGTGCAGGTGTCCAGAACCAGGGATGGGATTCTACAGTGTGGCTTTTATTCACATCCAAACTGAACAAACAAAGCATAGATGGACCCCCACGGGGCTACATTCCTGGTAATGCAGATTAGAGACAACAGCAGAACACTTCTTCACATTTCCAGCCCTCGGGCTCTGAACCCACCAGGCACACAGCCCGGACTTGCATGCAGCTTTGGGTACACAGCCCAACTTGTACACTACTTGGGTTTTTCCCACTGGCCCGGCTCCCCCACTGGCCACTTGATCCACGGTCCATTTTGGGAAATGAACCAGTTTTCCTGTTGTGGCTCCCCAAACCACCTTAGAGCCTTCGACTCCTAGAGGGAATTTTCCTTCCAATCCCACATCTGGGTACTTCCCTCATCACTGGCTAAGTGCATGAGGCAAAGTAGAAATCCACAGAGCAAATCCGTAGAGGTGGACCTGGTCACTAAAGATGGGGTCTCCCACCTCCAGCTCCCACAATTTATACCCAGCCATTTCTCTGGAAACTAAACAACTCTTTTACTGAAAGCTTGGCAATGTAGATTACTGGATAGACGTATGTCACATCTCCTCTACATGTCTTGACTTCCCATAAGTGCAGGACTTGAACATACTTTTACTTTTGGCTAAGCCTATTACTCTAGGACTCCCTCTATTTCAGTAGTCCAATCCCCACTATCACACAAGTCCCAGGGTGAAAAATATAGGCCCTTTAGAAAGAGCAGAAACTCACCCTCCGGTTGCAGGTGCCCCACAGGCGATTCATAAATCTTCTTGTTTCCCAAAAACTCTGAAACAAATAAAGCAGATTCTCCACTAGTAGCAGAACCCGGGGGGTTGCCCCTGGAATATGCAGGAAACCCTTTCCTGCCCCCATCCCCGGAGGGAGGGGGCACTGAGACCCGAATCAGCGGTCTCCACCACTTACAAACTGCTTCTGTGTCTCTTAAGGTAGAAACACAACAGCTATTTCCTAACTGTAGCCCTATGTCAGGGCTGAGGCTCCATGAGCCTACACAGAGCTGCTGTGATGCTCTCTCAGCAAGCTCCCAACTCCAACTGACCACAAACTACTGTTCAAACCTCCCAACATTCTATTCCATCTCCCTGCTGCAGATTCCATTGTGGCTTATGCAGCTGTGATAGCTCTATTGGTGATGTCATCCCTCAGTCTCAGCTGAGACTGAGAACAGAGTGAGACAGTGTGAAATCCATTTAACTGGAGTTTCACAGGCTGCCTTCCCTGCCTACCACGATGTCTTACTGGGATTCTAGTAACCCCGGGTAACAAGGGGTTACAGTATACTGTAGGTAGGTGCTGTTTTTTTTTCTACATATACAGGTATGGGTGTTGCACCTTGGTCTATACTGAAATGTGGATAGTGGTTAAACTACCGACCACTGGGGTTGGGATATGTGGGCAAAATCAGCTCCCATCTGTCCTTCCTATTGCTGCCTTTGGTGTGAACAGAGGAACCTTAATTTTTATTTTTATACTTAATGTGCATGTGTATCTTACAGGCTGGTATTGTCATTTCCTCCCCACACAGGTGCTACAGTAGGGAAAATATACTTTTTTATTTGCACGTCCCTGCTAGGGAAATAAAGCTTTGGAAGTGATATATATGTAATTGCACACTGAGGTTATTCAGATTCAGAGCCGTCTTGAGAAGACACATCTCTTAATGAAATTAACAAAGGGAGACCAACATAAGGCTTGTTTCGGAAACTTTTGCAGACATTTTGCATCTGCTGTATGATATGATGATATATATATTTCTGTTATTATTGAAAGGATACAACCCCCTTTAGTACTGTGCACAATATTTCCCTTTGATCGTGTGTGGACCTTTGTAATTCCACATAAACTGGGAATCCATCGCTTTGAGACAGCTGATGTGAAAGTGTGTTTAATGCCATTGCAGTTGACCACAGATGATGTGACTGTATAGAAGAAAATGTGATTTGAGTGACAGAATTGGTTTCCCAGATTGGAGGTTGTTTGGTCGGAGGAGGAGTCCTCCTGCTCTGCGAATATCCATTGTTTTACAACTGCTAGCAGGGTGCATTGTTTGCAGGACACTCGTCAAGTTCACTTTGTTCCCTGTAACATAATGTACCAGTGCAATTAATTATCTGCCAGGTGTTTCCCTTTATTTACTTGCATTGATTTGTGGTTGTGTACTTCGGAACAGTATAGTGCAGATCAGCTTGACGAAACTTTATTTACTGGTCCGCATTTTTTTATTGTGCTCCACCTGATATATGGCAACATATTAATGTATTTTGCAACATTATTTCTCTGTTGGTGTAGACAGGTCTTGTGGCATCGCAGTATGGGATTTACTAACATACTAACATACTAAAATGCCAGCAGAATAGGCCTAACGGTCTTTCATGTCTGCTTGTTTGGTCAGCCCCCACCCTGGGTGCTGACCTTGCTGCCCCCCTCTCCTTCTCTGGCTTCTCCCTTCCCAGTTCCGGATATTCTTGCTGCATTGGATTTTGCTTCCAGAACCCTTCCCCTGTACCTGTCCCACCCCTTCTTGAACCCCTCCACCGTCTCTGCCTCCACCAGCCCCCTAGGCAGTGCATTCCATGGCTCCACCACCCTCTCAGTGAAGTAGCACCTCCTCCTTTCACCCCAAATCTTCCCCCTTCCAGCTTCCACCCATGCCCTCTAGTGGCCCCCTTCTCCTTTCTTCGAAGCACCCTGACTGTTCCTCCCTATTTACCCTCTTCATGTACCTGAAGACCTCCATCATGTCCCCGGTCCCTTCTCTTCCAATGTGTACATATTTAGCTCTTCGAGCCTCTCCTCATAGGTCCTGTCCCCAAGCCCCAAATCATTTTGTTGCTCCTCTGGACCCTCTCCAGGAGTTTAATGTCCTCTTTATGTGTGGCCTCCAAAACTGCACGCAGTACTCAAGGAATGCGACCTCACCAAGCAGTTATACAGAGGAGTATCACTTCCTCCTTCTGGAGGTGATCCCCAGTGATGCATCCCAGCATCCTGTTGGCCTTGGCTGCTGCCCTCCTACAAGTCTCAGAGTTGTTCATCTTGACATCCACAACCACCCCCAGGTCCCTCTCAGCCATCAAGACTTGTAGCATTTCCCCCCCCCAGGGTGTACACTTGGCCCGGGTTTCTGGCCCCCAGGTGGAGTACCTTGCATTTCCCTGCATTTGCTAGTTAGAAAAAAATTGGATAACAGAGCTATCACCATTCAGCCATGGTCAGTTTTATTTTATTACTATATTCACCAATCTTGATTTGAAATAAAAAGCAAGACGTTTGGTAATAATTAGAAAAGCCTAAAGGGAGTCTTCCATTTTTTAAATGAAAATAATTGCACCTCTGGCCTTGTACACTGCAGAAAGGATGCTGGCACCATAGTACTGTGTTTACATGTGGCGATAATATACTGTATATTTAATAATACACCAAAGAAACAGTTTCCTGACAATTTTATTTCACATTCCTCTCCCCTCAGAGTAAAAGTGTTGACTCACTGCAGCCGCATTCAGAAATCAACAGCAAAATAACGGAGAAAACGCGACAGATCGGTTCTCAGTTCGGGAATTCTAAAAAGAAAGATAAATACTGTGCCATGTCGAGAAGCCAGGATAAAGGTATGAAATAATGATTCAGTACCTGAGCCCCTCAGAGGCTGTCTCCTGCTACTTCCTAAGTGATCTCTGGCATTTTTTAATTATTTGTTCAAAAGGCACTAATAAAGTAAATCATTCTGCAGTGTGTCACTCACAGGCTGATTGGACAGAGCACTGGGAAGCAGTTGGGGAACTCTGGTACTGAACCATTCTTGGCAGTCATTAGAAGGGCTTACCGGGAGGGCAAGACATTTTTCATTATTTATTAATCTTTCTGCATGTTACTGCTGGGGACTGGGGGGCATAAATAAAGATAAGCACTGTGCCTTGTCAGGGAAGAACTACTGAACCCTTCTTCGCAGCCGTTAGCAGGGCATGGAATTTTTCTTTATTTAACATTAATGCCTGCTACTGGAAGGAACACTGGAAAGCAGCTTGGGAACTCTGGCACTGAACCATTCTTGGCAGCCATTAGCAGCGCTTTTTTTTTTTTTTGTTATTTAACCAGGTGAGACACACTAAGCTGAAAGCTTTTTTACAGGTGCAACCTGGGAGCACAGGGAAGTTAAGTGACTTGCTCAGGGTTACACAGTATGCAAGTGGAAGCTGTGGGATTCAAACCCAAGTCTGGTTTGTAGGATGTCACCAGGTTTGCAGCTCAGAGCCTTAAACCACTGCGCTATACTGCCTCTGGCACAAGCACGGATTTTTTCTTTATTTATTAACCATTTGGCACGCTACTACTGGGGATGAAAAGTAACACCATGGAGCCACTGAGAGACCATATTTTTTTATTTCTTTATTGTTGTACAAAATGCTTAGTGCCAGGGAAAGAAGTGATGCTTTTAGTTTGTAAGCCTCCAGGGCTGGGTGGGCAGGAACAAATAACCAAATCAAACTGAAGCACCGGTGGCCATTCCAGGGCGCAGACGTGCCATAGGGGATACTGTTTTTATTTAGTGGCTTGTGATCCATAAAAAAAAACAGTAAAATGAATAAAAAGGTTGCAACTTTACAAGAGGCTGGGGTACTTTTAGCCCATTGCTGTTGTGCACAACTCCTTAAGGCCCCACTACTGGGTGAGCCCCTCCATGCCAGCAAAAAAAAATCTGACAGGGCTCTGTCAGGAGACTCCAGAGACAAAAGAATCCCATAAATAAAGATAAATACTGTGTCATGTTAGGTAGCTAGGCTAAAAGTATGAAGTAATGATTTAGTACCTGAGCCCCTCAGAGGCTATCTGATGCTACTTCCAGGGTGGTCTCTTGACAATTTTTGTTTTTATTATTTGCACAAAATAGCACAATGGAGTAAATGATTCCACAGTGTGTTATTTTAAAACAGGATGTCTAGAAGGAGCAGTGGAAAGCAGCTGGGGAACTCTGGTACTGAACCCTTTTTCTCAACCAGTAGCAGGGCTCACCGGGAGGGCACAGAATTTTTCTTTATTTAACCTTAGTGCCTGCTACTGTGTATGAAAAGTGACACCATGGAGCCACTGAGAGCCCATGATTTTTTACTTATGGTATTTATTTTGTTATTTGCCATGGTCCAAGCTAGGAGAGGAGGTGATGGATTAGGGAATACAAAACATTGCCCATTTTAGCAATCAGTATATTTATTAATGAAATTGTATTGTCTGCTTAGCTGTCTCAATAGGAATTTATTGTTAAATGCTGTGAACCCAAGGACTGTACTCTCTCTCTCTCTCTGGGGCTTGGGGCTGTGGACTGCTATTGGCAGGAAACAAATTTTCAGAATTTGAAAAGAAGCCCCCATTGCTCACGGGGGGTTGGGGGACTAAGACCTGGGACTCGGTGAAAAATGTTTTATAGGGGCTCACCAGGAGGGAACATTGTTTTTTATTGATAATTATTATTTCATTGCTGTCTAACCCCTCTAACTGCCTCGAAGAGGACAGGGAAATGGATTGGGGGAAAAACAGCACAGTGCGCTTTTTGATTAAATACATTTATTTAACTATCTGATTCGTGCTCTTTAACACATATTCCCTATTCAAAGCTGGCACTGTGCTCTCCAAGTCTCGGGGTTGTGGACCACCATTGGCAGGAAATAACAAGTTTTCTGAATTTGAAAAGAAGCCCCCATTGCTCCAGGGCTCCAACTTGGGGTTCGGTAAAAAAAATTTATATGGTCTCACCAGGAGGGGACATTATTTTTATGACATGGGGTCATTATGTCGCAAGACATAATGCCGCATGGCACTATTGCGCTGCATGATTAATGCCATGAGGCATCATGTCTTTGTTCTGTGGGGGCTCTGCCCCCACACAGCTCATTATGGGGATCTGTGCCCCCAGACCCCCCCACTAAAGATTTTCAATTCCGAGGGGGGTCCAACTTGGGGAGTGCACACGTCTGGATTTCGCCATAATGCCGTTCGCTATTCAGTGTGCGACATTATGACCCGGTATGATTTTTTATTGATAATTATTATTTCATTGCTGTCTAACATAGCTAACTGCCTTGAAAAGGACAGAGAGACGGATGGGGGGGGGGGGACAGCACAGTGCAGTTTCAATGAATTAATACATTTATTTAATTATCTGATTCGTGCTCTTTACACACACATTCCCTGTTCAATGCTGGCACTGTGCTCTCTGGGTCTTGGGGATGTGGACAGACATTGGCGGGAAAGAAAAGTTTTTTGAATTTGAACAGAAAGCCCCTGTTACTCCTGGACACTGGTAAATGCTGCTATCCAGGGGGAAATTCTTTCAGAAACTGCCCCAATGAAGTAGGGGAGTACTTTTTTTTCCCACCCACAGTCTACACTGTGCACTGAAAAGCCACAGAGATGACAAGATTTATATTGTAACTGCAGCCTTCATGTGTCTGGTGAGCTATAAGCAGCACTTACTTATGTAACTGAATGGTAGGGAGTCAATGCCTGGTCCTCCAGGGCTTGGTCAGCTATTGTGGGTGAAAAATGCTGCTTTATTTTAATAGAATCCTCCCTGGCTCTGTTAGGGCTCAGACCATACAAGGGTAGTTTATTGAGTGGGGAATGTGAAGTGTGCTCAGTAAATCTCCAGATCAGGCAAACAGGAGATTGTGTATCTTCTTTTTTTACCCAGCAACTGGATACAGCAAAGGCCAGTCAGGGAGGCATAAGTATGCCATTCTGGGAAGCCAGGCTAAAGCCAAAGCAAGCTCCCACAGGGGACATTTGCTGCTTGCGGGTCTCTGTAGTGAACACATTACAATTTCAACAAAAAGAAAACTGGTAGAGCACAGTTCAGTCTTTATTTATTAGTTAATTAAGTTATTTATGTTTTAACAATTTCGCTATTGTTAGGGTCCAGAATTGAGATGATTTGCTGCCTGGCTGTAATCTGCTCCATATCTATCTGAATCTCATAGGGAAACCACACATAATCTATATACATTATTTTTTTCCTTTTTCTTCAAATAAGAAAAATGACAAAGCAACATTTGTGAAATTAATGCAGGCTTCATTGAGGTGAGCGCCACACAAGTGTGTGGCCTCACTCCCTAGTTACCAGGACACTTTTTAAATTAATTCAGCTATACTGTATTAACCATAATACAACAGCTAGCAATTTGATCTGCATCATCATCATACACAAATGGGAGTAAGTACCATATGCATACCATGCATATAGTAGAGTAGGGGTACGCAGTTGTTGATGTCTGTCCTGCTTGTTACATCTGCAAGCATTGTCTAATGCTTCTAATCCCTTCTGATTGGGGGACATGAAAGGAGCATCACACAGAAAGACACACAAAATAGGTAACAGCTGCCAAGTTGATAGCAATACACTGGTGAGCATGAGTAGCAGTTGCAAGATATAAAATTTGGCTTGAGAACACAACCAGATGCTGTCGGTACATAAATAAAAATCAATATGTGAGAAAAACAACACACAGAAAATGTTATTTTCTTTTTTATTACAAATAAATATCAGGAGACATTTCAGATGCAATCATAAAATTGTCAGGCTTCTGTGACGGGGGCAAGGAGGTCAGTTCTACACAGATGTCAAACAGCATAGAAAACAGATTATGTACATATTAACCACGGATCAGTGAAATGTACTACTAGTTGTATTGTTTGTTCCAACACCTCCAGTAAAAGATTTGGAAGTATACAAGCACATTTTCAAATTACTCAAAAAAAAAAAAAGCAGTTTAAAGTGATTTTCCGACCTATTTAAAATGTTGTTTGGGCTTCATAGACTGGTACCTTATGCCAGCAGTAGCCAGTTGCTGCCAAAATTATAATTTCTAACTTTGTCCCTTTTGGGAGGGAAGGGATCATAACTGCAGCCAAACCCATGGCCAGCCAATCCCTTCCACTTCCTGGTCTGCCAACCCCACCCCTCACGCTCAGGTGTTTTGTGACATCTAAGCAGGGAGAGTGCGGGGCCCTATTAGTTGAGCAGTGGCTTTCATTTTCCTCTAAGATTGCTTAACTCACTCAGCCCCATATTGCATAGGTGTGTCATCAGGAAAATTCCTCTAGTCTCCATAGCACATATGTGCAACAGGTATTCACTTCATCTCATCCCCAGAGCGCAAATGTGCATCCCGCACTTCTTATGCACTTTTTGGATCAATCAATCAGGGATAAGGTTACCGGAAATTGCAGGTCAGTAGGAAACATTCCTACCTACCAGAATACTGATTTTAAGATAGGGGTCACTATTGAGTTAAATAGAGTAAATTACTTTTTTTAGGTTTTAATTTGGGTTAAAAAGTGAAGAAAATGCTATTTTTTCTACATTACTAGAAACGTGTGATACCTGATTTGAAAGCTCTTTTCACTATGAATAATTATAATGCTGGTGTCTGGGTGCTAGGAGCTGTACTTTTTTGTTTTAGGTTTTTTTGGGATACAAAAAGTGTAAAAATTTGATTTTCCTCCGTTTCAGATACTGTAAAAAAAAACAAACTATAAATGCTAAAAACATGCGTGACCCATCATTTGAAAGATCTCTTTAATGTGGACAATTATCATGCTGGTGTCTGGGGTCTAGGAGGTCTACTTTTTATGATGTAGGTTTTTATTTGGGAACAAAATGTAAGAAAATGCTCTTTTTATCATTTCAGGAACTGTAAAAAAATATCTGCAAATGCCACTAACATGAGTGACCCATCATTCTAAAGTTCTTTTTATTGTGAACATTTTCGATGAGGTGTCTAGGGGCTAGGAGGCATACTTTTTCAGTTAACGTGGTTTGTGCATCATGTGGGCAATTGTGCAGAGCATTTTTCCAAATTCAGTCGGTTTACTGGCATTGGCACATGCCTTAGTTTATGGTCTGTTTTTTTTATGTAAAACAGCTCAGAAATACTCTAAACTGTGGCAGTGCAATGCACAGACGTTGGTGTGATGGAAAACCATCATACAACAGACATTTGCCACTTCTAAGGTGTTTTTTTTTAAAAAAAAGAAAGCATTTAAATTTTCATCGTTACCTGGTCTGTAAAAAAAAAATCAATGCTACTAACATGTGTGGCCCCTCATTTTAAAGATTTTTTTATTGTGTGCAAACCTCGTGGTGTAAGTTTTGTGACAGGAGTTATACTTTTTTAGTTATTTATACTCCAAGTTGGAGTGTTACCATTTTAGTTCCGAACATTCTAACTGCTCAGGAAAACAGCCATTTTTACACAGGAATACAGCACTCACTCAAGATTCCATTCTAGAGCTGAGTGAGTTAAACTTACATAAGAAGGCATTGAAAAAATGTCCCCATAGACTTGTATGGGACACCTCCCCCCTCCCCGTGCTCTTCCGCTTTGATGTCACAAAATGTCTGAGCCTGAGGCAGGGGCCAGCAACCAGGAAGTAGAAGGAATCAGCTGGCCGTGGGTTTGGCTGCAGATATGATCCCTTTCCTCTTGAAAAGCACAAGGTTAGAAATGATAATTTGGCAGCAATTGGCTACTGCTGGCATAAGGTATTGGGCTATGAAGCCCACATGTGTAGATAGGAAAATCACTTTATGTGTGACCCCCGGTTTGTCTCTGGTGTGTGATAGTATATGCAGAGTGAGTCACATCTCCCCGCACTGTGTCCATTTGCTGGGCTCCAAGGTTGAGGGCCCTGGGTGCGTGGGGCTTGCATGGGCACAAACCTCACTAGGGTATACAGTGTTCCCCATTCATTAAATTGTCAAGGTAGGCTGCTGCGCTATTTAAATTTGCTGCTTCACATTTTGTTCAGCCACCATCCTTTAAATGTTGCCACCGCGCTTAATTGTGCACTGTCTCTTTAAATGATGTACTGACTTCACAAGTGCATGTCTGCAAGGGAAAACCTAAAAAAAATACATCCTCACAGGGAGCCAGCGCATCATGTGACCAGGCAAGTTTGTGTACCTGCAGTTCCCCTAGAATCATGTGAAGGAGTTCCAATGTGGGCAGGCTGACTGGCAAGCGTAAAACTGGGAGATAATAAACGGGGTGATTGCAAGATGGACAGCTTAACAGCCTTATGAGCCGAGCAGCTACTGTGGTGGGTAAGAATCAATCTTGTAGTCTGCCGTCACTTGAGGGTCTGCTTCTAGACTGCGTAGTTGTTCTGTGCAGTGCACATCATCAGCATCTTGGAGACTGCGTCTTTGTTAGACCCAATCTCTGTATGGACGAAAAATAGGGAGAGAAATAATAAGGGGAATTTTTTTTAAAGAAGTGGAATTACTGCAGCTTTCTCTGTGTGTGTTGGGGGGAGGAGACTGTAGCAGTCTATTAGCCCAGGCAGCTCTGAGCAAATGCAATTTTAGTTAAACAGGCTGCAAAACAGAGAAAAAAAAGACAGACGTGTGCCTGGTAGAAAAGATACATAAATGAGATCTTCTGATTACTTTTAAAAATAACTAATTGCTGTTGTGGTGGAGACTGGGAGGAGCTCTCACAGGGGATCAAGCCTGGCACTGTGTTGCCTTGTGTAGAAAAGTCACCGAAAACATTTTGCAGGAAAAAAAGCTTGAGCAGTTAGGAAAGAAATAAAAATATGTATTTTGTAAAATCTGACCTGTAGCTAGGATACATAATTTTTCTGTAGTGTATGGAGGTTGGTTGAAATTGAAAGCCTAGGTGTGGGCCACCCAGGCAGCTCTGCCACACGCAGACAGAAGAGGCTGCACTAGAAAAAAAAGGCTGCTATTCACAAATGTGCCATGCAAAATCTGACTGCAGTTTGATTCCTCCACAGAAAAAAACTGAGTTATTTTATAACACCTAACTGCTGTTGTGGTGCGTTGGAGACTCATTCACAGAGGATGAAGCCTGAGGGAAAAAATATAAAAATCTGATGATCTTTGACAGGGATTATTACAAGCTCATCCAGTGAGCCTCCCCCCTATTCTAATCCTGTTTTTTCATTTAAAAAAGGAACTAATTTGTTTGTGAAAAACAGAAGCCCAGGGCTCCACATGGTGCAACCACTGGACCTATCCTGTAGTAAAGGCATATTCCTTCCTAGTGTGTGAACAAAGTGTCTCTGTCCTCCAAGCAACTATTATATTATGTCTCTCCTGTTACAATTAAAAAAAAAATAACAAAAATTTGTGTGTGGGAAAAAACAGTCCAGGGCCCTACAGGGTGCCACCACTGGACCTGTCCCTATCCTGCCAGTAAAGGTGTACTCCTTCCTATTGTTTTCCACCCAGCAACTGTCATATTCATCTCTCCTGTTATAATTTTAACAAGAAAATAATTTCTGTGTGAGAAAAAAAAATCCTGGGGCTCCACGTGGTGCCACCACTGGACCTGTCCCTGTCCTGCCAGTAAAGGCATGCTCCTTCTTTCTTGTGTGAACATGTTGTTTTCTTCCCAACAACTGTCAGATTCATCTCTGCTGTTACAAATTTAAAAAGAAAATGATTTGTGTGCGAGAAATAGAAAAGCCCGGGGCTCTAAGCAATGCCACCACTGGACCTGTCCCTGCCTTGCCAGTAAAGGCATGCTCCTTCCTAAGTATGTGAACTTGTTGTTTTCTTCCTAGCAACTGTTATATTCATCTCTCCTATTATAATTTTACAAAGAAAATAATTTGTGCGTGAGAAGAAATAGCCAGGGGCTCCAAGCAGTGCCACCACTGGATCTGTCCCTGTCCTACCAGTAAAGGCATGCTCCTTCCTAGTATGTTAACTAAGTTATTTTCCTTGCAGCAGCTCAGCTGTCATATTCATCTGTCTTGTTACAACTGAAAAAGAAAATAATTTCTGTGTTAGAAAAAAAGCTTGGGGCTCCACATGGTGTCACCACTGGATCTGTCCCGGTTCTGCCAGTAAAGACATGGTCCTTCTTAAGCATCTGGACTAAGTGTTGCATGCTTTCCTCCCAGCAGCTGTCTATCACATCTCATCTCTTCTGTTAAGCAAAGAATACCCAGCTCTCAACGCAGGGCCACCCCTTGACCTGCCCTGCCAGTAAAGGTGTGTTCCTAGTAACTGCAAACTGTTGTTTTCCTCCCACCATCTATCCTATTGAAAGCAAATAATTTGTGTGAGAAAAGCCTGGCTTTTGTGCCACCTCATTTGCCAGTGGATATCACAGTATTTTCTATGGGCTAGCCTACACCTGGAGCTCGGCTGGATTTCATGCAATCTGATGCAAAAAGAAAACAAAAAATCTGGGGGCCTTGTGTGCCACCAGCCAGTGAAGGCATCAGCTTTAGTCTGTAAGGGCAGCAGTATGTAGCTGCATATTTAGTTAAGAAATAAAAAATGAAAAAAAAAACTTAGGGGCCTTGTGTGCCACCAGTCAGTGAAGGCGTCAGCTTTAGTTTGTAGGGGGTAGCATTTGGTAGCTGCATTTTAGTTAACAAAAAATAAATAAATAGGGGCCACCTAACTGTTGTGTGCCAACATTGTGAAGGCAGATTCTATTTCATTAGCCTGGCCATCTCCATCAATGTCCGGCTCTCTAAATCAGGCAATCCGCGTTACCAGGCTCAGTGTCAAATAAACAAGCTACAACATACTTAGAGAAAAAAAACACTTTATTGCAGCACAGTACAAAGCAGAAACTAACAAGCTTTGGTTTCAAATAAACTCAGAAATGGAAACATCCTAATGATCAAGCTATTACATCTGAAACCTCAACACCAGCTGGACCAAATATCATTGAACAAAAGACTCCCAGCACCTCCTGTTATAAAGATAAAAACACATCTAAGCACAGAGCAATTGTTTTTTATACTGGCTGGCTTAATACAGTTGGCTACCATATAAAGAAAACAATGGCATGGTTTGTGCATTTTGCATAAAACATAAACAGATACCCAAATCAGGAACAGTTTGAGTTATGACTGGGCATAAAACATTCAGAGAAGATGCTATAAAAAAAGGTATCAGAACAGTTTTGTTCATAATTGCTTCAGAACTGGAAGTTAACAGGATTTCAGCTGAAAAAGGTGGCATAGAGCAGACAATGCAGCAGGCCCTGACCCTGGAACAAGAAGCTTTTGTGACATCCCTTCGTTGCACGTACTGGTTAATAAAAAAACAAATCCTAGCCAGAGCCGATATGGCTGTGGCGAGCTTACAAAGCTTTGAAGAGCGTGTGACACTGACTGCCGTCTCCAAGATGGTGTCGGTGACGCAACTGCACATACGTGGCATTCGCACATGCATAGTTGCAGTGAATGCCATTATGTCATTCGCAAGATGGTGGCACCCACGGAGCTGCGCATGTGCACAAGGTGCGCATATGCTGTTTTTGTCCCAGGATGCGAAAGTAACAGCCGAAATAGTGCAGTTGTTACTCCATAGCAGCCGACCATGGTGGACTGTTAGAAGCTATGTTGGACTTTTGGAAGGATATTTCCAAAAGTCCAACGGAAAGGTGCCACAATCGACCATTTTAAGCAACAGATCGCAAAATGGCTGTAGGCTCCGCCCACAGCCATAATGAGCTACCTCACACAACGAAATATGGCTCACTGCTGGATCTCATTGAATTATTGGGATACAAATACTTGGACAATATACATATTGCCGATGCTATAAAATATCGTTCTGACTGAACAGTCAGAGAAATGGCCCTCTCACTGGGTGAGGTGGTCAGGAGATCAGTTCTTACAGATCTGAAGTCTGCAAAATTATTTTATTATTTGATGGATGAAAACAACCAACATTGCCAATCTGAAGCAACTCATTTTATATGGCATGTACTACAAAGAAGGGGAAGCCAGAGTTTCTTTCCTGGAAGTTGGGGAACTATTTGATGGAAAGGTAGATAGAATCATTAAAAAAATGCTGGCTTTCTCTGAAAACAATGGAATCTTGGTTGATTGCCTTGCAGGGCTGGGCAGTAATGGAACAGCCATTATGCTAGGCAGACAAAATAGAGTGGCCACAAAAGTAAAAGAAGTCAGACCCACACTGGTCAAAAATCACTGTATGGCTCATTGGGAGGCCTTGGTTGTAAAGGCAGCAGCAAATGAAGTGAACGCTATTAAAAAGTCAAACAACTCAAAGTCAAATATCAAACTCTTGATCATTTATATAGATACTATAAAAATTCTTCCGTTCACAAGGCTGCCCTTAAAGAAATTCAGCATGTAATTGAAAACCTTGTTTTAAAGTCAAAACAGGCAAAAGCTGTTAGGCGACTGTCCTATGATGCAGCTTGAGACACATAAGGAAGCTTCTTCCTGCAGTCATTACATCCTTGAATAGAGAAGCCTCTGAAAGGAATGATTCTCAAGCTGTGGACCTACTAAGAATGATAGAAAACTGGGAGTTTTTTTTACTATCTACGTGATGTGTGACATACTTCCACACCTCAGTATTTTATCTAAATTCTTTTGAACCTCAGATTTGAACTTTGCAGATATAAAGAAGCATATTAATTCAGTTACAGAGATTCTTAGGGCACAACTGCTTGTACCTGGTCAGTACTTCTCCTCCGTATCTGCTGAATTAGTATCCTGAGTAACAATGGTCTCAACGTGCCATTTACAGAAACACAGCTAAATAGTTTCAGAACCTCTGTGCATGACATGTTTATAATAGGGCTGAGCACAGTCTGAATAGTATTTCCTGAATACTGCAAATAATGCTCTATTTATTATTCGGATTCCAAATAATGAATAGTGCACTATTTGTCTGGTATTCGGGAAACACTGTCTGAAAAACAAAACAAAAAAAACATGAAACAGCCCTCTCCCTCCTCTCTCACCCAATACAATCAGCAGACACCCCCAATTCCTATTCACTCTGTCAAACAATAATGCTATCTCCCTCCCTCCCTTCCCCAGGCCTGCACACACAAGTTGTTTTTTTTAGATGCCCCCTATAAAAAATAAAACTTGCAGGTGTTGGATGACTGGCTCTACTTTCCCACCTCCATGGTCAACCAGTAAACTTTGTGTAGCTCTCCGATTAAAAACAAATAATACATTATGACCCCCCCTCACCCCCACCTATAGCACTTGACCCTGTCATCCACCCAATCCAGCATCCAGTTATCCAAATATCCATATTTATAGTCAGAAGGTTCCCAGCACAACCCTCCTCCCTCCATGGCTGGCTGCCTTCTCATGAATGAAAGCGCTGTCACACTTTCAATAGTAAAGCCAGTTGATATTTGGCCACCGAATACCGAATATTGGGACAAATATTCAGGAAAAGACATTCACACAACCCCAGTTTGTAAGGGTCCTAATTGCTCCAACTGATCTAAGGTTTCCAAGCACAGAACTTTTAGATGCTTTCAGTATATCTTTGACCACAGCATGATACCAGATGGCGATATTGAGGAGCCGGAAGGCCATGGAAATGACAGTCTTGACATTATTCTGGGACATTAGATTACTGTTATGGATGCAGATGCTTCTAGGCTGGAATGGACTTCTCTGCGCAGTCTCAAGTACACTGCAAAGGGGGCCTTTAAGACTCTTTCCTATGTTCTGCACTGTCTAACTATTAAATATGTAGACCTGTATCCAAACGTATCTACTTTGTCAGAACTGGTAATGATAATACAAATGTCATCGGCAGATTGCAAGAGGAGATTCTCTGCAATAAATCAAATAAAGACCCAGGAAAGAAATAAGTTAGGTGCCAGTGTGCTAAATGCACTCATGATTATCACCACTGATGGTCCTGAGGTTGATAACTTCCCTGACTTGGAAGCTGCTGCTCACTGGGCAGGACTACGAAATCTAGATTAGATCTTGGACTTATAGGCACTAGTAAAGACTAAGATGTATAATGCTACCCAGAATAATGTCAAGACTGTCACAACTGCTGCCTGGCCTTTTAAGAGAATGCTAAAGTGCTCAAGTATATCACACATATGTTATACCACTTTATTAGCTATTGTTACCCAGCCAAGGCCTCCCAGTCAGTCACATTATTATAGTCCTATTTAGGAATCCATTTACACATATCTTGTGGCCTGTGGATGACTCCACTCCCATGTTGACTCCCCTCCCCCATGGTGGCTCCACCCCCATTTACCACCGCTCTAAATTTTCAGGCAATGGGGGACACTGGTATATGGGGAATATGGTTTTGGTGCCTCTTCCCACAGTTTGCTATGGCCTAGATGGTGGTTTGGGTTCTGCCCCTTGGGATGCAGTTCCCACCCAGCAGCCACCTTAAAGCTTGCCCACCCACACACTGGTATGTTCAACAATGCAGTTCCCCATATATATATTACTCAGCTGTATAGTACTTAAACTCTATGGCAGTCAATAACCACACCAGTTGTACCACAGAACACAGGTTTAATAACCAGCAGCTGCAGTACCTCAGGGAGAAAATGGAATTAGCACTGCACAAGTTGATACTCAGCTTTTCCAGGCTCCACTTCCCCCAAACAGCATACACTCCACAATAGAACAGTAGAAACCAGTCACTATAGCTAAACCTGGGGTACCCCTTGTAATGCATAAAGTATGGTGCAGGCCTGCTTGCCCGGGATGCTGTGTTGGAGATTAAGTTGGCTGGCTATAGTTAAATAAACCCCCCAACTAGCCTGGTGGTGCTGAGGGTTGAGGTGCTGGACGCCACACCTCATGCCACGTCAGCGACCCGGGTTCGGGAACGAGTCTGGGACGTCGGGGGCCGGCAGGGGAGAGAGAGGACTGAGCATCTGGAGGACTGCTCTCCTCTCTCTGGGGAGAGTTCTGGGGCCTGCTCGGCATCCTAGTGACCCGCAATGGACATCAGGGGTAGCACAGGCACGCCAGCCAGCGTAAGAGGGGGAGGAGTGCATCAGGCATCAGTAGGATAGCTGTGCGCAAAAGTCATTGCACGCCACACTCCCACGGGGAAGATAACAAGAAAAAATCCCCTCCAAGGATTGTGAAGATGATGGGGGCTCCAGGGGCAGGACTCACATTCCACTGCCAGCCCATCTCCTCGGGGGACTCCTGACCAACCCGACACTCCTAGGTAAGACACCTCTAATATCAGAAAGGCCATTAAGGGAGAATGGACCCATCCCGGGGGGTGATCCGGGAGGCTAGGTCTGCCTGGGGTGTCAGGGGAGTACCTTCGAGACCAGGGTTCAGGCAGGGAGTAGCAGTCCTTGCCATGTGTGCACCCTGGAAGGATGCCTGGCATAGGAGGAGCATAGATAAAGTCAACAAAAAATTAAAAATACCCCCCCAAACAGGCCATGGGGGACACATACATAAACTGTGAAACAACAAACTGTAATCCACTATGAAAATAAAGTTACTTGTAACCCCTAGGTGGCACTATTCTAAGGGCTACTACCCCTGCCTGTATGTCAGTGCACAGGTTGAGCGGCCTGAGTTCTCTAATTAGGTGCCTCCTGTGATGCTTGGCCAGCTGGTTATGATTGTTCTATGCTATTTGTAATACAAAAATATAGCCTGTGCTTATGGGTGCCCTCCCCCAGGTCAGAGAAGCTACAGGATATATTAACCTGAAAATCCAGAGGTAATTAAAGGACCAGAGAGATTAATTAGAGCTGACCCAGCTATCAGGATATAGGGCTCATAAACTTTTATGATGTCTTAGAGGAAAAAACATGTTATACCATCATGGTGCTAAAAGTCATAAAATCCTTTGATGTGCCCTGGGAATAGGAACTGCTTGAGATCAAAGACGGGATGTTAATTAAGTAGTCATGTTGGGAAATGAGTTTTTGCTGATGTCACCTTATTTGAAATACCTCCTGATAGGACATCCTGTTTGTATATTTTTTATATTCTAAAAGGGGGAGCTAGATGACATCATAGAAGGGGCGAGGAAACACAGAGTTTTAAACTGTATACTGTGTTTGAACTTGTGACATATTATTTTGGGGACTCTAGGAACACAGCTCTAGCACTTAGAGGTAATACAGTAGATAGAAAAAGTCTAATTGTATGTTGGTAGGAGTTTGTAGTTTTCCTTGTTTTTTTCTTTATGTGATAGTATGCTCTTTGATATATTGTTATGTGTTTACATTTTTCATATTGTTATCATCTTTAGTAAAATCTTTCTTTTGAAAATACTGCCTAGGCATCTGCCAGTCCTTTTTGCATGTGATGTATAGATGGTTAAATCTGACAACTGTTCAAGGGCTTGTTGGTGTTACTAAACTGGGAAAAGGTAAGAATGTACCTAAGGTCTTTTACAGAGTTTTAAAGGGTTCATTATGGATACCTGGTTAGGTGCCCTTAGGCGAAAGATATATTGCATCCCCCGAAGAGAATATTATCTGAGCCTGTACATTTGGGTACGCTAGCATAAGGTTCAGTTTGAATCCCCCCAGAACTTGAGACTAAAGGTGATCTGGACCCACAAGCAGACAGGAGGGTTACCCTGTCTGTTATCGGTTCACAATACTGCGCTCAGAGCTTGGCACTGTGGGAGCAGAGGGCCTGACCTGCTGAGTGTGTTTGTGACACCTTCACCCACAGAAATAGTACTGGAGTTGCCTATCTTCTCTGGAATAGCCCTCTGGGAAGCTATAACCCCCCACCAACCCTTCTAGTGGCCTAAGAAATAACACAATGGTACATTCACATTCAATAAGCAGTAGTAATAATGTGCTCACACCCTTCTCACTTACCAACAGGGCTGGACCTGCAGCAACGGCCCTGGAGACCCCCTGGAAAATAAGGTTAGTACAACAGCAATACAATCTCAATAATGTAACCCAACTAATAATATGCACACTAGCCAGGTTAAATGTAAAAAAAGACAATCAGATTTATTTAGGAGCAGTGAACAAGGGAGGGGCGTGAATCTAGCAGAATGATTAGCAAATTGATCTAAATCAGGATTGTCTGGCGTGCACTGTAAGTCCCAACTTGACAGTTCAACAACCCTGGGTACCCAGAATGTCATGCAGTCTAGCCTGAAGCATGCCTGGGATGGCCAGCATTGCAGCTGATGTTGGGGCCCTTAAGGAAAGAAAATCAAACATGCACACAACCCAATTATTTGTAGTCCAAGCCAGATGGCTCAGTCTGTTGCAAGAACCCAATAAAAGAAAACAATTAGATGGAACCGCAATGATTTTTGCTTTTGTTGCAGGGAGCTTCCCTGATTTGTACTCATGCTACCAAGACCTGGCGGCAGTGCAGGCGCAATGTAGACCTCATGGTGGTTGATCAAAGAGGCCGGGGGAAGCTGGGCTGACAGGACTCACCTCCAGGTGGTCGCTACCTGCTCGATGGTGTTGGGCAGGGGGCTGAATCCCCAAGCTGGTCTTTCGCCGAGATGGTCTCTGTTGCACGAGTAGCAGCCTAGGCCAAAATGGCAGGGCTCAGGCGGGAGGAACAGTTCTAGAGACGTTCATGAGCTTCTGCTGGTGAAGCCTCCAGCTGGCATAACAGATTTGACCGTGGGGAACCAAGTCACGACCCACGAAACCCATTCAGCACATCTGTATCACTAACTTGTTTACACAACAGTTTGGATACTGTCCGGTTGCAAATTGACAGCTTTACTGCTCAAATCTTCCAATCTGAGGATAATTCTCTCACAAGCTGGACCAATCACTTCTGGAGCAAGTCTTTAGTCCAAATCACAAGTCGTACTAACAAACTTCTTTTCTTCTGCCACAGTTCCAAGGTTGGGAATCGGACAGGTCTTACTTCTGCGATAGGCAGTTCAATGGCAGGAAAACGTGGCGGGAAGGCCAGCTTAGCCTCTTCCCATCGATTCTCTTAGGCTCCTTCTAGGAGCAGCTGCTTGAAGGCTCGAGCTGTTCACTCTTCCACTTCCATTTCTAACTGATCCAATGCTTCAGGCAGTTCTGGGGACTTCCCTTGTAATCCAGAAAAGTTCGGTTGGTTGAGGGAACTGTCAGTCACAGTAAGGGCTCCCCCTCCAGGTCCATTTAGGTGCCAACACTCAAAACTACAAAACTACAGAATTTCCTTCCCACAAGACCCCTGGGGTCAGGATCCATTTTAGGTCCGCAGTGGTTCGATTGGTCCAAATACTGGAAGTCAAGGACCTAACATGGTGGCTCCCATTCAAATGTTTGAGCTGCAATCAAAGCAGGTTAGACAAACTTCTCTGTCTTTACTATAACAGCAAATAAGCAATAAACAATTACAGTTCCTATAAGAGCTCCCTCTGCACACGTAGAGACTGCAGAATGGAGCAAAATAACACACAGTTTGGCCGGTCACAAGCCCTAAATCACTTGGACCCAGCTCAGACTAATTTCTACACACAGATTAGCTATGCTCTTAAAGAGACAGGAGCGGAGGCTCAATTGGGCACTCTCACACAAATAGATAGCACTACTTTAGACAAGACACCAGCCTGGCAGTGGGCATTAAGGAGCCCAGGAAGACATTATAGTAAACTCCAATTAGCAGGGGGGTTACATACTGATGCTTGACTGCTTTGAAATAATACAAAGGCTGATGATGAGGCAATTTAAAGTGATGAACTTAGCTGTTAATGTAACTCCCCTACAAATGGGGGTTCCTGAAAGTCTTCCTTGAGCTTGTCTAAATGCTCACTGCCAGGCTGGTGTCCTGTGTTTTAGCAGTTTAAATGTGATTGCCAGAGAGTGCCTGTATAGCCTCTGTGTACTGTCTCTTTAAGAGCTGTCTGGATTGCAGTCATAAGTAATCTGAGAGGGAGCTCTATTGAAAGATGTAACTATTTGCTGAAAATCATTTAGAGTGATAATGATAATGTAGGTTGTCTAACCTGCCTTCTTTGCAGCAAGGACTGTTTTGTTTATCTCCACTAACTTGGTCCTGGACTGCTGAATTGGACTAATCAGTACTGGTGGGGCCTAAAATGGAGCTGGACTACAGGAGCTGTCTGGAGTCAAAATCTGTAGGAATTATAGTTTTGGGCTTTTGGCACCTTTTTGCACCAGAAGGGGGGCGCGCCTGTTTTGACTGACAGATGAATCAGCCAACCGAACCTTTTGGATCCTGGGGAAATTCCCAGGCTTGCTGCAGTTTGAATCAGATCTAAGTTGGGAGCTGAAGAAGCAAGAGCTCAATACAATCTCTGTAGAAAGGCCTGAGTTTTGGCCTGCATGCCTGCCTGCTGCCTCTGAGAGGGAGAAGAGAATCAGTTTGGACTGAATCCGAGTTTGTGAGAATGAAGTAAGACACTGAGTTATGACCAGGATCAACCTGAAGAAGACCGAAGATTTTGCTGAATGCGATCAGCCTGTCAGTATTTCCAGCTGCTTTTGAATCCCTGGTTTGTGCAGAGACTTTGCAATCATGACCAGAGAATGGTTTGCCTGGTACAGTAGAATTTCCTTACATGTAAATGTGCTGTGAGTTGTTAGTGGGTCATGATTTGGTTCCCCACTGTGTGAACTGTGTTCTGCTTGCTGGAAGCTCTATCCAGCCCAAAACAGACTGCATTCAAATTTGTCTCCATTTGGCCTGGGCCTTGCCACACTGGCCCAGCCAGATTACCCACTGCACAGAGAAAGCCATTGACAAGAGACCTGCCTGGGGATCAGCCCCCTGCTCCATGCTTGAACAGGAACGACACCGTGGTGAATTGTGTGGGCCCTGCTTCTCCTGGCACTCCAGATCAACCACCTGCAGTCTCAATTTTCATCCAGCCTGTGTCCAGTCTTGGGTATCGTGAGTAATCATCAGGGTAGCTCCCTGCAACAACAGCCTAATCTAAAAGTTGTCATCTCATTGTCTTGTTGTTTTCTTTTTACAAACTGAGTCCTCCAGCTCCGAATTACAATTAGTGTGTGTTGTGCATGTTGTTTTCTTCCATCACAGGGCCCCAACCAGCTGCAACATTCCTGGCTAGCCCACCATTCTCCATCTGGGTACCCAGAGTGTGTGACTGTTTATGAACCCTGAAGTACATGCATAACTGTTTGACTGATACATTCCTTAAGCAAATTAACCTTATTACGCCCCTCCCTTGTTCAAGTCCCTTAAATAAATCAGATCTAACTCTTTTTTGCATTTACCCTGACTGTGGTTCCAGTTTGTGCAAGAGTACTGTACTACTGTTATTTGCTGTGTATAACCTTGTTTTACAGGGGGTCCCCAGGGCAAGGCCAGAGGAAAGCCCTGGTGGTAAGTGCAAACAGTGTGGTTACTTGTGTGATATATCAGGGGTATTGTGAAAGTGTTTATTGTGTATTGTTCTGGCCACTAGTAAGGAAAGAGGGGGGTTACAGTGTCCCGGAGGGCTGTGCCCAGGTTAGCTTGACCACTACCAACCCTGACCTCCGGGTGGAGGCACCCATTTCAGAACTCAGGCCCCTTAACCTGCTACTAGCCAAGCAGGCAGGGGTAGTAGCCCTTTGGATAGCACCAACTAGGGGTTACATTAAAGTTCAGTGTCCACACCCCAGCCGGGGTTTGATCCTCTTCCAGCGTTGAAGGTGATAGTCCTTTGCAGGGAATAATTATCTAGGCAGTCTCCTTGGACTCTTGGTTGCATGAGAAGTGAACAGAAAAATGCAGGCTGTCAGGAAAATCTCAGTTCCACAGAGAAGACTGCGAACAACAGACCTGGGCTGGTGCAGAGTCATATAGGTGGCCAACCTGAAGCACAAGATACAAATCCAAAGGAACTCTGCATTCACAGAAGTCAGCTACACATGTCTTAGCTGGATGCCAAATCAAAGCTTTTATTAGCCAAAACAAGAGATGTGAACACAGACAATTTGTGGCAGGAAAATCTCTCCTGGTGCAGACAAATGGGAATACAGTTCTTGGGCTTGCACTTTATTCCGGTGCTCTGGCACAACTTGTAGCCGAAACTAGCCTGCTCTATGCCATGGCGCATAACCAAAATATTAAACAATACAGTAATCAGAATGGGGGCCCTCACAGTCTGTAGTTGGTATCTTTCTAGGAAAATTCAGGCTCTCCAAGATGCTTGCCGAAATGCTGAACTTTCACCAGAACTAATCTCATGTCACTATGGAAGAGGTTTGAATCCCGGCTGAGGTGCGGACATCGAATTTTGACAGCTAAGTTCATCACGTCCTGTTCCTGCCTGTCTACTTTGCATATTATGGCATATCAGGAAAGGACACAGCAGCATGCAGCTCTTGTCTTTCTCCTCCAGTCACTAACTCTGCCTGCCCGACAAGCACCAGAAGTCCCAATACAGTCCTTTTTATTGTCAGGGCCTAGGGGCATCCCAATTGGCTGAAATGCTGTGGCAAGTCTCGCTGCAGGGACTCCTATTGGCTGAAAAAGGTGCCCAAACTGCAGGCTATTGACTGCTGGTCTGAGGGGGCCAAAGGTTATTGACATGGCTGCCCCCCAGTCGCCTAGAGTAAACATTGGGCTAAAACTCCAGCAGCAGCCCATGGGTCCTCCTGAAACACGGCAGAAGTCAGCCTCGAATTAACAGGGGGCTACATAATTATACACTTTTTTCAGAATAAAAAAAATTGTAACATGGTAAGTTTTTTTTTAGTTATCTTTTTACCTCCTTCTACGACGCTCCAGCACCCACCTCTCCTTCAGGCCCTCCTAGTATCTCCACTCCCAGCCATCCTCTTCCTGAGTGCTGCTCTCATGCTACATATTACAGCCAACCTACCAAGTCATCCCGGAGTAACCCATCTCTGGGCGGGTCCCCCTCCTTCAGAGGGAAGGCACCAGGAGGCGGGGAAACCCCAGCACTCTATTTCTTTCTTTACGGACTCGGGGTGCTGCTTTGGAGAAGCAGGCTCCTGGAGGTTCTGGAGATGTGGAGAGACGGAGGCCATCATCCAGCGGGTGCAGAAGTTGTTTTCCAGCTTTCTGGTTGTCCCTCTTGTGCCACTGCATGTAGTACCCCTGGTCTCCACTGAGGGCCACTACTAGAGTGAGGCTTCACACCCAACCCACCCCAGGAGAGGAGAGCAGTCCTCCGGACACTCGACCCTCTCCTTCCCCGGCCAGATATCATTGGAAGTTTTAATCAACCCATGGATGAGGACTGTAAGGGTCACAACACAGAGGGTATTTCAGATCTGAGCATGTGCATGGAACATACATATATGGACCAGCATTATTTCATTTCAGAGTGACTCAGAGCACTATAGATAAAAATGATACATTATTTGACCTCTTAGTTCATCGAAGATGAAGAACTTACAAGTGATACAAGAACTGCAATAGGAAGAAAAATTGTT
The DNA here is from genome assembly GCA_016271365.2 of Neoceratodus forsteri. NCBI lineage: Eukaryota > Metazoa > Chordata > Ceratodontiformes > Ceratodontidae > Neoceratodus > Neoceratodus forsteri. Next base: position 235,943,401 of record CM028137.1, read on the forward strand.
ATAATAGGCACTGAGACATCTGAGACTGGCTTCAGTCTGCTAAAAAAAGCACTATTCAAAACTATATCCCTAGGGATGTGGATTGTGTGGGATATGGTGTGTGTGCTGTGCTCTGTTTTTGTCTTGTGACTTTAATCTCTTTTTCTTAGCACACTACCTGGTCTACAGGGTGCAGTTTCCTTTTTGCTTTGCTTAGAAGTTACTATAGGTGCCTTGGGAAAGAAGGGGGGTGCAAGGGATGAGGGTAGATTTAGAGGGTAAGCAGCAACCTGGGCAGAAGTGGAAAAGTCCAACAGCTTCCACTTGCATACTGTGTGACTCTGAGCAAGTCACTTAACTTCCCTGTGCTCCCAGGTTGCACCTGTAAAAAAGCTTTCAGCTTAGTGTGTCTCACCTGGTTAAATAACTAAATTAAAAAAAAAAAAAAAGGAGGCAGGGGAAGGAGAAGGAGGCACATGGGAGGAGGCCAGTAAAAATCACTAATTTCAGGAAGAGTGCTGATTAAAAAACTAAACTGTGCAACAATTTAAATGAAGGTAATGCACCAATGCGATGGAGAATTTAGGAACTGTAGTATAACAGTTATCAACTCTGGAGTGCTCTAAGGGTCCACATTGGTACCTCTATGATTTTTATTACCAAACATCAGTATGCTCTCTAATCTACTCTACTCTACTCTACTCTACTCTACTCTACCCTACCCTACCCTACTCTACTCTACTCTACCCTACCCTACTCTACACTATACCCTACCCTACTCTACTCTATTCTATTCTACTGTATTCTATTCTATTCACCATGATGCAGATCACACCATATATGATTATCAATCCCTAACCCCCTAGGTGATATAGAAACAGACCTTTCAGGCCTGTTTTGATAATTTACAGTAGTGGTTTGCAGTAAACAATTTGGTGCTGAATAAGACCAAGACCACAGTAAATACTGTGGGATCAAAGAAAGGCCTCAAAAACCAGATACAAAGAAACTTGAGATCAACAAGCTTAATGGTTATAAATTAGAGCAAGTGAAGAATTTTAAGTACATTGGAATGTGGATAGATGCCAGCCCGAGCTTCAAGGAGCACATCACACATGTAATTAAGAATGTGAAACAAAAGCCCAGGCTTTGTAGCAATATCTTTTCCTTGAGTGAACAAATGAGGTTACAAATAGTAAAGCAACAGTTAATACAGCAGCTGCTGTCCAGTATGAGGAGTACAAGATGTATTCCTGTGGAAAATCAGGCAGAAGCATGGGAAAAGGTTTAAAGTCAGTAGCAACAGTTCCAATACTTTTAAACAGAATCTTGTCTCTCTCACCCGTAATTTCGAGAGGCAGAGCTTGGCACTTGAAATGAAAGTCATTTTTAAACAAAAAACAATGTATTTACAAGGCACTCTGCACAACACCATGAAGGTTACAGAGACCAACATGATCAGAGCCCCGATCACATCCCCACCAAAGGCCCAAACAAGTCAACATTAGTCATTAGCATTAATCAGCAATATTGGACAAGTCCTGAGCTAGCCAAAGGTACAAACACATGGCAGCATGGCATAATATTTAATTAACATCTGATTGTTCCCTAAGTAGGCATATTAACATCTTGCTATAGTGAACACCTAGCTATAGTGAACACATCAGCTGGATCTAGAGATGTTCACTATACAGAGGGACCACTGTATTTGCATTTTTACCATAGTTATACAGATAGGAATCCCCTAGCAGCCACAATGAAAAATTAGAATCTGGGCTGTACCTGGTCCTGTGAGGCCCAGCTTTTACTCAGTGCCTTGGCTGAAGTTAAATGCAGGAAATGGTATAACCTCCTAGGGTGGACATTAGCGAATTGAGGTAGTACAATTACCAACTGCTTAGTGCTTACCCAGCCCTTGGGGATTTGGTACATAGCACCTAACCACAGCTACAGTGACTTACTACATCCTTCCCTTTGTCCTGGGGTTAAGATCATCAGTGCCTGCCAACTGGGCTGACTGTTTCACAACACATAGCTTCCTTTATACATTCTGTCCATATGCTTCCAACAAACAGATATCTTGTCCGTTTCTTTGCTGAAACAATGGGACAATTATTGCAGAAGCTACCATGCAGCCCTCTTTGAGGGTGGGCCACAAATGGGCCCCCAATGTCCCCAGTTTTGATCTCCAATCAGGAGCCAAGCCTCTAGGGATTTGCATCAGAGGGAGGCAATGTTACTTTGGACCCAGGACACTGTCACCATTTGTACAGCCAGTTGCGGTCGAAGAAGATGCACCCAGAGGTGTTCCTTCATTCAGTCACTTCAGTGACACAGAAAGATGCCATTTTTCCCAGTTTTGCTACACAAGTCCTAGCCTCTGGCAGATCCTGGATGTCAGCACCCATGCCATAAAGAGACCCCACAGGGCTCCACCTGAGGGTGAGGACACTGCACAACGGGCAGCCTAAAAGATGGCACCCTTGGCATCTGGCATTTAAGCCATCAATACCTGTGCTAGGAACCCTGCACATTGCCTCTCCTCCATGAGGCTCTGAACTGATCCTGCCCAACTTAAAGCATGACAGTCAAGTTCCCCTCAGCCAGAACTCACAGGAATTCCCAAGGCATGGCACCAAACATCCCTTCTCCAATGGTAATGGCAGCTGGAGGCTCAAGAGTACCCATGCCACACCAGACCAGACCAGGGATACTGCCATCATCCCAGGTAAATGGGCCCCTTCCAGCCACCCTGACTAGAGTGGAGTCCTGACTGATTGCAGAATTCTGTAACTGCGAATTGGGAAGAACACTAAACACTTGCTATGGCCAGGAAACAAAATTTATAACATGGGCTGGGAGCACCTAGAGACCTGCTATAACAGAACAATCACCTGACCATTTGTTAATTGCCCATATACACACAGCAAGCAGTGATCAGTCCCTGAGAACAGATCAGGGAGCGGCCCGGCTCTTGTTATTGTATGGGGAAATTATTTGAACAGTCGGCCATTGTTTCTGTCACTAAGCAAACGATCACCCTCTAGGTCTTTGCACAGTCCTACCCCATAAGCTCCCTGCTAAGAGTGCTATGATTGCTGCAGTTTATCAATGTCAGCACCACAGAAAAATACTACATGTCCCCACTGTCCTTCTCCCCACTCATCCAGCCACCCAGTGGACCTTGGAAAACTGCACTATCACAGTTCTCTATCCCACTACCCATCTGTGCTTGACTCGTACCCATTAATGTCCATACTGACAGAGCTGTCATCCTGCACTTTCTCCATCTGAGAACCACAACAAAGCAACACCGGTGCCTACTGTTCTTGTACCCTCCCGGATGTCGGAGATAACTGTTGTGTCTGTGTGTGTGTGTGTGTGTGTGTGTGTGTGTGTGTGTGTGTGTGTGTGTGCAGAAATAGTTCCTAAGAAGAGAGACACTGCATGCTCTGGAGCCAGTCAGGAAGAGTTTTGGGCCACAGAAGGGAGACAGAGAGAGGAGCTGTCAGCCGCTGTGTTGTGTGCCGTCCTGCGACACTGGTCTCCCCGAAGTAAGCAGCGCATGACCCCTATAGCAAGATGCCGAGCAAGATGCAGAGAGAGAGATAGAGAGAGAGAGAGAGAGAGAGACACCATCGTTGTTAGCTCTGAGAACACTTCACCCCCAACCTCATCTACTCCGAGACAGAGATACAACGGCATGAGCAGGTACTCTAGGAGACAGTGTGAACCGATGCCAAGGGTGTGTGTGTGTGTGTGTGTGTGTGTGTGGGGGGGTGCACGACTGTGTGCAATCAAATAAAACAGACACTGAGTCAGCGGGAGGCAATCCGTGTACATGCAGCATGTGAAGAACAGTTACCGCAGTGTCCCCTGTCTTTCTCTCTCTGTCTCATTGAGGTAGCTGCATACTGCCGGATTTACTGCCGTGGTTGTGTTCCTGAAGTAAGATGCCATTTAGAGTGAGAGAGAGAGAGAGACACACCGGCATGGTTCACTCCCTGCTAGTAGTGTACAGACACAGAGACACTGAAGTGTTGATTAACCGTGTGCAATGCAGAGAGAGTCGCAGCATGGACATACAGCATACAGGATGAAATGAAACATGCTGCAGTCTCCTATTTCTTATTTCCTGCATGGCTTGTAAATTACTCTGTTTTGCCAGTCTTCATGACTGAAGTGGGGCAGAACGTGGATGCCAGATTGCCCTATGTTTGCTCAGTGTTGTGACACCCAGCAGTGCATGTATAGCCATGTTCACCAGTGTCAGCAACTTAGTAGTTCTGCTGGTGGCAGATCACATAAAATAGTTCCATGTTTTCCTGACTTAATCATGGATTCATATTGTTTTTTTGCATGTCTGGTGACAGCCATGTTATAAGCACAATAACCCACTCCAGGGTGTACGGTTATTGGGGATTAATCAACACCCTGGATGCTGTGAGGACACTCGGCCTGCAGCCTTGTGCCTCACAATGCACCTGGGGTTTTGATTAATCCTCAATAACCACACACCCTGTCATGGGTTATTGCTTACTTATATTCTTGGACGGGGATTAAGTAAGCAATAACCCACGACAGGGTGTGCGGTTATTGGGGATTAATCAACACCCTGGGTGCATTGTGAGGCATGAGGCCGCAGGCTGAGTGTCCTTAACAGCACCAGGAGCATTGATTAATCCCCAATAACCGCACACACTGGAGTGAGTTATTGCACTTATAACATGGGCTGGGAGCACCTAGAAACCTGATTGGTACAGAACAATCACCTGACCATTTGTGAATTCCCCATACATGTACAACAAGTAGTGATCAGTCTCTGAGAACAGATCAGGAAGTGGCCTGGCTCTTGTTATTGCATGGGGGAAATTATCTGAACAGTTAGCCATAGTTTCTGTTGCTAATCGAATGATCGCTCTGTAGATCTTTGCACAGTCCTGCCCTGTAAGCTCCCTACTAAGAGTGCTGTGTTGCTGCAGTTTCTCAGTGTGAGTACCACAGTAAAATACCACATGTCCCTACTGTCCTTCTCCCTACCCACCCACCCAGTGGACCTCAGAGAACCGCGCTATCATAGTTCTCTATCCCACTACCTATCTGTGCTTGACTCGTACCCGATAATGTCCGTACTGACAGAGCTTTCATCCTGCACATTCTCCATCTGAGAACCACAACAAAGCAACACCGGTGCCTACTGTTCCTGTACCCTCCCAGATGTCAGAGATAACTACTGTGCCTGTCTTTCACTGTCTGCATGTGTGTGCATGCAGAGATAGTTTCCGAGAAGAGAGACACCGCATGCTCTGGAGCCAGTCAGGAAGAGTTGCGGGCCACAGAAGGGAGAGAGACAGGAGCTGTCAGCCACTGTGTCCCATGGCCCACCCCCGCAACACCAGTCTCCCCGAAGTAAGCGGCGTGTGACCCCTACAGCAAAATACCAAGTGAGATGCAGAGAGAGAGAGAGAGAGAGACACTGTGGTTGTTAGCTCCATGAACATTTCACCCCAACCTCATCTACACTGAGACAGAGACACAGCAGCTGGAGCTGGTACTCCAGGAGATAGTGTGAACCGATACTGAGGTGTGTGTGTGTGTGGGGGTGCGAGCCTGTGTGCAATTAAATAAAACAGACACAGAGTCAGCAGGAGGCAATCCGTGTACATGCAGCACGTGAAGAACAGTTGCCGCAGTATCCCCTGTCTTTCTCTCAATGTCTCATTAAGGTAGCTGCATACTGCTGGAGTCGCTGCCCTGGTTGTGTCCCTGAAGTAAGATACTATGTAGAGTGACAGAGAGACACACCAGCATGGTTCACTCCCCGCTAGTAGTGTACAGACACAGAGACACTGAAGTGTTGATTAACTGTGTGCCACGCAGAGAAAGAGAGAGAGAGAATCGCAGCACGGACATACAGCATACAGGATGAAATGAAACATGCCAGTCTCTTCTCTCTGATTTCCTGCTTGGCTTGTAAATATCTTTGTTTTGCCAGTCTCCGGAACAAAAGTGGGACAGAACGTGGATGCTGGGTTGACCTGTGTTTGCTCAGAGTTGTGACACCCAGCAGTACATGTATAGCCATGTTCACCAGTGTCAGCAACTTAGTAGTTCTGCTGGTGGCAGAACACATCAAATAGTTCCATGTTTTCCTGGCTTAATCATGGTTTCCTAGTGTTTTTTTTGCACATCTGGTGACAGTCCATGTTACAAGCGCAATAACCCACTCCAGGGTGTGTGGTTTTTGGGGATTAATCAACACCCCGGGTGCTGTGAGGACACTTGGCCTGCAGCCTCGTTTTTCACAACATACCCAGTGTGTTGATTAATCCCCAATAACAGCACATCCTATCGTGGGTTATAGCTTACATATACCATCCTCCAGGGGTATGGGAGTGACATCTTGCAGGAGTTGGCAGTCTTCATGGTCGAAAAGGTGTTGGATATCTCCAGATTGTTAGTGCTGGGGGACTTTGCTGTTTGGCTTGATGATGAATCCTCACATCTTGGACAACTCCTCCATTTGATGTCCTCACTGGGGCTAGAACAGACAGTTGCCTCCAGAATACATCAACATAACCACACTCTGGACCTGATCTTCTCATTGGGACTTGATATTAGTGCAGTCAAGGTGGATCCAGTCTTTTGGTAGAATCATCATGCAGTGTTATTTCTTACTGAGCCTCGTTTTAATACCCCTCCTTGTCCAGTGCCATCAGAAACATAATTTGGAGCCTCACATGCTCCAGGAGGTACTACACTCCTTGGGTATGATGCTTGCTTGTGCACAGAGGGCTGAGAAGGCCTTGGAGCACTATAATATGTTTCTTGCATCTGCTTATACTCCGTAGCACCTTACTGCATTCGTCCCTTGATATCCCATTGCAGCTTACCATGGTACTGTGATGAGCTGCATCGGTTAAAGACTAAGGTACAGAAGTTGGAGGGTTCTTAGAGAAGGTCACGGTCTAAGGAGAACAGGTTGGCATTGAAGGTGCATTATGGTGAATATCAATGGGCAATCAATGTGAATTTCTGTCAAGGTTGATTGCTGCAGGGAAGAATCTGCCAGCTCAGATCTTTCATACTGTAGACACGTTGTTAACTCCTCCCTGTCTGTGATCCATTAGAACCTTTTCAGCAGATAAGTGTGAGGAGTTTGGTAAAGCCTTCTTTGACAAGGTGTCCTCCATTAGATGTTGTATCTCTTCAAGTGGCCTGTCATGGACCAGCTATGGTCTACCTACTGGTAATGTAAATCGAACTAGCTGGAGTGAGTTTCTGCCAGGATTTGAGGAAGAGTTGCTTTCGGGTGATCGTTAGTTTGCATCCCACCTGCTGCATACTGGACCTGTGATGGTCTGGTGATCATTGATATCATCCGTGGTTCCTTGAGAGAGGGTGTTTTCCCATCTGCTCTGAAAAAGGTGGTGGTCAGACCATTCCTAAAAAAGCCATTCTTGGACCTTGATGTTCTAGTGAATTACAGACCTGTTTCAAACCTTCCTTTTTGTAGGAAAGTTATCGAGAAGGTGGTGGTTGACCAACTTGTAGATTGCCTGGAGAATTATAACATCTATGAACCTCTTTAGTCGGGTTTTCGGTCCCGCCACAGTACTGAAATTGCAATTGTCCATGTGACACATGATCTCCTCCTGGTAAGGGATCAAGAACTTTGTTTTGTTTTAGTCCTTCTTGATCTCTTGCCAGAATTTGACACAGCTGACTATGGGGTGCTGTTAGATTGCCTGAGGAAATATGTGGGTCTTACCAGCATTGTCTTGTGTTTATTTAAGTCCAACATAAGGGAGACTGCAGCAGGTTGCCATAGGTAATTTCATCTCTGAGGCTTCTGCGCAGTCCTGTGGGGTTCCCCAAGGCTTGATCCTTGCCCCTTTGTTGTCTGCTGTGCACGAGTTGCCCTTGAGGGAGATCATTAGACAGTACTGCTTCATTATTCATTGTGTATTCCCTTTCTGTTTATCGATTTAGAGTTTTCCTAATCACACAACAAAGAGGACATTTCTAATTTACTGTATGTAAGTCTGTGCTTCTAATAATCCAGGGGGCACTTTTAATCTACTTAGTTTACTGATATAGACAACAGGACAGTAGTTCAATATATATTGTCAGGGAGTATGTACGTTGTAGACAGGCAGTCAGGTCTATTTGTTAATAGCCCATCAGTCAGTGAATCAGTTTTATTTCTATAGTAACTTCTAGTTGGCTGGGTGACCTGCTGAACCAAATTATATGTGACTAGTATTGTTCTTTGTTTTTTTTGCTATAATTTTTATTGGTTGGAGCATCACATAACAAATAGATAGGGGTCACCATAGTACACTGTATGTTGCTATTTATATCCATAATATTATACAGAAGATGTAAGTGGCCACAATTTAGCACATAAGTAAATCACTCTAGCTCACCTTTGGTCTACAATGATATAATAATGTAGAGAAAGAGTCGTGCACTTTCAAGAGACATTCTCATTGTACCATTCAGTTCATATCTTCTACTATATCTAAATACTCTGGGCATTTTACTAAAGGTCTCCCTGCGAGAAGGATTATATTTCAGTTAATGGTCCTGTAGGCCCCCCCATCAGTTTATGGAACAAAGTTCTTATCTATTTGTGCCAAGTACCATATCCACTTTTGCCATCTAGTTCTAAAGGGCTTAAGCTTAGCATGGAGTGCAGCTGTTAGGCCTTCCAATCAATATTTATTTATTTATTTATGTATGTCTGATAACTGGGTGAGCAAACTGATCCAGAGGACTGTTTTCAGTCACGACCCGGGCCACCAGGGTGGCAAACACAACAAACATCAATACAATACAGAGGTACAATTAGAACAAAACAGGACTGCTGAAAACACTTGGTATGAGGTCAGATTACATAGTACAAATATTTCAGAGAAATCAGTACATACTGGTGTAGTGACATACTGTACATTAAGTGACTGTGCAATATAATAGGCTGAACATGGTGCTTATGGTGAAGCATTACATGCAATGTACATACAGTCACTGGTGAGACAAGGAAATAAATACAGTTAAAATGAAGGTTCAAGTCTATCACCAGGAGCGGTACAGGCACAAGTCATAGGCAGAAATGCAACTTAAGTTAAGTTGCAGAACCTGCTAACAGTTCAGAATAAAACAGGTAGTCATATCCAGACTGAACAGAGGAGCAGAATAATGCAAGAGGGTGGGGGCACTGGAGGTAGGGTGAGGGCACAAATAGGTGCTATGCCGGGATACAGGCCCTGATACCATCAGGGGAACAGCTGCAGGTTCAAGTGGCCTCAGCCAGGAGCCATGTTAATTTGTTGCTATTCCATCAGGCTGGGGATTTTGATGGACATCCATCTTTGTGTTATAGGCTTTCTGGCTGCTAGGAGGTAGAGAGGCAACATTTATTTATTTATTTATTTATTTAGTTAGTTAGTTATTTGGAAAAAAAACTTTGAGCACAAGCTCTTTTACAAAGGTTCCACGTCATAGATTACAAAACAAAGTACAGTAGGAGAAAGCAAAGGTACATTACAAGGAACGATACAGCTTGGATTCAGAACTTACAGAATAACTCAAAACATAGGTACAAGTTAAATAACAAGAAAAAACACTTTATCAGGGTGGGGGGAAGAAGCAGCCACAAAGTGCCTTGTCAGTAGTTCAGAGGGATGGGGATAGCTGGCAGAGGGGTGAAGAAGGGAGGTACAAGAGAGAGAGGTAAGTACTGCTGTGGAGGTGAGAAGGTGGGGGAATAAGGTATAGGGAGAAATGGTGGTGTGAGGGGAAGCTGAGTGGAGAGGACGTGCTTGAGTAAAATGGTGGGGTGTGAGGGGGCATGGTCAGGCAGCCAGCATTAGTAGTGACTGTTTGTGAAACTCACTGGACTGTGAGTTGGGGGAGTGCGAGAGGGTGGCAGGTGCCGAAGGAGCATGACGCAAACTGGCTGCTAGGGCAAGTCATGAGATGGGACAGAGGGAGAGGGTATCTGAGGCCTGTCTAGTGCTTGCTGGGGGGCACAGAGAGCAGGTTGGCTGGACTTAGGGGCAGGTGCACTTAGAGAGTGTTATTATGTGCTGTTTGAGGTCAGTTTTGAATTGTGCCAGACAATTGGTGGCCAAGAGGTTCCCAGAAAGTTCATTCATCCATAGGGGGGCCCGGTAAGCAAATGCACATTGCCCAAGTGAGGTGCGATGGAAGGGGATCGCCAAGACCCCTCTAGTAGACAGAATGAGGAGGGACCTGCAGAAACTTGAAGAATGGTCAGGGGTTTGGCAGTTGAAATTCAATGCAAAGAAGTGCAAGATAATGCATATGGGGCACAAAAACCCTGGCACAATATATCAGTTGGGGGGTGAGGATATAGCATGCACCAAGCAGGAAAGGGATCTTGGGGTTATCATCTCTGATGACCTCAAGGTAGGTAAACAGTGTGACAAGGCAGCAGGTAAAGCAAATAGGATGCTGGGATGCATAGGCAGGGGCATCACCAGCAGGAAAAGGGAGGTCATAATTCCACTATACAAGACACTAGTGAGGCCCCACCTGGAGTACAGTGTACAGTTCTGGAGACCATACCTATGTAAGGACATAGACAGGGTAGAGAAGGTTCAGAGGAGGGCAACACAGATGGTACATGGATTGCATCACAAGTCCTATGAAGACAGGTTGAAGGAACTGAACATGTACTCCCTGGAGGAGAGGAGGGAGAGAGGGGATATGATAGAGACATACAAGTATCTTACAGGGAGGAACAGGGTGCAGGAATACACTATTTTAAGCGAAAAGATGTTCTAGGACTAGAGGCATGGGATGAAGTTGGAGGGAGGACGATTCAGAGGAAACGTGAGGAAGAATTTCTTCACAGAACGGGTGGTGGACAAGTGGAACACCCTGCCAGAGGAAGTGGTGGGGGTTGAAACAATCACGGGATTTAAGAATGCATGGGATAGACATAAAGGAATTCTGGAGGTCAGGAGTAAGGGGCAACAGACTTCTAGGAAAACATAAACTGAACTTACAAGCTCAAATGGGCAGACTGGGTGGGCCATAGGCCCTTATCTGCTGACACTGTCTATGTATCTATGTATCTATGTATCTAGTCCTCCCTCTGGTGACCTGTAACAAGTTGGCTGCCTTGATCAAATTGCCTACACAAGGTGGTGTTTTACCCAACAGAGCCTTCTTCTCTAGGATGCAAGTCTGCAATTTGACCCTGTTTCTTAAGAACAGCCAATTTGCACGTTCATACAGAGTACAGGTGTGAGTGCCATGCTCAGCATCCAGGGTGAGTCTGTAGGCTTTGTGGAGTGCAGTCTGAACCCTCTTGAATGCTGTATCCGTTGTCGCCCCGTAGACCACAAGTCCATAGTCAATAGTAGATATAATTGAGCTGAGGACTGAGAGGTGGAGGGCCCGCAGAGAGAGGTATTGCCTGTGCCTGTACAGGACACCAATCTTGGTATTGACTGTCTTGACCAGAGAGTCAATATGGTGCTCAAACGTGAGGGTGTCATCTAATATGACCCCCAGATACTTGAACAAGTAAACTTGTTCCAGTGGCTCACTGCATGAGTTGGAGATGATGAGGAGGTGGTGCTTATTTTTGTTGTGGGGGGCTGGACATAAGCAAGGCCTTGGTCTTCTTCTAGTTTAGTAGCAACTTATGACTGCAAAACCAGTCCTCGAGTTTGGAGAAGGAGTTCTGCAGCTCAGATTGTAGGGCAGTCTGAGACGTGCTGCTGCTCAGGAGCACAGCATCATCTGCATACAGTATGAATTTGGTGTCGCAGGCTGTGGGAAGGTCATTTAAGAAGAGGCTGAAGAGTAGGGACCCCAGTATTGATCCCTAGGGTACCCCTAATGATACCTTCTCTCAGCGCTGGATACTGTTTTCCCAATTCTGACACATTGATTTCTCCATATCAGGTGGTCTTGGAACCAACAAAGGGCATTGGGCGCCACACACATGTTTCGCGGTTGGGTCAGCAACAGGGGGTGGTTGACTGTATCAAAGGCTTTGGTGAGGTCAATAAAGACAGACCTCACCAGTTTACCTTCATCCAGGGCCTTACGTGCATAGTTTGTGTAGTCCAGCAGGGCAGTGGTGGTACTGTGATTTTGTCTGAAGCCATGCTGGTTGGGGCATAGTAGATTATACTTATTGAGGTAGTTGACTAGTTGACCCACCACAATCTTTTCCAGTGCCTTGGACAGGGGGTAGAGGATCAAGATGGGTCTGTAGTTGTCTACCAGAGACTTGTCACCTCCTTTATGCACTGGCGTAACTAGGGCCTGCTTCCAAACCGCCGGGAATTGGGCCAGGGCCGGGGACTTATTGTACAGCGTGGTAATGGGCACTATAAGAACATCCAGGATGAGGGATAGAAGTTTCATGTCTATCCCGTCACTGCCCAGTCTGGCCTTACCTAGTATTTTCTTGACCACAGTAAGGGCCTCCTTCACCATCACCCTTTTAAAGTAGGTTGGGTGAGAACATTGGGTAGATATGTTGTTGGAGTGGTTCAAACCAGGCTGAAAATAGGCAGGTGGTAGCACTGGCATAAGATCAGTGAAGGCCTTATTGAAGGCTTCTACAATAGCTAGAGGGTCTGTAGTGGGGGTGTTACTGATACTGAGCAGCTGAGGGTGTTTCTTGTCCTCCTTTCCAAGGATGCTTTTGATGTTATCCCAGAATCTTTTCCCATCACCCCAAGAATTGCAAAGCTGGGCCTTGTGATAGTTGGCTTTGGTGAGCCGGATTAGCTTGGTGCAGTGGTTCCTGGCTGTTCTGTAGCACTGGTAGTCATGCTTGCAACCTGTGTTTCTGGCCTTCTCCCAGAGTATGTCCCTTTCTTTCAAGTGGGGGAGGAGCTCCCCATCAATCCAGCCATTTGTCTGCCCCCAAATTTTTCTTTTCATGAGCGGGGCATAGATGTCACAAATGAAGATAAAGCCCTTAATGAAGTAACTGAAGGCCTGATCAAGGGTAGGCGCCAGGTCAATAGGAGTCCAGTCATGCAGAGCACGGGCTGATTTGAGGGTTCCAAGTTTACCCTTCCTCAAGACCCTGCTTTCAATGAGGATGGGTGGGCTTTTGGTAAATTTATTAGACCACAGGAAGGTGATTGGGGAGTGGTCACTTAGCATGTCTGAGAGAACCTTGATCTCTGAGATCTGGGATGGTGAGCTTGCTAGGACCCAACCAAGGAGGTTACTGTTTCCTGTCTTATAGTTCTGCCTGGTGGGGCAGGTGACAAGTTGTGTCAGGTTGGAGGTGGCTAGCAGATCCCTGAAAGGGGCAGCTTCCTTTCCATCCCAGTTTATGTTACATGGTTTTATTCCAGGGTGGATGGTGTTCGGGAAAAATGGACAACAGAACCGTTTCTGCTGTTAGCTCCACACGATCCCCCAAGCAGTCCTTCAACTCCTCCTGTAAGGAACACCAGAAGGGTGTAAGCATGGGACAAGACCAGAAAATGTGGCCATGGTCTGCTAGTTTGCACCCACAGTTGCTCCAGGAGGCCCCATAGAAAACTGTGAGGTATTTTGCTAGAACTGCTGGGGAGCAGAAAAACCTACTCCAACACTTCCACACGAATTCCCTCCAAATATTAGACTGCATTAGTTTAATAGCTGTCATTTATGTTTTTGTCCAGGAGTCCTCTTCATCTCCAAGTCTAGATCCCTTCTCCAACCCTCCAAGATCATTTGAATGGAGTCTCCCACGTATTCCCTTAGGGTTTTATACACTGAGCCTATTATGAGCCCCCATGTTGAGCCAGCCATAAAATCTCTGAACATGCTCAACAGGGTGGGTAGGGGGGTGGGTAATTGTGTGACATTTATTCTCTGGCATAGTATATAATTCCTGACCTGCAGGTATCTAAAAAGTCTTGGGCGAGGAGCCCATAGTCTCTTCTTTGTAAATGTTCAAAGGGAAGAATTCCACTTTTCTCTAGGAATTGATAATATTATGAAAGCCCCAGCCTCCTCCAGGAGATGAATCCCAAATATGAGTATATAGTAGTAAAGTATTCATCCTCTGATATGAGTCTGTTTAAAAAAAATAAGTTTTGTAGGGCTAGGTGTCTCTTAATTTGGTGCCAGATTTTTAAGATATTAGCAGTATATTTGGTGAGGAGACCAAGCCATGGAGATCTTCCTCTAGTGGCAAACATTTTTTCGATATCGTACAGGTCATTAATATTGAACTCAATACTTTTCTAGGGAGCTATAAAAGAAGGGGACAGCCAGGAGATATGAGACTTTCAGAAAGGCAGCTTTGGCATATAGCTCTAAGTTAGGCAGGTTAATCCGCCCCCCCCATGCCAGGGAGAGTTGCAGGATACAGAGACACACCTGAGGTCTCTTATGCCCCCCCCCCATATAAAGTTGGATACCACCCTAGTCCATAATCTAAAATAGATACTTGAGGTATACGTGGGTATATTCTAAAATAGGTACATCAAGCGGGAAGGAAGCACCAAGGGAGGTTGACAGTAAAAATCTCGACCTCCCTTTGACAGCGACGGCACAGTACCGATGCAGGTATTGTGCAGCACCTAAGAACCAGTGTTTTCTGTGGGTTGCACCCACCACCCCCATGTGGGGGGCTCTGCCCCTGCACCCCCTTGACTTCAAGATTATCAACTCCAGGTCAGAGTTGGTCCGGGGAGGGGGCAGAACACTGGGGGATGGTTACACTCGGAAATGGACCATTACAGCAACTGTCGCTGTAATGGTCTTTTTTCTAGTGTAGCTGTTGGGGTGTCGAGCTGGAGGGGGGCACCGGTGGGGAATAATGTTCATTTGGATTATTTCTGTCCTTTGAAAGAAATTGAGGTAGAACTTTTCCCATTTATTCAGATCATCTTGTATTTATATGGGCAGCAGTTCATAATTAATCACTTCCATATTGTCTAGCCTCTTAGGAATATGAATGCTTAAGTATTTTATTTTGGTTCGTAGCAATTCAAGGGGTAGGCTCTCCTCAGTGACTCCAAAGGAACAAAATTCAAGAGAAGAACATCTGTTTTGGATAGGTTAAGCTTAAAATTGGCCACTTCCTCAAAGGTATGCAATATTGACCAGATGGCGGGTATTGATATTTCAGGGGACATTACTGTTAGGAGGAGATCATCGGCAAAGAGGGATATTTTGTATTCCTGTTGTCCTAATGGGATTCCCTCCACCTGTCTCTCCAGCCTTAAGGCAGCAGCCAAAGGCTCCATGTAGAGAACATAGAGAAGTGGGGATAGCGGACACTCCTGACAGGTGCCCTGCTACAGGGGTATAGGGGAAGATAGAGCTCCATTTGCATAGATATATGCTTGGGGCACTGGTAAATATTTTGTAACCATTTTTCAAAAGGGTCAGGAAACTGAAATGCTGACAGGGTGTCCCAGAGAAAGTCCCAGAACTCCCTGTTGAATTCCTTCTCCGCATCTAGGCTTAGGAGGGTTGCAGGGATCCTCCTAGTTTGGATATATTCCATAAGGAGGAGTGTGTGCCTTATGCTGTCCATAGTGCTTCTATGTTTAATGAATCTGGTCTGGTCTGGGTGTATAAGGGTGGGTAACAGACGTTCTAAACGAGAGGCCCATATTCCCATGTAAATTTTATAGTCCACATTTAAAATGGAAATCTCTGTTGTGTCTTTATCTGGTTTAGGGATGGGAGCTATAACTGCATATGCCCAAGAGGGAGGTGGTGCTCCCCCTCAGTGATCACTCTGTATGTCCCCAGCACAGAAGGCAATAATAGTTTAGAACATTTTTTGTACCATTCGGCTATAAAGCCGTCTGGTCCTGGACACTTCGAGACCTTTGCTGCCTTGATATGCTGTGAGATCTCCTGCACCCCTGTAGGAGCCTCGAGGGCCTTATGCTGTTCCTCCATGTGTTTTGGTAGCAGTAGATAAGATAGAAAGTCACTTCTGGTAGCTGCTGTTGTTGGGGGGGCTGCTTGCTATAGTGTTTGATAGTAGGATGTGAAGGTCGCGTGAACTTCGTCTTCCTGATAAAGCATTTGTTTGGTGACAGAGTGTTTGATTTTTGGGATGGTAGATCCCTTTTTGCGCATCCTTATTTTTCGAGCCAATGCGCAGGTGCCCCTAGTTCCTTCTTCATAGTTAGATTGCTGCAAATATATTAGGGCCTGCTGAATTTTATGATCAACAGTCTTTTGGAGTTCGGATTTGGTGTCTGTTATTTTTTGTTGCAATTTCCTGTCCTCCTCCCTATATAGTAACTGGTAATTTTGTAGTTCTAGAAGACAGGAGTCATATTTTGCCTCTTGTTTACGTTTCTTTTGTGCAGCATAGGCCAATGTCTCGCCCCTTATCACTGCTTTCAAGGTGTCCCAGAGAATGGGATCAGATACCTGGGGGTCGATGTTCTCTTATATAATCTGTGGTATGCTCGTTATGATATATTTTATATAATCTGGGTCTTTTAGAAGTGAAGGGTTGAAGCGCCAAAGTGTTCTTTTTTTTTTTGTTTTCTCCAGGTTAAGTTTCAATAGAAGAGGGTGATGATCAGAAAGGAGTCTAGGGCCTTTTTTATGATCTTGGACTTTAGTTAGGTGCTCACATGTTGTGAAAAAGTAATCTCATCTGGAATAGATATGATGATGGGCTGACTGATAGGTTTACCCTGCCCCCGAGGGGAACAGCGTATGCCAAATATCTACTATACCCAAATGGTCCAGTTTCCCCTTAAGATACTTGACTGCATTGTTAGACCTGTAGGACAGGGGAATGGAGGAATCCATCTGAGGGTTAAGGGCCACACTGAAGTCCCCTCCCATTATCAGTTGCCCTTGTAGCATGTCCAGTACTTTATGTACTGGGAGTTTGGATTAGGGAGGCAAGTAGGCACTCACCAAGATGACCTCTTGTGAATAAAGCAACCCTTGAAGGATACCGTGTCTACCCTGGGCATCTATGTGTGTTTTGCGAACTTCCAAGGGAGTGGCAGAAGGGACCAGAATAGCCGTCCCCCTTCTTTTACCACTAGCATCAGAAGCTGCATATTCTTCATAACGCTGACTCCACCTCAATTTAAAATGTTCTGCACTGGAAAGATGAGTCTCCTGGATGAAATATACATCAGCCGATTTTTTTTTTTAAGATATTGCATGAATCTTGTTCTTTTTATGGGATTATGGAGACCATTAATATTCTGAGAAAATATCTTTACACGATTTGTCTCCATCGTGGAATCAGGAAAGGGGGGTGCCTCCCCCAGAGTGACCCAAGAAACTTCTCCACTCCATTGGTGAAGGCTGAGCCACGAAACCAAGACCTGAGCCCCCCCACATCAACCCAGCCATTCACAAGGAACCAACGCAGCAGACAGGGTGGACAGCAGGAGAAGCTGGATCGAAGACCTTCCATGTGACAAAAGAAGATCTTTACTCCATGACCACAAAGTAAAAGGCTATTAGTGACCAACTGTACAACTGTGTGCTTCATGTTTTTTCCTAATAACATTACATATCTATTTAAACTAGTCCCTTCAGAAAAACATAGGATACTCCCTCCCCCCATATTTGCCATCATCCCAAATATGATAAGGAAGTAAATATTCCCCCAGCACCCTCCCCCCAACAGTTCTTTATGTATGAACAAACAAATACCCCCTAATGGGGCAGTAACTGGTAATCCCCCTTTAGAAGAAGAACTTATGTGCAATTCAACTCCCAAGTCGAAGGTGGGAACAATCGTCCACCTCCTTGGTCCCTGGGGTAATTGTCCATGGAATGTGGGTCTCCCTGGGCAAGGGGCATGGACCACACTGAGCGTGGTAAAGGTCCCCTGTGGAACAGTGATGTTCCAAAAAGAAAAAAAAGACAACACAGCCAGAAAGCTAGCTGTGAAGCCAAATGGTGGCTTCATGGATGTGAACTAGTGTGGTTAGCAAGAGCTCCACCCCTCCTCCCAACTAGGCTTATCCAACAGAAAAAGCAAAGGGGGGCCGGAGCCCCCATCCCATGCTTGTAGATGCCCCTGATCACTCCCTCCCTCCCTTAAAGCATGATTCTTTCCCCCTCCCCCTTTTTTTAATAGCTTGGATATACTAAACGGAACCCACACATGGAGTATCCATCATCCTCCCCCCGCCACGAGAAGGGGAAACACACTCTACCTGAGTCCCAACTCCAAGTAGGAATGAATTTTGGATCCTAGAACCCTCAACAGCTAGGGAAGATGGGAGCGACAGCCAGTCTGTGTTAATAGGCCTGACTGACCCCCAGTGGGAGGCGCCGGCTGTTGGCCTCTGAGCAATGGGGTCCTGAGAGTCATGGACTCTTCATTAAGAGCTCAGATGTGGGCAGGAACTGAGAGGAGACATATCCCCCCATACATGGTAGAGCCTGCTGAGTAGTCAATGGATCAGCCCCCTATAACCCCCCCACCAATGAGTAGGGGAGAAACATAAAGGGGGCAGCAACTGCTGCCCAAGCTCCAACCAGGGATTCCTCCCTCAGAAAAGTGAAGCTCACATCAGGCTCCCTAGAATGCTTGGCTGCCCCTTCCAGGAAAACCCCAAGACCTCAAGAAAAGGAGCGTGCAATCCCACTCATTTCAAGCAGCAGGGGTGAGGAGGAGCACCCCCATCCCTCCTCTCTTCATCCCGGAACTGGCCCCTTAAATCCTTGGGCATCATTCGGTCAATAGGGTGAAACACTCTATATTAAATTGCCTGAGTAGGCTCCTGAGGGTAGGGGCCAGCTAAACCTGGAAGGAAAAAAGAAGAAGAAGAGAAAAAAAAACAAAAAACAAAACAAACAACAACAAGATAGCAGGATAAAAACTGGGGGTACAAGTTCCAAGAATGTCATTGGTGTTAGCCAGAAGGGGGAGAGAAACTCGACAACCCCATATCC
Organism: Neoceratodus forsteri; assembly: GCA_016271365.2. Taxonomy (NCBI): domain Eukaryota; kingdom Metazoa; phylum Chordata; order Ceratodontiformes; family Ceratodontidae; genus Neoceratodus; species Neoceratodus forsteri. Next base: position 235,962,286 of record CM028137.1, read on the forward strand.
ATGTATAAAGTCCTTCTGATCTCTGAAGTCTCTCCCAAATGGCCGACCGCTAGGTGAAACAGTACCGCCATCTAGCCGGGCAATTCACAGGGCGGACAAGCCACATGTTCTCTCCAGCTGCTCGCTGTCATGGTGGCGATACAGGGAATCCATATTTTATAAAAAAAAACTTAGAGTAATTGTCTGGCAGTCATTGTCCGCCTAGGGACAAATGGCCTGGCTAAGAAAGGGATCAGAGCAGTGCAGGAAGAGTTTGTGGAATTGGGTAGGGGCCTTAGACAAGTAGCACGCATGGTAACCTTCTCGGAGGTGCTGCCTATCTATGGCGTATGAGAGGCTAGGGTGCTCCACACCATGGGATTCAATCAGTGGTTGAAAACTGGTGCAGAGCTCAGGGATTTGGCTTCACTGGGGACTGGGAGTCCACCTGGAGTGATGCAAGCCTATACTGGCATGATGAGCTGCATCTGTCCAGGAGGGGGAACCAGGATCCTAGGTGAAAGGTTTAAATGCTTCATTGGCAAGTATTTAAACCAGCCAAGGGGGGAGGCACTGGAAAGGAGCAGGGAAGTCCTAGCCCCCCCAAAAAAGTCACGGTAGTAAGTGCAGTTAACACCAACATAGAGATGTTGATAGGTAGAAGGGCAGGGGTAAATGCAGAAAGTGACAAAGGCAAGAAGGACAGGGATGGGGCAAAAAGGAGTAAGGCCATCAGGAAATGGAGGATAATGAGTACCAATGCCTGTAGCCTGGGCAACAAGCTCCCTGAACTGGTGGCCTTGATGGAAGAGGGATGCCTGGATATCGTAGCAGTCACAGAAACATGGTACACAGAGAACCATGACTGTGATGTTAACATACCAGGTTATGTAACCTACAGGAGAGACAGGGAAGGGAGAAGAGGGGGAGGAGTAGCTCTCTGTGTAAAGGAAGGGATAAAAGCAACTGAACCAAAGAGTAAACAGGGAGGAGAGGAGGCACTGTGGGTCACCTTGGAGACTGGAAGTGGCACCACAATCTGCACAGGGGTTGTATACAGACCCCATATCAGGGGGCGGGAATGGACAAGGATATGATAGAAGGCATTTTTTAGGATGGCAGAGAAAGGGGAGATACTGTTGATGGGAGACCTGAATATGCCAGATATTAACTGGAGTACACTTGCTGCAGCCACATTCAAGAGCAGGGCCATTCTCGATGCCCTACAGGTGGCATGTCTCAGACAGCTAGTTTCAGAACCCACTCATGAGGGAGCACTCTTAGACCTCATACTCTCAAATGGGGACAGTGAAAGGATCTCAGATCTAGAAGTGGGTTGCCATCTGGGAACAAGTGACCATCAAACAGTGTGATTCACGTTAAACTCAGCTACAGAGTCAAGCCATACAAAAGTGAGGGTACTGGACTTCGGGATGGCTGACTTTGCCAAGATGGGAGAGTGCCTCAGAAAGCACTAGCAAACAGGCTAGAAGGAGGGTGGAGCAACAATGGGGAATCATCAAAACTGCCATCACAGAGGCAGCAAGCCTTTGTGTGAAGCAAATAAACAAATCAAAACAAAAGAAAAAGCCACTATGGTTCTCAAAAGAGGTGGCAGGGAAAGTCAGGGAGAAAAAGATGGCATTCAGGAAGTATAGGGAAACACAGAAGGAGCAGGACAGAGAGCTGTACCAGTTAAGGCAGAAGGAAGCAGGGAGAGAAGTCAAAATAGCAAAGGCCCAAACTGAGGAAAGGATAGCCAACTCAGTCAAGAAGGGGGATAAAACCTTTTATAGGTATGTCAGGGAGCATAGAAAGACAAAGAGAGGGATAGTGAGGCTGAATAGAATGAACAGTGGGTGGGCAGAGGGGGATAGTGAAAAAGCAGGGATACTGAACAAATATTTCTGCTCAGTATTCACAAAAGAGGAGGGGGAGGTGCCTAATCCAATTAACAGAAGCAATCTGGATAGGGGGGTCGATCCCAGCCCTTTCACAGAAGAAAGGGTTCTGAAAGGACTCCTAAAACTGAAGGTAGACAAAGCAATGGGGCCTGATGGAATTCACCCCAGAATTCTAAAAGAATTAAGGGGAGAACTAGTGAAACCACTGACTACCCTTTTTAACAAATCATGGGAGGGTGGTGTGGTACCCGAGGACTGGAGGAAGGCAGATGTGATTCTCCTTCACAAAAGTGGGACCAAGACAGAGGCAGAAAACTACAGACCTGTCAGTTTGACCTCTGTGGTAGGGAAAGTGATGGAATCACTTCTGAAGGAAAGAATTGTTGAGTACCTAGAGGCCAGTGGGGCACAGGACCCAAGGCAGCATGGGTTCACAGCGGGATGGTCATGTCAGACGAATCTAACAGATTTCTTTGACTGGGTGACCAAAGTAGTAGACCAGGGAGGGGCTGTGGACATGGCCTACCTAGACTTTAGCAAGGCATTTTACACAGTCCCACACAAAAGATTAATAGTCAAATTAACCAGCCTGGGAGTGGGTCCCAGGGTGGTAGCCTGGATAAAACATTGACTGGACAACAGGACACAGAAGGTAATTGTAAATGGAGTCCACTCTGAAGAAAGAGGGGTTACTAGTGGGGTACCGCAGGGTTCAGTACTGGGTCCAGTCCTTTTTAATGTCTTTATAAGTGACATGGCAGAGGGACTGGAAGGAAAAGTATACCTCTTTGCAGATGACACAAAGATCTGCAACAGGGTTGATACACAAGGAGGCATGGAAAGGATGAGAAGGGACTTGGCAAGGTTGGAGGAATGGTCAGAAGTACAGCAGCTAGGATTCAATGCAAAGAAGTGCAAAATAATGCACTTGGGAAACAAAAACCCAGGGGAAGATTACACAATGGGGGGAGGTAGTAACAGAAACAAAAAAGGAAAGGGACCTGGGGGTAATCATATCAGATAACCTTAAAAGTTAGCAAGCAATGTGAGAAGGCAGTAGGGAGAGCTGGGGGTATACTGGGATGCATAGGGACAGACATCACCAGCAGAAAACAGGAAGTTGTTATCCCTCTGTACAGACAGTTGGTGAAACCCCATCTGGAGTACTGCGTCCAGTTCTGGAGACCCCATCGCTGCAAGGACATAGACGGGATAGAGGCAGTCCAGAGGAGGACAACTAGAATGGTGCAGGGTCTGTAAGAGAAGCCATACGAGGAGAGACTAAATGAGCTTAATATGTATACCCTTGAGGAAAGGAGGGAGAGGGGGGGACATGATAGAAATGTATAAGTACCTCAGTGGAATCAACAAAGTCCAAGTGGGTAGCATCTTTCAGAAAAAGAGACATGCAAGAACAAGGGGACACAATTTAAAGATGGGGGGGCGGTTCAGGGGCAATGTGAGGAAGTATTTTTTCACACAGAGGGTTGTGGATGCATGGCACAGCCTTCCTGAGGAGGTTGTGGGGTCTAAAACTGTGGGAGAATTCAAGAATACATGGGACAGAACATAAGGCAATTCTTGTGGGGGGTAGGAAGAAATAGGCTGTTCGTTGCCTAGAATCTGCGGCATATCCTGTAGGTAGGGAAATGGGCAGACTAGGTGGGCCAAGTGGTCCTTATCTGCCGTCAAAGTCTATGTTTCTATGTTACCTGTCCTGCTATAGCCCTCTGGAAAGCTATAACCACCCTCCAACCCTCCCACTGGCCCAGTACCTGGTACAGCACTAAATTCAGTCAGTATAAAACAGGAATAATATGCACACACCCTTCACAATTACCACCAGGGTTGGACTTGCAGCAGTTTCCCTCGAGACCCCCTGAAAACAAGGTTAGCAATACAGATGCACATTTTCAGCACTGTAACCCAACTAATAATATGCACACTAGCCAGGTTAAACATGAAAACAGACAGTCAGGTTTATTTAGGGGTTGTGAACAAGGAAGGGGGTGTGAAATCTAGGTAAATGATTGGCAGTCTGATTTGATTCAGGTTTAGCATGCGCCATTTAGTCCCAAATAACAGTCACACAACACTGGGTACCCAGGATAGACTATTCGACTAGCCAGAGGTGTTGCCCGGGGTGGCTGGCATTGCAGCTGTTGTTGGGGCCCTTGATGGAAAGAAAATCAGTTAGCATGCACAATAAAGAGATGATTATTTGTAATCCGAGCCGGTTGGCTCAGTGTCTTGTAAACCCCGAAGGTTAAAGCAATCGGGTCATACCACAAATGATCTAAATATTTGTTTCAGGGAGCTACCCTGATTGTACTCATGCTACCAGATTTCGGCAGGAAGGCAGATGATATGGAGACCTTGTGGTGTTCACCGATGAGCATGGGGAAGCGGGGCCTATATGACATACCTCCACTTCACAGCCTTTCCTCCAGGTGGCCGCAACCTGCAAGTTGTTTTTGCGCAGGTGCTAGATCCCCGAAGCCAGTCTCTCACCGAAACAGTCTCTGGTGCAGGGTATTCATCTGGGCCGGATTGATAAAGGCCCAGGCAGGATGAACAGATTGGCAAAGTTCATTTGTCTTCTTGCTGGTGAAGCTTCCAGCTGGCATAACAGATTGAGTTATAGACAAGCAGGTCTCGACCCACGAAACACATTCAGCACATTCAAAATAAGTAGCACTAACTTGGAACAGTTTGGATACAGTCCGGTTGCTAATTCAGAAGATTCACTGAGCAAAACCTCCAAACTGCAGGCAGGCAGTTCCTGGATATTATCCTTACTTTTTGATCACCAGTAACAAACACATCAGTGACTAAGTCTCCTGCAGGCCCGAGCCTACGCAGAGCTGTCTCGGTAGTTCGTGCTGGAGTCTCAGCACAGGCCTGCACCTGAACTGCAGGCTGCTCTCTGCAGTCCCTTTTAGTCTGGTCTCTCTGCTGAACTCTCTCATTCAAACTGTCCCTCTTAAATAAAGGCAGGAATCCTTGTAATCCGATTGGCTGCTTAGGCTGCCCAACACAATTTAACTCTTTTAACTGGCTGCAATTTAGGTTCCCAAACTTTGTTCCTGAAAATCTCCCACAAGGCTACATTACATTACATTCCCATGAGTCTTTGATAGAAATCCCAGTTCGTGATTGGCAGATGCACTCCCAGAATGGTAGCTGCTTTAAAATATATTGTTAAGAATGTACAGTCCCAACCATTTCACAGTCTGGTGCAGCCAGGTGGACTACTATATTATTATATTCTCCCCACATACTGATAGCCCCAACGGTTCTCTGGTACACAAGCCCACTCATAAAAATGTCTTTGGGGGGGCGTGGCCTGACCAGCCAGAAGATGGCAGCATTATTCAGAATCACTGCAGGAATGACTGCAATCTAACCTCATCCAGCCTTCACCATCTTCACCATCTTCACTTACTTTCTTTGGAACCAACTCCTGTGACCATCCTGTAATCTTCCTGCTTGACACAGTCTGTAAGTCATTTCTGACACATTGTCTACTGATATTCAATTATTCTACACTGTACTGCAGCATATTAGGCCTCATCCTTCAGCATTATGGCAGATCTCTAAGTACAGCAAAGCTCACTTGCTAGAGTGGAAGTAATGTTTTCTAAACTGATGGCTGAGATTAATGATCTAAAAACCTCTATACAACAGAATGCGACCATTCTTGAAACTTTTGGCCAGAAAATTGCATTTAATGAGAAAGCAACAGCCTATAATACCACTACTATATTCATGACCTCCAGGCTACTGTCCGTAATCAAGATAGAACTATTAAACCCCTACAAGCCAAAACTGACGATATTGAAAATCGTAATTGTCGCAACAATTTACGTCTTTTTCGCTTCCCTGAAGATGTAGAATTAGGAGACACTACTGCGCTTTTATTACATGTGCTGCCTGCAATGCTTAAACTGCCTCCCGACCTAATGTTAATCATTGAGAGGTCACACCGCACTCTGGGTCTCAGGCCAGCATCAGACCAGAGACCGAGGCCCATCATTGCTCCCTTCTTGAACTATTCCCATACAGAATTAATATTGAAACGAGCCAGAGAAATGGGGAAACTTCAGTGGCAAGAGTTTAATATTTCCATCTATAGAGACTGTTGAAAAGATTTATCTATTAGAAGGAAGATCTACAATCCACTTAAACAAATCCTCCACCAAAGAAGCATTCAATTTGCTCTGTGTTACCCAGCAACACTACACCTTTTCTCAGGCTCTTCCTTCAAGGATTTTGAAACCCCTGACACCTTAGCCAACTATCTGGAGGTTTCTCTTTGTAATCTTAACCTGGGAGGTTCAGCAGCAATTGACAACCTGAACACAGCTCTGGCATTCACACGGAGGGAGGATGACGAGGTTTGGGAGCATGGGGAAGGTGCTGCAGAACTCGCAGCTCCAAGCAGCAATGCCACAATTGATTTTACCCCAAGGCAATCAACACGGCTGCAAGAGAAGCTTCTGTTGGGGCATTATTCTTCAAGACTGTCATGCTGTTCTAGTGAGGTCTCAGCCCAAACACCCCAAGCTGCAGCCTCTCATCTTCAAATCGACCCCTCTATTCCATTGAGCAATAAATTTGCTCTTTTGGAGGATGACGTGCACTCCTTGCAGGAGGATCTTTCCCAGCAAATTTCAGATGAACATCCCTCTAACTTGGGCCCAGTGCCTCAGGGATGTATTTCTGCCAATAGTTCATGGGCAGAAGCTGTTGCATGTTCCCCTCTCAAATCTTTAGAGCCACCCAAAAAGAAACGCAAGGCAAAAGCCAAAAGCAAAAAAACATCAATAGTCACAATCCCGCTAACAAATCTAAGGTGTCATGAGCTTATATGATCAGTAATATGGTCACAGTTGTTATATCTTGGTAGGTTTTGCTTCCAGGATACATAAAGGGAGAGCCAGTACACTTTTTCTGCCTAGCCACTCACTCTACAGTCTATGCTACCTGGTTGTTTTCTCTCCCAGCGGGTGCAGAAAGCAAAGGCTGTACATCGTGGCACAATCAATTTACTTTTTGTTGTAATGTTTAAATGAGCAGCTTAAAGGTCTTCAAGGGAACTTTGGTATATCAGCAATGCTTTTCTAAGCCATTGTTTTAATGTTGGATCTTGTACATTACCTCAAAAGACAGGCTCTCTATATCTAGCCTTTTACTCTCCAGTTTAGCAGTGCATCAGGTTTATAGTCTTTGGGCTGTTCAGCTGCATATCCTCAATCAGTATGCGTCCTGATTATTGCCTTTTCTTTTTTTTATGTGAATTATCATATATTACAAAGCAATGTACCCCTTCCCTCTCCTGATGACAGGTTCTTAAGTATTATTGCCAACCATATTCAATCTCTCTCCTTCCCTACGCTCCATTATTCTTACTACCTCCTGTTTACAATATGGAACTATCATCAGCACTCAGAGAGGTCGGCTATGTTTGGTGTACTGTTGCAAAGGATCGTCAATCTACAGCTTCCTTATGCTCCTTATTTTACTCGAAGTGTACAGATATTATAGAGACCCACTATTGTGTGGTCCCTCATGTATTGGGGTTCACTGGGCTTAGTCTTTTAGACCTAGTCGCCCCATATAACATCTATTTATGTGATTTTCGAGTAACTGGAGCTGACCTTTAATATGACTATCTCCTCTGTCCACAGTTATCACCGAAGCCTATACCTCTCCATATAATCCCGATTTGCATCTGACTCAGGGTGTAAGGGCTTAAATTGGCCTCCCCTTTCTCCCCCCCCCAATATTGTATTCTGTTGCACTGCGAAGTATACTCAGAGTTACTCTAATGTGGTAATGATCTACTTTTCCTTTTATATTTGTTCATTTGCACTACACCTGGCTCCCTGAATTCCTTGCTCTATGTCTAGGTTGTACTGGCATCTCGTATATGGTTCTTTAAATTACTGTTATTTCGAGTTGGTATATCTTGTACTGTTACTATTAATGTTTATAAATAGTTTCTGGTGTTTAGCTTTATCCTTATACCTTGTCCTGTTAGCTTAGAATTAAGTTGAGGTTATTACAGTCCCCTGCCTTTCTTGGTATTATTCCCTTTCAGTCTAGTGTATCAGGAATACTCACTTTATTATATTACTGAAATCAGACTTAGGTTTGGGCTGATATTTATAATCGGTCCTCCCTAGTCTCCTCCCTGCATCAACGCCCCAGAGTGTGGTGAGTCTCTTAGCCAGTTGGTCGACTCATATCCCCTCACGCCCATAAAAGGTTTTCTTTATTTAGCTTACTAGTATTGTTGTTATCAATGAATTTTCTCCTTCCCTTTCTCTATTCTAACTTTGATGTGATATCTGTGCCGTTCATGTATCATATATTTCACTTTTTTTGGCTTGAATGTTCCTGCCACTCTCTGAATATACTTAAGCTCTCTATATTGTATTCTGATCATCCTCTGCCTCATTTATTTGTCCCTTCACATTCCAGTGGTTATTCCCTTCCTTTAACACTGACAATATGAGTGACATACTTTTATCTACATGGAATGTGAAGGGACTTAATTCTCCTTGTAAGCAAAAGCAAATTCTTTCACATCTCAAAAAACATAAAACACAAATTGCTTTCCTTCAAGAAACAAAATTATTAGCAGAGGATGTTCACAGACTTAAGAAAGATTGGGTTGGGCAGATCTATGAATCATCCTATACTTCAAAAAAAAAGAGAGGAGTTGCTATTCTTATTCATAAGAGTCTCAAATGGTCCCTTGTAAACTCCCTTTCTGACACTGACGGCAGATGGGTGATGGTTAAATTGAATACCAACTCTGGTCCTCTTCTGCTTGTTAATGTCTATACAGCCAATTCCGATTCCCCAGAGTTTTTTTACAATTTGGCTCAACAGATTCTATCCTTTAACACTGATAATATACCAGTTATTCTCGGAAGGGATCTTAACTTAGCTTTAGAAGCCAGCATTGACAGAAGTAGCCCCACTACAGATGCCCACCCTAGAAGTATTAAAGCCCTCTTATTACTAATGCAAGATGTTGGATTAGCTAATGTATGGCACCTCCTTCACCCCCGCAAGTGAGAATTTACTTTTTACTCCTCTCTACATAAGACATATAGTAGAATCGACTACTGGTTAGCCTCCCCTGTTATAATGGAAAAAACTATTGATTCATCCATCTCTCCCATCTTAATTTCGGACTATTTCCCTGTCAAATTGCAACTTTTGTGGGGCCCATTCGCACCTAAATCTTCTTACTGGCGGCTGGACCCTCTCCTTCTCAAAGATCCCAATTTCTTACCCATGATCAAAGCACAAATTCAGGACTTCCTCTTTCACAATACCCCAACTGAATCTTCTATGTCGTCTGTATGGGAAGCTCTTAAAGGTACGATTTGAGGGAAAATTATCAGTTAAGCTGCACATAGGAAAAGAGTAAGGGAACAACAACTGGCTGATTTGGAAAAATCTCTTAAGGCTAAAGAGAATGTATACTTTTCCTCTAAGAAGCACTGTCCTGATTCTCAACTTCATCTTGAAATTCTTCAACTTAGAGTTAAAATAAATGAATTAATTTCTCGTAAAACCGAACTGGCCTTGTTTAAACTTAAATATAAGTTTTGGGAACATGGCGATAAAAACGGGAAACTCCTCTCTTACCAGCTCAAAGCACAACAAATGAAACAACATATCCTAAGCCTAAAAGATGAACAGGGTAAAATTCACTCTGACCGCCCTTCTATAAACCATATCATGAAAACTTTTTATCAAAAACTATAACACAAACCCTCCATCTACTTTACAAATTCAACAGTTCCTTAAATCATTACATCTTCCTCATCTTTCTACTCTTGAAACAAATTCTTTAGATGAACCCTTCTCGCTTCAGGAAATCCAGAAAGCTTTGACTTCCATGAAATCCGGCAAATCCTCTAGGGGTGACAGATTCCCTGTCGATTTCTATAAAATGTTTTCCGACACCTTATGTCCCCTTCTTTTTAATGTTTATCAAGAAGCTTCCAATACTGGCAAGCTTCCCCCATCTTGCACCAAAGCAATCATAACCCTAATCCCTAAGAAAGAAAAAGACCCTACTGACCCCGAAAGTTACAGGCCCATCTCTTTATTAAACATGGATGGGAAGATATTTGCTAAACTACTAACTTCTCAACTTGAATCCTTGATTCCCAAACTAACTCATTGTTCGCAAGCTGGTTTTATTAAACATATATCTGGTTCTGATCACCTACATTCCTTATTTAATTTAATTCACAAAGCCAAATCCCTCAAGACACCAGCTGCAGCCATAGCTACTGATTTTGAGAAGGCCTTTGAGTCCTTAAACTGGGACTACCTTCATCAAGTTTTATCTTATTTCTGTCTTTCTCATACCTTTTGCTCCTGGATCAAGCTAATATATAACTCCCCTGCTGCTAAAGTACTTACTAATTCCACCCTTTCCTCTTACTTTCATCTAGCAAGGGGAACTAGACAAGGATGTCCCATGTCACCTTTCCTGTTTATTTTAGCCATGAAACCCCTGACTGCTTGTTTTCATCAATCTTCTGGCATTATGGGCATACCTGTGAGCAATTCAAGATAAGCTTCTCTCTCCTACGCGGATGACCTCTTACTCTTACTCAAAAAACTTGAATGAGGCTGGGCCCCTGTTGGATGATTTGCTTAATAATTTTACTAACATTTCTGGCCTTGCTTTGAATTATGGTAAATCACAAACTCTGCTCCTTAACGACCTCTGTAAAGCCTTTATGAACATACCTCTTGGATTCCGTTGGTCACCACAGGGTATAACTTATCTAGGAATCAAAATTACTAGTAATTTAGGGAAGATATGGGACATTAACTTTAATCCCTTACTAGATAACATCAAAACAATTCTGGACAGATGGAAGCTTCTTAATCTCTCCTTCATGGGGAAAATAGCAGCCATCAAGATGTCCATTTCTCCCAAGATTCTTTACCTCTTTTCCAATATTCCTTTAGTCTTACCATCCTCCTTTTTTTGCTAAAATTGATAAATTAATAGGCAACTTTATCTGGGATGGGAAACCACTGAGATTTAACTGCAACAAACTTCAATCACATTAGAAAAAAGGGGGGATTCAGACTCCCCTGGTTTAAAGGCTACTTCTGGGCTCCCGGCAAAACTATATGATAGAAAGCTTAGGCAGATGGATCATTGTTTCAGATGTGGGAATGGAATTGGAGATTTGCTCCATGTGATGTGGGAGTGCTGTAAAATCTCCCCTTTGTGGCTGGAGATTAGGCAACATATGGATCCACTGATGAACTATTCTGAATACATAACCCCAGAGGTGTGTGTTCTGGGCGATTTCTCAAAAGTTCCTGGTGTTTTATCCAAATTGGCTCTGATGTCATCATTAGTCAAGTCCTTTTTAATTCAACATTGGAAAGATGACCAGGAATATTCCTATGGCCAGTGGGTGTGGGATTTGATGATCACATTGGGTAGAATAAGGAGACAGCTTTGGGGTGAGGGGAATAAAAGGCTATATACTAAGAGATGGGCATCTTTAGAAGCAATTTACTTATCTCAGAAATCGCTGCAGGTCCGTCTGTCTTGCTTTGCCTAGCATGGGCTCAGTTAATTTCTCTTTTCAGAATGGGAATTTGCTGATTAGTATTTTGCCTTCTTTTTTTTTCTTCTTTTCTTTTCGTTGACTTGATTGAGTAAGGTGGTCAGTATATAAATAACTTGAGATTCTGGCAAGGGTTAAAGGGGATTGGAGTGTAAGCCTTCCAGATGTCAGGTGGGATGGGGACTCTCTCTCTCTCTCTAGGGGATGCGGCAGGACTCCACCTCTGGTTTATTTCAGAGGTTGTTTATGATCTTCACTACCGGAATAGTACTGTGGACAGGTATGTTTGGCGGTATGGTGGAGTTGACTCCTGTTTTGGCTCCTTTCTATCTTCTCTTTTTTCTCTCCAGGTTGATTGTAAGTTGTTCTTATTTGTTTATCTGACCTATATCTCTTGATAATACTTTATTATTTGGCAATGTGGGTTGTAATTTTTTTTTTACAGGGGTCTTTATTGGACACATGTACTGCTTTAAGATGGATTCCTGCTGTTTATGTATATATGGGATTGTATATAGTTCATACAGCCAGTTTGTGGGCTGTATACCCTGGTTATGCCAGGTCTTTATCTTCTTTTTTTTTTTTTCTTTCTTCCTAGTTGTAATGAATGATGATTGATAATCAAAATTCAATAAAGATATGTTGAACAAAAAAAAAAGGCTACTTCTGGGCTTTTCGAATGGCCCAAACCATTAAATGGTTTCAGAAACCCTCCCCTCACTCACCACTATGGGTTGCAATGGAATCTGCATTATGCCCAGGAGGAGTTCCTACTTATTTCATTTTTAATCCAATTTCCTCTAAACTAAAATTTCACCTGACTATATCATCCTCTGTTCTTTATTGGAAACTAACCCATAAATTCCTGAAATCCAATCCAACACCCTGGTTTTATGTCCCCTTATGGGGCAATCCACTGCTCACTCTAGAAGATCACCCAATTTTCTGTCGTACATGGTGGAACAAAGGCATTTTCTTTCTCTATGATATCTTGGACCAGAATTCACTCACTCTTAGATCATTCTCGGACTTGCAGGCTACATGGAAACTTCCTAAACAGGACTTCTGGAAGTTTTTACAAATTCGGGCAGCTTATAACTCTCTTTCTAGTTTAGTGTATAAGCATACTCTTCTAAACCCATACATTTTGCACTGGACTAATTTATCAGTAAAATGAATAGCTCCATTTACATGGCCGCTCTCACCTTTACTCCCACTCAGACTTGCCCATTTCGCTGACATAAACCTCACCAACGTATGCTCCAGGAAGCAACTCAAAGTTAATACTAAACACCTAAAAAGTTACCTGCAAAGACTAGCCTTCCTTCTACTTCTCCTGTCAGGAAACATACACCCCAACCCGGGCCCTCCACACAACCAGGGGAAGTGTGCACAGAAGCCAGGCATGCTCACAATTGCCTCTCTAAATATCCACAGTCTTGTTGCTAACTTCACTAGCCTCCAGACCTGGGTAGCCCTTCATAACACTGATATACTGTCAATTTTCGAAACCTGGCTGACTCCAAAGATTCCGGATGTGCATTTTAGCATCCTGGGCTACAGGCTCTTTAGGCAGGACCGCCTAACCAAAAGAGGTGGAGACTGTGCTTTCTATCTTAAGGAAGGCCTTCAGGGATTAACACTTACTCTTCCCTGCCTTGGGACCACTGCACAGGCTCTTGCCATCAAGGTCCTCTGCGGGACGCACAACAAGTCTCTTACACTGCTGTCCATCTATATCCCAACCAAAGAAAGCACCCCAGAGTCTACATGCCATCATCAACTGTGTTGGTAGCCTTACCCTTAGCTCCGAGGTCATATTACTCGGTGACTTTAATATTAACTGGCTTGCCCTTGCGGCTAACCAGTTTAAGGATGCTATCCAGGCAATCCACTTCACCCAGATGATAGAAGCCCCCACCTGGACCAACTATTGGACTGGAAACAGCACTCTGCTTGATTGGGTACTCACTAACTGCCCAGAGCACATCACTAACACCTCTGTTCTCCCAGATAACATCAGCGACCACTCCTCTGTGATGTTCCACTGAACCAATAACTTCACCAAACCCCCTCCCAGAACAGTCACTAACAGAGTCCTCAGGTCTGGTCAAGCCAACCGACTAAGAACCGATCTCTGACATGCCAACTAGTCAGCTGTGTATGGGGCCCCTGACATGGATAGTGCACTAGACCACTTCATCCTCCTCTTCAATTCTATCTGTGGTAACTATGCCCCCATAAAAAAAGAGGATAGTCAAGGGCCTTTACAACCCCTGGATGAGCCCTGACATTTTGGGTCAGATGGAAATCCGTGATCATCTCTGGCATTTAGCCAGAGCCACAGGGAAACAGCTGGACATCCTAAAGTACAAACAATCCAGAAACAGCTGCACCAGAACCATCCGTATAGCCAAGAACCTCTACTACAAGGCTGCCCTGGCCAAACACTGGAATGATGGCCGTAAATTCTGGGCAAACCTTAAAGAAGTTATTGGCAATTTGCCCAAATCTGCCCCTGACATGATCTGTATCGATGGTACCTCCATCATTGACCCAAAAACTATAGCTGACACTTTTAACCTAGCCTTCATGGACCTCAGTCATGTCCTCCCACCTGATTTCTTCCATCTGGGCTACCAAACCACAGCCCCTCAGCCCCCTGTAAATCTTTTCTTTTGGTTCAAGGCCATCTCCATGGGTGAGACAAGGAAATACCACTCAAAGGTGCTCGGTTAGGGGAGATTCAGTGGGGGCACCCTAGACCTTAAATTAATTTCTCTCTCCTTGGAAGAAGTCCTGTCCCTCTGACCCACATCCTCAACTTGTCACTGCGACAGGCGATATTCCCTCAAAAATGGAAGGCCGCTATAGTCATTCCTGTGTATAAGAATGGGGACCGTGTCCTCACAGCAAACTATCAACCCATCTCTCTGCTACCACCTCTGTCGAAGGCCCTTGAACGAATAGTTGCTGACCAACTGGTTGAATACCTTGACAACTACAAACTCCTCTGCCCTGAGCAGCATGGCTTTAGAACAGGGCATAACACCACCACAGCTTTTCTAGAGTTCACTGGTCACATACACAATTCTCTTGACAAAGGACAACTCTCTGGGGCAATCTTTATCGATCTGACCAAAGCTTTTGATACTGCTAATCGTGCCCTCCTTACTAAGCAACTCACCTCAGTGGGCCTGGCCCCTGAAGTGGTCTCGTGGTTTTGCAGCTACCTGGACTGCAGATCCCAACAAGTCAGAATTGACGCAACCTTGTCGGATAGCAATCCGGTCTGCTCAGGTGTCCCTCAGGGATCAATACTGGGCCCCCTTTTATTCAGTTTATTCCTGAATAGTCTCCCTCAAGCCAATCAGAGCCACATTCTTCTTTATGCCGATGATGCCGTTGTATTCAGACATGGCTCAAATCCAATTGAACTTGAGCAACAACTCTAAAGTGACTTTGCCAATCTTGAGAAGTGATTCACAGATCATAAATTAATCTTGAACTATACAAAAACTAAAACTATGTTGCTCTCTAGCTCCCAAAACAAACATCATGGCTACCCATTATCTATTTGAAATGTTGCTGGGACCTTCCTGGACCGTGTCCAACACTTTAAATATCTGGGGATCACTATTGACAACTTGTTGTCTTACACTCTCCACATTGACAGCACAGTCAAGACAATTAGGAAACTTATTGGGATGCTCTATCGGCACAGGCACAGTCTGACCCTTGAAGTCCTCAGAGTAGATGTCCACAGCTCTGTGAGCTCACTTATTGACTACGGCCTGCCTGTCTATGGCACAGCCACTGACACTGCCCTCAGGCATTTAAAAACAGCCTTAAACAAAGCATGCCGGCTAACCCTAGGAGCAAATAGGATGAGTCACACCTGTGACCTGTATATCAATGCAGATTGGCTCCCGCTCAATATTCAACTTAAATTCCTAACTTGCCTTCTGGCAAAAAAGATTAGCCTTGAAATGCTTCTGGCTAGGGTCTGTCAACTCCTGGTGCCTAGCATCAACCAGTGGTGCACATGTAACTCTGAACTTCAGACCTTCACAGTACCAGAATCTCACATCTCCCTTGGCCAAAGATCATTTGCATACCGTACCCCACTCTGGTTCAACTCCCTCCAAGCAGATCTTGCTCATTTGCCTACTTTGGGTGCTTTCAAAGACCACCTTAAGCAACTCCTGCTAAAAGTCGCTCGGTGTGACTGTCACCTTTAGCTTCGCACCTTCTCCTCTCTAGTCTTCCCAGCTCTTCCCCCCAGCTCCTCCATATATCCATCACTCCCTTCCCCTTGCCTCCCTCCCTCCCTCTCTCTCTCTCATGCCTTATCCCATCCCTCCCCCCCTCCCTCCCTTAAACTCTCCCTTGACCCTCTCCTCCCATGCTCTCTCACCCCACCCCACCCAACTCTTACTCACTCTCCAGAGTTATTATCCTCCCCTCACCCGACTCCTCTCCTGATGTATGCTCCTTCCCTCCTTACCTCTCTTCTCCCCATTTTTTCTCCTGAATTTTGTCATACCCACCCTCCTCCCCATTGCCTGACTTACTGCCTCACATTATCCCTGCACTTGAGGTTCCTCCTCACCTCCTCTAGCACTTATTCTTAGCTTACCTATGTCCCCACTGACAATTGCTTGGTTTCCTTTCAAGCATTCTTCTACCTCTAAAATGTCTTTTGTTAGCCCTGCTTCCAATATTCTTACTTCCTCTGTAATAAATACAATTCCTTGTTGCATACTATTATATCCCAACCATTGTAACTTTGTATAGCCCAGTTTTGTATTGTTATCTTGATGTGGAACCAATGTAAAGAGCTTTGAGCTCAAGTGGTGTTATTCTAGACTTCAATAAATAAATAAATAAATAAATAAAAACAAGAGTGGACCCAAGGTTGAACTGGGGAACTATAGGCCAGTAAGTCTAACATCCATAGTGGGGAAGCTAATGGAGATCATCCTAAAGGATAGGCTAGTGGCACTGCTGCAGGTGAATGGGGTGCTGGACAGGAGGCAGCATAGCTTTGTCAAGGGTAGGTCATGCCAGCCCAGCCTGGTGGAATACTATGACTGGGTGACTAGGCAAATTGACAGGGGCCGTGTGGTGGATGTCCTGTACCTAGACTTCAGTAAGGCATTTGATTCAGTACCTCATGGGAGACTTGGAATCAAACTACAGGGCACAGAGGTGGGAGCAAAACTGGTGGGGTGGGTGGAGAACTGGCTAAAAGATAGGCATCAGAGGGTGGTGGTAGGTGGGGAATACTCATCCCCTAAGCCTGTGACAAGTGGTGTTCCACAGGGTTCAGTTTTGGGCCCAGTGCTGTTTGGCATATTTATTGCAGACATCTCGGAAGGCATCAGCATCAAAATCAGCCTGATTGCAGATGACACCAAGATGGGAGTGGTGATGGAAGACCGGGGGGGGTGGCGGGGACTACAAGAGGATCTGGCAAGGCTGTAGGCGTGGTCTGACAGATGGAAGCTGGGGTTCAATGCAAAAAAATGCAAGGTGCTGCACTTCAGAACAATAAATACGAGGAGAAGCTACCATCTGGGGGGAGTGCAGCTGGAGGTAACAGAAGAGGAAAAGGATCTGGGGTGTTCATCACGGGAGCAATGAACAATTCCGCACAATGCAGAAAGGCAGCAGCAATGGCCAAAAAAATGCTGGGGTGCACTGCAAGGGGAATTACCTTGAGAAGAAGGGAGATTATTCTACCGTTGTACAGATCATTGGTTAGACCCCACCTGGAATACTGCATGCAGTACTGGTGCCCGTACCTACAAAGGGACATTAGGCTGCTGGAGGAGGGGCAGTGTAGGGTGACAAAGATGATTCAGAGCTTGAGGGAATGTACACGCTGGAGGAGGGAGGGGAGGGATGGGGGATATGATTGAGACCTTCAAATACATGAATGGGATGATCAAAATGGACACAGAGGGTCTATTCAGGAGGAGGCTGGGGAGAGACACTAGGGGCTATGACATGAGATTGGAGGGGGTGGATTCAGGAGTGAGATCAGGAGGCCTTTCTTTACAGAGAGGGTGGTGGAAAAGTGGAATGCACTACCAGCTGATGTGGTGGTATGTGTGACACTTGGCCAGCTGGTTATGATTATTGTATGATATTGGTATTATAAGTAAATGGTCAGTGTATGAAATGTCAGTCTGTGAGATTTGGCTCTTTTAAATTACAAGGTGTCAGCAGTTGAAATCACAGGATGTATTACACTGACCAGGAGATCTCTGTAATGTAATTAACTTCCTTGAAAAATTGCATTTTATGGCCTTTTTATGACCTCAAGCTTTTGAAGTTGGAAACTAAATATACATTTTATTACATCAGGAAAGGATGTCATTTAGCTGATTCCTGTTGGCTATCTCACACCTGGATGATGGACTGCAGGGTTGTAAACATCAAAGGAACTGGTTGATCAAAGAAACATAATTTGGGAAATGGGTCTTTGCTGATGTCACATTATTAACATACCTCCTGGTGGGAAATCATTTTTTATAATTTTATATTCTAAAAGAAGGAGCTAGATGACTCACAAAAGGGGTGTAGAGACACAGAGTTTAAACTGATATTCGTGTCTGAAATGTATGTCATATCATCTTGAGGCCCTAGAGAGACACAGCTCTCTGATCTAACTTTAAAATGTACTTCCAGAGGTAATGCCTTAGATAGCAATGATCTACATGTATTGTGGTAGGAGTTTTGTTTTGTAATCTTCCCTTGTTCTTTTATGTGATTGTGAGCTCTTTGATATATTGTTCTGTGTTTACATTTTTTCATATTTTTATCATCTTTTAGTAAAGAATCTTTTCTTTGAAAGACTGCCTGAGTGTCAGTTCTTTTTGCATGTGACGTATAAGTGGTTAAGTCTGACAACTGTTCAACAGCTTGATGGTGTTACTAAGCTTGGTAAAAGGTAAGAATATACCTAAGGTCTCTTATAGAGTTAAAAGGGTTAATTTTGGAAGCCTGGCTGGGTGCCCCTAGTGAAAGAAAGTACGTATCTGAGCCTGTTCATTGGGTATGCTAGGATAAGGTTCACAGCTTGAATCCCCCAGAACTTGAGTCTAAAGGTGATTCAAACCCAAAAGGAGACAGGAGGGTTACCCTGTCTGTTACCTGTTCACACTATTGCACTCTGAGGTTGGCACTGTGGGAGCAGAGGGCCAGACCTTTGGAGTGCGTTTGTGACAGCATGTACCACAGTGGAACGCTTCAAGAAGGGGTGGGACAAGGCAAAGGGGATGGTAAAGGGAGGCAGGGGGAGAGGGGTTGGCAGCTGCTGAATATGGAGCAAGCTGCATTCACAAGCAGCCTAGATAGACCATGATGGCCTTTTGCTGCTGGCAATTTTCATATGTTAGTATGTTCATAAAAGGACTGAGTGAACTCCTTGCACTGGATGATCAAAACTGCTCTTTTGGGCTGCAGACAGACTGGATGTAGTTGCCTGTCTACAGTCTGTAAGAGCATAGCTGGTCTGTTCCTTCCTGCAACAGTCTCCCTGGACAGGAACTCTGCCTTCTTACTGTTGATTGCCCTTTGATACTTACTGTAGTGAGATCTCAAAGCCAGTTTGTTATCCAAAGACCCAGTCCTTCTACAGCAACACTCCAACTTCCGACCCTTGGTCTTCATCTCCCTGAGAGCCTCATCAAGCCACAGGGAACTCAGGTGAACAGACCTGGGTCATATACGGATTATTGCGATACTGTTGAGTGCATCGGTGACAGTGTTATTATACATTGCCACCGCCTCATCCAGACCCACTGCACATGCAGCACTCAGACAAGAAAAATCCACTACAGTCAGCAGTCCCTCTACGGATAACCCCTTCTTAACAGGGGAAGGACAAACGGGGGGGGGGAGCCCTGAACAAGAACTCTACTGTGCAATGATCTGACCAGGAGACCAGATCCAGCTTGAGATTCATGATCTCAAGTCCCAGTGAGAATACTAGGTCCAAGGTGTGGCCATGCTGGTGAGTCACAGAAGCAACTGCTTGTGCGAGGCCCAGAGATGTCATCGACTGGAGGAAGTCATTTCCACAATGCGAGAGTTTGTTGTCGACCCAGGCATCGAAGTCCCCCAGAATTAACCATCTGGGTGACTCCAACACCCTGTCAGCGATGAAGTCCACTACCTTCTGCAGAAAATTCCCTTCGTGTCCTGGAGGATGATAAATGAGGAGGATCCTGCAACCTGCACCTGGACCCCCAAGCACTGCCACACATTCAAACAACTAACTAGATCCCACTGGGTTTAGGGAGAAGTTCAAGTCAGATCTAAAACAGATGGCCACACCCTACCACTGTGTTCCCACCTCAGGTTATGCTCTACAGAGTACCCGGCTGGAGCAGATGCCTCCAAGACTGGACCTGCATCATCCCCCAATCAGGTCTCTGTAATGCAAGTGAGATCAACCGAAGAAATCAAGTCCACCATAATAGCGGTCTTGTTTCTCATTGACCTCACAATGCATAGCACCACCCAAAGGGGACCAGCAGAGGCTATCAGTCCCTCAGCCACCTGCCCACTCAGTCCAGTGGGAGCACTGGGAATGGGAACCAAACATGTCTACCCTCTCATGGTCCCATTTTGCCCCAAGGCACCTCCTGGACCTGACCACCACAATGCTACTTGCTCTGGCCATACCATCACCAAACTGCTGCTTGCCCACCCTCCCCTTTGCAATTCTGACCTCCTTACAGCATCTCGCTGCTGTAGCTGATACCGGGAGTTCAGTGAAGGGATGAAGGTCATGCAGCAAGGATGATGCATAAGTGATACAGCCCCTACTCAGACCCCAGCACATTCTGTCACACTCTATCAAACTTTGTCACTAAAACTATATAAATATCCACCCCAAACAGTTTATTCAACACACTACCCATCCTTCCAATACCTGCCTTACTCTCTATATACACAGTCAAGCACAATCACCCAATTTAAATATCATACTAAACTACACAACTACATGCACACTCTATCTACCTACCCACAAATCCACCTCCCAACATTAAACTTATTACACAAAATGAAATCACATAAATTCCCACATACAATATTAATGGAGAATCTACAACAAAAGGACAGCAGAAGAAAGTTGCTAGCCTTGCTTGTAGAGCAGAAAGCAGCTAACTAAAAGAAGCTACCTTTTCTTATTAATTTAACACTTATATCTCAGCAGGAGTCAGTGTCTGTTGAGATTAAGCAAATATGTACTTTATTAGAAGTAGAAGGGGTCTTATTTAGGGTTAAAAAAAGAAAGAAAAGAAAGAAATTCAGTGTGTGTTCTGTGCTGGGAAGGGTACTATATCAGTTTACTTTGCTAAACCAGTAGGAGGAGAGAGAGCTTAATTGGGTGTGTGGCTTAGACACTATAAAAGCAAGTGACTCAAATTACAACTTCCTGTTGCTAGCCTTGCTTGTAGAGCAGAAAGCAGCTAACTAAAAGAAGCTACACTTTCTTATTAATTTAACACTTATATCTCAGAATGAGTCAGAGTCTGTTGAGATTAAGCAAACAGATACTTTATTAGAAGTAGAAGGGGTCTTATTTAGGGTTAAAAAAAGAAAGAAAAGAAAGAAAGTCAGTGTGTGTTCTGTGCTGGGAAGGGTACTGTGTCAGTTTATTTTGCTAAACCAGTAGGAGGAGAGAGAGTTTAATTGGGGGTGTGGCTTAGACACTATAAAAGCAGGTGACTCAAATTACAACTTCCTGTTGCTAGCCTTTTTTCTTACTAATTGCCCTCCATCCCACCCACCCTAAGCCAGTTCTACTTTTATAGCCACTAGATTTGACTGTCAACAGGAACTTCCTGTTTGGCAGTAGAAAGGGAAGGATCATAGAGAAACATTGGTTTTGTCAACCTTAAAGGAAAAAAGTAGCTCACTCTCCCCCCCCAGCTGCTGATGGTCTGACACTGAGCAAGGAAGAAGGAGGCTACTGAAGAATATAGGAAGTTGCTGTCCCAGAACAGGAAGGGTGAGAGTTATAAGGAGAGGAGAGAGGCATACAGAGAAACAGGAGAGGACACAAAATAAGACATGATAGGAGTGGTGCAGTGCAATGGCTGTGGGGCAGCAGTGTTCCGGAGACATTCTGGAGGCTGCAATGCCACCCCTATTGCAGGCACCTCTCTGTCTGAGGGAGGAGGTTGCCATCTCCAGGCTGACCTGGCTAGGATTCATGAAACCTCCTCCCGCACCCAGGGACCACCAGGGCCAATGCCACTACCTCAGAGGTTGCCAAGAAAGAGGAGAGGCTGGACCAGGGTGGGCTCAGGGAGGGAGAAGGTGGTGGAACAGAGTTGCATCCCTCCAGTTTTACCTCTCCACAATTCATTCGCTCTTCTGGTGGATAGTGGTTCCTCTATGGAGGCACCTGCAGTGGAGACCAAGAAGGATGTTGGGAACCTTCACAAAGGAGACCCACAGGAGGGTGGCATGAGACCCCACAGGGGAAGGAAACAACTCCTGGTGGGGGACTCAATCATTTGGGGGTAGAAATGGGAGAGAAAGGGGAGAGGGAGGTACGGTGCCTGCCTGGCACCACGGCTTGGAGGGACAGGAAGCAAATCCTCAGGATCATGGGAGCAGCTGCATGAGGGAGGGAGCTGGATGTCATTGTCCACCTAGGGACAAATGACCTGGCTAGGAATGGGATCAGAGCAGTACAAGAGGAGTTTGTAGAGTTGGGGAGGGGCCTTAGACAAGTAGCGCATACAGTAACCTTCTCAGAGGTGCTGCCTGTTTATGGCAAGGGTGATGCTAGGGTACTCCTCACCAGGGAATTCAATGAATGGTTGAAAAACTGGTGTGGAGCTCAGGGTTTTGGCTTCATTGGGGACTGGGGAGCCACCTGGAGGGATGCAGACCTATACTGGTGCGATGGTCTGCATCTGTCCGGGGGACCAGGATCCTAGGCAAAAGGTTTAAATGCTTCATTGGCAAGCATTTAAACTAGCCAAGGAGGGAGGCACTGAAACGGAGCAGGGAAATCCCAGCATCCCCCCACAAAACGCGGTATATAGTGAGGTAAACACCAAGGTAGAGAAGTCATTAGGGAGCAGGACAGAGGTAAATGTAAAAAAAGGCAAAGGCAGTAAGGACAGGAATGGGGCTAAAAGGGGTAAGGCCATCAAAAAGTGGAGGGTGAAGAGTACCAATGCCCATAGTCTGTGTAGCAAGCTCCCTGAACTAGTGGCCTTGATGGAAGAGGGTTGCCTGGATATTGTGGCAGTCACAGAAACATGGTACACAGAGAACCATGACTGGGATGTCAGCATACCAGGATACACACTCTACAGGAGGGACAGGAGGTAAAAGAGGAGGAGGAGTAGCTCTCATGTAAAGGAAGAGATCAAAGCAACAGAACTAAAGAGTAAACAGGGAGCAGATGAGACACTCTGGGTCACCCTGGAGACAGGAAATGGCACCACAATCCGCATGGGGGTTGTATACAGACCCCCATCTCAGGGGGAGGGAATGAACAAGGAAATGATAGAAGGCTTCCTTAGAATGGCAGAAAAAGGGGAGATATTGTTGATGGGGGACCTGAATATGCCAGATGTTAACTGGAGCACCTTTGCTGCAGGCACATCCAAGAGCAGGGTCATTCTTGATGCCCTACAGGGGGTATGCCTCAGACAGCTAGTATTTGAACCCACTCAGGAGGGAGCAATCTTAGACCTGGTACTCTCAAATGGGGACAGAGAAAGAATCTCAGATTTAGAAGTGGGTAGCCATCTGGGAACAAGCGACCACCAAACAGTGTGGTTCATGATAAACACAGCCACACAATCAAGCCATACAAAAGCAAGAGTATTGGACTTTAGGAGGGCTGACTTTGGGAAAATGAGAGAGTGCCTCAGAAAAGCACTAGCAAACAGGCAAGAAGGAGGGGTGGAGGAACAATGGGGAGTAATCAAAACAGCCATCCCAGAGGCAACAAGACTCTGTGTAAAGCAAATCAACAAAACACAACGAATGAAAAAAACGCTATGGTTCTCAAAAGAGGTGACAGGGCAGGTTAAGGAGAAAAGGATAGCATTCAGGAAATATAAGGAAACACAGGAGGAGCAGGACAGAGAACTTTAACAGTTAAAGCAGAAAGAGGCTGGGAAGGCAGTCAGAATAGCAAAGCTCCAAACCGAGGAAAGGACAGCCAACTCTGTTAAGAAGGGGGATAAGACCTTTTATAGGTACATTAGGGAGCGAAGAAAGACCAAAGGAGAGATACTGAGGCTTAATAAAGGGGAGGGAATGTGGGTAGAGGGTGACAGTGAAAAAGCAGGGATACTGAACGAATATTTCTGCTCAGTATTCACAAAGGAAGAGGACAGGGAGGTACCTAAACCAAAGAAGAGAAACACTCTGAAGATGGGGGTCGATACCAGTCCATTTACAAAAGAAAAGGTTCTGAAAGAACTAATAAAATTGAAGGTGGACAAAGCAATGGGGCCTGATGAGATTCACCCAAGAATTATACAAGAACTAAGGGTAGAACTAGTGACACCGCTGACTACTCTCTTTAACAAATCATGGGAGGATGAGGTGGTACCTGAGGACTGGAGGAGGGTGGATGTGATTCCTCTTCACAAAAGTGGGAGCAGGACAGAGGCAGGAAACTACAGACCAGTTAATTTGACCTCAATGGTAGGGAAAATGATGGACTCACTTCTGAAGGAAAGAATTGTTGAGTACCTAGAGGCCAGTGGGGCACAGGACCCAAGGCAGCATGGATTCATGATGGGAAGGTTGTATCAGATGAATCTAATAGATTTCTTTGACTGGGTGACCAAAGTAGTAGACCAGGGAGGGGCTGTGGACATGGCTTACCTAGATTTTAGCAAGGCATTTGATACAGTCCCACATAAAGATTAATACACAAGTTAGCCAGCCTTGGAGTGGGTCCCAAGGTGGTAGCCTGGATAAAAAATTGGCTAGACAACAGGACGCAAAGGGTAGTAGTAAATAGAGTCCACAGTGAAGAAAGGAGGGTTACTAGTGGGTACCGCAGGGTTCAGTACTGGGACCGGTCCTTTTTAATGTCTTTATAAGTGACATTGCAGAGGAACTGGAAGGAAAAGTATGTCTCTTTGCAGATGACACAAAGATCTGCAACAGGGTTGATACACCAGATGGAGTGGAAAGGATGAGAAGGGCTTGGCAAGGTTGGAGGAATGGTCAAATGTATGGCAGCTCAGATTCAATGCAAAGAAGTGCAAGGTAATGCACCTGGGAAACAAAAACCCAGGGGAGAGTACACAATGGGGGTGAGATACTGACAACAGCAAAAATGGAAAGGGACCTGGGATAATTATATCAGATGACCTAAAGATGGGCAAGCAATGTGAGAAGGCAGTAAGGAAGGCTGGGGGGATACTGGGATGCATAGGGAGAGGCATCAATAGTAGAAAACAGGAAGTTGTTATCCCTCTGTACAGACAGTTGGTGAGACCCCATCTGGAGTACTTTGTGCAGTTCTGGAGACCCCATCTCCGCAAAGACATAGACAGAGTGAAGGCTGTCCAGAGAAGGGCAACCAAAATGGTGCAGGGTCTGCACCAGAAGACATACGAAGAAAGACTAAAGAGCTTAATATGTATACCCTTGGAGGAAAGAAGGGGAGAGGGACAGGATAGAAACTTTCAAGTACCTCAAGGGAATCAACAAAGTCCAAGAGGGTAGCATCTTTCAGAAAAAGAGATGTGCAAGAACAAGGGGGCACAATTTGAAGATAGAGGGGGGACGGCTCAGAGGTAATGTGAGGAAGTATTTTTTCACACAGAGGGTTGTGGATTCATGGAACAGCCTCCCTGAGGAGGTCGTGGAGTCAAGAATAGTGGGGGAATTCAAGAATGCATGGGACAGACATAAGGCAGTCCTAGTGGGGGGTAGGAAGAAGTAAGTTGTTGGTTAACTAGGATCTGCAGCTTATCTGTTAGGTAGAAAAATGGGCAGACTAGGTGGGCCAAGCGGTCCTTATCTGCCGTCAAATTCTATGAAAGTAATAATATCTAGCAACATTTGTAAATGACACTCTATGCATTAGAGCAAAGTCCAACAAACTTTGGCCTATAGTACAGTGCTGACACCATTGTTAGATAGTCATTTGTAAATACTGATGTTTCAGTGATTGTCTCACACAGAAAAGATACTCTCACCACTATTATTCTGTTGTCAAACACACTCAGAGTAGCTTTTCTTGTAACCAGTAAGCACTTACATGCACCGGTCAAATCCACCATATAGTGTACATAACGTGAAGGAACAATTGGCGCTCTCACCCCCTAATTATCTCATCCAGCAAGATTTTAATGGCACTTTCAGTGAAATTTACAGTATTCACACACCATTCTTTCAGGTATTATTCACTTTAAGTCACAGGGTGCTGGCAAACTTTCTCAATTTTTCCGATCTTCCAGATTTCTTCAGGCGCGCTCCTTTGGACCAGCATCCTAGGGTATCAACTCCCCAGCAATGTCGTACCGACCCTGGTCAATGGACACCCACTCCCTGGCATCTGGGCCGCACCTGATCATCCGCCACCTGAGGAGTTCTATCTTCGACAGTCCTACGGTAGCTCAGTGTCCTGCTTCTCCCTTCATTCCGATAACCAACTAGGTCTTGATCTGCTCACCCTTTCACCAGGACCCCACAACTCTCTGGGTCCTCCCTGGATGAAGATGTAAATACTCATCCATCTCGTCTTACTCGGGCAACAACTGGGCTCCACTAGTCACTCCAGTATTACAGGTAAGCTTCCATATGCAGCAGTGCCGCTAAAAGCAGCACCAAAATATGTAATTTAATGTCTTTTGACTCTTCTGCTGTACAATGCATGGACTATCCTTAAAAATAAACTAACTCCAACATCTTACTCACTAAAGTCGACCCTGACTATACTTATTTGCCTTATACCTCGTCACTACTTACACAATAATTAAAAACAAAACGAGCCTCTCAATGTTTCAGAACCAAATAAGTTCAGATCATTGATCTAGCAAGGATTCTCCAAATTCTTCTCAAATGCTTTTTAAAATCCTTATTAAACTCAGGAGGATCAGGTATTTGCTGTGCTCAAGCTGGAGCACAGTCAGACGGCAGCCCAGCCCGGCGGCCATCTTCCCTCCACTCCAGGTCCCAAAAAGCCAAATTGTGGAGCGGTCTAGTAATAGAGTTCAGTTATTCTTCCTCCCCTGTGCCTTAACCCTTGGCCTTGCATGTCTGATGACGAAGAGGAGGCATTAGGTGATTCTCCCCCCCCTATACAACAGCAAACTAGGAATATGGTTGCAGTCAGGAGCTCTAATATCAAAATGGAGCTGTGCCACTTCTCCACTCCTATCCCCCTCTCATCCCTCCTGTACACTGGAGCACTTGGAGGGAAGTGACCCACATAGGAGGTAAGGAGAAAGGGGCAAAGCAACAGAAACTGATAGTCCCCAATGACTAAGAGGGGACTGCTGGCTGAGCATATAATCAGCCAGATGGACAGCCCACCTCAAGACACGTGCTTAGGGGAGGGGAGGTACAGCCTTGGATAGCTTCTCTTCGGTGCCCAGACATATGCCTAGGGTAAGTCCTAGGTGGCCACATAAGGTTTCCAGATAACTGAGAGCAAACCCTTCTCCCAGGTTTAGTGTCATCCTTCTTTTACTCAGTCAATTCACTAATACAAAGGGAGGGATTTACTGTACAGACTGACTGCAGGTCTAGTAAAACCTGTATGGGACCATGGCACTCCGCAGGTGTTTCCCTCCCTAATGAGGGTAAATTAACTAGTTACAAGTCAACTAAGGGTCTCCCTAAGATGTCGACTAAGATGGTACAGGCATCAACTCAGTGCACCCCGGTGGTCCTCCAGTAGCCTTTGTAAAGGCAACCAAACAGAGACTGTGGAGCCCTTGAAGAAATTTAAAGTGTATATAAACAAAGTATTTTTCAGGTACTGTAAACTGCATTGTGAAGCTGTATTGCTCATCAGTTTTATTCTCTTACTGTTATTTCAAGTGTGCTCATGTCCCACAAAAAAAATATCCTACTTGTGAACCAGAGGTTGGTAAGGTGGGTACACTTGCAGCTAAACTTGATGTGTTTCTATGTAAGTGGAAAAGGAGTATTGTGTGAATGTTGCTATTACAGTGGTATAACAGTTACAGCTAATGGTCAGCAACTTGAGCAGTGCTTCCAAAGAAGGGATGCAGGGGCTGAATGGGGCAAAAGGGATAATGGATATTTTACAAGGCATAATTTCTCAGGGGGACAACACCCTTAAACATACTGTAGGTATCTGAATAATAAGAAAGGATCATAGCTAATAGTACTTTAATCACAGCCACCTCATGGAATATAAGGGGCTTAAACTCCCCCATCAAGAGGAAAAAGGTGCTATTCCACCTGAAAAAAACTGAAAACTCAGATTGCCTTCCCGCAAGAAATCAAGTTAATTGAGAGGGCAGCCCTGAACTAAAGAGGGAATGGGTGGGATGGGAAGCTCAGCAAAAAGGGGGGGTCTCTATCTTAAGCCACAAAAACCTTAAGTGGAAGATTCTTAAAACAAAATCTGATGATCCGGGAAGATGGGTCATGGTCAAGCTAGCCATGCCCAAGGGCCCCCTAATCATGGTCAGTGCATACACCCCAAATGATGACTGCCTGGAATTTATTGACAAGGTTTCACAGAGTATTATGGACTTAGCCTTCGACAACCCGGATGTAATCCTGGGTGGGGATTTTAACTTGATGCTCGATCATTCCTTAGACCAATCAAATTCCAGACCCAAGCCACATGTCCACGCTCTAGCAGCCTTAAAGAGTCTTATGACTCTACACCAACTTATGGACATTTATTTATTTGAATTTTGGTAACCGGGTAAGCCCACTGAGACCATACAGTCCCTTTTTCAGGGGTGACCTGGGGGAGGGTACAAAGAACAAGTGGTTTTACATATATAGATCCACAGAAGTATACAAAATCAAAGTTACATAAAAACTGTTATCTCAAGGTTATGCAAAAAACAGGGCTATAATACATCTAGATAGTCTCAGTATAAATATATTTTCAATAGCAGTGACTCCAAGGCAAATACAAATATTGTACAATTGTTGGAGAATTGCACTTAGGACTTATAGGAGGACAATGATAAGAGCAGGGGCCTGTAGATCAGGTAAGGCAGCTACAGGTTCCTGAAACAGCTGAATAGTTATGCAGAGCAAGTTTGAAGTGAGGGAGGGTAGAGGAGGAGAGGATAGATGGGGGGGGGGTTCCATGCCGAGGGGACAGCATAGTCAAAGGATCTTCTGCCTTCTGATAGAGGTGTCTTAGGTATGTCTAGTGGTGGAAGAGAAATAGAGCAGAGAGACTGCATTGGCTGTTTTTGTTTTATGATGTTGGATAGGTTAGGTGGAGTGTAGAGATGAGTGAGCTTATAGGTAAGGTATAGCGAGGAGTACTGGAATTTGTGTTCAAGTTGTAGCCAGCCCAGTGATGTTAGCACAGTGCAATGGTGTTGACGAGGGGCTGCTCCAAGGGCAAAGCACCCAATCTTATGATATAGTTGTTTCCATTTTCAGTTGGTTTGTAAGTGAGGCCTTGATTGATAGGAATAGTGGAGCCCCATAAGATAGCAGAGGCATGAGTGAGGCAGTGGCAATTTTTGATGGGATGCAGTAGATAGCAGGAGATGAAGATGGCATAACAGTCCAATCTTTTGGTGTAAGTTTTTTGCAGTTTTGTGGACATGGGCTTTGAAGAAAAAGTTAGGATCAAGCAGTATGCCCAGGTATTTAAAGGAATGTACCGTATTAAGAGGTTCCGTTTTATAGGAGCGGATGGAGAGTTGCAGGTTAAGGGAAGTTTTATAGGAGAGGGGATGGAAAAGCATAGAGTTTAGTTTTTTTTTGTGTTTAGAAATAAGTTATTTGCAAAGAACCATGCTTCTAATTGGTGGAAGTCGGATTCCAGGTGTTAACTGAGCCATTGGGTGTCAGCTGAGGAATGGTATAATATGGCATTGTCCATGTAAAGCTGAACAGATGCCCCACCACAGAAGCCAGGTAGCTTACTGATAAATAACAAGAAGAGTTGGGGGCCCAGGATGGATTCCTGGGGAATTCCATGGGTAATCTGTCTGAATGGGGATTGATAGTTGCCCCATTTGACACTTTGGGTGTGACTGCATAGTTAGTCATGGAGCCAAGAAGTGGATGGTTGGTTATGACCCAAGGATTCTAACTTCTTTATCAGCAGCCACATGGTTCACCAGGTCAAAATCCTTGGTGAGGTCAACGAAGATAGCCCCCATTGCTAGTCCAAGATCGAATGCATGGTAAATGTCTGAGGTGATTTTGATAAGTGCAGAGAGGAGACTGTGATTTTTGCAAAAACCATGCTGGCAGGGTGACAGGAGTTGATGAAGTCTTGCAATTGGTTGTATAAGATTCTTTCTTGAACTTTAGCAAGGTGGCAGAGAATTGAGATTGGCCTGTAATTTTTGACAGGTGTAGCCGACCTCCCTTTGTGGATTGAGATTACTAGTGCTGTTTTCCATTTTGAGGGTACGTTTCCTTCGAGAAAGGATCTGATGATCAAGTTTCTAACCGGCACTGCAAGTGCTGGCACTCCCCATTTTAAGAACTTAGGCTCAAGTATGTCATGGCCAGGACAGCCATGTTCCTTGAGGTTTTGGAGTAGCCTGAGAACCTCTTTTTGGGTGGCTAGTTTGATGTGGAATTGCATTGGCTCAGTCCTAGAGAGAGATTTGAGGCTGGGGAGAGTTGGTGGTCTAGGTTGGTAGTGAAGTGTGATACAGATCTGTAAAGAAATTGTTAAAACCTTCAGCAATAGATGCAGGGTCTGATAGCACTTTGTCCTTCATTGATAGCAAGTCTGGGCATGTGGAAGATTTGCCTTTGAGGAGGGAATTTATCTGAGCCCAGAATTCTTTGGGGTTGCTGAGTTTTTCTGTTTGGACTGAACGGTATTAGGTCCTCTTTGCATTAGTTATTTTAGCCTTGCATGAATTTCTGAGAGTCTGTATGCATGCCTGTCTGAGGGGAGACCAGTCTTCTTATGTGTTTTCCAGGCTACATTGCGTTTGGACATGTGGGTTCTTATATCTTTTGTCAGCCATGGGGCTTTGGCACCTTTGGATCTACATCTGGTAATTGGTGCGTGGCTGTTTATTATGGCAATGACAGTGTCGATTAGGTATTCCAGGGCTTGGTCAACAGTAGGCAGGGTATGTGTGGGGTCCCAGTTTACATTATTGAGAGAGTTTAGAAAGGAGGCAAGATTAAAGGAGGACATATTACGAGATTCTACGAATTTAGGAGGAGGGTTTAGGTTGTTGTTGCTCCAGGTACAGTAGACTGGAGAGTTGTCACTAATGCTGTCAGGTAATTCTCTCGAGGCAATTATTCTATGAGCACAGTTGGATAGGATCCAGTCTATGAGGGAGTGGTTTCCTGTTCTATTATTCCTTCTGGTGGGTTCGGAGATGTGTTGTGTTAGGTTGGCATCAGCCAGGGTGAAGCAGGCTGCAGTTTTGTTACTAGTTAACCAATCAATGTTGAAATTCCCACACATTATTAGCTCTTGGGGGGAAGGTCAGAGAGGGAGGAGATGATATTGTGTAGGGCTGCTGTGGCAGCCTTGGGTGGTAAGTAGGTGCATCTAGGGTTAAGGAGATAAAGATGGATTCTGTTGAAGGTGTTAAGGAGGCAGGGGGTGGAATTTTGGTAGCTGTATGGCTGGACTTGATATATAAGAAAACACCTCCACCTCTTTTACCAACCCTATCATGCCAGAAAGTAGTGTACCCAGGCAAGGCCACTTCGTGTGGGAGGATGGAGGGTTTTAACCAGGTTTCAGAAATTCTGAGTACAGCCAGATTGAAGGAAGTGACCCAGGCTTTAAGTTCTGGCATTTTAGGATGCAGGCTTTGACAGTTCAAGTGCACTATTTTGAGGCCCTTGGTATTAACCTACTTGGTGGTCGTGGGAGCAGTGGTGGGATACTTGGTGCTGTTGGGCCCCAGATTGGACTCCACATCCCCAGCTAGTAGGAATCAATAGAATATGTGGAGTAATATCCACAAGGGGGGTGGGGGTGGGTGAAGTTTTAGATTTTTCTGGTTTTTATGGTAGGCACATGTAGGTGGCTATGTAGCCCAGAACCCTAGATTAATGGCATCCTTTTTAGCCAGGCAGGGAAGAGGGAGCAGTCCCTGGGGGCCCTCATATGGTATGTACTGTGGTGGGATGTGGAAGCACTTTTTTTGATAGCAGTTTTGTGTTTTTTTTGTGCAGGAGGATATGAGGAGGTCACAGGACATGAATATAAGAATATATAATGTGGCATACAGTAGTTCTAGAAGCCGCATTGTTCAGGAGACATGACAGGCAAGAAGGTTTACAGGTGCTCTTAATGCAGGAGAAGGGGCTGGGTACGGTGGATAAATGTGAGTTAAGAATACTTAGAATTAATATTCACTCCAAGTGAAGGAGGAGGGAAATAGAATGTTTGATTGAGGGGGAGAGAGAGAGCACTGGTGAGCTGCTATGACAGGATGAGATACCCTCTTTTCACTGTGATTTAGATCAGTGGACAGATATGAGTTGGGAAATGCTTTATGTTTAAGGCAATAGTGTCCCTCTAGTGGTAAAGCTGTATAATGAGCCAATGGAAAAGTGGGAATATAGTCAACCAATTAAGAAAAGACAGCTTAAGTATAAAAGTAAGTGTCCAGATAGGGCGGGTGCGAGGGTGGCTGGTGGGGACATGCCGCGAAGCGGTGGCAAGGATAAGCTCTGAGCCAGAGAAAAGCCTGTAGAATTACTTCTGAGCCAGAGAACAGCCTGTAGAATTAATTAGGAGCTAAGAGTCTCAGAGAGTTCTTTTGGGAGCAGAAGAGTCGAAGACAAAAGAACAGAGCAGAAAGGCGCCAAGTTTAAAAAAAAAAAGAAAGTCCAGGCACAGTTTGCTAGCGGGCCCTAAAGCTCCGTACCTTGTGGAGTTCCTGGCAGATGGGCAGGGAGCTGCTCTGAAGGGTGGAAAGCCCAGCGCAGGTAGGGGGCTGAGGAGAGAAAAGAGGGTGGTCAATAAGTTAAAAAGGGACTGTGGGAGGTGGCTAAAATCAGGTTACAGCAAGAGGAGGCAGAAATTAGAGTGGAAGGGGAGGTGCAGAGGAGAAGGGAAGAACAATTTAGCAGTTTCAGGGCAGAAATTACATTTTAGCAATAAAGTCCCCTAGATTGGCTGTAAGTTCTTACATAAGCTCCGAGTCTCCTTTTCATTACTAAAAAGTCACAGATACTTAGATATATGTTTTTTTCTGGTAAAACAGATTTAAACTTCAAAATATCTATATCAGCTCTTTTTTTTTTTTGTAAAACACATCAGCATTAAACCCCAGAATATTTGTATCACTTCTTTTTTAAAAACAGATCAGCTGTAAACCCGTGATATAAGAAATAATTCACTTAAATTTACATGCTCTGATCCAGAGAAAAGCCTGTAGAATTACTTCTGAGCCAGAGAAAAGCCTATCTTAATTAGGAGCTTTGAGTCTCAGAGAGCTCTTTCGGGAGCAGTAGGAGTCAAAGACAAAAGAACAGAGCAGAATGGCACCAAGTTTTAAAAAAAAAAAAGTTTGGAGCAGTTTGCTAGTGGGTCCTGAAGCTCTGTACATTTGTGGAGTTGCTGGCGGGCAGGTAGAGAGCAGTTCTGAAGGGCGGAAAGCCCAGCACAGGTAGGGGGCTTGTGGAGATGCTGACGGGTGGGCAGGGAGCTGCTCCAAAGG
Organism: Neoceratodus forsteri; assembly: GCA_016271365.2. Taxonomy (NCBI): domain Eukaryota; kingdom Metazoa; phylum Chordata; order Ceratodontiformes; family Ceratodontidae; genus Neoceratodus; species Neoceratodus forsteri. The sequence continues at coordinate 235,995,652 of CM028137.1, forward strand.
GTGGAAAGCCCAGTGCAGGTAGGGGGCTTGTGGAATTGCTGGGGGATGGGCAGGGAGCTGCTCCAAAGGACAGAAAGCCCAGCACAGGTAGGGGGCTTGTGGAGTTGCTGGCAGGTGGGCAGGGAGCTGCTCCAAAGGGCAGCCCACCCCACAGGGTGAGATTACACCTATTTCTCATCCACAAGGTCATGGCAAGTAGGCTAGCTTCTGGCTGACCTCACCAGGCATAACAACGGTAGTACCATAGACTTTTATAGCCCCGATCTACCTGTCAGATCATGCTCCAACAGTCCTTCAGTTTCCTTTAGATGCCCTCCCCCCTAAAGCCACACAATGCCGGTGGGATCCCCTTCTGCTTCAGGACAAGTAATTTCATCAGTCGCTGGTAAAATAATCCCAAAACTACTTTAGTGGCAATCCCCAGGGGTCAGCATCTCTAGCCAGTATTTGGGAGGTCTATAAGGCAATGCTAGGGGGCAGGATCATTAGCTATGCCTCACACCACAGGAAACAAAGGGAAAAGGAAGTAGAGAGTCTACAGAGACACCTAAAAGAGAAGGAAGCCGTGTATAAGAAGGATGCTAAGCAACTGCAAAACCCAAAACTTATTTTTGTGATCACTACTTTAAGAATCAAATTGAATTCCCTTGCCACTTGAAAGGCAGAATTACAGCTACTGAGAACAAAATTCAAATATTGGGCCTGTGGGGAGAAAAGTAGCAAATTGCTTGCATACAGACTTAGAAAGCAACAGGCATACAGGCACACTGCACAGCTTTCTGACGTGGCAGGTAAAGTTTTCACCTCCCCCAAGGACATAAATAGAATTATGGTGTCCTTCTATAAAGATCTGTATGACTCATATTACACAGGGCAGACAGGCCTTTGTAGACTTTATGGATAACCTCTCTCTTTCCAAAGTGATGGATATCCAACGGGAGAGGCTAGAGGCTCCCTTCTCAGAAACAGAACTCTGTAAGGCAATCTTGGCAATGGCCCCACATAAATCCCCTGGCAGCGATGGCTTCCCAGTGGATGTCTATCAAGTAGTTCTTGACTTTATAGCTCAATTGATGCTGTGCATGTTGGAGAATGCACACACATAGAAAGGTTTACCACCCTCCCCCACACTCCAGGAAGCCATAATTACAGTGCTCCTGAAAGAAGGAAAGGATCCCACTAAACCAGCTAGTTTTCGGCCCATATCCCTGATTAATGCAGACGCCAAGGTGCTGGCAAAAATACTAGCCTCTTGTCTGGATCAACTCCTCCCCTCTTTAGTTAACCCTGCTCAGGTGGAATTTGTGAAGGGTAGAGCAAGCTCTGACCACATAAGGGAATTACTTACACTGATCCAGGCCGAGGCTAGACTTCCCACTCCAGTGGCAGCTATCACAGTGGACTTTTAAAAAGCATTAGATTCTTGCCTGGATGACCCATCATTGTACCCTCTATGCCTCCCTCAATTGGCTCACCCTATAAAGGCAGGTTCCAACTTAAAATGCTCTCTTTCCTACACAAAGTTCACCGTAACCTGCTGCCGACCAGCGTTAACTCCCTTTCCCCTTATTGGTTCCCAAGCACAGTACAAGAGGGGCTGCCTGTCATATCTTCGACACCCCTTTTTGCTGCACCAAGCATGCACAGAACTCCATCACATACAAGGGCCCTATGTATTACAATAAATTGTCCCCTGAACTTCAGGCCTGTAGTTCAATTTGCTCATTCACCTCCTCCCTCAAGGACCACCTTCTCCAATCCACCACCTGTGTCTGCCCCGGTAAGTAACCCCCCTGAATGTCCACCAACCCTTGAGTTACCTTAGAGTTTATATGTATCTGTGTATTGGCTCTATTGTTGTGTGCTCTGTATTTTTTTTTTTTTTGTAATCTAGATGCTCCTGTCATGTACACTGTTCCCATTGTAAATACCAAAAAACTTTGCAAATATTGTTTTTACATTTTTCTCTGTATCATCAAACTTCTGTACCACTGGATGTTTGTGAAAACAGGCATTTTTGCTCACATACTTTCCAGTATAAAAATAAAATTTAATTGAATCAGAATATCTGCATGCAGTTTTGGAACACTGCAATTTTGGAGCCAATTTCTGCTCTTGGATCCACACCCTCTATCAAGCCCCATCAGCAAGGCTTCTTATGAACAGCATCCTATCAGACCCATTTTTACATCACAGAGGGATGAGGGAAGGCTGCCCTCTTTCCCCTAGCTTTCTCTCATAGCTATGGAGCCCTTGGCAGCTGCCATCCGTTCCCATCCACAGGTCCAGGGTATTAGATTAGGTGGATTGGAGTACAGTACAAAAATGTATGCTGATGACTGTCTCATCTTTACAGAGGATTTAGGCACAGATCTCCCAAACATTTCAAAACTTTTGAAAACCTATCAGGGCTTCAGATCAATGTTAACAAGCCAGAAATGGTCCTCCTTAGGTTCAGTTACCCCCACAGGTGACTACTGAGGGCTTTGCCTGTGCCAATAACAAAATAAAGTATCTAGGAATACAGATCCCAAATGAGCTTCACAGGCTGGTACTCATTAATCGGAATCCCCTCATCCAAAGGAAATGGACAGATGAACACATCTGAATCTGACAGCGGTTAAGATAGAGGCGGTTAAGATGCTGGCTGCACCGAGGGGTTTCTACATCCTATCTCACCTGCCTGTGGCAATCCCAGATATCTGGTTCCAGAAATTAAATAGGATAATTCAAAAATTCCTCTGGGGTGCAGCCATGGCTAGGTTTAGCTGGGCAAAGCTAAGGGCACCGGAAGATAAGGGGGAGAGGAGGAACCTCCCGCACTTTCAACACTATGCATACACTAGTCTAATGGCCATGTCATGCTGGATGTTTAGAAGGCCTGAAACAGTACTTCCTGCATGAGTACAAACTGAGTCTGCTGTGATGGAACATGCTCATCTGGCAGTATATCTCAACTCTCCGCTTCTCAAACAATTTTAGGGTTGGCATACCAACCAGGCAGCTCACATGGCTTGGCTGAAAGTGGGAAAATTAACCAGGAGCTGCCTGCACACTGGAGAATATACACCTCTCTGGAACAATCCCCATCTATTGAGAGATAATCACACAGTACTATGGGAGGTGTGGAGAAAGGGGGCATACACATGGATAAAGAGGTACTGGACCCAAATGGCCACACCCTGGCCTCCTTCCAAACTTTATGGCAACACTTTGCCATACCAAAAAATGAGTTCTGGAAACATCTCCAACTCAGAAGCCTCTTCCTATTCTGGCAAAAAAAAAGAAATGCACCTGTACTGCATCTAAAAGGATCCTAAGTGTCAGGAGGTCTAAGCCTCACCCTCAGGTTCTTGGCAATAATGGGCATGCAAGGAATCACAAACATGTTGCATACGAGTAATAAAGCTTGTTTATTACTACCAAAAGGAAAATCATAGTTGCCCTAAGAAGTTCTTACAAATGGGAACTGGGAGTCAATGCTAAGCATTCCCTATACCTCGAGGAATCTTTGTGTCTCCTGGGGTCTCCGAGGTAGAAGGCATAATGTCTTACATTATATACCTTAGATAATTACCATGGTTACTGTAAGATAGAAACATTTCTAGTTATAGAGATGAGCCCTATTGGCTAAATTAGAGGTGGCTCCACAGTCCAAGATAACATTATACAATTTTGTTATAATCATCACTTTGTAGAAACAAAGAGGTACAGTTTGTACACAGCTGTGTAGTAATACAAATCATCAGAAGATGGCAATACTGACTCATATATCATAATCATTACAAGGACAAAGATGTCCTAACATCTTATAAGCAAGAAATACATGTGTATATTGGAAAGTAAAGTGTTTAGTAATAATGTGCATACATATCCTGACATCTACTTTTATACGGTGGATACCCTTAGCCATATATGTTAGTAATACTTATACCTAAATGCTAGCTGTCTGCGGTGTACTTCTGGTGGTACCAATTAAGGTGCAGGGACCTTGTGTAACATCCCCCCCATTGCCTCTGAAGGGCAACACAAGCAAGTGTAAGGATGTGGATAAGGAGCAGGGGTCGTTTACAGACCCGACGCGGGAGCCTTGTAAAGGAACTCCAGCTGCTCACAGTGTTGGCGTAATGTGCGCCATAGGCAGCAAAGCATAATAATAAGAAAAAATATAAAAAATGCTTGTATAATAAAACCTTTAAAAGTAATCTCTAACCAAGTGTTAGTAAGTGCACTATTCAAATCACCATCATTAATGAGGGCAAGTACAGCCTCATTTGCTTTGGAGATATTATTGCTGATGTGGATGAGATGGGTGTCTTTCCTGTCTAAAAGTGATTTTAATGTCAAAGTTAAAGGATCAATGTGTACATTAAAGTAAGGTACGTATTCTGAAAGAGTAAACAGATAATCAGGGTTACCATCAATGATATCAGGTCCATAATGGGGACAGGGGTAATAACTATGTGCCCAATAACTGTTGTTTGATGTGGGACAAAGCAAAAATTGGGAGCATCAATAGAACGTGTCTTTTCTCTGTATTTAAAAGTCTTAAAATTAGTTACCACATAAAATTCAACATCCAAATTATATTGCATTTTTACAGTAGACAGTCTCCATTTCTGTAGTTGTACTGGGCAGGTATAAGTCTGTTTGGAAATCCTTGTTGATAGGCGGTGAACCTCCTTCCAGTAAGACTGGTACAACTTGGATTTGTCTGGAGCAGATGTTGAGTCCTGGTATTCTGTGTCATTAGTGGTGATGTCATCGTCCATGGAAAAGGACCAATCAATACTGTCTGGGGAATAGCCACATACAGGTTTAATAACATCAAATACGTCACATTGACACAAATAAATATACCCTTTCTTCGCACAGCAGTCCGTGTGAGGCGTGACCCGTGCGTCCAGAAGAAGATGGGAAAACCAGTAGAGGAGGCAAGTCAAGGTGTTCTCGGTAGATGTCTTCATCAAGATGCCCAATGGAGTGAACGGATACTAGTTTATCAAATATAGCTGTAGTAGGATCAAAACATGGTAAAGAAATAGTAAAAGACATAAACATAGTATCCGTAATTGAACATTTCTTAGAAGTAAAACAAGGACCAGTATTTGGGTGCCTGGTCACAAAACCCAAATTTCGAGCAGTAGAAATAGGAATGGTTAAAGACTGTAGCATACACATGACAACACAGTTAGGGGATTTGCAATGGGGACAATACCATTTAGAGATATGTCTATCATGAATGATATCAGGGATTCTTCCAGATTCTAGATCATGGAAGAGATTGTTGATGGTAGTGATAATGTATGATCCATAGGCAGAACATAAGATTTCACGGGCAGTGTATTGCTTATCTGCTTCTTTATTGTTTTGTGCAACTAGGGTGTTAATCTTGTCTTTTGAATCTGAAAATGCCTTAGCAATGTCGTGCATATTGTATACAGTGTATCGCTCTTCCTGACTAAGGCCATCCATACCATGCAATAATGGGAGTATAATATCATTCACCAGACCAGTTTGAAACTTCTGTGAATGTGATTTGATAGCAGCAATGTTGGCTTTATTCCAGCTAGACATTGCTGTACCAAAAACACCAGTGATGGTGCCTGTGGCACCAGTGATATCAGATGTGTCATGGGTATTTCTTTTATGACTTTGATCATCTGTTTTAGTTTTTTTCCCTGAAATTGCCTCTATGTTCGGTGGTGTGTACCCCGGCAATAGGGTCTTGGTTACGAATCTGAAAAGCTGCTAAGCTATCAAGAAACAAAGTACTATAAAACGATGATTTATTAGTAGTATGAACATACCAAATTCTTTCATATTCCAGTAAGTTAAGTTAAACAAAACAGGTATATGCATAAATTGTAAATTGTTGACGTGAGTCAGGTAAAGCAGTGGCTGTGAGACCACTATGAGGACCAGGGGTTTGTTTTGGACATTCTAAAAGCTGTTTTTCAGGCAGGGGTAACATAGATAAATACATGGCAGCTGAGGCCATGTTGTGTACAGCACAACATTTCCTGGCAGAATCTTTAGACAAAGAATCACAATATGAGGGGTCAATTAAGGCAGTGATATTGTATAAATCAGAATGTCTAAGAGAGGTTTGGAGCAAGGACAAAGTACTATTTGGGGATACTTTTGCATTGGGCCATCCATGGAAAGTTCCCTTGGAGAGTTTGGCCACAGGGAGTATTTATCCTTGAGACTTGGTTTGCCACTCAATTTGTAAGGTAGATTTATCAGAAGCAACAACTGAGACAGTGAAGTAGGCATCTGAACCTTCCTGAACAGTAATCAAATTGTTGGGAATATTGATGGAGACTCCTTCTGGGGTAGTTGCAGGTGGATCAAGGTGAGGGAGGAGGTGCTTTGCCATGTCTTGGATGCAGGGGATAACTCCTGAGATGAGGAGAAAATGGAACAAGATAGCCATCTTGGCAGTGTATCTGAAAAGGAAGATCAAACATTAGCAGATCAGTACTATTCCATCCAACGGGGTGAGGAGAAGTAATTATACTCCTTTATACAGTTTCAGCTGGTTTGCATGTAACCATTTGTCAGTCAGTATGTTGTTTTGCATGAGTCTAACCTGATAGACTGCTAGACTGAGCTTGTTGACAATGGGATAGGGTCCTTCCCACTTATTGGAGAAGGAATGTGTGGGATATGCAAATCTGAGAACCATTACCTGATCCCCAACTTGCCAATCCACTTCTTGTGCGTGTTTGTCAAATTGGATTTTGGACTGTTGCTGGGCCTTGCCCATGCAGTTAGTAACATACAAATGAGTGTGTATGAGGTCTTATCTGAGTTTTTCCACATATTGGTCCACAGAGACATGATCTGCAGTGGGGGTGTGCAGGTCAAACAATAGGTGTTCAAGTAATCTCATGTTTCTACCAGTCATCACCTCAAAGGGTGGCAACTGGGTGGTGGCTGATGGTGTGCCCCTAATTACCACAAGGAGTAACATCAGTAGGGAAACCCAGTCCTTGGGATTGTCCTCAATGAATTTGGAAAGCATTTGCTTAATCCGTCTGTTGTCTCTCTCTACTGGACCTGAGGATTGTGGATGGTAAGGTATGTGTAACTTCTGATGAATTCCAAGGAGTTCAAGGGCTTCTTTCATCAACTCACCTGTAAAATTGGTTCCTTTGTCACAGTCTACCTTGAAAGGTAGGCCCCACCTACAGAAAATCTGTTCCACCAGGATTTTGGCAGTGGTTTTAGCAGTGCATGTCTTAGTGGGGAAAGTTTCAACACACTTAGAGAAAAGATCAGTTACCACAAGGGCTTATTTGTTGTTTCTGCTGGTATTGGTCAGGGGACCGATAAACTCGATCTGTATGGTATGCTATGGACCAGAATGCCTTTGTGGTAGTAGCTTGGCATTACGTTTGGTAGGGATGGGATTGTTTTGTGCACAAACAAGGCAGTTATCTATGTACTGTTTGACATCCTTGGTGATACCAGGCCACCAGGCAGTGGTCTTAAGCCTTTGGAGTGTGTTTTCCACTCCCTGGTGTCCACCAGTGGGGGTGTCATGTACTTGGTGCAGAAATTCAGACCTAAGATGACAAGGCACCAGCCACAATTTGGTGGGGGTGCCATCTGGTTGATACCAGATGAGCTTGTCTCATCAGGGGACAGGTGTAACTTACCTTCATGCCTTCAGTAGGGGTTGTGGGTAGGTAGATTCTTCTCAGTACCTTTGTCCAGGAATCTGAACACATCTTTGAGTTCAGAGTCAGCATGCTGGGCTTCTGACAAATCCAAGGGGGAAAAGGGTTCAGGTTTCTTCCTGACTGCTGTAATGTGTACGGCCACTCTGGCCTCTGGATGGTCCATCATCCAGGTATCCCTCCTCAGGCCCCTTCCTTTGCAAGGATGTCAGCAGTGTCATTGAAGGCATGATGGGGTCATGTATGGAGTGGGTCTTAACTTTGTGTACATAAAGTTTGTGTGCAAATTTCTGTGCCAGTGAATGAATGTATATTACCAGTCCCTTGTGTTTCAGTGGTGTGCCAACAGAAGAGGTAAAAGAGTTCTACTGCCAGAAAGGAAGAAATTCTGTAAAGTAACAACAAACCTAATTACAGTCTGTAAAAATGATGATATCCTTGGTTCCATGCTGGATGAACTTGAGGGTGCAGGCCACCATTGCCATCTCTGCATACTGCGATGATGCCACACTGTAATACTTAGAAATCTTAACAGTGTTACCAAAAGGGTAAATTACTAATATGCCCATTCCTGCTATCTGTTCTCCCTCATAATAGAAAGCTGATCCGTCTGTGAAGACACAACATAATGAGGTGTTCTCAAGTAGTTGTGGTGTAGCAGGAAGAAAATTACCTGGATCTGGTACATCAGGTGGCTGCAGTGTACAGGCATGGGGCTCTCCTTGGAAGAGGAGACCATGCGCCAGCATGGATGGCATTTTGGTTGGGTGGACCTTGATGTCTCTATCCTGGAGAAGGAGGGACCAGTGTATCAGTCTAGTATTGGAGACTGACCCATTCTTTACTCTGTCTGATAGTAAGAAGGTTGTTGGGGTGTGGTTTGTATTAATGATCAGGGGAGAGCACCCAATGATATACAGAAAGTGCTTGACAGCCTAGTAGGTGGCCAGAAGATTCCTTTCACAAAGGCTGTATTTCTGTTCCACTGGAGTCAAGAGCTATGATGCATATGCAATGGGTCTCAGGGTGCCATGGACCTTCTGGGCCAACACTGCAGACATAGCAATGTCAGAGGTGACACATTCCAGATGGAATGGCAAGGCTGGATTGGGGTTAACCAAAGCTGGAGCTGTGGGCAAGGCCTTTTTCAATGATGTCACAGCTTGTGTGTGAATGGGACCCCAAGTCCAGAGGACATCCTTTTTCAGTAGTTCGTACAGAGGGGCGGCCTTCTGAGCAAAATCACAAATAAAATTTCTAGAATAGTTACCATACCTAGAAACCTTCTAAGGGTGGCCACGCTGGTAGGCAGTGGCAGATCTTGCAGTCCTTGTATCTTCTTCTAGGTAGGGCTTTGGCCTTGGTCTGTTATCCTCAGGCTCAGAAAGAGTACCTTTTTCTGACATAGTTGTGCTTTTGCAGGGTTACATTTGAGGCCTGCCCTCTGGATGAGGGTCAGTAGTTTATGTAAGAGAGCCAGATGTTGTTCCTGTGTGGCTGTGGCCAACAACAGGTCATCCAAAAACTGCAAGAGACACTGGAGTGTGTAGAAATCCTCAGGGGCATCCATCATGTGCAAATGGAACAAGGAGGGGCTGTTGTGGAACCCCTGTGGTAAGCATGTCCATGTGTACTGCCTGCCTTCAAAGGTGAAGACAAACTTATATTGACTTTTGGGAGCCAATGGCAATGACCAGAAACCATTGTAGATGTCCAGAGCACTGAACCATTGTTGATCAGGGGTCAGTAGTCATAGCACATCTGGTGCTGATGCCACAGTTGGGGCACAACTGGGGGATGACCTGGTTTAGTCTCCTGTAGTCAATAGTAAGTCTCCAGGCACCTGTGGGTTTTTTCACAGGCCACACTGGGAAATTTGCAGTGGAAACACATGTCCTGATTACATCTTGCTTCAGGAGTGATTTAATTGTTTCCCTAAGAGAAGGCAAGGCCTCCAGTTGAAAGGAGTATTGTCATTGCCTCTCATGGGCTGGGCCTGTCACTTCAATGACAGTGTGCATCCTGCCACAGTCATGCTTGTTGGTGGCAAATGCCTCCATATGTCTTTGTAGAATGGGGAGGAGCTTTGGGAAAAGCTCATGGTTCTTAAACAAATCTATGACATCATACTGTTTGTTGTTCGCAGAGATTGTTGCAACCACATGTGAGTCAGGGATCATAATGGTGTGATATTGTCCCTGAATTTGTATCAGTAACATGTTTACTAGGTCTACCACACAACTGTGTGGTGCCAAAAAGTCAATTCCGATTATATTACGGTGATCATGCAGTACCATTAGCTGAAAGGTGTGATATGCCTTCAGGTGTCCCAGTGCCATGGGTAGTGGCAGGAAGCAGTATGCAGGTAACCTAGTTCTGTCCACCCTAGACATATTGGTCCTCCATCCGGTAGACCAAGGTGATGTGTCTGGGTTGTCATCCTGTAATGCAGACACAGCCGTGCCTGTATCCAGTAATACTGTCAGTAGGTGGCCCCCAACCTTGGCCTCTGTGCAGGGCCTTCCATTTGTATCCAAGACCAGCTTGTTTACAATATGGACTGGGGCCTGTAATTGTCAATCTGTACCAGTGGAAGCATGGGGGAGCTCCTGATAGAGGGCCTAGGCCTGGTTCCTTTGAACCAACTCACCATGCTGTACTGATGCTATATAGGGAGCCGCTTCCGGGTTCAGGCCTGTAAGAGCCTGACAGCCTGGACTTCCTGTGTCCCCATGGCCTGTGGAGGCCTGCTCTCCTGGTTGTATTGCAGCAAGGGCCCATACCGGAACAGCATCCGCTACGGAGCACACTTTCCCAAGGTGGTCTCGGAGGCTCTGATTCTCATTGGCTATTTCCCTATATGAAGGGCCTGGACTTTGTTGTTTACCCTTATTGTTCTTATGGTGTTTCTTATTTTTGTGGTAGTTCCGGTTCCCACCCCAGAATTGTTGTAGCTGCTGTTGGGCCTGCTGGGGGTGTTGGTTGTCTGTGGAGAGGGGCTGTTTCTCTTGGGCCTGCCCCTCCACTGTGTAGTGTGTTGTGGTCTCTGAAATGGCTTCCACGACAGCTACTTTCTTGGAACTGGAGCCTGAATCACGGATGTAGAGTTGATAGACTCTCTCTGTTTTCCGAAGAATATCGGCAAATCTCTCCATGTTGGGATAGGTGCTTGGCTCTACCTTTTCTCTTATTGCAGGGATCATGTTCCTAAGGAGCAAGGTCTTATATGCAGTGAGGTCCACATCTGCGGCTTCACCTGCAAGGTGCTTCCCTGCTCAGTAGGCCATCCAGAGCCTCTGGTGGAAAGTCGCTGGACTTTCTTTCACATTCTGTTTCACAGGGTATGTGTGCATCACCCCTACCACACCTGGGTTGTGTGTAGAGATGAGCTCAGGTGCTACTTCATCAAAGGTGGTGTGGCCATCCTGGCGGACGACATTGGGGAGTTTCGACCACAGGCCAGGATCAATGGTCTGGTGTAGGATCTGGACCTGGTAGTCTGCAGGGAGACTAAGCATTTCACATTTAGCATGCACCTTTTCTAAATGGCAACTGAGGTTGTCGGATGGGCTCATCCGACCAATACTGTCAGCTATTTGCTGAACAGAGTAGGCCATTTGTAGGGGATTATTGGGATGATCAAGCAGAGGTAGATTACCTCGGGTGTCCTCCAGGGCTGCCTGAGCTGTGGCTTCAGCCACAGTATGAACCATGCCCTCCTGAGTACCAGCCTTGTGTAGAAGATGCCTAATCTGGGTCTTGAGAACCCATTTGTTTTTCTCAGAGATGGGCATGGTGCCTAAGGCACTTTCAATCATTTTCTCTATCTCCTGCCTGTCTCCCACATTAATAATGGCTATCGGTGGTGCCGTCGGGACTAGGCCTGGGCCTGCTCCACCCCATTATGAGGGTCACCATGTTGGCATCGCCCGTGATGTGCGTCATGCAGTCGATGACATAGGGATGTGGTGTCACGTGACAGGGGTCCACCATGTTGTGGATAGTGGGGGGTGGTGTCTGGGTCATAGTAGGGGTGTGACTGGGCATTGTACTGAGAAATGTCATCATCTGACTCCTTCCCTTCAGATGACATCCACAAGACAGGAGCTAGGCCTCCCATCGCCTTGACGTGACCAGTCAACACCTCTCGCTGATGGTGCAGTTTGACCATTTTAGATTCACATTCCTCATGACTCACTTTTGCAACACTCTGATCCACATCATCCTGCATCTGCTTCTGTAACACTCTATACGTGGTGCTCAATTCGCGATTGTCCTTAGTAGTTACTACTAAGTCATTATGTACCTCGTTTATCTTGACCTGTAACTCTCCCAACTCCTCACGCATCTGATCATTCATTCTACTTAATACTGTAAGTCATTCATTTGCAAAGCCTGCCCCTTATCCTGTCTCAAACTTTCACACTCCAGCTTCAACATACAAAGTTCCTGCTCGCCTGCCTGAGCAGAATGATGCAAAAGGGAATTATTTTCATTTCACAAAGTTTGCAGCTCAGACTCCAAATCCTGCTCACGTCTCACACATTCACTTTCCTGCAATCCCATCTCCTGTGTAAGAGATGAGATTTGCAGTTCAAGGGTTGGAAACCTTGCTTTGGAGGCTTCCAGAGCAGCATAGAGAGCTGCGACCAACAGTCCTTTAGCTTCTCACTTTCTGGCTGTTTGTCGTCTCATCTCTGTGTACTGGGTTGAAATCCCCAGCACAGGGTTTTCGGATTGACTTGTGTCCCGAGCGAAGTCAGACCATCCTCCATGGGAGGCAAGGAAGTTCGAGACATCGAGTCTCAGTTCTGCACAGATATTTGATACAGTGGCCATTGTATGGGACAGAATGAAAAATCAAACTGTGAAAAGGCGCCGAGCTGTGTATCAACCTACAACAGGTGCACTTGTTCACAGTTGGGCTACTGTGCACTTGTAAGCTTGCAATTCAAAACTGCTGTGGGGTGGGTTGAGTAGGCATCGACCACATCCAGGTAGCAGCCAGATTTTGCAAGTGATTACAAAGTGGGTGAAAAACAGGAGCGGTGGTGCGGAAATGCACACCTGCTGTCACCATTGGGAAGGGGAAAGTTGTAGCAACAAGTAAAACTTTGCAAACCCCAAATATTGCCTGCATGCAGTCGTCAATTGTCAGGAGGTCTAAACCTCACTGTCAGGTTCTTGACAATAATGGGCATGCAAGGAATCACAAACACATTGCATAAGAGTAATAAAGCTTGTTTATTATTACCAAAAGGAAAATCACAGTTGCCCTAAGAAGTCCTACCAATAGGAACTGGGAGCCAATGCTAAGCGTTCTCTGTACCTCAAGGAATCTCCGTGTCTCCTGGGGTCTTCGAGGTAGAAGACGTAATGTCTTACATTATATACCTAAGATAATTACCATGGTTACTGTAAGACTGAAACATTTCTGGTTACAGAGATGAGCCCTATTGGCTAAATTAGAGGTGGCTCCACAGTCCAAGATAACATTATACAATTTTGTTATAGTCATCATTTTGTAGAAACAAAGAGGTACAGTTTGTACATAGCCGTGTAGTAATACAAATCATCTGAAGATGGTAATGCCGACTCATATATCATAATCATTACAAGGACACAGATGTCCTAACATCTTATAAGCAAGAAATACATGTGTATATTGGAAAGTAAAGTGTATACCAATAATGTGCATACATATCCTGACATCTACTCTTATACGATAGATGCCCTTAGGCTTATATGTTAGTATAATATATACCTAAATGCTAGCTGTCTGCAGTGTACTTCTGGGGGTACCAGTTAGGGTGCTGGAACCTTGTGTAACACAAGCATACCCACCCTTGGCTACCCATATCAACTTGTCATCAAAATCCAAAAGGCCCAGAAGGGCGGATTCAGACAATGATTACACAAGTAGGCCCTGACCCGTCTCAGCCAGCCAAACTTAGATGGCAAGGGATGTTAAAAAACACGATCTGTGATAAAGAATGAAAGAGGTGCTGGAGATTAGCTAATAAAGCCCACAAGGATCAGAGGAATCTTTTGATTCAAAACAAAATCCTGCATCTGTGGTACCGCACACCCACAGCTCTATATAAAATTGGGTTAGTACCCAAACACAAGTATTGGAGATGTGATACCACAGGTGTGAATTTGTAGCATGTACTTTGGGAGTGCCCACCCAGCCATCCTTTCTGGTTACAGGTAGTGAAAGCATGCTCAGAAATCCTACAGATTAACATAACCCCTTTCCCATCTCTTATACTACTAGGTATCCCCCCTCTGAGGTACATCTGAAAGGGGTACAGCTGCAGTGGCTCTTACAGGCCTCAGTGGAAGCCAAAAAATTAATACTCCTAAGGTGGAGATCTGCTGTTTCTCCTACCTTTGGGGAATGGTACAAAGCTATGGAGGGACTGGCAATTAATTCAAAGCTGTTGCACTTTTCCTTACAAACAAACCTCAAATACCAAATGTTGTGGGGTCCGTACCTACAATTTATTCTAAACCAGAGAACTAGAACCACCCCTGACTGGATGAAGGATCTCCTGAAGCCTCCATGACTTGGGCTTAGCAGCTCTATCCTCATAGTGGGTAGGGCAAGGAGCAAACTCAGGGTCTGTAACCCCCCCCAACCCCATACATAAGGACAACAGCACAATAGTACTAACCAAGAAAGGTATCCCCTTCCCGCTTCTCTGTCAGTCCCCTACTGTGGTAGGATTTTATCACTGCTCACTTATGAATGTTAGAAAACATACTGTGACTATAACTAAAGATTGTATAGTTCATGATTTACACAGGTAAAGATGTACACATGTCTGTAACTGAGTCTTTCCCACTTGTAATGCTGGTTTGTTTAGTTAAACACTGTAAACAAAAAGAAACAGAACTGAATGTATGTAAAGCTGCATATTTGTCAGCATCTCATGAAACTCAATAAAAATGATTAACTGCAAAAAAAAATGTTTTAAATTGATACAAGGCAACCAGTAATGCAAATATACCAGTTTAGTTTGCATGAAGAACTGTACGACATACACTACCATAGCATATACTATCTACTGTATGAATGATGGCATTAGAGAGACAGTATAGCCAAAAGAGTTAAAGCACCAAGCTGCAAACCTAAAGACCCTGAAGACCTAGGTTTGAAACCCACAACTGCCACTTCCATGCTGTTTGACCCTAGGCAAGTCACTTAACCTCCCTGTGATCCTGGCTCATGCCTGTAGCTCAGTGTGCCTTTCCTGGCCAAAAATCCTTAATGGACAACACTTGTCCTCCCAGCACCCCCTCCCCCCCTTCAGCCTAAAAAACGTCCCTTACCTCTATGTAATAATATCTCCTTTGATGTATCAGCCATAATATGAACATGGCAGGAGCAGCGCGGCACTATTTCACATGCTCAGCACAGCTCCATGATGCTCCACTGTATCACTTATATGGTGGAGCAGCGCAATGTCATGTGTAACCCCCAGGTGGCACTATCCCAAGGGCTACTACCCCTGCCTGCTTGACCACTGTCAGGTTGAGGGGCCTAGGTTCTATGGCGGGTGCCTCCACCCAGAGGTCAGGGTTTGTTGTGGTTAGACTAAATTGATCACAGCCCTCTGGGACACTGAGACCCCCTTTTACCCCTTCTAGTGGCTCGCACAATGCACAGAAGTTACAATCCCAATACCCCACATGTGCATACTGTTCGCTCATAAGGTACCACTTAACCTCGAGACTGATTCTGGTTCGTCTCTGAGGACCCCCTGTAAAACAAGGTTAATCAACGTACACAAACACAATGCAATACTTTTCCTACATATACAGACACCACAGACAGCATATAGTTCACTAACAACAAATCTGATTTATTAGAGGGGACAGTAATAAGGAGGGGGGCAATCAGGTTAATTGGAAGAATGAGATCACAGTACTGTGCACATTACAGGGTCTAGAGAGTCACACTCTGGGTACCCAGGATGGGGGGGCTAGCCAGGTCTGTTGTCCGGGGTTGGCCAGCAGGTGCAGATGGAAAAGGGCCCTGTGGAGGAAAATATGCGCAACACCCAATTGTAATCCGGAGCCGGATGGCTCAGTCCATGAAGAAATGGAACCACAAAAATTAGATGGCACACTTGCAATTTGATAAACCGATGGCATGGAGCTACCCTGATTTGTACTCACAAACTCAATGCCAACAACTGGCACAGATGGGGTTCTGGATTGCCAGACTCCTCACACAGCAGGAAGATGAAATTTACAAGTTGCCACACAGCTCGATCCAGCAACGGATTCAGTCCGCATACATGCATTTGGCTTTCAGTCTACACCGTACAGGGACAAGAGGACCCGTTTACCTGTCCTTCACAAGCACTCCACACATTTATATGTAAAGGAAATTACTATACCAGGCAGCTGCTTTCAGGTCCCGATCGCACTTACTGCTAACCCGGGAGTTCACACTGCAGCTTCACTTTCCTGACAGACCGAGTGCAATTAAGCCATTTCTCCAGTCTTCTACAGGGTGAGCCTGGTTCCCACTCGTTCAGCCTCTCTTCCTCTCGGTAGGTGCAGATTTAGTCCGAATCAAAGTGGCAACACATTGCCTGAGTTTAGGCCTCCCACGCGCTTCCCGCGTGAAAACTATGCAGCGCAGAAGCTCGGAGCTCCTTCTCTTGTCACAGTCACAATGAATCTGATCTGTCCAGGCACAAGGCAGGGCATTCCATCCGGGCGCCACCCAGTCTAATTGGTGGACTCAGTTGTCAATCACTCAAAACTCCCCCTGTTGGTGCAAATAGGTGCCAAGGTCCAGAACTTCACTTCCCAGAATTACTAGCTATATCTCCTATGGCAAGCCGGCTCCCAAGAGAGTCCTGATTCTGGTTGGTCCAAACAAACTCCATTTTAGAGGCCCCCTTGTACTGATTGGATCTATTCAGTAGTTCAGATCCAAAATGGAGGGGCAAAACACACAGAGACCCAGCTGCAAGAAAGGCAGGTTAGACAAACTACATCCTACTTAAGACTCTTACTAGTTTCAGGCAAACAGTTACATCTTTTGATAGGGCTCCCTCTGCGCGTAGAGCGACTGCAGAAATGGAGGGATTTGCTCAGTAGCCCAGGCGGGACTCAAGCATTAAATACACAGTACCTCCCATACAAACTAACGAAGTCTGCAAGCAGACAGCTCTTAAAGAGACAGCACCAGAGGCTCTAAAAGCACTCACAGATACACGGCTTAACGCCGAACACCATTTAGGCTAGGAGCACTCAGCCAGCTCCTGGAAGACCTTTGGGAACCCCCATTTGCAGTGGGGTTACACCCTTCCTGGCCTGAAAAAAGCTTGACGTCTGCGTCCAGTAGATATCCTTAAATCACTTTACGGCAGAACAGTTTAAACTTGCATCCCT
The DNA here is from genome assembly GCA_016271365.2 of Neoceratodus forsteri. NCBI lineage: Eukaryota > Metazoa > Chordata > Ceratodontiformes > Ceratodontidae > Neoceratodus > Neoceratodus forsteri. The sequence continues at coordinate 236,012,754 of CM028137.1, forward strand.
CTTAAGCAACAATCAGCATACTAAACCTTTGTCATATATACTTATACTGTATTATACATTCTACTACTAGTTATACAACATTACACATACAAACATTTTAACTCAGGTCATTACTTCCTGCACATGAAACCTGGATAGAGGGGGCCCTTCCCTATCAACTACCTTGGGGCTCGATGGGGCAGGGGCACCATACCTAGAGGGCAACACAAGTAACTTGGAGTTAGCACTGATGTTCAGTTTGGGCAATGAGCTAGGGGACACATACACTCCTTTATGGACAACATTGAGAGGCAAGTCCACAGGCCTCCCAAGGGAATCATAACTGAGGTGCACCACAGGCTTTACAGCTTGACCAGTCCTTCTAGGGGGAACTGTTACAGTCTCTGCACCCTGAGCCTCATTTTCAGCATTGTCCTCACTTGTCAGGGGAGTCTCCATTGGGGTAGAGAGGCTAGAACTTGGGGCACTGTCAGCTCCAGGAGTTACAATCTCTGAGTCCACAACACTTGGCTCACATGGAGAGCTTTCAGACACTGGCAGTGGACCATCAGGGCACTCAAAATACTCTTCTTGTTCTGGTATATCACCCGTCTGTTCCAGTTCATCATTTTCCTCCTCTGAAAGCGCAAACAGTTCAACCATACACAATGATTCCATATCATCTGACTTGATGCTTTGCACTTCACTTTCTGGGAGCATTGGCTCTAGGGACAAAGCTGGGCACTTAGATAGTCCAGAAGGCCCAGCTTCATCTCCAGGGTTGACTAGGGGATTGCCCCAAAACAGTTGACTCAGTTCATAAGAAGGGTAGTATTCAAAGCCACACTCATTTTCCTCTGACATGGACTCACAGTCATGTTCAATTGGGACTTGTGGAGGGGAACATGTTAATTCAACTTCTATGGGTGCAGGCTTTCTTGACTTTTTCTTAGCAGCAGCTCTAGTCACTGGTCCGGAGGGGGCATTTTCTAGGGGTTCAGACTCAATCAAGATCTGTCCAATAGGTAGTAAATGATTTCTATGCATGGTCTTCACATCTTTTGAGTTATTTTTGGGCCTTACTTTGTACACAGGCAGATCATTTAGTTTGCCTACCACAATGTGAGGAAGATGGTGCCACCTATCAGCAATCTTGTGTTTTCCATGCAGCCCCAGATTTCTTAGCAACACCTGATCTCCATCCTGGAGTTCCAGTGCTTTCACCTTTTTGTCATACCTTTCTTTCTTGGCCAGATTTCTTTTGGCAGCCATGGTTTGAGCCAGTTGGTACGCATGATTTAGCTGGGCCTTTAACTTTTGCACATACTATAAATAAGTGGCTGCTTGAACCCCATCAGGAGAAACTCCAAAGCAAACATCTACGAGTAGTCGGGCTTCTCTTCCAAACATCAGGTGATAGGGGGAGAAACCAGTGGCATCACTTTTAGTGCAGTTGTAGGCATGTACCAGTGTGCTAATTTGTTGGCTCCATCTGGGCTTGTCCTTTGGTTGAAGGGTGTCTAGCATATCTAGCAAAGTGCGGTTGAACTGTTCAGGCTGTGGGTCCCCCTGGGGGTGGTAAGGGGTGGTTCTGGACTTTCGCACTCCCCACAGAGAAAGCATCTCTTTAATCAGACGACTCTTAAAGTCCCTTCCTTGATCAGAATGGATTCTTTGTGGTGCCCCATAGTGAACAAAAAAGGTTTCTATAAGCACTTTGGCCACAGTAGAAGCCTTCTGGTCCTTGGTGGGGAAAGCTTGAGCATATCGGGTGAAATGGTCAGTGACCACTGGCACATTACTGTTATTTCTTTGATCTGGCTCCAAACTCAGAAAATCAATACAGACCAATTCCATGGGGGCACTGGTGATGATGTTAACAAGGGGGGGCAGCCCTTTGGGGCAAAGCTTTTCTCTGTAAGCAGCGACTACAAGTTCTAATGTGTTGTTCAACATCAGCCCCCATCTTAGGCCAACAAAATCTGGATCTCAGCAAATCAAGTGTTCTGTCTATGCCAAGGTGTCCCATGTGGTTGTGTAAGGACCTCAGCACCAGGTCTCGAAAGGCAGTAGGCAAAACTAACTGTTGCTTGTCCAGTTGGCCCCCTTTATCCATTGTCTCTCTATATAACAGTCCATTGATCAGTTTCAACTCTGGGCCTTCTTTATATAGCAATGCAGTTCTCAAGTCAGTGGAACGTAACCTTGACACATCTTTCCCTGCTTGAAGGGCTTCTAGAGCTGTTTTGATCATGGGGTCTCGGGATTGAGCCTGCTGAATACTGTCATTATTGAATTGGGGCAACGCACCAGTGTCCAAGGCAGAGAAGTGGCAATAAGCAGCTGGAATGCAATGTTCAGATGGTCCCAAACAATCCACCATACAGTCCACTGCATCCGTGGACATTTGTTCCTCCCTGTCAAACTTCTGACAGAGTGCTCGAATATCAGGTTCTGACAGTCTGACCCAGTTATTCGGGGGGGGGGGGGCAGGTCTCCGTGAGAGGACATCAGCATCTATGTGGTTCAGGCCTGCTCTGTATTCAACAGCGTAGTTGTATATAGATAATGCAGAGAGCCACCTATGGCCAGCGGCCTCCAACTTAGCTGAAGTCTGCACATAGGTCAAAGGATTATTGTCTGTTTTTACTAGTATCTTAGCCCCATACAAGTACTCGTGGAATTGGTCAACAATGGCCCACTTCAAAGCTAGGAACTCTAACTTGTGTACAGGATAGTTCTTTTCGGAAGGGGTCAGGCTTCTGCTGGCAAAAGCCACTGGTCTCAGGCCATTCTCATGCTCCTGATACAACACAGCCCCCAACCCTTGCAAGCTAGCATCAGTGTGCAGGACATAAGGTTTTGTTGGATCGGCATAAGCCAATACTGGAGCGTGGGTAAGTTGATATATGATCTCATGAAAAGCAGTCTCACAATCAGGAGTCCAGCGGGCCCCAAATACTTCACTTGGATGAAAATACACTCTTTCAGTCTCGAGGGACGCTGACTTTTTGTATCTTTTGTGGGTTGGGGGATACCCGTGAGTAAGGTTAAGTAAAGGGCAGATCACTCTTGAATAGTCCTTGATGAAACACCGATAATAACCACAGAAACCCAGGAATCTTTGCAGTTCTTTTAGATTTTTGGGCTGTGGCCAAGTAGTCAAGTCCTCAACTTTGCTCGGGTCGGTCTCTATCCCTTCAGTAGAAACTATGTGCCCCACATACTTTACTGATGTTTGAAAGAATTGACACTTATCAATGGACAGTTTTAGGCCAAAGTCTTCCAATCGGTCCAACACCTTGAATAACCTGCTGTCATGTTCCTCCAGTGAGCTGCCAAACACAATAAGATCATCTAGGTATACCAGGCACTCTAATAAGTTCATGTCCCCCACTGCACGCTCCATCAGTCGTTGGAAAGTGGCTGGGGCACCTGAAATCCCTTGAGGCATCCTCATGAATTCATAGAAGCCAAAGGGACAGATAAAGGCTGTCTTCTCATGGTCTTCTGGGGCCATCGGGATCTGATAGTACCCACTGCGAAGATCCAGCACAGAGAACCACTTGCTACCGTTCAGGCCGTCCAAAGCATTTTGAATGCATGGCATTGTATACTGATCAGGGATAGTCCGCCGGTTTAAGGTGCGATAATTGATGCACATCCTCACAGTCCCATTCTTTTTTCTCACTACCACAATGGGAGAAGCATATGAGCTTCGGGATTCTTGTATTACACCAGCAGCCAACATGTCTTGCAAATGTCGTCTCACATCGTCTATGTCAGCCGGGGCCAGGCGTGGAAACCTCTTATGAAATGGCCTATCATCTTACAGTCGGATATGGTGCTTCGGCCCCCTGCACACAGCCCACATCCCACTCTTTTAAAGAAAACACCTGATCCCTTTGGGCAAGCTTCTTACTGAGCCTCACTTTTCATTCTGTTGGCAATGGGGAGTCACTGAAATCGAACAAGTCAGGTGTTACTCTATCACTTTTTCCCGAACTCTTGTTACTTGGTAGCACAGCAGTATCTGCACTGTGCACAGTAGCCAGGGTGCAACCTCGGTTTGCTCGGATCTCCCGGTCAGACACATTGCGAACTTGAACCATCACTCTTCTGGCAAAAGCATGGGCTCTAGCAGGCAGAATACTTGGCTTGACCAGCAGCCCCTCAGGCAATTTTCCATCTCCTGGTGTGTCCAGCATTAATATTTTGTTCTTGACATCCTTTTTTATGCAGACCTCCCCTTGTAGGACACATTGGGCATTTGGTGCCAAAAGCAGAGATTCAGGATCCTTCTTCCAGACAACACCAACCAGTTCCTCTGGTTCCCTTCTGTCAGCATCTCTCTGTGCCTCATAGGCCTTTTTAATCAAGGCCGGAATTCTTAGGGCTCTACCAGTCCGGGACCCTTGTTTTTCATAACACAACTGTGCCAGTCGCCCAAACATATGTACATTAGTTCCAATCAACAATGGGATCCCATCATACAGTCCAGTAGGGGGACACACTAAGGTTAGGGTCTCAACTTGCTCTGCCACTCCAGCCACAGAAGTGGTAAAGAACAACCAAATTCGGATACAGCCAGAGTAGGGGTAGGCCTTCTCACTCAAGCCCCACACATGTAGCCCTTCCAGGGGTTGCAGAGGTACATTAGACAAACGCTACTGATACCAGTCCTGGAACATGATTGTCACTTGGGAGCCACTGTCTAGTACAGCTCTGGTAGATACCCCATTCACTTTCACAGTAGTCTCCATAGAGGGACCCACCACCTCGGACCATTCAGGGGGCATTACTTGGGATGTCGCTCGGGCATTGGATCTGGTGGCACAACTTTTCTGGGTGGCTCGCCCTGGTGACCGGGCACAGGTTTTGTGATGCCAGGCCACTAACTTGCTGGTAACTTTCCTCAAGTTCTCTGGCAGCCAACAATCAGAGTGAAAGTGTCCATCCTCTCCACAACGGTAGCAGAACTTAGTGTCTCTGTTGTCCTTGGAGGGAGGGGGATCTCTTATCTGGTGGGGCATCTCGGGGGCTCTACATGGCTCTTCTTGAACTGGGTGTTTACCCCGTTGGATCCCTGTTTCTACACTTCTATGGGGGGTGAGAGCAGCCCTTTGCAGCTCCCTCACCATCTCTCTTAAGTCCTTAATTTCTGCTCTCAGATTGCTCTCAATCTGGGTGTCAGGGGAAACAACATGCACTCCCACTCCACTTTTAGGCTCAGTGGGAGCTTGATACAGATCCAATTCCCGGTAGGTCTCAGTCAATCCCTTAATCAACTCTCTCAGCTTTTGAGTCTCATCTGGCTCACTCTTCTCAGGGGTCTGACAAGGGTTCACAGCCCCAGCATAGGGTTCCCATCCCTCTTCATCAGTTTCAGTTTCACGGATCTCTCTCATCAATTGACAATACTCGAGAGAGTTGGCCCTCCTGTCTTGTAATTTGAGTTTCAGCAATATTACACTTGAAAATCTTGCTGACTTCAGTATATGGTCTAATCAGACCTGGTTTAGCGCTTGGGCAGACACTCCCCCTTTTCAGTGGGCCTTTTGCAAAGCCCTCTCCATTCTAGTAACAAAAGTAGACAATTTCTCATTTCTCCACTGTTTAGCTGACTTGAACTTCCATAATAGATCATCTCCGGTTTTGGTGCTGCCAAATACCCCCTCTAATGCGGAAAGATATTCTGCTGCAGTGGGCTCCAGACTAGTGGCCCGTAGGAATCGAATGGCTTTCAGTGCAGGGCCCCTCAAGCTTTCCATCAACTGTTTCCTCTTTTCCCCCTCAGAGCACTGCCCTCTTGCACTAAAGGGGTAGCATAGTCCATCCAGGTCTCTAAATCATCTTCCCCTGAATGCACTGGAACAGTAGTGGAGAAGAGTCTCAATCTCCGATAGGAATCTAGCTGGGGGAATAACCATAGGGGGTGGGGCTAGTATGGAGCTCTTAGAGGACCCAGGAGATGTACCTGGGGATGGCAGGGGAGTGTGGTTGCCCAAGATGTCTAATACCTTTACCAGTTCCTGAGCGGTTCTCTCTTCCGCTGCTAACAGTTTGAACAGTTTTTCCTTAAAACTAATAGTCTTATGGGACTCACCCGGGGTGGCCAAACCACTACGTGTGTGAATAACCCTCCATCCCTTCTGGGCACCTTCGGGCAAAATCATGGGGGGCACCCTCTCAGGGTCTGTCGGAATACTGCATGAAAGCAGCACTTGCAGGGTTTGTTCGAGCAAGTCAGCATATCACCCTTTTACTTCCACCTTGCCCATACATTTGACACGTTCTACAGTAGAGACAATGCCAACGCTTTTAATCCCTAAGGGGACATCCAGCAATAAAACAGCCTTTTGGGAGTCCATTTCCTCAGCTTCTCACCACCCCATCAATTTGTGTACCATCATCTTTAGGGGGTCGAGTTTTAACTTGGGCGTTGTACCTCCCTCAATCTTCTCCTTTAAGTTAGACATAATGGGGTATTTCCTTCACTCGGCCACTAGAGGACACTAATCCCAGTGGTGCCTCCAAGATGTAACCCCCAGGTGGCACTATCCCAAGGGCTACTACCCCTGCCTGCTTGACCACTGTCAGGTTGAGGGGCCTGGGTTCTATGGTGGGTGCCTCCACCCAGAGGTCAGGGTTTGTTGTGGTTAGACTAAATTGATCACAGCCCTCTGGGACACTGAGACCCCTCTTTACCCCTTCTAGTGGCTCACACAATGCACAGAAGTTACAATCCCAATACCCCACATGTACACACTGTTTGCTCATAAGGTACCACTTACCCTCGAGACTGATTCTGGTTCGTCTCTGAGGACCCCCTGTAAAACAAGGTTAATCAACGTACACAAACACAATGCAATACTTTTCCTACATGTACAGATACCACAGACAGCATATAGTTCACTAACAACACATCTGATTTATTAGAGGGGGCAGTAACAAAGAGGGGGGCAATCAGGTTAATTGGTAGAATGAGATCACAGTACTGTGCACATTACAGGGTCTAGAGAGTCAGACTCTGGGTACCCAGGATGGGGGGCTAGCCAGGTCCGTTTCCCAGGGTTGGCTGGCAGGTGCAGATGGAAAAGGGCCCTGTGGAGGAAAATATGCACAACACCCAATTGTAATCTGGAGCCGGATGGCTCAGTCCATGAAGAAATGGAACCACAAAAATTAGATGGCACACTTGCAATTTGATAAACTGATGGCAGGGAGCTACCCGGATTTGTACTCACAAACTCGATGCAGACAACTGGCACAGATTCGGTTCTGGATTGCCAGACTCCCTCACACAGCAGGGAGAGAAATTCTACAAGCCAGGCACACAGCTTCGATCAGCAACGGATTCAGTCTGCATACATGCATTTGGCTTTCAGTCTACACCACACAGGGACAAGAGGACCTGTTTAGCTGTCCTTCACAAGCACTCCACACATTTATATGTAAAGGAAATTACTATGCCAGGCAGCTGCTTTCAGGTCCCGATCGCACTTACTGCTAACCCGGGAGTTCACACTGCAGCTTCGCTTTCCTGACAAGCCAAGCGCGATTCAGCAGTTTCTCCAGTCTTCTACAGGGTGAGCCTGGTTCCCACTCGTTCAGCCTCTCTTCCTCTTGGTAGGCGTGGATTTAGTCCGAATCAAAGTGGCAATGCACCGCCCGAGTGTAGGCCTCCCAAGCGCTTCCTGCGTGAAAACTATGCAGCGCAGAAGCTCGGAGCTCCTTCTCTTGTCACAGTCACAACGGATCTGATCTGTCCAGACACAAGGCAGGGCATTCCATTCAGGCGCCACCCAGTCCAATTGGCGGACTCAGTTGTCAATCACTCAAAACTCCCCCGTTGGTGCAAATAGGTGCCAAGGTCCAGAACTTCACTTCCCAGAATTACTAGCTATATCTCCTATGGCAAGCCGGCTCCCAAGAGAGTCCTGATTCTGGTTGGTCCAAACAAACTCTGTTTTAGAGGTCCCCTTTTAGTGATTGGATCTATTCAGTAGTTCAGATCCAAAATGGAGGGGCAAAACACTCAGAGTCCCAGCTTCAAGAAAGGCACGTTAGACAAACTACATCCTACTTAAGACTCTTACTAGTTTCAGGCAAACAGTTACATCTTTTGATAGGGCTCTCTCTGCGCATAGAGCGACTGCAGAAATGGAGCGATTTGCTCAGTAGCTCAGGTGGGACTCGAGCATTAAATACACAGTACCTCCCATACAAACTAACGAAGTCTGCGAGCAGACAACTCTTAAAGAGACAGCACCAGAGGCTCTAAAAGCACTCACAGATACATGGCTTAAACACCAAACACCATTCAGGCTAGGAGCACTCAGCCAGCTCCTGGAAGACCTTTGAGAACCCCCATTTGCAGGGGGGGTTACACATGCAAAATGGTGTTGTGCTGCTGCAACCATGTGTACATTATGGCTCATACATTGGAAGAGATATAATTGTGTATAGGTAATGAAAATATTTTTTTTTTAGGCTGAAAAACCTAATTGGGGGGGTTGTGGTTTGGAAGGTAGTGTTGCTGGGAGGAAAAGTGTTGTCCTTTAAAGAAAGTCAGACCTTATAATACCATGGTATGTTTTTAACAGTGCTGCTTGAGATACAATGGATACAGTGTCTAGAAATAGCTATGAATTGGAGTTGACATTTAGTGCCTACTTGGGTGATAAAAAGAATACTTACTGTAGCAGCATTAGCATGGGGAAAATAAGAAGAGAACAAGACAGTATGTCCATGAACTTGTTTTCCCTCTGCAACAAAGCCAAAACAAAGAACAAAGGCAGCAAAAAAATCTGTGAGCATCTGCTAACGTATAATTAGAAAGTGCTGACTGGGAGATGTTTACAAAGACTGAAAGTGAGAGTATATTGCATTCAATTACATTACATAAACTGCTGAAGAAGTTTAAAGGCCAATGATTTTACATTTGCAGTGCAGACACTGTTATGTAGCCATTTTGTTTCAGCCTGACTAGTATTACTAAGCTAGAATCTTAAAGGTGACCAGCAAAGCTTTTGCTTTGATGTAACTGCCCCTATGTAGTGTCAACATTGCTAAAACATGTTACGAAGTCACGGTTTCATTTTAAAATCAATGAAGTCCTTTTTTTAATTTTGCATTTTGAATCCTCACTCATATTGCATACGTGGCCATGAGCACGCTTTAACTCGAGTCAGTGGTCTTCGTGGTATGCTAATGAACTCCATGTCACTTCCACCACTATAACTGTAGCGGGGCCCAGAACAATTTACCTGCTATAGAAAATGATATGCACTTGTGACAGCATAGTTCATGCTCACTGTGTTGTGTCTCCTTTTTCTTTATATTTATTTATTTATTGAATTTTGTTGTCCCGGTAAGCCCACTGGGCCTAGAAGTCCCTTTTTCAGGGGCGACTGGGGGGGGATGGGGGATACAGATGGTAAGCAACTGAAATTGAACCAGATTGAACTGTTGGTGGTATTTTTAGTGAATGGGAGAAATTTGGCCAGGACACCGGGGAAATTCCCCTACTCTTTTTCGATAAGTACCATGGGATCTTTAACATCCACCTGAACTACCACCAATCCAGGCAGATGGGACCTCGGTTTAACGTCTCATCTGAAAGACGGCACCTCAGAAGTGCAGCACCCCCCTCATGCTGCACTACAGTGTCAGTATTGGGATATTTAACCCAAGTGCCAGATGTGGGAACTGAACCCACAGCCCTCTGATCTCCCGGCCTCAGAGGCGAGTGTGCTACCTACTGACACTGACTATTTAATTTTTTTTTATTGAAGAGAAACTAATAAAAACATGCAGTACAGCATTCACATAAAAATTAAGTTCTACAGTATCTAATGTAGCCCAGGCACCGTATGCCAGTGGGCTACCCTCCCCTTGCCTGCTGTCCCTGGTACAGGTTAAGGGGCCTGGATCCTGCTATGGGGACAGTTGGGAGTTCATTCACAAAGATAAAGATAATAGCGCTGTGCCTCCTCCCAGAATGAATTATAAGTGGACCAGGTATCCGCTTTGTACAGCCCCCTGGGATACTGCATCTACCCACCTCCCTAACCAACCACTCTGCACACTGTATACCCAATAATCTTGAGCCACCATAAACCATGAATTTCAGCAATAGGAAATGTATTGAACCTTACTAACAAAGCAGTTCCAACAAACAAACTAACAGCTTTATTTGGGGGTAAGGACTAGGGAAGGGATACCGGGACAAAGGGTGGCTGTGAAAGGAAGAACGGTTAGTAAAATATTTAGTAACAATAACTTTTGGGCCCACAGGCCAAGCCCACCCCTACTGGTACCAATGTTCCCCAAATTGTCTTTAGGGGTACCCACTAGGTGCAGGCCTGGTCGGTGCCACAGGTTGGCTGGCTGTTGGGGCTCTGAAATATTTGCAATGATTTGTGTTTAAGAACAAAAAACAGATTTCCCTTTTCCCTCTCCAGGAACCAGGTCCTGGGTACTCAGTGTTTGTTGATCCCAATAACCTTGAGTATGGAGCTCCTTGTTCAATGCAGCATAGAGCAAAAGAAAGCCGACCTTGGTTCCTCTGACAGGGTGGAACTTGCTCGAGGATCTTGCAGCTGGTCACCTTGACTGTAGTTCTGGCTGCTTGTCACCTTCAGCCACTTCTGGCCCATTGCAGAGCTCTGTGGCAGGACAGCACCAGCCCCAGAAGGCCCAGACCAGGGAGTGGCTCCCCAGCCTGGCTCACCCAATAGATCCTAGGTGCCCTAGCACCCCAGCAAGTGCCGGTGACCTCCTGAGACAGTGAGTCCCACTTGGAAGGGGTTAGCAGATTCCCTTTTTGGCTCTGGGTGAGAACTCCCAAATGGTGGGGGTCCTCCTGAAGTCCCTGCACTGACTTCGAAACAATAAGAGTCCACAGCAGTTAGCCGAATAAAGTCCAGTGCCAGCTGGAGTGGGTGCTAGCCCTAGTTTCAAGAAGTGCAGGTGCAATCGAACTGGGGAATCCAAGAACAACAAGCCCCTGCACACCAGTCTGCACTTTCCAGTTAAACAATGTCCACAATCTTTTCTTCAGCTGTAGCTAGAACACAGCTCTCATCCACTTTAACCAGTTCACTCAGGACATGTACAGCAACTGGTTAGCACCCCGATGTCCAGAGATGCTTTGTCTCTTCCAATTTACAATTGCAGTCCCACACAAGCAAACGAACTCTCAGCAGCAACTATATCACTCAAATAATCTGCACAGTCCTCTCAGCCAATTCAGTCTACTAGTGCAGGGTTTCTGCAGCATCTAGTTTCTCCCAGCAATAATAAGTAACTTCTCAGTACCTGGGGAATCAGGATCACAGTTCAGTCTCTCTCTCTCTCTTTCTTTCTTTCTCTTTCTCTCTTTCTCTCTCTCTTTCTCTCTCTTCTCTCTCTCTCTCTCTCTCTCTCTCTTTCTCTATTTCTCCCTTTCTCCCCTTCTCCCTTCCTTCCTTCCTTCCTTCTTTCTTTCTTTCTTTCTTTCTTTCTTTCTTTCTTTCTTTCTTTCTTTCTTTCTTTCCCCTTCTCAATCCAATTCTGCAAACAGCAATCTCCAAATAGGGCCTGGGAAAGGCCCCTGAAGTCGAAAGTCCACGCCTGGGAACAGACTGAAGAAATCCCAGAAAGTTCACACAGTATCAGCCGAGAATTCAGGGTTCTGATTGGCTGATGGAGCCTATCAATAATCTATAACCATAGTGATCAATATTTCCTGCTGGCTCATTGGGGCATAATCTAGGCACCTGAATGAGTCCCCTCCTTTTCCCAGTAGTCCCTCTGAGTCAGTTTTAGGTGCCTAGATCACTGACTGGCTGTTAGATAAAGGTCAAGTGTCATAAAGATGGCAGCTCCCATTTAGCTATATGGAGTCTCATACAGTTTAGTGCAGTTCCTCAGACTTCAAGGTCTGGCGCAGCTCCACACAACACTTTATTTATTCAATGACCCCACCGACCTGTAGCCCCATCTGTGCTCTTCCAAACAAACCCCATACCATTATGCCAGCCCCAGCAGTTCAGCTGTCACTAGCACCAAAACTCTGTCCCCCTAGGCGGCAGGCAGCAACCTCATTAATATTCATAGGAGGTGCTCAATAATATTCATAACCCCCGAGTGCCCCCTCAGTTAAACTTTATTTTAAAAAGTATTACTGGGCCTCTGCCCAGTCCCCTAAGGTCTCCAGTCCCCAACCAAGGAAACAAGGAGACTGAGACCATGGGAAGAGCCTCCGGTGGACTGCAAATGGTGGTTACAAACCTCAAAAGGCACTCCTAGGTGCATGTACAAGTGCCAGCCCAACAACAGCATGCTGGCAGCTCGTGCCCAAGGATTCAAGCCTGAACCTGGCTAAATATATACACCGGGCCACTCAGAGAACTTGATGGGAATTGAGGGGACATCAGAAGGCACCAGGAGATGGGGAAAACAGGCAATCTAAGGTAAGCCCCCAAAGGGGGGGTTACACTAACATTTCTCTGTAATGCCAAATGGAGATGTACCAAGAGTATAGAACCCCATTCTGTGACAGCATATGGGAGCCATTGGTATCTTTGAGGTCTGATGTCACAAAGCGATATTCAGATTGCCGCTATCTCAGTGAAACAGTACTTGCAGAATGCTGCTTTTACAAATATAAGCACTCAAGAATTTGAAATGAAAAACAAACAAGAAAAAGGAAAAAACAAGTAAGAACCAAGACAATGGAATAGCAGTAGCCTATATTAAAATGATGTGGGGGAGGCAGCAACAGCCCAGCCAAACAATCCAACAACAACTGGCAATCCAGGATGGCTTCCTTGCCTAGAGGGTAATGGAGCAAATGAGGGAGGGGAATATACTAGACCTGGTACTGGAAGATGGGGAACAGGTCAGGGATGTAAGGGTGGAGGAACCTCTGGCAAGCAGTGACCACCACACAGTGTGGTTCTCAATCAATCTGGGTAGGGAAGTAGCCAGTACAAAAACTAGGGTCTTGGACTTCAAAAGGGACGACTTTGGCAGGATGGGACACATACTAGAAAGTCATATGGCAATCATCCGCCCAGAAATGGACACGGAACAAAAATGGGCAGTCATCACAGAAGCAACAAGCCTTTGTGTAAAACAAATCAATAAAACACAACGAAGGAAAAAAACGTTATGGTTCTCAAAAGAGGTGGCAGGGAAGGTTAAGGAGAAAAGGACAGCATTCAGGAAATATAAGGAAACACAGAAGGAGCAGGACAGAGAACTTTATCAGTTAAAGCAGAAAGAGGCTGGGAAGGCAGTCAGAATAGCAAAGGCCCAAACCGAGGAAAGGATAGCCAATTCTGTTAAGAAGGGGGATAAGACCTTTTATAGGTACATTAGGAGGCGAAGAAAGACCAAAGGAGGGATATTGAAGCTTAATAAAGGGGAGGGAATGTGGGTAGAGGGTGACAGTGAAAAAGCAGGGATACTGAATGAATATTTCTGCTCAGTATTCACAAAGGAAGAGGAGGGGGAGTTACCTAAACCAAAGAAGAGAAACACTCTGAAGACGGGGCTCGATAACAGTCCATTTACAGAAGAAAGGGTTCTGAAAGAACTAATAAAATTGAAGGTGGACAAAGCAATTGGGCCTGATGGGGTTCACTCAAGAATTCTAAAAGAACTAAGGGTAGAACTAGTGACACCGCTGACTCACTCTGTTTAACAAATCATGGGAGGATGGGTGGTACCCGAGGACTGGAGGAGGGCAGATGTGATTCCTCTTCACAAAAGTGGGAGCAAGACAGAGGCAGGAAACTACAGACCAGTTAGTTTGACCTCAGTGGTAGGGAAATGATGGAATCACTTCTGAAAGAAAGAATTGTTGAGTACCTAGAGGCCAGTGGGCTGGGACCCAAGGCAGCATGGATTCACGATGGGAAGGTCGTGTCAGGCTAATCTAATAGATTTCTTTGACTGGGTTACCAAAGTAGTAGACCAGGGAGGGGCTGTGACATGGCCTACCTAGATTTTAGCAAGGCATTTGATACAGTCCCACACAAAAGATTAATACACAAGATAGCCAGCCTTGGAGTGGGTCCCAAGGTGGTAGCCTGGATAAAAAATTGGCTAGACAACAGGACTCAAAGGGTAGTAGTAAATGGAGTACCAGTGACGAAAGGAGGGTTACTAGCGGGGTACCACAGGGTTCAGTACTGGGACCGGTCCTTTTTAATGTCTTTATAAGAGACATTGCAGAGGAACTGGAAGGAAAAGTATGTCTCTTTGCAGATGACACAAAGATCTGCAACAGGGTTGATACACAAGATGGAGTGGAAAGGATGAGAAGGGACTTGGCAAGGTTGGAGGAATGGTCAAATGTATGGCAGCTCAGATTCAATGCAAAGAAGTGCAAGGTAATGCACATGGGGAACAAAACCCTGGGGAAGTATACATTGGGGGGTGAGATACTGACAACAGTAAAATAGAAAGGGACCTGGGGTAATTATACAGATGACCCAAAGGCGGCAAGCAATGTGAGAAGGCAGTAAGGAAGGCTGGATACTGGGATGTATAGGAAGAGGCATCAATAGTAGAAAACAGGAAGTTGTTATCCCTCTGTACAGACAGTTCGTGAGACCCCATCTGAGTACTGTGTGCAGTTCTGGAGACCCCATCTCCGAAAGACATAGACAGAGGGAGGCTGTCCAGAGGAGGGTAACTAAAATGGTGCAGGGTCTGCACCAGAAGACATATGAAGAAAGACTAAAGGAGCTTAATATGTATACCCTTGAGGAAAGAAGGGAGAGAGGGACATGATAGAAACTTCATACCTCAAGGAATTAACAAAGTCCAAGAGGGTAGCATCTTCCAGAAAAAGAGATGTGCAAGAACAAGGGGCACAATTTGAAGATAGAAGGGGATGGCTCAGAGGTAATGTGAGGAAGTATTTTTTCACTGAGAGGGTTGTGGATGCATGGAACAGCCTCCCTGAAGAGGTCGTGGGGTCAAGAACAGTGGGGGACTTCAAGAATGCATGGGACAGGCATAGGGAAGTCCTAGTGGGGG
The DNA here is from genome assembly GCA_016271365.2 of Neoceratodus forsteri. Lineage (NCBI taxonomy): Eukaryota > Metazoa > Chordata > Ceratodontiformes > Ceratodontidae > Neoceratodus > Neoceratodus forsteri. The sequence goes on from CM028137.1 coordinate 236,027,769, forward strand.
GTAGGAGGAATTTAGCTGTTGGTTAACTAGGATCTGCAGCTTATCTGTTAGGTAGGAAAATGGGCAGACTAGGTGGGCCAAGCAGTCCTTATCTGCCGTCAAATTCTATGTTTCTATGTTTATCAAGGCAGGACTGGTTGAAGCCACTAAAACTTGTGTCAAGAGCCAGAGCAAGAAAGTCAGGACCAAGAAACCAAGTTGGATGAGTAGAGAGGTGGTGAAGAAGGTGAGGGGAAAAGACAAATGCATTTTGGACCTACAAGAACTCCAATGGGGCAGAAGACAAAGAAGAATATGTGAAGAAATCCAGAGAAGTGAGCAGAGTGGTAAGAGCAGTAAAGGCGGCTAGGTAACGGAGGTTAATGCAGGGGATCAAAGAAGGAGAAAAGGATTTCTTCAGATATATTGGACAGAAGAGGAAGAGCAAGGATCAAATTGTTAGGCTCAGGAGGGGAAGTGGGTGGGTAGAAAAGGGGGCCGAGCAGGCAGAAGTACATAATGAATACATCTGTTCAGTTTTCACCAAGGAGATAGATAGGCCCATACCTGAGAGGAAGGGCGAGGTGGGAGAGGATGGGGAGAAGCAACCATGGATGGGGAAATCATGGTGGAAAAGGTGAGGGAGAGCCTGAAGTCCCTGAAGGTGGACAAGGCACCTGGCCCAGGGTGCTGAGAGAGTTGGCAGAGGTCCTGGCAGGATCATTGGTGGAACTGTTCAATACCTCTCTGAACTCAGGGTGTGTACCCAGGGACTGGAAGGAAGCACATGTGGTACCTCTTCATAAGAGTGGGACCACGGACGAACCGGAGAACTACAGACTCGTGAGCCTTACTGCAATTGTGGAAAAACTGATGGGGACAATCCTAAAGGAAAGACTGGTGCAATTTCTTGAGGATAACAATCTCCAGGACAGCAGGCATCACTGGTTTGTCTTGGGCAGATCCTGCCAGATGAACTTGGTTGATTTTTATGACTGGGTTACGAGGGCACTGGACAGGGGACATGCGGTGGATGTACTTTATCTGGATTTCAGCAAGGCCTTTGACTTGGTGCCACATGGTATACTGACCTGCAAGTTGAAGAGTCTGGGAGCTGGGAGGAAACTGGTCAGATGGGTCGAGAACTGGCTGCAGGGTAGACAGAAGAAGGTAGTAGTCGGGAGGGGGGGAGGAATCTGAACCCAGGGCAGTAACAAGTGGTGTACCACAGGGCTCGGTGCTGGGTCTGTTTCTGTTTAACAATTTTATAGCTGACATTGCAGTAGGGATTAAGAGCAAGATCAGCCTCTTCGCAGTTGACACAAAGATTTGTGTCGAGGTAGATGGGGGAGGGGCAAAAGTACTTCAGGAGGATTTGGCAAAACTGGAAGAATGGTCTCACACTTGGCAGCTTAGTTTCAATGCCAAGAAGTGCAAAGCAATTCATTTAGGAGGTAATAACCCAGGACACAATTACAGGCTGAAGGGTGTCCCGATAACAAAATACAAGGAGGAGAAAGATCTGGGAGCGCTGGTAACTTGGGGAATGAACCACTCTGCTCAGTGCAGGAAGGCAGCAGCGAAGGCAAACAGGATGTTAAGGTACATAGCAAGGGGGATAACATCTAGGAGTGGGGAGGTCGTCTTGCCCCATACAGGTCCCTGGTGAGACCACACCTAGAGTACTGCATGCAATTCTGGTGCCCATATTTGAAAAGGGACACCACACTAATGGATGGGGTACAGCACAGGGCAAAAAAAATTATCCTGGGGTTGGGGGACAGACCATATGAGTAGAGACTGAGAGAGCTCAATATGTATACCCTGAAGGAAAGAATGGAGAGAGGGGATATGATTGAGACCTTCAAGTACCTGAAGGGTTTGAACAGAGTAGGCACCAGGTGTATGTTCAATCTGAAGGGTGGAAAGAAAACCAGGGGACACTCTATGAAGTTGGAAGGGGGCAGGTTCAAGAGGGAACTGAGGAGGCACTATTTCACAATAAGGGTGGTGGCAGGGTGGAACGCTGTGCCAGAGGAAGTCGATCGCTGCAGAGTGTTAGGAGCCTCACATGGGAGTGACAGATACAAACCAGGAGGGGTGGGAGATGGGGGGCATATGAAGGAAGTGGGGCAGCTGCAGTCTAATGAGCTGAAGTGCTGCACACTCAAGCAGACTAGATAGACCAAATGGCCTGTATCTACTGGCAGTTTCGTATGTTCATAAGGTAAATAGGGGAAAGACCCATCCAAAATGCTGCTTGTGTCACAGTTGGGAGGTTACAGGAGAAGCACAGTGTCTGCTTCCAAACAGTAAGAAAGCCAATGGGTTCATCTCTCACTACTCTGCTCTTCCCTGGAATGACATTTTCTCCATGTGGTAGAGTTCATGAACCTGTTGTCTCCATTCCTTAATAGTAAAGCTACCAACAGTCTCTATTTTCCCAGGACAGTCCCAATTTATGACTGCTAATCCGTGAGTGACAGTTATTTCAGCACCACTGTGGCGCTGCTCGAGCTGGACAGCAGTTTGCAACTTCAACCCCAGCGCCTGTGTTGCACCACAAGCATGTCCGTGGGAGCACAGTAAAGCGTGTTCCTTCCTCTTAGGTTAGACTGGGTAGTGGTGTAAACAAGTGCATGTGGACGTTTTCCTGCCTGCAGCTGAGAGGGACTTCAGACAGAAGAGACCGGCAGCAGTGAACTAAGGTACCCGAACCTGATTAGCTGCAGGGAGTGTGTGAAAACAATTTGGTGTGGTCATGGGAGTCACTGAAGTGAAGTTTGCTCAGCAAATTAGGTGAGTGTAAATGGGTTGGGATGGGACTGTCAGGAGGAGGGATACATGCAACTCGAATGTCTGAACACAATTTAAAACAAGTTTGCTTCTTTATGTACATCATGATTTGGGACTTGCTGCAGCAGAATGATGTATTATTTTAATCTGGATGTTTTCTACTGGTGTTACTGTGGGGTGTTATGGCCAGAGCAAGCAGCAAAATGTAATTGTGTGCAGCATTGTCTGTGGCAGTTCCCATGAGAGTAACATGGTGGGGGGGCATGGTCATGATGGAACCCGTCCCAGTTTTAGGCCTCGGAAAGTTAGTAGCTTTACTCAGTAGAAGTAGGAACCGGGGACAGCCAGTGTCTGTTAATACATTTTTTATGTTGGCTTGCGCGCATGCGCTAGAAACATCTTGCGACAGTCTGGCGGGTCTTGAGGCTGCTGTTGGTGAATGCAGGGCACACATCAGTAGGTGCGTCCTCATTCCCCAATCAGCCTGCATGCCACCGCCACACCATGCATGCATAATGGGGTGAGCACATCAAAGCAAAGGTCCGCTGCAATTGTCATACGCAGCGGTCCTTTGCTTGACGTGCTCGCCGCCATTATGCCCATGGTCGGCGAGCAGGCAGCCGCCACCCCCGCTTGGCATCGGGGTGCCCAATCCCCTGTTGGCAACCCCCTGCGGTTTGTGTAAGCCGACGGGGAGCCCATCACCGTCGGCATCCCCCGCAAATGTGGAATGCTGAGGGGTGCCCAATCCCCTTGGCTCGTGCCCTCCTGCTTGCATTGTATGCGACGGGGAGACGCCCTCCCCATCGGCATCACCCTCCCAACTGTTGAATGCCGAGGGGTGCCCAATCCCCTCGGCTTGCGCTCCCCGTCTTTGTTTGCGGCGGGGTGCTCAATACCTGCGGCATTACTGCCCCGTGTCAGGCCGAGAGTGCCCAATCCCTGGCCGGCTACTGACCCCCAAAACCACTTAGGTGGCATGCTGGGAGCCCACCCCAGCGTACAAATGCCCTGCAATCGCAAACTGTCCCGCAACGCTTTCTTTTTTTTTTACCTAGAAAATGAAAACCGCCTCAGATCTTGATTCCCCTCCCCCCCCGCACCCACCCACTGTGCACACTGCCTCCCCACCCCATACTTACCTTTGGACTCCAGCGTGACGATCTTCAGTGGACCGGGAACACGTCTGCACTCTTGAAAGCCGACTGCGAACTGAGGAAATGCCGGTAAGCTGTATAATGCAATGAATAAGGTGTTTTCAACTTTGTTGCATATCTCAGGCATTTCTTGGAATTTTGGCACCAAATTTTCAACATGGGGTTTTTGGAGCCCCTCCTCATGAATTCTGTCACTGTCATGGCATTAATCGGCCTCAGAAGGTGATTTCACAGTCACTGAGTGAAGTCACCTTTCGGGACCCATTAACAAAATGACAGTGCCAGTGTTCATGAGGTGGCCTCTCAAAAAGCCTATGTTCCAAATTTGGTGGAAAAAATCCAAGAAGTGCCTGTTTTACGAGCGTGCGTTGCGTAGTTGCTATGCAGGCTCGTAACTTCGCGCATTCACAATATTTTAACGTGATATTTTCAGTATAGGCATTTTTCTGCACCTCCTTGTGAACAGTACAGCTGTCATTTCCCACATCCTGCCCGAAATGTGTTTCCGCACTTTCAGCGTACAATTGCACAGTCGCTGTGGAAATCAGTGTTTGGGCCAGATTATGAAAATGACAGTGACACAGTTCATGAGCAGAGCTCCTAGAATGCCTATGTTTAAAATTTGGAGCTGATACTCCATAAAATGACTGTGTTACAAGCGTGCGTTGGCAGATTGCACGCATGCTCGTACCGTCGTGCATTTGTGATATTTTCCCTCTGGATTTTCACATTGCCATTTTTACACACCTCTTGATGAACAGTACAGCTGTCACTTCACATATCCTGCCCAAAATGTGTTTCTGCACTTCCGGCGCAGAATAGCGTGGTCGCTGTGCGAAATCACTTCTTGGGACACTTTGAGGAAATGACAGTGACACTGTACATGAGCAGAGGTGCTAAAATGCCTATGTTGAAAATCTGGTGCCGAACGCCCACAAACTGCCAGTGCTGTAAGCGTGTCTTGTATATTTGCCACTCACCCTTGCCACTCCGCAACTTTCGTGTATTTGTATGCCACATTTTCAGCACTGCCATTTAATTACACCTCCTTATGAACTGTGCAGCTGTCATTTTTCACATCCTGCCCAGCATGTTTTCCCACACTGCACTACCAAACACCCACAGGGACACCCTAATGCCTCTCACTCTCTGTAGGGTGGGGGTGGGTTGGCATCAGTTCAATACTTGACTGCCACTCCTATGCTGCATCTCTCTAACTCCTGCACTGCCAATGGCAGCAAGACAACATTCGGCATTGACAATTGCTTGCTAACAGTAGTTACAAATATATCTATTAAATATCTAGTGACTTTATCTTTCTGTAGAGAGGGGAAGTCAAGAAACAGAAATGGTCTAGCTGTGAATTGTACTGTGAAGTACACATTAGGTATGGAGCTTAATACTAGCTTTCACCCCTTTAAGAGCTCAGGACCAATGTAGCTAATTTATGCTAATTACTGTGCTAGCAGGGGCTAGAAAACCCCTTAGACTAATCTGTCAGTCATGTCAGTCTGAGTCTGAACCTGATGGGTTGATGAAGCTCCCTGATGATGTCTGAATTATGAGAACAAACACCATTTACTCATTTTATGCATCTGTCAGTTATTCAAATGGACCAGCAAGGGGCCCACCTGAACAACAAGAGATGGGCTGGCATATCTGAAGAGAAGGTAAGGTTCCTACTTGCAGACCAACACCAAAATGCCACACGGTGGAGAATGTGGCCCTTCTCCTGCCCTGACCCTATCTCACTAACCTGCATGGACCCCTACTGCTAAGTGCGTTGATGGGTACCCAGACAGTTACCCCAGGCCAGTACCTAAATAATCTGAACTTTCTGGCACCTGAACCATGGTCCCACCTGCAGAGAAATTATTGTCTCCTGCTCAATCTATAACCCTCCTGCAATCCTGCCCTTGGACTGTCTATATATAATAAATAAATGTGGGACACTGGTACTCCAGCCTTTTATCAGCTGCAGTGCAGGAAATGACATTGCCCAAGCCCTAGGCAGCATGGAGCTAAAAATTGCAAAATCCCCAGCTACCACCTCACAGCAGGGCTCCTCTTGAACTGTTCATTTTGCCAGGCAAGCAACCTCTACAATTCCCAGCTGTAGCCAGACCCAGTGCCTCTCAGAGTGGAGATCGCAGCTAGAGAGCAGACAGAAAAATAACAGCAATAAATTTACAAATCAGCCCAAGGCACCACTGATGCTGTCTCTGTGTGCAGCTCCACAGCAAACGGCTGCACTGTCCTCTGCACTTTGACTTAGGTGCTGACCCTCCTACTCAACTCTGTGGTGCAGCAAGCCGCTCCAGAAGGGACTGATTAAAGTAACAGTAATAAATAAATAAGTGAGAGAGAGAGCAGAAAAAAAAATGCAACTAAGTGCTCTGCTCTGCTTAAACAAGACCCGGCTCACTCCTACAAGGCCCTCCAGCTTTGCTTCCTCGTGGCTCAGCTCCACTGTCAATGACTGTGACTTACATCTGCTTTCAGCCGTTCAGCGCTACTGCAGCCCTATGCTCAGCTACACAGCCACTGGCCTCCACAGTATACCGAGGGCTGTACCACTTCTGTACTAGGCAGCTCAGCCTGTCAGCCCAACCAAAGCACCAGTATCAGCCTTGCATATGTCCGGCTGGCAGACTGTCCTCAGCAACTACCACTCCTATGCACATCCAGCACCCAGACGCCTTCTGTACTAATGTGACTACATGGAAGGCCAGCCACAGCTAAAACTCTGCTCCACCCACTCTTGCTGTTCTGACCTCCGCTCAGAAAAATTAAAAAAGAAAGAAAAGCACTCTCTCAGCCCTCCAGCTTTCCTCCTCTACTGTGGCTCTGCTTTTCCTCACCCCAGAACTGACAGGAAAGCGCCTCTGTTCTTCCCAAACCCAGTCCTGTAACAAAACAGAGCCTCTGCTCCCCGCTTGGCCCCAACTCACCATGGCACTCGCTCAGAGCTCTGCAGTGATCCGCTTGGCCAAGCTTCAGAAAGAGGGCCATACAAAAACAAAAAAATAAACAAATAAAAATAGAGCAGAAAGAAAAAAGAGAAGAGCAGAGCTCAAGCAGGGCACAGAACTAAATAAAAGTATAAACCCGGGGGCAGAACATAAACTAAATGGAGGGCAGCCTGGGAGACAACAGAAAAATAAAAAGAAAAGAAAGTTCCATAAACAAAATGGAGAGCAGTCAAATAAATACAGAAATTTCACCATTCTGTCACTCACCAAATAAAAAGCCCACCATTTTCTTCCTCTCAGTTGGGACAGAAGGAAAGCAGTGGGGCAATTGCCATTTTAAAAGTTATAAAGCAAGTCATCAGCCTCGTGGCAAGAAGCATCAATCTTGTTTACAAAAAAAGAACAAGACAGGAAGTGATCCTTCACCATCAGCAGCCATCTTGGCACAGTCAAAATAGACAGGAACTGTATGTCAAGCTCAGCAGCCACATTTGTGAGGGGCACCAGCTTGTCCAAAATGACCTCACTCCATTGAAATCAATGGCAGCCATGTTTTTGAAGGACAACCTTTTGAAATGAATGAACACTGAAACAAATAGCTGATTTTTTGCAAAGAAACCTTTATTGAAATAACAGACAACACAGAACTGAGTTGGAATTGTTTATTAAGACATCATTTGATGAACTTTACTTACAAATAATTATACTTTTGTTTATAAAAATGTTTCCTTCTTGGAAGTCCATCTGCTCCATGATGTCCTGTCTCCTGCATGACAGCAACTCCTTCTCATCCTTATGACCTTCACTTGGTGAAATAAAGCTCTTCTCCAACAACAATCTCCAAAGACGACACAGATATGGTGTCAGAGCATCCGTAGTTCTACCTTCACCCACTTCAAGGGCATGGGGCTACAAAAATAGAAACCATCCTGCATAACATCCAAGTCTTCCATCTCAGTTCAAAGAGCACCAGCTATGCAAGCCATTCAAGATGACCTGGCCTACATTAAGACTATTTCACCTCAGTCCATGGTCCTTACCAGCCTACAGCCAGTACCCTTCTCAGCCTTACCTCATGAAGACACTGTCGACTGGCTTGAGCAATTTTAAGTATGGATTTCTTTCAGTGGTTGGGCTGATCCATTTCGTATTTCCAATGCCTTGCGCTTGCTTCTGCTGGGAAGTGCCATTTCCTGGTTTAATGCACTTCCAGAATAGGTCAAAGGAGATACTGCCACTCTGTATACCACTTTCAGAGACTATTTTGTCCAAGCACATCCACCCTGGTTATTGGAACAACAGCTGTGGGAATGCACCATACAGCGCCATGAATCTTTAGAAGCCTTCATAGTGGACATTGAGTCACACCATAAACATCTGCAGAAAACTGAGAAAGATCAAATCATAGCCTTTGTCCGGGGACTGCTTCCTCAATTCCGTATTTATGTAATTCAGCAGAAGCCAACAACTTGTATGGACACAATCCAAGCTGCATGACTTGTGCAGGAATCCATATTGATGTTCCAGTCCACCATTGTACAAGCTTCACAATCTTCACAAATGGCTGCACTCACAACATGTGTCCAGCAGCAACAAGCAATGATAGACAAGCTCATTACAGCTGTCAATAGCTTACACCTTAGCTCAGCTGCTTCCTCTGCAACTTCTGCAAATGCTCTACAACCACCTCAACAGCCACCTGATCAACCTCCACCTTCTTGAGAGCCTGTGACCTGCCAGTTGTGTGGATTCAGTGGACACACTGCTGCCATCTGCCGAAAACTAAAGTATGACATAGAAATCAAAATAACCTGAACCAAAGACACCCACCACAGCACAATCAGCAAGATGATTGCAACTACTCCCAGTATCAGAAAAAAAAGCACTGTCCAACAAACTAGGGGGCCTTTGTTGGGCAGGGGAACACAGCAACTGGCCACCCCTTGGACTCTCACAATTCACGCAAACAGCATTCTCCATCTGCCAACTCGGGCATCCTTTTGCTACTAGGTGCAAATGTATCTGTCATCAGGTCACCACTCGTAGCAAACTTTGTCCCTGTAACCATTGGAGATTGGTCCACGCATGCCTTGGTCGACACTGGAGGAGAAATCTCAGTTATCAACACTAGTATTCTGAACAACCAAGCTATGCGTCACTTACCCAATGTCTCACCAGCTGACCTAAAGTACATTATCACAACAACTGCCGCTACAGAACCTATCACAGGCGTGGTCCATCTCAAGCTACATCTTGGCTCACAGCAAGCTACTGTCAAGTTCTACCTGGTACCAGAGCTACAACCATCAGTGATTCTTGGCAAGGACTTCCTCAAAGCTCACAAAACCATACTAGACTTTGCATCAAACAAACCGTCACTAGACCCTCGGAGACAACTCGCAGCTACAGACTCAGTCACTGTGCCTCCTCAGACAGACATGGTTTTGATTTGCAATATTCAAGGTTAACTACTTCCACAAGGTGTTGTTGGCATCATCATGGGATCCCCTGCTCTGCATTCGTCAGGTCTTCTCCCAGGAAACACCTTGTCGGCTGTGCATGGCAGCACAGTCTTTCAAAAATGCTGCAACTTTACAGACAAGCCAGTAGTCATCTCCAAGGGTGCCAATATTGGACAATTTGTCTGCTTGTCTACAGGAGCCCAACTCCACCTTATGCAAGAACCTCGGCCTGGTTCCACCAATTCTAGTTTAGTTAGTACTATCACGACCACTCCAGTTTCACAAGAGTTACCCCTCAGTAAGCGATTACCCTCGTCCAAACTTTCAGCATCTCCAACAGAGAAACAACAGCTTTTGAAAATCCTCGAAAATTACCCAGCTGTCTCTGTTGGTCCGGATAACAAGCTTGGATGCTGTGATATCCTGCAACACACCGTCGAGGTGCAGTCCAACCAGAAACCAATCCGTCAGCGAGGCTACAAAGTGGGACACAAACAAAAACAAGTCCTAGAGGACATGATCAAAGACATGTTCAAACAAGACATCTTTGAAGAGTCTACAAGTCCCTGGGGTGCACCTTGCCTGCTGGTGGTAAAGAAGGACAAGGGGTATTGCTTTGTGGTGGACTACAGAAAGCTCAATGCCTACATGGTGCAGAATGCTCATCCCTTACCTACAACTGAAGATGCCTTAGAGAGTACTGGTGCAGCCAGCCCAGCTTACTGCACCACCCTAGACCTTCAGAGTGGGTTCTACCAAGTTTCCATTGATCCAGCTTCTTGTCCATACACAGCTTGCCACTGTCACTTGGGACTTTTTCAATTCAAACGACTGCCTATGGGACTTCGGAACAGTCCAGCCACATTTCAACTTGTTATGGAAGCCGTACTACGTGGATTGTCTTGGAAATCTTGCCTAGTCTACCTAGATGATGTTAATGTCTTCAGCAGAACTTTGCCAGAGCACCTCTAACATCTCAAGGAAGTGTTTGAACATCCCAGACAAGCCAATCTCAAGCTTTGCTCAGAGAAGTGTTGTTTTGCACAGCATAAAATTCATTACCTGGGACATGTTGTTAGTTCTCAAGGCATCTCTCCAGACCCAGACAAGCCCTCAGCAGTCAAAGACTATCCAGAACCTAACAATCTCAAAGACCTTAGACCTTTTCTAGGCTTGTCTGAATACTGCAAAAAGTTCATTTGTAACTGCCAAAATTACAGCTCCACTGTATGCCCTCACCAGAAAGGAATGTGAATATATATGGACTTCCAATTGTAAAGAGGCATTTGAAACCTTGAAAGAAAAACTAATCTCATAGATTAATAGATTCCTAGAAGTGTGATGTCAGAAAAGGACCGACAGGCCCACCTATCTGCCCATCTGTCTACCTATCTGCTAGGACGTGCGACCCCATCCTCAACACTCCCCTGAGGCTGTCCCATGCCTTTTCGAAGCCTTCCACTGTTGCTTCTCCAACCACCCCCTCCAGGAGCCTATTCCACTTATCCACCACCCTCTCTGTGAAATAGTACTTCCTAATATTACCCCTGAACTGCCTTCCCTCCACCTGCAAGCTATGCCCCCTCATCCTCTGATTTCCCTTCAGCTGGAAGATGCTTTCCACTGGCACCCGTCTTTTACCCTTCGGGTACTTGAAGGTCTCAGTCATGTCCCCCCTCTCCCTCCTCTGTTCCAGGGAGTACATGTTCACATCTCTCAACCTTTCTTCATAGGACAGGTGGCTGAGCCCCTTTACCATCTTCATTGCTGTCCTCTGAATTCGCTCCAGCCTCCCCACATCCTTTTTGAGGTATGACCTCCAGAACTGGACTCCATATTCCAAATGCGGTCTAACCAGATGGGTGTGCATGGGTACTATGACCTCCCTTTTTCTACTGGTAATCCCCCCTTCCAGTGCATCCTAGCATTCTGCTGACCCTAGCCACTGCTCTCCCGCAGTGCTTTTCCACCTTTATGTCCCCTGCTATAGTGATGCCTAGGTCCCTTTCTTGTTCCATTACCTCCAGGTCTCTGCCCCCATACAGTACCCTGCCCCCTGGTTCCTGTAACCAAGATGCATGATTTTACACTTTTCTTTGTTGAATGAAAGCTGCGACCTCTTTGACCATGCCTCGAGCCACTCCAAATCTCTCTGCATTCTTTCTACTGTTACTCCCCTACAAATGGGGGTTCCTTAATGGTCTTTCTGGGCTTGCCTAAATGCCCACTGCCAGGCTGGTGTTATGTGTTCTAACAGTTTTAAAAGTGCTTGCATGTGAGTGCCCTGTTAGCCTCCATGCCTGTCTGTTTAAGGAGTGTCATTTTTGTGGTTTATAATTAATCTGGGTGGGGGCCGAGTGGTTTCAGGCTCATTCTGCCATCACTAATTACGCAGAGGGAGCTTTAATAAGAACTGTGATTGTTTGCTGATTAACTGCTTAAATAGTAATTATACAGTAGTTTGTCTAACCTGCCTTCCTTTGAAGCATGGACTTTCTGTTTTGCACCACCATCTCAGTTCTGGACTGCCAGTTTGGACCAATCAGTACCTTTGGGGACCCTAAAATGGAGACTGTCCCCAGGGGTCTTGTGGGAGTGAATTTCTGTAAGAATTGTAGTTTTTACTGTTTGGCACCTAAATGGACCTGTAAGGGGAGCCTTTGCTGTGACAGATAGACGGATCAACCAACCGAACCTTTTGGATCACTGGGAAGTCCCAGAGCTGCCTGCAGCAGTGAGCCAGTGTGTAGTTGGAGTTGAGAGAGAGTGAACAGCTCAAGTAATTCGAGCAGCTGCTCCTGCGCAGTAGCGTGGGGGGAATCGGTGGGAAGGCTGTGTCTGGCCTGCCTGCTACCATCTTCTTCAGCGAAGAAGTCTGCATTGATATCTTGGACTTTATCCAAATTTGCTGTGATTGTGACTGGAATCCTGAATTGTGACAAAATGAAATTTGCCTGGTGTGGACCGAAGATTTGCCTCGGTGCAATCGGCCTGTCAGGACTTGAGACAACCGCAGAGCGTACAATTTGCGCAGAGACACTGTTGATTGCAACCAGACTGTCATCCAAACAGTGGTATTTGCCTATCCTTTAATATAATTGTGCTGAATATGCAGTGTGGGGTCATGATTTAGTTACCCACATTGCTTGAATGTGTCATGCTAGCTTGAAGTTGTATCCAGCACTTTACCGGACTGAATCTGAACTGTTCACCTGGTCTGGGCCTCACCATCTTGGCCTAGATTGCTGTTCACGCTGCAGAGAATCATCCGACGAAAGACCCGCTTGGAGATTTGGCTGTCTGCTCAACACCGTTGAACAGGATCGACCACCATGGTGCATCGTGTGGGCCCTGCTTCTCCTGGCACAGCAGTCAATCATCCTGCGGTCTTCATTTTGTCCATCCTGCCTCCTGATCTGGGTAGCATGAGTAAACATCAGGGCAGCTCCCTGCAACAGAGCTCAAATCAAAGTGAGTCATCTGATTTCATTGTTTTGGTTAATCATTTTACGAACTAAGCCATCTGGCTCCGGAATACAAATTGTGGGTTAAAGTGCATGTTGTGTTTTTTCTTTCCTAAGGGCTCCAACAACAGCTGCAATGCCGGCCTACTCCAGGCAATGCTTCAGGCTAGCCTGCAGACCAACTGAGTACCCAGAGTGATGGTGGCTGTGTTAGAGGGACTCTTAGAGGCATGCATGCTTAGCCTGATTAAATCAGATTCAGAATCAAACATCAGATTACTTCCCCTCCCTTGTTTACGTCCCCCAATAAATCAGATCTAAATCTTTTTGCATTTACATTGGCTATTGTGTACCTTTGTGGTGGGGATACTGTGTTGCTATTGCCTTTCTCCATTGCAGGTCTTGTTTTGTAGGGGGTCTCCAGGGCCAGTGCAGCTGATCCAGCCCCAGTGGTAAGTATGCCAATTGTAACTGTCTAATTGCAGACCAGTATAGGCCACTAGAGGAGTTAGAGGCAGGTATCAGTGTCCCAGAGGGCTGTACCCAGAGCAGCTACGCTACCCTTAAACCAACCCTCTGGGTGGAGGCACCTTTTCACAGAACTCAGGCCCCTCAACCTGCACTTAGTCTCGCAGGCAGGGGTAGTATCACTTGGGATAGTGCCACATAGGGGTTACATCTTGGAGACACTGCTACGAGTGGTCAGAAGTGGGAACGACAACCCAAATACTTGGAACTTGTCAAAACATGGAGGCGCTCACTACGCCTAAACTTAAGATTGCCCCCCACAAGCTGGTTGTACATTGCATGATGGGGTGGAGTGAGGCTGAGGGAGTAGACCCCCAGTATGCCCTGCTATTGCTGGATATCTCTTTAGGGACCGATAATGCTACTATTATAGAGAGTGTAGAACAGATAAAGAGCTTGGGGAAGGTTGAAGTGAAGGGAAGAGACTCAGACCTGTTTGACCAGACCATGGTGGCCCTTCTCTCCTGCAGCCTCCCCATAGACCCTGAGAGAGTGACCCCTATTGTTCTGCCTGAAGGATCCCAGAAGGAGTGGCTGGTTATTCATCTACACAGTGACCCGTCCACTCCTGGGGGTTCCCCGAAAGTCGAAGGGTTCAAGAACAAATTGCCAGATTATTGGCTGCTGAGGAGCGAACTGCTAAAGAATTAGTGAAAATGTTAGATATGTCTGAAGAAACCACCCCTATACAGTCCCCTATAGCTTCTCCTGCTACCCCCAGAGCTTCCCCCCTGGTGACCTCCCCCATTGTGATATCCTCCATACACTTGGACTCTTACTGTAGGCTCAGACTGTTTTCGGGCACAGTCCCAGTGCCTGTGGGGAGGATGATCTGGAAACCTGGATGGACTATGCCAATCCCTTAGTCCAGGAGTGGCAATGCTCCGAGGGAGAGAAAAGGAAGAGACTTATGGAGAGCTTAAGGGGCTCTGCACTGGAGGCTATCTGTGTCCTCCGTTCTACTAGCCCAGAGGCGACTGCAGCCGAGTACCTCTCTGCTCTGGAGGGGGTGTTCGGCAGCACCGATTTGGGGATGACCTGATGTGGAAATTTAAATCTGCCAGACAATGGAAAAATGAAAAACTGTCTATGTTTGTCACCCAAATCGAGAGGGCCTTGCAGAGGGCTCACAGGAAAGGAGGGGTACCTGCCCGTGACCTAAATCGAGTCTGATTAGAACATGTTTTGAAAACTGCCAGGTACTCTAGTGTGCTGATGTTGAAACTGAAATTACAAGATTGCAGGCTAAATCCACCTGAATATTGCTGGCTGATGAAAGAAATTTGGGAAGCCGAGAATGATGAAGAGGGTTTATTTTATTTATTGAAAGAAATCAGAATTACAATCCTTTGAGTCATTGACTCCTTTGCAAAGGCTCCAAGTCAGTAAGAAATAGAAAGGAAACTACCTAGAGGTAACACATGTAAATTACTGAAACTTAAGCCCTATGCTGGGGTTGCTCGAACCAGCTAGGCCTCTGACCAACCTGACAAGCGGACTGACAAGTCTGAGCTCTTACAAATGAGAGAGTTACTTAAGGAGGTGAAAGAAATAAGAGCCAGTCAACAAGTTGCTGAGATGGTTAAATTTCACCCTTCTGTCAGATTTCCCCTGAGATTGGAAGTGAAACTTCGCCGGGGGGGAGTTCACATCATTGTCCCTGAACCTCGGGTCGAAACCAAGTTGATGGAGGAAGTGAGAGAACTGAGAGCCCTGATGGGAGACCTCATCTGAGCCACTCAGGTAATGGATCCCTGGTGAAGACAGGAGGAGAGGGAAGGTGAGCCCCGGCCCAAAGAGGATCCTCGGGATTTCCCTAGTCAGTCTAAAGTGAGAGATGACTCCTTGTCCCACAGAGACTCAAGGGAACCAGTATTCTGTTATCGCTGTGGGGAGGATGGACACACTAGACCAAACTGTACCCTCCCTGAGAATTTGTGAAAAGTCACCTCCCGGTTGCTAGATCTAGTTCGGCAGAGCAACACAGGGCCGCAGACTGGGCCTGTAAAGAAGTCCTATTCTTCTAAGACTGCTATGGGACAGACTGCTAAACTGACCTCACCCACTTGGTCTGATGTGGTGGGTCCTTCAATGGAGACCACTGTGACAGTGAATGGTGTTTCTGCTCAGGCTGTACTGGACAGCGGATTGCAAGTAACAAATTATGTTTCAAGATTGGTGCAACAAACATTTATCTGATGTGCCTTTACAATCTCTGGAAGGCTTGCATGTGTGGGGATTGAGTGAGAAGTCCTACCCCAGCCTGGGGAATATCCGGATCTGGCTGTCTTTTCCATGACTGGAGCTGGAGTAGATGAGCAAGTAGAGACCCTGGCCTTGGTGTGTCCCCGTACGGGATTGTATGATGGTGTGCCCTTACTCATTGGTACCAATGCTCACATGTTTGGGAGGCTGGCCCAGCTGTGTCAAGAGAAACAGGGAAGGTGGACTGGACAGACAATGCGAATTCCAGCATTAGTGAAGCAGGTTTATGAATGGCAGAGACAGGACAATGAGGTGGAGAAGGATGAGCCCATGGGGACAGTGTGGAAGAAAGATCCTTATTCCTTGGTATTACCACCAAATGCTCAGTATACCATTCGTGGGGAAGTGCGCCTCAAGAAAGATGTAAAAAATAAAATCCTCATGCTGGATGCCCCACCAGAGGGTAAGTTGCCAGAAGGATTATTGGTCAAGCCCAGTATTTTACCAGCTCGAGCCCAAGCCTATGCTTGGTGGGTGGTAGTGCAAATCCAGAATGTGTCTGATTGAGAGATGCGGGTTAAACGGGAATGTACCTTAGCCACGGTGCACTGCGCGGACACTGCGGTGCTACCCAGGAAAAAGTACTCTGGCCAGCAAGAGGAAGTGACCCCGCACCTGTTTGATTTTGGAGAGTCCCCATTGCCTGCTGAGTGGAAGGCCAGGATCAGTCGGAAGCTACCCCAGAGGAACCAAGTGTTTTCATTAAAAGAATGGAATGTGGGATGCATCACTGGGGCTGAGCACCATATTCGGCTTCATGACGATAGACCATTCTAATAGCGGTCCTGTCGTCTTGCACCGGCTGATATAGATGACGTCCACAGACATTTGCAGGAGATGTTGGTGGCTGGGTTTATCCAGGAATCAAGGAGCCCCTACGTCCCCTCGATCGTGGTGGTACGCAGAAAGAATGGATCGGTGAGAATGTGCGTCAATTATTGGACTTTGAACTGGAGAACTGTACCAGACCAGTATACTATGCCTCGAATCCAGGATGCCCTTGACTGCCTAAATGAAAGCCAGTGGTTTTTCAGTGCTTGTTTTAAGGTGCAGGTATTACCAGATCCTGATGGCTCCAGAGGACCATGAGAAGAAAGCATTCATTTGTCACCTGGGGTTTTACGAGTTCCTGCGGATGCCCCAAGGTATTTTGGGTGCACCTGCTACCTTCCAGCGGCTGATGGAACGTGCTGTGGGAGACATGAATTTATTGGAGAGTCTGGTATACCTGGACAACATCATTAAATTTGGGTGTACTTTGGAAGAGCATGAGGCCTGGTTGTTCAAAGTGCTTGACCGTTTGGAGGATTTCGATCTGAAACTGTCTATAGACAAATGCCAATTTTTTCAAACATCTGTAAAGTACATTGGGCATATAGTGTCGGCAGATGGAATTCAAACAGACCCCAGCAAAGTGGAGTCATTGACCACCTGGCCCCAGCCAAACAATCTGAATGAGTTACAGCGCTTCTCGGGGTTCTGCGGCTATTACTGCCGATTTATTAAAGGCTATTCAAAAGTTATCCGTCCCCTACTTAATCTTACCCAAGGCTATCCTTCTACTAACTGAAAGTATAAGAAGAGTCTTGTTAAAGAGGAAGAGAAAGTGTATTTCTGAACCAATGAGCTGTTCAGGGGTTGGTGGTCCTCTGAGTGTGAGTCTGCCTTCTTTGAGATCATTCATCAACTCACTCATGCACCAGTGTTTGCTTATGATGACCCTACCAAACCTTATGTCCTACATACAGATGCCAGTTTGAAAGGGCTAGGGACTGTGTTATATCAAGAGCATGAGAAGGGCCTGCGACCTGTGGCTTTCGCAAGTAGGAGTCTAACACCATCTGAGCGTAACTACCCTGTCCATAAACTTGAATTTCTCGCCCTCAAGTGGCTGTGGTGGACCAGTTCCATGAATATCTCTATGGGGCTAAAATTCTAGTGAAGACTGATAATAATCCATTGATTTAGTGCAGACTTCAGCAAAATTAGATGCCACCGGGCACAGGTGGCTTTCTGCCTTGTCAACATATGATTATGTGGTAGAGTACCAACCTGGTTTGAATCATGTAGACGCAGTTGCCCTCTTTAGATGTCCAAACCCCGCTGACACCTGAGTGAGGTTGTCTGAACATTCCATCAAAGCATTACGTCAAAAATTTGATAAAGATGACCGGCCGTCTGCAGACATTTTGATTGCCTGGTAGACTGTTTGGGGCCCCCCCGACACCTGCGTCCTGGCAGCCTACTGTCATTTTTCAGCATTAAACATCAGTGCCTTACCTCACTTTGATAACAACAGCATCCAGTGGGCTCAATCCCAAGACCCAATGATCCAGCCTATGCTCAAAGCTCTGCGTGCTGGAAAAGATGTGTCCAAACTCCGTTCTTCTGATTTAAGAACTGCTTAATTGTTCAGGAAAGGCCCCAGGCTTAAACTACGTGACCAACTGTTGTATAGAGAGACAGTGAATCATCGAGGCCAGCTGGACAGGCAGCAGTTGATGTTTCCCACAGCTTTCAAACAACTAGTACTTCAATCTCTTCACAATCACATGGGGCATCTCAGTTATGACCGGACACTTGACGTGGTGCGCTCTCGGTTCTACTGGCTGAAAATGGGGGCAGATGTCGAAACCCACATTCAAACCTGCAGTCATTGCCTTCAAAGAAAAGCCTTGCCTCAGAAAGCTGCTCCCTTAGTCAATATCTCCACCAGTGCCCCCATGGAACTGATCTGTATCGACTTTCTGTGTCTGGAACCTGACCAGAAAAATATTGTGAATGTGCTAATTGTGGCTGACCATTTTACACGTTATGAGCACACTTATCCCACAAAAGATCAAAAGGCCTCCAAAGTGGCCAAAGTGCCTGTAGAGAAATTCTTTGTCCATTATGGTGCACCCCAACGTATCCACTCTGATCAGGGTAGAGACTTTGAAAGCCGGTTGATCAAAGAGATGCTCTCCCTGTGGGGAGTGCGGAAGTCTAGAACCACTCCTTACCACCCTCAGGGGGATCCTCAGCCTGAACGTTTTAACAGGACCCTCCTGGACATGTTGGGCACACTTCACCCTAAAGATAAACCTAAGTGGAGTCAGCAGATTAGCACCTTGGTACATGCCTACAATTGCACAAAAAGTGATGCAACCGGGTTTTCCCCCTATCGTCTCATGTTCGGCTGGGAAGCCTGGTTGCCTGTGGATGTCTGTTTCGGAGTATCTCCAGATAGGGTCCATTCTGAAAACTGTTTACAATATGAACAAAAACTGAAATCTCAGTTAAACCATGCGTACCAACTGGCCCAACCTATGGCTGCGAAAAGAAACCCCTCCTACAAAGAGAGACATGACAGGTGGGTAAAGGCTCTATAGTTGTTGCCAGGAGACCGTGTGTTGTTGTGCAATTTGGGACTGTATGGAAAGCACAAAATTGCTGATAGATGGCACCATCTCCCACACATAGTAGTCAGTAAACTGGATGACCTACCTGTGTATAGAGTGCGTCCTGAAAATGACTCTTGAGCTGTTAAAACTATTCACAGGAACTACCTGCTGCTTATTGGTCAAGTGATTATTGATGCTGAACCCTCAGATGCTGCCCCTCCCAGGCCGGTGACTCTTGCTGCTTATAAAAAGAGATGGAGCCAACCTTTGTCAGTTGTTCAAGAATCAAGGCCCCCCCCCCGCAGGCCCAACATGAAAGTGACAGTCAATCTGAATCTGACAGCAGTGAGTGTGAGACTCCTTATTTCCCCACTTATGAACTGAGCTAATTGTTTCAAGGTAACCCTATGTGTAATTATGGGAATGAAGCTGGGCCTTCAGGACTGATTAACCCTCCAGTTTCCTCCCTAGAACCAATGCCCCCTTAATAATGAGGTGCAAAGTATAACGTCTGAAGTAGCTGATTCACTGTGCTTAGTGGAACTGTTTGAACTGCCTCGAGGAGGAGCCTGATACCATGACTCTTCCTGGTGACATACCAGAAACTAGTGAACTGAATGACAATAATGACCATGATGAGCTTGACCTTGCTATTCTGAATGACCAGAGCACCCTCTGTGGTTGAAAGTGTCAGTCAATTATTTCAATACCAAGACGTTTTTCAGAATTCCCTGGATGACAAATCTAGGCCTTCTGCAGAGCTCAATAATGAATCTAATGATGTGGAAACAGAATCAACAGAGCAAGGAGCCGACAATGTTCCATTGCTGGAGTCTTCACCCAGTACAGAGGTACCTCTCCCTAACGGAGGAGACTAATGCCAATGCTGATACTCCAGAGCCTGTGTCTGTTCCCCCAAGAAAGTCTGGGAGAGCTGTTAAACCTGTAATACGTCTCAGCTATGACTCCCCTGGGAGGCCCGTGGACCTCCCCTTAAATGCTGTCCACAAAGGTGTCTATATTTCTGAAAACTCACTGCCCAAACTGAGCCTTTCTGTCACTTCCAAGTTAATTGTTCATCCTTCAGAACCTAGTGCCCCTGCCCCATCAAGCCCTAAGTTAGCTGATAGGGATGAGTCCCCATCTACGTTATTTACGGTGCAGGAAACAATTGCCTGAATAAGTACAGTAATATTATAGTGCAAATCATAGTAAAATAGTAATATGTATGAAAAATGCATAACTGTTGTCATTACAGAATAACTATAGAGTATCGTGAATAAGTATAGTAATGTTGTAAGTTTACGTGTACTGATGCATCAGTCTTTACTTTCTTTCTCATATAGTGATGGAACATATGTCTCGTATAGCATAACATTGTTCTATTAATATATTCTGAGTATAGACTTGACGTGGACGCTAAGTTCTTTCCAGGCAGGGAAGGGTGTAACCCACCATAAGGGAGGAGGTTACCTTGCGTTATGGCAAGGCGCACATCCGGAGAAAGAAATAGTTTGGTTCTGTAGGCTGCACCAAGTTTTTGGTATATTTTACTTATCATGTTTGTTATGTGTTCATTGAAAGTTAGGGCAGGATCTAGAGTCACCCCTAGGTATTTGAAAGAGGAGACTGTGTAGAGAGGGGGGCCAGCTGGGGAGTGTATAAGTAGGGATGTGTTTGACTTGGCGACCCTGGCTAGAAAAGGCTTTGAGCCAAATAGCATGGCTTTGTTTTTTTTTCATTAACAAGTAGTTTCCTAGAGAGGAACCAGCCACGGGTCGTGCCATAGTTAATAATAAGGGAGGATGAGATTGACTCAAGGGATTTGTCGCTGTGGTACAGTACCAGATCATCAGCGTAGAGGAGTGCCTTGCAGTTTAGGCTTTCAGAGGAGAGAGCATTTATGAACATAGAGAAAGGTAGAGGACTGAGTATGGAGCCCTATGGGACTCCAGTGTGTGTGGGTAGTGAGGCAGAGGGCACCTTTCCTATCAGAACAGATTGGGACCTATTGGACAGATAGCTGCGGAACCACACAGCAGTGTTTGGTGTACAACCGAAGTGGCGCAAAGTGGAGTGAAGGAGGTGATGGTCAACCAAATCAAAGGCTTTTCATAGGTCTACAAATACTGCACCTGTGGTCTTGCCTATAACCATGTTTCTCAGGACATGGTTGGAGAAAAGGGAGAGGGCAGAGGAGTTGCTGTGATGTTTGCGGAAGCCATGCTGGAGTGGACACAGAAGGTTATATTTTTCCAGATACTCAGACAGCTGGTGGTGGATTTTTTTCCAATAATTTGCTGAGGTAGGGAGAAGGGAGAGAGTCTACAGTTTTCCGGGGCAAGGGGGTCTCCAGTTTTGTATTACTTCACATTCCCTCAGAAACAGCAGTTTCTCGTTTAAGTACACTGACCACAACAGTTTTTTTTCCAGTTAAAACTGAATATTAATTTTTCCCACACTTAGCTCCACCTCCTGTGTAACTGTCTGCATGGATTATGACTGACCAAGACCCACTCTCCCTATTAAGGTTAGCGACTCCGCTATTTCACATTTTTTACCATAAAAACTATTTTTCCTTGATTAAGCACATTTTTCTCTGCCAGACTGCCACATGTGGGGTAAATAGGACAAAAAACAGCTTGGCAACACAATTTAGAAAATGCGCTTGACTTCGGAATGCATTTCTAACTGTATGTAACTTTCTGAAACAGAGCTCTCATTTAAACTATTCCAATTTTAAAACTAAGCACTTCTGAGAATTCACACTATTTTTATTACAAACCCTGGACTGCCTTTAGCCTCATTATGGCTTTATTTTATTAAAAATATGTACTTTCAGTGTGTTTTTAATATTTGCACATGCCATGGGTCCTCCTGGCAAAACGAGCTGATTGCTGTCACAAAACGACTCCTGCTGAACTTGTTATACAATTTCTCCGTTTGCTTTCTCACAGGACTCACCAGAGCCCCAAACAAAGACTGTGCACACTTGTTTTATTTATATTTATTTATTCATTGTGAGTCAGTCCCTAAAGACCATGGGCAGGATTCACAAAAGACATTGGAACTCTCCACAGTTGCAGATAGTGAAATGCACAGCCGCAGCACTTGTGGCAGAAGGTACGACTGGTTGGATGAGCCGTAACAGATCTTCGTAGCTGTGGAGATCTCCCGGGTAGCATCGCCCGCAAGCCACCATAAATCATGGAGCTGGTTGTAATCCGACTCCACCTTTGTGAATACTCACAGCCACGGGTAACTTGTGGAGCCGCAAGAGGCAACCCACTTGCACCCAGTTTTTCCAGCAGCTGCAGGTATATAGGGTGGTAAGTGAATCCAGCCCCCTTTCCCTCTATTTCCCTGGTGCTTGTCACCTGCACAACTAAAAAGGAAATTTTATTTGGTTGATTCTGCCTGAGAGAGGAGCGCCTAATGTTGTTGCTCCCTCTCACACCATCGCACAGTACAGCGGGCCAAAGCCTAACTTGTGACCAAGGATGCAGTAGAGGAGTGGCTGCCCTGAAGCAGCACTGGGAATTTCCTACATAAGTGCACCAATGCTGTGCCATAAAGCTGATTGTCAGCTGCTCACACTGCTCGCTCCTCTCCTAGGCGCAGCTGGTGCCTGCAGCTGACACACTCCATACTTCTAAAATAAAAACAGAACAGCTCATACCTCTTTTACCACAGGAATTCTTTTTTTATATAAAAAAATGATATGTAATTACAGCAGAGAAACCCAAGGCAGACCCAATTAACAACTGGACCACCAGGGCAATGTTACAGTAGCCAGGGCATGCGAGTTACTAGCCCACTGGCCACCAATGAATGAAATCTCTATTTTTCATGAAAATTACAATTAAAGTTTTATAAAAAGTTGCCAGTCACTAACAATGAGCAAAAAACTACATTTACATAAGGAAGCCAGGGCCAGGTAGTCCTTTCCTTGCTTCCTCCCTGTGCTGCATCCTCCTAGAACAGGGGTTCTCAAATGGTGAGGCCAGCCTCCCCGGGGAGGCCCCAACCTGTTCCAGGGGAGGCTCAAGCAAGTCTCAAAAGTACAGTATTTAAATTTTGAGTTTTTTGTATTTTGTGTGAAGAGATGAAGCAAACTGAGAGGATAACAGTAGGTGAATTTTAGGTATTTATTTACTAATAGGTGACAAGGGAAGGTGAATGAGCCAAAGCTCATTTCAGGCGTACCCGGGGTAGGGTAGGCAGTGAATACATTTCAAAAGGTAACTGCAAAACAATCAAGAAATAC
Source organism: Neoceratodus forsteri (assembly GCA_016271365.2). Lineage (NCBI taxonomy): Eukaryota > Metazoa > Chordata > Ceratodontiformes > Ceratodontidae > Neoceratodus > Neoceratodus forsteri. The sequence continues at coordinate 236,051,042 of CM028137.1, forward strand.
ACAGTGAACAATAGTGTAAACAAATGTAAATGATAAACTGATAATGAGTGGTGGTAATTGAGCAATTTGTAGACTGATGGCAGAACAGCCCAAATACAATGATTGAGCATAGAAGTTCTAAGAGCAATAGCAGGAAGGAGCAAAGTAATCCAAGAGAAGTTGCTTAGAAGCAGGGAAAGAGGGGGAGAGGCAAAGTACACAGGAAGGTTATTTCATACAGAGAAGAAACAGAAAGTAGTCTGACCCATGAAGGTACTGCAACAAGGGGTAACAATGGTTCAAGAATGAAAATAGCAGAGCAAGTAGGCTGGCCGGGGGGTGGGGTTACAATAAACTGAATAATTTATTTGTTTGTTATTCAGATAACACCTCTGAGCACAAGAGCTCTTTTTAAAGGTTCCACATCAGTATAAGACAAAGAACTGAATGTGAGCCAAGTACTCAAAGGGGTTTTAATTTATTGATGGTGTACTGCGCAAAGTACAGTATGTTATTTTTCTTTGTGGAGGCCCAAGATTATTTCAATTTTAGGGGGAGGCTCCAAATCTTTTCCAGGGATTTGGGGAGGCTCACTGTGACAAAGTCTAAGAACCATTGTCCTAGAACAATTAATAATACAGTCATGCTAAACACAGCTATCTGTTAATTAAAATACTTATTATTTATTTTGTTATATTATTTAGTTACTGATGCTGCCTTTTATTTTACTGCAGGGACCATACTCTACCTATCCAGCAGCTCCTACCTACCCACCCCAGGGCTAGAACCCATGTCCTCACTAACCTATTTTTTAGATATCCTAACACTAACTATATTTTTCTATTATTCTTGGTGGAACAGTTACTCCAAGGCTCTTACAGGGGTATAGTTGACCTCAAAAATATGTCTTTGGTCTGATGAACTCTCAAGTAAATATTTTATCACAGTTTGTAACCATTTTAGAGGGGGAACCATTGACAAAATTCAGGAGAGGGAGTCCAATTAAAGGACAATATGTCAGTTCTAGAGGAATAGCCAGACTGCTCTGTCATGTTTAGTAAATTAGGAAAATGGGTGAATGGGTCTCCAGCATATAAATGTATGTCATCTACATACAAAGATAAGTGGCACTCCCGACCTCCTACTCATAGCCCAAGAACATTTGGCATCAGTCGGAAAAGTTGGACCAGTGGTTCTAAGTACAGGTAAAACAGTAATGGGGAAAGGGAGGCGCTGACAGGTCCCCTTTGAAGCTCAAATTCAGGGAATAGATGTCCATTGGCTCAGATATGAGCCGTAGGCGAAACATACAGATGGATGAGTAGGTCACAGAACTGCTGGGGAAATCCTAATTTTAGCACGTTGATGCAGAGAAAGCTCCACGATTAAAGGCCTTCACTGCATCCAAACTGGCCAGAAGACAGAAGATATGAGGTAGCTGGACAGAGAAGATAATTTTTAGAACTGTCAAACACCATCCAAAGTCTGCCAATGCCAGACAAATCCAGTTTAGCCAGGTGCCACTGGGGATGGCAGGAGGGCATCTCGCTGACTTGAAAGTATGGAGCTGAACCATTGATACATATTTAGTATGGATAATGGGCAGTATGAGGTGCAGAGCTCAGGGCTGTTGCTCAGCTTAAGGCTAACAGGCATTATAGCAAACCACCAGGAGGAGTGGGGGGGGGGGCTTCGTTGAATAACCTTGTTGGACGCCCTGTGAAACAGAAATCAGTGAAAATATTTAAAAGTTTAAAAAAAAATTATCTGGGGTATCCATCAGGGCCCAGATATTTTTTGTTTTTTTTTACTTTTAACAAGGAATACTTCTAATTCTGTAGTGGTGAGAGTCCCTGTGAGGCTTTTTGCTTGATCCTCCCCCAAAATGCGAAGAAGCACGGAAGATAAACCCCATGTCTACTCCTCAGCTGATGGTTCATGGGGCTGATAATACAAAGTCAGTGTTGCAATTGTATCTGTACGGGAGACTGAGCCCCCAAATCCAGGTACCAGAATCTTACTGATAGTGGCCTGCTCCTGGAAAACCCTGAGTATGTGAGTTGGGAGTTGTGCTACTCTAGGGATGCCCTGGTAGTAATTATGTTTTAAATATTAAAGCACTAACTCCATTTGGGAAGTATTTAAGTCATCTAGCTCTCTTTTAACCTGTTCCAACTGTGACAGATCCACCAGGGTACCTGCTTTGTGTTGGGCCTGTAAAAAACAAAATGTGCCCTCAAAGTCTAAGTGACGAAACAATCTTTTTCTTTGCTTTCTGGTGGCATAAGCTACCAATTCACCTCTCAGAACAGTTTTAAGCATATTCCAGTGGATGCTGGCTGAGAACTACCCCCATAATTAAACTGAAAAATATCCTGTTCCTTCTGTTTAACATTGAGTTCCCCTCTTAGTACCTAAATGAATCCCTGCAATGCCACAGCCTCTCAGACTTCAATAAAATAACGTGTTGTCAAAATATACAATACTGCCTCCAATCAATCTGTTTATGTGTCCCTTTGAAGGGAAAACTATGTAATACAGTATGTGTTTACTTGATTAGTGTAGTGTGGTATTAAATGCTATACTGTTTTTTCTTTTGTGTAGTGAGTTACTCTTGAGGCTACAGAAAAATGTTATTTTTATTATAAAAATCAAATACTTTGTTCTTCTCATTAAGTATTATTTGAAAATGTTGATAATAAATTGATTACAGTGCTTATATAAACTCACCTTGTTGAGTCATTATGGAGCGCTGTGTTGGCCTGAACTGTACACATAGTGGAGAAGTGTCATTTCTCACTTTTCCACGTAAAGAGAATCTTCAACAATCTTGGATTTGTGCATGTCAAAGGGAAGTGAGCTGGAAGCTGGTTCAGCATGACATTCCTTGCCAAGACAATTTTAGATCTTTAGGTGTTGCTTGATACTGCCAGACAATGCAGATACACAAGGCTTGATCCGAGGAAGGTTGCCATTTCATGCAAATTTGAAGTTCACACAGCTGATAGCGAAATATGACATTGCGGTAAAGTATAAGCCAGGAAATTAAATACATGTAGCTGATACTTTGGCAGGATGACTTAACAGTAGATGATAATGTGGAAGAGGCATTTGAGACACAGATCCACCCACTGCAGTTATTTCAGGATTATCAGTATCAGACCACAAACTGACAGAGATAAAAGCTGAAAATGAACATGATACTCGGTTGCTGAAGTTGCCAAGAATCATCATTATGGGTTGGCCAAATGAAAAGTGGTTGTTTTACTAGACCAGGCAGAGTTTTGGACATTTAAAGATAAACTAACAGTCATGAGTGCAACCACTGGGGGGCTGAGGGGGTCCAGTCGCCATGAACTGTTTTTCTCCCCCTTCCTCCTCAGCTGGCCCTGCCCTGCCTGAGACCCCCCCAGCCCTGTCACCCATCATCTCTGGGACTTATCTCCCACTGCCATTTGGTGCCCCATAGATCCCCCCCATAATGGGGTCTCCTGGGTTCCCCAAGCCCTGGAGGAGGCTAAGTAATGGATGTGTGGCAGCAGGCAGCCCCATGGATGTTGCAGGCCTGCACAGCAGTGCAGCATCATTCCGCGAGGCCTCAGCTTTCCTTCCATTTTGTCATCTCCCTTGGGCACCTCATGGGTGTGCACTGAGCGGACACATGTAAGGTATCCATCCCAGTCAGAAGGCACCCTCCTCTCTGTATGGATCTGCTTGTGCTACAACTTGTGGTCACCCAGGTGGCAGTATCACATCAGAGTCCATCATCCTCCCTCCCTGGAGGAGGAGAGCATCCTATGGAACGTCATTCCTCCCCTCTCCAGCCGATCCCCGAGTGATCTTGATCCGCTCCCGAAGCTGGGCTACCGGCAGGGCAGCAGGTGAGATGTCAGCCCTTCAGCCCTCTGCACCACTAGGCTAGCTTCCCTTCAACTTTTTGGGCCCAGTAAAATGGACAATGACATTGGCATTGGCATGAAAGGCTTGGTAGGATCATGTCCCCTCAGCTTTTCAGCTGAGGCTGCACCCATCCTATCAGTCACAGACAAACTGATTTTAAAAGGGGACTGATCTGTCATACCAAGATTACTAAGGTCTGCAATACCACAGTTTGTTCATTCTGGACAAATGGGAGTGGGAAAATGTAAACGTAGGACTAAAGTTTTGTTGTCCTGGTCAGGTATGGATGCTCAGATTGAAAAAGCAGAGTTCAAAATACCCAATCTGATGTGGCATCATGTGTCAGTTCCAAAGGAGCGGATGTTTCCCAGGGATGTTTTCCTATGATATTCCTTCCGACACAAGGCATAAGGCTGCATCAGACTTGTTAAAGCTGAAGAATGAGAAGAGTATGTTTGTGTTGGATTACTACAGGCAGTACTTTAAGTTGGAGCATTTGAGAAATACCAAAACATCTGCTGTAATAGGTAAGCACAAAGGCATTTTTGTGCAGCATGGTATATTTGAAGAGGTCATGTCAGTCAATGAAATCAATGGTCACAGTATGACTCACCGGAGTTTAAACAGTTTGCAGACAACTCTGGCTTTCATCATGATGCAACATGCAGTCCTCACTATCTGCAGGCAAACTGAAGAATAGAAAGGACAGTACAGACTGTAAACTGTTTTGCTAGCAAAGGCCCGGGGGTAGGGACCGTTACCTTGTAATGCTGGAGTACAGAACTAGACGAATTCATGGCACTGGCTCACTGCTCATCTAATAATGACTTATCATTTGAGATCAGTATTACTACCTACAAGTCTGCAATTCAGGTTAAAAGTAATTAGCCCAGCTGTAGCTCAAACAAAACTTAAGAGCAAGGGGCTAGATTTTCAGAATCTCAGTCTGTCCTGCAGCCGTGGGAAAAAACTGGCGCAAGTGGGTCGCCACTTGTGAGGCCACAATTTTACCTGCAAGCATGGTATTTTACAAGGTGGACCAGGTTTACAACCGGCTTCATGATTTACAGTAGCTCGCGACCATTTTTTTGGTGCAGCAGCCCTAAATGTTACATCTGGTGGGACCAGGCATAACATCCCCTGCAGCTGCACTGGCTGAAAATGCAAAGCTCTACAGGTGCAGAGATTTCGTTCTGCAGTGATGGCTGCAGCATGGATCCAGTCCAAACTGTCTTGTCAGTCAAAGCACAACAGCCAAAATGCTAAAGCTTTGTTATGTCTTCAAGAGTGGAAACAGAGTGCGAGAATGCAGAGGCCATACAGCCAATGGCATCCAGCTATAGTTACAGCCAAGCTGGACACACCGAGGTCATATCTTGTATATTTAGATAACAGTGGAGGGAATAGTGTATGTAATCATAATTTGTTCAAATCACAGGAGGAAAAAATGAACCCAACACATGGTAATTCAGACCAGATGACTTTCTCAATACCAAAAGATGATCATCAGAATGATTTGATATAATCTGCTGCTCCAGATTGTCCTGTATGAATCTGCAGAAAAGTCTAAGGACATGAGTAATCTTTATGACACCCAGGCAGTGCACAATTTGAAGTAATCAAACAGAATGGATGTTCAAACTCTAGATTAATGTTTTATCCAAGGATTATAGTGCAGGCTGTTTAATTGAAAAAAAAAAATCCAGCAATAGGAATATGATTTTACAAAATGTTACTTTAAAGGTTTTTTGAGCCTGGATATATTAATGGATGAATGCAGTATTCATATGTTAATGTAAGACTGATAGCAAATGTTTAACATTTTTTTTTAATTTTTATTAGATGGGGTGTGATATTATTATATAAGTGTGTGATGCTATAAGGTTCCACCAGAAGGCAATATTCCTTATCAAACTAAGTATTTAGTCAGTTGGTTAGTTAGTTTTTGGAAAGCACACTAGCCAATCAATGCCTATTTTCAGGTACGACCCAGGAGATCACATCTAAAATAACATACATGATGATACATACAGTAGAATACTTTGAAATGCAATCTGCAGTGAAAGGAAAAGACATTAAACAAGGCATTACATAATGGAAGGGGAATATATATCAGGCGATGCGTGCAGTTTGATACGTTGTAATGCAATATACAATGAGATGAACAAGCATATTAACTAGGCAAACACATCACAGAAAGGGAAACATTTAGGAATGGTATCCGCATAGAACTACACAAAGGATGTGCAGTGTGAGTACCATGGTAATAGATCAACCCTGATTATACAAATGAGTACCATACAGAGATTGCTTAGGTTCTGCGGGAAAGAGCAGTGTGCCAGGCTAATGAGATATTTCTGGCACCTAAGATGGAAAGTAGGTACAGAGGGGCGGAGACAAATTTCAGGTGGTATGGAGTTCCATAGCTTTGGGGCTGCATTAGCATGAGACGATTCACCAGTCTGAGTTCTAATCTTAGGGACAATCTGTAGGACACTATCACTTGACCTCAAGGGGTAGCCACTATTCACTAGTGTGTGCAATGTGGCAAGGGACTGCGGTTGCCCATTTTGCATAATGCTAAAGATCACACTCCCAGAACTATGATCTCGTAGAGAGAATGAGGGGAGCCAATCCAGCCCATCATAAAAAGAACAGTAGTGAGTGAGTATGTAACATCCCACCCAAGAAGAGTATATTTAGAGGCAGTTGAGTACACAAGGGCACAATAAATAAGCTTGGGGAGGAGCATCCCATGGCTCACGGGCGATGGCAATACGAGCTTGTGGAGTCAGACCCACTTTATAGGAGACGCTCAGCATGGAGTTCACTGATTTGCACACACTCATGCCGTGAGATGTGTAATTAAGCAAGAGATCAAGCATGACTCCAAGGTATGTAAAGGAGGAGGAGACAGCAGGGACTAAGATATTGACATGGTAAACTATGGATAGAGGTGACAGGCATGTCCTTAATCTGGGGGTTGTATTGAACAGCATAGACTGCATTTCAGTCATGTTTAGCATCACTTTGTTTGCAGACAGCCAAGTGTGCTTTGACTGTAGTTCAGCTGTTAGGTACTGTTTTATCTGATCAATACTTGTGGAGCAGGTATACAGGATCAGAGCATCAACATAGAGAGTGGTAGAGCAGTGGAACAGCTTTGATTTGTGGAAGTTATATGTAGAGCAAACAGAAGTGGACCTAGAATAGGGTCTTGGGGAATACCCACAAAAGCTGGGGCAGGGTCAGAGAGGGAGGTCCCATGCTTGACTTTCTGGGATCTGTTTGCCAAGTATACAGTGTAACAGCTGCTACAGAACTGTTACTTATTGCTGCCAAATAAATTTAGTTATAGTTGTGGACAGCTTGTCACCTGCAAAATAAACATAGCAGTGAAACTTACTAAGTAATGACATGAAAAACATGTGGTCTCAAAGTAAAGAGGTCTCTTCACTTCTGGTCCCTCCACCACAGCTGTGCAAGACCTGCCCCAGTGGTACTTCAACAACGTTCTGCACTTGTTCCAATCCAACCAACTCAGAGTCAACACTGAAAAAAATGGTGCTCATGATCTTTGGTCCCAGTCAGAAACTGGCCAGGCTCACCTCCCCCCTGCTTTCGCTACTCTGGATGGCACGCCTCTTAAAACAGTTCAGACCTTCAAGTACCTTGAAGTGTGGTGTGACAGTAATCTTAACTTCTCAGCCCACATCATCACTATCAATGCAAAACTCCATCCCAAACTCAGTGCCCTGTACCACAACAGAGATTGCTTATCTTCGCATGTTCTCTGGAAGCTTGTTACCAAAATGGTGCTCCCTGTCTTCAACTTCCCGGATGTGGTCTATGGCACTGCCCTTCCACTTCCTTTGCCAGACTGGACACCCTCTGCAACTCCTTTTGCTGCTTTGCTACAAACTCTCCCCCTCACAACCACCATTGTTCACTGTATTCATCCCTATCCATCCCACCTCTGCCGTCACACTGTCAGACTCATTGCATCTTCTTTATATCCAAACATTGGTTTGGTTCCCTTCCCTCCTACCCCTCCTCTCTCTTCTCTCCTCTCCCAACCCTCCCCTGCTTCCTGTTCCCTCCATTCCAGGGACCATCGTGCTTCTGCCACTCCTCATCCCTCGCTCCTCTTCTGGCAATCTACCTTCTCCTATCGAATTCCCTCACTCTAGAATCAACTCTCCTCCTCCCTCCGCCTCTCCTCATCCCCTGGCTCCCTCAGGCACCAGGTAAAACTCCAACCTCTCCTCACCTGTTCCTGTTTCCCCTCCTCCAGATACCTTCCCAGCTGAGCCTTAACTATTCTGGAAAGCATCCATCTGAGTCCATGCTCCTGCCTAGGTTTCACTTCCACACCACTACAGTGTTCTCCCTCCATGATGAGGTCAGGCAATACTCGCCTACAGGTCAATCGGCTGTTGTCAGAATTGTTCTTGTTCACTGTGTATTGCTGCCACTTCTGTATATGCACTTGTTAGGTGTTCTTATTGAACAGTACCACACTTTATTTATTTTGTATCGGGGACCCCACTGAAAATGAGCTTTGCTCAATGGGCAATCTGTAGTCATACTGGGAATAAAATACATTACTACTACTTATTCTCTATACATACAATTCATGTATTTATTCATATTTTGTACAAACTCATTACCAAATGTTGTTTGACTGTTTTTCTGTTATGTATTGTGCTGCTGTTTCTTCCACTGTTCATCTCCCTGGTTCGCACCTGGAAACAAGCCTTGGCTCAGTGTGACTCTTCCAGTTACCTGTTTTCAAATAAATAAATAAATACATAAATCAATAAATAAAAGAGCATTCTGGCATGCGATCAGTTCAAAGAGTAGATTGGAGACTAGGGAATAGTAGTACAGTATATATCAGCAATTTATGTGTGAAAACAAAAATTCAGCATTTCAGCATTTAAAGCACACCACTTCACTTCACTCACTCACTCACTCATGCTGACAATTACATTGTCACCTGAGAAAGCAAACAAACAGAAGCAGTACCCAAAACATAACGAAACCAAATGGAAGGTAGATTGCAGTTTTTAGAGTTCAGTGGTTAATGTGTTGTAACTTTTACAGATGCCGGTTTGTGTGTGGATACCGTGTAACAGCAAACATTTTTCACATTGCACTTTAAATTAATGCCACTGACTTCTCTAGGCATTCAGAATGAGCATCAAGGGATACCCGCCTGGCTAAATCCATTTATACAATCCTCCAAGTGTCTTGACTGAGAGACTCTGCAGCTACACTGCAAACAGCCATATCTGTCTCTGACTCTCCCGTTTCTGTGACTTTGTGGTCTATAACCACTGATGAAGGGACATCTCGACACTAGAGCTGCACTATGAACTCAGGTAACCTCATACTAACACCAGGTAGCAGGTATCTGTAGTTACCATGAAACAGTGCCCGTTTATAGTTTGACAGCAGATCAGCTGATTGTCGGTACACAAAAGTTTAATTGCGCGCCACAAGGTGCTACAGCAGGAGCACAAAATAAACAAGATGCCATTATAAACAGCTCTAGAGTATACAGAGTTAGCCTTAGAAATCAGGCTGGGTTACTGGTTATCTGTTGAATTTTCTATAATGCAGCAGTTTTTTCAATAAAGAGCTTCTAAGTACACCTTGATTCTTCTGGTCTCAGTTATTTCCCTACCAAGAGCAGAAAATGGTACAATCTTGGTGTTGAACATGGATGTGACCAGCAGGCATGACCTTTGAAGCATAAATAAGGCATTTTCCATGAGAAGAACCAATCCATTCATATACTGTACATATGCTATCTTTCTCAAAGTTATGCTTTTTAAAATTTCTAGGTACTAGATGGTTCAACACCGACTCACTTAAGAAAACATTGAAATCAACACAGCACAGTACCAAAATACTGGTTGTGTTATTAAGAGTTGCCCCATCATGGTAGCTGCTTCAAAAAATATCCAGAAAATGAAGACTTAAAGAAACTGGTTGCTGTCTCCGTGGCGCTGAATGAAGGTGTTCGCTCTGCATGCTGGCAACCCAGGTTTGCATCCTGAGCTCGGGTTTCAGGAGTGGAGTCTGGCTGGAAAGGAGTTTAGAGTGTCCTTTAGATGCTTCCCTCCCGGGTGGGGCTTTGGACCACTGTTTGTCAGCCCCTGGGGGTGGCTTGGGATGGTGTTCTTGATGGCATGTGGCCTCAACATGCAGCCAAATACCCCCACCCCAGGATGCCACGAAGCCAGCCCATTGTGGGAGGAGGGTGTGTGGGTCAGGAGAAAAGTGGAAAATCTGCCCTCAGTTGACTAGGATGATGGCTGCCAGTCCCTGCACCAAGGTTGCCCGGAACGTGTCTGTGCTGACTGTGCCATGTCTGGGATATGTATTACATGCCTGTGGGAATTTCTCTGCCCACCTGACAAAAGGTTGCATGGGGTTACCCTGGGTCAATGAAGGGGTGGTGGATGGTGATGGGACACATGGTGGCAGTGGGCCTTGGCGGCCCCAAGGAGTGGCCAACCGGGGGCTTAAGGGGAAGCAAAAAAAACAAAACTGGTTGTTTCAGATGACAGAGATGGGCTATGTGGAAACAGCAAACAGCTCTCTAAAAGACCCAGACTCTTATTTTTCTGATACTGAAACTGACAGTGAAATCTCAAAACACACACGTTAAAGAATTCCTTGTGATAATACCTATAGGTATACAGTATATCACTTTTATGGTGAGTAATGTAATGACACATTTTTTGCTCATTAGGGACCCGGACTTGCTGTATACTGCACTATGAAAGAGTGAATGGAAATTCACTGTGCATGACTCCAGCTTGGCTTTAGAACTGTCACGTTGTCCAGTATGCATGTCTACCTGCACAGTGAATGTTGAATGTCAGCTGGGGTTATTTATTGCAGTTCTGCATGAGTGCAGATTTGGCCACCAGGATACTTAGGAAAGTCAGCCAGTATTAAGTGTGATGCCAGCTGGAACCTTAACGACTGCTGCCTTGGTCTTTTTTATTGATGCTTTCCCACAGCAAGCTATAGATTTCTTTGAGACTTGCAACATACCAACAATCTCGGAAAGAATCTATTCACTGATGCAATAATTGTATACAACACTACATGTCTGTAGAGTCTAGACAAGCTTTTGTATGCTATTATTTCACTAACGAAATCGTGAGGACATGCCAGGTGCTGCTCCCTCGGCAATATTGCCAAATACAGTACCTAGAGGCTTACTGACCTGGAAACTCAAATGGTCCTGCAGCTTGAAATGGTTTAGGTATTGCATCATTATTTGGAATCATGGTGCTCACTGCACCATGTCTGGAGGTCATTTATTTTTCTTACTTCAGGTACTTGATGTACTTAGTTATGTCAGCCTGTCATACAGAGTAATGAAATGTCACGCTACAACGCAATGGACCTGGAAGGACTGAAAAGGGGATTGTTGTTTTTGGAATCAAAGACATTCAAATCCAGCAACTAATACCTGATCATCACATGCAGGTAAAGAAAGTCATGTGCAAGAAATAGCAACAATACTCACATTGGTACGATGCGTGTCATGTGGCAAAAGGTAAGGTTACCGTTTACTTGAATTACAAATATCACTAATAACACGTGGTGCATACACCAGCATTTCTGAAGCATTTGTTTCTTTTCTCTTTTGCTAGTTAAAATATTTACTGCCCGACAGCGCTAAGTGTCATGTGTGGAACAATACTTTACCTGGAGACTGACATAGCTAGTTCTGTTCCTCTTCATACCTCATCAGACGTGTGACATCACTGTCTGTAACATCAGAACTAACAAAGAAGAATGACTCTCCCACTGCCAGGTCAGTCGCTTGTGATGTCACGGTGGGTAAGGTCACAGTGCTGATGAGCATGAGGAAACTGGGGGGGGAGAATTGTAGTAATTACAAAAGAGATCATGATTGCTTCCCTTTTTACCATGCATACATTAAAGGGGCACTTTGAAAGTTCATGGGCAAAAGTGGGAGAGCTACTGCACCCCCTAACCCATAGGTTCTGGCACTTATGCTGATTAGCTATAAAGAGAACTAGATGTGCCAATCTCCAAGTAACGTTCTGCGCTTCACATCACATATAGTGCCATCAGTTAGAAAACCTTCTAATGAGCAAATGGAAGCAGAACAATAGTTCAGGAATAAAAAGTAACAAGTGACTACTTTTAAACATTAGTACCATTTTTCTGTCTGCTATATTTGGTGCTATAAAATGGGTAGGCTTTATCAGCCAATCAGAATGCAAGCTCATCATGCATGAAATCTGTTTAATGCATGGGTAATAACAGGTCCCTAAAAGTGGGACCGCAGTACATAAATATCATTTTTCGATTAGAACGTTGAGGTTTTCATACACCACCATGTTTTTTACTTAGCGAGGAAATCCTTGTAGCCCTCCTGTCATTGCCACTTTTTTATACACCCAAAATACTAGGCCTAACCATATTTTTTGGTTACCTTATGAGCAGCCATAGACAAATGTGTTTCAGCCCTACACTTTCTTTCTGTACTGCCAATCGTGCTCTTGCTTCCGCAGCACATCTAATCCCTCGGTCTCCAATGCTGACAGCTCTAGGCTGTGTGTTTTAACACTGGAAATGTCATCACTATAACGCTCTGTGTTTCACTGTAACAGTGGCTATAACTGCTAAAATAACAGGTTTTAGGTAACAGGTTGCTGGAGCAGACAGGGGAAGGGGGCAGGGCACAGTAAAGTAAATCTAAACCGCATGCAGGCATTCAGTACTGTAGGGTGTCCATGTGTGCTTGCTACCGCTTCTCCACCCGCTCCTGCCATGCAGCCATCGGTTGAGGTGGGAAAAAAATAATTCTTCTCACTCTCTTATTTGTACTGTCCCACACTGGAAACTGTAAAAAGCTTGAGGGGGGGGACACATGAAAGCACATGGAGGCATTAGCACATAAGTAATGATGTCATATTGTGATAGGCAGAAGGACTATTTTATCATAAATACACATAGGAAAATCTTTCTTCTATATAAAAAATGAATTTTTCTAACTGCAAAAAGTGTAAAAAAGGAAAACGTCTATTTTATAAGCACAATAAGACACTCCAGGGTGTGCATGGAACAGATTTTACTGCATGGCCCATGGCTGAAGTCACTTAGCCTGCAGCCTCATGCATTACTACATCCCTGGCCTAGTGGTAAACTCTGTTCCATGCACACCCTGTCGAGTCTTATTGCTTACCTAGTAGCTCTTTAAAGAGCAGTGGATGCCTCAAAGAAAACTTTGAAAAACACAATATTTAGGTACAATTCAGCTTGTATTCCATATATAGTCTATAGATTTATTCTCCCTATTATTTATTACTCAGGACATTTGCATGACTACCTGATATTTATAGGTTAGAGATCATCTGCCTCTATAGTGAACTCCCTATTGAAGCTGGAATCCTCTGCTGTGACATCACAATATGTTGCCATGGGAGTAACTGTGATGTCACAAGCACTACATTATGACCTCAGGTAGGGAGAAAGCAACAGGAATGGATGAACTGTTCAGAAGCAAAGATCCTGTTTTCATGCAAATAACTTCAGTAATGAATCATAAGGAGAGAAATACAGAACAAATATGAAATACAAGCTAAGCTGTGACTAAATATTATATTCTGTTGAAGTTCTCCTGAAGGCGTCAGCTGATCTTTAAACATGAAGCCACAGCATGTCTCTGTACGTGATCAATAGCTATTGGTGCATGTTCTGACATCTGGAATATTAGCACCATGGCTCCCATTTCAGTCACAGTTTTTGGTGTCATATAAAGTTGGCAAAACTGTGGCACTGATAACTGGCATGGAATATTTTAGTTAAGGTACCTAGATGTCATTGCATGCAAATACAGCATGGCCACAGGATTGGCATCAACTCACAACACACACGTTTTGCGCATGGCCATGTCTGACTTGCTTAGGATCACACAGTGAGTAAGTGGCTTTAGTGGGACTCAGACCAGGTTCTCCAGGTTTGCACCTCTATACTTTTTAGAAAAAAATAATTGTTTATGTTTGTCCAGCCTCTATCTCTCAACAGCTCTAGCCTTTCAACCCTACTGCCCTTCTTCCCTAAGTCTTGCCTTGGACTGCTGAGAGCCCGCTGGCATATACCCCCCATAGTGGGGCCACTAAGGGCAGGGAGGACCCTCAACAGAGAACATATCCAAAGTTGGAGGTCCCATCACCTAGTCAACAGAGCAAAGCCTGCAGAGAATGAGGGCACCCTCCTGCTACAGCTGCATTTTCTCTCTGTATCCTGTCTCTCCGTGAGACACTGGGCCATAAATGCATGGCAGCGCACACAGCGGGCATGCTTGCCACTAGGTCCCTTACATCTCCCTTGACATTGTCATCCCTGTCAGACCTGCACCACTCAGGCATCCCAAGGGGTTGTTCATGCAGTGGGGAGTGGATGGTTCCTCCTCCGAAGGAGGAAGAGAGCATCCTTTGCTAAGCTCAACCCTCCCCACTAGCTGGCCTCTGACTACCCAGTCCAGCTTCCAAACCCAGGATATCAGCATCTTAAACACAGCTACATCCTCTAACCACTATGCCAGATGGCCTGCCAGGTCTCAAGGCCCCCAGGCCCTCAACAATGCTAGGGTGGGAGACCTGATTCCGCACTCAACACTGTTTATCCCAAGTGGCATCACAGAGGGTGAATATATTGTGACAAGGTAACTATTTATTCATTTGTAATTTTTGAGCAGAAAAGGCATGCTAAGTTGTGACAGCTTGTTTCCCGGTGTGTCCGGGAGGGGGGGGGGTTACATGGACCTGTTTTTTAGTGATTAGAGAATGTTGGCCATGACACCTTGAAACACCCTACTCTTCATCGATAAGTGCCATGGAATCTTTTTCTTCTACCTAGACAGTGACAAGGGATGAGCAGAAGGGAACTTGGTTTTATGTCTCATCTGAAGGACAGCACCTCAATAGTGCAGTACCCCTCCCCATACTGCACTACACTACACTACATTGTCAGTTATGGGTATTACCCCAAGTGCCTAGTGCAGGGCTAGAACCCAAGAACTTCTGATCTTCTGGCTCCACAGGCAAGCGTGCTACCTACAGAGCCACTGACACTGCAGTATATCTATCAAGTTTGCCTCTGTCAAGATACCTATCATGATAACACAGTAACAATGATTGTACTCTTATCATGCCGCTGCACCTACCCTACATATTGACGAATGTTTAAGTTCTTTGAAGATATTTACATATCGGGTTTGCCATTTAAGTACAACAGTATAAGGTACCTATTTGTTAGGTGTCAGTGTTTTGATTTCATTGTAG
Source organism: Neoceratodus forsteri (assembly GCA_016271365.2). Classification (NCBI taxonomy): domain Eukaryota; kingdom Metazoa; phylum Chordata; order Ceratodontiformes; family Ceratodontidae; genus Neoceratodus; species Neoceratodus forsteri. The sequence goes on from CM028137.1 coordinate 236,066,266, forward strand.
GTATTGCAAAGTAAATTGAGGCCACTGTCACAAAAAGTTATGTGAGGAATTGCTGAATTTGGATGCATTCCATTAGCAGCCACCTGCATTGATGTGCTGCTTCTAGTGGTGGCAATAGTGACTTGGCAATTCAGAAGTGGGAAAGTGAAATAAATCACATGGCCAATATGTACAGCAGACATGTTGGTGATTTTAATAATTACGAACATGGCCCTTTCGATGGCTGTGCATGACTGCACAAAGACACTTTAATCTTTTTTCTCCAATATAATTGTTATTCAATGTTTCTAACCTATACACTACAGTAGAATAAATGTCAATATATATGTTTCTAAAAATCACAGATTACCACACAGTATGCTAACTTTGCCATAAAAAATACACATCGACATAGTTGTAAATACATACCGTATCAAGGATTTATGAAAAAAGAAAATTATCTAATTATTTGTAGAAACTTTGGAGATTACCTTTCAACACAGTTGCTCATTTGCAAAGGTTCCACGTTAAATACGTAGTCACAAAAACATTACAAGTACAGTAAGCAGTTCCAGTGGATATGCAGTCAAGTCAGGCTCCAAGCACTTAAAGCAGCACAATTGCATATAGTTTTCATAGATTCATAGATATGTCTCAGCAGAAAAGGACCTTCTTGGCCTATCGAGTCTGCCCATTCCCTCCCTCTTTACTTGCCCCCCTCTCCCATAGATTCCACCCTCTGCTTCCTTACCAATCCCTTGTGTTTGTCCCATGCCTTCTTGAATCCCTTCACAGTTCTGGCCCCACCACATCCTCTGGCAGACTGTTCCAGGGCACTGCGACCCTCTTAGTGAAGAAATGCCCCCTCACATTCCCCTTAAACCTACCCCCAAACCCTCAGTCCATGCCCTCTAGTTACAGCATCTACCTTCCCTGTGAATAGACTCCCCTCCCCACTTTATTGATCCCCTTCACATACTTGAATGCCTCTTCATGTCCCCCCCCCGATCTCCAGCAGGTACAAATCCAACACCCTCAACCTCTCTTTGTATGGCTTCCCACTTAGCCCATGCCCCATCTCGGTGGTCCTTCTCTGTACTCTTTCCATGCCATCTATATCTTTTCATAAGTGAGGTCTCCGGAACTGAACCCCGTACTCCAGGTGGAGCCTCACCATGGATCTGTAGAGTGGCATCAGCACCTCCCGACTTCTACTAGTTATCTCTTTCCCTATGCACACTAGCATTCTGTTCACTTTGCCCACCACCTTGCTGCATTGGGTCCCCACCTTAAGGTTGTTTTGTGATTATGATTCCTAGATCCTTCTCTTGCTCAGTTGCTTTCACCCCCCCCCCAGCATATGCTTTGCTTGAGGATTATTCTGCTCAATGTGCATCATTGCACATTTGTTGGCATTAAATTTTAACTGCCATGTTTCCAACCAGCTCTCCAACAACCTCAGATCTTCCCTCATAGCCTCCACCCCCTCTAGGGTGTCCAACCTGCTGCAGATCTTCATATAAAAAAAAAAGGCAGATCCTCCCCTGTAGCCCCTCCGCTATGTCGCTGATGTAGATGTTAAATAGGATGGGCCCTAGCACCGACCCCTTGGGGACCCCACTTGTTACCACTACCTCCCCAGAATGCACCCCATTTACCACCACCCTCTGGCTTCTACCCATCAGCCTGTTCTCCACCCCCCTTGTTATTTTCTGTCCCACCCTCATACTCTTCTGTTTAGTTACCAGTCTTCTGTGGGGCACAGTGTTGAAGGCCTTACCGAAGTCCAAATTGGCCACGTCCACTGCCCCCCCCGATCAACCACCCTCGTCACCCAATCGAAGAACTTGATCAGGTTTGTCTGGCATGACCTCCACCATGTGAAGCCATGTTGATCGATGTCCTGCAGCCCACTGTCCTCCGAGTAGCTAACCACTATTTCTTTCAATATCGCTTCCATCACTTTTCCCACCACCGATGTGAGGCTGACTAGGTGATAATTGCCCACCTCCTCCCTGCTGCCACTTTTGTGAAGTGGCACCATGTCTGCCACCAGCTCCTCCTGTAGCTCCTAGAGCATCCTAGAATGCAGGGCATCTGGCCCCATAGCCTTGTCTATCCTCAATTTACCCAACTCCTCCCTGACCCTGTCCTCACTGAATGGACTAGTATTCACCCCTCCATCCTCCGTTCCCTTTCCTCCTAACACAGGTCCCCTTCCTTCTCCCTCTATCATGAAGATTGAGCCGAAGTACCTATTCGGCACCTCTGCCTTCTCAAAGTCCCCTTCCACATGTTCTCTCCCCTCCCCCTTTACCCTTACTATCCCCTGCCTTGCTTTCCTCTTTTCCCCTGTGTACTGAAAAAAAGGTTTTTTCACCTCTTTTGGTCTGCCTAGCAATTTTCTCCTCTGTTTCTGCTTTCACCTTCCTGATCTTCCGCCCTGCCTCCTGCAGCTTCTCCCTGCAAGTTTCCCTGTCCTCCTTCCCCTGGGTTCTCTTATATTCTCTGCACGCCCTCTTTTCTTCCCTATTGCGACCTTCACTTCCCTGTTGAACCAAAGTGGCCTCCTCCGTCTTCTGCTCTTCCTCACCTTTCTTATACAGCTCTCTGGCTTTTAGTATCCTCCCCCAATCTCGTTCCATATGTTCTCAACCCCCTCCATCTTCTCCTTCCCCTCCATTTCATTTCTGAATGTCTCCCTCCTTCTGGGAAAATCTGCCCGCCTGAAGTCCAGGACCTCTGTGATAGTTTGACTCACTTCATACCTTGCTTTAACCTTGAAGCCCACTGTGTTATGGTCACTTGTTCCTAGGCTGACCCCCCCACCCCCATGCCCTCCACGTTAACCCCGTTGGTGAGAACCATGCCAAGTATGTTATGCCCCCTGGTGGGCTCCCTGACCAGCTGCTGCAGGAAGACTCCCTTGAGAGACTCAAGGATCACCCTGCTCTTGGACGACCCAGCTGATGGGATAACTCAGTCTACAACTAAGAGATTAAGGTCAACCACCAACAGAATCTCCTCCTTAAGCGCCATCTGCTGAACCACCTGCAGCATCTGCATGTCTACCTCCTCGCTCTGCGTTTGAGGTCTGTAGACCAGCCCTAGCCTTACTGATGCCCCAAGCCACTTCTCTATTGTGATTCACAAGATTTCTGCTTCCCCTTGCTCCTCCTGTCCTTCTATAGCCTTGATGTCTCCCCAAGGCACAGCGCAATTCCCCCCCCTTCCTGCCAGCCCTATCCTTCCTAAATAACTTGTACCCCCCTGGGACCCCTACTTCCCAGGTCTGGTGCTCGGACCACCAGGTCTCCATTATGGCTACAATATCCAGGCCCTCCCCCACCATCATTGCTTCTATATCCACTATCTTGTTCCCCAGGCTTCTTGTGTTTGCGCAAAGTCCTCTCCAGCATAAACCTCCCCCCTCTCTGCCATCCCTCCTTTTCATGTCTGTTCTACACCCTGCTCCCTTTTGCGGAGGAATGCTTGCTAGTCCGTTCTCTCCTCCTGTTGTGCCTTCACCCAGCCTTGCCCTGTACTCCCCTTTATTAGTTTAAATCTCTGCTAAGACCTTATCAGTGTACCCTTGCAGTCCCCCCTCAATACTCTTGACCCCCTCTCACTGAGATGTAGTCTATTCTTCCAGTATAAGTCTTTGTCCTCCCATGTGTCCTCCCACTCTCCCATACAGGTGAACCCTTCCTGTCCACACCATTTCTGGAGCCATTCATTGAACTCCCTGATCATTCTCTTCCTAACATTGCTGGCACAGGAGACTGATAAGACCTCCAAAAATGCCAAACATTTAACCTCTTCCAGGCATCTCTTTGCCAGTGCCTTGAACCTCCTGTGGACCTTCTCCACTTCATTGCTTGCCAGATCATTTGTTCCCAAATGAATGATAAGGTGTGGTTCCCCACCAACCGAGCCCACTTCCTGATTTTTTGCATTGCTCTCCCTGCCTCCATCCCTGGTTCACAAAAAAATTACCTCTGCCCAAATGTAGGACTCTGCCTGATCCAATGTATCCCCTTAATGATGGAGTCTCCAAATACCATGGCATTCTCCACCTCCACAACTAGTGGATCTGGTTTGGCCCTCTTCCTCCTAACTACATCCTCCTTCCTGAAGCTGCCTACTTGATCCCCCTGTTTCCCACCCGGTTCCCCTCCCATGCCCCGCTGGTGAATGGTTCCTGCCCCTTCTCTACCAATCCCACCTCTGGTCCCTGAACTTTACTATCCTTGCCTCCCTGCTTACTTGAGTCCCTTGATTGCCTCCTGTCTTCCCCTCAGCCATCTTCTCTCCCTTCTCCCCTCCTTGCCCCCCTTCCCTGCCTCCCTGCTCCCCCTGCAGCTTCTGCTTCCCTTCCTTACTCATCTCCCCCACCACTCTCCCCAATGTGTTTTTATCCTTTCCCACCAAGTCATCCCTTCAATTCCCTTCCCCCCATCTGCCATCTGACCCATGCTTCTTTCCCTCCCTTCCCCTCTGCCCTGGCCCATACTTGCCATTCCCCCTGATCCTTTTAGAACTCCCCCTTCCATTCTGTCTGTCAAAGGTATGAATCTGTTAGACACTGTAACCCCCCCTCCCTGCTGCTGCGGAATGTGCCCATCCTTGAGCTCTTGTCCTCCTCCCCTTACTCCTCACTTCTTGCCAGCCAGAAATACCGCTACTGCCTGGTCTGGATCCATGTTCACCCTGACCCTCTTGTCGTGCCTTTTCACTCCATGTCCCCAGCTGTCCTCACTCTTTTCTCTTTCCATTCCAGTAGCTCCCCCCCATATCCTCATGCTGCACTTGTAGTTGCAGTTCCCCCATTACTTTCCCACCGCCTTCCCATTTCCCTCCTTAGACTGCTGAATTCTTCTTCTACTTGCTCCACTCTGATACAAATTGGACAACACCAGCCTCCACAGTGTTTCCATGAACACAGTTGCACCACATCCACTGCAACCCACTATTCTGCCTGCTCTCCTAATTTCCTGCAGAGCTCCCGCCCCCATGCAAAAAGACCCATGCCCCTGCCCTCTCCACCACCCAGCATAATTCACTTCTTATCTTAATTAGAACCTACAAATACAGCATTTAAGATGCAATTTCTTCCCACTTAACCTGCAAATTTTCAGTTTAAATGCAATACAGGTCATTGTATAAAAAGTCACAGGTTATATACAGTGAGAAACCGGTGAGAAACCGAATAAAACTGTTTAATGGTTACAGCTGTATTGGACTGCAAATATAGACCAAAGAGATCTCTTAAACTGATTAAACTTGGGGAGATTCAGTAGTGTATCAGTGAATTTTTTTTAACCAGTTGGTGGCCCTGACAGCAAATGACTGCTTTGCCAGCTAAGTACACCGCAAAGAAGGCTTATGGGAATTCCTGGTCATGTTCCTAGTGCTGTATTGATTTTATTATATTGACTGTATGTATTGTAGTGTATTGGTTGTATTCCATTCCTGCCAAGTTCCTGGTGTTGTATTGTTTCTATTGTATTGATTGTATGTATTGTGTTGTATTGGTTGTATTGTAAGGTTCTTAACTGGCCTTTGCCTCATGCCCACTATACGACTTTTTAGTTAACGCAATTCACATTTGACTTAACTCTGTTCTTATTTATTTAATGTATGTAACCCCTTTGTTACCCAAGGGTTACTAGAATCCCAGTAAGACCTAGTGGTAGGCAGGGAAGGCAGCTTGTGAAACTCCAGTTAAATGGGTTCCACACTGTCTCACTCTGTTCTCAGTCTCAGCTGAGACTAAGGGATAACATCACCAATAGAACTTTCACAGCTGCATTAGCCACATTGGAATCTGCAGCAGAGGGAGTTAGATAGAACGTTGGGAGTTTTCAAAGGAAAGTAGTCAGAGTCCAGTTTGTCTTCAGTAAGTGAAGGTGTGCTCAAGTGGCGGAGACCGCTGTTCGGGTCTCAGTGCCCCTCCCTCTTGGGGGGGGGGATGTAAAGATCCCTAGCAGATTCCTGGGGCAATCCCCTTAATTCTGCCAAGTGGAAGAAAAGCTGCCTGTTTAGTTCTTCATTTATTTTGAAAGTTGGAAGATGTGTGAGTCGCCTGTGGGGCACCTGCAACTAAAGGGTGAGTGTCTGCTCTGACTGAGAGGGCAAAATGTTTTCTTCACCCTGGGACATGTGTGGAAATCTAGGGATTGAGCTACATTTTGGGAAGCCTATAGGACTGGGCCAAACAAGTAAAGTAGTGTCAAATGCTAGAGTGTTGTGTGATTTAAGTAATATGTAGAGGAGATGCACCCAGATCATCAACCCTTTAATCTACATTCAGAAGTTCAGCAAAGGGATGGTTCAGTTTTCCCAGAGAAATGGCCGGGTATGGGCTGTGGGAGCTGGAGGTGGGTGAACCCCTCCATCTTCAGTAACCAGGTCCACCTCTACAGATTTCTGCTGTGGTTGCTACTTTGCCTCATGCACTTGGCCAGTGATGGGGGAAGTATCCAGACATGGGGTTGCAAAAAGGGAAAATCTCTCTAGGAGTTGTGGACTCTAAGTGGTGTGGGGAGCCACAACAAGTAAGGAAAAATTATTTTTATGAGATGGGGAGTCTCAACAAGTAAGAAAGAATTCTCTCTAGGAGTCGCTGACTCTAAGTGGTGTGGGGAGCCACAGCAAGTAAAGAAAAATTCTCTCTAGGAGTCGCTGACTCTAAGTGGTGTGGGGAGCCACAACAGGATAATTGGTTCATTCTTCCCATGGACCATGGGGAAAAAAACAAGTGTGTACAAGTCGGGCTGTGTACCCAAAGCTGCATGCGAGTCCGGACTGTGTGCCTGGAGGGTCCAGAGCCTAAAGGCTGAAAATGGTGATAAAGTGTTCTGTAGTCTCTAATCTGCATTACCAGGAAATGTAGCCCATGGGGGTCCGTCTATGCTTTGTTTTGTTCAGCTAGTATGTGAATAAACGCCACACTGAAGAATCCCATTCCTGGTTCTGGACATTACAGTTATTGCTTCCTGTGTTCGGATTTACTTGGGCCTCCCTGTGCAGAGTAGTCAAACCTAGGTCCCCCCGTGCAGAGTAACCTCATCCTCCCCGAACCCAGGTCCCCACCAGGTACTGCTGTCAGCTTCAACAGCATGCCACCTGTCGTTTTGGCAAAAAGGCAGGGGTGAGGGGTTACATGTATTTATTTATTTATTGAATCTCGAATTAAACAACCTTTGAGCAAAACTGCTCCTTTACAAAGGTTCCACGTCATAGGATTAACAAGACAGTAGGCATAAAATCAAATGATACACATACATACAACAGAGAAGTAAGGACTGTTATATAGCAAGTGTAAGGACAGACAACAATTAACAAAATAATTACTATGGTACAATGATACATTGTTACAAGATATAGACTACAAGTTTGTGAGTACAGAAGCTTGGGAAAATTGCCCTGACCAGGAATTTGGATGAGAAGGAGGGGGGGACTGAGGGGAAAGTTAGCGAGTTGTGGAATGGAGCAAAATGCCAAGAGAAGATACGGTACCAGGGTAGCAAGCTAACATGACAGAAAGAGGTTAGAGGAGAAGCAACCCAGAGGGTTTTGACCATGCAGTAATAGAGGAGAATGATCCTAGCCTGGAGAAGAGATTGCAAAGTAGAGTAGCTGGCCTAATGTGTTTTAATGACCAAACCTAGGGAGTTTTGGCACATGAAGTGTAGGCAAGCAGAGGTCAATGGACAGGGGAATTACTAGGGTGCAAGGAGGGGATGAGGAATAAGTGCATCAGATAAGTAGTTCTGGACAGTTTTCATATTATCATTAGAAAGTGGGATCTCAGTCATACATGCTGCGTGAAATGAGATATGCTTGCAGTTGAGACTTGAATGGGCCAATCTTTGGTTCAGTAATAAGGGCAGAGCTAAGAGAATTTAGCCAGAGGGGGGCTCCATACATGAACGACCGCTGCCCTTGTGTTTGTGCAACAAAATGGGACTTGGAAGGCTGCTGTACTTGTACCCTTGGTTTGTCTAGAGATGAAGGAAGGGCTGAGGAGAGTTAGCACACCCGGGGGTGTAAGGCCAAGAGTGGCCTTTTTTTGCAGGCAAGCATACCTGGAATTGGATCCTGTTGCTAAGATTGAGCCAACCGGTGTTGGAATGGAGCTCACACATATGAGTTAAGCAGTGTGCTCCTAGGACAAGCCGGCAGGCTTTGTTAAGGGCAACTTTTATTCTCCTGAGCCCAGTGTCTGTAACATCCCATAGACTACAAGACCATAGTCTATGGCTGAGATGGAGCTATTTACTGCTAGTTTGATGGCGCTTTCAGTGAAGCAGTGTCTGTGATGGTAAAGTTGTCTTAATCTGGAATTAGCTGCCTTGGCAACATGGTCAAGATGCAGCCCATATAAGAGAGAGCAGTCAAGAATGACCCCAAAGTATTTGAAATTGCTGACTGAATCCAAAAAGTCATTGCTGAGATTATGTATTTTGATGGGATAAGCCTTATGGCAGTTATGAGAGGAGGCGAACAACATCGTCTTGGTGTTTTTGTAGTTCATTAGAAGCCTGGATCTAAGGAACCAAGCTTCCACTGTGGTAAAGTCAGTGTGCATCTGTTTTTTGAGCAGATCAATTGCAGACTGATATGTGTACAGCGCAGCATCATCAGCATATTAGAGTACCTTGTTCTGGCATGCTTTGGGGAGGTAATTCGGGAACAGACTGAATAGCAGGGGGCCCAGGATAGGGCCTTGGGGTACTTTGTGGAAACAGTTTGACAGTCAGATATGTATTTTGACCTGCTGTGTCCTCATGGAGAGGTAGCTCCTAAACCAACCTACAGATACAGAGGATATCCCAGTGTGGGCCAGCTGGCTGAGAAGTAGCTCATGATTAACTGTATCAAAGGCCTTGGTGAGGTCAATGTAAATGGCCCCCACCAAGAGCCCCTGGTCCAGTGCCTCATGAATGTAGCCAGTGTATTCCACCAGGGCCATAGTCGTACTATGTGCCTTGCGGAAACCGTGATGCTGCTAACACTGAAGCTTGTATTTGGCAAGATAGTTGAGTAATTGATCGTATACTATCCTTTCAAGGGCTTTTGAAAGAGGTGGAAGAATTCATATTGGCTGGTAGTTAGAGAGAACAGATGTGTCACCGCTTTTGAAAACAGGAGTGACGATAGCTGCTTTTCAGATTTGTGGAAATTTGCCTGTGATGAGCGATAAGTTAAGAATCCTGGTTAGAGGGGAGAGTAGGACATCCAGAGTGAGAGCAACTAACTTGAGGTTGAGCGAGTCACTGCTGAAACTGTTTTTTCTGAACGCTTGTTTTAGACATTTGTTAGCCTCTGCTGCAGTGACCACCTTAAGGTAGAAGGGGGCGATGAGCTAGTAGGAGAGGTGGTATTGTTGTCAATGTTAGTTCCTGTTTGGGGTAGCAAGAAGTCTAGGGAAGCACACTGCTATGGTCTGTAAAGGCCTTGTTGAAGGCATTAGCAATGTCTATAGTGTCTTGGGTAATAGTACCATTGGTGTTGATCATTGTGGGAGGAGCTTTGCTAGCTTTCCCTGTTAAAAGATTTGATAATTTCCCAGAATATATGACTGTCACCCCAGGAGTTGTTTAGTTCCTTTTTAAAGTGCGTGCTCTTGGTCAAATAGATGGCACTAGTACATTTGTTCCAAGCTGCTTTATATGTTTGAAGGTCAATAAGAGACCCAGTACTTTTGGCCTTGAGCCACAGATTGTCCCTGATCTTCATTTGATCAAGGAGAAAGGGTATGCCCAGGACTTACAGGACCCTTTGACTTTTCTCTTTTTAACCAGAGAATATATGTTGCAGGATGTATTAAGGACATTGATAAAGCACTCAAGTGCCATATCTATATCAGCTGCATTATAGATGACTGATCAGTCTTGTGAGCTGAAGTGGGCTTTGAGTGAGGCAAGGTGCCCCTTTTTCAACACTCATGAGGTAATTGTTATTGGTGGGGTTTTTGGAGCCTTATTAGATCAAGTGCATATGATCAGGGAGTGGTCGCTGATGGTGTCTGGAAGTACAGTAGTACTGGTTATTCTCTCTGGATGGTTGGTTATTATTCAGTCTGTCAGCGTACTAGAGCCCTTTGGATAGTTTGTACATGTAGGGGATTCCACAATTTGGAACATATCAATGACTGTGATGGCATCTTTATATGGTGCCACCTCAGGGATAGCCAATTGATATTGAACTCTCCCAACATTAAAACCTCAGAGGTATTGTGGAGTTCAGAGAGGTAGGGAAGAGTAAGTTTAAAACCTATTGACTGTTTTTTTGGGGGGATGTACACTGCTAGCCAATTAAAACGGCTTCCATATTTTCTGAAAATTCTCAAGGGCCCTGGAAATGATGTGGCTCATTTTTGACATTAAGTTTATCCAATTCTCTAGAGTAGGGGGACAATTGTTCTTTCCATTTACTCAGGATTGTCCTTTTAAATCCTGAAGTTGCTAGCAGTAACTATTCCTTTCAAATTTGTTCAGGAAATACAAAGAAGAGGTATCCCAAGAATAAATACTCCAGGGTCAACGGCAATGTGCTTTAATACCTGAATGTGTACTTTCCATATAAAAGCCCCCCCTTTTAGTAATTTTGGGGCAACTCCATAACATGTGTAGTAAATTAGCCTGAGGGCTGTTGACTCTCCAGCACCTGTCATTCTCAGTCAGAAATAATTTAAAAAAAATTTTGGGAGTGTAGTTCAGATTATGTACAACTACATTTTGTAATGGATAAAATACCCTTGGACATCCTTGCTTGTCTTGTATGCATTCCTCCAAATCAAGTACCAGGAGCCTTGTGGTATCTCATATCCCAACATCTCATCCCGTGTCTTTCGTAAATTTAAGGTTAAATCAGGACCATGATCCCTGATCAACCTATAAATTTTACTTGCATCACCTCTCCCATCTGCTAGCTTAATCAGATTGTTCCATGAGTTGCTAACAGGAATGGACAATTTGAGGTCTAACATGTCCTCCAGTCCATCTCTTAGCTGTAAGTAAGAGTGAAATTGGATACATGATATTGAACATTTTTCTTTAACTTCTGTGAAGGTGTAAAGGACCCCGTTGCTGCAATCTGTAATATCTGTTAGAAGAGAGATGCATTTCTTTTCTCAGTTTTCATTTGCCAGTTCTTCATTATCAAATTTAATTTTGGGGTTTCTCCAAAGTGGACTAAATTCTGGCAGGAAAGGGTCTTACCCCAGCAATTTAGCAAATGTAATATAGTTAATTGGCCATATTTTTTTTAATAAAGTGCAGCTTCTAACGTTTGCAAACTGTACACCAAAGATTAAATGCATCAGGGAATAAGGCTAAAGGGTGGTCTGTTTCATTTTGCCCAAAAGCAGTATCACTGAGACAGAAATTAGCAACTGGCTTGTTTCATTACAAAGGCCTGATGATATGATTTAAAAATGGGGAAGCCAAAGCCTCCTTTCACCCAAGAAGTTCTTAATTTTTCTGAGCTTATTCTAGGAATTTTCCTTCTCATAAAAAGGAACAAATTACATGGCCAATCTTCTTCATCTGCTTAAGTTTAATCAGCAGATTTTTTGTAAAAAGTTATAAATCCAGATGCAAATGGTTTGATACCTTTTATTGGACCAACAAAGATGTTACAAAAAGAACAAAGTACTTTAGCTTTTGGACCAACCAAGTTCTTCCTCAGAAGCTTAACTTCTAAGTAAAAGACTTAGGAAGGACTTGGTTGGTCTGAAAGCTAAAGTGCTTTGTTCTTTTTGTAACATCTTTGTCAGTTCAATAAAAGGTATCAAACCATTTGCTTCTGAATTTGTTCTTACAAGGACAAATACGGCAACTAAACAATTTGATTGTAAAAGATATACAATTCTGTGTGCAAAGATAATTCTAAATGCACTTATCTCACCGCAGAAAGTCAGATTTAGGTTGCCCCACTTGTCTAATTCCATGTGTACCTTGTTTATTACTTGCTCCATATTTATTGTAGCTACAATAGATTACTTGGTATTTTGATACCCAGATACGTTACATAAGAATTCATCCATTTTAGGTTATGCAGTAGGAAATTCTGCTTCAATCTGTTTCCAGAGTCATTCAGTGCCCATGCCTCTGATTTGTCCCAACTGAAGGACAAACAAGGTAACAACCCAAACTCTTTTAAGATGAAGTTAAAGGGATACTGTCAAACTCCTTGGGCCTCATATTTTCCTTAGATTAAAAAAAATCATATGTTGTGATTGATCACATTCTTCAGAGATCACTGATGTAACTGGTAGTTTGATTCTGAATCATTATTTCATTTTAAAAATAAAAAAGCAGACTGCCCACCATTCTGGAGTTACCACACAAAAACGTGCTTGTTTGCATTCTTTGATCAACTTCAATTGCATCTTTCCTAGCCTTGGGAATGCTTCTCACACAGTCTAGCCACTAATGATGTTGTGGGAGGAAGAAGACTATTGCATCATGGGCATAGCCAGATTAAGGCATGGGCTGATGGGGCTACAGCCCCAGGCCCCCAAAGTTTGAGGGGCCCCACCCCTTTCTGCTGTTATTTTTTTTTTTATTTGCAAAGAGTCCATCTGACCTTCGGTGTGCTTAAAAAGTGCAATTTTTAAATGAAAAAAAAAAAGAATATCGGGAACTTCTGTCTGAGTCCCACCGGGAGAATGAGAGAAGCAGCAGCAGCAGCTGGTAACTATAGTCCATAGCAGAAACAGCAGGTGGATATGGTGTGCCACGAGTTACATGCTGTTGTGCAATGTTGTCCTCCTCTGCTTATTAATATTAATGCTGCAAGCCTGCATGCACCGTCTGTCCTCCTCTACCACGCCAACTCATTACAGCACCCGCCAGACCCCTCTAGTTCTATCATTTAGTTGGTTCATGAAATTTGAACGAGGATTGGATATTAAAGGCTCAGCTGGTATGATAGCATTGAGCTTTTAGACTGTCCAGACTGACTGACAGCCTGATGCCAGCAGAGATGCCCTGTGCGTGCCAATTTTTCCCACTGCTGCGACCTGGTAGTCTATCCCCAGCACCATCTCTAATCAGTTTTCCAGGAGCAGGACATGGATGCCTGTCGCCAGAGCGCAATAAATCACTGATTTGACAGACATCCATCCTCCAGTGTCAGGTAGATGTGCAGACTGCTATTATTATTTTTTTGTAAATTATGCCAATGCATCCCAAGTCGTGTTAATTTTATTTATTCATTCTCTCTCTGTTACTAATCTGTCTAAACTCTGTTAATGTGTTAAAAATACAATTCAAGACTCGTAGTTCCTTCTTCTCAGTTTATTTACTGTTCATGTGTACCGACGATGTGTAATTAGAGAGTTTAGCCAGACAGACTATGGACAGAATAAATAAATACATACATAAATAAATAAACTTAAATAACCAAATAAATAGTTCTGTGCCCATCTTGGATGACTCATCTTCTTCTGCCCTATGTAGTGTCCCACAGTCAGACTGCTGCTACACTTTTGTCAACACAGCAAGGGAGATAGGGAGTGTGTGACAGAGGGAGAGAGAGATCATCCAGACCAGACCAGACCAGGGCTGTCATGTATTTTTGTTTCTTAGGATGCCTGGCAGCCTTTTTATGATAGAGATAGAAGTGGATCGAGAGAGAGAGAGAGAGAGAGAGAGAGAAATCATGCTTGAGAATGTTTTTGACAAAATGCTTCAGAACACTGTCTCAGAGCTCTAGAGAATTAGAATTACAGATCAAGTCACAGTGAAATGAAAATACTTGTTTTAACTATAACTATCTTGTTTGCAATTTTTTTCTTACACAGTGTCCATGTCTCTCTCTCTCTCTCTTGCTTGCTCTTTCTAACTGGCAGTCTGTGTTTTGCAGTGTTTTGACATTTATTTTCTACATTACCCTTCCTAACAACACTGAGGTTGGACTCACCATAAGTGGAGCAGAGGATTTGACACCTACTAGGATTAATAAATAAAAAAAAGAAGAGGACATGTTTATGATTGTCCCAGACCCTCTCTGTGTCATAAACCTGTTACCCCCTGTTGCCTGGAGCGTAGTGTGGGCGAACAGTACACAACAGTGCATTGCATCTACTCATGTTCTGCATTCCAGACCTCTGTATATTATCTAACATATAGGTAGAAATTGTAGAGTAGCTTTTTTAACTAGTTAAAATAAACTGGAACATGACTGAGAAAAAAGTATGGCATTCCTCAAATAGGAATCAAACCCAGAACCTTTGGCATTAATGATGAATTGCTGAATTCATCACATAATGGGAATTATCTGGGTGAAATTTAATTGATTAGTCAATTTGATCCATTCCTATGTACTCACATCACAAAATATGGCAACAAAGGAAGAGGAAGGGCTTCATACTTATCGTCTACAATTTGTGAAAAATGTATCAAAATAATGGGTGATAAACTTTTATCTGTCATCAGTACTGAACTTTGACAAGCCAGATATTTCGCACTCTGTGTAGATTCATCACCTGATCTATGTTCTGTTGACCAGCTCACTGTCATCATTCGATACACTGCAAAATCAACACTTGAAGTAACTGAACGATTTCTCTGTTTTCTGCCAGTGCAGAGCCATACAAGTGAATCGCTTGCTAATGCGGTGCTAGACTTCTTTCAAGAAACTAATATTGACATATGTAATGCTCGAGGACAAGTGTATGACAATGCTGCAAACATGTCAGGCAAGTACAAAGGTATGCAAGCAGAAATTTGTGAAGTAAATTCTTTAGCAATTTACATACCATGTGCTGCACATTCTTTGAATTTAGTTGGTGTGTGCACTGTGGAGTGCTGCCTTGAAGCTGTATCTTTCTTTAGTCTAATACAACATCTCTTTAACTTCTTCAGTGCATCTACTTACTGAAGGACTATTATGCTTCAATTTCTTACAAAGAACGTCCAGTGCTCAAACGTTTCTCAGATATCAGGTGGTCTGCCCATGCAGATGCAACAAAAGCACTTTCAAAGGGCTATGATCAGATTCAAGAAGCTCTTGCAAGTTCTCCAGATGATAGAGAGCGAAGAGCAGAAACATGTCAAGAAGCAAATGCTCTTTGGGAGCATATGGCATCTTTAGAAACTGTATTTGTGGTTGATATGTGGAATCAGATACTGGAAAGATTTAACAAAGTCAGTGGAACTCTTCAGAGAGAAGACATGGAACATGGGACTGCCATGAAATTGTTGAAATCACTGCATGATTATGTAGTGACTCTGTGAGAATTTCGACACGTTTGAAGAAAATGCTAGGCAAAAGACACCATATGCAGAATACAGAGGCTCTGAAAAGTGTCAAAAAAGATGGAAGACACATGCAGATGGACCTTCTAAAGAAATCATACTTTGTGGTCGTGATAAATTTCAAATTGAAACCCATTTACCCATACTAGATACAATTTCACAAGTTTTGGAATCATACAGTAAGGCATACGAAACAGTATACAAACTATTAGGTTTTCTTAAGTGTTGAAGATGTCACCAGATGATATAGCAGCAGCTACAACATTATTCCAGCAACAATATGAAAATGATCTGGAGTCTTGTTTCCCTGAGGAATTCAAACACTTTTGTCTCTTTGTTCACAAAGTGCTTGAAGATCAACCATTTTCTGCTGATTTATCAAGACTGTCTGTTCAGACTTTATATCAGATTCTTTTTGATCATGGTCTGGACTCCACATTCCTAAATGTTGAAGTAGCCCTGCATATTTACCTCAGTCTCATGGTGACTAATGCTAGTGGTGAGAGATACTTCTCCAAACTGAAAATGATAAAGAATGAAAGAAGATCATGCCTGCTTGAAAGCAGACTTAAACTTTCTCTGATGATGATCAAAAGTGGTTTGATGAAACATCTTAACTTTGATGATATCATTGATGACTTGGTTGCAACTAAGTGTTGCAAAGTGCATCTATAATATTGTAATACATTACTTAAAGTGTTACTTAAAGCTTAGTCTCTGGGAGCTTGTTTCTATAAATCGAAGTTTTCAAAAAGCCTTGCATATAATTCACACATTAAGAAAGTCGCCCTTATCCTGACTTCAGGAAGTTTTACCCTGTTTCCAATGTATTTGATCATGTGCATGGATTTGAGAACACTGCAACCATTGTAGAACAGCTGCAGAATCAACTTTGTTATGTTGTTTCCTGTCTGTCTTTAAATCAATGTTGGTTATAATACTTTTATGTTAAGCAACTTGAAAGATGCCGGTCTGTTAATTCTGAAGTTGGAAGCTGGTCAAACATGACTTGAGGACACTGAGGCATTGCTGGGTAAAGAGAATGTAGTTGGAGTAAATTTAGAATGAAACTGCATATTGAATGGTCTAGTTTGAATAATTCCTTTTCTGCTCATACTTATTGCTCCAAGTAAGCAGTTACATATATCATTGGGCCGTTTTTCATCAGATGTCGCATTGCATTGGCGTTTATAGGACTCTTCTAGTTATGAACTTTCATTTTAACAAATGTACTGTCTTTTTTGCTCTAGATTGGTTGATAACTAATTGGGTAAAGTGGGTCATATAACGATTATCTGTTATTATACTGTTCACTGTTGTTTTCCTTGCAGATATTTTTCAAAATTCTAAAATTTAGGCTGCAGTTTCAGTGACTTTTTCACTTGATACTGACCATTTTGCCCAGATCTCACCAATGTTTACATACATTCAGTAATCTGATTCTAATGGGAAAACTGAGAAATCTGATTACCGAGTCAAATTATGCAAATCCATGTTGCCCCTGAAAAAGGGACTGTAATAGTCTCATTGGGCCAACCAGGTTACCAAAAATTAAATAAATACATAAATAAAAATGTAAACAGGAGAATTCTTAATCTAATCAGATTTCTTGAATTTGTATAAATATGATTCGCATACCCAGGGTTTCTTGTTCAAATCTGGTTACTGACTCAGGTAAACAGATCTCATAGCATTTTCAGATTATTGGCCTGTTTGCACATGCTTAGTTGCAGAAAATGTTTCCCAGACTGTCTGAAGTGCACAAATCAATACTGTGACTGAAAGGGCATAGTTGATCAACAAATAAACAAAATTTTTAAAATACTGTATATTAGTAGTATTTTTATTGATAAATATTATCTTCTGAAGTTTTAACTGCCAAAGTCTGCAATAATAATGAAAGACTAATGGGTGTGGGGGTGATGAATGGGTTTGTTAGGTGACTATGTGTACTAGATGTATATGTATGACTATGAAAATATTCTAGCATTTTATATGAAGTGCATTAAAAAGAAAGAACTTCTATAAATGAATTATGTATATGTGTATATGTATATACTGTATATATATAGATATATGTATATATATATATATATATATATATTTATACAATGGGGGTGAGTGATAAATGATTGTGATAAATCATGTTATTTTCACAGGCATTTGATAAATGCAAGAACTGACATTTATCACACCCCTGAAACCCGCACTAAACCCGCACAAAGCCGTGCAAATGGTACATTTTGCAACAGGGAGTCCCCATTGTATAAATAGGACACATGATGTACACATCATGAAATATGAAAAATATTTTCACTCCTGCCTCGTGAGCACTGTATATTTCACTTGTGCCTTCCGCACTCGTGAAATATCTAGGCTCACTCTGCAGGAGTGAAAATATTTTCCATATTCCACTCGTGACCATCATGTATCCCATATATATATGTATATATATATATATATATATATATATGTAATAGATAACCCACTCTTAGGTGTGCGGTCAAGCTCTGATATATGCACAACTACCCAAGGCAAGCATATATCAGAGTGCGACCACACATCCTAGAGTGGGTTATCTATCTTATAAAATGGCAAAATTGTTTTTTAAGGGGATAAAAGTGCAGGTGTGCGGTCGCGCTCTGATATACGGATGGTTATCTGATGTGTTTTATACAATCAGAATACTGGATTTTCAGGAGGATGTACTCCTCATTTTGTAAATATATATATATATATATATGTATATACATTTCAAAAAACTTCATTTAATGCATCAGTTAGGGTTAAAGTGACAAAAGTGGAGAAATAAGATGTTTGGGTTGAGCCCGTAACCCCTTCATTTCACCACCCCACCACCCCATCCTAAACAGATCGACAGATGCCAGGGTGTGCCATGAGGTTACGAGGCCCAACTTTCACCCCATTCCATGTGTAAACAGGTTGACATGCTACAGTAAAGGAGAATGGAGTGAGAGTTAGGCCTCACGACCCCATGGTACACCCCACCATCTGTCGGTATATGGAGTGTGGGGTGGTGGGGTGGTGAGGGGGTTAGGGGCTCGACCCTAACATCTCATTTCCCTACTTTTGTTACTTTAACCCTAACTGATACATTAAGCAAAATTATTTGCAGTGAATTTCCTTACTTTTTGAAAAAGTGTAATATAACTAGTAAATAGCATGTGTTGGGTGGCTCCGCGCTCCCACCAGCTGCCCATTTCTACATAACGATATATGTCTGTGGGAGCATGGGCCCTCTGGTCCCTGTGTTCCCTTTTATGCATAGCTACAGTGCCATACAGCTGCCCTATAGCGCAAGGAACCCTTGTAACACTAATTTGCCAATATCTCGGGAAACGTAGCAGCTAGAAAAAAAATTCAAGTGTCGTTGTAATCAGGACAGCGAGATGTACACGCAGTGTAGATCAACCAAATCCATGTTTCACATTGTTTACAAGATATGGGCACCGGAAAATGCTCAGAAGGCACCCTTGGAACTCTCATAACACGTTTTTGCCAATATCTTCATAACCATATCAAGCAGGAAAATAATTCCACTGCTGGTGTAGTCAATGATTTCAAAACTTGTTTTTACAGCTTCGTCTAAGCGGTTGGTGGCAAAAAATCTGTATCTTGCTTCATTTTCAAGATACGGGCACTGAAAGGCACCATGGGAGCTGCAATGTTATCCTATGGGAAATTTCTCAACTTTGGAATGTCAAAACTATGTAACCAATGCAATTTTTTACACCAAACTAGCATATGTCACATCTGTGGGACACCCCCTTTGCACCCTGAAAATTTCAAGCCAAAAGGCCTTACAGTTTCTTAGCAGTGAACTGGCAAAATTCTACAAATCCTTGTTCGTGAGCTGTCAAAATCCCTGTTCGTGAGCCAAATCTCCATTCGTGAGGTAACAAAATCATCATACGAAAGGCGATCCATGTTCATGAGATAGGGCCATCTGGTCTTCATCTCATGAATGAGGATTTTGCTAGCTCACGAATGTGGATTGGCTCACGAACATGGATTTTGACAGCTCACGAACGGGGGTAAGTGAGGTATCAAAATCCCTGTTCATGAGCCGATCCCCATTCTTGAGATATGGCCTTCTGGTCCTTATCTCACGAACAGGGATTTTGACAGCTCATGAACAGGGATCGGCTCACAAACTGGGATTTGGACACCTCACAAATGGGGATCGGAAGCAAGTCATGAACGGGGATTTTCAAATAAAAAAAATGGCCTTTTTTTAATAAACTGATGGAACCAAACACATAGTTTTGTAGAGGGCATCGCCCTGAATACAACCCATTTATTTGTTTTCACAAAATGCATTTGTGGGGCAAGTAACAATGTTTTCTTTTGTGCTAAGAGTGAAAATAAGATGGCAGCTCACAAGCCAGGATGTTTTCTCACAAACAAGGATTTAATGAATCCCCATTCATGAGCTGTTAAAATCTCCGTTTGTGAGCCAAAATCCTTGTTCGCAGCTGTGCATCTATTCAAAAGACTGAACTGAGCATGCTCAGAACACACAATTCGAAATTAAATAACTTTGGATCAGAATAATATTTTTTCACCAAACAAATGTTGGCTTATTCCTTAGTGTAAGCTCTTTCTTCCCTGAAAATATCAGGTTAAAATTCTAAACAGTGTGGCTGCAGGGCAATGAGGAAAATTCAGGAAAAATTGGTGAAAAAAAGGCAAAAAACACATTTTTCTCTATATTCGCTGAGCAAAATCTGCACATCTGATCGAAACAAAACATGGCAAGTCAAGAGATCTATACAACAGAACTGCACATACCACATTTCATGCAAATCTGTTGAACAGTTGCAAAGTTATTAGGGTGCAAAAGTTGGGGTTTAACATTAAACTGCACACTCAACTCCTAACTATAGAGGTCACATCGTGTCTCTATAAGATATATATATATATATATATATATATATATATATATATATATATATACACATACACACCCACATGATGGGGGTAGGATATATTGGGTTGCTGTAAGTGTGGATCTTGACTGGGATAGTTGTGGGATAAATATAGTAATATGGGATACCTGTGGGACAGAATATAGGGAAGTTGTGAGAGCGTTAATTCAGTGTCTTAGTCCTGCTTCGTATATTGTGCTGTGAGTTCATTGCATGGCAGAATATTGGGTAACTGTGAGTATATTACTGAAGATGGGGTAGTTGTGGGACACATAGTTGGAAGTGGGGTATTTTCAGGCCAGCATATTGGGTAGCTGCATGAGTGGTACTACAGTGTGTTTATTTGTGGGAGCAGCTACGGAATGTGGGATAGTTACAGGACAGAGTATTGGGTTGTTATGAGAGTAATACTACAGTGTGACAATTATTAGGTAAATATTGCGGCTCTAGGTAATTGCAGAGCAGAATATTGTATAGATGTGAGTGTGCTAGTAGAATGGGGAAACTGTAGAACAGATATTGTGGAGGGGGGTAGCTGAATGGCACAATGTTGGATAGCAGCAAGAGTGTGGCTAGAGTGGAGACAGCTGTGGGTTAAATAGAAGGGTGTGGAGTAGTTGCAGGGCAGCATAGTACATTGCATGTTTAGCTGCAGGCAAATATTGCAATGTGGGGTAGTTGCAGGGCAAGATATTGGGTAATTGCGAGAGTGTTTCTATAGTGGGAAAAGTTGTGAGATTAATATTGGAGAGTGAGTAGTTGCAGAGTAGAGTACTGGGTAGATGTGAGAGTGTTACGACAGTGCGGTAACTTGTGACAGATATTGTGGAACATAAAAAAAGATTAATCTCAGACATGTAAGCAAGCACACTGAATCAAACTACTAACAGAGCGAGCATGTAAACAGCACAACAGAAAACAATCAGATTTTTAGGGAATCAGATTTTTTTCAGAAATCTGATTACTGCATGACAAGTAAACATGGTGCAGCAGGCTCTAAGCATAATTTCTTTACTACACTACTCTGGTTTACCCATGCAGACTTAACAACAGTTCACGTACCATAGTACTTTGGCTTAGGACAATGATTTTTGTTGACATATTCTTTGTTTTAGGTGTGCTTCCTTGATGGCATGGGTTCATCTTGTAAGTAATAGGTTTTTACAACTTGGATTACTACAAGTAATGTGGTTACATTACTGTGCAGGTTAAATTAACACTATTGTTATGTAACGAACTCCTAAATTTTCTGTATATCTCTACATAGCTTACCTTGGTGTTATGCATTAAGTCAATAACCAGACAGTTAAAAAAAAACAAGCTCTCATCTTAAAAAGGAGCAGCCAGCATACTATACACCAGTGTTTTTCAACCGGGAGTCCGCAGCCCAAAAGGGGTCTACGGGCGCATGCCAGAGGGTCCGCAGAACTGTCCCTGAAATTTAAAGTGCATTTAAGGAGTTTTTTTTTCATGCAGTTAAAGCTAACCATGACCGCAAGAACACTCTTCAATAAAAAAAACACTACTTTTCACCTTGTTTGCTCTGTAACTTTTACTACTCACTTTGCTAACCAAGCGCTAATAGCTGTGATTACTTTAATTGGTCTCAGTCTGTATGAGTTGATACCAAAGTGAATTTCAAAGCGCGATTACAACATACTGCAGTAGGTGACAATTTTCTGAGCTGATTACTCCCGATTATTACATTGATTTGTCTCATCTGTCTTAGCTTTCCTCAGTCTTGTGGTCCAAATTCAGTCTCTTCACTCAGTCGTTTTTTGGCCCTGCTCATAGGTGCTGCAGTGCCTCAGTGTCTTAGCTCTCCTCACTCACTCCTCGTATTCACCTCTGGTCTGCTCTCCTCACTCGCTCCTCATGTTCACCTCTGCTCTTCTCTCTCTCACTCATTCTTCACAGATATCCCAATATAATATTTAAAATAAAAAAATAATGAAGCTGCTCATTTGCATATGCTGTTTCTCTTGCAGTTTTGCTTGCTTATGTCCCGTTCTGGACTCATGTTGCTATTATAATATGACTCAGTCTAGTAGGAATGATTTTTTTAAGGCTTATTCAAGCAGTGGCAGAGAATGAAGCTTAGTACTTGCATTGCTTTTGGCTCCCAGTCAAGTCATAATGATGCATGTGTGAGGTCCTCCCCCCCCCCACAACATAAAGCAGTGTAGCAACATGATGCTAGTGGTTTTTTTTTTTGAATTATCTATTTATGCTCACCTATGTGCTTTCTCCGGCTTGGTAGGGGGTCCCTGACATGGCTGACAGGTGGCCAAGGGGTACCCAGATCAAAAAAGGTTGACAATCACTGCTATACACCACATCTTGAGAAAACTATTTAACAGAGGTATAATAAAATAATTTTCTAAACTTTAATTTCCACTTCAAGAAAAGGCATTCAGAGTAGCTGGGAACCTCTCCAAATGCATTTTAAGGCATCAAAAATAGTTCAGCTTTCGCTATTGACTAAGTTACAGGGGACCCACAGTTTCAAATAGCCCAGGGCCTTACAACTTGTTAATCTGGCCCTGATCATGGGTCATGAGTGGCTGCACT
This sequence comes from Neoceratodus forsteri, assembly GCA_016271365.2. Classification (NCBI taxonomy): domain Eukaryota; kingdom Metazoa; phylum Chordata; order Ceratodontiformes; family Ceratodontidae; genus Neoceratodus; species Neoceratodus forsteri. The sequence goes on from CM028137.1 coordinate 236,089,037, forward strand.
GTTTGGGGAGTTCTTAATGTTTAGGAGGTATGCAATGGGAGTAGATCAAGGATTTGAAGCAAAACAAGGTTAGGTATAATTGCACCATTCCCATACATTTCATTTCTAGTAAGAAAGGAAGCAGATCAAACAATCAAAAACTTCAATGAGTTTTAGAGAAGGTAAGCAATCATACAATGCGGGTTTTCGTATAGAAGTATTATAGTGCTAAAAAGGTGGACAGTGTCCCTTTAATCAGAGGGTGATAGAAATCTCCTGGAAGTTTGCCAGTTCCAAGTGTTTGAAATTTAGTGTGGCTTTAATGGCATGCAACTTCCTCATGAGTAATGGGGCTTTGAATTGATGTCTATCCAAATTAGGGAGAAGTGGGAGGTTAGCTTTATTAAGATTTTCTTTACTGTGTTCCTGCTTACAGCTAGTTATACCTTTATGTAGGTTTGTTTAGAAAATGTTGTTAATCTCTTTAGATCTGAGTTTTATCATTTTATATTTTTCAGTGATACTATTTATGTTGTTCCTGTTTTGAAGTTGTTTAAGCCTATATGCTAGAAGTCGTTCTGCCTTTTCCTCTGACTACCAGTAGGTTTGCTTCAAAATCTGCTGTTTTTGAATAGCCTTTATTAATCTTAAGATTAAGTCTTACAATTCTTTTGATCCATGACTCTGGAGATGCGGAACCACCTTGTAGAACCCCACCACAGGGGTAAGTTGTGGAGGATGACTGGGAGAAGAAGTAAACCCCTGGATGCTGGTAGTGGGTAGGGAGGGTCGGTGGAGGGTTTGGCTGCACTGCAGTGGGGCGCAAAAAAAAATAATTGTTTTAAGCAGCTCTGGTTTACTACTTTTATTTGCCCTATAACAGTTTTTCATAAGTTTGTCTAGAATTATCTAGTTATTATTTTATTCAAAACTCTCTCATTTAAGCTGTGTAGCCCATTATTTCACCCCTTATGAATGCCTTATAAGCCTCTGACAGGCATTCAAGATCACACATACTGTAGAAATGCTGTTTCTAAAGTATGCATTCCTGTCAGATGGTAGCCATATGAGGTGGTGAGCAGAGGGCTGTGCCAGCTGTTGTCCAGACTGCTGGTTCAGGGTATCAAAGACTGGGTGAGGGGGTGCGAGGAGGTGGGTCCTGAGTAGGCTGGTCAGGTGGGGGATTGGAGACCTCCGGTGCATATTATTTGATGAATGATACCCTTCAGCATGACTTCATACAACCTATACTGCTATGTAGTGCTTCCTGCACAGTATTGCCATTTGATCAAGGGGTAGGGGGAAATCTAGACCACCAGGGAGGGGATATAAATATATGTGTATATATATATATATATATATATATATATATATATATATAGTGGGTGATCGTGGGGTGGGGGAACACTAGACCACCAGAGGGGAAATAAATGTACATAGTGGGTAATTGGAGGTGGGGACCACTAGATCACCAAGATAGGGAGTCTGTACTTGGCTGGGACAGGTGCTTAGGGGCCACACAAGCATGTTAATGAGCCCGTAATGTAATGTAATGAGATGTAATGGGGATCCGTGAGATTTGGCAGCAAATATTTACCAGTGAAAGGGTTCAGAAAGGGCTAGCAGCCCTAAAGATAGATAAGGCCACACAACCAGATGAGATGCATCAGAGGATGCTCAAGGAATGCCATTGAAACTAACTGAGTAGGGCTATTCGATAGCTCAATTCAGACAAGGGTAGTTCCAAAAGACTGGAAGATAGTGGACAAAGTCCCACTTCAGAAGAGGGGACAAGGGGCTACCGGCTTCTCTCATTCTTACCTCTATTGTGGGTAAACTGATGGAGACACAAGCAACGAGGACCTTGTGAACTATGTGGAGAGCAATGGACTCCAGGATAGAAAACAGCAATGGGTTCATGGCAGGGAGGTCTTGTCAGACAAACTTGATAATATTCTTTGACTGGGTAATGACTTTAGTCAATAAGGACGATGCTGTGGATTTGCTCAACTTCAGGTTCAGCAAAGCTTTTGACTTGGTGCCTCATAGAAGGTTGCTGAAGGGGTTAGAGGATCAGGGAGCAGAAAAGGACAAAGTTAGACACAGTAGATGAGAAAATGGTTTTGAGAGAGAGAGACAGCAAAGGACTGTAGTTAATGGAATCAAATCAGAAGAGTTGGAGGTTACCAGTGGGGTGCCACAAGGATCGGTCCTAGGTCCAGTACTTTCCAATATGTTCATCAACAACATAGAAGAAGGAATCCAGGATGAGATGTGTCTCTTCACATATGACATTAAGCTCTGTGGCAGGTTAGACAGCAAGGAGGGGGTTAGAGAGATACAGAGAGACTTGCACAGGCTAGAGAGGTGGTCAAAGATTTGGCAGATGAAATTCAATGCCACAAAGTTCATGGCAAACAGGATGCTGGCTTGTAGAGGAATGGGTATTTATAGCAGAAGGAATGAGGCATTACTACCTCTGAAAGCACTAGTGAGGCCCTCTACCTGGAGTACTGTGCCCAGTTCTGGAGTCCTATAAGTAAGGTTAAGGACAGGCTGGTGGCAGTGCAATGTAGGGTGACCAATATGATTCAGGGACAGAAAGGCAGATCTTATAAGGATCAGCTCAAGGCACTGAACATGTACTTGATTGAGGCCAGACTACAGGGGGATATGACAGAGACCTTCAAGTTCCTGAAAGGAATGAACAAGGTAAATGGGAGAATAAAGATGTCTGCCAGCTTATACTCCAGCGTCTACGTCCGTCACCCCCAGCCCCCAAGTTTTCTACAGTGGCAACCAGGTGAATAAATCCGTGGGTGCCATAGCCAGTCAGGTATGAATAAAAAAGTTTGAGTGCCAGTGAACCATCAGGAGCTGTGGTATTAATCAGAAAACTCTTCCTTCCTGCAGCCTTTGATTGACTCTATACTCAGAAACCAGACCCCTTCAGCGCTTGCAGCATTGCTGGTACCTCAGACCTCTCCTATAGACTGTGATCGGTAGATAAATCCCTGCTGAATGTACCTAGATGTAAAACATCAAAAGGCTCTATTGCCTTCAATCACTCTGCTCTTAAGCTTTGGAACTCTCTCCCCCAAGCACTTTAAATATCTGGATCCCATGACAGCTTCAAAAAGAAGCTGCGCTTACATCTATCCCTTGCTGATCTCTGCACTTGTTTTAATCCTCCCTAATCCATTCACCCGCCAGATGCTACCTGGCCTAACTTTAACCTCCCTACCTCATAGCACTTTTTACCCTTACTCTTACTATCTCCTTGAGAGCTAATGTACCCCAACCCCCCCCCACACACACCTGAGTCTTGTTTCGGAGGCCGTGATAATGCATCCTGCCCAGTCAGGAATTTGTCCTTACCTTGTTTCACTACCTGTTTGAATCTTCATTGTTGTGACTGATTTGAACAATATTTCTTTGCTTCTATGTTATGGTATCTCTTCCTAGACTGTGTAGGTTTTCTCTGCATAAAAATTCCATGTGAATTGCATTGATTGTTATTGTTCTGGCTGCATGTATTCATTACTACTAACTGTTTTGACCTATACTATTGTAATTTCATTGTACTCATGCTATGTACCTGTCTTTGATTGTTGCACTCTACCGGGTTGTGCCTGAAAATAGTCATTTCATGGCTAGTGCACCTACCCGGTTAACAAAAACTAAATAAATAAATAAGATGCCACACTGACTCCCACTTGAATTTCCGCCCAGCTGTCAGCAGCCCTTCCATCTGACAGCCATGGTTAATATTGAGCATCAGCACCTTATCCTGAAAGTGAAAGTGCTTTTGCAGCTGAGACCAGAGTTACCGTTCACCCAGTTGCGGTAGTGCTAAAAAAGTGAACGTTCTTTGTTGTTACCGAGATTGCAATCCAGCATAAGTCATCAGGACCCAACCCCCGAAATAATAAATAGTTATATACAATATACCTACCTGCAATTGGAAAAAAAGAGGCAAGAGATTCAGAGGGCACAGCAACCTGCCCAGCAACATCAACAGACATAAAAGAAGAAAGTAAGCACCAAATTGCTTAAGCCTGTGCTTCAACAGCGCAGCCAGAGCACAACAGCACCCTCTATGCAGGAGGCCTGTACAGCAGACACAAGGCAGCAAAATCAACACAACATCAGCACCTAGTGGCCAAAGCTGGAAACTGTAGTCATGTAATTACAGGCAGTACAGTGCAGTATGAAAAAATTATTTCTAGACAACAGAGCTACAGAGCAGCATGACCACTGTTGCGAAATAGAAATTATACATTGGAGTTTGGAAATCCGCTATCGTGATTGGTCCGCTGGAGTCTTTACCTGTGGATACATCCTAGCATGACCTATGGGTAAAGTTCCAGGCATCCCAGCTGACTGCTACACAACACAAAAAAACATCACTACCTCTTTGCTGCTTTTTGATTTCCAGCTCCTGTTTAGCCGCAGTGTTGTCTCCATCCCATTTCCATTCCCACGATCTTCGCAGCTCTTCAAACTTCAGCTCCACAGTACACGCTCCTTGAAAGTAGTGTAAGTTACCCTGCATCAGAAATATCCCAATCACTGTAATCCCCCTGAAAAAAAGAAAGAAAGAAAAAAGAAACACCAAGTTCGAGTGTCACTAGGTCCCGATCGGAAAAGCACAGAAACACCAGAAACCACAAGGCTCCGCAGTTTAAATGTATGTCCGTTGCTGCTCCTGCCAAATCTCTGTCTCTCTTGTTAGCTCGGTACTGTCCCCCAAACTGACCTTATGAACTACCACCCAGGAAAGCTCCACTGTTCAAATGTACTGGCCATTGCTGAACCTCACTGTACCTCTCTCATCATTAACACTCTGCTGCCTGCCACAAAAACCACAAAGTGACCTAATGAACCCCACCTGTGCTTAACCATGACTGTCAGGCTACCAGAGTAAAAAATTTAAAAATCGCTGCCTCAGTACAAAAGTTGAAAAAAAAAACTAAAAGACAACAACATATCAGCTCCCGACTGAATGGCACCTGCATTGGTACTGAATGGGGTGAACAAGGCTGACACACTGCCTATTCCTCTCCCAGGCAGTTGTCACTGACAGGCATGAATCATTAGTCTGTAGTCTGCTATACAAAAAAAGTGACAAGCTATCACTGTAACCAGTTTGGGGGGGAACCATACCCTGAGTTGGGAGGGGACCATACCCTGAGCTGGGGTGGGGTGGGGCATCTCAATTTTCTACCTAGCAACAGGGAACTATTTTTTATGGTGCAAGAATAAATTACAGAAAAATTATTCAAACTGACAAAAAAACAATGTTTCTTTATTTTTACTTTTACCAAAAAAGGGAGACATTGTATAATCACAATAAACTACTCCAAGGTGTGGGTTATGCTGAGATTTACCCACTTCTGGTATGGATTTGGTCACCACACCAGGTGTGGGTAAATCCCAGCATAACCAACACCCTGTCATGGTTTATTGCTTAAACAGCACATCACATGCAATAGGGGCAACATGTCAAGGACTGCATCAGATATTGCTGGTGACATGGCATCGACTGGACGAGTGCTAGAATTCAATGAATCAAAAGAGAAATTTGATTCTTATTTGAAATATTCTGAATGCTGGTTGCTACAAACAAAGTCAGCAATGTCAAAAAGGTGAATGTCTTTCTGGCAGTTTTAGGATCCACAGTCTATGGACTTCCCAAGAGTCTGACTGTATCTATCAAACCGGAGGACACACAGGATGATCAACTCACCAAGACACGTTCAGAGTATTTAAGCCAATTCTCACTGCAGAATGCTTTCATTTTTATCATTGGAACAGAGAAGGAGGAGGAGGAGGAGGAGGAGGCTCTTGACGACTACATCATTGCACTGAAGCATCTGACAAGCACCTGTGAGCTTGAACAGATTCTGGGTGATACCATACAGGATCAATTTGTCTGTGGTCTGAGAGTGAAATGCTATCATAAATGGCTGTTGTAGGAAAAATAATTAACTGCTGAGTCAGCCTGGGATACTGCATTCACAGCTCGCCTGCAAGGACATCAAAGAGCTAGTATGACATTTTTAACTACCAGACAGCTGGGTTCTTAGAGTCACCCCAGGGCTAAGGGACACTCCAGACCATGAACTGATCCACCAGCATTTCATCAGCAACCACAAAAGTCGAAACAACTGCATTACCATTGTGGGGGTAACCACCAGTAAAGCACATGCAGATTTCAACAAGAAAATGACCACAACTGTGGAAAAGAAGGTCACCTAACAGAATGTGCAGAAGTGCAACATGTACTGCTCATGCACAGTATGTCACAGACCATGCAAGAGACCGTACTGGAAGAAGAGTCACTGGAGCTGTTCACTGTCTATGCAGTGCAAAGAAATGGAGAGGGATTTGCATCCAGATAATGTTGGTGGGCAAATTGGTCAGCATACAGCTTGACACAGGGCATCAGTATCTCTTGTGCCAGAGCACATCTGCAAGGAGAACCTCAAGAAGTGCCTGTTGCAACCATTCCATATTCAACTCACATCTTGTACTGGATTCTGAATCCCTGTTCTGGGACAGATTCAGGTACCAGTCGCCAAGCGAGTACCATGAACTTTGTCTGTAGTGGTACTGCAAGGAGAAAGAGCTGTATTACTAGTAAGAAACTGTCTCAAGAAGATCAAGTTGAACTGAAAAAAGATCTTTACCTTCCACACTGTGACAAAAGCACCTCAAGATGCAATGAGGAAAGTGCTGGACGAACAGGGTCCTATTTTCCAGGATGGTTACAGCACAATCCAAGACTTCAAGACAAAGATCTGAGTGCAAAGAGAGGCTGCTCCAATCCTCCAGAAGCCTCAACCATTACCCTATGCCTTAAAAGAAGTTTGTGGAGAAAGAACTGGATTGCCTAGAAAAGCATGAGTAGAGAGGAGCGACTGGGCTGCTTCTGTCATTGTGATAACAAAGTAAGGCAAAACAGCACGGCTGACAGACAGAGAATGAGCATGCACATTGTGTAAAAACAGCAGTTTCATGGACAGTGAAGGCAGTCCGTGGATGATGGTTTTCATAGTTTGGTTGTTATTTATGATAGTATTCATATTTTTTTGTATCCTGTTTAAGATTGTATCATGGATGGTATCATGGTAAATAAATATAAGCACTGTTTTTATCACATTAGTAGTTCCATCATTGAAACTATATATGGCATAGATTCTACAGTAAAACTGTTTAAAATAGTTCTGATTGTCAGTTCAGCCTCATTTTGAGATGGGCCATTTATAAGCCCTTTACAGGCGTCTAGAAAATTTGACACAGTGTTAGAGTTATCAGCCCTAAGTGTAAAGATTAGATTGAAAGACATACAGAATACTAAATGGGCAGCTATGAACAACCAGTGTGTTCTGCCACAGAGGAGTTCTGATTCCCTCTGACATTGAGAGCGAAGAAATCAGATCCCTGAGGTGACAGAACACACTGGTTCTGCATAAAGTTGCCCATTCTGTATATTTTATAGTGTGTAGTATTATGTGAAATGTACAATTGGTGGTTCTTTTGGTTTCAGAATGAAACTGACTTGTGCAGTCTTTAGTGGTTTCAGAATGCTGCTGTACCACAGAAGGGTAGAATCCCATTCTATGACCTTTGAACTGTGGTACAACAGCATTTTGAAAGGGATGGAATTCTATACAGAACAATGCTCTATGTTATACAATTCTCCTGATTTATGTTATCCTGAAATTTCAGTCCTCCTCCCCCCACCCCAACTCATTATTTGCTCTTACACTGTTGTTTCTGCTGACTCGTGCCTCCAATACTGTACCTGCATCTCCCCTGCACCTTTCCACTCCCCTCATCTCATGGTCCCACTCATATCAAGTATTCATCCCCCCCCCGGACCATGCCCTTCTCTCCACTAGCATGGTCATGACCTCGTTCCCCCTTCTAGGACCTTCGACTAAGCCTGACCTCCAGGCTGCTACCCCTTTTTCTGCGCTGTGCTCCCTTAACGCTCTTCTCCTGATGGATGTCAGTAACTGGTTGTTTTTTTCTTCTACTCGCAGAATGTATTTTCACCTTTACTTAATTTGATATTGTAATCACCAGGCATTGTTGAAATATTTATGAGTCATGCGATTTGTCTTTGTACTAATTGTATAGCATTTGTTGTATTTTCTGTCTATTCCTGTAACTTGATTGTATGTTGTTGTACAGCTGTGGAACCTTTGTAAAAGAGCATTTGCTCAAGGTGTTTTCCGAACTACTGAAATAAATAAATAGTCAGCCTCTGTTTGTTTTTTTTTTACTTTATGCCATCTCTAATGTCTACTAATCATAATTAATTCAAAGCCTTACCAAGACAAGTATCATTTTCAAAATAATTATGCCATCTCTTATCGTAGCTGTAAGTGACAATTACCTAGCATACCTTTTTTCTGTTATTCAAAGTAAAATGAGTTTCTCAAATATATTCAGTTTGTAGCTATATTCCCAAAAGCTATAGTTTTATCAATAGATCACATTCATTAATAAAATTGTTTTAGTTCCATTTGGTTATTATTCTTGGTGAAAGTCAGTATAGGATTCTGGATACACCATGCTTCATCCATGCTTGACCAAGGCTTGTCCATGGGATAGTAACAACATTTATGTAATTAATTGGCATATCAAAATACAGAATTTGACACTTAAATAATTACAATAACTTTTTGTTTGCAATTTATGAAGAAAGAATAAGATTTACACAAGGCAATTACCTGTAATTACTTGAGCATAAACAAATTAATATGAGAACTCACCACATCATAAAAGAGTTACATGTTATGGTGGTATAAATAGAAATTTGGCCATTCTATCATTGATGAATGAGGAGAGAGATTAACATACTAACATACTAATTGCCAGCAGATTAGGCCTTACAGTGTATCGAGTCTGCTCGAACCTCAAATCCCTAGTTGGGTGCTGAGGCCCTCCCCCCCTTGTGTTCCAGAAACCCCTATCATCCATCCCCACCCCCCCCCCCCCCGGGCCAGGCCATCATCTGATACATCCACTTTCTGTGGTCTGTCCCACCCTCTCTTGAAGCCCTCCACTGTGGATCTTTGAACCAGCTCGCCAGGCAGTGCATTCCAAGGGTCCACCACCCTCTCAGTGAAAAACCTCCTCCTCTTTTCCCCTCACCCTTCCACCTTCCAACTTCAAACCATGCCCTCTGGTGATACCTCCCTGTTTTAGTCTAAAGATCCCCTCCATGTTTACCCTATTTATTCCCTTGAGGTACTTGAAGACCTCAATCATGCCCCCCTGTCTCTCCTCTCCTCCAATGAAAACAGGCAGAGCTCCTCAAGTCTGTCCTCATACATCAAAACCCCTAGTCCTCGTATCATTTTAGTTGCCCTCCTCTGTACCCTCTCCAGGAGCTGTATGCCCCTCTTCAAGTGCGGTCTCCAGTACTGTACACAGTACTCAAGGTGTGGTCTAACCAGTCCGTTGTGCAGTGGCAGAATCACTTCCCTGCTCCTAGAGGTGATCCCCCTTACGATGCATCCCAACATCCTGTTTGCCTTGCTAGCCGCTCTCTTGCACTGCTCAGAGTTATTCATACATGCATCCACCATGACCCCTAGGTCTTTTTCCCCTATTGAGGCCTCCAGCGCCTCCCCTCCCAGGGTGTACCTGTGTTTAGGGTTTCCCCACCCAAGATGTAACACCTTGCACTTGGTGATATTGACATTTAATTTCCATGTGTGAGCCCAGCTTTCCAGGGTGTCCAGGTCCCCTTGCAGGGCCAACCTCCCCCTCTTCTCCCTCAACTACTGCTCCCATCTTGGAGTCATCAGCTAAGAGACTCATTTCACACCGTATACCCTCCCTGATGTCCGATACGTATGCATTAAACAGGATCGGACCCAGGACCAAGCCCTGTGGTACCCCACTACCGACCTCTCTAGGGTTCGAGAGCTCCCCACCGACCACTACTCTCTGGGTGCATCCAGCTAGCCAGTTTTCAATCCATCTGACCATCAAAGGGCCTACTCCCAACCCCATCAGTTTCTCCACCAGACCATTGTGGGGGGACAGAGTCAAATGCCTTGCTGAAGTCCAAGAATAATACATCCACAGGCTTTCCCCAGTCCAGTTCTGATGTTACCCATTCGTAGAACTTGACAAGATTGGTTTGACATGATCTACCTGGCACAAACCCATGTTGCCTACTATCCAGACCTCCCACCTCCTCCAAGTACACTCCCAGTCATTCCTTTAGTATACTCTCCATTAATTTTCCCACCACCGAGGTCAAACTGATGGGTCTATAGTTATCTGGTACTTCCCTTGACCCCCTTTATGGATTGGCACCACATGTGCCTCTCGCCAATAGCTAGGTACCCTCCCTGTCTCAAGCGACCTGTTGAAGAGCTCCACCAGGGGTTCAGCCAGTATGTCCGCCAATTCCCATAGTACACTTGGATGAATGCCATCCGGCCCAGGAGATCTGTCTTTCTTTAGGGCCTTGAGGGCTAATCACACCCTTTCGGTGGAGATAGCATTATCCGTCCCCTCCACCTTACTGGGCTTTTTATCCTTATCCTGGTGTGACACTCCATTACAAAAAGGAACAACAGCAGCACTGGGTTTATATGTACAGTTACTGTGTTTCTTATGCTTATAAGACTGCAGTATTAACTGGTTAGTGCCCATTATGACTCACTGCAGAATCTCACAAACTCTGTTATACACACGTGTGAATAATGGGCTGTATATAACAGAGTTTGGGTAACCATCTTTGTCAAAAGTTCTAAAAACACCTTTGATGCCGGGTGAAGAAATATTATGTAGCACGCCTTGTTCTCGTGTTGCCAGTGCACTTATTGCCTCACGAAAACTGCTAGGGTAAATGACAGAAATCTCTTCAAGCTAAAAAATGGAAAATAGGGCAGAGTTTTCTTAACAAAAGTTCAGCAGAAAGCCTTTAAAAATAATGAATTCATCATGGTTTCACCCAGCTACTGATTCAGTGTGCCAAAAATTTATCAAGCAGCAGGAGAACAAAAATACACATGAAAAAACAAAGGGCGATATCAAACTGTTCACCTAGTACCTCTCGGACATTGGTGAGTACACAGAATTCATAACACTTCCTACGTCTGAAATTGGTAATCTCTTGGCAGACTTCATATGTTCACTAAAAAGGACAGATGGCTCTAACTTTGAGCCATGTACAATTTGAGGTATCTGTGCCAGCATGTTGACAATTTAATTGTCATTGGCTAGAAATCATTCTACTGGGGGTGGTAGGGACACTTTCAAAATGTTTAAAATGTGTTAAGAAATGTTTAAAATCTTACAAAAATTCAAGCTAAATAGTTAAATAGTTTAAATTTCATATTTGTTTCAATAAAGTTTATCTACACTTCCACATTACTGTTGCAGTCATTGTTTCATACAATAGAATGATGAATGGAAAAAACAAAACAAATGAACCAGTTAATATAAAAAATAAAACACAGGGAAGTGTTTAAACTCGGATTTTATGCAGGGCCTTGATTTGTGAAGCCCTGATAAACCCTGAGGGCGAGGGGCATCGCACACCTCGGGTATATATAAAATCCTCGTTAAACACACTTCCCCGTGCATTATTCTATATTTCTCAAGTTCTTTGTGAGAGAGAACAATGAAGCGAAGCTGAGCAGTTCTGGTACACATAGGAACTCAGAAAAAAAGTCTTATAACAACAAGAGACACAGAAAGTGTACATATAAACAATATTAATCTTGTCGCAGATTTCTGGTTTTATTTATTTATTTATTTCATTTTGGTAACTGGGTAGCCCCACTGGAACCAGAGGTCCCTTTTTCAGGGGAAACCTGGAAATAGTTACATGTAGGTAGAGTAGATATCATAACAAGTGGTACAGAAGGATAATACAGTTGAAAGGTAAATTCATAACAGGAACAATCAATAAACAGCTGTTATTTACAGCAGGTTACATTCATACAGTGGAGACAAGCAGGGCTGAGCAACTTCATAAGGTAGGGCTAGACTAAACGTTTGGGGAAGTTGAGTACAGTGGAGGTGTAGGGAGCAAGTACAAGAACTACATGCAATAACTAGCAGGTACATTGGTGCTGCACGTAGAGGTGTGCGTTTAGACCCCTTGCAAAAAGTGGCTAAGGAACCAACTGAGTATAGGTCATCTGGTAGGTTATTCCAGAGGTTAGGGGCTAAATGTGCAAAGGATTTACTTCCAAGTATAGTCCGTGTCCTGGGTACCTCAAGTAATGTCTTCCCAGAAGTACGGAGTATTCTGTAGGTGCACTTGGAGATAAGGAGGCCTTCAAGGCTTGGGGGAGCCAATCCGTTGATTAGTTTGTATGCTACAGTTAGTAGGGGGTTCTGGAGCCTACTAGGCAGCGTGGGCCAGTTTATTTTTTTATGTTTTTATATTTTTTTTATTAAGAAGAAATCTGCATACATACAGTTACAAGTACAATACAATAATTTAGCTACAGATAATGCAGCAGGTTGTGGCTATTTAGATCTATAGTCTGTCCAGTTAATAACTAAATTATAAACAAAAACAGTATGGGCTAAAAGCAGGTGCTTTTAGAAGAATTAGAAGATAAAATCAATTTCCTAAGGAACCATTTTGAGCTATTCTATCATCTCAAAGGGTAGAGTCTAATATTTGACAATCAACAGAGCTATAGGAAAAATGTTAGGTGCTCCCTAAGTGGAAATAAGGGAGGGAGGGACCCATTTCTTATTATAGTAATACCAAGAAGGGGCCTAACTCACAGTCTAGTCTTATCATATCTCAGTACCATCCAATCATTGGATTTGTTCCTGAGCCAGCTCCCATCTGGTCCAGCGGGAATCATAGGCTTCCAGCCTGTCCTGGAGAGCGAAAGGCATCTGTTCGTTGTGCTGTATGATGAGTACCAGAGATTTCCAGCCGGAAGTCAAAGGTGGAGTCACCAAGAGCCACCTTTTGGTGATGAACTTGTATGCTGTGCACAGCAGGATGGACCAAAGGTATAAGATAGCTTTATCCTTAACCCCCTATAGGTGGGACCCCCAATATTAAATTAACTCCAGTAAGGGGGTGTTGGAAGTCCAATATGGATGCAATATGATGGGAAACCAGTCCCCAAAAATTAGATCATTTAGGGCAGTCATAGAAAATATGTTTATGAGATGCCATAGGTTCCCCACATTCCCTCCAACATCGAGAAGGAGCCCCTGGGTTCCTGAAGGCTACTGCCGAGGGAACCAAAAAAGAACCTCACTCACACCTTTCATACAAACTCTCTCCAAATTGGGAAGGAGGTGGTGGTCCATGATCCTCTCCATATCTTGGTCCAATCCTTACTGGTTATTGTTTGAGCATACTCTTTCTCCCAGCTAGATTTGACTGGCTTCATGGAGTCAGCCATTTGCTGAATTAGAAATTTGTAATTGATTGAAATTGCTTTTTCTCCCTGGGACGAGGTGCAAATTGGAATGAATGGGGTAGAATCTTCCTACAACTGGGATCCCTTTTCTCTGCTTCTAATCTGTCTAAGTATAAAGTCTTTAATTTGATAATAGTATAACCTGTCTCTCTCTGTCCAAAGGTATCCTGTTGGCCTTTTTCAAAACTGATCACAGTAGTTCCCTTAAGAAGTTGCCACGGGGCCACCAGTCCCCTTTCAGCCTGAGTTCTATACCAGGGCCCTTGGAAGGGGGAATTAAATTGGGGGGTTAGTAGAAACCACTGATATTTCCAAAATTGCTGCTGAGAGGCTTTGCTTTTTGTTCCTAACCTCCAGCCCTCCAGTATGGCAGCAGTGGCTTCTGGAACTAATTGTTTGGTCTGTTTAAGCTGGGTCGAGGAGAACAAACTAGCTAGTAATGGAGGACTTACTGGCCTGGCTAAGTCCCTTTGTTTCCAGGCTGCTTGATAGAGTCTAGTACCCCATAGAAGTGACAGTCGCATTTGAGCTGCTACCAAGTAGTTTGTAAGAGAGGGGAGGGCCACACCACCCAAAGCTTTAGGGAGAAATAGTTTATGGCGATTAACACGGGACTTTTCATGGTTCCACAGGAAGACATTCAGGGTTTTCTGCCAGGAAAAGGAGTTCCTTGGGGGATATAGTACGTGGTATACACTGAAAAAAGTATAAAAATCGTGTCAGGGCATTCATCTTAAGTGAAAGGGTATGGGTGTAGAAGGAGGATGGAAGGAGATTCCATCTTCTAAGATCGTGTTTAATGGCTGTCACCAGGGGGGTATAATTTTGGGAGTATAGGAGGGATACGTCTTTAGTGATCTGCGTTCCCAAATGTTTAATGGATTGTTTATCCAATTTAGTAGGGAATCTAGTTCTAAGGTTGGGTGTAGGGTTGTATCCAAAAGAAAGGGCTTCTGTTTTGTTGATGGAGTAGCCAGATAGGAGAGAAAAATCTTGTATTTTTTGGAAGAGGGCTGTCACAGAGGAATCTGGATCTGATACAGGTGTAACCCCCTTCAAATGGGGGTTCCCAAAAGTCTTCCAGGAGCTTGCATGAATGCTCCAAGCCTGGATGGTGTTTGGCGTCTAAGCCGTTTATCTGTGAGTGCTTTTAGAGCCTCTGGTACTGTCTCTTTAAGAGCTGTCTGCCTGCAGACGTAATTAATTTGGATGGGGGTCTGTGTGTTTCCCTGCTTGAGTCCCACTTGAGCTGCTGCCAAATCGCTCTGTTTCTGCCATCACTAAGTGGGCAGAGTGAGCACTTTGCAGAGATGTAACTGTTTGCCAGAAATCATTTAGGGTAATAACGAAAATACAGTTTATCTAACCTGCTTTTCTTTGCAGTCAGAACTGTGTTTGCCTAGTTCCCTATTCTGGTTTTGAACTGCTGAACTGGACTAATCAGTGTGGGGGGACCTTTGAAATGGAGCCTGCTGCTGGCAAATCAGAACTTGGACTGTCATTGTGAAGCCAGCCACCTATGTACTGTATGGCCAATGCTTCTGGGAATTGTAGTTTGGACTTCGGCGCCTTTTTTTCCACCAACAGGGGGAGTTTACTGTGAGTGACAGCCAAACCAGCCAACTGAGCTGGAAGGAACTCAAAGGAAATGCCCGGCTCTGTCTACTGGAAAGATCAGATCAGTTTGGGGCAGTGAAGAGACAAGGAGCTGTGAGCTTCTGCACTGTATAGTTCCACACAGTAAGTGCGTGTAAGGCCCTAAGTTTCGGTCTGCAGCTTTTGCAAGCACCTGTTCAGACTGAATCTGACCTGTGAAGAGAATCAAGGAGATCTGAAGAGTAGAAACCAGGCTCACCCTGTAGAAGACTGGAGAAATTGCTGAATCGCGCTCGGTCTGTCAGGAACTGAATCTGCTGTGTGTTCTCCCGGGTATTGTGCAGTTATTGCGATCGGGATCAAGAAGCAGCCTGCCTGGTATAGTACTTTCCTTTTTCATATAAATGTGTGTAGTGCTTGTGGGGAATCGCATTTCAAATCCCCTGTACAGTGAATTGAGTGCATGAAGCTGGAAGTAAACCCCAGCTTAATCCAGACTACATACATTTGCTCTAAACTGCAGTGGGATCCAGTCACAAGGACCTTGTCCACATGGTCTGCTCCTCCTGGCAATCCAGGACAATCAGCCTTCAATCCAGTTCCCAGCCTTGAGTTTGTGAGTACAACGCAGGGTAGCTCCCTCCCATCTGTTTATCAAATTGCAAGTGGGTCATCTAATTGTTGCTTTTTTTCATTTCTTCAAGAACTGAGCCCTCCGGCTCTGGATTACAATTGGGTATTGTGCAAGTGTTTTTTTCATCACAGGGCCCCATCCAGCTGCACCGATCCTGGCTAGCCCCCCCCCCCATCCTGGGTACCAAGTGAAAGTGACAATTTGGGACTCTGAATATGCGCACAGTACTGTGATTATTAATGTGTTTAACCTAATTAACCTGATTTCCCCCCCTTCCTTGTTATAGCTCCTTAAATAAATCAGATCTGTTGGTTTTCAGCAAAGTTACACTGGCTGAGGTATTCGTTTATGTTAAAGTATTGTACTGTGATTTTTGCACTGTATCGTCTTGTTTTACAGGGGGTCCCCAGAGTCCAGTCGACAGAGCCAGTCCTGGGGGTAAGTGTACATTGTGAAGATATTCCCAATGCATTGTGTGGGCCACTAGTGGGAAGAAAGGGGGGTTACAGTGTCTCGGAGGGCTGTGACCAAGTTAGTTTAACTACTGCAAACCCTGACCTCTGGGTGGAGGCACCCGCCATTGGACCTAGGCCCCTCAACCTGTTAGTAGTTAAGCAGGCAGGGGTAGTAGCCCTTGGGATAGCGCCACTGAGGGGTTACATCTTGGAGGCTCACCGCTGAGATTGTATGTCCTCTAGTGGCCACATTTACGAATTACTGTTAAAAATAAATGGGTACCCCAACAGAAGCGGATGTACACCAGTTGGTGAAGTGGTGTACTGGGCCAGAGATTGACCCCCAAAATGCTGTACTTGTCTTGGATATCCCGCTGGGTACCGGTATGGACACTGTAGAGGGAATACTTTCCAAGGTCGAATGTTTATGAAACCCTGTGGTGGTGGGGCGGCTGGCTGATCTGCTCGCCCAAACTTTCATGGCTGTAATAGAGTTTAAGGACCCTATAGACGGTTCTAAAGTGCCACAGACCATTACCCTAGAAGAAACCCTCACTGCCTGGAAAGTAATAACTAAATACAGTAAAGACCCTGGGGAGAATGACCCCCCCCCCACTATCTGAAACTTTTGAGGAGAAATTTGCTAAATTGTTGCTGGAGGAAGGGAAAACTGTGGAGGATTTAAAGAAACTATTATTGCAACCTGAGAACGTTCCTCCACCAACACCCTCTCCCCCTCCAGCACCCGTTATTGCTCCTATGTCTGTACCTGCCAATAGTCACGACTCTTACCGCAGGTTGAAAATTTTCTCTGGCGCCCTCACCACCCCACAAAGGGAGGATAACTGGGAGACCTGGATAGACTTTGTTGCCCCTCAAGTGCTAGAATGGCAATGCTCAGAAGCAGAAAAGTGAAAGAAGGTAAGTGAGAGCCTCCGAGGTCCTGCTCTGGCTACCATCCATGTCAAATGGTCCAGTAACCATGAAGTGACTGCACAGGACTATCTTGAGGCCTTGGAGAATGTGTATGGGAGCCCAGATTCTGATGAGGATCTGTGGTGGAGAGTAAGAAATGCACAACATTATCAAGGGGAGTTGTCTGTGTATGTATCTCGGCTGGAAAAATTGTTGCAAGAATGCCTCAGAAAGGGTGGTTTGCCAGCGATTGAATTGGACTGAACCAGGCTGGACAGGATCCTTACATCTGCCCCCTTCTCAGAACTGCTGTTGCTTCAGTTACGCCTGGCCAATTGACTGGAATACCCACCCTCCTATGATGAGCTAATGAGAGAAATTCGAGGCGTTGAGAAAAGGTGACCCCAGGAGGGACTTGCACCAATAGCTGCTGCTACGACCTGAATGACTGAGAGTGACCCGTCAAGTGAAGTTCTGGGGCAAGGGTTGGCAGTTAAAGAGTGTTCTGAGAAGGAAAAGGGTGTGCCACCATGGGGTGAACTGCTGAGAGAGATTAGGAAAGCAACAGACAGTCTCATCTTGAAGGCTGCTCCTACGAGTACGGGCACTGACACTTGCCCGACTGCTTCTGCTATGGAGGTGGGAGTGCCCACCCAGGCACCTCATGTTGACAACAGTTCAAAACTTGATGCCTTGACCATGGAAGTGAGGGAACTGAAGAGATGTCTCCAAATGTCCACCCCACTGCCGGCTGAGGTGGCACCAAGGTTTTCTATTGACAGTACCAATGCCGCAGCCCCCAATGTGATGTTTCAGTCACCCCAAACTTCAGCTGACATATTTTGCCATAATTGTGGGAGGGATGGGCACATGAAGAGGGAATGTCAGTCTCGGAAAGACTTGGAGAGAGTGGTGAGCTGGCTACAAGGAGAGCTTTGGAGCACAAAACAGTGGTTAAGAGGTGCACGAAATGACCACAGTGATGGTCCCAAAAATGTTAACTCACATCCCTTTGTGGCAAGGTAATTTGTCCAGGCCCCTGCTAACGCCTCTCCAGACTGGTCCAGGATAGTGGGGCCCTCCATGGAGACCACTGTAAAGGTGAATGGAGTGTCTACAAGAGCTGTAATAGACAGTGACTCCCAAGTGACAATTATGTTCCAAGACTGGTATCAGAAGCATTTGTCTGATGAACCCTTACAACCATTGGAGGGGCTGCATGTCTGGGGATTAAGTGAAAAGGCCTACCCCTACTAGGGATATATCCGAATTTGGCTGTCTTTTCCCACCTCCATGGCTGGGGTGGCAGAGCAAGTAGCGACCCTGGCCTTAGTGTGTCAAACCTACTGGACTGTATGATGGGGTTCCTTTACTAATTGGGACTAATGCACATATGTTTGGACGGCTGGCACAGTTGTGTTTTGAAAAACAGGGGTCAAGGACTAGTAGAGCTTTAAGAATTCTGGCCTTGATCAGGAAGGCCTATGAGGCACAGAGAGATGCTGACAAAGTGGAACCAGAGAAACCGTTTGAAGTTGTCTGGAAAAAGGATCCTGAGTCTCTGATCCTGGCACCAAATGCCCAGTGTACCTTACAGGGAGAGGTCCATATCAGAAAGGATGTCAAGAATAAACTATTAATGTTGGATGCGGCAGGCTATGGAAAATTGCCGGAGGGACTGCTGGTCAAGCCTAGTATTTTGCCTGCTAGAGCCCATGCTTATGCCAGAAGGGTAATGGTTCAAGTTCATAATGTGTCTGACAGAAAGATTCGAGTAAACAGAGGTTGCACCCTGGCTAATGTGCATTGTGCAGATGCTGCAGTGCTACCCAGTTGCAAGAGTTCGGGGAAGAATGACAGAGTAATGCCTGACTTGTTTGATTTTGGTGACTCCCTGTTGCCAGCTGAATGGAAAGTGAGAATCAGTGAGAAGCTTGCCCAGAGAGACCAGGTGTTTTCTTTAAGGGAATGGGACATAGGATGCATGCAAGGAGCTGAGCACCATATCCACCTGCATGATGAAAGGCCATTTTGTGAGAGGTCTCGACGCCTAGCACCCGCTGATATAGATGATGTGAAACGGCATCTGCAAGAGATGCTAGCTGCTGGTGTAATACAAGAATCCAGAAGCCCCTATGCTTCCCCCATTGTGGTAGTGAGCAAAAAGAATGGGACAGTAAAGATGTGCATGGATTATTGCACTTTAAACTGGCGGACTATCCCTGATCAGTACACAATGCCCCGAATTTAGGATGCTTTGGACTGCCTAAATGGGTGCAAGTGGTTCTCTGTGCTGGAACTCCGCAGTGGGTACTACCAGATCCCGATGGCCCCAGAGGACCGTGAGAAGACAGCCTTTATCTGTCCGCTTGGCTTCTATGTATTCATGAGGATGCCTCAAGGGATTTCAGGTGCCCCACTACTTTTCAACGGAGCGTGCAGTGGGGGACATGAACTTGCTGGAGTGCCTGGTATACCTAGATGATTTTATTGTGTTTGGCAGCTCACTGGAGGGACATGAGAGCAGATTATTCAAGGTGTTGGACTGACTGGAAGACTTTGGCCTTAAACTGTCCATTGATAAGTGTCAATTCTTTCAAACATCAGTAAAGTATGTGGGACACATAGTATCCACCGAGGGAACAGAGACCGACCCAACTAAAGTCGAGGCTTTGACCACCTGTCCACAGCCCAAAATCTAAAAGAACTGCAAAGATTCCTGGGATTCTATGGTTATTATGGCGTTTCATCAAGGACTATTCAAGAGTGATCCGCCCTTTACTTAATCTTACTCAAGGGTATCCCCCAACCCACAAAAAATACAAAAAGTCAGCATCCCTCGAGACTGAAAGAGTGTATTTTCATCCAAGTGAAGTATTTGGGGCCCGCTGGACTTCTGATTGTGAGACTGCTTTTAATGAGATCATATATCAACTTACCCATGCTCCAGTGTTGGCCTATGCTGATCCAACAAAACCTTATGTCTTACACACTGACGCTAGCTTGCAAGGGTTGGGGGCTGTGTTGTACCAAGAGCATGAGAATGGCCTGAGACCAGTGGCCTTTGCCAGTAGAAGCCTGACCCCACCCGAAAAGAACTATCCTGTACATAAGTTAGAGTTCCTAGCTTTGAAGTGGGCTATTGTTGACCAATTCCATGAGTACTTGTATGGGGCTAAGATACTAGTAAAAACTGACAATAATCCTTTGACCTATGTGCAGACTTCAGCTAAGTTGGTTGCCACTGGCCATAGGTGGCTTTCTGCATTATCTACATACGACTATGCTGTTGAATACAGAGCAGGCCTGAACCACATAGATGCTGATGCTCTCTCCCAGAGGCCTGTTCCCCAGAATGACTGGGTCAGACTGTCAGAACCTGTTATTTGAGCACTCTGCCAGAAGTTTGACAGGGAGGAAGAAATGTCCACGGATGCAGTGGACTGTATGATGGATTGTTTGGGACCCTCTGAGAATTGCATACCTGCTGCTTATTGTCACTTTTCTGCAATAAACATTGGTGCACTGCCTCAGCTGGACAATGACAGTATTGGGTGGGCTCAATCCCGCGATCCCATGATCAAATCAGCTTTAGAAGCCCTCTATGTGGGAAAGATTTGTCCAAATTATGTTCCACTGATTTGAGAACTGCATTGTTATACAAAGAAGGTCCTAAGTTGAAACTGATCAATAGACTGCTATACAGAGAAACAGTAGACAGAGGGGGACAAGTAGACAAACAACAACTAGTGCTGCCCACTGCCTTTCGAGACTCAGTACTAAGGTCCTTACACAACCACATGGGGCACCTTGGTATAGACAGAACACTTGACTTGGTGAGATCCAGATTCTATTGGCCTAAGATGGGGGCTGATGTGGAGCAACACATTCAAACTTGTAGTCGCTGCCTACAGAGGAAAGCTTTGCCCCAGAGTGCTGCTCCCCCTGTTAACATCACCACCAGTGCACCCATGGAGCTGGTCTGTATTGATTTTCTGAGTTTGGAGTCAGATCCAAAGAAATATTAGTAATGTGCTGGTGATCACTGACCATTTCTGAGATAAATAGCTTTCCACCAATGACTAGAGGCATCCACTGTGGCAAAAGTACTTGTAGAAAATTTTTGTTTACTATGGGCTCCACAAAGAATCCATTCTGATCAAGGGAGAGACTTTGAGAGTTTCTGATCAAAGAGATGCTTTCTCTGTGGGCAGTGCGAAAGTCCAGAACCACCCCTTACCACCCCCAAGGGGACATACAGCCTGAACATTTCAACCGCACTTTGCTAGATATGCTAGGCACCCTCCACCCAAAGGACAAGCCTAGATGGAGCCAACAAATTAGCACACTGGTACATGCCTACAACTGCACCAAAAGTGATGCCACTGGGTTCTCCCCCTACTGCCTGATGTTTGGAAGAGAAGCTCGATTGCTGGTTGATGTGTGTTTTGGGGTCTCTCCAGATGGGGCTCGAGCTGACAACTATTTACAGTATGTGCAAAAGTTATAGGCCCAGCTAAATCATGCATACCAACTGGCTCAAACCATGGCTGCCAAAATAAATCTGGCCAACAAAGAAAGGTATGATAAAAAGGTGACAGCACAGGAACTCCAGGAGGGAGATCGGGTATTGCTAAGAAATCTGGGACTGCATGGCACACATAAGATTGCTGACCAGTGGCACCATCTCCCTCACATTGTAGTGGGCAAACTAGATGATCTGCCTGTGTATAAAGTAAGGCCTGAGAATAATTCAAAAGATGTTAAAACAATGCATAGAAATCATTTACTGCCCATTGGACAAATCTTGATTGAGTCTGAGCCCCAAAATGCCCCTCTAGACAGTGACTAGAGCTGCTGTTAAGGAAAAATCAAGAAAGTCTGCACCTATAGAAGCTGAGTTAGAGCGTTCCCCTCCACAAGTCCCAGTTGAGCATGACTGTCAGTCCATATCAGAGGAAAGTGAGTGTGACTTTGAATACTACCCTTCTTACAAACTGAGTCAGTTGTTTCTGGGCAATCCCCTAGTCAATACTGGAGATGAAGCTGGGCCTTCTGGACTATCTAAGCCCCCAGCTTTGCCCCTGGAGCCAATGCTCCCAGAAAGTGAAGTGCAAAGCATCAAGTCAGATGATATGGAATCATTGTGTATGGTTGAATTGTTTGAGCTTTCAGGGGAAGAAAATGATGGACTGGAACAGACTGGTGACATACCAGAAATAGAAGAGTGTGTTGAGGGCCCTGATAATTCATTGTCAGTGTCAGAAAGCTCTCCATGTGAGCCAAGTGTTGTGGACTCAGAGATTGTAACTCCTGGAGCTGAAAGTGCCCCAAGTTCTAGCTTCTCTACCCCAATGGAGACTCCCCTGACAAGTGAGGACAATACTGAAAATGAGGCTCAGAGTGCAGAGACTGTAACAGTTCCCCCTAGAAAGACTGGTCAAACTGTAAAGCCTGTGGTGCACCTCAGTTATGATTCTCCTGGGAGGCCTGTGGACTTGCCTCTCAATGTTGTCCATAAAGGAGTGTATGTGTCCCCGAGCCCATTGCCCAAA
This sequence comes from Neoceratodus forsteri, assembly GCA_016271365.2. Classification (NCBI taxonomy): domain Eukaryota; kingdom Metazoa; phylum Chordata; order Ceratodontiformes; family Ceratodontidae; genus Neoceratodus; species Neoceratodus forsteri. The sequence goes on from CM028137.1 coordinate 236,111,610, forward strand.
CTGAACATCAGTGCTAACTCCAAGTTACTTGTGTTGCCCTCTAGGTATGGTGCCCCTGCCCCATCCAGCGCCAAGGTAGCTGATAGGGAAGGGCCCCCCTCTCTTCAGGTTTCATGTACAAGAGGTAATAACCTGAGTTATGGTACAATGTGTGTGTAATACTATGTAAAGAGTGATGTACTGCAAAGTTTCAGAAATGTGTTTCTGGTAAAGTGATATATTGACTGATGATTACATGTATGAGCCTAATGTGATCCTGATGCAAATGTATATGGCTGCAATTGAAACTTATGGGGGTACTTGCTTTACGGACGCCAAACTTTTTCCAGGCCAGGAAGGGTGTAACCCCCCTGCAAATGGGGGTTCCCAAAAGTCTTCCAGGAACTTGCTTGAATGCTCCAAGCCTGGATGGTGTTCGGTGTCTAAGCCGTTTATCTGTGAGTGCTTTTAGAGCCTCTGGTACTGTCTCTTTAAGAGCTGTCTGCCTGCAGACATAATTAATTTGGATGGGGGTCTGTGTGTTTCCCTGCTTGAGTCCCGCTCAAGCTGCTGCCAAATCGCTCTGTTTCTGCCATCACTAAGTGGACAGAGTGAGCACTTTTCAAAGATGTAACTGTTTGCCAGAAATCATTTAGAGTAATAACGAAAATACAGTTTGTCTAACTTGCTTTTCTTTGCAGACAGAACTGTGTTTGCCTAGTCCTTCATTCTGGTTTTGAACTGCTGAACTGGACCAATCAGTGTGGGGGGACCTTTGAAATGGAGCCTGCTGCTGGCAAATCTGAACTTGGACTCTCATTGTGGAGCCAGCCACCTATGTACTGTATGGCCAATGCTTCTGGGAATTGTAGTTTGGACTTTGGTGCCTTTTTTCCACCAACAGGGGGAGTTTACTGTGAGTGACAGCCAAACCAGCCAACTGAACTGGAAGGAACTCAAAGGAAATGCCCGGCTCCGTCTACTGGAAAGATCAGATCAGTTTGGGGCAGTGAAGAGACAAGGAGCTGTGAGCTTCTGCGCTGTATAGTTCCACACAGTAAGCTCATGTAAGGCCCTAAGTTTCGGTCTGCAGCTTATGCAAGCGCTTGTTCAGACTGAATCCTACCTGTGGAGAGAATCAAGGAGATCTGAAGAGTAGAAACCAGGCTCACCCTGTAGAAGACTGGAGAAATTGCTGAATCACGCTCGGTCTGTCAGGAACTGAATTTGCTGTGTGTTCTCCCAGGTATTGTGCAGAAATTGCGATCGGGATCGAGAAGCAGCCTGCCTGGTATAGTACTTTCCTTTTAGATATAAATGTGTGTAATGCTTGTTTGGAATTGCGTTTCAAATCCCTTGTACAGTGAATTGAGTGCATGAAGCTGGAAGTAAACCCCAGCTTAATCCAGACTACATCCATTTGCTCTAAACTGCAGTGGGGTCCAGTCACAAGGATCTTGTCCACATGGTCTGCTCCTCCTGGCAATCCAGGACAATCAGCCTTCAATCCAGTTCCCAGTCTTGAGTTTGTGAGTACAAAGCAGGGTAGCTCCCTGCCATCTGTTTATCAAATTGCAAGTGGGTCATCTAATTGTTGCTTTTTTTCATTTCTTCACGAACTGAGCCCTCCAGCTCCAGATTACAATTGGGCATTGTGCAAGTGTTTTTTCCATCACAGGCCCCCTTCCAGCTGCACCAATCCTGGCTAGCCCCCCCCCCATCCTGGGTACCCAGTTAAAGTGACAATTTGGGACTCTGAATATGCGCACAGTACTGTGATTATTAATGAGTTTAACCTAATTTTAACCTTGTTTCCCCCTTCCTTGTTACAGCTCCTTAAATAAATCAGATCTGTTGGTTTTCAGCAAAGTTACACTGACTGAGGTATTCGTTTATGTTAAAGTATTGTACTGTGGTTTTTGCACTGTATCATCTTGTTTTACGCGGGGTCCCCAGAGTCCAGTCGACTGAGCCAGTCCTGGGGGTAAATGTACATTGTGAAGATATTCCTAATGCATTGTATGGGCCACTAGTGGGAAGAAAGGGGGGTTACAGTGTCCCAGAGGGCTGTGACCAAGTTAGTTTAACTACTGCAAACCCTGACCTCTGGGTGGAGGCACCCACCATTGGACCTAGGCCCCTCAACCTGTTAGTACTTAAGCAGGCAGGGGTAGTACCCTTGGGATAGCACCACCGAGGGGTTACACATATACCAAAAGGTCATCTGCAAACAAGGCTAACTTATGCTCTGTCCCTACTACCGGGACACCTTTAACATCCGAGGAGTGTCGAAGGTGTTGGACTAGGGGCTCAATTTAAAAAGCAAAAAGGAGGGGGATGGGGGCAAACCTGCCTGGTTCCTCTACGAAGGGGAAAGCTTTCTGAAATACCGCCATTAGATCTGATGAATCCAGAGGGTTTACTATAAAAATTTTAGAATGGTATCAGGCTGAGAAACCAAAGCAGGCAAGGACCCCTCTAAGAAACTTCCAGGAGACAATGTCGAATGCCTTTTCCGTGTCCAAACCAAGCAGGAGCGTAGGGATTTTATGGGATTGTATATGTTCCAATATGTAAATAGTGTGTCTGACATTATCCTGGGCCTGTCGGCCTGGTATAAAGCCACACTAATCCATATGTATTTTAGTTGAGGCAAATTGAATGAGTCTTTTGGCTAATATAGAAGCAAAGATTTTATAGTCTGTGTTCAGCACCCATATAGGTCTGTAGGATGCACAGTAGGAGGGGTCCTTGCCCGGCTTCAGTATAACAGAGACTATGGCCTCTTTCCAGGAGGTGGGGATCACACCCTCCTTTGTTGATACGAATGAAAATACTCTGCCCAACAGTGGGGAGAGAGTTTGGAAAAGGTCTGGTAAAATTCTCCCAGGAGTCCCTCTGACCCGGGGTATTTCCCTGTTTTAAACCACCAATTTCTGTTTCTTTCTTTTTAATGGGTATTGGTAAAGTTAATTGGCTACGTTGCTGCTTGGTCAGGGCTGGCAAGTTAAGGGAAGATAGGAACTCCTGAATTTTGTGGTCTGGAGGTGAGGGGGCTGCAGAGCAGAGTGAAGTATAATAGTTTAGAAAATACTCAGATATTCCCTTAATAGTATTTTGGACTTCCCCCGATAGAGGGTGTCTTACCTTCAGAATGGTGAACTTGACTCTCTGGGCCCATAGCTGGCTAGCTATTAGCCTTAGGAATTGGGGTCCCCCATCATAATATTTATGTCTTAAAAATATTAATTTCTGCTCTATGGCATAGTCCAACATATTATTGACTTCTTTCTTTAGTGTAGCAAGCTCCTGGCTCTTAGATTTGCTTACTTTAATGCACTGGAGTTCCTCTAGGTCCTTAATTTTTCCCTCTAAGGAGTGCCGGTGTGTCTCCTGTTGTTTTCTCTTATATGCTGATATTCCTATTAACTTAGCGCTAACTATTGCTTTGATAGTGTCCCAAATGATTGATACCATGGTGTCCTGGGTGTCATTGTCAGAGAGGTCTTGGAATATCATATCCTTGACAGACTAGTGTGGGCCAGTTTAAGGAGGCCAACACATCGCAGTGGTGTGTCCTAGATGGGGACATTGCAGTGAAATGTCCTGTTTTGTAGTATAGCAGTTCCAGCCTATAAACATCAGTTTTTCCTATGGACCGGAGAATGGGGGTGGCATAAGTAAATTTAGTCAGTAGGATACTTTTTGCAATTGCAAGTCTAGAGTCAGGGGTAAGTTGTTTGTTTAGCCGAAATAGGAGACCATGTTTCTGGTGGATAGCATGAGTTGTTTGGTCCACCTGTGCAATGTACGTGAAGCCTAGGTCAAATATTACCCCAAGGTATTTGACCAAATCCACTACTTCAGTCTTACTCTCCACTGACATGGTGATAGGGAACAGGTGGCTTCTATCAGCACCAAGATGTCTGGGACCAAACAAGATAACTTTGGTCTTTTTGACATTTAGTACCAGATTATTTGCCAGTAACCATTGTTCCGGGCATAAGAAGCCCTGGTTCAGCTGAGTGCTGAGCACCAGGGGTCTCCAGAACTCTTATAGAGAACAGCATCATCTGTGTATAGTAAGAGTTGGCTGCTCCCACAGATGTTGCCAAGGTCATTAATGAATACTGCGAATAGGAGGGGTCCTAAGATTGAGCCCTGAGGTACACCGTCTGAGATAGGTAGCTGGGTAGAAGAGATGCCTTGTCATCTGATAACTTGAGTTCTGTTGGATAGGTAGTGGGTGAACCATGCTTATAAGTGCACATCGAGTCCAAGGTCTGTGAACATTTTGATGAGTAGCTCATGACTAACCAAGTCAAAAGCCTTGGTTAAGTCTGATGATTGCCCCATGTGGGGGTACCATTGTCCAGCTCCTGTAATGCACTAGCAGTAAATCTAATTAATGCAGTGTCAGTGCCGTGGTTGCACCTGAACCCGTGTTGCTGAGCTGAAATCTATCAATCAATCAATCTTTATTTGTTCAGGTGGAACATCATTGAGAAGAACTAATTTACAAGATTGACCTGCACATGTAAATATTAACAATGATATATATGTAGATAATAACAAAGATAACAGCAGGGAACTCGGTTAGGGTCAAAAAGGATACGATTCATCATTCCATATGGCATGTGAGAACACAAGGCAATGTTACAATGTAGCAGAATAACATGACTATGCTAGGATATAATAATATTAGGCGAAAAGAAATTTTAGGAGTTGAAGTAGCATCTAGGAGTGGTAAGAGCAAGAGGAGAGAAGAGGCAAGCAGGGGGGTAGGTTGGAGAGGATGGGACCAGGTCAAGACAGGAGACAAGTCACTATGCAAGGTGCGTCAGGTCCTACAATTGCGAGATTCAGGAAAGGCGCGGGAGAACAATGTCTTAAACGTGGACAATCCAATCGGTGCAGAATTCTATGGGTTTTTTGCAGCTTGTTCCACAAAGACGGTAGGAAGTGACTGAAAGCCAATTTACCAAAGCAAGTTCTGGCTTTAGGAATGACGAGAGATATATATGTAAGACTTCTCAACGTGTAACTTCCAGAGGGACATAAAGGGTGGCAATCAGAGCTATATGGGGGAAGTTTTTTAATTATGGCTCGGAGTATGCAGAAGGCTACATTTTTTTTGTGTCTGTAGGTGAGGGATGTCCAACCCACTGGTTTGTAAAGATCACAATGATGAGTGGAGTAAGGAGCCCCTGTAATGAACCTTGTGGCCTGGTGGTATAGGGTGTCAAGTTTCTTTAAGGCAGAACTAGAGCCTTGTCCATATAGGAGGTCGACGTAATCCAGTCGGAAGAGAAAAATTGTTTGTACAAGTCTAGTCCTTGCTTCCATTGTTAGTAAGTGCTTGATTCGACAGAATATGCAGAGTCTCTCTTTGAGTTTTTTTGTTAATTCATGTATATGATCAGAAAATGACAGTTTGCTGTCTAGCCAGACCCCCAAGTATTTAAATTTGGAGATGAATTCAAGAGGTTCACCAAGAAGGGTGGGGATCTAGGGTGAAGAAATTAAGTTGGAGACACCAGAGATCTTTGAATATGGTGTGAAGAGCATAGCTTTCATTTTTTTTTCCATTCAGAAGTAGCTTTAGATGGAGCAAATTTTTCTGTAGGCAGTCAAATTCCAGTTGTAGATCAAGGCAGGTTTTCTCAAGAGCTGGTCTGGAAATGTACAAAATGATGTCATCGGTGAATAGCTGTATGTTCACAGACTTTACTCCTGTGTGAATATTGTTAATGTACATGGTAAACAGAAGGGGGTCCAATATGGAGCCCTGAGGTATGCCTCTAGGCAGAGCTTTTAGAGGGAACAGATCTCCTTCTGCTTTCACTTGTTGAGTCTGGCCAATCAGGTAATCACTAAACCAATCAAGGACCATGTCTCTGAAACCAAGGTTGTGAAGTATGTCTAGGAGAATGTCATGGCCCACCATATCGAAAGTCTTGCTTAAATATAAGAACAAGGCACCCACATAGTTTATTATCCAAGGCATTGAGCCAATCATTGGATTCTTTGGCCAGTGCTGAGATCGTGCTGTGGCATGGTCTGAATCCTGACTGTACTGGAGTGTGAAGGTTACAGGTATCTAGGTAATTCCTGATCTGGAGATTTACAAGGTTTTCTAGCAGCTTGGAGAGAGCAGGAAGCAGGGAAATAGGCCTGTAATTGTTGAGATCACAAGGGTCACCAGACTTAAAGAGAGGTATGACATGAGCGGTTTTCCAAATGTTAGGAAGGGTGCCGTGGGTAAGTGACAGATTCAAAAGGTGGGTAATGGGAGCGGCCAGAACGTGATAGCTTACCTTTAAGAAGTAAGGGTCTATGAGATCCGCTCTGGCACTTTTTTGGGTATCTAATTTGAGGAGAAGATCCTCGAGTTGTTTCAAGGATATTGGGCTGAAGGAGAAAGCTGGCTTTTGCCCAGTAGTGGAGGAAGTGAAGACAGACATGTCCTGTCCACCCAGCTGGTTTTGTAGAGTGTTGGCTGGTGATGAAATACAGTGGTGTATTTCCAGGTAGTCCCTTAACTAAATGTACACTAATCTTTCTTGCACCTTGGCCAGAAAACAGAGGAGAGAGATGGGCCTGTAGTTTTCTATTGGTTCCCTGGGACCACCTTTGTGAGCAGGAACTACTATCGCCTCTTTCCATTTTCCTGGGATTTGCCCAGCCAGGAAAGATTTTTTGACTGACATTGTGATTGGAGATGCTATGGCGGGGGGAGCTGCCTTCAGTAATCTAGGCTCCAGCTTGTCGGGCCATTGGAAGCCACTCGATTTTATTTTTCTGAGCAGAGCTACTACATCGCTCTTGGTAACTAGTCTGTGGTGAAATTTAGGAGCAGGGGCCCAGATTCCTTAGGTCTGGAGTAGGGGGACGGTTGGACCCATGTTTGTATTTATATTGGTTTGTGAAGTTTTGGTTGCAGGTGTTGGTGGCCGTCTGGGGGTCATTGAGTGTCCAGTTGTCATGAGTGATCGAGCCATTTGTGCAGCAGGGATCTCCCTTGATAAAGGCGTTTACCTGGGCCCAAGATTTCTTGGGATCAGCCAGATTGTGCTGTTGTAGGTCTCTGATGTATTGAAGTTTGGCAGCCTTAGTGCACTTCTTACAGAAATTACTGAGCTCACGGAATGTGACCCAGTCCGCCTGCTGGCCAGACTTCTTATATTGACCCCAAGCCTTGTCTCTCTGCACTATTAATTTCTTTAGATGTGGAGTTATCCACTTGTAGCATTGACCCTTGACCCTGAGCTTCTTAACTGGGGCATGTTTGTTGGCGATGGACAGAAAATTGTTTACAAAGTACTCAACAACTGCGTTCATGCTGGGGAGTGAGTAAACAGGAGTCCAGTCAATTTCCTCGAGGGAGGCCTGGAAGGATTCAGATGAGAAGTTTGAGAAGTCATGAACTGCAAACATTCTGGGAGGTAATATTGGGGGGCTATTCTTCCATGTGCAGAAGACCATGGAGTGGTCACTAAGGGTGTCTGAAAATATGCCTGCAGCTTTTATTCTTTCAGGATGGGACACAAGAACCCAGTCAAGCAAAGAGTTGTTGGCAGTTTTGCAGTTGTGAGGTGTTGGTTCACTGATGACCTGGGTTAGTCGAGCATCAAGGAGCTGCGCTTTGAACCCTGGATCGGAGTCCAGAGACCAGTGGAGACTGAATCTCCTGGGATGATTATCTCAAGCCAGGTGATTATGCTCTGCAAGCTTACTGGTGAGGGCTTCAAGAGCAGCTGACCTGGGAGGATGATAGATGCAGCCCACTGTGAGGGATTTTGTATTACTGAGGGTTATAGTTATGAAGAGCGATTCAGTCATCACTGTTCAGGGAGGGGAACTTGAATTGAAAATAAAACTGTTTGTCTAGATAATTAAAGATCAGGGCAGTGCTCTCAACTAATTGGAGTGCTCCTTTCCTCTGTGCGTGAGACACTCTTACTCAGTGAAGAGTGTCTCACATGCAGCTACCCTTGAATTGAACAAGTTTGGATAAGGATTTCATAACAAATGAATGCATACTTGGTGGAGCTGGATCAATAATATATCAATACCACCGAGTCCACTCTTACAGTTGTAAGAGTAATCTCACTTACATTCTTAGGTTATCAGAACCACAGACCTTCAGTTTGCGGTTCTCATACCCTATGAATGCATGTGAGACCACTCTTACAACTGTAAGAGTGGTAAGTGATCCCAGCAGTGGTATTAACATACATGAGAGAAACCCTTGTGTGATGGAAGGGATTATGCAAACTGAACTTAGAACTGTAGAATTTTAGGACTTTTTGCATGAACTAACCACGTGTGGAAAAAAGAGCACTTGTAATGTTTAGAAATAAACAATCCACACCTTGCACTATGCCAGTGACGCAGGTTTGGGAACAGACCGGGGTTGTTGGAGGTCGGCCGGGGGAGGGGAACTGGAGTTGGATTGAGCTGCCATATGGCAGCTCTCCTCTCCTCGGGAGGGTTGGAAGGGTTGTGTGACCGGTGCATGTGGACCTCTGGTGGAGGCCAGGGGTTCTGTTGTGACTGGTGCCTGGAATCTCCTGGGGGACATGCCGGACATTGACATCTTGTGTCACTTGCATCATTGCTTGCCATGCCCCCATTCACAACAATGGAAAAACAGCAGCCCCCTGTATGAAGCCCCGCTTTCCCAGCTCCAATCACCCACCGTGGCACTCTTGACCATTGACCTATTATGGCTACCGGTGTGGCCAGCCTGACTCTGCACCCTGCCCTGGGGGTAAGTCAGCGAGGCAATACCAGTAGGCTCTCCTGCCACAATCTTTCCTCCATCATCGCACGGGTTTGCACTGGGTGCATTGGCCCCACCCTGGAGGACAATCCAGGGGATCTCCTCTGTCTAGAAGGTAAGTCCCAGGGTGTGACTGGGTCTGGGATGGGTTAGGGCTAAGCTTTGGAGGTGGCAGGGAAAAAGTATACTAAAAAAAAAAAAGAAATAAACAATCCATACTGGCCATGAATCATGTCACGATTTAAAATAAGTAAATGAAAGCTATTTATTACAGACAGCATCAGTTCTGCTGCTTTTACCCAACCCCACACTGTTACCATACCTCACTAGAAGTCAAAAAGTCCTTATCCTGTAATGTTTTAAGTAGCAATTTTTGAAGGGGGAAGTAATTGTAATTCTGAGCCAGCTGCCCGATCCCTTCCTCTTCCTCTTCCTGGTACTGAGAGAAGCCAGCTCTGCCCATGTACTACCGCCGCATGCTGCTGTTTTATGAGGAAATTGTTTGTAGAGTGCAGGGGCTCGCTAGACTGAGATGAATGGGGTGGATTTTTTAATTTTTTCTTTTATATTTTACAGGTCCACTGGGGCCAAATCAAAGCCACTGCTCAACTAACAAGGCTATTGTTAGTGGAACGTTGGCTTTGTTTTGACCCCAGTGGACCTGTCAAATATAAAGTATAACATTTGAAATCTGCCCCCATTCATATCAATGTGGCATGCCTCCGTGTTCTACAATGACCTCACAAAACATCGAAGCTTGGGGGTGTCATGGGGGGTGGAACTTGCTTCTCTTGGCTCCAGGAAGGGGAAAGGATTGGGCTGCCAGCTCAGAATTATGAGTCCATCCCCTTCAAAAACTGCTAATTTAAAATTACAGGATAAGGACTTTTTGAATTCTAGTGAGGTATGGTAACAGTGTGGGAGGGGGGCTTGTGAAGGTTTTCCACAGTGAGCACACTTGTTGCTCTTTATGGTTGTTGGAAAAAATGAAATTACCTAAGTGGTGTCTTATAATGCAAGAAACTTTTGAAATTAACAGCCACAGACAACCATGGATAACCGTGGCCAGCTTGAATAATGCTCAGGCTATATTAACCATGGTCATTCATGGTCTGTCCCTGGGCCTTTTACCATCAGGGAGTGTCCATAGATAACCATGGTTAAAATTATGGACAAGCCATGAATGACCATGGTCACTGACCTTGCATAGCTATGGTTAAATCACGAACAACTTGTTTCATCCATGATTCTAAGAGCAGGTGACCTGGGAGTGAGGGCTGAGCCAGCAAGGGAGTATAAAGTATGAATTTAAAAAAGATAGTGTTTGAACCTACAGCCAGCCGCAGTTCTGGTCATTAACACAGCATTGACAGGGTGCTCTAACCTAGAATGACACTAATATTATGGTGCTGACAGGAGTTGGAACATGTACCCCAATGGTTGTCGCCAGGATGAGTGCTTCAATATCAACATGGTGGGGTGGGGTGGGCGATGTTCTGAGAGTGTATACACAAAAGGCGAATGCTCCGAAAGGATGCTTGACAGTGGATGAGCAACTGTAGCTGCAGCCCCACTAAGGGTGACAGCAAGAGCAGCTACAGTTGAGCAGGCGAGCTCCTGGAGGACGGGGCCTGGACAGGTGAGGGAATTGGGCAGCATGCTGCACAAGGGCACCCACGGTCTCACAGAACAACCACAAGTGGGGATGTAGCAGCACAGCACCACAAGGGAGCGACATGTGGCAACAATGAAGGAGTATGAGGGCTATAGCAATATTCCATGGACATAGGACACAACCTTCCCCATCATGGACAACACAGGCAGGACACTGACACTGTCTGGGGCATAGCGCCCCACAAGCAGAAGAACCATCCCGCCATACAGCCGCAACAAACACACTTGCCTGCAGCAGGCCAGGTACGACATGCAGTCCCTTGGGAGGGTAAGTCTCTGGACATGGAAACCTGGAGGCACAAGGCAGCACACACCTTGTTACCTAAACATTCTTGGTGTATACGGTAAATAATAATAATACTAATAATACAGATTCTTGTGTCTCGGAGACTGCCAAGAAACATTTGTAAACAAGCAAGTAGTACTAATAAAGTTTATTATACTACTTATGCCAAGCATGTGACAGAGAAAATCACAAGGGAGATGGGTTTCTTACCACTCTCCTGAAGAACGTACATAATCTCCAGAATTGTAGATCTTAGGTTCTCTAAGATCTTGTTTTCTCTCCCCACACTCCAGCTCTCTCAGCTTGTAAAACTAGGTTACACAAGCCTAAATACTACAGATAACAGCATAGCAACAGAGATTACTTCATAGTTACAGATATGAGAAACAACATGTATTGGTCCTAAGTCATTCTCCATTGGATGGTGACTTAGGAGACAGAATTACCAATGAGTATCATATGAGACAGAATATGCTTCCATTTGCATTATAGCTTGGACAAAAGAAATGCTAACTGGTTCAAACTACACATGGCATTTCTTGCTGATTGACAGTATAAGACATAAAGACATAACAAAGGATTTCTCTCTGTCAGCTTGCTTAGACAAAGAGAACTGCAGACAGAGCTCTATTACACTTTTTAATTTTTTATTTTATATTTTACAGGTCCACTGGGGCCAAATCAAAGCCACTGCTCAACTAACAAGGCTATTGTTAGTTGAACGTTGGCTTTGTTTTGACCCCAGTGGACCATGGCATATCTGCCTAAGTGTAAAACACGCACTACATATAATTATATGAGAATACATATACAACAATCTAGATAAATGTATTATAGTGAGGTTTAATGAATCATGCATGACAAATATTACCATATATTAGCAGCAAAGCACATTCCTAGCACTCATGTTTATATGATCGGTGCCCATATCTATATATTAGTGCAACATAGCAGTATCACAGTATAACAGACCAGGAATACAATGTGAGGTGTATGTGGGACGCTAGGGGCATAACCCAGTTGCAACAGTCCCCTCTTTGTTGCCCTAATTGCAAAAGTGGCAACACAACAAAAAGATGACGGTTAGGCACCATTCATCTACAGGTCCGAGGCACGAGCCTGATTGAGCCTGATAGAAGACATTTAACTCATCACGGTGGTGTTTCAGGGATTTCCTTAAACAACAAAATGTAATTATAAGGGAAAATGTTAGTAAACCTTGTATTACTATAAACAGTTGGAATAAAGCTTCACAATGGGGTTTTCCAATATCAAAACAATCAGTAAATACTTACTTCCACCCACTTTCTACCCTCACCCCCAATTCTAGGGGGTGGGGGTAGAAAGAAGTAGGCTGCTGGTTAACTAGGATCTGCAGCTTATCCATAAGGTAGGGAAATGGGCAGACTGGGTGGGCCAAGTGGTCCTTATCTGCCGTCAAATTCTATGTTTCTATGTTACTGATATGTATCTATCAGGTGTGTATCTGTCCTATTGGGAAGTAATTGAAGAGGCAAACGTAAGTTGCCTGTATGGATATTAAAAATAAGTAAAAATCGAGACAGAGCATCAAGATAGTTAGAACTAGGCTTAATGATATCTGGTTCTGGGATAGAAACAGGTGTGATTACCGTATAACCTATAACTTGTTTAGGGAATAAAAATATAAGTTAGAAAAGTTCACTTTGCATAACTTTTAGTCCATATCAAAAAAATGTATAGTTGGTCAGTACACAATGTTCCACATCAGCAGAATATACCACCTTGGAGGATGGCATTTTTCAGTTGTCAAGTTGAACAGGACATGAAATGTCAATGTCCACAAGGCATAAACTACGAACAGTTCCAGGGATAAATCCAAGGTTTCTTCAAGTGTTAAATGAAGAGTCATAGTTCAAATTTGATGCATTCAGATTTCCCAAAGGTTTATCCAAATGTTCTGGAGGCAGCAGTATTTTCAGAGACCTCAGCAGGGGGTACATTAGTTCAAGTTCAAGTTCAAGTTCAAGTTTATTTCAGGAAAACTCCATTGAGCAAGCTCATTCACAAGAAGGTCCTGTGACATGTAGACTTACACAACATACATACATAAATAGTTAATAGACAATATATACATAAATACAAGCTCACATAATTCAGACATGATATGCATACATGATCGCCACATAGGATGACCGCAAGTGGTAATCAAGCTAATATAACACAGTGAAGCAACTTGTAGATAGCATACTGATAATTGAAACATGGAACTGGTGTTTGCAACATATACACTTTGGAAGATGGGACAGACAGCTGAAAAGACAGATAAAAGAAGGTAGGAATGGTTTGATAGTGTGATCAGTGAGGTGTATACATAGATAAGGCAAGGAGTAGGAGGGAAAGGGGTAGCAGTAATTAGGTTGCTACAGCAAGGTAGCAGATGTAAGTCAGGTGCCAGAACATGGAATAGTATCTTGTTATAAATGAAAGTGCAGGCAATAAGTAGTTAATATGAACAAAGCAATTATGTCTTACCAATGGATGCACATGGTACACATAGGGAAAGAAGAGGGCTTAATGACAGTTACAGGTATCTTTTATTTTAGCTGAGCTTAGCAATTTGTAGGAGTTAATTGAAACTATGCTAGATAGTTTCAGTACGGTTTGTAATTGGTTCCAAATAGAGGGAAGGGCATGTGCAATAGCACGTTTACCAAAGGAGGTCTGTGTCCTCGGTATATTGAGCATAATAAAGTCAGATTTTCTTAGTGAGTATACACTATGTGAAATACTAATGAGAGATGAGAGATAGCTCGGAAGTTTCTGCAGGAGCAGTTTGAGAGTCCATAACCCAGCATGGAGCAGGTGTCTAGTAGTGAGGGGATGTCCAACCAACAGCTGCATATAAGTCACAATGATGTGAACGGTAAGGGGAGTTGGTAATGAACTGTAACGCACGGTGATAAAGGATGTCCAATTTACTTAGATTTGCAAGAGTGGTAGAGCAGTAGATTACATCACCATAGTCGAGAAGAGGGAGAAAAGTGGCCTGGATGAGCTTATTTCGAATTTCAAGGAGGAAGAGGGACCTATTTCTAAAGAAGAAACCTAACCTGGCTTTTAGCCTTCTAGAGAGAGGTCATCGACATGGACATTGAAAGAGAGTTTGTTGTCAATCCAGATACCCAGGTATTTCAATTTGGAGACAACTTCCAGAGGCTCATTTAGTGTGGTAACAATAAAATCTTGGGGCAGGGTATTGGGGTACATGTGGCAGCACTATGGGAGAATATCATCACTTTGGTCTTCTTGGCATTTAGCAGGAGCTTTGCCTTTATTAAATTATGCTCTAGTTATGCAAAGTCCGCTTGAAGCACGCCCTTAACTTCAGATAGCGATGAGCCAGAAGTATACAGCACAGTATCATCTGCAAAAAAGTGCAGATTGGACGTAGATATGTTGGAATCAAGATCATTAATGTATAATGAGAACAAGATAGGGCCTAAGATGGATCCTTGGGGGACGCCTCTAACAACTGGCATGGCAGCAGAGAAACAGCCTTCTGCTTTTACTTTTTGGAATTTCCCAGTTAAGTAACTCGTGAACCACTGGGTAGTATGGTATGAGGCACCCAGCTTTGCAAGGCAATCGACTAATAGTTTGTGGTCAACAGTATCAAAAGCTTTGCTTAGATCCAAAAAGACTGCTCCAGTTACCTTCTTTGCATCTATAGCAGAGATCCAGTCATTGGTTACTTTTGCTAGCACAGAGATTGTGCTATGATTTGCCCGGGAAGCCAGATTGGGCTGGATTGATGAGAGAGAAGGTTTCCAAGTAAGATTTTAACTGAATGTGGATCAGTTTTTCGAGAACTTTAGAAAGAATAGGCAATATGGAGATAGGTCTATAATTATTTACATCACATGGGTCGCCAAATTTAAACAGAGGGAGGATATGTGCTGATTTCCAGCAAGACGGCACAGTAGCAGATGTAATGAAAAGATTGAAGATGTGGAAAATAGGGGCCGCAAGATGGGCATATCCTAACCTTAGGAAAAAGGATACCAAGCCATCGTCCCCTGCGCTTTTTTTGGTGTCTAAATTAAGGAGAGAATCTTCTACTTCTTTATAAGTTATCTTGCGCAGTTGAAAAGGGCTAGGTGCAGGGCTAGATATAGGGGGAGGGGTATGCTGGCTAACCGCAGAACCAGCATAGGGTGATGAGTCAAAAGCTAATCCAGCTGTGGCAAAGTGGGAGTTAAGTTCCTCAAGGATTAGGGACTTGTTTTCCACAATCTTGCCACTGCTACTATCTTTGATGATGGGATGGAAGGGCGATGGGCACGCCTTCTATAGATTTGATTGTCTTCCATATTTTATGAGGGTTACCTTTAGCTTGTTCTAGGGTAGAGATGTAATAGTCAGCTTTAGCAGAGCGTATACTTTTCACACAAGTATTCCTGGCTGTTCTAAAAGCCTGCCAATCCGAAGGTTCTTTGGATTGTCAAGCTTTTGCCCAGAGCTTATCTCGGACTATGAGGGCTGCCTTAAGATCCGAGGTGAACCAAGGGTTAGAGTTGTTCCGTACCTTTACTTTGATGAGTGGGGCATGCTTATTTATTATTTTAGTAAGATTGTCATTAAGGGTGTAAGCTGCCTCGTTGACATCTTTGGCTAGGTAGAGGTCTTGCCAACAGATCATGCCCAGGTCAGAAAAGAAGTTTACTGCACTGAACTTGCGAAAGGACCATTTTGTTATAAAAATGGGCTGTGGTCGGGCCTTAATTTGAGATCTTATACAAGCAACAATCCCATGATCACTCATATCATTGTGAAACACTGCTGTATGAGATATTTTATGTGGGTGGGTGGTTAGTACCACATCTAGGATGGAGCTGTTGGCAGTATTTAGAGTGTTATTCCTAGTAGGCTCATTGACTAATTGCCCAAGACCTAGCTCATCACACAGGGATTTGAGGCAGTGTGATTTAGGTGTTAGCCAATCCATATTTAGATCGCCTAGAAATATTGTTTCAGCCTTTGCATCTGCGAACATGGTTTTCAGAAGATTAAGAACTTCATCACCACCAGACGGAGGTCTATAGCCACCTATAATAGTGATACATTCTGAGGAGGGGAGATAAAGGTTCAGAGAGAGACAATCTCAAATTCCATGGATAAAGATTTGCAACTAATGTTGGTGACTGAGTACTTAGACTTGGTATAAATGACCACACCCCCGCCTCTAGAATCTCTATCCGTCCTAAATAGTTTGTAGCCCAGTAGTGAGATTTGTTGGTCAGTATTTGTCTTTTTTAACCATGACTCAGTAATTATGACGATGTCAGGGTTGATATGTGCGGCCCAGGCTTGCAGTTGTACAAGTTTTTTAGGCAGGCTTAGAATATTGACTATCATCATTTTGAGACCTGTGGCCTCAGCAAAATCAATAGGCGAGGTAAGTCGTAGGGAGGGGGCCAGGGTTTAGCTCCACATTTCCTGAGCAGAGAAGAAGCAGTAGTATCATTTTCTTTAAGGAGCTTATAAGGATGGAGACTGCTTTTTTATTTCTGCGAGGTTGCCCATAACATACTGCATAAGAGGTAGCACCACTGTAATGACAGTTTATTGTAATCAATGTGAGTGCCGAATAGACATAGATGAGGGCAGCAGTAATGGGGGTGGTAGCCGGAGAATAGGCTAAAGGGGAGGAGGATGAAGTAGTGGCTGACAGCAGCCCGTGATAACATAATGTATTGATAAAGTGTATTGGAGAACTGGTTTGCATTGAGTTACTTCAGGTTGTACTGTAGCGTTGGGTACTCTGTACAATAGGAATAATAACAGCACAGTAAAGAAAGCCATAGTACCAGGATGGGTGATCATACAATTGGTATTAGTGCAGTGATTTTTCCAGGCTAGTAGTTGACCCACCTAGGTACTCACTTAAGACCTAAGTAAGATATACAGCAGAAAGGGGAACAAGGAGAACAGGAGCACATCAGTTAGTGGCTAGGGCTCAGAAGATATTCGCACAGATTAGATTGCACATTGAGTTTTACAATGGAATAGCAACAGTGTTCAGTGAAGATGATCACACGGCTGCACAAAGTGTAAAAGTGTATGACAGTACTCAGTTTGTATGAGGTGCCAGCCAGGCTTGGAAAACAAGCAGTGAAGATAATGTATTTCTTGATTGTAGATCAAATGAAGAAGAGACTTCTTGCGGAGTTAGGGGATTGCCCCCACCCCAGACTTCCTACATAGTATGCATACCAATGAGCTTGATTGTAGAATCTTATTTGGTTGGACTGAATACGGTTTATTTGAAAATTCACAAGTGGAAGCCTACTTTCAGTTATTTGGCCAGTATTCACAAGCTGGTAAGACAAGTTGGAAGATGTCACATCTGCATAAAAGGTAATGTTCCTTTCAAGTATGATAATCAAAGTTCAGAGTCAGTCATGATTCCAAGACCTCATGGTAAATAAGAAAGGCAGTAGTTTCAAACTTTTCATGATAAAATTTCTAACCCAGGCACAACAATAATAATAATAATAATAACATTTCTTTGATTAGGCGCCTTTCAAAGTTTTCAAAGTGCTGTACATCAAAAAAACACAGACATATTCAATACATACAATAAAACAACTCTAAACAAATATTACAAAAGTAAGATATTCAATTGCAGCAAAGCAGAAAATGCCTAGACAGCTGCTGTTAGCAATGATGGATAGAGCAACGGAGCAAGGATTGGGGCTGGGGAACAACAGTCACTCGCTGTGGGCATGGCGGGCGGTGACTATGCCTGGTGGTCTCAACAGAGACGTGTGGGGGGAGCACTAAACCACTAGTGATGGGTACTACCTGCAGGGACTGGGATTCGGGGGGTTCTATTACTATACTCTTGGGGGGCTGGACGGGTGATGGAACCACTGGCCACCAGGGGCGCCAGGGCATTTGGGCTGTGTGCACTGTCGGGTAGGGGGCGGTGGGGGTTCATGTTGTGCATGGGGTCATGCGCATTGCCAGACCATCCTGACCCGCTCAATTGACTGCCGCCTTACCCAGGGTCCGCCATTGCCCTTTGCCCTGGTCACGTCTGCCTGCTGCCCTCATTCTTAACGCCAGTCGCCCTTCTTCCCTGTTGCTCTCGGTGCGCTCTCCCTTGTGCAGTTGCCCATTGGGGACTTGCCCATTGGGAGGTGCCCTTATCACATAATTCCCTCCAAACACCTTGTTGGGCACCAACATGGTGCTTAGAGGGTGTTCGAACCTACAATAACACCACTGTCATGGTGCTGTGAGGAGGAAGAGGAGCCAACTAGTGTAGCTGCAGTTTTCAGTGCCTTGTCAGTATCATTACAGGGGCATTACCAGTGTGATATTGTTAGGAGGCTGTTCGAACCCACAATCACACCACTGTCATGGTTCTGAGAGGATGTGTCAGGCAGTGTACTTGCCGTATTAAGTGCCCTGCCAGCACCATGACACCTACCAGTGTGACATAGTTGGGAGGTTTTCTGAGACTACAATAACAACCGTGTCATGGTGTGGACAGGGGTTTTGAACTTGCACTCACACCTGTGTTATGGTGCTTTAAGGGGATGGTGTACAGTGGTGTCTGCCTGGATGAAGTGCAGTGATAAAAATGCCAGAGTTTTTGTGCATGGCAAATGGGATGAACTGCACTGTTTTCTGCAGAATTCTGCAAAATTCTGCAACATTCTGTGGGATCTTGTGCTTGACCCTGGCAGGCACCACTGCAGCTGCAGTTTTGTGTGCACTGTTTCCAACATGACACTGGCATTACCTGTGTGATGTTATTGAGTGGGCTTTTAAACCTGCAAGCACTTCATAATACTGAGGACTGCCCATAGACATCAAGTAGTATGAAGCAGTGAGGCTGCAGGTAAGGACACAAGGAATATGTTAACAGAAAGCAGAAAAATAGATATATTATAGAAACTTACTAATGAACCATGTCATCATCATGTTGCGGCCCATGATCATAGATGAAGTCACAGTACGCAACGTTCAGCACATCAATATCCATGCTGGTGGATTGAAATCCAGTCCAACAGTGTTATGCAGCAGTGATCTGTTGGTTCCTGTCATTGTAAAATCTGCGTATAGTACCATCAACATAGAATCTTGTGGTTCAGAGTCACTGGTGAAGTATGGGAACAGGAACACCTAAGCAGAGTAAAAAGACAAGGAACATGAAAAGAGCATGGTGCACCAGTAAAGACAGAACTCAGGTGACACACGAGGTATTCTGAAGTAGTGTTGCTGCTGGTTGGAGTCCACCATCAGTACCATGGAAGTGGAATTTTATTTTATTTATTTATTTATTGAGAATCGGAATTACAACCTTTGAGTCAAGGACTCATTTACAAAGGCTCCACGTCAGAAAACAGAAACTGATCACAGGTAAACTGCATACAGCAATACACATGCTTATTCCAAGGAATTAGTAAAACATACAGTAGACACATAAAGAGGAGGAGTGTAAAGTCTATACAATTAGGTAGCTAATCAGGCCTGGCTAATGAGTTTGAAATTGCCAAAATTCAAGCAGCCGGGGGTACCAACATTGTCAATAACACAGTCAATCTTGAATGGAGCGTTAACAGTATTAAGATACAGAGCAGTTTTGCTCGTACTTAATCCAAGTGGTGTAGGTGATGCTTAAGGCTTAATGCACCTGCTGGTATCTAAATTTCAGCTTCACTACTAAGACAGGACCTGGTAGACCTAGTCAGGGATCGGAATTACCAGTGTCATGGTGCTCAGAGTGTGTTCAAACATGCTATCACACCATAGAAGCGGGCAACATCACCACAACATGGGTACTGTGATGTAGTGTGGCTGCATGGTGGATTCCACCGTCAGCACCATGACACCGGCATTAACAATGTCATGGTGCTGACAATATGTTCAAACCTGCAATAATTCCAGTGTCACTGTGTTGCAGAGGGGTGGGGGTGGGGAAGGCTGAACCTGCATTTACACACATTAGTGGGCACTGTCATTATACTCAAGGTCTGTGAAGTGGTGGGGTGATTGATAGGCCGGTGTGCCTGTCAGCAGCATGAGGGCATTCAAACCATAAATGACACTACAGTAGTGAGCATAGAAACCTAAACATTAATGGCAGAATGAGGTCCACTAGTCCATCTAAGTACTTTGTTGGCCCTACCCTTAATGTATTATACTTAGAGTATAGTACTGACACTATAGAGTACTGTAAAGCAGTGTGACTGCAGTTTGGAATGCCCTGCCTGGGGCTGGCAGTACAGTCTAGAGGTTAGAGTAAAGAGCTGTGAATGAACTTGGTAAATCCAGCAGACATGGATTTGATACCCACTGCCTCAGCTTGCATACTGTGGAACTCTGAGCCAGCCACTTAACCTCCCCAGTACTCCCTGGTCACTTCTGAAAACAGGCATTGTGCCTAGTGGGTATTACCCAGTTACAAAAGAATAAAATAAATAAAAAAGTAAATTAAAGACCATAACAGTGGCACTGCCAGTCTCAAGGTGCTGAGACGGGCTTTGAGACAGCAATGAAACGGCATTAGTGGGCTCCATAACTACACACAGGTTGGTGCTGAGAGTGGGTCCAAACCAGCAATCAGGAATCTCTATAATGTTGTTATTGGAAGGCAGTATAGTGTAGTGGTTAAGAGCAAGCAAACCCTGGAGAGCAGGGTTTGAATCCCACAGCCACCACTTGTATACTGTGTAACCATGAACAAGTCACTTAACTTCCTTGAGCTACCTGGCCACAAATCTTGGCTTAGTGTGTCTTTCCTGGCTTAAAAAATGTATTTATTTTATAATTTTTGGCTAGGAAAGGCATGCTCAACCAAAGCTCATTCCTTGTGCACCCCAGGAGCACATGGAGGTTAAGTGACTTGCTTAGGATCACACAGTATGCAAGTGAAGGTTGTAAGAATCAGACTCAAGTCTGCTGGATGTACTGAGATTGCTCACAGCACATTACTCTAACCTGTAAGTTATACTTCCAGCCCAATGTGGAGGGGGGGCATATGTGTGTATCAGTGATGGGTGATGGCGTGCATTTACAGTTAGGCCAAACATGGAGATGGGCTTATTACTAGTCCAACTGCCCACAGATAGTTGTTGCTCTCTATTTATGGGGATGGATTTCTTGCTGTTGAGGTGTTTAAATGACAGCATCTGTGTAAAGGGGGTGAAAATGAAAACTGTATACAGGCAGTTATGGGACCACTGTGTGAAACATAGGCAAAACACCATGGCATGAACTAATACACAAACCAAAACACTTGGACAGAAATACCACTTTTATAAATAAAAACTCATAAGGTGAGGGGACAACAGAGCATAAAAAATATCAATATGAGAAGAAAAGTCTGCAAGAAAAATGAACACTATTTAACAGGCACAGCAAGCATTGATAACCTGAGCTGCCATCTCAGTCATCATTGCTATCAGATGATTGATGCTGCGAGATGGAACTAGACAACGCAGACAACAAAGACTCAGATGAATATGGCCTGATAACTTATAACACGAAGGCATCTATAAGGGTCAAATCAGTCTACAATACAAAACCACTTCCTGCATAAGCCATCGCATTGGATTGCTAGAAGACCACAAATTAGTCAGTGCACGCTGGCAGTGGTAGAAATGAGAGAATGCCGATGCTGTTTGTGACAAAAGAGCACTGCCACACAAGAACCCACAAGTGAGGTGTGATTCAAGCATGATGGCACGGTGGTACGGTCAAATGCTGGGAATAGATGTAAACACTGCATTTCGGCACACAACTATGGTATATAATGAGGTAAGGTTATGTAGCTGCAGACTTGCAAATATTGCAAAACCGTGATATTTAGACATTACCTTTGCTAGTCCCCTTTAAGTTGAGGTCCCTTCCACAGACAGTTTTTTTTTTCTGTGAGGGCACAAACGTGGGTTAGGCGGTCAGTGAAATATGATACTTAGAATCCAATCATTTGTCAGCCAGAAAGCCAATATGAACACTTAAG
This sequence comes from Neoceratodus forsteri, assembly GCA_016271365.2. Lineage (NCBI taxonomy): Eukaryota > Metazoa > Chordata > Ceratodontiformes > Ceratodontidae > Neoceratodus > Neoceratodus forsteri. The sequence continues at coordinate 236,133,351 of CM028137.1, forward strand.
AGGGCTTCCCTTATTATCATTATTTTTTTCCAGCATAAATAGTGTGTAATTTGGGCAGAAATGTATATACTTTGGTGTGGGAGCAATTTATCACCAATTCAGAAACAATTTTAGCTACAGGTTACAGGCATGTAAAACATTAATATGGAAATAAACTTTACTCTGCTTAACTATGCTCCAACAGTAAAGCCCCCTTTTACCATACAAGGATTCTGTCCAATGTTTGACTTATGGGGTCCTATGCAGGCTCAGCCCACATAGCTCTAAAGTAGCTCATGCAACACTGCCATTGACATAAAATGGAAAAGGAATTGAGTTTAAAGACAGGGCCCCTATATTTCTCAAAGCTCAAAACACATAATGCCATCACTTATTCTGTCACATGGTGAAGACAGATCGATTTTGGCTTCTTTTCATGTTGGTGCCCTAGAGGCAGATAGAGTGAGGGACCACACCTTGCTGATGAGATAATGTTGTTTTTGACAGTACATATTTCCTGTACAAGCACAATCTCGATCCGAGAAAAAATATTTTTTCCAGTTGCTAATCAGGCCCAATTTGGCCACAGCCTGATATATCATTTTAGTGGTGTGGTAGCTAAATGCACAGACACATAATATGAGAGATCCATGACACTACTGCAGCAAGATGTATTTTCTGTGTCATGTGTACAGAACAGGGTTCAGAACCATTTGCTGCTGCATATGTGCACATAGTTTGCACTCCTTTAACTCAGTAAAGTGGCATGTGTAGTGTACATAGAATTAGTAACCAGTTGTACAGTGCCATCTGGTGGAGAAAGTGAATATTGCAGCATACAAGAATAAGAGCCAGTCTAACATCTTGGCTAAAAGAAAGGTTTCCTTTTAGCTGAATGGCTAGAGCTGCTGCTTGTTGAGACCATGGGCTCCAGGATCAATCACTTGGTCCAGCACTGAAACATGTAAGTCTGTAACTCAATTTACAAAACATGTTTCCTCTACAAAGGTAGGGATAGACATTGCAGCCTGCCCCTGGCCCACTGATGCAGTGACGTTGCATCATGCTGCCACCTGGAGGCCATAGCTGTGCAGTCCCTGGAATGCCACACTGTGGCCAGCTGTGTGCTGAGCAAGTCCCAGATGTGAACTGGTATGTTCCAGCAGAGGGAGGGTGAGGCCACATGGTATTTGTACACCACCTGAAGATCAACCAAAAAACAGAACTGGGGGAGGAATAAAACAAGGGTAATGTGAGGAATAATGTTTTCATCCAGTGAGTGGCAAACCTAGAGTATTGGAAGGGGTACAAAACTACCCTACCCTGAAACTTTTAAACTCAAGTTGGATTAGTTCCTCATGGAACGTAACATTGCTGGGTGCAACATTTAATTCTGGGGGGGGAAGGGGGCTGCAGTAGAGCATACCTCACAGCAGTATTATTCCTGGAAAAAAATGCAGACCCAATGGCCTCCAATTCCCAGAGGTTTCTGCTTCTAGTGAGTTTCCTCTCTATAGTTCCAAAGTCCACACAATGTACCAATAGCACTTGCCATTGAACAATGGCTACATCTGTTTCTCATGATAGAAACATAGAAATTATCAGCAGATAAGGACTGTTAGGCCCATTCATTCTGCCCATAGCCCTATACATTGTATGTGGCCACTGACCCTATGTGATTAATGGCTTTTCATCACTCCCTCCCCTCTCTAGCTTCCCTTGTGCCTGTCCCAGGCATGCTTAAACCCCTCCACAGTGCTTGCCTCCACTGCTTCCTGTGGAAGACTATTCCAAGTGTTGACTACCCTTTCTGTGTAGAAACACTTCCTCACATTACCTCTTAATCTACCCCCTTTCAAATTCATATTGTGCCCCCTTGTTCTAGTAGTTTTTCTACATTGGAAAAGGTACCCCACCTGCACCTTGTTTATGCCCTTGAGGTACTTGAAAGTTTCAATCATGACTCCCTGTTGTCTCCTCTCCTGTCCTCCAGTGAGTACGTATTGAGGTCCCTTAGTCTTGCCTCATACGTTTTGTGGTGAAAGCCCTGCACCTTCTTTGATGCCCTTCTCTGGATAGTCTCCACCTTATCTATGTCCTTGCTCAGGTGTGGCCTCCAGAACTGCACGCAGTACTCCAGGTGAAGCCTTACCAATGTTTTATACTATGGCATCACCACCTCCCGCCTCCTGCTAGTGATACCTCTGCCTTTGCAACCAAGCATGCCACTGGCCTTCCCTGCAGCCTTTGTGCACTGCTTTGATACCTTAAGGTCATCAGAGATGATAGCCCCTAGGTCCCTTTCCTCTATGGTGACAGTCAGCTCCCCCCCCCCAACCTGTAGTTCTCCCCAGGGTTCCCTCTACCCAGGTGCATTATTTTGCACTTCTTTGCATTGAACCTTAGTTGCCACATCTCAGACCATCTTTCAAGTTTCTCCAGGTCCCTCTTTATTTTCTGCACCCCTTCTGAAATATCCACCCTGTTGCAGATCTTGGTGTCATCTGCAAAAGCAGACCTTTCCTTCCAGACCCTCTGCAATGTCACTAATGAAGACATTGAACAGGACTGGTCCTAGTACTGATCCCTGTGGTACCCCACTGGTCACCCCCCTCTCCCCAGATTGTACCCCATTTACCACCACCCTCTGTCTCCTGTCTGTTAACCAGTTCCTAACCCAGTTCGCCACCTTGTCTCACATGCCCAGACTACCCATCTTGTTAATCAGCCTTCTATGTGGGAAGGCTTTGCTGAAATCTAGGTAGGCGACTTCTACCACCCCCTCCCTGATTTATTTCCCTAGTCATGCAATCAAAAAGTCTATTAGATTAGTTCGATGTGACCTTCCTACTGTGAATCCTTGTTGCTTCAGATCCTGAGCACCTCTGGATTCCATATGTGCCACTATCCTTTTTTTTTTTTTTTTAGTTGTTTAATCAGGAGTAGCACACTAAGCTGAAAGCTTTTTTACAGGTGCAACCTGGGAGCACAGGGAAGTTAAGAGACTTGCTCAGGGTCACACAGTATGTAAATGGAAGCTGTGGGATTTTAAACCCAGGTCTGGTCTGCTGAATGTCACCAGATTTGCAGCCCAGAGCCTTAAACTACTGAGCTATACTGCCTCCCTTTCTTTCACCAATGTCTCCATGATCTTTCCCACCACTGAGGTGAGGTGACTGACCTGTAGTTCCCCGCCCCCTCCCTACTGCCACTTTTGTGCAGTGGGACTACTTGAGCCCTCCTCCAGTCCTCTGGAATGACACTTGTGTTAAGTGACTCTGTGAACAGGGCCGCCAGAGGCACTGCTAGTTTCCTTCACAGCTCCTTTAATATCCTTGGGTGGATGCCATTTGGCCCCATGGCCTTATCCACTTTCAACTTTCTCCACTGTGGATGGACTGGTGTCCACTTCTCCCCCCCCCCATTGCCTGTGCAACCCACCTGTGGTCCTTGACCCTCCCTCTCCTTTGTGAATACTGAGCAGAAGTATTTGTTCAGTATTTATGCCTAGTCCAGATCCCCCTTCTTACACTCTCCCTTCTCCTCTTTGAGCTTCACAATCCCCGCCCCCTCCACCACGGTTTTTCTTCTTTTACTGATGTACCTATAAAATGCTCTATCCCCTTTGTTTACAGACCATTCTAAACCCTCTTCTGTCTGCATCGTCACCCTCCTAACAGCCTTCCTTGCTTCCCTTAGACATTCAAGGTACACCTCCCTGTCCTCCTTCCTTTGTCTCCCCTTATATTTCCTGAAACTCAGACTTTTAACCCTGACTTTGTCCAGCACCTGTTTGGAGAACCATAGTGGGTTCCTTCTTCTTTTCCCTTTGGCCACTATCCTAACACATTGGTTTGTTATCTCCACTATGGCTTCTTAAAGTTTCTCCCATTGTTCTTCCACCCCCCCATTACCCCTCCCATCCCCATGACTACTTGTATACATCTACCCATTTCAGTGAAATCCGCCCTCCTAAAATCTAATACTCTTGCCCTTGTGTGGCTTAATTGAGTCCATGTCTCCATGCTGAACCACACCATGTGGTGGTCACTGGACCCCAGCTGCCCTTCCACCTGTATTTCTTCAACTCTGTTCCCATTGGTCCATACCAGGTTCAGAATTAACTTGTCCCTGGTTGGCTCATGCACCAGCTGCCTGAGTCCAACTCCCTGCAGGGATTCTAGGATGGCTGTGCTTCTGGCTGAAGCAGCCACCTGGCTGGCCCAATCCACGACTGGCATATTGAAATCCTCCAGTAGTAGGATTTTGCCTTTAGCTGCCATGTCGTGTATGTTCTCCACTAGCTCCCTGTCTACTTCCTCCCTCTGTGCTGGAGGTCTGTAGATCACCCCTGTGCATATTGCTGTTCCTCTCCCTTGCTCCAGGGTGACCCACATTACCTCAGCCTCCGCCATCTTCCCTGAACTTCTGTAGCTTTTATACCATCTCAGATGTACAGGGTCACTCCCCCACCCTTTTTATCCTTCCTGTCCCTCCTGAACAGTGTACAGCCTGATACATGGACTTCCCAGCCATGATTAGCAGAGTACCACGTCTCTATTAATGCTGCTGTGTCAAGGTCTGCATCTGCCAATGAGGCCTCTAGATCGAGGCCTCCAGATCGAGAACCTTATTTCCTAGGCTAAGGGCATTCATTAGCATGACCTTCCATATTTTACAGTCTGCCCTCCCTCTGCTCTTGTTCTCCTTCTCCAGCATCTTCCCCCCCACCCTAGTTTCCTTTCCTATATGCTGTCATCCCCCCTGTATCACTCATTATAAATTCTTCGCCTGCCTGACCCTCCCTACCTGCTTTAGCTGTTCCTGTAGTCAACTCGTATTCCTGCATGTTCCCATGAGTGGGGGGTGTTCCTAAGCCTTCTGACTCTCCTGGCTCTTCCCCCTTGGCCAGTTTAAGGTCCCCTTCTTGGACAGATGCAGGCCATCCTCCTTAAATAAGCTTGCATCTGCCCAGGTCTGGCCCCAGAACCCTATGAAGCCAAAACCCTCCCTTCCACATCAATCCTTCAGCCAGGAGTTGAAGGTACGGATGATTCTAAATACTGTCACTGCTTGGATGGCAGGAGAGGAACACGATGAACCCTTTGTCCTTTCTGTCTAGCATTTCCCATGTGTCATTTGGGAAGGTAGCTACTCACCTGCCCTCCTGATCAGAGGAAGGGCACAGCTGTGGTGACTTTAGAAACTGTGGTGGGTTAGTGCTAGCCCCTCTATGCAGTGGTAGGGCTACTGCTTATGACCCTGGCAGCCTGGGTTCTGGAACGAGCCTGGGATGTCAGGGTTGGCTGGGAGAGGAAGATCAAGTGTCACAGAGGATTCTGTCCTCCTCTGGTGAGGGAGGGCTGCCAACTGTGCTGCAACACTGCCACCTGGCAGCCACAGGTGGCAGTGCAGTTGGAGCTACACTGCAGAAGGGGAGGACACCAGCTGGTGCCAAGTCACACATGCTTGCAAACTTGCTCATGCTTGCTCAGCCCTGCACATCAGCATCCTATGGGCATGCAATAACAGAACAGTGAAAAAATAAACCCAACATGGCTGGATGAACTGCTGAGCCCTTGCAGGCCCTGCACTGGTGACCCAGGCTCTGCCCATCTGGATCTCTTCACAGCAGGTTGAGCATGCTCCCCGCAGCCCACCTGGGGGGGGGGGAGTCTTGGAGGATGCAAGTAAGACTGGGAGAAGCTGGGTGATGGGGTTGGGGGGGTCTTCCTGAAGTGGGCCAGCTAGGTCAGAGACTATGCAGAGATAAAGGAAAAACAATTGTGATGGAATATTAGGGAAAGGGGGGGCAAAAACTTCAGAACAAAGTAAGATGTACAACAAAATAAGGCACTTAACCAACTGGAAAGAAAATTGTCACTCACCAAGGTTCCTGTGGGAAAAACTGAATTTTCATTGTGTACTCACATAATTAATACATTAAAAAGTAACAGGCACAAAGCCAAAAGCACAGTCCAGTGGGTACGCTTTTGGGCTTTGCTACCTGTTACTTTTTTTTTTTTCCCCAACTATTTTTCTAGCCTCTCCATCTCGGAACTCTCTCGGTCCACTGTGCTCATCTGCTCGCTCTACCACCCGCTGTGTTCCCCTACATCTTAAATTTCATCTCGGCTCCCCGGGCTGGGAGGAGGCAGCAACCCGAGGAGACCGCAGGGGCAGTGACAGTGAACCAGCATTGGGCGTGTGGCGAGGGCACTGACAGGGCCGTTGCGTATCCAAGGTGGAGGGCATTTTCTTGTTTACACCCTCGACGGAGACATGTAATGCCGCCCGGCCCACGACGTGAGTGCTCCCACCCACATCCAGAAGGCAGCTGCCAATGTCTACCCCACGCTCGTGAGCCCATGGGTGTTGCAGTGCCACCGGTCTCCACCAGGGGCCGTTGCTGCGCCGGGCTTCCCCTGGATCCCTCCCCAAGAGAGGAGAGCAATCCTATGGACGCTCAATCCTCTTTCTCCCCCGTCGACCCACGACAGCCCGGGCTCGCTCCTGAACCCGGGTCGCAAGTATGACGTGAGGTGTGGTGTCCAGTGCCTCAACCCTCAGCGCCACAGGGCCGGCTTCTACCTGTTACTTTTTAACATACTTATGTGTACACAGTAGCAGCTTCCTTTACAACTGATGCATAAGAACATGACAAAATGCTAGATGAAGCAAGCATTTGTCAATGCTGAACGTCTGCTGCTTGTAAATTTTTTTTTATTATTTTCACCCCAACTGTTGAAGATACTTTTCTCAGGATCTGTCTAAATGTACTGTGTACAGCTATTGAAACTGAGTACTACTGCAGATGGGTTGACTAATGCTGCATGAATTAAACTCAGACACCAACCTGTATGAAAGTTAATTGTAATTTTGTTTTTTTACCGATGGCAAAATTTAAAAGTGCAGTGTAATACACTGTTTCAGAAACAGACTTTTGCAGCAAAACTAATGAATGTGCCCACCTTTGACCATGATATCCTATAAGCACTATTAGGTTATACAGTAGTTAAAAAACTTTTTAAATAGGTGCACACCACACTAAACCATACAAATCATTATAAAGCTACCAGTGTTTACATCTGATTACCCAGTTAAACGAAAATGGCATATGACTTTTTAACTAACAGATTCTTTAAATGTACACTTCATTCTTCTAGTGTGACTACTAATGATTTTTTAGAACTAGCAATCTATAGTGATGCTTCATGTGAAATAAATCATGTGGAGACGCATTTTCTAATCTTTCTATCAATAAATACTTACTAATATTGGGCCCTATGTATGAATGGGGTGGAGTGGCTACGTGCACTTATCTGGGAAGCATAGCCACTCTGCACCCATTGCGCCCCCCACACCGCATTCATCAATCAGGGTACACAGCCCCTTGGCACCCGATACCCTGGCCATGCGGACAGCAACATGCCGGGGGCTGGCAGTGGGCATGTTGGGGTGTGCCCGCACTCCGCGCCATTCACAGAGGTGTGGAGTGCTGGGCTAGGGAGGTGCACCTTACACTGGGTAACACCCAGTCGTAAGGGATATGCACCCCACTCAGGATGCTGCCGCCAGCAGCGGCGCTAACTTGAGGGCACTGCCGACCCCCCTCACATGCCTCTCCAGCCCATGGAACTTCATGGAGGGCTGGGGGTGGCCGACTGGGCACCCTCCTGCCTCAGCTTGTGGCACACATTGCAGCCTCCAATGTCTTCCATGCCCTGCTTGCGCAAGTGATCCATTCATGGACTGGATCTGGGCATCCCATTGGATACACTCGCCCGGTCCATGGAAATGTCCTCCATGCATCTGCGTGCTGGGGGAGGGAGTGGTACTTCAGACAGGTGGTGGCCAGTAGTGACTACCAGCCGTGCACACCTGTCTGCAGGTGCGGAACTCTGCGGGCGGGTAATGTGCCTCTGGCATGCATTACCCGCCTATATGTGAATAGGGCCCAATGGTAGCTACTCACTTAACTGTTTGGAAAACAAAGCATGAAATAAGCACCTCAACCTCACTGTGGTTGTGACAAGTTGGAATTGACAGAAATGAGCTGAGCAACTGCTAGGCAGACTCCTGACATTTATGAAAGGCCCCAAATGTGAGGAGGCTTGGCTTATGAAATTGAGGACTGCTTCTCTCTGAAATTATTTTTTTTCACCAGGCTGTCCTCAGACTCCCCCCCCCCCACAAGAGCCACTGACCAGCCCTCCTGAAGTCATGGCTAGTGATACTGAAAAACAATAGGAATGTTTGGGAAAACTGCATGGCCTTATCATTATCAGCAGTTTATAAGAACAAAAATGACTAGTGTATTTAGTTTTGTTTGTGCGTTTGGTTTTTATCAGCTAGTATTCAGATCGGGACTGCAGCATCTGCTTGTGTAATCTGCATACATAAAATAAATAAACATGCCTGATATGATAAGAAATTGAGGTTACGTCTAAGTTAAGTGTGAATAATGGAGGGAAGGAAAATGGGGCATTATGGGGGGGATTGCACTGGGGAGTGCAGGGGCTTGAATAAGGGTGACTGGAGACATCAGAATAGTGGATAGAATGGGGGCGCCATGGAGTGAGGGTGGCAGGCACAGGGAGGATAGTGGGACGCAATGATTGTGGGGCTGCTGTTTGGATGAATATACTATGGAAACTGTGGAACTGTCCAGTTTGTTACAGGACGAGCAGACTGGAAGAGTAGATACAGGGGCTCTGGAGATAGCTGGAGAAGGTGAGAGAGGGGTGGCTGGGGCAGGAGGGACCCTGGAGAGGAGTAGCTGGGTGAAGCAGAGGAGGAACAGCAGGGCTAAATCCCATGAGGATGTAGGAAGGGGGCATGGGGGTAAGGAGAGCAGAGGGGCAGTAAGTGGAGGGAAGGCTCAGGGCAGAGGGAAGGAGTAGATGGGCACCACTGCGGGGTAGAAAGCAAAAGGTTTTCAGTATTGGCATTGGAGGTGATAGTGGAGGTGTCGGAGATTGGTTGGGGGGAGGAGAAGGGTAGTGAAGGAGTCAGGCTGAGAAAGGAAGAAGGGGAAGGGAAGAGCAGGATAGAGGCAGAGGGAGAGGCAGAAACGGGGGAAGATGCAGGGGTCACAAATGGTGCAGTTAGAGGTAATAAGGAGCAGGGCAATGTGGACTCTTGAAATGTGGACAGGGAAAACAGGAGGGAGGTATGGAACAAGAAGATGGGGGATACTAGTGCTGGAGGGATTCTATACTGAAAGGGATCAGATGGGGTAGAAGGGGAGAAAGGCACAGTTATATCTGGGTCAAGGCTATTCCAGGATTGACCACGGGAAGGGCAGGGCAGGCACTTCTCAAGTGTGTACGGAAGGGGAGGAAGAAACCTCACATAGTGATCCACGTGGGTACAAATGACTTGGTGGGGGAGAAGGTAGAGGTGGTAAAGGGAAGGTTCAAGGATTTGGGTAGGCAGTGTGAGGGGGGTATGGGGGTCGGTGGCATTCTCTGAGGTACTCCTGGTACCATGTGCAAGTACAGTGAGGAAAAAAAGGATAGAGGAGCTCAATGAGTGACTGAGGGATTGGTTCCATACCAGGGAGTACAGATTAGTGTCAGACTGGGACAGAACCCAGGGCAATAGTGACCTAATGCAGGGGACATGTTACATTTGAGCAGGGAGGGGAAGGGAGTACTAAAACATGGAATAGAGGGGTATATATCAACAAAGGTGGGTTTAAACCAGGAGTGGGGTGGTGAGGGGACCACTGATAGGAAAAGGGTCCCAAAAGGGGAGCCTAGTGAGCTCACCCCCCTAGTTATGGGTAAAGGCAATTGTGAATAAGCACAGGGAGGGATTAAGGGAGGGAAGAATAGGGGTAGGGAAAGGGAGGGGACAGGCTGGAAGGTGGTCTCACTGAATGCAAGAAGTCTAAGGAATAGAATAGCAGAGTTACAGGCTGTCTTGGTGGTGGAGGGGGGGTGGACATTGCAGCCATCATGGAAACGTGGGCCACCCAGTACCAGGACTGGGATATGATGATCCCAGGGTTCAGATTATTCAGAAAGGATAGGGCTAAGGGGAATGGGGGGGGTGGGGATCTATGTAAGGGAGAGGATAAAGTGCATAAGGGAGGAAGGGGAGAAGGGGAAGTCAGAAGCACTGTGGATGCAGTTCCAAGATGCAAAGAATAGGACACTGAGGAAGGGGGTGGTGTACAGGCCACCGGCTCAGGGGAATGACCTGGATATGGAACTAGCTGAACAAATAAGGAGGGTCTGCAAGAAGGGGAGCACAGTGCTGGTGGAGGACTTCAACCTACCAGGGGTGGAGTGGGGCACTCCATCCACCACAAGTGCAAGGGAGGGGTCCTGTTAGAAGCATTTCAATACAGCTTCGTGACACAGCTGGTCCAGGGACCAACTCAGTTAGAAAGGACTCTGGACCTTGTACTGGATAATGGGGAAGCTGTAAGGAATCTGGAAGTGGAGGAACCACTGGCAGGAAGTGACCACTCCTCGGTGTGGTTCACGCTCAACATGGGGAGGGAAACAGGGTGCACAGGTACAAGGGTGATTGAGTTTAGGGGGGCAGACTTTAAGAAGATGGGGGAAATTTGGGGCAGGCACTTAGCAGGTATGCAACCACACATGAATGCAGACTAGAAATGGGACATCATAAAGGAAGGGCTAGCAGAGGCTACGGAGTCGTGCACTAGGAAGAAAGCAAGAAGGGGGGGCAAAGAAACCCAGTTGGCTGACATAGGAGGTTATGGAAGGGGTGAGGGGCAAGAGGGCAGCATTTCGAAAGTACAGGAAATTGGGGAAGGGTGAAGATAAGGATACATACATGGAGAAGTCCAGGGAGGTTACCAGACTGGTCAAGGTGGCCAAAGCATTCAGGGAGCTGAGACTGGTGCAGGGAATCAAAAGTGGAGAAAATGACTTCTTCTACTACACCAGAGAGAGAAGAAGGAGCAAGGATCAGCTGGTGAGGATTAAGAAGGATGGAGGGTGGGTGGAGAAAGGGGCAGAGCAGGCAGAGGCACAGAACGAATACTTCTGCTCCATATTCATGAAGGAGAAGGGGGGGCAGATACCCCAGGCGAGGGTGGGGTGGGGAGGGGAGACAGCAGATGTAGGGATTACAGAGAGCAGGGTACTAGATGGGTTGAAGGCATTAAGGGTGGACAAAGCACCTGGACCTGATGGCATTCACCCTAGGGTACTAAGAGAGTTGGCAGAGGTCCTGGCGGGGCCACTGGCTGACCTGTTCAATACCTCCCTGGACACAGGATGTGTACCACAGGACTGGAAAATAGCCCATGTGGTGTCCATTCACAAAAGTGGCCCAAAGGATGAACCAGGAAACTATAGGCCAGTGAGCCTCACATCGATCATGGGGAAAGCTCATGGAGACCATCCTAAAAGGGAGGCCGGTGAGCTTCTTGGAGGAAAACTGTCTCCAGGATGGTCAACGGCAGGGGGTTTGTAGTGGGCAGATCCTGCAAGACAAACCTTGTAGAGTACATTGACTGGGTGACATGGGAACTGGACAAGGGCCATGCAGTGGATGTCCTGTATTTAGACTTCAGCAAGACCTTTGATTCAGTGTCATATGACAGGTTGGGGAAAAACTGGAACATGTGGGGACGGGATCAAAAATGGTGAAATGGATCACACACTGGCTAAAGGGAAGGCAGCAAAGGGTTGTGGTGGGAAGGGATCTCTTGTCACAGAGAGTGATGAAGAGCGGGGTGCCACAGGGATCAGTACCGGGACCGTTGCTGTTTGGGATTTTTATTGCAGATATCTCACACTGGATCCGGAGCAAGATCAGTCTGTTTGGCAATGATACCAAGATGGGAGCTTTGGTTGATGATGCGGAGGGGTGGAAGGGGTTGCAGGAGGACCTGACTAAGCTGCAGGAGTTGGCGGAAACATGGCAGTTGGGGTTCAATGCCAAGAAGTGCAAGGTTCTGCACTTCAGAGCCAGGAACCAGAGGAGGGATCATCACTTGAATGGGGTACAGTTGGGGAGCTCCACAGAGGAGAAGGACCTAGGAGTGATTGTTACTGGGAACATGAACAACTCTGCTCAGTGCAGGAAAGTGGCAGCAAAAGCCAACAAAATGCAGGGGTGTATTACAAGAGGGATCTCCTCCAGAAGGAGGGAGGCTATCCTGCCCCTGTATAGGGCATTGGTCAGGCACCACCTGGAGTACTGCGTACAGTACTGACACCCACTCCTGAGGAAGGACATCAGATTGTTGGAGGGGTGCAGCAAAGATCTACAAAGATGATCCAGGGATTAGAGAGCAAGTCCTACGAAGACAGGCTGGGAGAGGTGAATATTATTATTGTATGTAATTTTTTTTTCAATGTTTGTATGTTTATATTGTTGAATGTTTTTTGTCGGGTTGATCCTGAAAAAGGGCTAGACCCAGTGTTTCAACCTGGTTAACAAAATAAATAAAATAAAATGAAATGTATTCACTGGAGGAGAGGAGAGATAGGGGGATATGATCGAGATCTTTAAGTATCTAAAGGGGATAAACAAGACCAACACAGAAGTGATTTTTCAGATGAGAAAGACAAGGGACATGAAAGGACATGGACTGAGATTGGAAGGGGCAAGATTCAGGAGGGAGATGAGGAGACATTTTTTCACTGAAAAAGTGGTGGACAAATGGAACACCTTACCAGATGAGATAGTGTCCTGTAAGATGGTGGGCAGTTTCAAGAGCGGTTGTAACAGAGGAAGGGAAAGGGATTCTGGGAAGATGGGGGCGGGAGGGGCAGCTGTGAGATGAGGTGCTAGCTGTATACTCGAACAGACGCAATAGACTGGGAGACTTGTTTCTGCTGGCAATTTTGTGTGTTCATATGTTGGTATGCCTCCCAGAGGTTTCTCTGGCATACTCTTCTAATGGTCATGGGGTTACAAAATAAATAACATTAAAATAAATTACATTTCCACTTATCCCACTGTGAATAATAAAAAAAAAAATCACTGCCTATACACACTTCTGACCATGCTTAATGTTCTTCAACCTGTCTTTCTGAAAGGGCAGTCATGGCACAATCCTAGGCATCAAAATTCTGATTTATGCTGCTTGACAGGACTAAGGGCATGTTCTGTTGTTGCAACAACGTTTCATTTGTCTGCTTAGTTTTAAGTTTCACAGGCGTAATTACATGCCCTATCTAAAATTAATCAACTCCGAGGGGAGGCCTGACAGTGGGGTAAGGAGCCAGCTCGGACCAAAAAAATAGCAACACCCAAACCATTCCCAACCCAAAAACAGTAGCACACAACCCAGGATCAAACCCAGGCTCTTCCACACTGGAGACATACACTGCCTCCACAAGCCCACATGGCCAGCTTGGCACTTTCTCTCCGAACTACCTCCTATATCCTGCTTTCTGTGATGTCCCTTCTACCAGTGCTGTATCCTGCAGTCGCTGTTATAGCCCTTCTGCCCTCACCATTTCCATAGTCACTCTCCTTCCACAATCACCATACATACAGTCGCTCAAACTGAGTCACTCAATTTGAAGGTGCCCATATCACTGGATACCTTTTTTTTCCATATTGCTTTTTTCCTGAGGGGCTGGCAGGCAGGCTACTGCCCCTCTCAGAGGGCTCAGTTCCTCTTCCATGGCTCCCCTTCCCCGACTCTAGGCTCACCCCATGGATTTTCCCTCCATGGCAGGGCTAGAGGGTGAGGTTCATCTTCCCCCCCGAAGCATAATCCAGATGTCCAGGAGTGCCAGAGTCAGGTAAGGTGCCGTGGCATCATGGAGCCTGCCAGCTCCTTTTCCCGTTTTCTCCCCTACACCCCTCTCCCCCCGCATCATGAACATGCGTGTGTAGAGGAACATGCCCGTCACGTCTCTGCACTTCTGTGTCTCCCTGCATCTGGAACTGCCCTGCAGCCTCCACTAGGGGGGCAGTCAAGGAGCAGGACGACAACCCTCCCCTCCATGGGAGAGAAGAGCAGTCCATCAGATGCTCGATCCTTTCCCTTTCCTGCCGACCCCCGGCAACCCAAGGTCACTCCCGACCCTGGGTCGCTGGTGAGGCAAGAGGTGTGGTGTCCAGATCCTCAAACCTCAGCACTACCGTGCAGGCTATCATATAATGTATTTCAATGGCATTTTGAACTTATGTTCATACTTTGCCATTTTTTGAAATTTTTTCACAAAAATTTCAGCATGGCCTTTTCGGGACCCCGACTCGTGAATGCTGCAACTGTCATTTCATTAATCAGGCCCAGAAGGAGATTTTGCAGTCACCGCGCAAAATAACCTTTCGGGAACAAATAAGGAAATTTCACCACCAGTGTTCATGAGGTGTGGTCCCAAAAAGGCCACGTTGAAACTATGGTAAAAAAATTCCTAGAAATTGCTGAGTTACATGTGTTTGTTGAAAGTTTTCTATGTACGTGCATAACTTTGGTAATTTTCAATATTTTTACTCCAAATTTTTTTCAACATAGCCATTTTTTAACACCACCTCATGAACAGTACAGCTGTCATTTTCCACATCCTGCCTGAAATGTGTTTTTGCACATGTGGCACAGAATGGTGTTTTGGCAAGGATTTGAAAATTTTCACCTGTGTGGTTTATGAGGTAGCATCATAAGAAGACTATGTTGAAAATTTGGGGGCAAAATATGAAAAAATACCAAAGTTATGACTATTCATTGCAATTTCACTACGCCGGCATGTAACTTTGGAAATGTTAAATATGGAAACCCTAACACCACATTTCCCTACTTTTGTCGCTTTAGTAACAACCCTAACTGATACATTAACAAAGTTTTTGCAATGAATATATATATATGTGTGTGTGTGTATATATATATATATATATATATGTATATATATATATATATATATATATATATATATATATATATATATATATACACACATAAAATATTACTTTATGTTTCCTATTTATATTTTATTATTAGTTATTATTTTCATATACAGATAATGGTGATTTTACCCTGCATTGCTACTGCCCACAGAGCTGCCAGTCAGTGCATTTCGATGTAGCAGACTGAAGTTACAGTGTAATCATATTTTACTTATCATTCTGATTACACTTTTAAGTTTATTTTTGTGTAATTACCCTTTAAATAAATATCAGATAGACAAAGACTGTTGAAACAGTGCACAAGACCTGCATTCATATGTAGTTACACTTGTAAGAGCAAATTTAATAATGCCAAAAGTAGTAACATAGTAGTTACACAATAGAGTTGCTATTACAATTTGCAATAGCTATTACATGTGTAGTTGCCCTTGTAAGAACAAGTTACATAATGCCAGAAGAGATACAGTGGTACTGTATCTGCATAACCGATTTTTTGTTACACTTTGCAACAGCTATTAAATGTGTAGTTACACTGGTCATAATGAATTGATTTGTGCTGAAAGGGAGACAGTAGTGGTTGCATGTGTAACTATTACTTCATGCAAATTGTGTAAGTATACAACACGCAAATGTGAAACAAGGTAACAACTACATAGTAGTTACAGTACAGTTACAGTGTAGTTATTTCACGTAAATTGTGTGTAATAACAGAACAAATGTGAAACTAGTTAACTACATAGTAGCTACATGTCACTGCACAGTAGTTACAGTGTAGTTAAAGTGTAGTTATACAGTAGTTGCAGTGTAGTTAATGACACTTTAAATAAAGTGCTACCACTAAATGTTAAAAAATGACAAGAATGAGAAACACAGTGATTTTTCACATGATTCTTATCCCACTGGAAATGTTCCTATCCTTGTAGTTCAATGTTACCAAAATGTATTTGCCATTGATCTTTAATGGACTGTAATCAGACAGAATGGTTGCATGTGTAACTATTACTTAATGCAAATTGTGTAGGTACACAACATGCAAACAAGAAACAAGTTAACAACTACATAGTAGTTACAGTACATTTACAGTGTAGTTACTTCATGTGAATTGCATGTAACTACAGAACAAATGTGAAACTAGTTAACAACTACAAAATAGCTACATGTCACTGCACAGTAGTTACAGTGCAGTTACAGTATAGTTATACAGTAGTTACACTGTAGTTAACGACACTTAAAGAGTTACCGCTAAATGTTCAAAAAGTTACAAAAACGAGAAACACAGTGGATCCAATCCAATTATACCTTGCAGAAATGGAGCTTAGATGTGTCACAAGGATTTGAAGATATGGGTGGCATTTTTCAGTAATTTGTTTAAAGTCTTATTTGTCTACATGGATAGGCCTAAATTTCAGTGGGTCGAGGAGTGAAAGAGGGTGAGACTAAGATGAGTGTATATATATATATATATATATATATATATATATATATATATACACACACACACACATACACACACACACACACACACACACACACACACACACACACACGGGAGAAGAATACATTTTACATGCATTGGGAATGCATAATAAATTATAATACTTTTTTTTACTACAAATCTGTTTATCTCCCTCTGCATCCTGACTGGCATCTATCTGGACCAGTCTTCCCAGCCCTGTCACACACCTTCTCTGGGGCTTACCTTTTCTGGTGATCCTGCCACAGGACCTTGGATCAGAGGTGCCTCATCATCGGTGTGGGGCCTGCAAGAGCGTAGGCCATCACTGTTCTACAGTTGGAGGGCTTTTCCTGCTATTTCTTTCCTATTGAGCCCACACATGTGTGTGCTCAGCCTCCATGGAGACACCTCAGGCATCCAGGTGTGGGGTCTCTTCCCATGCTGTCCTATGGTGCTGCCAGCTAGATTCTTCTCCTTGTCTGACAGATGTCATCCTCCCTCCCATTCCAGTCCCCAAGCAACCCAGGTCCGTTCGTGAACCTGGGTTGCTGGCATAGCAGTCAGTGGCTAAATGCAATGCAGTCAGTGGCTAAAAGCTTGAAACAGAAATAGGTATGCAAACCTAGAATTGGAAACCAGAACTACACAGAGTAATGGCTCCATATTAAAAGGTATCAGGCTGCCTCTTGCAAAGTCACTTTCCTGAGTGCAAATTAGCACAGTTCACTAAATTTGCTATACTCAAACATGTTTGGAGCAAAATGCGAGTCCCCCAGGCATGTTTGAATATAGCCCCCCCAAAGCAAAAATGAGGCACTAAAATGGGCACTCAGCACAATTCACATCCCCCTGCTGGCCAAAGGGAGATACAGATACAGTATCTGGTCGCTGAAAACATAAGGGCTGTGATGGGGCCAACTCATTTAGGGCACCCAGACATGTTAGTGTTACAACAGGTACAATAAGGACCTCACTGAAAATGATATACTGCATGTTAACTGACTATCCTGGGTAAATACATTGTAAAAATCTATAAAAGCAGGACCCCAGTAAAAGTGAGATTCTGCATTTCACTTGTGCTAACTCTACTTAATACACTGGAAAAGTGTGTAATAGCAGGACCCCACTGCAAATGAAATATTGTAGCTGCTCAGTCCTGCTATTGACAGTCACACCCTATGTTTGTGTACTGTGTGTGTGTGTGTGTGTGTGTGTGTGTGTGTGTGTGTGTGTATGTGTGTGTGTGTTCTGCGCATTTTCAAGGGGATGTGTATGTCCAGAACCAAAAACTCTGTTCAGTGCATTACCTTGAGGTTTATGGTTTTTTTTTTTCTACTATTGCAGTGTAAATATGGGACTTTTACATTATTTATTTATTTCAAAAGTTGCACCAGGAAATATATACTGAGCTGAAAATAGCTCATAGACAGATGTATCCTGGGGGAAGGAGGAAGACAGGTTTAAGAACAACATAGAAGAATAACTTGTACAATAAAACATCATACAGAGATATAAATTAAACAGTAGAAAACAAACATGAATGAGCTTCATCAGACAGATGAAGTTATAGGCAAAAAGTTTACAAGAACCCAGCGAGGAGTCTGTCCCACAGGTACAAGCAATAGTACTTTTTAATGGCAAGGCACCAAGAGATAGGTCGCTGAAGGAAGGAACATAGGTGGGAGAAAGAAGGGAAAGTGCAGACAAGTGAAGGAAGAAAACGAGAGGGAGGATGGTTGCTGAGGTGAGTGGAGGGGCAAGGAGGAGGAGGAGAAAGAGTGGAAGATGGTAAATTGAGGAGTGGGGAAGGGCTATGACTCAAGGGCAGCCACAGGAGGGAGTGGTGTGGTCATGGAGAAAGAGGGGAAGAGGGTTAAATTAAGGAATGGGGAAGGGCTGTGACTCAAAGGAAGGCTCAGGAGGTCGCGGTGTGGTCACAGAGCAGAAAGGAGAGAGAGCGTTTGGAAGAGGCGAAACGAATGGTTAGAGGGAGGGAATTCCAAAGTTTAGGAAAGCAGACAGAGAAGGCAGCCTGACCAGTGAAGGATTTTACATCACAGTAATACAACTAAGTCACACACTAATTTTATATCTCTTCCCCAGGATCAGTCATTCCCCTGGTTTTTATTTTGATAAGTTGATAACTATTTTTGTTCTTGGGTCAGTTCCACATCTCATTGCTTGGTAACTTCATTTTGCCAATTTGTTCTTAGACATAATTGTCCTCTTTATCTTTGTTACACTTGTTCCTTTTTTTGAACTTTATATTCTGTATTTTTTGTATCTATTGTCTTTTCCTCTTTCTCCTTCCCCTTCCCCCGGGACACATCTGAATATGAGCTGTTTCTAGCTTAGTATGTCTTTCCCCATAAAACCCTTGAAATAAATCTCTCATTATATTAATGCATTAGCAGATATTTTGGCTCTGACCAGAAATTGTTAAATACTGGGATTCCCTCTGCTGTCCTTCATGTCCTTAATATTACCCCGTATTACTGGACTGTGTAAACAAGTACTTTGAAACAGGAGTAATTCATTGTCTAGTTCTATAATTAGCTCTGGACTTATGTCATCGGGCCCATGCTGATTTATCTATGTTTAGTGCCCTTATATTGTTTTTGGTTTCATCTGTGGTACCCAAGAAGATATTTTTATATGTTACTTCAATATTTGTAGGTTTGTAATCATCTGGTTGGTAAACAGGACAGAAATATGTACCGAGTTCTTTGGCTATTTCTGTATCAATTATTATCATTTTGTTTCCCAATTTAATCAGTTCTATGTTTTTGGTTACTGTTTTTTTGAATTTACATAACTACAGAAGGCCTTAGTATTTTGTTTATTTTTGGACAGTTTAATTTCGTATTCATATTTTTCTTTTCTGGTTTCCTGCTTTATTTCTTTGCTTACGTTTATTGAAGTATTTAAGTTACCAGGACAGGGGTGCCTTTTATTCAATTAATACAATCTTTTTTTCTTTCTAATCATGCCTGCTATTCTATTTGTGAACCATTGTATAAAACATACATTTGTTATTCCTTAAACTATTCTAATCTGTAAACATCCTGTAAATTGATAGTGTATTGTGGCATAATACCACTTCTTCAGGGCTTGCAAAGACTGATTCCCTTTCTTCCTCCTATTTAAACAATATATATGTTATCCCTCTGTACAGACAGTTGGTAAGACGCCATCTGGAGTACTGCGTGCAATTCTGGAGACCCCATCTCTGCAAAGACATAGACAGAGTGGAGGCTGTTCAGAGGAGGGCAACCAAAATGGTGCAGGGTCTGCACCAGAAGACATACGAGGAGAGACTAAAGCAGCTTAATATGTATACTCTTGAGGAAAGGAGGGAGAGGGGGGACATGATAGAAACTTTCAAGTATCTCAAGGGAATTAACAAAGTACAAGCGGGTAGCATCTTTCTGAACAAGAGATGTGCAAGAACAAGGGGGCACAATTTGAAGATAGAGGGGGGACAGCTCAGAGGTAATGTTAGAAAGTATTTTTTTTATGGAGAGGGTTGTGGATGAATGGGACAGCCTTCCTGAGGAGGTTGTGGAGTCAGAAACAGTGGTAAAATTCAAGAATGCATGGGACAGACATAAAGCAATTCTAGTGGGGGGTAGGAGGAAGTAAGCTGTTGATTAAATAGAATCTGCAGCTTATCCATCAGGTAGGGATATGGGCACACTAGATGGGCCAAGTGGTCCTTATCTGCCATCAAATTGTATGTTTCTATGTTTCTATACACTCAAGTCCTTTATTCAAACAATCAAACACCCAAGCTGGGATGTTGAAATGTTTTCCAGTGCATGTAGTCAATTTACAGGGCAATTCCACATGAGAATATTTAAGAAATAATAAAAAAAAAATGATTATTTATTTAGTATTTATTTACCAGGTGGGTACGCTGGACAAAAAAATGTCTATTTTCAGAAATGATCTGTATATCCCAGGTACATTTTTTATTGAAATACAACATCAGGAAGTTTTTCAGGGTGAGGGGCTCATTGTTTTCCAAGGTTTATTAGGTGATATTATAGGGTACCTTGAAGCAAACTCCCCCTACTTTTCTTATTTAAACATTTGAATGAGTCTAAAACATTTAAGTTTAGAAGTATTAGGGTACATGAAGTTAGGGATGAACTTTTGAAGCTGAATGTTAAAAAAGCCACGGGATTGGATAATATACAGACAAAATTGCTGAAATATGCACCCCCATGTATTGCATGCCTAATAACATACCTGTTTAATCTTTCCCCAACTACTGGTGAGTTTCCCAAAGGTTGGAAAACATCTAAAGTGGTACCAGTCTTTAAAGGAGGACAGCAATATGATTTTAATAACTATCGCCCTATTTCTTTTTTGCTAGTGGTATCAAAGATCTTAGAGAAAATTGTTGTGTCACAATTGAAGTTTTTTTTGGAATCCAGTAAACAAATGAATGCTTATCCGTCAGGATTTAGAACTGCACATAGCACAAATACAGCATTGATAAAGGTAGTGGGGGATGCACAGTGGAGTCTGGACAGGAGAAAGTATCCGGGACTGTCGCCATAATGGTCTTATTTCCTGTTTCGCCGTCGGGGTGTCAGTCATAAGGGGTGCACCATCTCTAGTCTATCCAAATCCTTCCGGAGATAAGGCCTCCAGAACTGTACACAGTACTCAAGGTGGGCCTTACCAGGGACTTGTATAGTGGTATGATCACTTCCCTCTTTCTACATGTGATGCCCCTTCCTATGCATCCCAGCATTTTGCTGGCTTTTTGCACCACTTTTTTACATTGTCTGCCCACTTTTAAGTCATCAGAGATGATGACCTCAGGATTCCGCTCCTGTTTGGCGGCTGTTAGCTGCTGCCCTCCCAGATAGTAGACCATTCCTGGGTTGCTCCTGTCCAGATGCATCACTATTTTTTTGCATTAAATTTTAACTGCCACATGTTGGACCATTTTTCTGGCTTGAGCAAGTCACTTTTCATTTGTTACACTCCCTGAGCAGTGTCCAATCTGTTGCAGATCTTTGTGTCATCTGCAAACTGACTCACCTTCACGCCCGGCCCCTCAGTGATGTCACATGAAAATATTGAAGAGTAAAGGACCCATGACCAATCCTTGTGGCACCCCGCTGGTCACCCCCTATCCCCTGATATTGTCCCATTGACCATCACTGACTGGTTCCTCTGACTAAGCTGGTTCCTAACCTATGATACCCCTTCCTGTCCTACTCCTGTATGCTCAAGCTTATTTAGCAGCCTTCTGTGTGGGATCGAGTCGAAGGCTTTGCTAAAGTCGAGGTAGATTATATCCATGGCTCCCTCCTGGTCCACTATCTTAGTAACTGAGTCAAAAAACTCAATCAGATTAGTCTGGCAGGACCTTCCCACTGTGAAGCCATGTTGTCTGCTGTCTAGCTGTCCAGTCTCTTCCAGGAAAGTTAAAATTCTTTCCTTTAGTAGGGTTTGCATCATCTTGCCTACCACCGAGGTGAGACTGACAGGGTGGTAGTTACCTGCCACCTCCCTGCTCCCTCCTTTATGTATGGGAACCACTATTGCCTTTTTCCAGTCTTATGGAACAATTCCCTCTCTCAGGGATCCTCTATAAAGATCTACTAGAGGTGCAAAAAAAAAAAAAGGTGAAAAATCTGGGCATCATTCTGGACAATGAGCTGACACTGGAGGCCCAGGTATCAGTGGTGGTCCGGAATAGATTTTACCATCTTCAGGATATTGCTCAGATAAAATCCCTTGTCTCTCCTGAAGATCTGGCCACACTGATACACACGTTTGTTACCTCAAGGCTCGACTACTGTAATATGTGCTCTACCTCGAGGGTCAAGGGGTGCGCTGAGGCTCCTGCAGCTGCTGTAGAATGCTGCAGCTCAGCTATTGGTGGGTCTTCCAAGATCATGTCATATTTCACCGGTGCTGCATGAACTGCACTGGCTGTTGGTGCCCTGGCGCATCCCCTTTAAAAAAGGTCTGCTGATCCATAAGGCCCAGCATGGGCTGGGGCTGGGTTACCTGGTAGAGCTACTGTATCCCTACAGCCCCAGTTGCTCTTTCCTGTTGGCAGGGGAGGGTCTCCTGGAGGTGCCAAGGGCAAGACTGAAATCCTCGAGGAATCGGTCTTTTGAGGTGTCGGCACTGATCCTCTGGAACTCATTACCTGGGTACCTGAGGGATGCCCCTTCTGTTGAGATATTTAAAAGAGGATTAAAAACATTTTTATTTCAACTAGCCTTGCTTAGGGCATTAAGAGAGTTAATTAATGTTACTGATTTTAGAGCACAGGGAATATAATACAGACTAGATTATTTATTATATTTATAATTTTATTGATGTCAGATGCATTGCTTGGTTTTATTATGATATTATAATGGTTTATGATGTAAGGGCACCCTGAGCCTTTGGGGAAGGGTGCCTTAAATAAATAAAATCTACTATTACTATTTCTACTACTACTTCTTTCATCAAAATCCAGCTTTTCTTAGAGATATGTGATTATAAATATTTTTTTCCCAATTGTTTTAACCAGGTGAGACACACTAAGCTGAAAGCTTTTTTACAGGTGCAACCTGGGAGCACAGGGAAGTTAAGTCACTTGCTCAGGATCACACAGTATATGCAAGTGGGGGCTGTGGGATTCAAACCCAGGTCTCAAGATTTGCAGCTCAGAGCCTTAAACAACTGCCCTATACTACCTCCCTTTTTTTTTTTACTTGAATTTTTTTTTACTTTAATTGAACCTGATTCTCAATAAAAAGGTCTCTTTCCCGTACTGCTGTGCCTGGCATTGTACTGATGGGACCATGTGCAGCTTTTCAGTGCCTGGGTCAGTTGTGGGTAGGCTGCACCCCCCCCACCCACAGTGGGGTTGGTTCTCTCTTTAGAAGTTCAAGAAGTAGGAAGAAAAGCCAGCCCGGTGGTGCTGAGGGTTGAGGCGCTGGATGCCACATCTCGCGCCACACCAGCGACCCAGGTTCGGAAATGAGCCCGGGTCATCGGGGGTTTGCAGGGATGGAGAAGGACTGAGCGTCCCATGGACAGCTCTCCTTCCCCGGGGAGTGGCGTTTCCACCAGCTGCTATATTGGTGACCTCTATTGGAGGCTGCAGGCATTGCTTGGCCGCAAGAATGCTGGGGAGCGAAGCTGCGGCAGACGTCTTTCGCGGGTGTACGGAAGCGTGCACCAGCTGAGCTGGACGTCATTGCACATCCAAAGCTTTGGGGGAAACACTGAAGTACAAAAATCCCCCTATCAGCAGGTGAGGCGACAGCGACCATCAGCAGCCCAAGGCCACATGTCCAATGTCAGCCGTATCAGTACACCTCTCTGGGGATTCTGATGCCTCTCCATGGAGTTGGGAGAGTCTGGAATCCTGAAGCACAGTGAACGGTTCAGATGAGCGGTGGAGCTGCGGAGCTGAGCATGGGAACCCGAGAGATGCCCCGAAGGTAGGGAGCATAAACAGAGTCAAAAAAAAAAAAAATTAGGAAGAAAGATGGTTAGGTTAATTCTACACATAATGCTTGAGAAGGATACTGAAAACCTGGTAGAAAGACTGGATCTGAAGCACTGCATGAGTCAAACTAAGAGCAGGTTCATACAGCAACACCATATGAGGGAGAAAGCAGAGATGCCTGGGTCACGTCATCAGACAACCTCCTATGAAGAACAATAGACAGGTGTTGGATTAGAAGCCAGCAGTCTGCAGGAGGAGATGCCATTTCTTAACTTGAAGAAAGAAGACTGAGGGGGGGATACGGAACTGATGGGCTTCACCATCTGTGGGAATTCAGAACTGGTGCAGAACAGGGATGCTTGTCGTAGGCAGGTTGCCTCACCTGTCACCCAGTCTGAGGAAGGTTAGGTTTCCATTTTGCCTGGTTTCATGATTCACTTGGAGACAGAAAGTAAACAGAAACAGAAGAACAAGAACAGCAAACGACTGCAGACAGGATTTTCAAACTGGATCTGACTGCCTGTATTTTCAAAGCAGACTT
Source organism: Neoceratodus forsteri (assembly GCA_016271365.2). Taxonomy (NCBI): domain Eukaryota; kingdom Metazoa; phylum Chordata; order Ceratodontiformes; family Ceratodontidae; genus Neoceratodus; species Neoceratodus forsteri. The sequence continues at coordinate 236,157,651 of CM028137.1, forward strand.
CTGTCTCATTGTTAGATAATCTATTAGATAACCTAGCAATTTAGACTGGAGAGCTTGTATTTGCTGAAATTCACTCCCTAGTAGTTTTTAGGATATCAGAAGGTCAGATTTCAAATCAGAATTAGAAATCCTAAGAATCTAAGCAAATGAGAAGCACTTTTTGCCTGCAACTAAAATCAGATTTTAAATGTCAGAATTGGATTCCATAATCTGATTCTGATTTTGAGTTCAATATGACCATTTTTAGGATTTAGACTGAAATCAGACAAATCTGATTCTGTTAATTGGAGTCTAAACAACCCTAGACTGGACACAATTCCTAGAGGTTATATGAAAAAATGTATGCCTGCACTATTTTTATGATGCAGGCATCATTTTTATGTTTGCTTGCACACATGTGCAAGAAACATAGTGCCATCATCCGAGTTTTTGGAGGTGTGTCACCCCCTCTTCCAATTCAGTCAGTGTGTTGGCAGGTGTGGCCCCAGTCCTCCAATGCATGCTGGAGCTGTCTATGACAGCTCCAAAATGCAGTGGTGTACTATTGAAAGGGGGATCTACTTCAGTGAGCAGCGATAAGATACCGCTGCTCATGCACAGCCCCCTACCTACACACACACACACACACACACACACACATACTGCGTTGCCCCCACGCACACACCGTGCCGCCTCCAAAAGCCTTCACATGCCACGCCATGCCCACCCAGTGTGGCAAATCATCGATAGCCAACGCTGCCCAACTCTCGCCGGCTCCACTGTCCTCCCCCAGTACTGGGTGCCACGCTGGGAGCCCACCCCAGTGTGGCAACTGATGTTATGTACGACGGGGTGCCCAACTCTGTCGGCTCCCCGCCCCTGGTTGTTCTTGTGCCTCGCTGGGGCCCACCCCAGCATGGCAACGCCCAGGCCATCGTATAAAAACAAACCTGTAAATAAAAAATGTCCTCGGCGATTCTCCTGCCCCTCCCACAACCCGCACCCACCCACTGCCACCCTGCCTCCCCACCCCCACCCCATACTTACCTCCGACCTCACGCGCAATGATCTTGTGGACTGGGAACACGTCTGCACTCTTCAAAGCCGACCGCGAACTGAGGAAATGCCGGTAAGCTGTATAATGGGATAGATAGGGTTTTTTCAACTTTATTGCATATCTCAGGCATTTTTTGGAATTTTTGCACCAAATTTTCAACATGGGGTTTTTGGGATCCCTTCTCATGAATGCTGTCACTGTCATGGTGTTACTCGGGCCCGAAGGGTGATTTCTCAGCCACTGCGCGAAATCACCTTTCTGGAATGATTAACGAAACGACACTGCCAGTGTTCATAAGGTGGGCTCTCAAAACCTATTTTGAAAATCTGGTGGAAAAATTCCTAAAATGACTGTTTTATTTAGCGCGCATTGTGCAGTTCCTACGCACGTCTATAAGTTCAATAATTTTCAATATTTTCACCCAGATTTTCAACATTGCAATTTTACCACACCTTCTTATGAATAGTACAGCTGTCATTTTTCACATCTCACCCAAAACGTGTTTCCACCCATAGAAACATAGAACATAGAAACATAGAATTTGACGGCAGATAAGGACCGCTTGGCCCACCCAGTCTGCCCATTTCCCCTACCTACTGGATAAGCTGCAGATCCTAGTTAACCAGCAGCCTACTTCTTCTTACCCCCAACCCCCAGAATTGCCTTATGACTGTCCCATGCATTCTTGAATTTCACCACTGATTTTGACTCCACAACCTCCTCCCCGGATGGCCGTTCCATGCATCCACAACCCTCTGAGAAAATACTTCTTAAATTACCTCTAGAGCCGCCTCTATCTTCAAATTGTGCCCTCTTGTTCTTGCACACCTCTTTTTGAAAGATGCTACCCTCTTGGACTTTGTTGATTCCTTGAGGTACTTGAAAGTTTCTATCATGTCCCCTCCCTCCTTTCCTCGAGGCTATACATATTAAGCTCCTAAGTCTCTTCATATGTCTTCCGGTGCAGACCCTGCATCATTTTAGTTGCCCTCCTCTGGACAGCTTCCATCCTGTCTATGTCTTTCATGGAGATTGGGTCTCCAGAACTGCACACAGTACTCCAGATGGGGTCTCACCAGCTGTCTGTACACAGGGATAATAACTTCCTGTTTTCTACTGGTGATGCCTCTCCCTATGCATCCCAGTATCCCCCCAGCCCTCCTTGCTGCCCTCTCACTTTGCTTGCCCAACTTTAGGTCATCTGATATGACTACCCCCAGGTCCCTTTCCATTTTTGTTGTTGTTAGTATCTCACCCCCCATTGTGTACTCTTCCCCTAGGTTTTTGTTTCCCAGGTGCATTACCTTGCACTTCTTAGCATCGAATCTAAGCTGCCATACATTTGACCATTCCTCTAACCTTGCCAAGTCCCTTCTCATCCTTTCCACCCCACCTTGTGCATCAACTCTGTTGCAGATCTTAGTGTCATCTGCAAAGAGACATACTTTTCCTTGTAGCGCACAATGGCGCAGTCGGTATGCGAAATCAATGTACGGGACAAATTAAGAAAATCACAGTGACACTGTTCATGAGCAGAGGTCTTAAAATGGCTATGTTGAAAATTTGGTGAAAAATTCCAAAAATGACTGTTTTACGGAAAGTGCGTTGCGCGGTTCCCTCATGCGGCTAAGTAGTTTGGCAATTTTCAATATTTTCCTCCAGATTTTTCAACATTGCCATTTACCACACCTTCTTATGAGTAGTACATTGTCATTTTTCACATTATCGCTTCTAATGTGTTTTCGCATTGTGTAGCACACAATGGTGCAGTCGGTAAAAGGAAGCAATGTTTGGGACAGATTAAGAAAATCACAGTTACACTGTTCATGAGCAGAGGTCTTAAATGGCTATGTTGAAAATTTGGTGACAAAAGTCCATAAAATGACTGTGTTACGAGTGAGCATTCGCGCAGTTTCCACGCACTGTAGTTCATGACTTTGTAATATTTTCAGTCTAGATTTTCACCAGAGCCATTTTTCCACACTTCCTTATGAACAGTACAGCTGTCATTTTTCACAACATGGCCGAAATGTGTTTTCACACTTTCAGTGCAGAGATGCGTGGTCACTGTGGGAAATCATTGTTCGGAACAGATAAAGAAAATCACAGTGACACTGTTCACGATCAGAGGTCCCAAAATGCCTGTGTTGACAATCTACTGTAAAAAATCCCCAAACTAATTACATTACGGGTGTACGTTGCACAGTTTCTATGCATGCTCGTGACTTCACCAGTTTTTTTTAATATTTTTACTGCAGATTTGCAACATTGCCATTTTTTACACCTCCCCATGAACAGTACAGCTGTCATTTTTTACATCCTGTTCGGAATGTTTTTGCACCTGTGGTGACAAATGCCGAAGTGTGTGCATAAGCAGCTTCAGCTAACAAACTGATATTGCCACTGTTCATGAGGTGGGGTCACAAAAAAACCATGTTGAAAATTTGGAGTGAAAACACCAACGAATGCCTGAGGTATTAGGGTTTCCAACCATAACGCCCAACCCTGTAGAGAATGACAGGCATCAGGGATGTGACTTGGGATTTTTGCCTGTAATGCTCATACCATTCCACACCCTGCAGTCAGTGAGAGACGTCGAGGTATGCCTTGGACTCTTCGCCCCAAAGTTCACCCCATTCTCTCATACCGCACTCATCTCACTGTACTTCCTGATGGAATGGGTACATAAGGCCAAAGACCCTAGGCACACCGTGACACTTGTCAGTGTCTGCAGGGTGGGTGTGGTGAAATGGCGTGGCCGATATGCCTGATGACCCAAAGACACACTCCAATGCCTATCACTCTCTGCAGGGTGGTGGTGGGGTTGGCTTCAGTTCAATACTTCACTGCCATTCCTATTACGCAGTTCTGTGACTTCTACACTACCACTGCCAATGCCAGCAAGCAAACATTCGGTATTGACTAATGCTTGTTTTATACCACTTACTGTAAATTGTGGACATTTGTGCAAAAAACAGTTCCACCCATTCAGGGCACTGGTGGCAGTGTGTCCGGTCATTAGGGTGCCTTGTTTCCATGTCACCAATCCCTCTTTTTGAGGGGGTCTGCCTCTCCCATGCCACCCACACCTCCCCTTTCTAAATATTCTAACTCCGGGGGGGCGGACCTTGGGGAGGGGGCATTGAATTCCATTATGTGGCGCCCTAATGACGGGTGCATTGCCGTCAGCACTCAGATGGCTGGAAGGGCAAAAAACACGATCTGGTATGTTGGTATAATCAGGCACTGCTGAAATGGGAGGAAAATGCATTTGACTTGTATCTGCCCCTTTTAAACAGCCACACATAAGACCATCAAGTCAGTCCTGAAGCCCAATGCTGTATTACACAAGCATAAAGACATGATGGGGTGGTGGTTGTTATGGGTTAATGCACACCCAGGTGCATGGTGAGGTATGAGGTACTTGCTTCAAGTGCCTGCAGCACCTGGAAATGCATTAATCCATGGCAACCACCACCCGGGAGTGTCTTATTGTGCTTATAAAATGGTCCCCCTTGCAAAAAATTGGAATGTAAAATAAAAATAAAAAAAACTATTAAACATGAAAAAGAGTACATTTTCCATAACAAAATAAAAAAAAAATTCCTTTTTCAGGTTGCTGTGAGGGACCACTGTCCCAGTGTGCCGCTACGAGGCACTGTTGTGTGTGAGAGCCTTAGGTTAAGTGTTGTGTTGACTTGATAAATTAATTATTATATATAGGATAAAGTAGGGGGTGCAGTGTGTGTAACGAGGATTTTACACACACCTGAGTTGTTGGATGGCACATAAACCCCGAGGGCGAAGCCTGAGGGGTTTATGATGCCATCCAACAATGAGGGTGTGTGTAAAATTCGAGTTTACACACTGCACCCCATATTTTGTTTTAGTTAATTAATGGGTTGTGTTTTTTTACCACATTACATTTTAAACTGTTAGCCTGGTGCAGAGATAAGAAAAAGACTCCCAGCTGCTGCTCCAAGCACCCTGCAGTGCAGAAAACAAATGTTTTTTTATTTATTTAGAGTTAGGCGTTCAGCACCTGGCCAGTGGTGCTGCTGCTGGCTCACCGCCCTGGCCCGGGGTGAAGTTAGAAGAGGAGGAGGCTAGAAATGCTCGCTGGAGATGGACGCTGGAGACAGTCAGTAGGAAGGACAACTTGTTGCCTTGCTGCTCCCGACACTCCTCTCTTGGCTGGCCCGATGCAGACTCTGAGGATGCGGCCCCACTTGTTGGCGCTGCCAATGAGGGACCAAAACTTTATTTTTAAAATAAAAAAAAACGCAAAAAAATGGGGCAACCTTAGTCTACACCACAGATCCCAACCACTCACTCTTCTCAGGGCACTGCCGACACTCTCACACAAAGAGCCGAGCACTTTGCTGCAGGTAACACTCATTTATTATGGCATTTAATACACGGCTCTTTGTATATGAAAAAACACAACCCATTAATTGAAAAGAAATTAAGTCTTGTGTGTTTTAAGTAATTCAGAGCAGAAGCTAAGTCTTTTTATTCTTACTGTCTTCAGTTTTGTGGTGGAGATCGAGATTAGGCTGTGGGGAGACAGACAGACATATGGGCACAGTAACTGTGGGAGAGACCCCCAAATGGAGTTTTACAGTGTTTGTTTCCCTCTCATTGCAGGAAACTGTAACCTTCTGATACTGTGCAGATGGATCTCAGTGGTTTATCAGTGGGTCAGTGAAAAGACATTTTTTTAACTAGTTCTGTGGCTGCAATTTTGGCTGCTACAAGAAACGGGATGTCTGTTGTGGGGGAGGGTGAGCAGTGAGTGGTAAGATTGTGTGTCTGCTTATTTGCTGCCATAGCTGCAGCGAGAGGGAGCGTTGGTGATCAGTAGTGGTGCCAGGAGGCTTTCCACACATGGCAGCTTTTTAAATAAAGAAAACTGTTTTTTATGATTGAGATTGCATGGCTTGGAGTTGCTGGGTGGGCGTTCAGATCAAGAACGAGAGCCAAATCACATGCGGGGGTGTTCAGTAAAGTGACAAGCATTGCAGTACTATGTGGCAAGAGATTCCAGTAATTTGACACTGAGGATTGGTGGTCTTCTCTTCAAAATGTGAAAATATGGGGGGGGGGGGTGAGTGGATGCCTTTAAATGTTTTATTTAAAACATGTTCTGAGTATTTTAGGTTGTGGTTGGGGTGGGGAGTTTTGAAAGTGCGTAAATATGTATTTTTAAACTTATGGCAAGTCAGGAATATTAAGGTTTTAAACTTTACAAACATGGCTACCAGAAATTGGAATTTCTGGGAGGCATGGATTGCTACGTATGCTGGGTCCTGGTTGCTGGAATGTTTCCCGACTTGATGGCTGTCATCCCGTAAAGTACTGGGTTCTGAGCCTATTGGCCAATCAGGATGCAGCAAATTCCTTACCCATCTTATAATTTCAGATAACCACCCTAATGGTATTCTACTGTGTTCTGAACTCAAGCTATAGTCCCAGCATTGACCGCATGGCTTGGTAGCCTATTCTACCCACCTACCACTTGTTAAGAGAATTAATACTTCTCTTAACATCCTTTTAAATTTCCACTTCCTAGCTTGAGATTGTGTCCCCTGTTGGTTGAACTGTTCCTTAACCTGAACAACTCTGTGGCATACACCCTGCTGTGCCCCTGTAAGTATTTGAATATTTCTATCATATCACTACTCTCCTGTCTGTACTTCAGAGAGTATATACTGAGACTCACAAATCTCTCCTCATAGGCCCTACCCTGCTGCCCCTGCATCATTTTCATTGCCCTTGCATGTGGTCTCTAACCTGTCTCTTTCCTTCCTCAGATGTGGGCTCCAGAACTGCACACACTACTCCAGGTGTGGTTAAACCAGTGACCTGTACAGAGGTAATACTACCTCCCTTCTGCACCTAGTAAAGTCCCTCGTTTTTCAGCCTAACATCCTGTTTGCCTTACACAAACTTTAGCACATTGAGAAGAGGCTTTTGTACTATTGGGACAAGAAAAATGGTTGCTCACTCACCTAATATATTATATAATGGTTAGTTCATTTAAGTTTTTCTGGCCCTTTGGTACATAATCCAATGTTTCGTGGAGACATCCACTTTCTCAGGACAATGTTCTCAGTAGTTCATATTTGCCTAAGTTTTGAAATATTTCCCAAACTTGTCAACAGCAAAAACTGGTGCTTTTATCTGCCAAGGAACAGTAATCCAGACTTTTACTTGTCGCTCTCCCGTGTGGTTCTCTTCATCTGTGGTCCAACCTATTGTCTTTGTTAAAGACACAGCGGAGTGGGGTTTTTTGAACTATTGCATACGGTACTCCAGGTGTAGTTGTACCAGTGACTTGTACAGTGTCAGTATTACCTCATTTCTGCGACTGGTTAAGCCCCTACTTATGGATCCTAACATTCTGTTTGCCTCCCTACATACTTCACCACATTCAGCAGAGGTATTTGGCCTATAGATAATTACCACCCCCAGGTTCCTTTCCTCCTATGAGCATTCCACCCTCACCCCATTAATGCAATAATCTCTATGCAGAGTTTGAGGTCAATGGAGCCTGTGCACTACCATAATGTAGTGGATGCTTGGCATTCAACAGGCGTGTGTAAGGGCATATGATCCACAGACGTGCATGCCATGGCCATTCATCTGCATGTAGGGTGCACAGAGGTGCACAACTGCAAACTGCTCATAGTCATACAGCAGCAGGACTATGCACAGGTTCAGGGGGAATGACCGTGTAATGGATGCATACGTCACAGCTGCACGCATTCACAACGTGCAATACATCGCTCAGTTGCATGGGACTGTGGGCACAGCACAACACCAGGTGGAGGACTGTCATAAACTGTATGCACACAAGGACAGTTTGTAGGGTAAATAGTGTGTAGGATGTACTGCAAGGACTGTAAGTGGCAAGGACAGTGCTAATAATGGATCACCACTGTCAAAGACCTGTAGTGCCACAGAAGATCAAAACTGGTAGGGTATCAGGAACCAGTGCGAGATAGCCCAAAATGCTGTACCCACATGTACATACAGCAGAACACTAAGGGACATGAAAACAGCCCCCTTCCCTTACACAGGTGGAACTGCCTCCCCCCAGCATGGTACAGGCACAGTGTGCACACAGCACACCACACAGTGCCCTCCCCGCACAGCCACCTGCCTCACAATGTGACCTGTGGTAAGCGCCCCCCCAATACATCACAACCACCATGGGTATGCCCATCGTGGCCAGCAGCATGCACCTGCTGACCAGAATAATGACTCGAACATGGGATATATGTATTTTGAAGAAACAGTCAATATACTGGGCACAGCCTGCCCTTTCCATGCAAACAGTACAAAAACATCTGTCCTCAACAGAAACAGGCATGTCGCTGGCCCACTGGTGCAGCAGTAGCACTGCCGCCTGTGGTGCACATTACCATTGTTTGGAAGCAAGTACAGTGTATCAGAGGGTTGGCCAGGGAAGGCAGGATGTCCTCCCATGGACAGCTCTCCTTCTCCAGGGAGAGGGTTGTGGTTTCCCAGCATGCCAGTGATACCCAGTGGAGACTGGTTGTGCAACAGCTGGGACCACCAGGCAGTGAGCGGAGGCATTGGTGGATGTCTGTTTGGTCAGGTGCTGGAATGCGCCCGACCTGCACTGACGTCATTGCACATCCAAGTCTCCTGGGGAACCTAAGGAGAAAACTGCTGGGCACAGCAGCACCGTGATGCTCCTGGAACACCTCCTGAATGATGCCCCAAGCATAAGCCTCAGCTGGGGCCTCTGGTGTATCTTGGTCTCTCCCCTCAGAGAGCCCTGCCATAGGGGGCAAGCTGCGGGCCATCCAGTCTGGGTGGCCTGGGGGGATGCTGGGAGGTCAGTTCAGGTACTGATGCAGGGGTACATCCCCACCCCCCAACTGATGTCTGGACAAAAAACAAATTTGGAAAAAAAATCACATGCATGTCATAAACAGGAGGGCATAGTAGCCAGTGCCGGAAGACTGGGGGCTACAGGAACGGCACAGTGACATGGACTGCCAACTACTCTGTGTCATCATCCTGGTAGACTTCACTGGACCCCATTGGTGTTGCTGTAGCATAATCCCCCTTCATCAACACTAGGCACCTCAGTGATCCTTGATATTCCTAGAAAGAGGGACACAGGGAACAGGCATGAGCAGGATGTACAAGCAGTGCAGCAGCAGAACACAGTGGACACAGGCCCCCAGTGTTCCTTCCCCTCCCCACATAGTACGTACCTTAGAAAGTTCAGCAAGGAACCAGTAGCCCCCTAAATCATCTTTGTAGAAGGCATCCTGTGTGCCCACACACCAAGACAGCCAATAAGGAACATGTAGATCCCACCTCACCCATTGGGCCACCACCTATACTGATGCCCCATCTGGCTACTCACACCACTCCAGGACAATGCAGTCCAGCCTCCCATGGTAGTCCTGTAGAAATATAACCAATGGAACAATATTACTAACACTGTACACATAACACATGGCATGCATGCACTTTCACCCCTTGCCCATTGTATAAATACCTCCACTGGCTCCTTCACTTCCCAAATTGCACCCCTTTCTCTGTGTTCTGGTAGGACATATTTGACACCCTCCATAGTTTTCAGGGGTACACCACCACTCTCCTCAGAGAGCTTGCACTAGCTGTCACCACCGCCATCACTCAAGCCAGTCAGGTATGACCCAGTGACACTGGTGCAGGGCGTGTCACCCTGTAAGTGTGCCAGGTACGCACCCCTTTAAAAGGCCTCATAAACACATGGGGCCTCTGTGCGTATCCCTGTCAGCTCCATGGTTTGGGGGACAGCACAGACTGCTAAGAGGCACACAGTGAATTACAGCCTGCAAGGGCAACACCATAGTGGTACAGAGGATGTTGCCAGGGCTATTACTGAATGTCCTACTGCTGGATGGAGAGAGGAAGCACGTGCAGGCATTGAGAGCAAGGCCTTGTCCACATGTATGTAGGCCATGGTTGGTTGTCAGTGCACTACAGGATGCACAGTGTGTTGAGCACTTCCATGTGGACCATGCCACGATCAAAGGGCTGTGTGACATGGTCCTGGCCCATGTGGCATCACGTACCCAATGGTCATGGGAGATGTCCATGGAGATAAGGGTACTATATGCACTGGTGTACTATGCATCAGGGTCCTTCCTGAGGATGGCAAAGGAAGTCATTGGTGTCAGCCAGTCCTCTATGTTCAGGGCACTGTACTAGGCCACCGACACCCTGCTACTGCATGTGCATGAGTGCATAGGATTCCCCACTGAAATGGCTGACATGCAGTCCACAAAGGAGGCATTTCATGCCATGCATGGCATGCCCAATGTACTTGGTGCAATTGACTGTATGCATGTGTTGATCCTGGCACCATTGGTGGATAAGAAGGCATATCAGAACTGCAAGGGGCATCACAGCATAAACTGCCAGATAGTCTGTGATGCTGCAGGTATCATCACTGTTTCTGCCAAGTACCCTGGATCTGTCATGATTCCTACATCTTTGATGGGTCCAGGCGGAGTGCTGTCCTTGCTGCACGTGGGGGCAGGGATGGATGGCTGATAGGTGAGTATATGTATGCTGCACAGGTGCTACACAGGTGGATGCCTGTTGGTTACCCCCAATATAGGTGACAGTGGATATTCACTACAGCTGTACCTGATGACCTCATACCTGGAGGCATAAGGTGCAACAGAGGAGGCATACAATAAGGCTCAGAGGAAGACATGGTCCAAGATCAAGAGGACAGTAGGGTTGTTGAAGATGTGGTTCAGGTGACTGAATCTGACAGGCAGCACAGTGATGCTTGCCCCAGGGTGGGTATGCAGAATGTTCATAGCACATGCCATGCTACACAACATGTCTGGAGGGCATTGGCTACCCTTTCCATGGAACACACAGGGGGATGTCCCCTCAGGTGACAGGGGAAGGGGAGCATCCAGGGGCATGGTATAGAGTTCCTATCTAGAAAGGAAGCATATAACAAACTCATGCAGGGGTCATTCCACCATTGGTGGGGGTGGGACAGCATAGCACTGTGATGATGACCCACCCTGAGTGCCATTCCACCGGGGAGCATAAGTGTCCCTATTCAGTGATAAAGTGTGGGGGGTATATGTGGCTGTGTACCGCAGGAGGGTTTATGGGGAGGAGGTGTACTGTGGGGGGTGTATATGTTGCTGTATGCTGTGGGGGGTTTATCTGATTGTGTACCGGGGGATAGATGTTGCTTTGTACCATTTTGGGTTTATGTGGTGCTGTACTGGTGGGGGTTCATGTTGTGTACTGGGGAAGTATTTGTGGTTGTGTACTGTGTATGTTATGTGATTTAGTGGCACTCTGTGTTAGTTGTAGGTGGTTGCTGGCATCACTTCTTCCTCGCCTGTTGCTGCCCTAGCTGTGATGATGACCACGTGTCCAGCTGATGGGTCTTGGCCATTGCCTTTCCCCCTTTTCATGGCTGAATGTCTGGCTGTGTGTCTGGCTCCCACTGCAGTTGGCTGTAATCCCACTCCTCAGGACCTCTGGGGCTGGCATTTGTGGGGTGCATTGGGAACTCTGGTTGTGCCTCTGGGACAGGCAGTGTGAGCATGACTGCCCCTGCAAGCAGATGGTCTGTAAATCTCTGAAGGAGGACGCCATGGCAGTTGGTACCTCTGCACATTCCCCTACCCTCGACAGTCAGTCCCTTCAGGGCCTCAGTATTCTCATACTGTGCCTGCAGCCAGTCACATTCCAGCTGCCTCACCTCAGGGTAGTAGGTCTACAGTATACCCCTGGTGGGCTTCCTCCATGTCCGTCTGGACAGGTGACTTGAGGGCCCTCATCCCTACTGTCACAGGGGTTGAGCATAGTATCCCTCAGCTCCCCTGCGGTTTGCTGGTCACCAACAATGGGAGATCCACCTGTGTCCTGTGTCTGCTTGATAGTGCTGGCAGGCCATGCCGGCAGGACCAACATTTGGGGCTGTACTGTGGTGTACCCGGTGCCCTGAGGGTCATTATGGGGCAGCTGTCCTGGGTGCAACTGTGGAAGGGGATCTGAGCTGGGGGGTGTTTGAGGGGGTGCCTGTCAATGAAGGTGGTGTCCATATCCTTCTCATCCACCTGTGTATTCTCCACAGGTTTGGTGCAGGTGTCCTCCGGTATGTGCTCCTCATCTGCAGTGCCCACACACCCCTGCTTTGTACCTGGGGGTGAGAGAAAGGTCATGTGTTACATGCTGTGGCAATGCCAAGGGCATATCAGGGTGTGATGCTGACCACCTCTTACACCACCTACCTGCACTATCCTCCTGTCCCCTTCTGCCAGTGTAGGACTCCTGACACATGATGACCTCTGCAGGGTTTGCTGCCTTCTTATTGGGGGTGTGCTCTGTTCCAAGGTTTGTAGGCTGCAATACAGGGTGGTTAATATGTTCACACTGTCTCTGACAACCCAGCCATTGTCTCTGCATTGCATTACATACCTGACAGTGTGTCCATGCCTCCTCCCCATGTAGGGCCACCTCAGTAAGGGTTTCTGTCACAATCCTTTCCATAGGGGAAAAGCTGTACCCCCGTGTTGATGGCCCAATTTATGCCCTCATGATAGCTACCAGCGTATGGCTGACAGCTGACTATAGGTCACACCACTTGTGCTTGATGGCCGAGAGTATTCATGCCTTAGGTCCAGCAGCATTAATGGTGACCTGCACAGTATGTCAAGCCACAACCAGCTTTTGCCTTAGCCAGTGCCTTCAGGGACACTGCCCCATACAGGATGACATGGATATCTGTGACAATGACTGCCACCTGTCAGCCAGTGAAGTTTGTGGACCATGTTCAGCCACATCTCTACTGCTCAGTGTAGCAGCTGTCTGTACCATCAGGCACTGGCAGTGGACCAGGTACCTCAGGTGCACCCCTGCCTTCTTCTGGCACTGCATGCTCTCCATCATCCATAAGGCTATGCACTTCTGCATTTCCATGCAGGGTGGCACTGATGCCCATGTAAGTTGGGTCAAGGGGCAGAGTGGCATATTGTAGGTCTGCCCAGATCTACTCCCTGTGGCCCTGCATGTGTCTGTATGCCACATCCAAGTATCAGCCTGTCCTGCACAGGTGTTCATACATGGTGCATATCAAGCCCTGCCAGCACAGTGTGTAACTGTGTGTCACTAGTACAGTGCCTATGGGCAGTGTTCACATGCATTAATGCATAGGCCTACAATATGCATTAAAAATATGTATTGCGTTACTTTTCTTAGCACATTGCCAAATGCTAGACCATTTCTCCAGTCCCATACATCCATCTTCATGCTACTAATGCTCTGTAAACTGCCCACTCTTCTGCAGAGCTTTTTGTCATCTGCAAACAGACCCACTTTCTTCTGCAACCTCACCCTTAATATAACTTAGGTACATGCTGGAATGTAGCAACCCAAGGACAGATGCCCGAGGCACCCCACTAGTTACTTCCCTGACATCAAAAAATGTTCCATACAGAACAACTCACTGAGTTCTGTCAGCCAATTTCCCATCTGGCTAGTTAACCCCTACCTTAATCTTGGATCCTGCATCTTCTTCATTAGTCTACTAAGTGGCATATAGCCACATTGCTTGATGTTTCTTCACTTGAACGGGTCATTAAAACTTAAAGTCAAACATAAAATGTTCAACTTCAAGTTCAAGTTTATTTTACCAGGAAAAGACTCCACTGCACAAGCTCCTTTTCAAGGAGACCTTAGGTAGGACAGCATACAGAATAAGTACATACAAATGAAAAATTTGCAAAAGAGTTTATGAGCAAAGAGATACAGTTGCAGTGCTCTAGTTGATAAACATTATATACCATGTTGGTGTTACCAGATGATAATAAATACAATAATGATAATATAAATGTAATACAGAACTGAATAAACAAAATATAAAAAAGAATTTCAACATAGGACAGGCAAATATTCAAGAATTTTCAAAAATTTCATTAACAGATGCAACCATGTTCACACGTTATTAAAGTTAAAAGAACAACTCATTTTGCATTCATTTCCAGCAATGATTTAAAGACACCTAGACTCACTACAATAAGTTGACAAGTTTGAGTGTGTTTTGAAGTTTATTTCAAGCTCTAGGGATGGCACTACTGATGGCTAATTTTCCGTAGAGAGTGATGAACCTAGGAGTTTCTAATAACACATAAGAATTCCTTCTCAATGAATACCTGCTGTGTGAGTAAGAGAAGAGTTCTGTGATATATTGTGGCAGTTTATCAGATAATAGCCTATAGCTATAGGCCCATGTGTAGAGATTTTTAAGTCTCCTTGTGTCCAATGACATCCGTCTCATTGCATAGTATAGGGAGCAATGGTGCATTCTGGGCAGACAGTTTGCGACAAATTGAAGGGCCCCATGGCACAATGCTTCTAGTTTACTTAGGTATGTAATAGGGCAGGGACTATAAATCAAGTCTGCCTAATACAGCAGTGGAAGGAATGTGGTGTGCACCAGCCTTTTTCTAATATCAAATGAGAAACAATTCTTATTTCTATAAAAAAAAATCCCAACTTCATTCTTATATTTTTTCAGATGTTATCTACAGTACATGATTAATAAAATACATGTGTTGGTCCAGCCATATGTCCAGGTATTTATAATTGGCCACTATTTCAAGTGTGTCCCCCAGAAGTGTGGAAATGGTATGCTTGACTTTTGAGGAAACTGCCATATTTAAAGACTGGAAGAGTATTACTTTTGTCTTTTTTGCATTTAAAATCAGTTTAGATTGTAGAAGATTCATTTGTAAAAGGTTACATTTAGCTTGGAGGCCAGAACATACACTGTCAATGGTTGGTCTGGATAAATAGAGGACTGTATCATCAGCAAAAATGTGTAATTTGGCTTTTTCAATATTCCTACTGAGGTATTTACGTAAGTTGTAGACAACATATATGCCATAAATAACTACCCATGGTTGTCATTAGTTATCTAATAATGACATCAGAATAAGATGTGCTGGAAGGTAAGATTTTGATGGGGCTATGAGTGCACAGCAATCCTACTGTCAGGATGAAAGTTTGAGGGAGACAGGAACTGGGCAGAGATCAGAACACTGCTCTGTAGATATCTGTTTGTTGCATCTCAAAATGTTACACAGTTCAACAAACAGGAGACTTTGGTCCCAAGTTTACAATTGGAGTACTTATATAATTTCGATTTCACTGTTAAAAGTCTTTAATGTTAGATAGATGCAAGAGTTCATGGAAACTCGGTGATCTGTGCTAGCTAAAAGGCACGACAGATGGCTAGACATGAAAGATTCATCTGTGACCCAGCAGGTGGCACAGTTAAATGGTCTTACTTGCTAAGAGAACTGTAAACCAGTCATATTTTAAAAAATATGCCATCGTAAATTAAACAAATGGGAACAACATGAGGATATTTAAGAAAGAGTGCAGTCTTTCTGAATTTAAAATGTTGGTATTCATTTCTAGTGATATAATTTAGAAATAACACTTTAGTGACAAAGGTAAAGCAATACAGAATGGAATGACAAAAACAATATTGTTTCATATTTGTGACTAATATTCTAGCAATTCTGGTACTCTAATTTCAGGAGGATGTTTTTCTAGATAAAAAGGTACAGTACCACTTTAGTTAACACAAAAGGAGAACAGGGCAATTGGAGCAGAATATAGGACATATAAAATCCAAAGAGACTGGGCCTGAGAAAGCATGCAGGTTATATAAAACAAGGCTAAAAAATGTTGAAGAAAGGATAGCAAAAATGGCCCTATAAAAATATTTATTTAGGTATATAAGGTCGAAGTGTACAACATCTAGGACAGTGTGTCCACTTATTCAGGATGACATGACAATTAGCAATGAATGGGATTACTGGGGTATTCAAAAGTAACCCTTGTTCTGAATTTCAGACAGAAAAACCTACTCTGGCACAAGTCAATGATATAAACATGTATTTAGTCAGATAAATCAATGCTGTCATTATAGAAATATAGACGATGAATTCAAAAAAAGGATCAAACTGTCCCTCCAGTCTACCTGAGTTCCCTGTCTAGACTTGGGACCAACTGTCCTTCCAGGGTCTCAGCCCTTCCCATCCTTCCCCCGATACCCCTTCTAGTTTTTGATACCTTGAGCAACCACTAAACCTTTCAATCTATCCCAACTGTGCTTGAACCCATCAACAGTTTTAGCACCCACCACATTGGCAAGGAGACTGTTCTATGGCCCCAGCACCCTTTTCATAAAATAATATTGTCTCATGTCTCTTCTGGGCCTCCCTCCTGTCAATTTCCACTCATGTCCATGTGACTGTGAACTACTATTCAAGATAAATATTTCCCAGCAGCTCATCTTATTAATTTCTTTTATTTTTATTTATTTTACTTATTTAGATCTCGGATTACAAATACCTTTGAGCTTAGAGCTCTTTTACAAAGGTTCCACATCAGCAGCATAATACAACAGGTTAACAGAACAAAAAGTATGGCAAAACAGTATATATAGAGAAAGATGATCAACAGGTTTACAGACTAAACAGGGTATGGTACAATAATTGTAAATAAGAAAAGAAAGCAATAGTTGACATTCACAGTGAACTGAATAGAAACGAGTAACACTAAGCAGTTCCATGCACAGGAATGCACAGGAATTTTAGGAACTTGAAGGTCTCTATCATATCTCCCCTCTTTCTTCTGGTCTCCAGTGAGTACATGTTTAGCGCCTTGAGGTGCTCCTCATAGGACCTGCCCTATTGGCTTTGAATCATTTTTGCTAATCTATGCTGCCCCGTCTCTAGCCTGTCTCTATCTTTCCTGAGGTGAGGACTCCAGAACTGGGTGCAGTACTCCAAGTGTGGCCTCACCAAGGATCTCTACAGGGGAAGTATTAGCTCTTCCCTTCTGCTATCAATATCCCCCCCCCATACATCCCAGCATCCTACTCGCTTTGCTGTGTGCCTTGTTGCACTGACTTAGTTGTTTAAGGGAGTCACTGATGATAACTCCAAGGTGTCATTCCTCAGCTGTAGTGCTAAGTCTCACTCCACTCATCCAGTACTCTGTCCTGGGGTTCTTTTTACCTAGGTACATTACCTTGCATTTTTTTGGTACTGAATGTCAACTGCCAAATCTTAGACCACTCCTCTAGCTTTTGTATGTCGCTCTGTATTTTTGTGATCCCCTCATTGCTATCCACCCTCCATGCAGCTTTAAGATTAAAACTTGAAAAGCTCAATGTAAATTACTGGGGCATGATAATCTTCATCCAAGGGTTCTTGTGGAATCAGCAGGGGTCCTGGCTTGGCCCATTTCCTATATTTTCAGACAATCATTGGAGGAGGGCATGGTGCCAAAGGATTGCAGGAACACAGCTGTTATATCAGTCCACAAGAAGAGTAAAAGACAGGATACAAATAACTACAGACCTTGAGTTTGACCTCAATTGGGTGAAAAATCCCAAAGATAATAATTAAAGATGGAGAACTATTAGTTTTAGCACCAGAAGATCTTGTCTTGCAAACTCCAGTTCTCTTCAAACCATTCAGCAAAGCTCTTGATAATGGGGTTCCAGTGGACATCCTGTATTTTTTTTTTCCAACTATTTTTCACTCCGGTTGCCAGCCCCTGGGAACTCCCTCAGACGTACCCCTGCAGGCAGCTTGTCTGGCCTGCCTCTGGGACCCTCCCAGTCCAGGGCGCCCCCCGGAACTCCATCCTGCACTCCTATCCTGCTAAAGACCCCCGACTTGTACCCCCCCCGAGGTGGGGATGCCATCCACATATCTTGGCACTCCTTGAATCTAGTTGGCAGGTGAAGTGAGGCTGGAGGATATTGGGAACCTGATTGGGCAGGATCCGGTGGTGAGCATGGGGCTACTACAGGCTTGTTGTCATTCTCCCACTGGGGTGTTTCCTTGTTCATGACCATAACCCCCCAGAGGTGCGGATGTGCAATGACGTCCAGTGCGAGACAGGCACGCTCCTGCACCCATCTTGGGGATGTGTGCCATTGCCTCCATCCCTGTCTGAAGTGTTTCCCAGCTCTATCACCCCCAGCCTCCACTGGGAGTTTCTGATGCTGGGAATCCAAAGCCCACCTCTCTCCAGGAGAGGAGAGCAGCCCTCTGGATGCTCAATCCTTTTCTCCTTGGCCGACCCCCAGCAACCTGAGCTCACTTCCAAGCCTGGGTCCCTGGTGCAATTCGAGGTGTGATGTCCAGTGCCTCAGACATCAGTGTCATGGGGCTGGGCATAACATCCTGTATCTTGTCAACCTTACCCATAAAACTCAAAGTAATAAGGTATCTAGGAAATACTATCAAATTCTGGTCAGTATTACTGTAGAAGAACCATAGTGAGCAGAGATAGAAAGGTGATTATGGCACTGTATAGATCACTGGTAAGGCCAAACATGGAGTATTATGGGTAGGTTTGGCCCTCTTATCAAAAGGAGGACATCACAAGTGTGGAAAGGATCCAGAGGAGAGCATCACAGCTTGTAAGTAGGCTACCAGATATAACTTAAGAAGAGAGGTTTTCTGACTTGGGCCTGTTCTCCTTGGAAAGAAGGAATATAGGAAATTGGTATCTGAGGCAGCTGGAGACACTGCTGTTTTGGATAACCTGAATGTGCAGTTTAAGAACAGGAAGATACGATCAAGGGGATCCAAATTTCAAAATGAGGGGGGGCATTCAAGAGTGAATCAAAACATTTCTTCATGCAGAGGGTGGTTGAGGCATAGAATGTCCTTTCGGAATAAGTATTAAACTGTGCAACAACAGGTGATTTTAATCTGCTGCTGGATAGCTACCTAAAAGAGGGCAATATCCAGGGTTATATTATAACTGCTAAATTGCGATGGGCAATCACGATTCACTATAGTAGCCTATTTCTGTCTGCTTTTCTTTTGTTCCTATCATCTTAAATAGCATAATCTAAAATAGTATCTGGCTTTATTGTTGCATTATTTCTGCTGAGATTTGGATGCATAAGGAAGAAAGTGAGAAAAATAGAAATACATGTCATATGAGAAAAGTCTTTCCCACAGTTGAGATTTTTTTGTCTGGGATCAGGTGCTAAGTCAATGAACTGTAACACTCTTGGAAAGGAGCCAAAATATTTTACAGTCACGGCAGACCTTCTTTTAGTCACGCTTGATAGACTTATAATGACATAATTTAAGTTAAATAAACTATTGCTTTAAAATGCATTTTGAGCCATGCCAATATGGTAGTAGCAGAAACAATAACAGTTTTGATAACTACACATATTTATGCAGGTTGTGTGGTTGCTGTGTAACAGGACATGCAGATTTGTTCTGAATGCTCCAAGGTTCACCTGCTAAATGACTGGCTTCGTATAGTAGCAAGGTGAGGACATTTTTCACTTGAGTTAACTTACAAAAGTTGGGCTTGCTGCAAAACTTTTCACAATTGAATTTACTCTTAGATAGTATTTTTATGCTATTGTAACCCCTAGATGGCGCTATCCCAGGGGCTACTACCCCTGCCTGATTTGCCACTAACAGGTTGAGGGGCCTGGTTCCAATGGCGGGTGCTTCCACCCAGAGGTCAGGGTTTGCAATAGTTAAACTAACTTGGTCACAGCCCTCTGGAACACTGCAACCCCCTTTCTTCCACTAGTGGCCCACACATATATCAGAATTACCTTCACAGTATACTTACCCCCAGGTCTGGTTCCGGCACTGGGACCTCCTGTAGAAATAAGATACAGTGCAACAATCACAGTACAATTGCTTAACATAGACAAATACCTCAGGCAGTATAACTTTGCTGAAACAAGTAGCTCTGATTTATTTAGGGGATATAACAAGGACAGGGAAATCAGGTTAATTAACTATCACTCTACTCATCTACCTATGGCTCTGTGCACAGGCGTATCCCTACCAGTTACTGTCCCTGGGTACCCAAGCCTAGTGGCTAGTCCAAACCGTGGCAGCTGGTAGGGGCCCTTTCCCACAGAGAAAAGAAAAATTAGTTTAAACAGTCAGCAGTACAGTGATTCCATTTGGATTCAATGTGGCAATTCAACAGGAGCGACCCTGAATTAGTACTCACGACCTCCAAACAAGATAGGGTCTTTCAATGTCAGCAGGGCTACTCTTGAGCTCCACGAGTCTCCTCACACATTTATATGGCAAAACAGGCAGGCTGCTTCTCTATCCCGATCGCAATTACTGCACAATACCCGAGAGAACACACAGCAGATTCAGTTCCTGACAGACAGAGTGCAATTCCACAATTTCTCCAGTCTTCTACAGAGTGAGCCTGGTTTCTATTCTTCAGATATCCTTTGATTCTCTTCACAGGACGGATTCAGTCCTAACAAGCATTACACAAGCTGCAGACCGGAACTCTGGGCCTTACACACGTTTCCCGACTAAAACTGCACACTGAAAAAGCACAGGGCTCCTTCCTTCTTCACTCCAGAGCTAAACTGAAAACTCCAACAGACAAAACCGGGCACTTCCTTTGAGTTCCTCCCAGTTCTTGACTGGATTGGCTGTCACTCACAATAGACTGCTCCTGATGGTCCAAAAAGGCACCGAAGTCTAAACTACTTCTCCCAGAGTCACTGCCCATACAATCCTCTTGTGGCTGGCTCAGATTATGAGTCCAAGTTCTGATTCGTCCAAGGCACCATTTTAGAGCTAGCTTACCCCACACTGATTGGTCCAGTTCAGCAGTTCAAAACCAGAATGGGGAACTAGGCAGACACAGTTCTGACTGCAAAGAAAGCAGGTTAGACAAACTGTAATTTCATTATTACTCTAAATGGTTTCTGGCAAACAGTTACATCTTTCAGATAGGTTCCCTTTGCACTCCTAGTGACTGCAAAATGGAGTGAATTGGCAGCAGCTTGAGTGGTAGTCAATCAAAGAAACACACAGTCCCCCATACAAACTAATTATGTCTGCAAGCAGACAGCTCTTAAAGAGACAGTACTAGAGGTTCTAAAAACACTCACTGATAAATGGCTTAAACGCCAAACACCATTCAGGCTTGGAGCATTCAAGCAAGCTCCTGGAAGTCTTTTGGGAACCCCCATTTGCAGGGGGGTTACACTATGAAATCAGTTGACAAAGGGAAAGTAATTCTCCCAAGAGGAGCAAAGCAGCTAAGAAAAAAAAAATCTTTAAATATGTCGACCCAGCTTGTAAGAACAAACAGCTACTTAACCTGTGTTAGTTTATTGCATTGTGTAGTTTTTAATATTTAATAGATAATCATTTATGGATAACATGCAATATGTATGCACTTGCTATAGCTAACTCATTTTAGGCGATACGTGATAGTTTCCGCCTGTTGTTGTCGACTATATGTGCAGATTTCAAAACTTATCATGTTTAGTGTGTGTGAGCTGACTCATCTGCGGTGAGGCCTGAGCAGTGACATGTCAAACAGTATGTAGTATCAGTTCAATAATTCTGAAGCTTGTTTAGCCCTCCTGCCACACAAATACACATTGTGTTTTAGGCTGGGTCTGAGGCTTTTGTTTGTAGGTGTGTTTGTAGAAACCACACAGATTGCAAAGTATCTGTCTTCTTGTATCATTTATCTTATAGTACATATTGTTATTTTTTCTTATCACCACTCAGGCCGGCCAGTCTGGTGTGCAGCCAGAGTAGCCGGCCTGAGTGGTGGACCCAGCGGGCCACATGGCTGGATCCTCCAATAGGGATGCTATAGTTGCTATATGTTCCCATAATCCCTAGTGACTTGAAACATGAGTGCCATGAAGCAGGAGTGTGACATCTGACTTAGTGGCATCTGGGGGGTTTTGGCAGAGGCCGCAGGCCACAATGGTCACGGTAGGTGAGGTAAGGGGGAAAGGAGAGAGAAAATACACTGCAGGAGATTGAGGGGGGACTGCAGCTAATTCCTATCTAGGGTTAGCCTACATTTGAACAGGGCAACAAGGAAGGGGGATTGGGGTACAACGTAAGGTGTGGAAGGGGAACGCAGCTGATCCCCATCATGAGTCATCCTACATTGTATTAAGGCAACAAGGAGGCGGGGGGTAGGGGAACACAGAGGATGTGATGGGAAACTGTGAACAGCATTGACCGAGTCACATATGGAGATACATAACTGGAGGCTGGAACAGGCTAAGGGAGGATGTGGGGGAATAGAAGCTGGGGCAGGAGTCAGGATAGCTGGGAATGGAGGAGGTGGGGGAATATGAGCTTGTATAGGAGTCAGGATAGTGAAAGGAGAGTGGTAAGCTGTTATGGTTGTGGGACTGCAGTCTTTCTGGGGACAATGTGGAGAGCAGGGGTCTGTCTAGTGCGCAGGATCCTGGAGCAGCTCAGGTCAGAGGTAAGACTGCTCAGTTGGGAGCTGGGGAGAATGGAGTGGGGAGTCAGAGGATCAGAGCAGTGGAGAATGGGGTAGGTGGGGGTGCCCATGGGAAAGTAGATGGCAGGCATGGGAAAGGAACAGGGAGGATCACCCAGTATCCAGAGATATCTCTTCCTCAGAGATCCAGGGAGCCCAGGGTGGAGGAATGGCAAGTGGTAGGGGAAAGAGGTAGGAGGGTAAGAGGAACAGCAGAATGGAGAATGGGAGGGACTGGGTGAGGAAGAACAGGAGAGGGAACTGATGATGAGCAGGACCACTGGAAAATTGCAGGAGCAATTTTTCCATAATTTCCACAATTTTCACCCTTCCCTACACAAAATCAACAATTTCTTGCAATTTCCTGCATTTATGGAATTTTTGACTGAAATTATATAAAATATTTAAATTCTCAAGGAAATGGAGGAGCCTGCACGGTATCGCAGCAGGCGGGGCTTTGTCTGGGGGCATGGCCTGGGACACCTGAACAAACACTAGGGACCCAGGTAGGACCACCCAGAAGGGGCTGGGGAGTATAGGGTACCCAAGGGGAGGGAGCTTGCTGCCAGGGACAGGGAGGAGCTAAGCCCTTAAGAGGGACTGCACAGGAGGAATACTTCCTCATTCCTCCTTGTCCCAGGTCATTGTTTCAGCTACAACCAGGGGTCATGCAAGACCGAGCATTGTAGATACAAGCACAAGTGCATGGTGTGCGGGAAACCACACTTGTTTCAACAGTGTGGGAAAGCGACAGAGGCAGGGGCAGGGAAGGCCAACAATTTTTGTCCCTTTTGGAAGGGAGGGACAAAGGCTGCCAAAACTAGTCAAGGCCGGAAATATTAAGGTTTGGCTGGTCAACTACCCAGACAGAGTGGCCACTCACTCTTTGGCAGAAGGATTCAGGGAAGGGGTTTTGTATACCTTACCAAGGCCCAAGGAGGGCATACAAGGCTGACAACCTGCATTCTGCCAAGGAGCGTCTGGCGGTCATGCGGAGCAAACTACAGAAGGAGCTGGTCGCGGGTTGGATCAGTGATTCCTTTACCTCCCCCCCTTGCCCACACTTCAGGGTGTCTCCCATTGGCCTAGTCCCCAAAAAGGTGCCGGGTGAGTTCTGAATGATAAACCACTTGTCATACCCAGAAGGAGATTCAGTCAATGCCTACATTGACCCAGTCGACACCGCGGTGTATTACATGTCGTTCGACTGGGCTGTGGAGGTGGTGCGATGGGCAGGCTGAGGGTCACTGCTGGGGAAGGCTGATATAGAATCAGCATTTCACCTTTTGCCGATGTACCTGGCTGATAGGGAGCTACTGGGCATGAAATTTGACGTGTATTACTACATGAACAACTGCATGCCCATGGGGTGTGCGGTGGCATGTGCAGTTTTTGAGCAATTCAGCACATTTCTGCACTGGGGCATGGCACAGAAAGCCAAAGTCAACCACATGGTACATGATTTGGATGCCTTTCTGTTTGTGGGTAGGGCTGGCTCAGGGCAGTGTGCGCATATCATAGCAGTATTCCATGAGGTGTGCACCGAGCTGGTTGTACCACTGGCCCAGGACAAGACAGAGGGGCCATGCACAAGGCTTTCCTTCCTGGGGATTGAGATCAAAACGAGTGAGCAAGTGTTCTGGTCCCCCAAGACAAGCTGACTGCCTTGCGCACCTGGCTGGACTGTGTAATAAGGGCACATAAAGTCACGTTGAGGGAGCTCCAGCAACTGGTGGGACACCTCAACTTTGCCTGCCAGGTAATGCTCATGGGTAGGACATTTATGAGGCACCTGGTGGGCATTGGGGCAGGCTGTACAAAACCACACCATAGAATCCATGTCACAGTGGCAATGCGGGAGGACCTAGGCATTTGGCAGACATTTCTGCAATGCTTCCATTGGGGATCAATGTGGCCCATTCCAGTGTCCAGTGAGGAACTGGAACTCTTCACAGATGCCTCTGGGGGCTTGGGCTTCGGGGCTTACTTGCAAGGTAAATGGTGTGCAGGGCAGTGGCCCCCAGAGTGGATCAGACAAGGCATTAAGAGGCAGATAATGCTGATGGAATTCTTCCCCATTGTCATGGCATTGGTGATCTGGGGGGGATATGCTAAGGGACAAGCACATGACATTCAGGTCTGACAACACCGGAGCGGTGTATGCAATAAATAAACAGTTGGGGGGCAAGGGCCCAATGGGCAACCTCATGCAGGTGTTTGTCCTCAAGTGTCCGATGTTGAATATTACTTTTAGGGCAGTGCATGTACCAGGTATTGAAAATGGCATTGCTGATGCTCTTTCTCATTTACAGTGGCAGAGGTTCTAAGAATTGGCACCGGTGGCAGACCAACAGCTGAGGGAAGTCCCGTCATTCCTATGGGAGTTAATAACCCAGAGGCTCGGGAATTGATTGAGAATGCCCTGGCACCTAAGACGCGAATAGCATACCAGAGGGGGGGTCAACTGTTTTCAGGAAGTGCAATATGCACAAGGGTGGGCAGCGACATGGTCAATCCCAGTGGCACAGCTGTGCGAATATGTACTGATCAAAAAATAAGCAGAGGCTACCCAGGCAATAGTTGAACAGCACATGGCTGGCATTGCTTGGTTCCAGAAAGCCAGGGGCTTCTCCGACTCCACAAGGGCATTTGCCCTTCAGAAGATGCTGAGAGGTTGGGTGCGGGCACAGACAACAGATGCCCTGTTAGCTCTACCATATTCAAGCAGATCTGGGATGCGTTGCCTAAGGTATGCTCATTCCCTGATGAGACAAGGCTATTCCAGACAGCGTACTTGGTGTCATTTTGTGGGGCATTCTGGGTGTCGGAGCTCATGCATCCCAGCAAGGCTACTGGGAGACTATTAGTGCTGGCAGAGGCTGGCATGGAGGTCACACTGTCTGGAGTCTTTGTTCACATCCGAAAGAGCAAGATGGACCATCTTGCCACAGGTGGTGGTGCCGACTAGTGGTGCCCCATGGGCTCCAGTGTGGCATGGGAGCATGGGTACAGGATTATATAACTCAGCACCCGGCTATGGGGGGGAGCCTTCTTCTGTCATGGGGGTGGAGGCCCTCTAACAGTGTACTAGTTTAGGCACATGTTGCAGAAGACCTTGCGACAGCTGGGCATCCCGGCAGAACACTACAACACGCACTCCTCTAGGATTGGTGCAGCACCACATGCCGGGGCAGATGGCTTATCAGATAGGACAATACAGACTTTGGGTAGATGGAAATCATAGGCTTTTGAAATATACATAAGACCACACGTTATAACTCTCTCTTGCTGTGTTTGGACAGGTGTTGTGGCCCGAGAAGAGCAGATCTGGATTTGTGGCCACTCATATATCCATTGGGCTGCCCTCAGGATGAGGCAGTATCCGGAGGATAAAACCTGTTCCTGGCACCCGAGAGGGCAGAAGTGCATTGGCTGGGATGGTGTGGGATGTGCTGGAATGAGTTAATGGCAACACTGCAAGCAAAAGCCCAGAAGAGGTTGCAGCCTAATGTTTTGGTCATTCATTTGGGGGGAAATGATCTAGGGGTTATACATGCAAGAGAGCTAAAAGTGAGGGTCAGGCAGGACCTGGCAAGAGTGAAGCAATGATGGCCCCAGGTGCATATAATTTGGTCCGATATGGTGCAGCGGCAGTAGTGGCAGCTCGCCCATAAAATTAGGGCAATAGAGAAGGTGCACCAGCTGCAGAATGTGGCCATGAGACCAATTATGAACTCCGTGGGGGGGTCCATAGCAACACACTTGGAAGTGTCTGAAAAAGCCTGATCTGTATAGAAGGGATGGTGTACATCTATCAGAGGAAGGTTTAGACCTGTTTTTGAATGACATACAGTGGGCAGTGGTGAGAGTATTAGCGTGAGGTGCTTGTGGGGGGTGAGTTGGTGAGAACTTACCTTGTGGCAGCTTGGTAGTCTTGGAACGCTGTGGGAGGGGGTAACAGGGGATCACATGTCTTTACCAGCCAGATCTTCCTGAGACTGACAGGAGAGCAGGCCTGATGTATGGAGTCCGGAGGGCACCATCTTCAGGCAGTGTCCTGTGGCATGGGGATCCTCTGACAGGGGAGGAGCTAGCTGCAGTTGGTCATAGAGCCATCCCTTATGCCCCGGAGGTTGTTGCCCTCATGGGGTCCTGGTTGATGGTAAGGCAGCCCTCCCCTGGGAGGGAGGGTCGACCATGAACGATCTAGTGCTCCATGGTGAGCTAGATTCCTTCGAAGGCTAACTAGCCGCGCACATCACACTGAAGCGAATATTAATATGGATAATTGGTGTTATTAATAAACACATGGCTGTGGCCATTTCTCCAAAGCTCATTGTTGTGTCAGTTTGTTCAGGTGAATAAGGCATATGCCCTCAAAAGACAATCTACTCAAATATGCTAACAATTTAGTACACAGACTTGGATTTGACAAAACAGTACGGTGCGAGGTGAGAGGGGGTCAAATGTGACTCTGCTTTCATGTGATTCACTTCCCTGCTTTGGTTTCAAAATCCTCTGGTCATGCATATGTAGACTTGAACACTTAAAATCTGTGTTAAAGCAGACTGTCAGAGAACTTTTTGCTGACACAGATACTGAAACAATAGGTGTGAGAAGACATGCAAAGTGCCCCATTCACCTAAATGAAGCCTTGACCACAATGCTTGTTTTTGAATGGTAGGGTAGATTTCCTTGTATAAATACTTTCAATCTGAAAGGATTTTGATTCAAATGTGTCAGGAGTTTGGGTGGCCCTGCTGATTATAAACTTGAATGTGCTTCTGAGGGGTTGGTGACAGTGATTTCTTACATGTCAGTCTGCCACAACTGCATACTCACATACAAAGCCTACGAAAGCAAACATTTCTGAAAACATGCTGAACAGGTCAAGTATAGTTAAACAGTTACCTTCAAATAGACAAAATAATTGCAACCCAAGTAAAATCACTGCAAACCGAGTAGAACAAAAGTATAATGTATTGAAAACTGTTAAACATAATACCTGGTTAAACAACTAAATAAAAAAAAAAAAAAACTATTATATGTTGTAATGAAAAGCTACTGGTATGATTTGATACTTTTAGCATGTGATTTTAAAGTGTACTTACGGTGCTGATTAAGAACAGTAATTATTTTAACAAAATAAACATTTTTCTTACCATACCTTTATTAGGCACCCCGGTTATCTGTTTGTTTTTTTCTTGCATCAAAGCAAGTAGTTTAAACAGGCTACATTATTTAACATCTAGAAACTGGCAAAATACGTTGTTTCAGGATGCATTCAGTACAGACTAACTGTAAATTACTGAATAAAATTTAGTTAGCACTGCATAATTTAGATGTCTCGACTTTTAGAAGAGATGCTACATAATGATTCATTTGCACTGCATTTCAAAAACACACACAATTCTTCGTATTAAAAGCATTTACAAGTGTCAGTACATTTATCTAACAATTCATGTGATCAATACAAGCTGCAGCAAACAATAAAAGCTTTATTACGGGGCAGTGGGGATGAATAGTGAACCCCCGCAATTTTCCTGCAATTTCTGCAAAAAGTCCCCACATTTTTGGGTAATGTTTTCCGCAATTTTCCAGTGGCCTTGATGATGGGGTGTCCTTAATGAACAGGTATACGCCACTGTCTGGTATAGGGGACGGGGAATCAGATGGTGGGGAAGAAAGTCGGGAAAAACCAGAGTCATGTGTTTGAGGTGAGGGGAGGAGGGAGGGGACTAGTCGGGGAAGGCAGAGAAGAAGAAGCAGTCAAGGTGGAGCAGAGGATGGGGGAAGGAGGGAACAATGTAAAAAAGGGGGAGGGAAAAGTGGTAGCAAGCATGGCTAGTTAGGGAAGAAGGAGCGTAGAGGGGGGATGATGAAGCTGATAGGGGCTAGGAGAGAAAGGAGGATGGGAAACACAGTTGCAGTAGACAGAAAGGTGGCAATTATTGGGTGCTCCATAATTAGGGATAGAAGGAAGGAAGAAAGGAAGGGAGGAAGGAAGGAGGGAGGGAGGGAGGAGGGGGGACCCAAAAGCAAGAAAGTGGGTGGTTTGTATGCCAGGGATGACAAAGGGGAAGACAGGACCACAAATAAAGGAAATTGTAAGGGAGGTTGGAGAGAAACCTAACTTTACCACCTGGGAACCAACAACATAGCAAGGGAGGAGATTGTGGTAGTGCAAGGCAGGTTCAGGGAGTTCGCAATTATTGGAAGCTGCAGGGAAGGGAGAGGTGGTAGTGGTGGTGAGAGGTTGACCTGTCCAAGGTGGACTGCAGCATACCCTCCACATCCTGTGTCAGGAATCAAGTGATCCTAGAAGCAATATAGACAGGATTTGTGACTAAGGATATCACAGAGCCCACCAGGGAGGGGGCAATCCTTGATCACATACTCACAAATAGGGAGCACATACAAGAGATAACAGTCAAGGGGTCCCTAGGTGGTAGTAACCATGGCACAGCGTGGATCAGGTTGGATACGGGCAGAGAAAGCAACCCCACTAAGACCAAAATCCTGGATTTCAAGAGGGCGGACTTCAAGAAGATGGGCAAGGTGCTCAAGAGGCACCTGCAGGCATCATAATGGATATGGGGGTGGACTAAAAATGTTCCCTCATCTAAGAATGAATATTAGCTGCCATAGTGGAGTGTGTTAGGTTCAAGGGGAAGAACTAGAGGGCCAAAGCACCCAGTTGATTCAGCTCTGAGGTTGCTCAAGCAATGAAAGGGAAAGGGAGCATTATTTAACCAGGAGTAGCTCACTCAGCCGAAGTTTGTTTCTAGATGTGACCTTGGAGCACAAGGAAGTTAAGTGACTTGCTCAGGGTCACACAGTGTGCAGCTAGATGGCTGTGGGATTCAAACCCAGGTCTCCAGATCTGCAGCTCAGAGCCTCAACCCACTGCAGTATACTGCCTCAGTTTAGCCTACAAGAGATTCTGGAAGACCAAGAGAGAAGTGGATGGGAAAACTACCTACGATTTGGCCAAGGTGGCAAGCAAAGCAGTGCGGCAGGCTAAGGCACAAAAAGAACTGCAGATAGCTGAGGGAATCAAAAAGGGACAGAAGGCCTTCTTTTGCTATGTACAGTAAGTGAAAAAGGGACAAGACGGACAGGATTATTAGGCTTAGGAAAGGGGATGAATGGGTAAAGGAGAACAGGGGAAACACTGAGGTGCTGAACGAATACTTCTGCTTCATCTGCACCAGGGAAAAAGACAGACCGGTGCCTACGGGGGGCGGGGGGGTTGAAATGTAGTGGGGGAGAGGGGCACTGATTTGGTGATATAGGAGGATAGAGTGAGGGAGGACCTACTAGCACCAAAGGTGGACAAATCACCAGGTCCAGATGGCATACACCCAAGGGTACTGAGACAACTGGTAGGAGAGCTTTTGGGGCCACTGGTTGGTCTGTTCACTAGTTCCCTGGAGTCAGGCATGGTACCGCAGGATGGGAGAATGACACATGTGGTGCCCCTCTATAAGAGCAGTTCCAGGGATGGCCTGCGTAATTACAGACCGGTCAGTCTGACCTCAGTCATGTGCAAGGTCATGAAGGCCATACTTAAGGAAAGGCTGATAGGGTATCTAGAGAAGAATGGTCTCCAGGATGAGAGGCAGCACAGCTTTGTAGGAGGGAGATCAAGTCATCTGATTGGCTTCCTTGACTGGGTTACTAAGGCAGTGGATAAGAGGCTAGGCAGTGGACCATCCTTTATCTGGACTTCAGCAAGGCCTTTGACTCTGTACCCCACAAGAGGTTGATTAGGAAGCTGGTGGATCTTAGGTTTCAGGAGAAAATGACCAGGTAGGTGGAAAACTGACTGAGGGGTAGGATTCAGAGGGTAGTGGTGAGGGGAGAGTTATCTAGCACCAGGGAAGTCACCAGCTGGGTCCAGCACGGCTTGGTGCTGGGACCAATGTTCTTCAATGTTTTCATCAATGACAGTGGGGAGGGCATTAAAGGTAAAATGTGCCAATTTGCAGATGACACCAAACTCTGTGGGAGGGTGGACACAGTGGAAGGGATACAAGACCTGCAGGAAGACCTGAGAAAACCTGAGAGGTGGTCAGGGATTTGGCAGCTTGACTTCAATGCCAAGAAATGCAAAGTTATGCACATTGGAGCTTAGAATCCAAGGACCGAGTACCATCTGTGGGTGTCCGGGTAGCAACAACAGAGGAGGAAGATGATCTGGGAGTGATGATCACTAGTGGCCTGAAGCACTGCATGCAATGCAAAAAAGCAGCAGCAAATGCAAACAAGTGCTGGGGTGTATAGCCAGAGGAATCAGCAGTAGGTGGAATGAGGTTATATTGCCCTTGTACAGGCTGCTGGTGAGACCACATCTAGAGTATGGAGTAAGATACTGGTGTCCATACCTTAAGAAAACATCAACTTGCTGTAGACAGTCCAGAGGAGGGCAACTAAAATGACTGTGGGTCAGCAGGGTAAGACATATGATATGAAGAGAGGTTGGGGGCCCTGAATATGTACTCCCTGGAAGAGAGGAGGGAGAGAGGGGACATGATAGAGACATTCAAGTACTTGAAAGGGATAAATAGTGTGGGGAAGGAGGGTCTTTTCAAGCTAAGTGGCAGCTGGGCCATGAGGGGACACAGTCTAAAGCTGGAAGGGTGGAGGTTTTGGGACGGAGGTTAGGAAGGGCTTCTTCATGGAGAGGGTGGTGGCCAGCTGGAATGTGCTGCCGGAGGAAGTGGTCTTGATGAAGTCAGCACACAGCTTCAAGACAGGCTGGGACAGGCATAAGGGGAAAGTATGGGGCTTTGGGAGGGCAGATGGACAGGAAGGGCAAGGGTCCAGGGAAGGTCAAGGTCAGTAGCTTAAGCTGAGCACCCTGCAATATGAGCTGACTAGACAGACTGAATGACCTTTTTCTGCTGGCTTCTTCATATGTTCGCATGTTTATATCATCATTTACATTACTTCACCTTTTTTTTCACTCACTCACTACAACATTAACAAGAGGAGTTCAAAAGTATCTGCTCTCAGGCAGCTGAATCAATAGTCGCAACTGATCCTGAAAGGATCCTGATCTTGGTGAAGAGACAGTGATAATAGAGTACAATTTTTCCAGCAAGGTTTGACTTTGACTTCTTAGAGGTTGACTGTAGTTGGGGCTGCTTTACCATTGCCAGATTGCACCCATTTCTTTTTTTTTTTTTTTTTTAAATTTCCCCTTTATCTGGCAGGACCACCGGCAGCCATCCGCCCTGGTCATGGCCCCCAGAGACCTCTACCGCCGTCAATTGCTGCTGAGGACCCTCGGTCACCCCCGGCTTGCCCCCCGGAGGGTGGGGCCGTGGGCCACCTTCATGACCCCGGAACTGTGACTGGTCGGGGTCCCGCGGCGACGGTGGCAATGTGAGCTCTCCAGGGAGGCTTCATTGATCCGTGGTCCTGCCCGCCATCTTTTCCACCTGCATTTTCTCCGGAGAGGCGGGACGCGCAATGCGCCAGAGTCCGCCCAGCCTCCTCCCCTACGTCGGCGTTGTTGCGTGGAACTCCGGTCTCCACCAGGGGTCCCCAGTGCACCGATTGCTACCCGTACCCTCCCCGGGTAGGAGAGCTGTCCGTCGGACGCCGATCCTACTCCTCGCCGCCCTCTGACGACCCGGATCCGTTCTCGAACCCAGGTCGCCGGCGTCGCAAGTGGAAATCCCACCGCTGCGCCGACGGGCCGGCTGCACCCATTTCTTGAGGCTGAATGTATGCATTTTAGGAAGGGCCCCTAGTGTTACATTTTCGTATGCATGGTGTATGCTGCATAGTGATATGGTCCCTAGCACGTATAGCTATATATAGGCAGTGTGCTCCCAGCATCAGTTGGACGGCTGGCGGCCATGGAGGTGTGAGGAGGGCTGTGCTGCTGGCCGTCCAGAGCCACGGCATTGACTGGCAGGTATGGGGATGGTGGTGTTGTCAGTGCCGTGAGGAGTTGGGGGACCAATGAACTCCAATGAGCATCTGGCGGGGCCGGGATAGGGGGTTTGTGGTGTGGTCGGCCACAGCTGTCCTGGGCAGGGTGCTTCACGATGGGGCTCTGGTTGGGGGAGTAGTATACATACATACATATGGGGATGGTGTACAGTTGTGTGGCAGATGGGTTATTGCACAATGATGGGCATGGGGCTGTGCTGTGTGGGGGGGTCACAGCATAAAGATGGAGATGGAGCTGTGATGTGTGTGGGGGGAGTCACAGCATACTGATGGTGACAGGGCTGTGATGTGTGCGGTTGTCACAGCATATAGATGAGGACAGGGCTGTGATGTGTAGTGGGGGGGTTACAGCACACAGACGGGGATGGAGCAGCTGTGTGTGTGGGGGTTGGGCTGCCATATGGGACTGGGCGGGGATTAAGTCTTGTGAGGTGTCTGCACTGTACTGCTGGGACTGAGGTAGGTGTTCTGGTGTGTGTTGGGGGGTTCCATACTGCTGCTGGGGCCAGGCTGGGTCCTGTGTGTGATGGTCTGTGTGCATACAGCTGTTACACCAGGGTCCTCCCCGGCATAACCTATGCCCTCCTGTCCACAGCACTATGCACCTTTGTGCATGGCGTGTAGTGTTGGCACATCCCCATACCCCAGACTGTCCTGGCACAGAGCTGCCCATGTGGCTGGGTACACAGGTGTGCACCAGGCCAGCACACCTGTGGTGAATGCTGCCAGGGATCTGCGGGACCCCAGTGCATTGCATTACTGCATTTCTATGCCTACGTGCCCGGTTTCCATGGCGTTTTGGCATATAATGCATAGGGCCCAATAGTTGAAGCAGGAGATTACAAATGGTATGGAAGAAACAGCAAAGGGAGCCTGAAATAGTTTAAGTCTAAACAAGAATGACAAAGGCAGGACACTTCGAAAACTTGAAACATACAAGAACCAAATCAGAATGAAACACAAGTACATGAGCACAGGAGTGCAGCAGGAATAGTTGACTGAGAGAAGCACAAACTGCAGCCAGGAAGGTAGAAAGCACAATACTGACCTAGTAACCGGTGGAAGCACAAACCAAACAGAAAGACCCTAAGCACAAAGGGAAAGTTGGAGGCAAACATGGGGAGAAAAGGGTGGTGGGGGGGTTAGAGACCGGCTGCAGCAAAGAAACAATGCTTCTGAGTGAGGCTGGAGGAAGCTGGCTTAAACAGCTCAGGAAGGAGGTGTGGCTGGTTGCTCCCACCCACTGAACTACAGGCATTGCCTTTGAACTGGGTCCTGCATCTGCATAGAACAGTTTGATGCCTCTCAGTACTGTTGTTACCCTGATTATTATAGCTGCTTGTTCAGTTTTACGAGAGAATTGAACAGATCGAATGTCACCTGTTTGATTTGTGCGGTCTTGTGAACTTTTGAGGCAAAAGCTGAATGTTTAGTTTGATTAGTTCAAAAGGTGTGGTCCAGTTGACCCAGTCAAACAAGCCAACCATGGTTCACATGACAACGGAGCTGCCACTGCCAGAAAGTCAGTCACATGGTACACAGCCTCAGTTTGGTGTCAGCTCAGTGCTCGGTTGCAAAGCTCACTTGTGCACTTGGCAAACATGTCTAATTGCAATAGCTAGTTTAGTTTAATTAGGGTTTTAGTAAAAAAAAAAAAACTTCCAGCACTTGGCCAAGAATTGAGTCTTTAGACTCTTTATTAAATTATAAATCATGACATAGTTTTTAGCCAATCTGGGTTGTTTATTTTTGAACATTCTGGGCATGCTCATTACCTTAAGAAGGTGTCTAATGTTATTAATTCTAAAATTCTGAAATATCAGTTCAGCTGGCTTAGTCCATTTCCCACACAAGGGTTTATCTACTTTTCCACATAGCAAAACATTCTGATTTTAAATTTAAGTTCTATTCTTTAAAACCTGATATTGTCAACATGATTTGTAATAGGTGTATATGTACAGTTCTTGTGTCTCTTATATTTCTGTTTTTCTGAACTCCCTTGTGTGCCAGAACTGCAAAGCTTTACTTTGCAATTCTCTCACCCAAATAACTGGTGGTGGAGGATATCGAAGAAAAAGGCTATGGTAGCTGACCTTGGCCACTGCGCTAAAGAGTGCCACTTGACAAGGCCAAACCAGCGATGTCAATGGTTTTGGATTCCTTAGCATTTACAAAGCATCACAGAAATAAGGAGTGTGAATGCAAGGACAGACATTGTTGAGGTAAGGAAACACATCGCTGGGAACATCTACCAAGAAAAGGCATTTTCTCCACTCTAACTTAAATAGTCCATCCAAATTCTGGAAGGTCATTAATTACCTCTTCTCCCCACCAGCCATCTATCCCACTCCACTCCTAACCATGAATAACACCCCCCTCTCGGATCCATGTGCTGTTGCCACAGAATTCAACACATATTTCTGTAACCCCCTTGTTACCTGGGGTTACTAGAATCCCAGTAAGACCTAGTGGTAGGCAGGGAAGGCAGCTTGTGAAACTCCAGTTAAATGGGTTTCACACTGTCTCACTCTGTTCTCAGTCACAGCTGAGACTGAGAGATGACATCACCATAGAACTGTCACAGCTGCATAACCCACATTGGAATCTGCAGCACAGGAAGTGAGATAGAGCTTTGGGAGTTTTCAAAGTCAGTCTTCTGTTTTGTTTTGAAGAAGAAGGAAGTGTCTGTGGGAGAAGGTCAGTGTCCAATTTTAAGTGGTGGAGACCGCTGTCCAGGTCTCAGTGCCCCCCCTCCGGGGAGGGGAGTAAAATATCCCTCTGTGGATTCCAGGGGCAATCCCCTAATGTCTACTACAGAAGAAAGCTTGCTTTCTACAGTTTCTGTTTTGGTCTGATAAAAGTGAAAGAAGTTGTACTTCGCCTGTGGGGCACCTGCAACGAAAGGGTGAGTGTTTTGCTCTAATTTGAGAGGGAAAACAAAATGTTTCTTCAGTTTGGAAAATGTTAAGAAAGCTGGGATGTGAACTACTATTTGGAAAGCCTATTGCACTAGGACAAACAAATGGAATAGGTTCAAAATGTAAAGTCTTTATGGATTCAAGTAATGTTGTAGAGGGGGTGCTACAGGTCATCCACCGTTTAATCTACATTTTGAAGTTTTAGTTTCTGTTTGTCCAGAGAAATGGCCGGGTATGGGTTGTGGGAGCTGGAGGTGGGAACACCCCCCATCTTTAGTAACCAGGTCCACCTCTATGGATTTCTACTGTGATTGCTACTTGCCTCATGCGCCTGGCCAGTGATGAGGTAGGTACCCAGACGTGGGTCGCAAATTGTAAAATCCCCCTAGGAGTCGCAGACCCTAAGTGGTGTGGGGAGCCACAACTTGGGAAAATAATTCTCCTTGTTTGATGGGAGCCACAACAAGTAAATTGGGTTCATTCTTTAAATGGACCGTCAGTCAAGTGGCTGGCAGGGGAGCCGGGCCAGTCGGGCTGTGTATCCAAAACACATGCAAGTCCGGGCTGAGTGCCTGGTGGGTCTAGAGCCAGAAAATAGTAGAAATGGGTTAATTCTTTAAGTGGACCGCCTTGTAGTCTCTAATCTGCATTATCAGTCAACGTAGCCCCTCGGGGGTCCATCTATGCTTTGTTATGTTCAGCTAGTTATGAATAAAAGCCACACTGAAAAATCCCAATCCTGGTTCTGGACATTACAGTTATTACTTCCTGTAGTTGGATTTACTTGGGTGCCCCTGTGCAGAGTAGCCAAACCTAGGTCCCCTTGTGCCAGGTAACCTCATCCTCCCCGAACCTAGGTCCCCACCAGGTATTGCTGCCAACGCCAACAGCATGCCACCTGTTGTTTTAGTAAAAAGGCAGGGGTGAGGGGTTACATTTCTACTCCTGTGCCTCTGCTCTCCTATCCTTCTTGCCCACTCCTGTGCCACACAGTCCTCCAGCTGGAATTAAGGATACACATGGGCCACTCACCTTCTCCTTCAAAGATATCTTGTCAGCTGATGCCATTGAGGCCCTACGGGCTTTCAACCCATCAAAAGGTAATTCTCCCATTGGTCTTGACAACAAACTGCTCCTTCTCTCTGCCCCTGCCATAGCAACCTCCCTTGCCAACCCCCTAAACCTCTCCTTTTCCACTGCAGCTGTCCCCCAGATATGGAAGCATGCTGTCATCATCCCCCTCCCTAAAGAGGCTGCCCCCACCTCTCCATCTAATTACCACCCTATCTCTCTCCTCCCAGCTCTTGCAAAACTACAAGAACACCTAGTGTTCAACCAACTCACCTCCTTTCCCTCTGAATCCAATTTCTTCATGCCATTCCAGTCCATATTCAGGAAGGGACATTCCATTGCCTCCTCCCTGACTAGGCTCACAGACACCATCCTCACTGGAATGGACAGAGGGCTGATCACCTCGGCCATCTTCGTCAACCTTGACAAAGCATTTGACACTGTCTCCCACCCCATGCTGTTATCATGTCTTTCGGAAGCTGGCCTCTCTGACTCAGCCACCAACTGGTTCAATGCCTACCTCTCAGGCAGAACATAATCAGTTAGAATTGCAGAAGTTACTTCCTCTCCCCCCCTTCCCATGAGTACCGGAGTCCCCCAAGGTTCAGTACTCAGTCCCATTCTGTTCTCCATCTTTCTCAATAACCTCCCTCTAGTGTGCTCAACTACATCTATTCATATGTATGCAGACGATACTGTCCTGTTCACCTCTGGCTCCTCCCCAGATGAGGCAACAGACAACCTCCAGGCCAACTTCAACAAAGTTCAGCTATGGATCAACTCACACCAGCTCTCTCTCAACGCTAACAAAACTGTCACCATGACCTTTGGCACATGGCAACGTCTGTCTAGGCTCCCCTTCCTCCCCTTCTTCCACACCCTTGATGGGACAAAGCTGGAGGACGCCACTTCCTTCCGGTACTCAGGAGCACGGTTCGACCGTCATCTTTCCTTCTCTGACCACATCGATGCAATCATGAAAAAAACTGTGCCCCAAGCTTGGTGCCCTCTACAGGAACCTCTATAGCCTCCCCTTAACTGCTAGGCTTGAACTAGTGCAGAAGATGATCTTTCCCTCCTTCGACTACTGTGACATAGTCTACAGTGCTGCTCCCAAATCTACCTTATCCAGACTGGAACTCCTTTTCCATGCCTTCTGTCACTTTGCTCTCAATGTCACCCCCTGCACCCATCACTGCGACCTCTACCATTCCCTT
This sequence comes from Neoceratodus forsteri, assembly GCA_016271365.2. Classification (NCBI taxonomy): domain Eukaryota; kingdom Metazoa; phylum Chordata; order Ceratodontiformes; family Ceratodontidae; genus Neoceratodus; species Neoceratodus forsteri. Next base: position 236,195,240 of record CM028137.1, read on the forward strand.
GCATTCCCATCCCTCGAAAACTGCCGCCTGCTGCACTGTGCAAAATTTGTCCCACAATTCTGGCTTGACACCCTCCCATCCTACCTCTCTTCACTACTTTCCCCAGCTCCCACTCCTACTCATGCCCTCAGATCCCTTGACTACCGGCAACTACTAATCCCTAGGCGGAGGACCACATTGGGCAAGCAGCCTTCTCACATCTCTTCCCTAAACTCTGGAATGAGCTCCCTCCACAAATTCGCCATTCCTCCTCTTCCCACTCCCTATCTGTGGTGCTGGAAAATTACCTCATGGTAAATTGCTCCTGCACTTGATACTTATAAGTGCCTCCCTCCCCGCAGTCCTACCCCTCCCCGACTGCCTGACCAGCAGCACCTAGCATACGCTATGGAAGCTGGCTTATCTATACCAACTACGGCACTTCTTGGCTAGTGTTCTTTTGTCCTGTCCTAATTGTACTTGATGCTCTATCTTTTCACCTCAATGTTATCTAAATCTTTGTGCTACAAGCAAACTGTAACCAATAACTAAACTGTAAACAATGTTTTCCTTGTGCTACTAGTTGAACTGTAACAAATGTCGTATCCCTGTTTACCTCTGTACTTGTATAACTGTAATAGCCTACTGTATGCCTTGTTAAGTGTAAATCTCTTGATAACCTGCGTGTTATCTTCCACTGTACCCCCTCACCCCAGGTTGCACTGTGAGACGAGCATCTTCTTGTTCAGTGTGCCTTTCCTGGTGAAACAATTTCAATAAACAATAAATAAATAAATAATTTTTCTTAAGTCACATATGTCTCAGTATGAGAAGGGATGCCAGATTACTGGATCAGCACTAGACAGTAATGATGATGATGGCAGCCAGGGAGAGGTAAATGTTGAGGGCAGGGAGGAGAAGAAGGTGGAGAAAGACAATCATCAAAGTTTAGTGACAGCACAGCCATATCATCTTACTGTCATAGTTTCTTTATCCCACTGACTTTCACACCTCCTTTTTCTGTGGGACCACTGTAGTGACCCAGAGTTGGGGCCACCACAGAAATATAAAAAAATAGAAAAGTGCTCAGTTAATACGTGCCTCGGTACAGTAAGGCGGTGCCCAAGAAATGCCCAGGTGCCCAGTTTAAAATGCCAACATCAAACCCTACTACAAAGACTGCCAAATTATTGTAAATAACTCAGAAATAATGCACAAATTAAGCCTTTGTGCCATACTGTAACAAATGGAATGTCAGGCTGAGCTATAGAATGCTCACTGTGTGGCACCTGCCATGCCTCCAGAATTAGAACCCAGAGGGTTGCTCTTTGAAAAGTAAGTTGTTCAAACAACATGAAGTCTTGCTGTATTCTGACAATAGCAGTGAGTCCCAACCTTCGAACTGCCCCGGAGATGAAAGAGTTAACTTTCCATGCCAGGCATGGCCTTATAGCCCCTGGATGGTCCAGTATTGCCCATACCACCCACCCTGGAGGGTATTATTGTGCTTAGAAAATGGGCATCTGTGTTAATTTCAATTGATTAGTAAAAATAACAGAGGAACTGAGTTTTAAAATGAAGAAAAGAAAAGAAAAGTGAGGGGAAGTTCTACAGTCCCAGTGGTGAGGAAGAGAAGATATTGAGTAGTGGGGTTTCCCCTCAAGAGGATCAGCAAGGGATCTTGAAAGCCCACTCCAGACTTCTAGGTGAAGGAGGAGGAGAACAGCCTAGGCTGTATACATGGAGTCATGGGGGAGTCAAGGAGCAGTCTTCTGTTAGTCCCGTCAATGCCACTGCTCCAGGATTTAGAGGCCATACATGTGTGCCAAGAATGACTCACTAGGTTCATGTCTATACCCAATGAGGTCTCATACCATGCACTGGGGCCGTGGGTAGGTTGCATGAAGCTTGGGGAGAGTTTTCCTGTAAAGTCTGGTTTCCCCCTGTGTTGGTAGCTATCAGACCCCATAGCAAATTTACAGTGGATTGCTGCACCCCTCAGCACAATGCCTTACCCTGGGTGTTGCAGTCATAGAAAACTGAGGGATTGCTTGCTTGTGAACAGTGCACAGAGGGAAAAATGTAATGTATTATGTGTAAGGGCTATGGATATATACTGGCAATCCTGGTAACTTAAGGATACCCATAGCAACAGCACTGTGTGAAATGTTGTGAGAAATAAATGTGCATTCCATGTAGGGATAAGCAGCAGATCAGGTCAGAGAGTTGTGTCAGCCAGGTATTGCCTGGCTTGATGTAGCTGGCCAGAATTGACTACAGCCAGTCTGACCCATTTATGACCTGCCCACTGCACCTCGTGGTCAAATCTTGGCCAAAAGCAGTCACAGTAGAGCAGAGGCACAGCTAGTACTGCTACTGCTTCCCAAGTAAATGGAATAAGATTCTCTTTGCAGGATGGACAGGTATTTTTAGACCGCTACAGCCAGAGAGAGTGGGATCAGGTCAACTGAGATTTTACTTAGCAGGAAGCAAACAGAAATGGTAGGAGAAAAATTTCAAACATGTATTCATAGCAACAGGACACACACACACACACACACACACACACACACACACACACACACACACACACAAACTAAGCAAAACACAAAGCATGCACACATAAAGTAACTAAATGAATATTTTTTCTTAAATATGTATTTTGTTTTATTTATTGACTGCAAGGCAGTACAATAACTTAAATGAAAAACACTACAAGTAAGGATAACACAGAAGGGCATTGATTACAAAGACAAATTTCAAAGACATGCCAAATTGTACATACCCAACAAACACAAGGCATGACTACAAGTATATCCAGATCGCCACAAATTTTAAGGCTAGTTAAACTTTAAGCAAGACTGAATGCTGCTAAAAGACCTCACAGTCTACAAAGTCTCACAACAACAAACATCAGTATGTATTTTACACATATTAGGACTGATCAGAGTGGCACAAATGTTATCTCACATCAGGGAGAGGAAGGAACCTGTGTTGGGTTCTCATTTCTTTGAGTCACAGTGAACCCTAAATACAAAAGAAATGTATTTTTTTTTAACTCAGTTTTTTTTTCCCCAATTATTTTTCGCTGCTATCATGGTCCCAGGAGACTCTCAGGCATCCAACTGGTGTCCTGCCCTACCTGAAGCCCCCCTCGACCACACCTTCCTCACCTCCGCCCCAGCTTAACCCCTCTGAGGTGGGGCCATCCCTCCTACCTTGGGTGCACTTCAAACTTTGTACACTCCAGCTGCAGACGTGGGCCCCTGGGCGGAGGATCTATGAAGGTCAACAAGGTCGGGCCCAGCAGTGGGCATGGGGGTTGGTGCCGTCACCTACAGCTGGGACCTTGTTTTTCCATGTTCTGTCCTCTTCCCCATGCGTGGGCACACCCTGACGCTATCTGGCACATGGCTACCCTGCCAGCGTTGGCCATGCTAGTGCATGCCAGCCTAGCTTGCTACAGTACCTCTGGTCTCCACCGGAGGTCTCTGGCTCGCCAGGCCATCCTATCCCCTCGATCGGGGGAGAAGAGCACCACTCGAGTGTTCAGTCTTCAACCCTTCACCTGCTGACCCCCGGCGCATGAGTCTGTTCCCGAACCCGGGCCTCCGGCATGGTGCGAGGTGTGGCGTCCATCGCTTCAACCCTCAGCGCCACCGGGCCAGCTAAACTCAGCTTTATTAACAGTTCATACAGCATAACATGACAGTCCATACATGTTTCAAGGAGACAGTATCCAGATGTCAATTTATAGTCTAAACAACACCAACTTTTCAGGCGTAGACCCCCAAAATGTCTTTCAGTATAAGCCTTTCTTGCCCATTAAATTATTCAGAGTGGCCTACTTTCTTCAGTCATTCAAGATGCCTTTGGACTCCAAATAATAAAAAAAGAACAGTATAGCTGTTGTATATATAATACAAAATTAATTTCAGACAGACACTGATACAATGGAATGCCTGCATCAGTTCATAACTCTATTTAAAGAACAGAATGTGCAACAAATAAATCAAATGAACCATTAACACTGGGCTGTGCTTAGAACTCACATCAAAAAAGAGAAAAAACAAAACAAAAAGGAAAGACCCTTTCTTGCACAATCTATATAATCTCCAGACTCTGTGTAAGACCCCTAGGACCACAAAACATCAATGCTTATCTCCTTGTATCTGGTGATCCTCCACTCTGCCGTGGGTATAGAATGTTCCCATCAGATACTGTGTAAAATACCAAAAGGGAACAGCACCCTCCCAAAGAACAAGAACTTTAGTGCAAAAGCACATTGAAGCAAGTGATACCCTGGAAGGGCACTTGCAACACAGCCAAATTTCAAAGAAATAGCAACTTACATATACTGTGCCTTACTGATGTAAAGCAGTACATGAAGTATATGCATGGTGAGCTACATATACCTCCCATGATGAGGCAGGACCTCATCCATCTATATCTTACCTCTTTTCTTCACAACCCCGTCCTCACCATCCATTCACCTGACGATGCCCACTCAAGGCTGACAACCTGACCCACCCCCTCCTCCCACCTCTGATGATGCCACTTCTGGCTGACCTCCCTACCCCTACCCATCTTAAGTTGGCCCACCATATACTGAACTCCAATCATGAGCCTTGCCGACCTTCTCTTATCAACCCTTCTTTTCTGTTAATTACTGACTCTTTGATGTATATAAGTCTCAATTTTATTTTGTTGCCTGTGTAAATGTTTCAATATTATTTTTCTGTATACCTTGTATTATTGTAATTGTTTATTCAACACTGACTTGGAACCTTGGAAAACGAGTCCTTGACTCAAAGGTATTAATACCAAACTGAAATAAATAAATAAATAAATAAATGATGCTTTGCATCATGTTATACTTCCCATGATGCTTTGCATTAAGGGTATCTATACCAATTTAAAATCTACTTGTAACCCCACTACAAATGAGGGTTCCTGAAAAGTCTTCCTTGAGCTTGCCTAAATGACCACTGCCAGGCTGGTGTTCTGTGTTTTAGCAGTTTAAATGTATTGCCAGAGAGTGCCTGTATGGCCTCTGTGTACTGTCTCTTTAAGAGCTGCCTGGATTGCAGTCATAATTAATCTGAGAGGGGATTTCTGTTAGAAGATGTACTTGTTTGCTGATCATTTGATAGAGTAGTAATAATATTGCAGTTTGTTCTACCCTGCCTTCTTTGCAGCATGGACAGTTCTGTTTGTTTCCATCATCCTGGTTCTGGACTACAGAATGGGCCAATCAGTACATTTGGGACTCTAAAATGGAGCCTGCCTACAGGGGCTTGGTGGGGCCAAAACTTGTAGGAGTTGTAGTTTTGGGCTTTTGGCACCTAAAATAACCTGGAAGGGGAGCCCTTGTTGTGACTGACAGACAGATCAGCCAACTGAACCTTTCGTGTCTTGGGGAAAGTCCCACACTGCTTGCAGTTTCAGTTAGATCTGAGTTGGGAAGTGAAGAAGTAACAACTCGAGATAGTTCGAGCAGCAATCCATAGTGGATTTGCATGGGAGAACTGTGGAAAGGCCTGAGTTTGGCCTGCATGCCTGCCTGCTGTTCCTGACAGGGAGCTTGTGCCTTTTTCGGACTAAATCAAAATTTGGAGAGCGAATTAAGCCACTGAATTGTGACCAGGCTTTAACCTAAAGAAGACCGAAGATTTACTAACATACTAACATACTAAAATGCCAGCAGAATAGGCCTAACGGTCTTTCGTGTCTGCTCGTTTGGTCAGCCCCCACCCTGGGTGCTGACCTTGCTGCCCCCCTCTCTCTCTCTGGCTTCTTCTCTTCCCAGTTCCGGATATTCTTGCTGCATTGGATTTTGCTTCCAGAACCCTTCCCTGTACCTGTCCCTCCTCTTGAACCCCTCCACCATCTCTGCCTCCACCAGCCCCCTAGGCAGCGCATTCCATGGCTCCACCACCATCTCAGTGAAGTAGCACCTCCTCCTTTCAACCCTGAATCTTCCCCTCCAGCTTCCACCCATGCCCTCTAGTGGCCCCCTCCTCCTTCCTTCGAAGCACCCTGACTGCTCCTCCCCTATTTACACTCTTCATGTACCTGAAGACCTCTATCATGTCCCCCTGGTCCCTTCTCTCTTCCAATGTGTACATATTTAGCTCTTCGAGCATCTCCTCATAGGTCCTGTCCCCCAAGCCCCTAATCATTTTGGTTGCCCTCCTCTGGACCCTCTCCAGGAGTTTAATGTCCCTCTTTAAGTGTGGCCTCCAAAACTGCATGCAGTACTCAAGGTGCGGCCTCACCAAGCAGTTACACAGAGGGAGTATCACTTCCCTCCTTCTGGAGGTGATCCCCCTAGCGATGCATCCCAGCATCCTGTTGGTCTTGGCTGCTGCCCTCCTACAAGTCTCAGAGTTGTTCATCTTGACATCCACCACCACCCCCAGGTCCCTCTCAGCCATCGAGACTTGTAGCATTCCCCCCCCCAGGGTGTACACTTGGCCCAGGTTTCTGGCCCCCTGGTGGAGTACCTTGCATTTCCCTGCATTGAACCTCAGTTTCCACTTTCTAGACCATCTTTCCAAAGCCTCCAGGTCCCCCTGTAGGGCCGTCCTCCCCTCCTCCCCATCCACCACCACCCCCAGTTCTGAGTCATCCGGCAAGAGACTCATCTCACTCCTGATTCCTGTCCTTATGTCAGAGACGTAGGCGTTGAACAGGAGGGGCACAAGGACTGATCCCTGTGGGACCCCACTAATGACCCTCCTTGGGGATGAGACTATCCCGCCAACTACGACCCTCTGGGTCCGGTCCTGGAGCCAATTGCCTATCCATCTGATTATCTGGTTCCCCACCCCCATTTCTCCCAACTTATCCAACAGGCCCACGTGAGGAACAGAGTCAAATGCCTTGCTGAAGTCTAGAAAGAGGACGTACACTGGTCTACCCAGGTCCAAGGCACTCATCACCCAGTCATAGAACTCCACAAGGTTTGTCTGACATGATTTCCCCAGGATGAATCCATGCTGTCTATCATCCAGGCACCCTGACTTTTCCAGGTCCCCCCCAGCCTCTCCTTGACAATGCCCTCCATCACCTTGCCCACCACCGATGTCAAGCTGACAGGCCTGTAGTTCCCTGCCACCTCCTTGATTCCCCTTGTGGATAGGCACTATATGCGCCACCTTCCAGTCCTGGGGCACCCACCCTGTCCTCAGAGAGATGGTAAAAGCTCCGCAGGGTTTTCCAGGACATCCTCAAGTTCCTTCAGCACTCTGGGATGTAATTTATCCGGCCCCGTGCTTTCTCCGTCTTAAGGAGCTGAGGGCTTCCTCACTCTCTCTGCTGTGATTTCCACTTCTGGTACCTCTTCTCCTGCTTAGCCCTCCTCCTGCCAGTGATGCCTCCCCTCCCCAGACCTGCCGATCAGTATGGGTCCCCTCCTCAGTATCTCTGTCTCCTCCATATGTAATGCAGCACCCCCATTTTCCTTGGTGAAAACTGAGGTGAAGTACTCATTTAGTACCTTAGCCTGCTCCCCCGGGTCTTGTGCCCATCTCTCCCCTGATTTAATCCTGCTAATCTGCCCCTTCAACCTTCGTTTTCCCAATGTATCTAAAGAACCCCTTGTTCCCTCTCCTAATTTCCTTGGCCAGGTTCTGCTCCTTCCTTGCCTTCACCACCCTAGTGGCCCTTCTAGTCATCAGCTCATACTCCCCTCAATCCCTTTCACTCCTTGAGCACTTGAATTGCTTATAGGCTGCCTTCTTTCCCAGCACCACCTCCTGGACCTCCCTGGTCCACCAGCAGGGTTTTTGGGCCCTACCACATTTTCGTCTTACTCTTGCACAGGTGATGATAGCATCCTGCACCCCTCTCCTGATGATTTCCCACCTACTATCAGCGTCCATGTCTGACCCAATCACATCCAAATGCTCCTTAAGGATCCTTCCCATTTCCTTAAAATCCGTCCCCCTGAAGTCAGTTACCTCTGTCTTTGTGCAGCCTTCTAGCCCTCCTAAGTCCAGGCAGAACCAGACCGTGGCATGGTCACTCCCTGCCAATGGGTTCCTTATCTCCAGGCCTCCAATCTGGTCACTGTCTGCCAGGACCACATCCAGTACCCGCACCTCCCTGGTCAGTTCCCCCACCTGCTGAGTTAGGAATGTGTCTTGAAAGACATCCAACAACCTCTGTTCCCTGGTCACAGAGGATGTCAGTCTCCCAGTCTGTTCCTGGCATGTTTAAGTCCCCCGACACCACCACTGTTCCTCTGCCCAGTCTGCAGTGTCTCCCAACATCTGCCACCAGACTCTCCTCCAGCTCCTCCGCCAGGGCAGGGGGTCTATACACCACTCCTATTTTTACTCTCTTGCCCCCCCTTGTTATCAAGGTGACCCAAACTGCCTCCATGGTTCCCTCCACCTCCTCTACTCCACCTATGCCAATGCAGTTTTTGACTATCATTGCTACCCCTCCTCTCCTTCCCTCCTCCCTGTTCTTCCTGAACATAGTGTAACCCTCCAGGTTCAGGTCCCAGTCGTGTCCTGCAGTGGCCCAGGTCTCAGTGACCGCTGCCACATCCACCTCTCCCTCAGTTAGCATCACCTGGAGCTCAGGCATTTTATTGCCCAAGCTCCTGGCATTTAGCAGGACTACCTTCCACCCTTTCCCTATACTTCCATTTCCCCTGCTCGTGTTCCCATGGGGATTCTGTTTTCCCCTGGTCTGCACTTTACCAGCTGGCCTTTTTCCGCAATCCTCCAGCTCCCCAGGGGGGTGGAGACAGAGTCCCTCCTTTATCGGCACCCCCTTGGAGCCTTTTCTCCCATCCCTCCCCCCTTCACAAGTTTAAACCCCACTTTTCACCAATGAACCCCTCTACTTTCAACTTAAGGATTCCCCTCCCTTCCAAATTGAGATGGAGTCTATCTCTAGCATACAGCTCCTTATCCTCCCAGGTCTCCCCACAATCCCCCATCAACCCATACCCTTTGGCTTCACACCACTCCCTGAGCCACTGGTTTATCTCCCTAATCTTCCTTTTGTGTTCCCCACTAGCCCTTGGCACCCGCAGGATTTCTGAGAAGGAAACTGTGCATCCTATGTCATGACAGACCCTGGCAAGCTCCTGAATCTTGCCTGTATCTCTATGCTATTTCCTCAATGTCATTTGTACCCAGGTGGACCAGTATGTTCGGGAACCCCACAATCCTTGCCAGCTGATATACCTTGTGCTTAGCCCTGTGCACCGTTAGTCCAGGAAGCATCTTGTTCTAACTGGCCAGGCTTCTCCTCCCTATCCCATTTGATACCCCTGATCATAGAATCCCCCAACAGGAGCACTCTGACTGCTCCTTTTCCTCCATTCTCCCCTTCCATGTCCCTCATCCTTTCTACCGGCCCCTCCACCCAGCTGGCTCCTTGTTCCTCCCCCTATCTGGGTGCCACATGCACCCCTCCTTATTTACCCTGGCCACCCCCTCCCCTCCAATCCTATGCCTCTACTCCTCCTGAGTATCCTTCTGTACCTTGCTAATTCCCCCCTCACTGCTCACAACTGGTCCTTCTCCCCCATCTGCTAAACTAGCTTGGCTCGTCCTCCCTTCCTTCCTGTCTCCATTTAGTCCCTCCTTGCTTGTGTGCTCCCTGGCCTAAACCCTCAGCTTCCTTTACTGAATCCTCCTTGTACTTCTGGTCCTTCTTTTACCTTTCCTCCCAACTGGTCCTTCTCCTTGCCTTTCCTCCTCTTCCCCTGCCCCTCCTGCTCTGATTCACTGCTCCCCCATTTCCTGCATTCCCAGTTCTCCCTGTTCTTCCTGCTATCCAGCCCCTGCCTCCTGCCCCCCACTCCCTTTCCATCTCTAACCACCCCTGTCGTGGCTACATCACCCCCCTCATCCTCGAACAGAAGAAGAGAATTGAAGCGGTTACGGAGTGTAAGGTCTGATCCACCTCCCTGCCTTGATTCCTTCTGTCCAGCCCTGGCCATCTGCCTACTTCCCTGAGAATGTTGTCCCTCTGTCCCTCCTTTGTGAATGCGATCATTCTGTCAGGACTTCCAGCTACCTCTGAACTCCCAGATTGTGCAGAGACTCTGTAATTGTGACTGGAGAGCCATTTGCCTAATACAGTGGAATTTTCTTACATGTGAATGTGCTGTGTGTTTATAGTAGGTTGTGATTCTGTTCCTCACTGTGTGTCTGAACTGTGTTTTGCTTGCTGGAGGCTGTATCCAGCTCCACAGACTGAACCCGTATCCATTTCCGTTTGCCTGGGTCCTGCTGTACTGGCCCAGCCAGAATACTTGCTGCGCAGAGAAAGTCGTCAACAAGAGACCGGCTGGGGGATCAGCCCCCTGCTCAATGCCTTGAACAGGAACGATGCCTCTGTGATTCGTGTGGGCCCTGCTTCTCTGGGCACTCCAGCTCAACAGCCTGCAGTCTCGATTTCTTCCTGCCTGTGTCCAGTATTAGGTATCGTGAGTAAACATCAGGGTAGCTCCCTGCAACAACAGCTAAATCTAAAAGTGTTGTCATCTGATTGTCTTCTTGCCTTTTCTTTCACGAACTGAGCCCTCCGGCTCTGGATTACAAATAGTGTGTGTTGTGCATGTTGTTTTCTTCCATCACTGGGCCCCAACCAGTTGCAACATTCCTGGCTAGCCCACCGTTTTCCTACTTGAGTACCCAGAGTGTGTGACTGTGTAGGGACTCTGAACTGCATGAATAACTGTCTGATTAATATAGCTTTTAAGCAAATCAACCTGATTACGCCTCTCCCTTGTTCAAGTCCCCTGAATAAATCAGATTTAACTTTGTTTGCATTTAACCTGACTGTGTTCCAGTTTGTGCCAATAGTATTGTACTGTTGTTATTTGCTGTGCCTAACCTTGTTTTACAGGGGGTCCCCAGGGTAAAGCTAGAGGAACCAGCACTGGTGGTAAGTGCAAACAGTGTGGGTAATTGCCTGGTGAATAAGGGTCATTGTGAAAGTAATTATTGTATATTGTTCAGGCCATTAGTAGGGAAAGAGGGGGGTTACAGTGTCTCGGAGGGCTGTGTCCAGGTTAGCTTGACCACTAACAACCCTGACCTCCGGGTGGAGGCACCCATTTCATTACCCAGGCCCCTTAACCTCCTACTAGCCAAGCAGGCAGGGGCAGTAGTAGCCCTTGGGATAGCGCCACCTAGGGGTTACATCTTGGAGGCTCACCACTGGAATGTTGTGCCTTCTAGTGGCCAAAAATTACAAATTATTGTTAAAGATTAATGGCTACCCCAGTAGAAATGGCTGTACACCAGTTGGTGGTGTGGTGTACTGGGCAGGAGATCACCACCCAAAATGCTCTGCTTATACTGGATATTCCCCTGGGTACCAGAAAAGATACTGTAGAGGAAGCACTCTCCAAAGTTGAATGCTTAAAAAACCCTGTGGTGGTGGGTTGACAGGCTGATTTGATCACCCAAACTTTCATAGCCTTGGTAGAGTGTAGTGACCTCGTGGACAGCTCTAAAGTGCCACAGACTATTGCCTCAGAAGGGGTCCTAGCCGCCTGGAGAGTGATAACAGAAGACAGCAAAGACCCAGGGAAGGATGAGCTCCCACCATTATGAGAGACTTTTGTGGAGAAATTTGATAAGTTGTTGCTGGAGGAAGGGAAAACCATAGAGGACTTTAAGAAACTATTCCTGCCACCTGGGGGTGTTCCTTCCCCAACACCCCCTCCCACTCCAGCACCTGTTACTGCCCCACCTTCTGTACCCATGCCAATGCTGGCCCCTATATCTGTACCCGCCATTAGTCACGACTCCTACCGAAGGCTAAGAATCTTCTCAGGCATCCTCCCCACCCCCCCCGGGGGAGGATGACTGGGAGACATGGATCAACCATGTTGCCCTCTTGGTACCTGAGTGACAGTGTGCAGAGGCTGAGAAGTGTAAAAGAATCGTAGAAAGTTTGAGGGGCCTCACCCTTGAAGCCAGAACATTTTTGAGGTCCACGAACCCTGATGCATCTGCTCAGAAGTACCTATCTGTACTTGAAGGCAATTTGGGGAGCACTGAGTCAGGGGAGACTTTGATGTGGAAATTCCAAGGTACCAAGCAATGGAAGGGGGAAGTTTGTCTGTGTGTGTTACTCGCCTAGAAAAAGATCTGCAGAAAGCTTACTGGAAAGGCGGGGTAGCCAGCAGTGATTTGAACCGTGTGAGATTGGGGTACATACTGCAACATGCCAAGCATTCTAAACTGCAGATCATCTAGTTAAGGCTCCAGGATAGGAGAGGTAACCCACCTGACTACTGTGACTTGATAAAAGAACTCCAGGAGGTAGAAGGTGAAGAGGGAGATTGTAATTATGGGGTGAAAGCAGTCCAAGTGATCATGGCACTGGAAGGCCCTTTTGAAATGGAGATCACTATGAGTGTCCCGCCATGGGCTAAACGGTGGGGGGAGAAGTTGCTGAAGGAAGTCAGAAAAGTACAACCGGGTGCATTCGCTGAGGTATCCCCTGCTGACAGAGACCCTGGCGACTGTCAGGACGTGACTGTTATGGGGGTGGGGGTGCACCCTCAGGCATCCTCTACTGAAGGTGGCTTCTCGGCTCAGCCCAAGGAATTGGCTGCCACCCTAAAGGAACTTTTGAGACATGGTACACTACCAACAGAAGTCAGATCACAATCTCCCGTCGATGCTCCAGTATCCCCTGTTATGTTTCCCCCAAGGATGCCTCGTGAGCCTGTCATTTGTCACAATTGCGGCAAGGATGGCCATATGAAGAGGGAATGCTGGTCTCAGAAGGACTTGGAAAACATTGTGAACCAGCTTCAATGAGAGCTTCAAAAAATGAGTCAGTGGTCAAGGGGTGCACGAAATGAACTGCAGTGAAGGCTTTGGCCATCCTAACTCAAAGCACTCTGTGGCTAAATCATCTGTCCAGGCCCCTGCTGTTGTCCCTCCAGGCTGGTTCAAAATAGTGGGCCCTTTAATGAAGACTACTGTGGCTGTGAATGGTATTCCTACTCGGACTGTGCTTGACAGTGGGTTGCAAGTGACCATTGTATTTCAGGCCTGGTATGACAAACACTTATCTGATATGCCATTACAATCCCTGGAAGGCCTACATGTGTGGGGGCTGAGCGATAAGTCTTGTCCCTACCTAGGATATGTCCACCTCTGGTTGTCTTTTCCTGCAACTGTAACTGGTGTAGAGGAGCAAGTAGAGACACTGGTCCTAGTGTGTCCCCTCACTGGACTGTATGATGGAGTTCCCCTGTTAACTGGAACAAACACCCACATGTTTGGGAGACTAGCACCACTCTCTGCCATGAGAAACAAGGGCAATTGACTGGATGGGCCCTAAGAATTCCAGCCTTAATAAAAAGGGCATATGACTTACAACAGAAACCCAGTGAAGAGGACCCGGATGAGCCAGTGGGGATAGTGTGGAGAAAGGAACCTTACTCCTTGGTATTGGCCCCCAACGCCCAGTGCATAATCCATGGAGAAGTCCACCTAAAGAGAAACACAAAGAACAAAATATTAATGTTGGATGCACCAGGTGGTGGAAAGTTGCCAGAAGGATTATTGGTTAAACCCAGCATCTTGCCTGCCTGAACCCATGCCTATGCATGATGAGTGATGGTCCAGATTTGAAATGTGTCAGATCGGGAGGTCCAGGTGAACAGAGGGTGCACTCTAGCTACAGCACACTGCACAGACACTGCAGTATTACCCAATAACAAGTACTCTGGCCAAAAGGAGAGAGCGACCCCGGACTTATTTGACTTTGGTGATTCCCCACTGCCAGCTGAATGGAAGGCTAGGATTAGCAAGAAACTCGCCCAGAGAGACCAAGTGTTTTCATTAAAAGAATGGGACGTGGGGTGTGTCCAGTTTGCAGAGCATCATGTATGCCTATATGATGACTGGCCATTTCGAGAGGGATCCCAACATCTTGCCTCAGCAGACATAGATGATATGAAGAGACACCTGCAGGAAATGCTCGCTGCTGGCATGATACAGGAATCAAGGAGCCCATATGCCTCTCCCATTGTGGTTGTGCATAAGAAGAATGGGTCGGTGAGGATGTGTGTTGATTATTGAACCCTGAACTGGCGGACCATCCCAGATCAATACACCATGCCCCGTATACAAGATGCCCTGGATTGCTTGAATGGGAGCAAATGGTTCTCAGTATTGGATCTTCGCAGAGGATATTATCAGATTCGTTGGCCATGGAGGACCGTGAGAAAACCACCTTCATCTGTCCTTTGGAGTTCTACGAATTCCTGAGAATGCCACAGGAGATTTTGGGTGCCCCGGCCACCTTTCAGCGACTGATGGAACGTGCAGTGGGAGATATAAACTTGCTGGAATGCCCGGTGTACCTAGTGATGTCACTGTGTTCAGACGCACATTAGAGGAGCATGAGACCTGAATGTTTAAAAGCCTAGACTGATTGGAAGACTTCAGCCTCAAGCTGTCCATTGACAAGTGCCAGTTTTTTCAAACCTCCATGAAGTATGTGGGGCACATAGTATCTGCAGAAGGGATAGAGACCAATCCCAGTAAGGTCGAGTCAGTGACTACTTGGCCCCAGCCCCATGACTTAAAAGAACTACAACATTTCCTTGGGTTCTGTGGCTACTACTGCAGGTTCATAAAAAACTATTCCAAGGTGATTCACCCACTCCTGAATCTCACAGAGGGTTACCCCCCTACCAACTGTAAATACAGGAAAGGGGCTGTCAAAGAACCCAAGAAAGTATACTTCCGAACAGGTGAACCTTTCTAGCCCCGCTGGACACACAAATGTGAAGCAGTCTTCCACAAAGTCATATACCAGCTCACCCATGCCCCCATCTTCACCTATGCTGACCCTACCGAGCCCTATGTGCTGCATATGGATGCTAGTCTGCAGGGCCTAGCAGCTGTGCTGTATCAAGACTGTGAGGATGGTTTGAGTCCAGTGGCTTTTGCCAGCAGGAGCTTGACCCCGTCAGAACAAAACTATCCTGAGCACAAGCTGGAGTTCCTTACCCTAAAATAGGCCATTGTTGACATGTTTCAAGAGTACTTCTATGGGGCAAAGATATTGGTGAAGACCGACAATAACCTGTTAACCTATGTACAGACTTCAGCTAAGTTGGACTCCACTGGGCACCGGTGGCTCTCTGCTTTACCAACCTATGATTATGCTGTTGAATATAGGCCGGGACTGAACCATATTGATGCTGATGCCCTGTCATGAAGGCCAGTCTCCAAGAGTGATTGGGTCAGGTTGTCTGAACCTGGCATCCGAGCATTGTGCCAAAAGTTTAACTGAGATGAACAGATGTCTGCGGACACAGTGAACTGTCTAGTAGATTGCTTGGGCCCTCCTGATACCTGCATACTGGCTGCCTATTGCCATTTCTCTGCTCTAGGTATTAGTGCACTACCTCAACTTGACAATGACAGTATTCAGTGTACTCAATCCCAAGATCCTATGATTCAACCTGCACTTGATGCCCTGCGTGCGGGGAAAAATGTGTCTAAGTTGCGTTCCCCTGACTTGCGAACTGCCCTATTGTTTATAGAAGGCCCCAGATTGAAGTTACTCAATCATTTGTTATACAGAGAAACAGTGGATCATAGTGGTCAAGTAGACAAGCAACAATTGGTCCTGCCCATGGCCTTTAAACACTTGGTACTGAGGTCCCTCCACAATCACATGGGGCACCTCGGTATTGAAATTACTCTCAACTTGGTACGATCTCGATTCTACTGGCCCAAGATAGGGGCCAATGTTGAGCACCATGTAAAGACCTGTAGTCATTGCCTCCAAAGAAAAGCCCTGCCTCAGAGGGCTGCCCCCCTTGTTAATATCACTACCAGTGCTCCCATGGAACTGGTCTGCATAGATTTTTTGTGTTTAGAACCTGAACAATGGAATATTGGCAATGTGTTAGTGATTACGGATCATTTCACATGGTATGCACAAGCTTTTCCAACTAAAGATCAAAAAGACTCTACCGTGGCCAAGGTGCTAGTGGAAAATGTCTTTGTTCGCTATGACGCCTCCCGGATCCACTCTGACCAAGGCAGAGACTTTAAAAGTAGGCTAATCAAAGAAATGCTCTCTCTGTGGGGGGTGCGGAAGTCAAGAAGCACCCCTTATCACCCACAGGGGGACCCTCAACCAGAACGTTTTAACCGCACCCTTCTAGACATGCTGGGCACCCTCCACCCAAAAGACAAACATAAGTACAGCCAGCAGATTAGCACCTTGGTACATGCATACAATTTCACCAAAAATGACGCTACTGGGTTCTCCCCCTACCACCTCATGTTTGGGAGGGAGCCCCGCCTGCCAGTTGATGTCTGTTTTGGGGTCTCTCCAGATGGGGTCCAAGCTGAAAACTACCTGCAGTATGTACAGAAACTGAAAGCTCAATTGAACCATGCATATCAACTGGCCCAGACAATGGCCGTTAAAAGAAATCTCGCCAACAAAGAGAGGCACGACAAGAAAGGAAAGGCTCAAGACTGTGTGTTGTTATGCAATTTGGGACTACATGGCAAGCACAAAATTGCTGATAGGTGGCACCATCTTCCTCATGTAGTAGTTGGAAAGTTGGATGATCTACCAGTATACAAGATACGCCCACAGAATAACTCCAAAGCTGTGAAAACCATGCACTATAATCACTTGCTGTCTATCGGCCAAATTATTATTGTAATTGAGCCAGCAGCCATTGCCTCCCCTAGGCCGGTAACTTATGTTGCTGCAAAAAAGGGACAGAGTCAACTTACCCCAGTAGTTACAGAGTTAAGGTTTCCCCCGCAACAGGCACAGAATGATGGTGACTGTCAGTCCACCTCTAATGATAGTGAGTGTGACAATGTATATTATCCCTCCTATGAATTGAGTCAGCTGTTTTGAGGAAACCCTATGACGAATTGTGGGGATGAAGCTGGGCCTTCTGGACTGCCTAAGCCCCCAGCTTCATCCTTGGAGCCAATGCTCCCTGAAAGTGAGGTGCAAAGCATCACATCTGAGGTTGTGGACTCTCTGTGTTTTGTGGAACTGTGTGAATTGCCCGAAGAAGGGGATGATGGTCTGAGTCACCCTGGTGACACACCAGAACTTGAACAACAATATGAGTGCTGACAGCCCCCCTTCAGAGCCACAAAGTCTAATTGTGCCAGAACCTTCTCTAAATGAGCCAAGTGTTGTGGAAACAGTGCCTACAGAGCAAGTAGCCGACAGTGCTCCCAGTTTGGACATTCCCATCCATGCAGAGGCACCCCTCATAAATGATGAAAGCTCCAAAGTTAGAGCTGAAAGTAAAGAGCTGTGGCTGTTCCCCAGAAAGACTGGCTGAGCTGTCAAGCCAGTATTGCGCTTCAGTTATGATTCTCCCGGGAGGCCAGTGGATTTGCCTCTCAATGTGGTTCACAAAGGTGTTTATATTTCTTGGAGCTCACTACCCAAACTGAGGTTAATGGCCAATTAAATCAATCAATCAATCAAAATCTTTATTTATCCAGGTGGGCACCATTGAGCAAGGCTCATTTGCAAGGTGGACCTGGTCATGAATACATCAAAGTACAGTACAGTACAGAAGCAGGTATACAAAAAGCAATAATACACAAGGAAGAAAAAGTATATACAGTGTATACAGTACAGTATAAGGCTGAAATAAATAAAAACCAAAAAACCCAGCATTATTTTACAATTGAAGAAGTCAGCAGATAGGCATACAGGGGTTATAAGCAGAGATCTTTTGAGTGAGGCAGCCGGCAACTACACATATAGGGGAAAGAGGCCATGATTGGGATGGCAGGTTAGAGAGGTAAAGAAGAGGAGGGATATATTAATGAGGACTGTGGGAAACATTGGGCTAAAACCACGGAAAGTGATGATTGCTGTTGCATACTTATTTATTATGATAATGATGGAGGAGGGGTAGATAACTGGGACACTACTATGGATGGGGTGGGATTTTAGCCAGGCTGGAGTGGACAAGGAAGGGTGGGTGAAGCAGGAAGAGTTAATAGGGAAAGAGTGAGAACCAGGGGTAGAAACATGGTGAACCTCAGGATGGAAAGGGGGAGTTATGGAATTAGTGGGCTAGCAGTGAGGAAAACATTTGCAAGGTGCTTTCATGTAGCGATCATAGAGTGCCTTGAAGATATTCAGGCTAACAGGGCAGCTCAGCTTCAAGTTCCTTTGTAAACAGTTCCACAATGTGAGTAAACAGAAGCTTAGAGCAGCTTTGCCAAAACGAGCTTTGACCCTTGGAACTTGGAGGGCAACTAGGGAATAGCTCCTTACAGCTTAGGTGCATAACACACTCCAGTGAATACAATCTGAGACATATGAGGGGAGCTTGTTGGTCACCGCTCTGAAGGCCCTTAGGGCGGCATTTCTATTCCTTCTATAGGGAAGGGAAGTCCAGCCTAACGATGACTACAGGGAGCAGTGGTGTGTGAAAAGTGGAAGGCCAGTAATGAACCTGATAGCTCTGTGGTAGAGGGTGTCCAACTTAACCAGTGCAGAGGCAGTGCAGTGGCTGTAGAGCAGGTCCACGTAATCTATTAAAGATAGGAAGGTAGCTTGAATCAGTTGAATCTTGGCCTCCTTTGTGAGCAGGTGGTTAATTCTGTAGAATAGTCCAAATCTTTGCCTTAGTTTCTTCTGCAGTTCTTCGAAATGGTCGGCAAAGGAAAGTTTATGATCGAGCCAAACTCCTAGATATTTGAATTTAGCTACATACTCTAGTGTTTCTCCAAGAACAGTGGTAATTTGTGGGATAGCGCTACCCCCCCACCCAGCAGGAATTGCCACATGCAAGGAGGGGGAGAAGAGCAGGGCTTTTGTCTTTTTCATATTGAGCAAAAGCTTTTTGTTTATGAGCTGTTATTGTAGAAGGTTATATTTAGCTTGGAGGTCTTCACAGGCTGCTTCAGGCGTGAAGTACAGTACAGTGTCATCCGCAAATAAGTGGATGTTGGCTTTTTTGATGGGATCATTGATGTTGTTAATGTAGACTGCAAAGAGGAGGGAACCAAAGATAGAGCCCTGGGGCACACCCCTCAGCATAGGTTTTAATGTAGAAAGATCACCTTCAGCTTTAACCTGCTGCTTCCGTTCTCTGAGGTAGTCTGCAAACCAGCACATAGATTTATGGTCCAGGCCTAAGGTGCTTAGGGAGGAAAGAAGCAGGCTGTGATCGACTGTGTCGAATGCCTTACTAAGATCCAAGAAAATGGCACAGATGTGCTTCTTGTTCTCAAGGTCTAGGAGCCAATCATTGGTCACCTTAGCTAGGGCTGTTATGGTGCTGTGCTTTGCTCTGAATCCAGACTGAACCGGGTTTAATAGGCTTCTGTTTTCTAAGTATACCCCTAGCTGGCCACACACTATTTTTTTCTAGTAATTTAGACAGGATGAGGATGAGGGAGATCGGTCTGTAATTATTTAGATCGCAGGGGTCACCTGCTTTTAATAGAGGGATGACATGGGCTATTTTCCATTGAGGGGGAACGCTACCCTGGGAGAGTGACATGTTGAATAGGTGGGTGATTGGCACTGCAAACACATGGTAGGCACATTTCAGATAGTATGGCTCTATGAAGTCGGAGCCTGCTCCCTTCCTGGTGTCCAGTTGCAGCAGTAGGTCTTCCACCTCTTTTAGAGAGAAGGCAGGAGGAAGAAGGCCTCCTCAGTAGAGGAGGACTTGTGGGTTGGTGGGCCCTGAGCTGTGCGGAGGTCATTGGTAGGGGGAGTATCAAATGCTAGCCCTGCTGTTGCAAAATGATTATTGAAGGCTTCCAATATCTCTGATCGGTTAGAGATAACGCTGCCACCGGACTTAATTTTTGCTGGAATGGGATTACCAGGCGCATGTCCAGACATGTCTTTTAATGTTTTCCAGAGCTTTGAAGGATTTCTTGAGGCAGAGACTAGCTCCGAATGATAGTAGGCGGCCTTGGCTGCTCTGACCAACTTGGTGCACTTGTTACGTGCTCTCTTAAAAAGACACCAGTCAGAGTCGTTCTTGCTTTTTCAGGCTTTTTTCCATAAAGTATCCCTTTCTAATAGGGAAGCTTTGAGCTCAGGTGAGAACCAAAGGCAGGTGCTGCTCCTGACCCGCACCTTAACCAAGGGTGCACGCTTATTTAAAGCCTCACTTAAAATATCGTAAAAAATAGTATATGTCCTGTTAACCAATTTGGCTAGGAAGAATTCCTGCCATCGTGGTGAATGTTTCAAGTTGTGGACATATGCAAACAAATCGAAGTTGCGTTTGCACCTCTTGATAGAGAACTTTGCCACAAACTGTGGGTTGTGCACAGATCTAATGGTGGTGATTATACAATGATCGCTAATGTCTGAAAAAATGTCCCGACATGAGAGAAAAGATGTGGCTTGCTAACCAAAATTACATCTAAGAGGGAGCTGTTGTTAAGGTTCTTTTTATTTGGGCGAGTAGGCTCACCAGTGAGTTGCACCAGCCCTAGAGTGTCACCAAAGGATTTCAAGGGAGCTGATGCACTTGATAGCCAATTGTAGTTCAGGTCGCCAAGAATAATGGTTTCCCAAGGAACTGAGCCCCAGTATGGAACTGAGGTGAGACAGGAGATGAGACCCAGCAGAAGGGGGCCTGTAGCAGCCTATTACACAGAGTGCACTGGAGGGAGAAAGTTCGATCTTTAGGGTCAAGCACTCGAATTCTTTGGGAGAGGATGATGCGTCTATGCAATGCAGCTGAATATTTGTCCCTTACATAAATTGCCACCCCACATCCTCTTGATTGCCTATCCACTCAGAAGAGTAAATAATTTGGGATATTGATTTCATTGTTTGGGGTGGCTGGCCTAAGCCAGGTCTCAGTGATCACTAGGACGTCAGGTAGGGTGTGGCTCACCCAAGCCTGGATAAGGGTGAACTTTTTTCAGCAAACTACAGGCATTAAGATGCATAAAAGACATTCCTTTGATACCTGCCAGGTCTGATGGAGAAGCCAGGGTGTCTAATGGTCCTGGGTTGAGTTTGACATTGCCTGAGCACAATAGTAAAAGAAGCAGGATTCTTTTTAAGGCAGCGAACTGTAATGTGTAAACACTATTTTTTGGGCGATAGGGGAGGCAGTGTTAATGGGTAGGCCTGTACCCACTCCTGGTGTTATACTGGCCTAGTGTTGCAGCCACTAGTGTCCTGGCAGGAATTTGCCATGTGTAGGAAGTTTCGAGTCTGGATGGGGGACTAATCTGAAGAGGCTGCTCGGGAGATGTCCTACTCCCTGGCAGAGACAGCTGAGTAGCCCAATAGTCCAGAATGGCTACCTGAAAGGAGCTGTTGGACGCAGGACAGGGAGAAGTGCAAGGGTCATTCCACTTTAAGGAGGGATGAGGGTTCTGAAGAACTGAGCTGAGTACTAGTAAAGCTAGTGACACACCGAGGAACCAGATGTAACTTCCCATGGTAGATCTAAATGCCACAACAGCCGGCAGTAAAAGTCACTAGAAGTCTAGACCAATCAGCGATCAGCTGTCATAAGTTCAAAATCCTTTTGTTGGCTGAGAGGCGGTTTTGGCACTGAACGTACCTGTGGAGCAACTCTTTGCAGCTGAGCCAGTGAGATGGTTCAAGGCTGCAATCTGGTGTGGCAAGATTGATCTGTAGCTTTCATTTCTGTTTCTGGCCCTGCTCCACCAGTACAGAATGGGAGTGGGGGTAGGTGTTCAAGTCTTGCAACCTTAGTAGATGAGCATGGTTCAGTCTGAGAAACAGGCAGAAAAACCCCGGGGATGGCCATCAGAAAGAGAGGTATCCCAGGTCCACTAGAGCAGAAGAGGAAGCAGAAAATATAATGTGTTTCCTCTTTAACAGAAAAGACAGCTGTTATAGCCCTCTAGTGGCTATGTAGTATAATTTGCAAATGAGAAAGTAGACAAAAAAAAAAATTAGACACTTGAATTTTGCTTAGTTGCAGCTAAATCTATATGTGAAAAGCGCCAGGTGGCAGAAGCGGGGAAAAAAGTCCTGGCCAATTGGAGCGGGTTTGCTGGAAGTGCCCGTGTTCTGATCGGCTGCACTGTCACTGTACTTTCCAAGGAACTGCAGGCAGGCGTCCTGGTCTCGGTCGGTGGCTGGCTGGGTGCCGACAGACCGTGGGGGAGCTGAAGTAGCCCTGATTAAGGGCAGGCAGCTGAAGAGAAGAAAAATAGCAGGGGTTAAATAGCAATAAAGCAGGACCGTTTTAGATTGAGCAATTTAGCAAGACAAAAGACAGTGAGTCTTTTAGGTGCCAAGGCAGAGTGCTTGGATGGGGGGGGGTGCAGTAGCAAGGAAATAACAGAAGAGGTGTAAGCACTTTAAAAACAGTGGTAGAAATTTACAATCCAGCTAATACAGTTGAAATCCTTCTATTAGACACTTGAATTTTGCTTAGTTGCAGCTAAATCTATATGTGAAAAGCATCAGGTAGCAGAAGCAGGGGAAAAAGTCCTGGCCAGTTGGAGTGGGTTTGCTGGAAGCGCCTGTGTTCTGATTGGCTGCGCTGTCACCACGCCTTCCAAGGAGCTGCAGGCAAGCATCCTGGTCTCGGTCGGTGGCTGACTGGGTGCCAACCGACCATGGGGGAGCTGAAGCAGCCCTGATCAATTCCAGGTTGATTGTTCTTCCTTTTCAGTAAGGTGCCCCTGCCCCATCCAGCCACAAGTTAGCTGATACGGAAGGGCCCCCTCCTACATTGTTTAATGTACGGGAAGTCATAACATGAATCAGTATTGTGATGTCACATGTATGTTAATCATAGTGGAATCAGTATTACCTGTATGAAACATGCATAAGTACTGTCCTTATGGATGTAGTATCATGAAGTGTAGTGAATAAGTATAATAAAGTAATACGTTTATGTTAACTAATGAATGATGGTACAGACTTGAAGTGGACAGCAAGTTTTCGCCAGGCAGGGCAGGGTGTAACCCCCTATAAATGGGGGTTTCCGAAAAGTCTTCCTTGAGCTTGCCTAAATGCTCACTGCCAGGCTGGTGTTCTGCATTTTAGCAGTTTAAATGTATTGCCAGAGGGTGCCTGTATAGCCTTTGTGTACTGTCTCTTTAAGAGCTGCCTGGATTGCAGTCATAATTAAAAAAACTTGTAGGAATTGTAGTTTTGGATTTTTGGTGCCTAAAATAACCTGTAGGGGGAGCCCTTGTTGTGACTGACAGACAGATCAGCCAACCCAACCTTTTGGATCTTGGGGAAAGTCCCAAACTGCTTGCAGTTTCAGTTAGATCTGAGTTGGGAGGTGAAGAAGTAACAGCTCAAGAAAGTTTGAACAACAATCCATAGTGGATTCCTGTGGGAGAACTGTGGAAAGGCCTGAGTTTGGCCTGCATGACTGCCTGTTGTTCCTGAGAAGGAACTTGTGCTTTTTTCGGACGGAATCCTAAATTGGAGAGCGAATTAAGCCACTGAATTATGACCAGGCTTTAACCTGAAGAAGACCGAAGATTTGCTGAATGCAATCGGCCTGTCAGGACTTCCAGCTACCTCTGAACTCCTGGATTGTGCAAAGACTCTGTAATTGCGACCTGAGATCCATTTGCCTGGTACAGTGGAATTTCCTTACATGTGAATGTGCTGTGTTCTTATACTGGGTCGTGATTTGGTTTCCCACTGTGTATCTGAACTGTGTTCTGCTTGCTGGAGGCTGTATCCAGCTCCATGGACTGAATCCGTATCCATTTCCATTTGCCTGGGCCCTGCTACACTGGCCCAGCCAGAATACTTCCTGCACAGAGAAAGTCATCGATGAGAGACTGGCCTGGGGATCAGCCCCCTGCTCAATACCTTGAACAGGAACAATGCCTCGGTGATTCGTGTGGGCCCTGCTTCTTCGGGCACTCCAGCTCAACAGCCTGCAGTCTCGATTTCATCCTGCCTGTGTCCAGTATTGGGTATCATGAGTAAACATCAGGGTAGCTCCCTGCAGTAACAGCTAAATCTAAAAGTGTTGTCATCTGATTGTCCTGTTGCCTTACATAGATACATAGACAGTGTCGGCAGATAAGAGCCTATGGCCCACCCAGTCTGCCCATTTGAGCTTGTAAGTTCAGTTTATGTTTTCCTAGAAGTCTGTTGCCCCTTACCCCTGACCTCCAGAATTCCTTTATGTCTATCCCATGCATTCTTAATCCGTGATTGTTTCAGCCCCACCACTTCCTCTGGCAGGGTCTTCCACTTGTCCACCACCTCGTCTGTGAAGAAATTCTTCCTCACGCTTCCTCTGAATCGTCCTCCTCCAACTTCATCCCTTGCCCTCTAGTCCTGGAACATCTTTTTCGCTTAAAAATAGTGTATTCCTGCACCGTGTTCCTCCCTGTAAGATACTTGTATGTCTCTATCATATCCCCTCTCTCCCTCCTCTCTTCCGGGGAGTACATGTTCAGTTCCTTCAACCTGTCTTCATAGAACTTGTGATGCAATCCATGCACCATCTTTGTTGCCTTCCTCTGAACCTTCTCTACCCTGGCTATGTCCTTACGTAGGTATGGTCTCCAGAACTGTACACTGTACTCCAGGTGGGGCCTCACTAGTGTCTTGTATAGTGGAATTATGACCTCCCTTTTCCTGCTGGTGATGCCCCTGCCTATACATCCCAGCATCCTATTTGCTTTACCTGCTGCCTTGTCACACTGTTTCCCTACCTTGAGGTAATCAGAGATGATAATCCCAAGATACCTTTCCTGCTTGGTGCATGCTATATCCTCACCCCCCAACTGATATATTGTGCCAGGGTTTTTGTGTCCCATATGCATTATCTTGCACTTCTTTGCATTGAATTTCAACTGCCAAACCCCCTGACCATTCTTCAAGTTTCTGCAGGTCCCCTTCTCATTCTGTCTACACCCTCTGGTGTGTCTACTCTGTTACAGAGCTTTGTGTCATCAGCGAACAGTGAAATTCTGCCTTCTAGGTCCTGTGCAATGTCACTGATGAAGATGTTGAATAGGACCGGTCCAAGCACTGATCCCTGTGGTACCCCACTGGTCACTCTTCCCTCTGTGGAGTGACAGCCATTTACCACCACCCTCTGTGTCCTGCCACCAAGCCAGTTACCTACCCACCACACTACTGTCCTGCCCTCACCCATATTCCCAAGTTTGTGTAATAGTCTTCTATGTGGCACAGTGTCAAAGGCCTTGCTGAAGTCCAGATAGGCCATGTCCACTGCCCTCCCCGATCCACCTCCCTAGTCGCCCAGTCAAACAATTCAACGAGGTTGGTCTGACATGACCTCCCCCTGGTGAAACCATGCTGTCTTGGGTCCTGTAGTCCATTGACAACCAGATGTTCCACCAACCTCTCCTTCAGTAGTGCTTCCATGATCTTCCCCACTACCGAGGTGAGGCTGACTGGTCTGTAGTTCCCTGCTTCCTCTTTGTTCCCACTTTGTATAAGGGACTACATCTGCTGTCCTCCAGTCTTTGGGTACCTCCCTGTTTCAGTGATCGGCTAAACAGGATAGCCAGAGATTCAGCCACCACCTCTCTTAGTTTTTAAGGACCCTGAGTCCCATCTGGCCCCATTGCTTTATCAACTCTTATTACTTCCAGTTCCTTCAGGACCCTTTCTCGTGTAAAGGGACTTGTGTCCATTTCTGCACCATTCTCACCCCTTGTACTCCCTTCAGACCCATTACCCTCCTCTTCCTCAGTAAAGACTGAGCAGAAATACCTGTTCAATATGTCAGCTTTACTGTTGTCATCCTCCACGCGGCCCCCATCCTCCCCCGTCAGTCTCACTATCCCTCCCTTTGTCTTTCTTTTTTCACTTATGTACCTGTAAAAGGTTTTGTCCCCTCTGCCCACTGATTTTGCAATGTGTTCTTCTGTCTGAGTTTTGGCTTCCCTTACTGACCTCCCTGCCTCCCCTTGCTTCTCCTGGTACTTCTCCCTATCCCCTTCTGCCTGTGTCTTTTTGTATTGCCTGAATGCAATCTTTTTGGCTTTAACTTTCTTTGATACCTCTTTGGAAAACCATAATGGTCTCCTCTTCCTTTTCCTCTTGCTAACCTGCTTAATGCATAATTCTGTTGTTCTTGTAATCCCCATTTTAAATACTGCCCACTGTTCCTCAACCCCTGATTCCTGTCCCATTCCCCTTAATGCCTCTTTCAAGTATCTCCCCATTTTGCCAAAGTCTGCCCCCCTAAAATCCAGGATACGTGTTTTTGTGTGGTTTGGTTCTGCTTTTTTCTGTGATTTCAAACCACAATGACTGGTGGTCACTGTTCCCCAGGTGCTCCTCCACTGTTATCCCCATCACACTGTCCCTGTTTGTGAGCACAAGGTCCAGTATTGCCTTCTGCCGAGTTGGTTCCATGACCAGTTGCTTGAGGAAGGCACCCTGAAGGGATTCCAGGATAAATCTGCTCCTAGTTGATGCTGCTGCTGGGATGCTCCAGTCCACGTCTGGAGTATTGAAGTCTCCAACCAGTACTACCTCACCCTTGTCTGCCATCCTTGGATGGCTAGCATCAGCTCCCTATCTGTTTCTTCCTTCTGGGCTGGTGGTCTATAGACCACACCTCAGCGGATGGCTGTCCCATTTTCCTTTCCAGCTTAACCCACAGTATCTCTCCCATTTTGTTCCTCCTGATCTCTGTGGCCCTTATGTCATTTTTCACATACAGTGCCACTCCTCCTCCTCTCTTCCTGCCTGCTCTGTCTCTTCTGAATATGTTGTAGCCAGGTATGGCCATCTCCCAGTTGTGGTTATCATGATACCAGGTTTCAGTGATGGCCACAATGTCCAGGTCTGACTGCACCATGACAGCCTCCAGATCTTCCATCTTGTTGCTAAGGCTCCTGGCATTTGCACACATGGCTTTCCATGATTTGACCTCCCTAGACTGTTTCACTGTTCTACTCCAGCCCCTTCCTTGGTTGTTCTTTATCCCTGGTTCTCCTTGCTGTCTACCCTTCTGCTGAATTTTGCCCCTTTTCTGCCTATCCACCTCTTGGGCACTAATCTCCATCTTTTGCACACTGCTTTGCAGAGATAGCCACTCCTTTGGTTCTCTGGTTCCACTGCTAGCTGTGGGGGGTGAGCAAGTAGGTACCTTCCTTGCTGGCCTGCCACCCCCCCTTTGCTAGTTTAAATGCTTGTCAATGTAGCATTTAAACTTATCATTGAGTGCTTGGATTCCCTCCAGGATGGATGCAGGCGCCAGGCTTGAACAAACCTCCATCCCTCCAGGTGGGTCCCCAGTCACCAATGAATCCAAACCCTTCCTCACAGCACCAGTTCTTCAACCATGAGCTAAAGTTCCTGGTGCATGCACTCATATGCTCTCCCTTGCCTCTCGCAGGTAGTACTTCTGAGGAAGTGACAGAAGTAGCTACTTGCTTGAGACCCCTCCCTAATTTCCTAAACTCTTCCTGAACTTCCTTTGGCTCCCCATTTGCCAGATCATTAGTACCTAGGTGGATAATGACATCCAGCTCACCCTCCCATCTTGCCTTCCCAGTGATCCCCAGGATCTTCCTTCCATCCCTCCATCCATGCCATGGCACCTGGTAGGCACCTCACCTCCCTGTCCTCCTCCTCCTGTGTTCCTAGCTGGATCCCTCTTATGATGGAGTCCCCCACCAGGATTCGCTTCCTCCTCCTCTGGGATCCACTGATTTCCCCGCTGAGGTCACCTCCTTTGCTAACCTCCACATCCTTTCCTTCAACTTCTCTGGGTACCTCTACTTGGTTGTCCCCATTTGCCAGTGTGGCATATGAGTTCTTGAGTGGAATAGGATCTGGGATGTGCCTCTGCCTGACCGCTCTAACCCTCCCTGAGCCCACTGTCATCCAAGTGCTCCTCGTTCTAGGCATCCTTTGAGGCAGTTGCATTGGACTGGGTGGTCTCTGGATAGGGGTGATGGTACTCCTGACCCAGTTTACTTCTGCGCTGAGTCTGGCTACCTCATCCCACAGTCCAGAGAGATGCATGTAGATAGGGCAGCACCTCAGTGTCCAGAAGGTCTGCCTGAATATGGCTGCCCCACAGCCACTGCATTGCACCACTCCCCACATTATACTGCAATTATACTGCTATTCCACTACTTGCCTGCTACTGCAGCTCTCCTAGTTCCCTTTTTATTAATTTACTGTCCTAAAAATCCTGCCACTGATCCTCAGATAATTTTCTAAAAAAAAAAGAAAAGAAACCTATAAATAAATGAGTCAAAACACTTGTCGTGCTGAGGGTTGACTTCTTCCCCCTTATGCCCCTCCTACTTCACACCCCTTACTATACTCTGTGTTTAGCTCCTGTCAATCAGATTTAACTGGGCATATAATTAAGAGTTGGAGGAAGGGGGGGGGCGACATTTGCAGCAATTAAAGACAGCACAGAAATACACCACCACTACGTTTTAAATTTTCAACAGCCCAAAAACAATTCTAAGTAAAGACAACAAAGAAAGTACAGTGTCACTAAAAGCCCACAATCTAAGTTTAAAAGAAAAATAGCAATTACCAGTTACTGTAAAGCACTGAATTGAATATTTCCTTCCTTCCCCTTGTGGCTTCTTCTCAGGATGTCTATTATGGGCATAGCAATCAAAAGGGCTCTTTTTTATACTTCTGGGAGCCACCAAATGACACTCAGAGCAGGAATCACAAAACATTTGCTACTTCCTTCCATATACCTGGCCAGAAAAAGTGGGTAAGCATGCATGACTCAGTTTTCTATCTGTCCAAAAAACCCACAATAGGTATAGTTTGGGCCAGCCTCAGTACCTCCCTTCTTGCAGACCTGGAAATCACTAATTGGTAACATAAAGTCTCAGTTTGTTTCTCAGTTTCTACCCAGTACAAAATATCCTTTTTCAGTTCAAACCTTGGAAAATATTGTGCTTGTTGTTCATCTACCACTTTACCATTTACCATAGCTAAGTTCTGGTAGGCATTCCTGAGTACCTCATCAGCCCTTTGTTCCAAAGTTATTTTGGCTGGGTTTTGAAAAAGATCTGGTTTGACCTCTGGAAGGATCATGTGACCTCCTGTTGATGTGGATGCCATGTCCTCATCTGAATCACCTTGGACCTTCCTTGAACCCAGGTCCTTGCTGCCCCCAAACTACTACAATCTCAGATAGAAGGGCCCCTTTCTTTTTCTTTCTGCATTTCTGACCCCAGAACTTCTTATACTTTTCTTCTGGGTGAAATAGTTAAGAGTCAGTAAAGGGAAATACATGTTCTAGTCCTCAGACGCTACAAATCAAAATGGTGTTGATGGAGAGGGAGACAGAGGAGGAGGAGGAGTAAATGAGCTGAGGAATCCTTACATAGGGTCTAATAGCTTTGCCATAGATAGAAGATTGAAAGCTGACACATGTGGTAGAGGGGATGAGTCAGGGGAACCAGGAAAAAATGGATATAGACACACAGCATAAATGCCCACATGAGTGTGCTCACACATACCCTGAACAGATATGTGTGATGTGCAGGCTTAACCCACAAACATACCATGCATGCATGAAAACATATCTCTATCTATATATTTGTGAGAGGACTAAAAGGAATTAGTTCAGTGATAAACCATAAGGTGGCTTACAAACAGGTCAGTAGAAAATAAGTCTATGGGCTGGTGGTGCCAAAAGATCTTACAACTAGAAATAGGCTCATTCACAGAAGTGTTCCTGAGAAACAGACAGGCTCATTCACAGAACAGGCTTATTCACAGCAGTGTCCCTGAAAAGGTCACCCCAGGATCATTCCCAGAAGTGTCCTGGAAAAGTTCCCATTTCTCTTTTAATTTTGTTTTATTCCTGAACTGAAATATGGGATTTTGAATCATATGATTCAGTATCATACCAACATCATCATACCATACCATATCAATACCATTTCATTATGCTTATGCAACTAGTTTTGTGCTTGTGTAATGTAGATAATCTTTGGCTGTTCACCTCTCTATCTGTGTGATATACCACCTTGTAGGGGTATGAAGGCAAGGAACCCTAGAGGAGGGTTCCACCCCTTGAGGTTCCGTGGAAGTGATTCCCTTGGCTAAAGGTACCTTAGGAAGACTCCTAGAGAGAGAGAGAGAGGCATGCCACTGGGGGTGAATGGAAAGGCAAGGAAAAAATGCTTGTGTGTGGAGTGAGGAGAGCAGCCCTTAAGTGGGCTGAATGGGGGTGTGGCCAGTTGCACTGCCCCCTTGAACTACAGGCTGTAGCCTTCCAATTCAATGTGTCTGTGCAACTGATTTTGTGCTTGTGTAAAGCAGATAATCTTTGGCTGTTTGCCTCTCTATCCATGGGATATACCACCCTGTATGGGACATGAAGGCAAGGAACCCTAAAGGAGGGTTCCACTCCTTGAGGTGCCGCTGGAGTGATTCCCTTGGCTAAAGCTATCTTAGGAAGAAGCCTGAAAAGAGTGTAGAGTAAAGCATACATGGTAGTGAGCACTTACTGGGGTCGAAGACCTGTACATAGGTCATTGGTAGTATGGGTTCAGTTGGTAGCATGGGTCAGTTGGTCGTATTGTTTGAGTACAGTAGGCAGGAAATGACAGGTAAATAGTGACTCACTCAGAACTCTGACAGTAAGGCATGGAGGCCTGGCTTCCTAAGGAGTCAGAGCACAGCAGAAGGTGGAGAAGGGACAATTACAGGGCAGCCACCCAACTTGATCCAACAGCAAAACCTAACTAAGTGATCTAGGGACTACAACTATGCCTATCTAACATTATGACCATTGGCATGGAGGAGAGAAAACCCCCCCGTTTGAGGATGAAACCTCTGGGGATCCAAAGCATAGGTCACCTTCCCTCCAGGCTTTGGGACAGTTTTGTTTAGTGATGGTTCTGCTGCGCAATTTAGTAGACCAATCCAGGGGAATTGCAATTTTGGGAAACACTCTCGCTCTATCCCTCTAACAGGAATGCCATGGAGGGTTGCTAGTGAATTCTGCAACACTGGGGCATCTCAGTGCCAACTTCCAAGGCAGTAGGAGGAGAGCAACTACCACCAAGATGCTCAGCCAGCCTACTGATCTAAGACAAAAACAGGTGAACCAGAGGCAGTTGTAGGAAGAATAGCTTTAAAGGGTGCCTCCGAACCCACTTAGGCAGCTAAAGGGGCCCTTCCCATGAGAGCCTCGCCCCTTTGCTGCTGAAGTCTTCAACAGTACATCGAGAGGTGCTGTTGGTATGGTTGATGACTGAAGGTCCACCCGGAACTAGGATATTCCCAACTATGGACCAGGTGAGAAGGACCCCGCCCCAAGCTTTGCATGCTCAAGATGTGGATTGTGGAGTGCTGAGAAAGACCATTGGCCACAGGGCTAGCCCTGAGACCTGGAAGTAATGGATACAGTTGGCATGTCTCCAAAATATGGAGGAGTGAGTTGTAATGAGAGTGGGACCCGCACATGGATCATGATGGATGATACCAGACATGGGGAGACCTGTATGTTGGTCAGACTGAACACTGTGAACCCTCTTGTGGGTCTTGACTGGATGAGAGCTGACAGGGAGAGATTTGTACATCAGTCAGGCTGAGCAATATGGACCCTCTCATGGGTCTAGGCAAGGCAAATAGAATTTGTCAACCACAGCAATGCATGTCGACCAAGTCCATTAGGAAGCCAAATTGGGGGTGAATGGAATTGTATGTTATCAGTAAGAGAACAGTGAGGCCGGACAAAGCCTGAGGCTGATGGTTGGAGAGGAGGAGGAGGCTGTGAAGCTGGTTAGGCAGGAGGAGGAGGAGGCTGCAAAGCCAGTATGGTAGGAGGTGCAGTTTGAAGCAAATAAACATGATGTGCTGCCAGACTTGGAAGGGGATGAGCATTGCTGGCAGTGCAAGGCACAGAAAGGATGGGATGACTGTGTAACTGAGCTGCATAATATAAGGTAATGGATGGTAGAAGGCTGGGTAGAGCCCGAAGCCCTTAGGGTAGAGAGTGGTCTTGAATAGCTAGTTGCATAGTGCCATAAAGGCTATGTAGAGCAACAGGAGGAGGCTGGGTGAGCCAGCGGCTTATACAATGCAAGACAAATAGGAAGCTGCTCCCACTTCCTGGGGCCATGATGCCAGCTGTGACTCCTCAATCTCCCACCGTAGGAAAAACAAAGCCACGAACGTGATGTGATGACACCAAGCAGCTAATGAAATAAGTTAAATACATGCCAGCCATGAAAGCAGGATTAGGTTATCATCAGAAATAGACAGCTGTAGGTTTGGTAAAAGTGGGAGTATCAATAAATGAGTAATACAGTAAATGAGCCTAAATAACACAAACATAGAAGTGAGGAGTAATGCAGTAGGGCAGGACACTGCTGGAGCAGGCATGGGAATGAGACAGAGTGGGAGCTGCTAAGGGGAGTCAGTACTAAAGGCAGGTGCAAACAATTAAGGTGATGCGCATAGGGACTGCAGCATGGAAACAGCAATTGGAACTGAGAGCACACAGGCACCTGGTACAGAGAAAGAGAGCTTGCTGAAATATGATAAATGAACTGAGAGATTGATCAGCAATGCAGCTAAATATAACAATGCAAACAGAGGGGCATTGGCATACCAGAAAAGCCCAAAAAGCAAACGAAACAAGCAGGACCACAGGAGCAAGAGGGAGAACAAACAACTGAGACATAAGCACAGACTGCAGCCATAGGCAAAACACGGACTGAGAAGTAGGAGGCAAAGGCAAAATTTACTCACCCAGAAGCAGGGGGAGTACAAACCAGGCAGGGAGTCTAGCACAGCCAGCAGATTCCAACAGGAAGGAAGGGAGGAGACAAACACAAGGGGGGGTCAGGGGTCAGGGAAAGAGTGGTCCTGGGGAGAGGATGGATAGAGCCCCCGGATGCAAGGAAAAAATGCTTGTATGTGGAGTGAGGAGAGCAGCCCTTAAATGGGCCAAGCGCGGAGGTGACCAGTTGCACCACCCCTTGAACTACAGGCTGTTGCCTTCCAAATATACCAATATCATGTGGGATCATATCCACCATGAAAACATTAAGAATATTGGTGTAGGATGATGCTGTTTACCATCAGAGATATGCTTTAGCACCTTCCTAATGTAGCCACAGACTGAATCTAGTATGTGCAGTCAAAAGGTAACCTCAGTAGAAGAGTGTCCTACAGAGAAAAAGGAACATCACTGTTTCAGGGAGATCTGAGTAAGCACAGCCTATTTTAAACATTGCACAGACTATTTTATTTACAATAATCCTCTAGCTTTGCTTCCCAAAGGAAAAAAAAATCAGAATTGGCATGATGTTCCAGTTGTCTTTGGTAGGTCCTTTATCAAGGATATCCATGTCCTACAGTTCTACTTGTAGATTACAAATGCCTTCCCTGTGCAGTTCGATTTGTGGATTACAAATTCTTTCCTTGTGCAATTCTCTTTGTGAATTACAAATCGCTAATCCCACAATTTCACCTACTAGCTTTCTTGGTCCTTATCCCAGTTCATATCATAAATGATCTCAGGTCAATTCAGAGTGCACTCGAAGGCATCAAGGATCAGCAGTTGCTTGGACTTTCTTAAGAACTAATTGCCACTTGCACTTGTTCCTTGCATCTTACTTAGATTCATAAGAAAGAGTTTAATAGTCATGTATATCACTGTAATACAGTAGAGAGCAAAGAGTGGTTAACTCATGCAATTAAGCATTAGGAATACTCCTAGTATAGAAGTTTTGTGCTGCTGTAGAAGGTAGTTGATTGTGGTTTGCCCTCCTGAGTGCTTATCGTTCTGCTGTAATAAAACCTAATTCTTGATCCCTGAGTAGGATCCTCACTCTATCAGATTTTCGGGCTATATCCTCTATTTTATAGTGGACACGAACAACCCCACCAACTGTTGCACCTGAGTTTGGACCACTACACTGTCATCTTTAATTACGTGAGTTATAATTACAAAATTAGTTATGAAACCTCTTTTAAAATACCCAAGAGAGTTATCAATGCACTGGTGATGACCATAAGGATGTCAGGAATAAATTGCTACTATAAAACTATGTGATAACATTTTTGAGCAGGACAGAATGATGTTCAAATATCTTCCAAACAGTCTGCAAAGGCAGGGATTAATGAACAGACACGTTTCATTTTTGTTACAGTATAACTCAGCTGTGTACCACATCTGTCTGTTGTTTTGGGAGAAGGGCAGGCCATATTTGATCTGATGACTTTGGGGCATGAAAAACCCAAAATGAGAAAACAATTAAAAAGACAAAAGATATATAACATAGAACAATGTAAGTAAGTTCAGTCAGATGCATAACAGTAACCTCAGTAGAAGAGATCTGTAACGTGCAAGTGGCATCCATCTTTAGTTATAAAAGCTGCTATAAAAATATATTAAGGAATCAAAAATACACTAATGATGAACATATGGATGCCAGAAATAATTACTGCTACAATCACTATATGATGAAATTTTAAAGCAGGACTGAATAGTAGTCAAAATTCTGTCAACCTGTAAAGACTGAAATCAGCAGACAGATATGTTTAATCTTTGAACTCATCTTTGTGCCACATCAGCATGTTGCGACAGATGGAAAGGGGGACAAGCCATGTTTGATCTTACGGGTTTGAGTTATGGTGTGCCCCAAATTTCAAGAACAAGAAAATAGTAACATGGGTTGACTCATGGGCCTGGCTGGATAATGGAATTCAACAGTGGCAGGTCAGGTGATGAGTGGAGTTCCCTAGGTGTATATCCTATGACCTACGCTGTTGTCCTATAACAGTGACTTGCATAGACAAGTTGAGCTCGATTAAACAATTTGCTGACAGTACACAGTTCGGTGGGCAAATAAATACAGTCAAAATACAATACCCTAGTTGAGGAATTAAAGGAATTTGA
Organism: Neoceratodus forsteri; assembly: GCA_016271365.2. Lineage (NCBI taxonomy): Eukaryota > Metazoa > Chordata > Ceratodontiformes > Ceratodontidae > Neoceratodus > Neoceratodus forsteri. Next base: position 236,230,077 of record CM028137.1, read on the forward strand.
GAAACGGGCTACTAAATATAAAATGTAGTTTAATACTGAAACATGGAAACATGATTGGCCCGTAGATAAGGACCACTTGACCCACTTAGTCTGCCCATTTCACCCTATCTGCAGTATCATCGTAGATCCTGTTTAACCTCTGGCCCATTGTCCCTCCCCCTATAAGTGTGTGGACTTGCATCTAGCCTGAGAAGAAGAGAGTTGCACTACATGGCACCTTACTTGTTTTTTTATTTATTGCTGTTATTTGGCTTTAAACAAGGAATTATTCAGTCTCTGATGGATTGTGCTCTTATTTCATGTTTTCCCATGTTGCATCTAGGACATAATAACCCGAATAAGGGATACGATAAAGGAAGTGGAAACCAAGAGAGACCTGGGGATATTGATTAGCAACAATCCTATGTCAGGAGATGCAGTGCAAAAAGGTCACATTAAATACCAATAGATTAATTGATTACATAAGAAAATCATCTATAACCAGAAAATAATACTGTATAATGCCCCATTACAAGACATGTGTAAGGCCACATTTAAATAATGGAACCCCCTTTTGGAGCCATGGTTTAAGAAGGTATAGGGATTTACTGGAGAGGGTACTATGTAGGGCAACAAGATTGATCCTGAAATTAAGGGAAAAGACATATGAAGAAACAGTTGCTGAGCTTGGTCTATTTAAACTGGAGGAAAGGGGAATTGGGGGGGGGTATGTTACAGCTATGTGAAATTCTGGGAGATAGAGAAATGATGCAGAACTTGGCTTTGAATACAATGATAGGGAAATAACACTAAGATCACACAATAAGTAACTAAAACTAAAACAAGCAAAATCGAAATAGCAGGAAAGACTGCTTCACACAATGGGCAGGAAGGCAATGGAATATCTTGTCTGGAGAGGTGGTGGAAGTGGAAACATTCGGTGTACTGAAACAAAGCTAGATGAATATATCCTCAGCGTAAGTAGAAAATGTTTAACCCACTAAGGGTGGGAGATGGACATGATGGGCAATTGCCCTCTTCTGTCTATGCTGCCAAATATTGCACCAAATATGCAATAGGAACACAGTTTAAAAGACACAGAACCTCAGAGTAAAGGCACTGAAGCAAGTGAATCCCTGGACGAGCATTGGCAGTAATGCCAAGTTTCAAATGAATACCAAACTACAAATACTCTACTAGTGAAAATCATCATGGGGAGTAGAAGCAAACCATAAAGAAAATAAGTCTTGCTCTCTGAAAGCAGCAGTACTAGTTAGCCAGCACAAATGTCACCCTTCCTTTGTTCAGCAGTAATGTTTTCCTGATAATCCTAGATTCTTCATTTGGGTATTTTAAAAGCAATCAGCTATTTTAAAGCAGCAGTGCAACGAAAAATATTTTTTCCAAAAAAAGCTAGTTTCAGCTACAATTAAGAAAAAATATTAACATACCTGTTAAATGTACTTGTCTTGGTACCTCCTATGCTGTGTACCCTGAGTCTATTTTTATTTTTTTGACCCTAACCCTTGCCAGGTCTACAATGCTATTTCTATGCAACATGTGGTGGCCATCTTTTTTTCTTGGGGAAAAAAAAACAAACAATTAAAACATTTATAAAATACTCAGATTTTGGTGGAATTAGACAATCGTACCACCAATCAAACTGGAAGATGCCTGGAATCTTTTATAGTGAGAAAAAGATAGGGTCAAATTGTTTGCCCAATTTAGTTGTACTGTTACTTTAAGACTGTATTTAATGACAACTTTTTTTCATCTGCATGGATCTACAGTGATGATTGCAGCCCCCGGCAACTTTCAAAATCATTCTCTCCAGAGATCACACACTAACTGCACCCACTGTATTCATCATGTAGATATGTCAGGGTGTTGCCAGCAGATGTTTCCCATGGCTGACAACACAGCACCACCCTGACTTCTTTATGTTTATAATGGTGGATGTGGCAACAGACCAATAACTTTTAAGAACTTCAGGATCCTCTATCTTGCCTCAGGAATGCAATGAAGCAAAAAGAAAATCAGATAGATTGATGTTTTGGTTTTCTTAACTGCCAACTAAATTATTTAAATGTTTGTTAACTAGCACTGTTGCTTTAAAGCAGCAGCATTTGTCGGCCACCATGTAATTTTATTTCAGTAATAATGTATTTCTGGTAACAAAATCAATATACCCTTTTTTCTTTTCATATTTTTGTTCCTTATAAACATATGTAATGTTAAAATGTTTAACATATCTTGCTGCCTCGACATGCCCGACATGAAGACATTAAACATGTTATGCTGTTTACCATCAGACTCACATGCTGCCACTACCCTCCTACAACTACAGTATGAATCTAGCATGTGCAGTCAAAATGTCACCTCAGCAGTAGAGATTTCTGATTCTGAATATTTGCAAGTGGCAGCCTACAAAATTAGTTATAAAATTCATTTTAAAAAGACTTGAGTGAATTAAGCTGATGATGAATCTAAAGATTTCAGAAATACATTAATGCTGAGAAAATATATGCTGATGTTGTTTTACAGATTAGCACATACTACTATTTTAAAGCAGAATTGAATGTGGCTAAAAGGCCTCTCAAACAACTTGCAAAAGTTGACAACAGCAGACACAACTGGATGCTGCATCTTTACTTGAACTTGTTAGCGTTCCACATCTGTAGTTTAGCCCAGAGGGAAGGGAAGAAAAGTCATATTTGATCTCATGAGTTTGGGTTATAGTGAGCCTAAAATAGAAAAATCAGTTTAAAAGACAAAGAACTTCTGTGCAGAAGCAGTGAAGCAAGGGTTACCCCGGAATGGCATTCACAAAAAAGTCAAGTTTTGAAGAAATACAAAATTACACATATCCCACTTGTGCAAAGTATCTTGGGATATAAATACAAATCATCATGATGGAAGCTCCAGACAAGTGAAGTGCAGGGGTTATGCTGCCAGTGGCCCTGCATGCTGATTTTGGGAACTTATTCTGCTTGAGCGGTGGAATACTTAGAGCCATTCTGTACTGCTATTGTGTTGATACTAATTGTGCTGCATTTGCACTGAATGCATGTTTGCACTTTTGGGGTTGGCATAAATAAAAAACACAACTTGAAGGCAAATTTGAGTAGGCATGTCTGTTATTTTATTATGGCTATGGGCGGAGCCTACAATCATCTTGCTTTAGCTAGAAAAATAGCATACGGTGGAACTCATTTTTGGACTTTTCAGTGTATTCTTCCATAACTATGGCTATCACTATGGCAGTTAAAGAAATACTCCATTCTTTCTGTTTAGAATGTTAGACACAGAACTCCAAGCTGCTTTTCTCTGAGAGCAAATGTGCATACATTCCAAACAAATCTAAATATTTTAAAAACTATTCAAAGTGCATAAAAATAACCAGCGTGAACATTGTTCAGGACAAAAAGACCTTTCACAAGAGGCTAGTCACTAATCTGACTTCTTTATATTTTGCAAAATATGGTCTTTCAAACAACCTCATTTTTTTTATGTCTGAGTGAACACAGCAAGAGTTATGCCAAACAAATGTAAATAGCTCTGAAAGTATACAAGTTACCAATACACAACCAACATGAAAGTTGTTCAGGACAAAACAACCTTTCACATGAGAGTAGTCACTAATCTGAATTAATAAGTCTCATCTCTGCTTCAAATGTGAGATGAAGCAATACTTATCTCTGATTGACACCTGCACTTGTTTTGACCACACCTGACTACCCTGATCCCGGTCTCTTCCCTCTTTTCCTATATCCTGCTTTATTTCTCTCTGCTCCCTACCTAACATTTTTTCCTTTCCCTTTAACCTACCCTATCCTTCTACTTTCTGCCCTGACCAAGTTTTTCTCAAGTCATGCCTAACTCTGCCCCTCTGTTTCTACTCTGCTTCTACTTGTCTTCTATGGTTCTCTCTTCACTCTCACTTCTTCACTTCATGTTTTATTCTTCGAATGTTACTGCAGATATAAATATTTGCAATCAATGCAACTTCCCCTCTTAACCCTGTTTTATTTTTTACTTTCCTGCCCTCGGATACATTGTTTTGCCTAATTCTGTTTCTGGTCATTTATGTAATTATTGTTTCAAACAACATGAAGTCTTGCTGTATTCTGACATATGCAGTTAGCCCCAGCACTTGAACTGCTCTGGAGAGGAAAGCGTTAACTCTATGCCAAAGCATAGAACACTGGGCTCGAGCTCGGTTCAAACCTCTGTCTGCAACACTTCAAAGTGTAACCATCAGATTCTTTATACCGTCTAACTGAACAGTCGCTTCAGAGATTGCTCCTTCACTTGTCAGTTCAGTACTAGTAATATGTCGGTTTTATACCATTTCTGTCTTTATTTTTCAGTTCAGATCCCTGTCTGCAGTACAGTAAGTGTTGTAGGTAGTGGACTTTAGTTTAATTATTGTTTATTTTCTGTATTGAAATTGGAAAATCTGTCAATCGGTCCGGTTAGGAACCGATTGTGTTGCTTTATTTTATTTCTTTAATTTTTAGTGTGAGGTACTGGTCCCTATCGGTTTCAAAAAAACAGCATTTTAGACTTTTTTTTTCCATGACCCATAACACAGTTGGTAACCGATTGGGGGGTCTTATCTGGCTTTAAGCTATAAAGGGTAAGTGGTTAGTATGGCTACATTTGAGAAACCCAAGAGAAAAAACAGACCCACTGGGTTTCAACACTGTAGTGAATGTGGGGATGCCTTTGCTAAGGCAGACCCTCATACCACCTGTGTTTCTTATCTGGGGTTTGACCACCTCGATTCAGGCTGCCAAATCTGCAAGAATTTTCCAAAGGCCACCCTGGATAAGAGATTGGGTAGGCATAGGGAAAAGGAGGCTGAGTAGTCTGCTCATCCGGATGGCCAGCCCGGTTCAGTTCTGCCCTAACCTGAGGGAGTGACCACTGACCTGGGTGATACTCCCTCAGGCAAAAGGAGAGCTGATCCTGAGGGGTCAGTTAGGTCAAAGAAAAAGAGAAAATCATCTGGTTCAGATCCAGAACCACAACGTCCAACCATCGAAGAGATAGCCAGGGCGATAAGTATTGCAGAATCGCTCTGTCCAGTTCTGTCCGATCCGGCACCTCTTGGTAGGCACTCGGTTCGGTTGGTTCCTCTGGTTCTGGAATATTGCCTGGATGAGTATTATGAACTGGATTTGGAGGGGGAGGAATGGTACAATGATGATGACAATGGTGATGATGGTGTGGAAGGTCTGGATGAGCCCATTGAACTGGACATCTCCCCAGACAGGCCTTCTAATGTTTCTCCTCCCAGGCTTTCTGAGTCTCCATCCCACTATTTGTTTTACAAAAAAGTGGCAGAGACCATCCAGCTCCCTCTGGTTGAATCTGTTGAGGAACAAGAGGAGCCTGACTTTGTAGAAATGATGGACATCCCAGAGTCCAAAAGGCTGTCTATTCCCCTCCATAAATATCTTGGGAAACAGACACAGAAAATTCTCCAAACATCAAATTCTTTACCTCCTCTGGACAAGAGACAGGAGGTATATGCTGTCAGGCTCAGGTACGGAGTTCTTGCTCCAACAATGCAGCCATGTTGGTGTCGTGCAGGCTGCAGCCTGTGACAAGGCTAATATACCTTTGGCTTCACATCCCCTAGATAAAGACTCTAGGAAGGTGGATGCTATGGCCAAAAAACTGTACTTGGCATCCTTCTTGGGACTCAGGCAGGCAAATTATATGGCCTACACAGCCAGATACCAGAAGTCCAGATGGGATACTGTTCTGTAACTGGCTAAACAGGCTTCCCCCAGCTAGCCAAGGAGCTGAAGAAGGTGGCTACTAATGGGATTGAGGCATCTAAGATCCAATTTCATGCTGCTGTGGACTCAAATGATGTGTCATCATGAGTCACGGCTACATCTGTGTTTCTTCAGAGATTTGCTTGGCTCAGGTGCACTAGCCTCTCACAGGACACTCAGGTTAAGGCCATAGATTTCCTTGTGGTGGGTAATTCTCTGTTTGGGGAGCAGACAGGGAATTACATGAAAAAGATGGATGAATACAGGACAACCTACAGGAGTGCACAGACCAAGGAAAGGCAGACAACTCCTTAGAAGCAGCAGTCTAGGGGCAGGGGCAGGCCTTTTCACAGGCCTTTCTACCAGGCACAGGCCTCCTTTCTTTTTCCTCAAACGGGGTTCTTCAGAGGGAGAGGCAGAAGGGGGATCAGCAGGGCTGCATCCTCCTCCCAGTCTAAGGCTCCTGCCAAGCAGACACCCTGATGTGTCAGCCTGGGTCAACTCCCCTATTCCAGTAGGAGGCAGACTGGCCTACTTCCAGGTCTGGAAGTCTGTTACATCAGACAAGTAGGTCCTGGAGGTAGTAAGCCAGGGACTGGCCCTCAGCTTCAAAAAATTTCCAAAACTGAGGGTCAGGTCTTTTCCACCTGCAAATATTTCCGAAACCATTGCCCTAGAGGCAGAGGTTTCCTCTCTGCTGGCTCTCAGAGCCATAGAGAGAGTTCCTACTCCACACAGGGGCAAAGGTCTGTACTCCAGATACTTCCTGACCCCAAAAAAGACAGGGGAATGGTGGCCCATCCTAGACCTAAGATACTTAAACAAGCACCTTGTCAAGCCAAGATTCAAAATTGTGACTCTGGGAGTAATTCTTCCCTCTCTGAAGCCAGGGGATTGGCTAGCCTCCCTGGACCTCAAGGATGCCTACATTCATATTCCCATCAGGTGCTCCCACAGAAAGTGCCTCAGGTTCGAATTGCCTTCAGGCCATTGTCAGTTCACAGCAATGCCCTTTGGGCTAACATCAGCTCCAAGGGTGTTCACAAAATGTCTAGCAGTAGTAGTGGCCTTTCTCAGGAGACAAAACATCTTCATTTTTCCATACCTGGATGACTGGCTCATTGTGGGACAGTCCCCAGACCTAGTCAAGTCAGACTTGCAAGTGACACAACAATTGCTCACTTCCCTGGGATTTCTCCTCAATCTACCAAAATCAGTTCTCGAACCAGTACAACTCCTGACCTTCATAGAGATAGAGTTGGATACTGTTCAAGTAAAGGCTTTTCTTCCTCTGGCAAGGGCAAAAGCCCTTACAGACCTTGCTTCTTCTTTCCACCTGCTGGTGTCTTGACCAGCAAGATATTTTCTTCAGCTCTTGGGTCACATGGCAGCTTCCACTGTGGTGGTACAGGGAGCCAGATTTCAGATGAGGAGCATTCAGTTTCATCGGAGGTCCTTCTGGTCCCAGAAAAGAGATCCTCTAACCAAATTTATTCCAGTGACTCAGACTCTGATCCAAGCTCTCCAATGGTGGTTGGATCAGGACAATCTCAGGCAAGGAGTCCCATTCATCAGTCAGACTCATTCAGTGGTGCTAACCACAGATGCTTCTCTCCTGGGCTGGGGAGCTCACTTAGGTACCCTCACTGCACAAGGAGTGTGGTCCACTCAGGAGTCTCTTCTTCATATCAATCTTTTGGAGCTCAGGGCATATTTCTGGCTCTCCAAGCTTTCTCAGACTCAGTAAGGAACAAGGTGGTTCAATTAGGACAGACAATACCACCACCATGTGGTACAGCAACAAGCAGGGAGGCACTCAGTCTACGGCCTTGTACACGGAAGCCATAAAAATCTGGTCTCTGATTTATGACCTGCAGGCATCTCTGGTAGCAGTTCATCTACCAGGGAAGGACAATGTACTTGCAGATGCCCTGAGCAGGATCTCTCAGGGCCATCACGAATAGGCCCTGGACCCCTTCGTTTTGAAAGTAGTCTTCTCAAGGTGGAGCACTCCAGAGATAGATCTCTTTGCGCCTCAGACAATCATCAACATCCTCTCTTCTGTTGCAGCCCTCCAACCATGGGCACAATTCCCCTGGATGCTCTGGTTCTGGATTGGGGAGGCAAATTCCTTTATGCCTTTCCTCCCTTTCCCCTTTTATTCAAGGTCCTGGTCAAGATCAGGTCGCAACCGTGCAGGGTGATCCTGATTGCACCAGACTGGGCCAGACAACCTTGGTATCCCCTGTTGATGTCCCTAGCAGTCCATCTTCCTCTATCTCTTCACAAGATGCACAACCTGTTAACCTCCTCTCAGGGGAGAATCTGGTACCCCAATCTTCAGTCTTTCAACCTCAAGGTTTGGCTCTTGAAGAGTTAGAGTTTGCAAGTCTGCACCTCTCTCAGGGGGGGTCTGGATATTCTTAAAGCCTCTCAAAACCTGCCACCAGAAAAACTTATAATTCTAAGTGGAAGAGATTCAGCATCTGGTGCTCCAAGTAGGGTGTCTTACCAGACACTGCTGATCTGGCTACTGTTCTGGATTATATGGTTCATCTCAATGGCCTAGGTCTCGGGACAGCCACTCTGAAAGTGCACTTAGCAGCTGTTTCTGCTTTTCTGTCAGTGGGGAAGGCTTCCTCCTGGCATCTCATCCTGTTTTCTGTAAGTTCTTTAAATGTTTGCTTCACACCAATCCTCCCTTTTAGGACCCTACCCCTTCCTGGGATTAATGTTTGCATTGCTCAGCTTATGCAACCCCCTTTTGAGCCATTGGCTTCAGCAGAATTTAAGTACTTGACTTGGACAACTGTGTTCCTGGTAGCTATCACGTCTGCCAGGCGTATTAGTAAGTTACAAGCTCTGTAAGTGGAGCCAGATTTGATCTCATTCCATAGAGATAAGGTGGTCCTTAGAACCAATAGGAGATTCTTACCCAAGGTGGTTTCAGATTTTCATCTGAATCAGTCCATGTCTTTTCCTGTGTTCTTCACTGATTATTCTTCTTTTGGAAAAAGAAGGTTACACAGTTTGGATGTTAAGAGGCCATTTAGCTACTACATTGAGCATACTAAGGCACTTAGGTTTGACTGTTCTCAGTTGTCTCTCACTTATAGTGAAGTGAGAAAGGGTAAACCTGCTACTAAAAGAACTATTGCCAGGTGGATTGTCTCTTGTATACAATTCTGCTGTGAAAAGCTAGGCAAAATACACCCCTCAGGCCTGAGGGCTCATTCAACTAGGGGTACAGCTGCTTTTCTAGCTGCTGCCAGATATATACCTTTATTAGAAATATGCAAAGCAGCCTCCTGGAAAACAGTCCATACATTTACCAAGCATTACTCTCTGGATATCCAAGCTAGGAGTGATGCTAGGTTTGGTATACAGCAGTACTGCAGAGCCTATTCTCAAAATAGGTTCGGTACCCTCCTACTGGGAGGTACTGCTTGGTAGTTTGCACAAAGTTATGAATATTATGAGCATTACTGGGGTTAGAAGAAAAAGTTACTTACCATAGTAATCTTCTTTCTTCCCAGTGATGCTCAGATATTCATAACTCCCTCCCATCCTCCCCTTCCAGAACTTCAGCCTCTGCATTCCACATGCGAGTGCCACATAGCCATACCCTTCTGGGTACACTTCTCTATTCTAGATAGATTTTAACAGAGTTTTCTGTCTCTCTTAATAGTTTTCTCACAATCTGGTGAACACCATTATTATAGATGTAGTCCCTCCCTTGGAGGTTTTTTTGGAGTAAATTGTTTTATTAGGGTAATCTTAAAAAAATGTTATAATTAATTAGTTGTCAGATTTTTTCATAATGCCTGACTTCCAGGCTTCTTACAAATCTGAAGGGCTTAGAACACTACAGTTGGTAGAGGCAGTATTTGAAAGATGCTCATGTGCAAAGAATTCCATCATTTGCATGTGTTCCATCTCTCCGGGCAGTCCAACCCACCAGGCTGACTGCACAAATTTACGAATATCCGAGCATCACTGGGAAGAAAGAAGATTACTATGGTAAGTAATTTTTTTCTTCCAAGTCAAGTACTTAAGCTCTGCTGAGGACAAAGGCTCAAAAGGGGGTTGCATAAGCTGAGCAGTGCAAACATTTAGATCCCAAGCAGGAGCAGGATCCCTAAAGGGGGGATTGGTGTGTGAAGCAATCCCTTGAGAAACTTACAGAATACAGGATGGGATGACAGAGAGGAAGACTTGCCTACAGACAGGAAAGCAGAAACAGCTGCCAAGTGTACCTTGGGAGTAGCTGGTCTGAGACCTAAGCCATTAAGATGGACCATATAATCCAGAACCATAGGCAATTCAGCAGAGTCTTGAGAAATATTCTTCTTAGAACACCAAATGCTGAATCTTTTCCATTTGGAGTTGTAGGTCTTTCTGGTGGAAGGCTTTCAAGAAGCCTTAAGGATATCCAGAACCCCTTGGGGAAAGATGCAGATCTGCAAACTCTAACTCTTCAAGAGCCAAGCCTTGAGACTGAGAGACTGAAGATTGAGGTACCAAATCCTCCCCTGAGAGGATGTTAACAGGTTGTAATTCCTGGGAAGAGACAGGGGAAGATGGACTGCTAGGGACAGCAACAAGGGATACCATGGCTGCCTGGCCCAGTATGGAGCAATCAGAATCACTTTGCATGGTTGTGACCCGGGGGGGGGGAGCATACAGAAATTTCCCTTCCCAGGTCAGGTTCAGAGCATCCAGGGGGACTGAGCCCAAGACTGGGGGTCTGCAACAAAAAAGAGGAAGTTGGTGATTGTCTGGGGCTGCAAAAAGATCTATCTCTGGAGTGCCCCATCTTGAGAAAATCACTTTCAACACCAGAGGATCTAGGGCCCATTCATGATGGCCCTGGGATATTCTGCTCAGTGCATCTACTAAGACATTGTCCTTCCCTGGAGGTGAACTGCTATCAGAGAGGTTTGCAGGGAATGGGCCAGGGACCACAACTTCATTGCTTCTGTGCACAAGACCATAGACCGAGTGCCTCCTTGCTTGTTGATGTACCACATGGTGGTTGTGTTGTCTGTTCTGACCTGAACCACCTTGTTCTGTACAGATTTGGAAAAAGCTTGCAGTGCCAGAAACACTGCTCTGAGTTCCAAGAGACTGATGTGAAGCAGAGATTCCTGAGGCGACCACAGTCCCTGGGTGGTAAGTTTCCCCAAATGGTCTTCCCAGCCCTGCTGGGAAGCATCTGTGGTGAGGACCACTGAATGAGACTGAGTGACAAATGTAACCCCTTGCCTCAAATTGTCCTGATCCTGCCACCACTGCAGGGCCTGGATCAGAGTTTGAGTCACTGGAATTAGTTTGTTAAGGGAATCCTTTCTTTGGGACCAAAAAGCTCTTAAGTGGAACTGAATGTCCCTCATTTGGAATCTTGTGCCTTGGACCACTGCTGTAGAAGCTGCCATGTGGCCCAGTAGCTGAAGGAAATGCCTTGCTGGTCGAGACACCTGAAGGCTGAATGAAGAGACCAGTTCCATGAGGGTCCTTGCCCTTTCCAGGGGAAGGAAGGCTCTTGCTTTTACCTTATCCATCTCTGCCCCTATGAAGGTGAGGAGCTGCACTGGTTCGAGAACTGACTTTGGTAGGTTGAGAAGAAATCCTAAAGAAGTGAGCACTTGCTGGGTCACTTGCAGGTGTGACTTGACTTGGTCTGGAGACTGGCCCACTATGAGCCAGTCGTCCAAGTATGGAAAAATGGAAATCTTTTGTCTTCTTAGGAATGCAACAACTACTGCCAGGCCCTTTGTGAAGACCCTTGGGGCTGAAGTTAGGCCAAAGGGCATTGCTCTGAACTGATAGTAGCCTGACGGCAACTTGAACCTGAGGTACTTTATGTGGGAGCATCTGATGGGAATATGAAAGTAGGCATCCTTGAGGTCCAGGGAGGCTAGCCAGTCCCCTGGCCTTAGAGAGGGAAGGATAATTCTCAGAGTTATCATCTTGAACTTTGGCATTAAAAGATGTTTGTTCAGGTATCTTAGGTCCAGGATGGGTCGCCACTCTCCTGTCTTTTTGGGGGTTAGGAAGTACCTGGGTACAATCCTTTGCCCCAGTGTGGAGTGGGAGTACTCTCTCTATGGCTCTGAGAGCTAGGAGAGAAGAAACCTCTGCCTCTAGGGCAAGGGTTTCTGAGAGATTTGCAGGTGGAAAGATCTGGCTCTCAGCTTGGGAAATTTTTAAGCTGAGAACCAGACCTAACCTACTTCCAGGACCCACTTGTCTGATGTAAGAGACATCCAGTCCTGGACAAAGTAAGTCAGTCTGCCCCCTACTAGGATAGGAGAATCGACCCGGGCAGACCCATCAGGGTGTCTGCTTGGCAGGGGCTTTAGGCTGAGGGGTGGATGCAGGCCTTCTCATCCCCCTTCTGCCTCTCCCTCTGAAGAACCCCTTCTGTGAAAAAGGAGAAGAAAAGGCCCGTGCTTGGTAAAAAGGCCTTTGGAAAGGTCTACCCCTGCCCCTGGACTGCTGCCTTTGAGGAGTTGCTTGCCTTTCCTTGGCCTGAGCACTCATGTAAGTGGTCCTGTATTCATCCATTTTCTTCATGTAATTCTCTGTCTGCTCCCCAAACAGAGAATTACCCACTATAGGAAAATCCATGGCCTTAGCCTGGGTATTCTGTGAGAGGCTAGTACATCTGAGCCAAGCCATTCTCCGAAGAGCCACAGATGTAGCCATGACTCTTGATGATACATCATTGGAGTCTACAGCAGCATGAAACTGAACTTTTGATGCCTCAATCCCATCCACAGCCACCTCCTCCAGCTCCTTGGCAAGCTGGGGGGAAGCCTGTTTAGCCAGTACCAGCATAGTGTCCCACCTGGACTTCTGGTACCTGGCTGCATAGGCCATATAATTAGCCTGCCTGAGTCCTAAGGATGATGCCATGTACTGCTTCTTTGCCATGGCATCAATCTTCCTGGAGTCCTTGTCTTGGGGGGTGTGATGCCAAGGGAATGCTTGCCTTATCACAGGCAGCAGCCTGTACAACCCCAACATGGCTGCATTGCTAATAAAGGAACTCCGTATCTGAGCCTGAAAGAGTATACCTCTTGTCCATTCTTCTGTCCACAGGAGGTATGGAATTAGGAGACTTAAGAATTTTTTGTGTCTGTTTCCCAAAAGATTTGTGGAGGGGAATAGACAGTCTCCTGGACTCTGGGATATCCATCATCTCTATATAGTCAGGTTCTTCCTGATCCTCCACTGCCTCCTCCACAGGAAGCTGGAGGGTATCAGCCACCTTTCTGTAAAACATTTAGTGTGAAGGGGACTCAGAAAGCCTAGGAGGAGAAACACCTGAAGGTCTGTCTGGGGAGATGTCCGGGTCAATAGGCACATCCAGACATTCACCATCACCATAATCATCTTCCAACTCTCCTTCTTCCTCAAACTCTGGTTCATAAAATTCTTCCAGGGTATAATCTGGAACCGGGGGAACTGACCGAACCGAGCCCCTGCCAAAAGGTGCCGGATCAGTCAGTACCGATCAAAGCAATTCCACAATATGAATCACTTTGGCTATTTCATCGGTGGTCGGAGTATGAGATTCTGGATCCGAACCGATCGACTTGTCTTTTATTTTTCTTTTTGTTGGAACTGATTCCTCGGAATCGGCTCTCCTTTTGCCTGAAGAAGTATCGCCTGGTCAGAGGGCACTCCTTCTGGTTCGGTCGGAACCGAACCGGGCTCGCCATCCGGGGCAGCGGACTTCTCGGCCTCCCTTTCCCTCAGTCTACCTAATCTTTTTTCCAGGGTAGATTTGGGAACATTTTTGCAAATTTGGCATTCTGAATCGAGGTGGTCAAACCCCAGACAATAAACACAGGTGGTGTGGGGATCAGCCTTAGCAAAGACCTCCCCACACACACTGCAGTGTTGAAACCCAGTGGGCCTGTATTTTTCTTGGGTTTCTCAGACATGGCCAACCTAACCAAACTTACCCTTTATTTGGCAATCCGCTAGGCAAGACTCCCCTATCGGTTCCAAACTGTGTCACGGGTCTTGGAAAAAAACATACTAAAACCCATTTTTTTTAGAACCGATACGGACCAGTAACCACACACTAAAGTAAAGTATAAATTTTACCTCAAAATGATCAGTTCAGCCGAACCAATCCACAGCTTTACAAATTCCACACAGAAAACAGAACAAAACCTATCTAGTACTCACGGTACCACAGACAGAGACTTGAACCGACTATGCGGAAACAACAATTTCGGAAGAAAAACTGACCGAAAACTGACACTTCAACCGACTTTGAACTGAGCAGCAGGAGAAATCTCTGGAGCGACTGTTCAGTGAGGTGGAGTAAAGAATCTGATGGTTGCAGTTCGAATAACAACAGGCAGAGACTTCAACCGAGCTCGAGATGAACATTCTATGCCATGCATAGAAATGTTAACCCTATGTTCTCCGGGGCAGTTGAAAGGCTGGAGCTAACTGCAATTGTCAGAATACAGCAAGACTTCATGTTGTTTGAAACCTTCAATTATATAAACAACCAAAGAAATGGGGCCACCAAAATAGGGCTAATAAAGGAACATAGGGAAATGATCACTGATAAAAAAAGATGGCAAATACATTTAATAAATATTTTTGTAGTGTGTTCCAAACCAAAACTGCAACACAAGCCAAACAAGAATAGGGCAGACTACAACAGATGCTATAGAATTTGACCTATAGTACTGACCAAATTATTAGGCATAATGACCAACAAATCTCCAGGGCCTTACGGGCTCCACCCACATATAATAAAAGAACTGGCCAATGAGTTAGCCGGACCAGTGGGGTTATTGTTCAGTCTGTCCCTGAGGAATGGGGTAGTTCCAGAGGACTGAAGTTTGGCTAATGTCACGCCCATTCACAAGAACGGGGTGAAATCAGATGTAGGTAATTAGCCTGACATGTACAGTATACTCTGTAAATTAATGGAGGGACTCATAAAGGAATATTTAGAAAATTATATCCAGGCTATGGGACATTCAGATATTACCCAGCATGGTTTTACACAGGGGAGGTACTGCCAGACTAATTTACTTAGCTTTTTTGTAACAGTGAGTAGGGCGCTGGAGGACAGTCTACCTGTAGATGTGGTGTATCTGAACTTCTCCAAGGCCTTTGATTTGGTGCCTCATGAGGGGCTGATTGGCAGGCTTGAGGATCTGGGTGTTGCTCCTCAAATCATCAAATGGATCGAGGCTTGGCTTAACCACAGGAAGCAGAGGGTAAACATTAGAGGGTATTTATCTGACTGGGGAGAAGTGACCAGTGGAGTCCCTCAGGGCTCAGTGCTGGGCCCGGTGCTCTTTAATATTTATTTATTTTATTTATTTATTTAGATTTTGATAACTGGGTAAGCCCACTGAGACCAGAGGTCCCTTTTTCAGGAGTGACCTGGAATTAGTTACAGAAAGAGACATGAAGAAACAGTTATTCTTTTTTACAGTAGTTACATATGTTGCACAAATAGACATTAGCGACAGTAGACAGGGGAAAAGTAAGGATTCACAATACAGGTTCAAGCATTATTTACACTAGTTACATTAGATACACATGTGTAGAATTAGAGACCAGTATACAGGCTACATCATCAATATCTTTGTGTCCTCCTTAAAAATGTCAAATAATGCATGGATGTCCAAATTTATGGGCGATTGTAAGGTGGGGGCTATTGTAAGAACTGAGGTAGATGCACAGAACCTACAAAAAGAGCTGGATACAATAAGTTCTTGAGCTGTATTACATAAAATGAAGTTTAATGCAGGAAAATGCAGTGTTGTGCACTTCGGTCGCAACAATATTCATTCAAGGTACAAGTTGTTTAGCCATACCCTAAAAACTGTAGAAAGTGAGAAGGATCTAGGTGTTCTGGTTACAAATGATCTCACATTTAGACAACAGACTACCACAGCAGTTAGTAATGCCAACAGAATGCTACATTGCATCCTTCACAACATCAGGAGTAGGGACAGAACTGTGCTGCTGCCCTTGTACAGTGCGCTGGTGAGGCCGCACGTGGAGTATAATGTGCAGTTATGGAACCCACATTACAAAACAGATATTAGGAACCTTGAGAGAGTGCAGAGGAGAGCTACCAAAAGAATCTATGACCTTCAGTCCCTTCCATATTGAGATAGGTCGAGGGAGCTGGAATTGCATTCATTGGAGTACTGACGACTCAGGGGGGATTTATATTTGGTTTACTCTGCTTTTCACAATATGGATCTCTGGGAATGTGTAGGACTAGAAAGGAAAGTTACTAACAAAACTATCAGAACACATGATTACCAACTGAAGGGAGAATTGTACAAATCGAGTAGGAGAGGGGCATGGATTTATCAGAGAGTCATGTCCCCATGAAAAAGACTCCCTCTGGATGTAGTTAGCAGTGACACAATGACTTTGTTTAAGAAAAAAACATAGATGTCATCCACAGTGTTACAGGCTTACCATAGTGGTAACAGCCAACATTTCCTAAAACAACGAGACTCCTTGGCGAAAGCTATTATCTCTAATCTGACTTATGATACTTATGATAGTACATTGAGGGATTTTCCTTGCTGACCAAGGAGAATTTTAACCCCTAGTATTTGTGAGTGGTTTACTGGGGCAAGTTGGGGAAGTGCCTGACCGTTTGAGGTGTCCTTTATGTAGATGGTACAACCCCACCCCTTTTACCAATCCTGTCAAGCTAGAACAGCATGTATCCATTGAGTGCTATTCCAGAGTCAGAGATTTTGGGTGAGAGCCAGGTTTCATTCAGAGTTACCACATCAGGGTTATGCAGCATCACCCAAACTTGTAGGTCATTGACTTTTGGCAGGAGGCTCCGAATATTGATGGAGGCTAATATTAGGTAACCACTGTTTCAAACCCCAGGAAATCTTACTGTATTCTGACAAGTGCAATATGGTCTCACCATAGGACTGCCCCGGAGCCGAAATGGTTAATAGAACCTATGCTAATAGTGGAATGTTAGGCTCAAGCTCGGTTTTCAAATCACTGTCCCTGGTTGCACTTCCTGCAACCGACAGATTCTTTACTCCGCTTGCCTCAGTAAGACATCTCCGGAGACTGAAGAAATTATTTCTCGGTTTAAATTTAAAAGTCTGTTTTATTTTAAGATTTTTGAAGCACTGTCCTTGGTTCACAGGTAGAATTAGTTTGATTTGTGTAGTTTTGGGTAAGTCTTTTGGTTCCTCTTCATTTTTTTCCAACTGAGAAGGAACCAAGGCAATTGCTGTGTTTTGTTTAATTTACATTGCTGTTGCCATTCGGTAAATCGGCTCTTGTTTAAGTTGAAACTACCGGGGTAATTCTTGGTTTTACTTCGGTTTTAAAAAAATGATCAATGTCACAGACCAAGAAGTGAACAGGACCCACAGGTTTCCAACAGTGTACAGAGTGTGGGGAACTGCTTGCAAAGGCAGATCCTCATATCATTTGTGTGTTTTGCTTGGGGTTTGACCACCTCAAAGGGGACTGCGAGATCTGTAAAAATGTTCCTCAGTCGACACTTGATAGACGTTTGAAACAACTGCAGGAGAGGATGTCTGAAAAGGCTGCTGAACTGGCTGCAGACAAACCGATTTCTACTCAAAAAGAACCGGATGATCAGCCCTCTGACAAGGGTGACGGTTCATCCACCAAAAAGAAACCTAATGACCCTGCCGCTAACCCGGCAGCCGCAGGGAAGAGAAAGAGAAAAGAAAAGCATTCAGGGGTTGAACCACAACCCAGTACTCTGGTTCCAACTGCTGAGGAGATAGCAAATGCTATTAAAATAATTCAGTCGCTTCAACCGGTAACACCGGTTCAGGTTCAGAAGCGACCGCGTATGGAAGCCTCAAGTTCTACTCTGGTTCCCAGTTCATTGGAACCAGAGGTGGACACTTTTGAGGAGGATAATTATGATGATGCTGATGATTTTGAGGATGAGGACTACGGTGAACCCATTGACCTGGATATTTCACTGGATCGTCATCGTCCTGACTCCCCTGACAAGGGAACTGAGGACTTTTCCTCTCATTTTAATTTTGTTAAACAGTTGGCTTCGTGCTTGGACTTCCCCACACAGGAATCAACCGATGAGGAGGAGGAACAGGACTATAGGGACCTGATGGATGTTCAGGCTCCCAAAAGGATTTTGCTCCCCATCCATTAGTCCTTGAAGAAGCATGTGATGAAAATTCTGCATACCCCTACTTCTATTCCACCAGTTGATAGAAATGTGGATAGCAAATATTGGGTGGCTAAGGGTGGGGCCGAGTTTCTGTTTGGCCACCCTAGCCATGAGGGCGTGGTACAGGCAGCAGCCTGTGATAAAGCAGGTATTCCCCTGGTATCCCATTCACCTGACAAGGATTCCAGAAGGCTGGATTCTATTGCAAAAAAGATATATCTGGGTTCCTCACTGGCAATTAGGCAGGCTTCATACATGACCTATGTTGCCAGGTTTCAAAGGACACTCTGGGACACTGTCTTACAGATTACTAAGTCAGTGCCAACACAAATGGCTATAGATTTGGAGGAAGCTGCCAAGAGAGGGATAGAGGCTTCCAAAGTCCATTTCAGAATGGCTGTGGACAGCAATGATACTGCAGCCAGGCAGATGGCTTCCTCAGTGACATTGAGAAGATTTGCTTGGCGTAAGACTACCAAACTTACCCAAGACACTCAGTCCAAGGCCATGTTCTTCCCATGTGAGCCTTTGTCTCTGATTGGACAGCAGACTGAGGCCTGCAGGAGGAAAATGGATGAATACAAAACAGCATATCAAAGCGCTGCTGCTAAGGAAAAGGCTCCTACCCCACAAAAGCAGCATGTTAGGGGTCATAAGGGCAGACCTTACAGGCCATTCTTTCAGCCTCAGGCATATCCATGGTATCAGCAGCAGAGAAGTTATTTCAGAGGCAGGGGCAGGAGAGATACTAACCATTCTAGCCCCAGCATTCAGTCAGTACCTCAGACTAAGCAGACACCCTGAGGGATCTGCTCAGGTCACCTCCCTAACACCAGTAGGGGGCAGGCTGACCCACTATCTCCAGGAATGGCAATCCATCACTACAGATCGGTGGGTTCTGGAGGTAGTGGGTCAGGGCCTTGCACTCGGTTTTAAAGTCAGACCAAGACTGAGGGCAAGAGTTTTTCTACCTTCCTCTCCCCCAGAGACATTGTTGCTGGAAAAGGAGGTGCTAAACCTGCTCTCACTAGGAGCAGTGGAGCCAGTTCCTCTCTTACAGAAAGGAAAGGGCCTTTAGTCAAGATACTTCCTTACAACCAAGAAAACAGGGGAGTGGCGACCCATATTGGATCTCAGGTACCTAAAAAGACATTTACTGAAACCAAAGTTCAAAATGGTCGCATTAAAGACAGTTCTGCCAACTTTAAGACAAGGGGATTGGTTGGCATCTCTGGATCTAAAGGATGCTTATTTCCATATCCTCATAAGGCACTCTCACAGAAAGTTCCTAAGGTTCAGGCTTTCATCAGGCCACTACCTGTTCAGAGCTATGCCTTTCGGCCTTACCTCTGCCCCAAGGGTGTTCACAAAATGCTTGGCAGTAGTTGTGGCACACCTACGCAGGCAGGGGGTGACGGTCTTCCCATACCTGGACAATTGGCTCTTAGTGGGACAGTCTAACCAACAGGTCAAACAGTCCCTGGCATTGGCACAGGGCCTGTTACAGCCCTTAGGTTTCCTGATAAACCAGCAAATGTCAGTGCTGCAACCAGTACAACTCCTGGAATTTATAAGAGCAGAGTTGGATTCAGTCAGAGGAAGGGCTTTCCTTCCTCAGCTGAGGGCAGACACTCTCAGCCAGTTGGCAGGTTCTTTCAAACCTCACAGCTTCAGGCCGGCCAGGCATTTTCTCCAGTTGCTGGGCCACATGGCAGCTTCAACTGCCACAGTGTCAGGAGCAGGATTTCAGATGAGGGATATTCAATATCACCTCAAACATTACTGGCATCAAAGAAAGGAGAAATTGTCAAAATTGGTCCCAGTCACTCAAATATTTGTGCAGGCTCTTCAGTGGTGGCAGGACTTAGGAAACTTCAGGCAAGGGGTTCCATTCTTACAAGAGCAACCACCTCTGGTTCTCACTACGGATGCATCCCTTCTAGGGTGGGGAGCACATCTAGAGGAGCATACTGTTCACGGTACATGGCTAAAGCAGGAGTCATTGCTGCACATCAATCTGTTGGAGCTCAGAGCAGTATTCAAACAACATGAAGTCTTGCTGTATTCTGACTATTGCAGTGATCACCAACCTTTGAACTGCCCCGGAGAACAAAGAGTTAACTTTCCATGCAGGGCATGGAACACTGAGCTCGAGCTCGGTTGAAGCCTCTGTCTGCTGTTGTTTAAACTCCAACTGTCAGATTCTTTACTCCGCCTCACTGAACAGTCGCTCCGGAGATTTCTCCTTCGCTCAGTTCAAAAAAGTCGGTAAAAGTGTCGTTTTTTCGATCGGTTTCTACCAAAATTCTGCTACTGAACCTGTCGGTTTAAGTCTCTGTCTGTGGTACCGTGAGTACTAGATAGGTTTTGTATTAGTTTCTGTGTGGAACTTGTAAACATTGGATCGGTTCAGTTTGAACCGATCAGGTTTGTGTTAAAAAACTCCTGTCTTTATTAGAGTGTGATAACCGGTCCGTATTGGTTCTAAAAAAAAAACAGATTTCATTACGGTTTTTTCCAAGACCCGTAACACAGTCAGGATCCGATAGTGGTGTCTTGCCTGGCAGAGTGCCAAAAAAAAGGGTAAGTTGTGGTTAGGATTGGCCATGTCTGAGAAACCCAAGAAAAAAACTGGGCCCACTGGGTTTCAACACTGTAGTGTGTGTGGGAAAGCCTTTGCTAAGGCTGATCCCCACACCACCTGTGTTTATTGTCTGGGGTTTGACCACCTCAATTCAAACTGCCAAATTTGTAAAAGTTTTCACAAAGCTACCCTGGATAAGAGAGTAGTTAGACTGAGGGAAAGGGAGGCCGAGAAGTCCGCTGATCCGGATGGCCAGCTCGGTTCGGTTCGACCGAACCAGAGAAGGACTGCCCTCACTGAAGCGAAACTTCTTTGGGCAAAAGGAGAACCGATTCTGAGGAGTCAGTTCGGTTAAAAGAAAGAAAAGGAAAAATCATCCGGTTCGGATCCACAAGTTCTTTCTCCGACCGCTGATGAAATAGTCAAAGCGATAACCATAGTGCAATCGCTAACTTTGGTTCCGGCCGAACCGGCACCATCTGTCAGGGGCTCGGTTCAGTCGGTTCTCCTGGTTCCGGATTATACTTTAGAAGAATTTTATGAACCAGAGGAGGAGGAGGAGGAGGGAGAGTTTGAGGATAATGATGATGATGGTGATTATGAAAGTCTGGATGTGCCTATTGACCCGGACATCTCCCCAGACAGACCTTCAGGTCCTTCTCCTCCTAGGCTTTCTGAGTTCCCTTCCCACTTTATGTTTTACAAGAAAGTGGCTGAAACCCTCCAGCTTCCAATGGAAGAAGCAGTAGAGGATCAGGAGGAGCCTGATTTTGTTGAGATGATGGACATCCCAAAGTCCAGGAGATTGTCTATTCCCCTCCATAAATCTTTTGGGAAACAGACATTTAAAATTCTAAAAACTCCTAATTCCATACCTCCTGTGGACAGAAGAATGGACAAGAGGTATACCCTTTCAGGCTCAGACACGGAGTTCCTTTCCCAGCAATGCAGCCATGTTGGGGTAGTGCAGGCTGCTGCCTGTGATAAGGCAAATATTCCCTTGGCTTCACACCCCCCAGATAAGGACTCCAGGAGGATTGATGCCATGACAAAGAAACAGTACATGGCAGCATCTTTGGGACTCAGGCAGGCTAACTATATGGCCTACACAGCTAGATACCAGAAGTCCAGGTGGGACACTGTGCTGGCTCTAGCTAAACAGGCCCCTGACCAGCTTGCCAAGGAGCTGGAGGGGGTTGCTGCGGATGGGATTGAGGCATCCAAAGTGCAATTTCATGCTGCTGTAGACTCCAATGATGTTTCATCTAGAGTTATGGCTACATCTGTGGCCCTTCGGAGGATGGCTTGGCTCAGATGTACTAACCTATCACAGGATACCCAGGCTAAGGCCATGGATTTTCCTGTTATTGGTAATTCTCTGTTTGGGGAGCAGACAGAGAACTACATGAAGAAGATGGACGAGTACAGGACCACCTACAGGAGTGCTCAGGCCAAAGAAAGGCAAGCCACTCCTCAGAGGCAGCATTCCAGGGGCAGGGGCAGGCCCTTTCAAATGCCTTTTTACCAAGCCCAGGCCTCCTCTTCTGCTTATGCCCAGAGGGGGTTCTTTAGAGGGAGAGGCAGATGGGGTATGAGCAGGCCTGCTTCCACCCCTCAGCCTAAAGCCCCTGCCAAGCAGACACCCTGATGGGTCTGCCAGGGCCAATTCTCCAATACCTGTAGGGGGCAGGCTGGCTTACTTTGTCCAGGATGGGAAGTCTCTAACATCAGACAAGTGGGTCCTAGAAGTAGTAAGCCAGGGACTGGTTCTCAGCTTCAAAAAATTTCCCAAGATGAGAACCAGATCCTTTCCACCTGCAAATCCATCGGAGACCCTTGCCCTAGAGGCAGAGGTTTCTTCCCTCTTGGCTCTCAGAGCCATATAAAGGGTTCCTACCCTACACAGGGGCAAGGGATTGTACTCCAGGTACTTCCTAACCCCCAAAAAGACAGGAGAATGGCAGCCCATCCTGAATCTGAGATATCTAAACAAGCACCTTTTAAAGCCAAAATTCAAAATGGTGACCCTGGGAATAATTCTGCCCTCTCTAAGGCCAGGGGACTGGCTAGCCTCCCTGGACCTCAAAGATGCCTATTTTCACATTCCCATCAGGTGCTCCCACAGAAAGTACCTCAGGTTCGAGTTGCCCTCAGGCCACTATCAATTCAGAGCAATGCCCTTTGGCCTAACATCAGCCCCAAGGGTGTTCACAAAGTGCCTGGCAGTAGTGGTTGCTTTCCTAAGGAGAAAAAAGATCTCCATCTTTCCATACTTGGACGACTGGCTCATAGTGGGTCAGTCTCCAGACCAAGTCAAGTCACTTCTTCAAATAACTCAGCAACTGCTCACTTCCTTAGGATTCCTCCTAAACCTTACAAAGTCAGTTCTCAGGCCAGTACAGCTCTTCACCTTTATAGGGGCAGAGCTGGATACAATAACAGCAAAAGCCTTACTTCCCCTGGACAGGGCAAGGACCCTTATAGAACTGGCCTCTTCTTTCACCCTTCAGGTGTCTCGACAGGCAAGACACTTCCTGCAGCTCCTGGGCCACATGGCAGCCTCTACAGCAGTGGTCCAGGGGGCAAGATTGCAGACGGGGGACATTCAGTTCCACTTGAGAGCCGTCTGGTCCCAAAGAAAGGATTCCCTTACCAAACTAGTCCCAGTGACTCAAACCCTGATCCAGGCTTTGCAATGGTGGCAGGATCAGGACAATTTAAGACAGGGAGTTCCCTTTGTCACTCAGTCTCATTCACTAATCCTCACCACAGATGCCTCCCTCTTGGGCTGGGGAGCCCACTTTGGGGATCTTACCACCCAAGGGCTGTGGTCACCTCAAGAATCTCTGCTTCACATCAATCTCTTGGAACTCAGAGCAGTGTTTCTGGCACTGCAAGATTTTTCCAAATCTGTACAGAACAAGGTGGTCCAGATCAGGACAGACAATACCACCACAATGTGGTACATCAACAAGCAAGGAGGCACTCGGTCTATGGCCTTGTGCACAGAAGCAATGAAGTTGTGGTCTCTGGCCTATTCCCTGCAAACCTCTCTGATAGCAGTTCACCTCCCAGGGAAGGACAATATCCTAGCAGATGCTCTCAGCAGGATATCTCAGGGCCACCACGAATGGTCCCTAGATCCTCTAATTTTGAAAGTGATTTTCTCCAGATGGGGCACTCCACAGATAAATCTTTTTGCAGCCCCAGACAATCACCAACTTCCTCTCATCCATTGCAGACCCCCAGTCTTGGGCTCAGTCCCCCTGGATGCTCTGGTTCTGAACTGGGAAGGGAAGTTCCTGTATGCTTTCCCCCCTTCCCTCTCTTGTTCAAAGTGCTAGTCAAGATCAGGTCTCAAACATGCAAAGTGATTCTGATTGCTCCAGACTGGGCCAGACAGCCCTGGTACCCACTGTTGCTGTCCTTAGCAGTCCACCTTCCCCTGTCTCTTCCCAGGAATTACAACCTGTTGACATCCTCTCAGGGAAGGATTTGGTATCCAAACCTCAAATCTCTCAATCTCAAGGCCTGGCTCTTGAAGAGTTAGAGTCTGCTGATCTGCACCTCTCTCAAGGGGTTCTGGATATCCTTAAGGCTTCTCGAAAGCCTTCCACCAGAAAGACTTACAACTCCAAATGGAAAAGGTTCACTATTTGGTGCTCTAATAAGCATATTTCTCCAGAATCTGCTGGGTTGCCTACAGTCCTGGACTAAATGGTTCATCTTAATGGCTTGGGACTTAGACCAGCTACACTTAAAGTGCATCTGGAAGCTGTTTCTGCCTTTTTGTCAGTAGGCAAGGCCTCTCCTCTATCAGCCCATCCTGTATTTTGTAAATTCTTCAAGGGATTGCTGCACACCAATCCTCCCTTTAGGGACCCTGCTCCTGCTTGGGACCTTAATGTTTGCATTGCTCAGCTTATGCAACCCCCCTTTGAGCCTTTGTCCTCTGCAGAGCTTAAGTACTTGACTTGGAAAACTGTGTTTTTGGTAGCCATTACCTCTGCCAGGCATATCAGTGAATTGCAAGCCCTGTCAGTGGAGCCTGATTTCATCTCTTTCCATAGCGATAAAGTGGTCCTTATAACTAACAGGAAGTTTTTTCCTAAGGTGGTTTCAGATTTCCACCTTAATCAGTCTATGTCTCTCCCTGTTTTCTTCACTGACCATTCCTCCTCTGGAGAGAGGAGGTTGCACAGCCTGGACATAAAAAGGGCCCTTAGCTGCTACATAGAGTGCACCAAGGGTCACAGGTTTGAGTCCCTCCAGTTGTTCCTCACTCATGGAGAGGTCGGTAAGGGCAAACCTGCCACTAAAAGATCTATTGCCAGGTGGATTGTCTCTTGTATACAATTCTGTTGTGAAAAATTGGGTAGAACCCCACCCTCAGGTCTGAGGGCTCACTCTACTAGAGGTACAGCTGCTTCCCTGGCTGCTGCCAGGGATATTTCTATCTTAGAAATCTGTCAAGCAGCCACCTGGAAAACAGTCCATACATTCACCAAGCATTACTCTCTGGATATCCAGGCTAGGAGTGATGTCGGTTTGGCACAGCAGTACTTCAGAGCCTTTCCAAAGTAGTTCTGTCCCTCCTCTATGGAGGTACTGCTTGGTAGTTCTGTAATAATCAGAATACAGCAAGATTCATGTTGTTTGAAGAAAATTACTCACCTTAGTAATGTTGTTTCTTCTAATGGAGTCTTGCTGTATCTGACCTCCCTCACCTCCCTCTCAGAACCTGGTTTTGGGATGTGGGTGGGCAGGAGCAGTGTTGACACCTAGGGGTGCCCTTTCTCACCCTCCTTTATTTTGGGTGTGTGTTGTGTTTTTGGGGGTTTCCTGACTTGAGTCTTTGCTTGGAACCAAAACCCTTTTTAACAAATTTAGTTGCCAGTTGGCTAGTGTGAGGTTTTACAGTTTCCACAGAACGCTTCTAGTGAGTATAGCTCGTAAGATCTGACGGTTGGAGTTTAAACAACAGCAGACAGAGGCTTCAACTGAGCTCGAGCTCAGCGTTCCATACCCTGCATGGAAAGTTAACTCTTTGTTCTCCAGGGCAGTTCAAAGGTTGGTGATCACTGCAATAGTCAGAATACAGCAAGACTCCATTAGAAGAAACAACATTACTAAGGTGAATAATTTTTTATTCCTGGCACTTCAGGAATTCGCCACTATGGTGCAGGGCAAAGTGGTCCAGGTTAGGACAGACAACATGACCACAATGTATTATATCAACAAACAAGGAGGCACAAGGTCCACACCCCTGTGTACAGAAGCCATGAGAATATGGACCCTGGCCTATTCCCCAAACATAGTACTGTCAGCAATCCACCTTTCAGGGAAGGACAATGTACTGGCAGACGCACTAAGCAGAATAAATCAGAACCATCATGAGTGGTCCATCAACAAGCAAGTACTACAGTTGGTGTTCAGAAGGTGGGGCACTCCAGTGGTCAACCTCTTTGCTTCCCTAGACAATTACCAGCTCCCTCTATACTGCTGCAGATCCCCACTGAGGGGCACAGTACCGATGGATGCACTGATCTTGGATTGGACAGGGAAGTTCTTGTATGCCTTCCCTTCCTTCCCATTATTACTGAGAGTCCAGAACAAGCTCAGGGCACAACCAGCCACAATGGTCCTCCTTGCTCCAGATTGGGCAAGGCAACCATGGTATTCTCTAGTCCTGTCCCTATCGGTAGCCAAGCCAATCAGCCTACCCAGGAGGCACAATCTGCTCACCTCCTCCCAGGGAAGGATCCTATACCCCAACCTTTGGTCCCTCAGACTCAAAGCCTGGTTCTTGAGGACCTAGATTATGCAAATTTGAATCTCTCAGAAGGGGTAATGGAGGTCCTTAGGGTATCCAGAAAACCTGCTCCCAGAAAGATTTATACTTCTAAGTGGAGAAGATTTTCTTTCTGGTGCAGGGACAACAATTTGGATCATACCCAGGCTGGCTTTTCAGTAGTTCTTGACTATCTTACCCATCTTCATTCCCTAGGTCTTAGGACCTCTACTTTAAAGGTTCACTTGATTGCAGTATCTGGCCTCAAATGCAGTTTTTCGAAAGTTCTTTAAAGGATTACTGCATTTGCATCCTCCTCATAGGACCCCTACCCCGGTGTGGGATCTGAACATTTGCATAGCACAGCTTATGCAGCCTCCTTTCGAACCCATGTCTTCGGCTGACCTTAAGTATGTAACTTGGAAAGCTGTGTTTCTAGTGGCTATTACTTCTGCTAGAAGGATTAGTGAGATTCAGGCCTTGTCCATGGAGCCCAATTGCATGACCTTCCACAGGGATAAGTTGGTATTCAGGATGAATAGCAAATTTGTTCCTAAGGTGGTATCTGACTTTCACATTAATCAGTCCATCACCTTGCCAGTTTTCTTTACTGATCATTCCTCTTCAGGTGAGCGTAGGCTACATAGTCTGGATGTCAAGAGGGCTATTAGCTACTATCTAGATCACACAAAGGATCACAGAGGGGATAGAACCCAACTCCTTCTGACCTATGGAGAGGTTGACAAGGGCAAACCTGCTACAAAGAGATCCATAGCAAGATGGAGCATCTCATGTGTATGATTTTTATGACAAGGTGGGTAGGCAGCCCCCACAAGGGCTTAGGGCCCATTCTACTAGGGGTACTGCTGCATCTATAGCAGCTTCCAGAGATATTCCTTTGTCGGAAATCTATAAGGCAGCTACTTGGAAAACAGTCCATACTTTCACCAAGCATTATTGCCTGGATACCCAGGCCAGAAGTGATGCTAGGTTTGGCACAGCAGTGCTGCAGAGCCTGTTTCCAAAATAGGTCCTCTGCCCTCCTCCAAAGGCACTGCTTGGGTAGTCTGCACATGTCAGAATACAGTAAGATTTCCTGGGGTTTGAAGAAAAAATTACTTACCATAGTAATCTTGTTTCTTCTAAGGGAATCTTACTGTATTCTGAGCTCCCACCCTTCCTCCCCTGCTAGGATCTTCAGGGCTCTGATCACTCCTGTGTTACTGATGTTGGAAACCTGTGGGTATCTATTAGCTTGTTGGGCATCTGTTGACTTGAGTCTTAGAGATGCCACCTGTTCTTTGACTTCTGTGTTCCCCTAATAGGGGCATTTAGGGGTAGTAATTTAATTGGTTAGTTAGTATTAGCTTCTGCATGCTTCGTAAGAATCTGACGGTTGCAGGAAGTACAACCAGGGACAGTGATTTGAAAACCGAGCTCGAGCCTAACATTCCACTATTAGCATAGGTTCTATTAATCATTTCAGCTCCGGGGCAGTCCTATGGTGAGACCATATTGCACTTGTCAGAATATCGTAAGATTGTCTTAGAAGAAACAAAATTACTATGGTAAGTAATGGTTTATTTTGGGCCATCATTTCTGGTCACAGATAGGTCCAGGGTTTGGGTGAACATTTCCAGAGATATGAAGTAAGAGCAGATCAATTCTGTACAAGTAGGGCTTAAGGTATTTGGGCCCTGTGTTCTTTGTTATGCAGGCAGATTTTGGGGGGCAAGTGTAAAAAAGGGGTGAACTAAGAATTTTTTTTTTTACCATAATAATTGTTTATTTTTCTTTCTTTTTAAAAACACAAAATACATAAAATTATAACAAATAGCAACATGCAATAGTGTATACAGTTCATCACAGCATTTTTTTTGATATATGGATACACTTAAAGTCATTTAAACATGACATAGAAATAATTAGATGATTTATGACTTGTAAATAATGATTGGGCCGTAGACCTTATAACTATAATCAATTCAACTTACTTAACTATTGAGATAATTAGGAACTTAAAAGCATTAGTCCACTAATACCAAAGACCTATAAAGATTTATTATTCTACAAGTTCTAATATACTAAACCTGTATAACTAAATCAGTTCTTCAGGAGTTCATCTTCTGCAAAAAGGGTCCCCAAATGATTAGGAATTGGTCTAGCCTGTCAGAGAGCAAATAAGAAATTATTTCATTGTTGGCAGTGTAACTCATCATACTTAACCATTCAGTTAGGGAGGGTACCTTGGGATCTTTCCAGTATTTTAATATTAAATGCTTGGCACAGACAGAAGCCACTGATAGCCATAACATTTGTTGATACGAGAGCACAAGAGTAGGCGGGGATTTTCCTAGAATAAATATTTCCGGAGAAAGGGGTACTGTATCGGAAAAACAGGATTCACATATTTTACCCACCTCTAACTAGAATTTTTTCAATTTTGGGCAACCCCATAACATGTGGGATATATTGGCATCAGAGGAATTACACTTCTAACAATGTGAGTCAGGAGAAATACCCAGTTCATGGAGCTTGGCAGGGGACATATAATATCGATGCAAAATATTGAACTGAATAAGCTTACCTTAGAGATCCTTGTTCCCTTGGTAAGCATGATCCCAAGCTGACTCCCAGTCTTGCTCCTCTATTTCAATTCCCAACTCTACTTCCCGATTCTGTCTGGCAGAAGAGGTGAGAGATGCAGAAGTAAGAGAAGAAATAAGAGATTTGTAAACTAAACTGGCTCCCCTCTTAATGTTGCAAAGCTTTACCAGGTGGTCCCACTCCCTGGAGTTATTTAAGGAAAGATCCTCATTTAAAAGATGTTCAGAAATTAGGTGTCGTAATTGTAAATAGTAATGGAAGTGGAACCACGGGAGAAAGTATTTTTCCTTAATTTCCTTGAAAGACATCAAAGTACTAGAGCCTTTGTGAAATACGTCAGCAATTTGTTTAATGCCTGCTTAGGCCCAAACATTTAACAGACAGCAGAACACCATTCTTTGTAAGAGATGGATTGGCCCAGAGGGGCATTGTTTTGATGGGTTTAGCATCAGGATTAATGGCTTTATTCACCTTCCTTAACACCCTGAATGAGTTACATAAACAGGGCTTGCTTTTCAAATTTAAGGGGGTGAGTAGATAAATATAGTCAGAGAAACAATTAGGTTTTAGCAACGCTGATTCTAATGACAACCATAAAGGAGACTGAGGACTACATACAGTATTTGGTTGTAAGTGACCCACAGCCTGTTTAAACAAGAAGGCCCATGATACCACTCCCAGTGTGGAAGGGCTAGACCCTCTAGATCAGTGGTTCTCAAATGGTGAGGCCAGCCTCCCAATGGAGGCCCCACATTGTTCCAGGGGAGGCCCAGTCAAGTCTGAGAATGTACAGTATTTCAATTTTAAGTTTTGGCTGTTTTGTGTGAAAGGATAAAACACATTTAATATAGATGAATGCAGGTGAATTTCTTTACTTATGCATAAATATTTGACCAGGAAGTCCCCACTGAGTCAAAGCTTGTTTATAGGTGTGTATTTATATGTAAATGAATGCCTGGGGAAGACATGCTGAGTCAAGGCTTGTTTCTACAATAGATATTTATATGCAAATTAGTAACTTGTAAAGACACACTGAGTTAAGGCTCCTTTTTATAGTAGGTAATGATATGCAAATTAGTGACTGGGAAAGACACAGAGATCCGATGCATGTTTTCAGGTGTGACCTGAGGTAAGGGTACAGGAAGTTGCTTAACAACAGGGTAAGAGAGGGAGAGATCAAGTGGCTAGGTTTGGTTGTTTCAGATAGAGAGGAAACAGAGTAACAAGGCCCCAAGAGTCAGAAAAAAGGAGTGACAAGTATAACCTGGAATGCCGGGTCAGGGTTGGAGAGCAATAAGTTGAATAAAAAGAGAATATACTCAGTCAACTTTACTAGTTTCACTTTATTCCAGGTGTACTGTGCAAAGTAGGATTTATTTTTTTCTGTGGTGAGGCACAAGATTTTTTTCCAAATTTGAGGAAGGCTCGAAATCTTTTTCATGGCTTGGGGGAGGCTCACTATCACAAAGTGTGAGAACTAATGCTCTAGATCATATGGGGCACGCAGTTTGTTAATGCTTAATCGAGGTGGTTTTGTCCCCCAGAGGAAAGTCTTTATTAACAAATTTAATTTATCAAGTAATGATTTGGGCAGTAGAATAAGAATATGTATCCTGGATTTTAGGGGGACAGACTTTGAGAAAATGGGGAGATGTTTGAGGAGGCATTAAGGGGAATGGGGCAGGAATTAGGGGCTGAGGAACAGTGGGTAGTATTTAAAATGGGGATTACAAGAACAACAGAATTATGCATTAGGCAGGTTAGCAAGGGGAAATGGAAGAGGAGGCTATTATTTTTTTCCAAAGAGGTAGCGGAGTAAGTGAACGCCAAAAAGACTGCATTCAGGCAATACAAAAAGACACAGGCAGAATGAGATAGGAAGAAGTACCAGGAGAAGCAAAGGGAGGCACGGAGGTCAGTAAGGGAAGCCAAAGCTCAGGCAGAAGAGTACATTGCAAAATCAGTGGGTAGAGGGGACAAAACCTTTTACAGGCACATAAATGAAAAAAGAAAGGCAAAGGGAGGGATAGTAATACTGAAGGGGGAGACTGTGGCGTGGAGGATGACAACAGTGAAGCTGACATATTGAACAGGTATTTCTGCTCAGTCTTTACTGAGGAAGAGGAGGGTAATGGGTCTGAAGGGAGTACAAGGGGTGGGAATGGTGCAGAAATGGACCCAAGTCCCTTTACACGAGAAAGGATCCTGAAGGAACTGGAAGTAATAAGGGTTGATAAAGTAATGGGGCCAGATGGGGTGCACCCCGGGGTCCTTAAAGAACTAAGAGAGGTGGTGGCTGAACCTCTGGCAATCCTGTTTAGCCAATCACTGGAAACAGGGGAGGTACCCAAAGACTGGAGGACAACAGATGTAGTCCCCTTATACAAAAGTGGGAATGAAGAGGAAGCGGGGAACTACAGACCAGTCAGCCTCACCTCAGTAGTGGGGAAAATCATGGAAGCACTACTGAAGGAGAGATTGGCAGAACATCTGGTTGTCAATGGACTACAGGACCCAAGGCAGCATGGTTTCACCAGGGGAGGTCATGTCAGACCAACCTCGTTGAATTTTGACTGGGTGACTGGGAGGTGGATCAGGGAGGCAGTGGACATGCCTATCTGGACTTCAAGCAAGGCCTTTGACACTGTGCCACACAGAAGACTATTACACAAACTGGGAATATGAGTGTGGGCAGGACAGTAGTGCAGTGGGTAGGTAACTGGCTGGGCGGCAGGACACAGAGGGTGGTGGTAAATGGCTGTCACTCCACAGAGGGAAGAGTGACCAGTGGGGTACCACAGGGATGAGTGCTGGGACCGGTCCTATTCAACATCTTTATCAGTGACATTGCACAGGACCTAGAAGGCAGAATTTCCCTTTTTTCTGATGACATAAAGCTCTGTAACAGAGTAGACACACCAGAGGGTGTAGACAGAATGAGAAGGGACCTGCAGAAACTTGAAGAATGGTCAGGGGTCTGCCAGTTGAAATTCAATGCAAAGAAGTGCAAGATAATGCATATGGGGCACAAAAACTCTGGCACAATATATCAGTTGGGGGTGAGGATATAGCATGCACCAAGCAGGAAAGGGATCTTGGGGTTATCATCTCTGATGACCGCAAGGTAGGGAAACAGTGTAACAAGGCAGCAGATAAAGCAAATAGGATACTGGGCTGCATAGGCAGGGGCATCACCAGCAGGAAAAGGGAGGTCATAATTCCACTATACACGACACTAGTGAGGCCCCACCTGGAGTACAGTGTACAGTTCTGGAGACCTTACTTACGTAAGGACATAGACAGGGTAGAGAAGGTTCAGAGGAGGGCAACAAAGATGATACATGGATTGCATCACAAGTCCTATGATGACAGGTTGAACTAATTGAATATGTACTCCTGGAGGAGAGGAGAGAGAGAGGGGATATGACAGAGACATACAAGTATCTTACAGGGAGGAACAGGGTGCAGGAATACACTATTTTTAAGCAAAAAAGATGTTCAGGACTAGAGGCCATGGGATGAAGTTGGAGGGAGGACGATTCAGAGGAAACATGAGGAAGAATTTCTTCACAGAAGGGGTGGTGGACAAGTGGAACACTCTGCCAGAGGAAGTGGTGGGGGCTGAAACAATCACGGGATTTAAGAATGCGTGGGGTAGACATAAAGGAATTCTGGAGGTCAGGGTTAAGGGGCAACAGACTTCTAGGAAAACATAAAGTAAACTTACAAGCTCAAAGGGGCAGACTGGGTGGGCCGTAGGCCCTTATCTGTTGACACTGTCTATGTATGTATCGATGTAATAGTTTGAAACAAGTAGAATAACCTAGGTGCGATGATTATCTTGATTGAGTTTACCTTACCCCAGAGGGATAAACTGAGTCGGTCCCAACGAACTAAGTCTTGTTCAATAATGCGGAACAGAGGCAGGTAATTAAGTTCAATGAAAGCTTCGAGACTGGTGGAGATTTGCAGGCCCAAATAAGTTATGTGGCTTTTAACCCAAACTTTTTCAAAGACTTCATTAAGGTTTTTTAGTATAAAGGGAGAGAGGTTAGGGCATAGTGCTTGAGACTTGTACCAGTTAACTTGTAAACCTGAAATAGAGCCAAATTCAAGTAATAGCTTCTTAAGGGTCACGTAAGACTGAGCAGGTCTGGATAAGGTTAATAACAAGTTATCTGCAAATGCAAATGTTTTATGAACAAATGTGCTGATTGTAAGGCCAAAAGTGCCAGAGTGCTCAACTATAGTCCTAATCAGGGGTTCGATTGCTAGAATAAACAAATAAGGAGACAGAGGACAACCTTGTCTGGTTCCACAGGACAGTGAAACAGGCTGGGATATAAGACCATTTGTTAGTATTTGAGCAGAAGAACCTTTATATAATAATGAGACCCAGGTGTTAAAGTTGATTCCACAACCAAAGTGTTGTAGGGCAAGGAACATGTAGTCCCAGGACAGGGAGTCAAAAGCGTTAAACAAATTCAGGGAGAATACTAAATAAGGTTCCTTAATCTTTTTGGCATGCCATAACACGTTTAATAATCTACGAAAACAATCTACCCCAGATCTACCATGAATGAATCCTACCTGTTCCTTACCAATCAGTTCACAAATTATTTTTTGGATACGGAAGGTTAGGATTTTTGCATGGATTTTATAGTCTGAATTCATCAGAGATATTGGACGGTAGCTGTCGCAACACAAAGGGTCCTTGCTTTTCTTGTGTATTAGAGTAACCAGGGCCTGTGTCAGTGTTGGAGGAAAGGAACTTAGGTCACAAGATTAATGAAACATATTAAGTAAATGGGTGGATAATCTGGGGCTTAGTGTAGTACCCCAGAGTTGGGGGCACCACAGAAAAATAAAGAATAGAAAAGTGCCAGTTTATAGGTGCCTCAGTACAGTAAACAGGTGCCCAAGAAATGCCCAGGTGCCCAGTTTAAAATGCCAACTCAAATCCCCTGTTACAAAGCCTGTCAAAAATATTGTAAATAGCTTAGAAATAATGCACCAAATAAGCCTTTCTGCCATGCTGCAGCTAATGGAATGCTGAAGTGAGCTAATGGAATGCTCACTGTGTGGCACCTGCTATGCCTTCCAGAACCAGAATACAGAGTGCTCCAGTTTAAGGCCCTGTTCGCACTACAGCTCACTTAAGTAATCCGTTTTAAGAAACGGATTACTTCTAACCATGCTACAGCATTCGTACCTGTAGCTCACTGCTGTAATCCGCTTCAGGCAATGCATGCTAGAGCATTCACATTAGTCTGTGTGATCCATGTTAAGTTCAGCAGCATGTAAAAGCTGCTTACCATCATGCATTGCGTGCTTGCAATGTATCCCAGCATTCCTTCATCTGTTGCCATGGATTTGTTTAGAAATGACGACTGACATGGAGAGGCTTTTTCTGTCTCTGTGTGCTGCTGCCTATTTGATGGGTTCTAGGCGGAGGATTGGTGAAATGAGGAGGAGAAGGCTGTGTAGGCAGTGCAGACAGTGTGTGCTGCATCAGTTTATGGTTAAACTGCATCACTTACTACTTATACTACATCGTGTAGTGGCTACTACATGTATGTCATTTAGTTTTGAAAAGGACATTTGGTGCAGAGAGCGTAGCTCAGTGTGGTGGGATGAAATTGTGCTGTGCACTTGGGGAGATGAGGAGTGGATCAGCAATTTTCGAATGTCCCAGGCATCATTTAACGTGCTCTGCACAGAACTGCGGGACTCCATCACCAGATGTGACACTCATTTAAGACACTGTGTTCCAGTGGAGAAACAAGTGGCCATCACTCTGTGGAAGCTGGCCACTAACATCTAGTACCGAACACTTGGTCACCTGTTTGGGGTTGGACGATCAACTGTATGTGAAATTATTGTGGATGTTTGTGAGGCAATTGTTAATATCCTCATGCCACGTGTTATAAGGATATCAAACATCAGTGAGGTGGTCAATGGATTTGATCATGATTGGGGCTTCCCCTGTTGTGGTGGGGCAATTGACTGTACCCATTTTGCCATTATCTGTCCTCCTAACAATGCAACAGACTATTTCAACAGGAAGAGCTACTACTCAGTTATAATGCATGCACTGGTGGACCATAAATTCTGTTTTCCAAGAAGTCAATATTGGTTGGCCTGGAAGGGTACATGATGCCCGTGTTTTTAAGAATAGTTCACTGTACAGAAAAGGGCAGGAGGGTACATTGTTTCCACCCAGCACAAAAGAAACTGGTGGAGTGACTGTCCCGATAGTTATCATAGGAGACCCTGCGTACCCACTTCTGCCATGGGTCATGAAACCATTCCCCAATTATAATGACCCACGGAAACGTAATTACAATTATAGGCTTAGTCATGCCCGCATGGTGGTGGAGTGTGCGTTTGGATGGCTGACAGGCAGGTGGCGATGTCTCCTAAAGCGACTGGACTTCTCCCTGGATCATGTTCCCACTATTATTGCGGCTTGCTGTGTACTCCACAACAATTGTGAAACAAAATCCGAGCAATTCCTGCCTGAGTGGATGGATGTCCGTGACGTGTTCCAGCAGCCAGAGGCACATCATGGAGGGCATGAGGATAGCAGCACAGCAGAGTTATGCCATCAGTCACATACTGTTTGTGACACCCTTGCCACCTACCTGGATACAGTGGTATGAGAGGTTGGACAACTGCGTTTACCTAGAGTTGATATAGGTAATGTTGTCACACATGCAATGTGCAACACAAGTGAATAATGAAATAACACCACAGTTGCACAATGTGACTAGTTCAATTAAGCAATAAGGCATGACCAGGAGTTAGATTAACAGTCTGTTAATCACCCCCTAGGGTTGTAATGTGGCATGAGGCACAGCCGAGTGCCATATTGCCCCTAGGGGGTGATTGACTGTTAAGCTAACTCCTGGGAGTGCTTTATTGCTATTATAAAAAATGGTTCCAAAAGAAATGTGTTAAAAGTATACTTTTTGAATGTTTTCCTCATTTAGAGGGAGATTTTTAATAAAATAGTTCTCCCACCAACAGTTTAAGAATGCTGGTTCAAAATCAGAATGCATCATTCCATACATTCAGCAGTGCTAGAGGATGGAATGCTGACAGGAAGAATCCATGTGCCATGGTGATCAGGCAGTACATGACAGTATAACATGGATTAATGTAAGGCTGTTGGAATCCTAACAGCCAATCAGATTGCAGCATTTCTGAGAGCCTTTTATAATAGCTGATTTCATCTGTGTTTACTATTGATTACATATACAAAAAATTGCCTTAAGAACAACAAATAACTTTATTGATTTATTTTTTTAGAGCACAACAAAGCAGCAACACAGCAAACATTTATTCTGCAGAAAGAGAAGCAGTCACACATCATGGACTGGCAATAGAAGTGCAGACTTGTTTAATTACTGTGCGCATATTGAATTGAGTTGCAAAGGAAAGTACACCAGAAAGACAGATAAAACTGTTAGTTCATAAACAGATATTTCATGTACCTTTATGTGTTTTGATATTGCTTACATTTTTTTGTGCTTCATTTTAAAAAAGTTCCGTTAAGAAGGAATAATTCAAGTAAAAACATTTAAAACCATTTTATAACTGGTAAGTTAATAAAAAACTGTTCTGAAATCTAAAACTTCATAAAAAATCTCAAATTCACTTTTCAACTGCATTTTTTTTCCTGTTTCAATAATAAAAATTTCATAACTTTTTACCACATTTTAATACATTGTGTTATGTAATCATTTCAATATATACGTAGTTGACTGACAAAAAACTGCTACTATTCACAACTCAGTCCATGTCACATCATCATTGAACAACTCCTGACTTAGGCCTTGGCTTCTTGGATAATATGCCCCCTGATTTGGGCATACATTTCCTTGAGTGTTGAAACAGCTGCCTGCATTGCCATTGGCATGCACATTATACATTGCACCATGTACAGTGGCCTGAGACACCACCGCTTGAGGTGGTGGCAATGGGTTAGGCACTGGCTGGTGCTGGGGTGGCTGATGAGTACTGCGGAATATCTGCAGCAGGTTATTAGAAAAAGCTGCTGATTGCTCTGCCTCTAAGCGGCGCACATGTTCCTCCATTTCAAGCTCAGCCTTTGCTCTCTCTGCCTCTGTCTCCATCATTTGCTTGTGCTGCTCAGCAAGGAGTTTCCTGGTAGGCTCGAACAGAGATTCCATTATGACCTGCAGCCGACTAACTCTCTTTTTTTTCCCTGAGGTTTTGCAGTGGTTCACAGGAGCTAGGTCTTTTGGAAAAAGATGTTGATGGTGTACTGGTGGATGGTGTGTCACTGTCCACTGAGGAGCTCTCGATGAGGGAGTTGCACGGCAGTGCAGTCTCAGGAATGTCTGCAGCTGCATCTCCACTGTCATCAACTTCAGACTCTGCAACACAAATTAGGAAGTTATCCTACATGGTCTGAATACCATGATTAGTAGCGGCATGTACAGGGGGAGGTTTTGGATGCCACTCAGGAAACAAGTTGTTCCTGGAAAGGGTGGTGTACATTTTGCATTGCAGGAACAGGTGATGTCGTGGAAGACAGTGGGTGGCCAGAGAGGATGTGCAGAAGCAGTGGACAAACGTGGACTCTGCAATGCCAACAGACTGCAGTGGCTTTCTGCAGCTGGCTTCAAATCTTTTTACAGCTGTGCACTATGCAGTTCACCGCAGAATGCACATCATGTCAGCAGAAGTGTCTGTGACAGTGGGGGGGGGCGTAAAGGTATAAGCACAGCAATACGTACCTGACAGGGGCAGATCAAATTCAGGAATGTCTTCTCCTGCACCCCTATTAACAACTGGTGGCTGTGACTGTGGTTGTTTTGCACTTTCCAGGACTACTGTGGGCTCTGTTGCTGGTCGGGGGTCCAGGATCCTGTCCAAAGCATCATAAAATGGGCAAACAACTATATGAGAGCCTGACTTTTTATTTTGATCTTTGGCCTTATGGTACTTTCCCTTTAACTGTTTAATCTTCTCTCTACATTGCTTTGCACTCCGCTCGATGCGCAGACTAGCAAGGTGCTCAGACACCTTTTGGTACACCTTGGTATTTTTATGCACAGAATTAACTTCATTCTGTACACTCTCTGTGGACCAAAAATCAATAAGAGCTCTCACTGCTTCATCTGTCCATGATGCTGCGCGATCTGACATTTTTTTATAATAAAAATAATAAATTTCTGGCACTCCTATATGTAGCAGACACACTGATTTGACAGATCCGAGATGTTCCCGCTTTAATCTTTCCCTCGCGAAGTTCGCATATGTGCAATGAAGGGCTGCTCATGAAGGAATCATGTGATAGGCACTGGGGGGT
The DNA here is from genome assembly GCA_016271365.2 of Neoceratodus forsteri. Taxonomy (NCBI): domain Eukaryota; kingdom Metazoa; phylum Chordata; order Ceratodontiformes; family Ceratodontidae; genus Neoceratodus; species Neoceratodus forsteri. The sequence goes on from CM028137.1 coordinate 236,268,381, forward strand.
TCTGGGACCTCGGAGGACCAACAAGCATGGATTAATGTGGGTTTCCCTGCTCACACTGTAAGTAGTTCCTTTCATTTTGTAAAACGCATTCTGGAAGCGTACTCAAACCCTGCTCCCATTACGGTTTGAGCACGCTTCCAAAATTTCGTGTTTAAAATGAGTTATGTGTGAACGCAAACCGAGCTGGCACTCATTTAAAACAGTTCAAGTGCTCTGCACCGTTTTAAATGCCCTAGTGCGAACAGGGCCTAAGAAATAATTTAATGTTAGAGAGAATCGTGGTGACTGTGGAGGAGTGAGGACACAGAAAGCGAGGAGGGATGAGAAGGGCTTGTCAGGAGGGATGAAGCTGTCCCTGAGAGCTTTGCTGTGTGCCTCCTGCCTCCAGTCACTGAAGAAAATGTACCTGCAAGCTTGTTCGGTCCGCGGTGCTGGTTTGAGCCACTGGTGAAGTCCAGAAACGTCTCGTTGTGTCCCCGGGAAGGCTGCGTGCCCGTTTTATTATTTCATATTTAAAAGTAAATTTTTCGGTCCCATGGAGGCAGCGATTGCACAGCCATATCATTTGTGCTGCCCCAGGACCTTTTGCGAGTTCCCCAGTCATCCTGCAAGTGCCTGAAACTCCCTCCCTCTTCAGACCGCACCTTACACATCCCACTTGCATCCTGAGAGTCCCAGTGGTGTGGTGAGTCGGCGACAGCACACTCCTTCATGCTGTTCATCCTGGAACTGTGTAAAAAAGTGTGTTTATTTATTTTAAATAGTTTGTGCCAGGTGCAAAGGAAAAATGGCTGAGCGCCATGAAGGGGCGGGCCAGGAGCTCCTCATTTAAATAATTGAAGCCTTCAGGGTGTAACATCGCCCGCAGGGGAGGGGACAGAAAAAAGGGAAGCCTCAGGAAGGGTATAAATATTTATAAGAAGAGGCATGGCTGGCCAGAAGAGTGACAGTTCACCCTAAGCCAGCCTAAAGATATTTAAAGGGGCCCTGTCAGGGAGAAAAGCCCAGCATAGTTAAAGGGGCTGATTCCAGAGAAGCCCAGAGTGTATTTGCAGTGGCTAATTCAAGAGAAGGACCTGTGTGTTTGAAAGGGCCCAGAGCTAAAGGGGTGGCCCAGTACTTAAAGGGGTCCTATCAAAAAGGGGCACAGATTAAAAGGGCACAGCCTTAGGGAGGCTCATAATTTAAAGCAAACCCAGTAATTTTAAAAGGGCTTGGTGCAGAAAAGCCCAGAGAGTTTGCAGGGCAGTATTTAAAAGGAGGCCTAGTGATTTTAGAGGGGTCCAGACAACCAACCCAGCGATCTTAAAAGGGCCAGGGTTACAGGGTGATCCAGCGATTTCAAAGGGGCACAGCTACAGGGTAGCCCACTAGTTCTTAAAGGGGCAAGTTAGGCCCACCACTGTGTAAAGTAGCAAGTCAGGCCCACCAGTTCTTAAAGGGGCAAGTTAGGCCCACCGCTGTGTAAAGGGGCAAGTCAGGCCCACCATTTCTTAAAAGGGGCAGGTTAGGCCCACAGCTACATGCTCTGTCACTTAAAGAGGCAAGTTAGGCCCAATGCTAGCCCTTTAGATTCCCCAGGTGTTGTAGGGGCCCCGCAGCATTAGTGAACCTGGATGTTTAAGGAGTCTAGCTAGCCATACAGAGTCGCAGTAACAGGAAGAACCCGATTTAGTCAGAGGGACCCCCTGTTAGTTAGGTCCACCAGTGCTAGGGTTCCATCAGAAAAGTGAATTGCTTGTATATGTACTGTGATTTGAACATTGAGACTGAATAAGAGACCACTGTAACAAGAACTGAGACTTTATTTTGCATGCAACTATTGCTACAAGCAGTGAATGTGCCAGAAAGTATTGCTTTTTGTTGCCAGCCTTCCAAGTTGCAAGGTGTTTGAATCAGTCTTCCAGAGCTTTTCAGAATCTGTTCACCACTGGTATCCAGATCAATCTTCTTCAAAGTACTCCAGAAGTTGTCTCCAGTGCATCCTCAAAGCAGCCAGCAGCAGATCTTCAAGCAACCGTGCCGCAGTCGTTTGCAATGTCCTGTTTATTGTTTTCCGCTCTTCAAAGTTTCCCAAAGCATGGCCTGGCCTGGTACAAAGGTACCGTCCATTTTCTTTTTTTGTCGTCCATATCACAGTGCTATCCAGATATTCTGCCACAGTGTTATCATTGATATCACATTGTCCTGTTTCTTATTTTATGTAGTCCTTGGCTCATCCGGCCTTGGTGCACAGAACCCTGTTGGTACTTCTGATTCACAGACTTCCTTTCTTCAGAATCTTTGTCATGTCCTGGCAGTCCAGAAGAGGACTTTGTGCCAGTTGGTCAGCACTTCTTTCTTCTTCCTTGTGTCCCGGCAAGTCCAGAAGAGGACTTTGGGATGGTTGGTCAGCATCTTCTTCTTTGTCTTACCCCGGCAGTCCAGAAGAGGGATGTGGCTGGGTTTGGTGTGTCTCAATCCTGGCAGCCCTCAGTGGGTTCTGTGCCGAGAGAGTTGTTGCTTTGTTCTTAACAAGTCCAGTAACCCTAGAAAGGTGGGGTGTGGCTGAGAGACTCATGGCCTGTACAAAATCCTCTCTGCAGTCCCTTAGTTGTTAGCCCAGTCAGCCAAGTGTTCCCCTTGTGTTTTATCCTGAACCCAATTTCTTCCCGACAACAAAGAAGGTTCATTCATGCATGAACTGCCTCTTATGACTGAAGTAGAGTTTTACAGTATTATGTTATAGAGTTCCTTGAAGTGGAGTACTCCAGGAAATAAGCGCTAGGTAGAGGTGCACCTCAGGGTAGTACTGAAAGGATTATATAGTGATTTACTGATTATAGACTGTTGACCACTCATAAAGTGGAGCTGTTACAGCCATTTATTTAGAGTCCTCCTCATACAGGAGAGTAAGTGTAAGTGTCCCCCCGTGACCATGTTTCCCCTTGGTTTGGCATAAATAAAACCTTGCTAAGTATTTTGAATCTATTTCTGGACTCTCACTTCTCTTTGTCTGGTGCCAGCATCCACCCCTTTTTGGACCTGTATTAGTAATTTGTGTGCAAGTTACTGGTGTCATCGACACAGTTGCTTTATTACCCCTTTTTATTGATGTGGAAACCCAGCACATGTTAACATCCTTCTTATCACCTTCGGGGCACCACATTAGTGGTTTATAAAATTCCCCTGTGAGTCCTTCTAGACCAAGGGCCTTACAATTAGGTAAAGAGGTAATAGCTAGAGAGATTTCCTCCAGGGATAGCTCCTTACTAAATTGTTCTTCCTTCACTTTAGTTAGTTTGGGAGTGTGAATGGAGGAAAGAAACTTTAATTTTTTCAATAGCCAGATTTTTTTTATCATAGATTTTGGTGTAAAATTCTTTAAAAGCAGCATTGATTCTTTTACTGCTATTAACTACCTTTCCAGCTATATCCCAGATACCTGGAATAATAGTTCGGTCTTGTAACATTTTGAGCCTGTATGCCAATAGTTTTCCAGCCTTCCCCCCCCCCGACTCCCAATAACCCTGCTTTGTATGAAATAAAGCATATTCTGCATGAGCAGAAAGAAGTTTATTAATGTCAAATTTAAACTTAGTTATTTCATATAAAAGCAACTGATCAAAGTGACATGAAGAGCTTACTTTATTTTTCCAATTCCTTTAGCTTGGCCTGTTTGCTGTCTAAAAGTTTAGCTCTCTCTTTTTTCTTGGATGCCAAGAAGCTTATGATTCTACCTCAGATGAAGGCTTTATAAGCCTCCCATAAACAAGCATGTGTAACCTCCCCATTATTATTATTTAAGAAATAATCATTTGTCTCTTTAGTAACTCAATTCACAAACTTTTTGTCCTTTAGTAGGGAGACATTCATCCTCCACCTATGCGATTTTGTATGGCCCTCACCCAGTACAACATTTAAAGAAATCAGAGCATGATCCAAAATGATAATGCTGTCAATTTCAGAGTCCAAAATTGAATTAACAATAGCAGTTGAGACAAATATATGGTCAATTCTACTATAACTGTAATATCGGTTGGAGAAAAAGCTATAGTCCTTGCCCTGTGGGTGAACCAACCTCCAGACATCAGTGAAAGATAACGACTCAAGAAGGTTATGAAGAGATTTGAGGGCTTTAGGTGTAAAAGGTGCTGGTTTATCAAGTAAGGGGTCCATCACCTCATTGAAATCCCCCACCTAGAATCATGGTATGATCTACGTAATCATTAAGCGTAATAGACAATGATTCCAAAAAGACAGATTGCTTGGAATTTGGTGCATAAACTTTACAGATCACCTCCTGTATCCCATCTACTAAACCTGTCAAGATTCAGAACTGACCCTCAGGATCAGTTGTGTGTGAGGACCAAAATTTACCCCCTTCCTGAGTAGGAAAGCAGTTACTTTTTGCTTGCTATTAAAGGAACTAAATTCAATGTGAGCGACCCAAGATCTGGACAGCTTGGCAGACTCAACATCATTCAGATGAATTTCCTGTAGCAAAGCAATATCTGCTCCTTTTTATGTTTGCTTGCACGCATGTGCAAGAAACATAGTGCTGCCATACGAATTTTCATAGGTGTGCTACTCAGCTTCCATTGCCCTGCTCCCTTTTGCAGGCTCTGGTCCACCGCACCAATACATTTTGGAGATGTCTATGACAGCAGTTCAGATGCAGTGGCATACAGTTGAAAGTGAAAAACCGCTGCAATCAGTGGTGGTAACGTGTAGGCAATTTGCATACTGCTGTCAGCAGTATGCAAATTGCCTGCACGTCGCACTGCATCTGTACTGTCATAGACAGTTCTTCCTCCCCCCCACCATGAACACCTACTTAGCACGCTGGGAGCCCACCCCAGTGTGCTCATGCACTCCCCCCACCCACACACCATATGGCCGACGGGGGTGCTCAATCCCCTGTCAGCTCCTCTGCCCCCCAAAAAACTTAGTTCCTGAGCTTGGCTTTTGAGCCCTTTGCTCCGTAATACTATGCCTGCCTTAGGAAGCAGATAAGAAAGGGTTTTTTTAATCAAGCAGCAACAAGGGCTGACAGTACATTTACCCAGTTCTGCAAACCGCTTTCCCTTGGGTATCTTTAAGCTGGGCACAGCAAAGAGAAATATTCGGTGCTAGGCACCAGGCTCACTCTTAATCCCTGTTTAGCTAGCAGATTCACTTATATGGCCTGCGCTACCTATGCTGTGTCTGTTCAAACGAATAAAGAAAATAAACTCATAAAGACAGTCCATTTCAGATTTCCAGGTGCCATGCCGGGAGCCCACCCCAGCACGGCAAAAGTCCATATGGCGATGGGGGTGCCCAATCCTCTGTTGGCTGCACTGAATCCCCGGCCCCAGCAAAACAAAACCTGACTTCATGTTGCCACGTTGGGAGCCCACCCCAGCATGGCAAATGTCCGTATGGCCAACAGGGGTGCCCAATCCCCCATTGGCTCCACTACCCCCAAAAAATATAAACTTCCAGCTGCCACACTGGGAGCCCACCTTAGCGTGGTAAAAGTCCTGAGTCGTCTTCTATTAAAAAAAAAAAGACACATGTAAAAAAAAAAAGGTCCCTCGATGACTGTCTTGCCCCCCCTTCCCCAGCCTGCACCCACCCTCTGCTGCACCTCCCACTCCCCCTCACCCCATACTTACCTCCAGAGCCCAGCGCGACGATCTTCAGCGGACTGGGAACACGTCTGCACTCTTCAAAGCTGACCGCAAACTGAAGAAATGCCGGTAAGCTATATAATGGCATACATTTTTTTTCCAACTTCGGTGCATATTTCAGCCATTTTGGGGAATTTTTTCACCAAATTTTCAACATGGGATTCTTGGGGCCCCACCTCATGAACTCAGTCACTGTCATTTTGTTATTCGGTCCCGAAAGGTGATGTCACAGTAACTGAACGGAACCACCTTTTGGGAATGAGTAATGAAACGACAGTGTCACAGTTCATGAGGTAGGCCCCCTCAAAACCCAATGTTGAAAATTTGGTGAAAAAATTCCCAAAAATGACTGTTTTACGAGCGTGCATTGCGCAGTTCCTACGCACGCTCGTAACTTCACAAAGTTTTAATATTTTCACACCAGATTTTCAACATTGCCATTTTACCACACCTCCTTATGAGCAGTACAGCTGTCATTTTTCACATCTTGCTCAAAATCTGTTTTTGCACATGTAGCACACAATGAAGCAGTCGGTGTGCGAAATCAATGTTGTGGACAGATTAAGAAAATCACAGTGACACTGTTCATGAGCAGAGGTCTTAAAATGTCTATGTTGAAAATTTGGTGACAAAAGTCCATAAAATGACTGTGTTACGAGTGTGCATTCCGCAGTTTCCATGCACCCTCGTAAGTTCACGAATTTGTAATATTTTCAGTCCACATTTTCTACAGTGGCATTTTTTCCACACCTCCTTATGAACAGTACAGCTGTTATTTGTCACACCCTGGCCGAAATGTGTTTTTGCACTTCCAGCGCAGAAATACGTGGTCGCTGTGGGAAATCAGGGTTCGGGACAGATTACGAAAATTACAGTGACCCTGTTCATGAGCGAAGGTCCTAAAAGGCCCGTGTTGACAATCTGCTGTAAACAATCCCCAAACTAATTACAGTTTCTATGCACGCTCGTGACTTCACCAGTTTTTTTATGTTTTCACTCCAGATTTTCAACATTGCCATTTTTACACCTCCTCATGAACAGTATAGCTCTCATTTTTCACATCCTGTTTGAAATGTGTTTTCACACCTGTGGTGCCAAATGGCACAGTCGCTCTGCAAAATCAGCTTGCGGCTAACAAACTGATATGGCCACTGTTCATGAGGTGGGGGTCACAAAAAACTCTTGTTGAAAAATTGGAGTGAAAATACCAATGAATGCCTGGGGCCTTGGACTCTTCAGCCCCAAAGTTCACCCCATTCTCCTATACTGCACCCGTCTCACCATATTTACTTGTGGAACGGGGTGCGCATAAGGCCCAAAGACCCCAAGGAACACCGTGACACTTGTCGGTGTCTGCAGGGTAGGGTGTGATGAAAGGGCGTGGCCGTTATGCCTGACGCCCTAAAGGCATGCCCCAATGCCTGTCAGTCTCTGCAGGATGGTGGTGGGGTTGGCTTCAGTTCAATACTTCACTGCCATTCCTATTATGCAACTCTCTAACTCCTACACTACCAATGCCAATGCCAGCAAGCAAACATTCGGCATTGACAAATGCTTGTTTATTCAGGTAAGATAAGACCTTTTTCCTTTTAATGGGGGACCCAACCCATTCACATTCCAAGATACAATTTTGTATGGAAGCATGAATGACTACTATTGATTATCTAGTTTACAGGCAAGTATAGAGCAAACCAATACTACAATTAACAATTATACTGCAAGCAGAATAACTAATTCAAGCGGTCTAGTTAGTAAACTACTGTATCAAGACAGAAACGTTAGATTAAGTAATCAATTTAAAATAACAATACAAAAATAGCTGAGCGTTCCTGTACAGAGTACAAGCAGTAGGACGTGAGCTACCGCAAAACCTAGTTTTATTCTTGTTTTTTTTTTTTTTGTTGAAAAGGTTTGTTGTCTCAGAGGTGTTTCAGTCTCCTTCTCACATTGAAGGAGCTAATTGCTTTCCTCCCACAGCTCTTCCAAAGGATTAGGTGTGTATGTGGGGGTGTGGAGCTGGCAAACTGTCAGTAATTTCCAACAGAAAGAAGGGTTAAAAGGTCAGGTTAGTTGATATCTTGGAGGTAGAAGACTTGGTTTGCTGGCCAAGGCACTTAGCTTCACCTGAGCTCTTTCCTTCTAAGACTGCTTGAAAGGCAGAATAGAGAAACTTACCAGAGCAAGGATTAAGACTTCTTTTGGCTAAGCAGATTTACTGTGTAGTGTTGTTTTTATTCTTTACTCCCAGGGATTGCTACTGTTTGTTGCTAACATTTCATTGTTTTATTTTTCTCTGTAGCAAAGTGTTTCTTACAGCGTATATCTTCTCTGAAATTATTACAGGTGGTGCTTTACAGTTTTATCTAACATTAGGATAAGCTTTCAGGGTTACTGCATTTGTTGTTGACTGATTGCTTCTGCTCTTACTTCCTTGTTCTTTCGTCCGTGGTTCTTCTTTTTCGGCAGGGGAAGGGCCCAGCCAACCACCCCACACTACACTCCTTTTATAGGGTACCACAGTTGTGACATTTCCTGTGGCAGAGCAGGAAGGGGCGGATCAGTGGGGCATCCACAAGGTGAGCTCATTTACAGGGGCACTAGTAATTTAACTTGCTATAACAGGTTAAACAAAAACAAAACACAATCAAACCATTACTTGCATTTTTTTCCTTCTGATTACTCTGACTAGGTTATAAACCCAGCAACTTATCTGGAATGGATATCATTAACTGCAGGTACTGTGGAACAATTTTCAGAAGGACAGTTTTACAGGATTTAGGACACTGTCCTACATGCTGGACCATTGGAGATCTTGGGGTTCAGCTCCGGGCAGCATGGGCAGAGATTGCAAGCCTCAAATTTCATATTCAAGAGGAAATACATTAAAAGAACCACCCACCATTTCCCCAGCATCCAACAGAAAAACCTCGACTGCAGAGGGTAGTTGGTCCAGGAGGATGGCAGGTGGTTAGAAGGGGCAAATTGGGTGCCCCATCACTCTCTGCTCTCCAACATATTACCTCCAAAAACCATATAAACACTACCAACAGGTATCTGCCTCTATCTCTGAAATCAAACAAAGAGGCAGAAGACACTGCAGAGTAGGACACTGCAGCACAGGAGCTAGCACAACAAAACTCACCCAAATCAGGAACCAAAACAAAAAGCAAAAGGAAATCCAAAAACTTCTGATCATAGGAGACTCCATGATTCGGGAGTTGATACCCATCTCCAGCCAGGGTAATGGTCAGATGTCTCCCAGGTACATCAGCATGGAGAGACACTGACCGCATTGCTAAAATTGTTCACAAAGCAGGAGAAAACATTGATGTCCTAGTACACATAGGGACTAATGATCTCGCCACGCGGTCAGTCGTGGAGACCAAGGAACACCTGACCAGGCTGGGTGACAAACTATCATCTATTTCGTCTGGCATCTCCTTCTCTGAGATCCTGCCAGTCTGGGAGAGGGGACAGATGGACAGAAGGTCAGAGAAGGGAGATGGGGAGCTAAACACGTGGCTCAAGGGCTGGTGCCAGGAAAAGGACACAGATTTGGCGGAACTGGCAGCAGTTCTGGGGCGAAAGTTCTTTAAATTTGATGGACTGCATCTGACTAAGGAGGAGTCAGTGCATTAGGGCAGAAGTTTGGCGTCTTTGCAGAATATTTAAACTAGCAAATGGGAGAGGGGCTGCACCCCATACGTCGAATGGGAAGAACACCCTCCCCTCAGCTAGTGGTCAAACAGGGATTCAGCATGTTTGCAGTTCATTTGCATCACCAGGTAAGAAAAAGGTTTGTCTCCCATATGATGCACAGGGGTAATGCCAAACCTCACCCAACAACTAACACACCGAAATCTGGCCAATGGAAAATCATGTACACAAATGCTCACATCCTGGGAAATAAGATCCCAGACCTGCAGGCAATAATGTCAGAGGCTAAACTGGACATAGTAGCAATTAGTGAGATGTGGTTTACCAGTAACCACACTTGGGAGACTTCAGTACCTGGCTATGTATTGTTCAGGAGAGACCGAGGTGCAAAAAGGGGGGAAGGAGTGGCCCTGTATGTCAATGAAAATATCAAAGCTACAGAAATTCAGAATACATATAAGGAGCCAGAAGAACTGTGGGTCACCCTGGAAACAGGAAATGGGACAGCCATAAGAACTGGGGTTGTCTACAGACCGCCAGACCAGGGGGAGGACATAGACACATTACTGTTAGAAGATATACAAAACATGACAGCTAAAGGGGAGGTTCTGATAATGGGAGGCTTCAACATGCCGGATACAGATTAGTCAATACCAGCAGGAACATCTGCCAGAACTAGACACATAGTGGATTCCCTGCAGGGGGAGGGCCTCAAACAACTGGTACAACAACCCACAAGAGACAGGGCTATCCTAGATCTAGTACTGACTAACGAGGAAGGGATCACAGATCTCCAGGTAGAAGGTCACCCGGGGGCCAGTGACCATCACATGGTATGGTTCAATTTGGCTGCTACATCTAAATCATCCCATTCCAAGGCAAAAATATGGGACTTCAGAGGAGTTGACTTTGATAAGATGGCCAACAGAGTTAAGCTAGCCCTGGCAAAAAGAAACACAGGTGAGGGGGTACAGGCAAAGTGGGCAAGCATTAAGGATGCAATATTTGAAGCAACGTCCCATTATGTTAGACAGAAAAAGAAGTGCAAAAGAAGAAGGAAACCACTTTGGTTCTCAAATACAGTAGCAGAAAAGGTCAGAGCCAAAAGGCTGGCCTTCAGGAAATATAAGGGAACACAGTGGGATGAAGATAGGGAGGCATACCAAACTGCCCTAAGGGAAGCAGGGAAGGCAGTAAGGCAGGCAAAGTCCCAAACTGAGGAAACACTAGCACGAACAGTAAAAGAAGGTGACAAGACTTTCTATAGATACATTAGTGAAAGGAGAAAGTCCAGAGGGGGTATTGCTAAGCTTAATGGAGAAAAGGGAGCATCTGAGGAGGAGGACCCTGTAAAAACATCTATCCTAAATAGATACTTTTCTCAGTATTTACTGAAGAGAAGGTAGGGCAGGGCCCACAGCTCAGCACCATGGACACAGGGGGGAAGGAGGTGAGCACTACTCCCTTCACAAAAGAAAGGGTCCTACAAGAGCTTGCTAAGCTCAGGGTGGATAAGGCAATGGGACCTGATGGCATACATCCCAGGGTACTTAAGGAGCTAAAGGTGGAACTAGCAGAGCCATTAGCAGAACTGTTTAGTGAGTCTCTGAGCACAGGAGAGGTCCCAGAAGACTGGAGAAGGGCTCATGTGATCCCGCTCCACAAGAGTGGTAGCAGGGAGGAGGCAGGGAACTACAGACCAGTCAGTCTTACCTCAGTAGTGGGCAAGATTATGGAGGCACTCCTTAAGGAAAGGATAGTGCAACACCTGGAATCAATAGGGGCACAGGATCCAAGACAGCATGGGTTTACAAAGGAAGGTCCTGTCAAACTAATCTCATAGATTTCTTTGACTGGGTAACCAGAGTAGTGGACCAAGGAGCAGTTGATGTCGCTACCTTGACTTCAGCAAAGCTTTTGACACTGTTCCCATAGAAGATTGATAAATAATCTGGTAGGCTCGGGTGGGTCAAGTTGGTCAACTGGGTGGCAAACTGGTTGATGGGCAGAAAACAGAGAGTGGTGGTAAATGGTATACAGTCAGAAGAGATGCAAGTCACAAGTGGGGTACCTCAGGGATCAGTCCTGGGGCCAGTCCTCTTCAACATCTTCATTAGTGACCTTGCAGATGGACTAGAGGGTAAGGTTTGTCTGTTTGCAGATGACACCAAGATCTGCAACAGAGTAGATGATCCAGATGAGGTGGGCAGAATGAGAAGAGATCTGGATAAACTAGCAAAATGGTCAGAAGAGTGGCAACTGAGTTTAATGCAAAGAAGTGCAAGATTATGCACATAGGGAAGAGAAACCCTGAAGCCACCTATAGGTTGGGAGGGGAGTTGCTAGCAGTCACAAAGGAAGAAAGAAACTTGGGCATCATCATCACTGATGACCTGAAATCATCCAAACAGACCTCTAAAGCAGTAGGTAAGGCTAGGGGGGTGTTAGGGTGTATTAGTAGGGGTATAACAAGTTGTAAGAGGGAGGTAATAATCCCTCTTTACAAGACACTGGTTAGGCCCCATCTGGAGTACTGCGTGCAGTATTGGAGGCCACACCTTCGCAAGGACACTAACCAAATTGAGGCAGTCCAGAGAAGGGCAACCAAAATGGTGCAGGGACTGCATCAGAAGACTTATGAGGACAGATTAACAGAGCTCAATATGTATACCCCTGAACAAAGGAGGGAGAGAGGTGATATGATCGAGGCATTCAAACACCTTAAGGGCATTAACAAGGTGAAAGAGTCTAACATGTTTAAATATAAGAAAAATAGCAGGACAAGAGGACACAGCATGAGATCAGAGGGGGCCGATTAAGGGGGAATGTGAGGAAATTATTTTTCACAGAAAGGGTGGTGGTTGCATGGAATGGCCTACCTCAAGACGTGGTGGCTCTGAATACAGTGCAGGGCTTCAAACAGGCATGGGATAGGCATAAGGGAGCAATACAAATGAGTATGAATAGATAGGCCACTGACAGAGCAAAGGCCGATGGCACATTTATAAGGTAGTAAAAGAAATGGGCAGACTGGATGGGCCTTGCAGTCCTTATCTGCCGTCAACTTCTATGTTTCTATGAGTTCACTGGACCAAATAGTCCAAGATGTGTCAGGTGTAATGCTGGCAAGTAATAGACATCCAGACAAACCAGCTGTATGTAGAATGAAAGAAAACAAATCAATTTAAGGACCAGAGCAGTACCATAAGGAGTGTTAAAAACAGTGTCAGCACAATATGGCATGTCACAAGGGTGAATGCAGGAGAACCAGAGCTCAACCGAGGGTGGATGGGGATATAGAGGAAGGCGAGTAAACAACATAAGGTAATAAGGAAATTAAGGGAGAAAGGTGCGGTGTGAAAAAAAAACGAAACACACAAGCATTATAATTTGGTGTCTAATTGAAAGCTATAGCCATAGCCACTGGCTAATAAAAGCAGAGATTGACTCTAAGGGGTCAGTATAGAGATTAATGAACAATTTAAGCCTATTCAGGCTACACTTAAGCTAATCCACTCCCCCAAAGCTTCAGCCAGGTGAGGTCAAATGAAACCACATTATACTCAAGAATTTAAAGTGAAATTAATGTTATTGTAGAGGTGAGCCATCATTTCCAGCTCAGGCCAGAAGTGAGCTATTAACTAGCAGACTGCAAACCCCTTTAAGAGATACCACCAGCACCCTGAGTAATCACATCAGATATATATAAAAGAGACAGTGTGGGTGGGGGGATATCTGGGTATCCTTCACAAACATTCAACCAGCAGTTAAACAAAATTGACTACTTAACACTATTTCATAACACTCCAAGGAACTTATGAAAGCTTGTTATCAACAGTAGGTACAAGAAAGGCCTTTGATTCCACAAATTGTAGGCCCATTTTGAAAGTACTAAATCCAAAGTGCATTACAATCTCAGATCCTTCGTTTAACTCAGAGAATATAAAAACTCACCAGGATCACCACGGAGAGACCACATCCCATGAGGAGTTACATATATGAGTGGATTATCAAAGTTTTAGCAAGGAAACTGAACATGATCGTCACACAGGAAGCGAGGTGTGCATCACATCTGTAGTGGGGTGAGTCCTCTCTGGAAGGACCATAGTAGAACAGGGAGTTGCAGCCAAAAAGGGACTTTGATCACAGGAAACAGTTGAGGGATTAAGATTATGAGAGCCCACCTCCAGGGTGTCGTCATCACGCATTACCTCTTCCGGCTCAGGAGTATGGCGAGAGTAGACCAATCTTGAGCTTTCTCTGCTCCTTCCACATTTCCTCGGGTTCTGCACTATAAAAGCGAGTCTAGGGATATTTGAAGGGCAATCCATCTGTCTGGATTTTCTGTTGATCCCCAGTAAGTGTGGAGGTGAGACATGGAGACTAGCTGCAGCAGAGTATGAGCAAGGTGTTGAGCATTGAGGTAACTTTACCACATTGGAATGCTGGGGAGGCCTTTCAGAATTTTGGTTGCACGTTATTCCAGTGGAAGCGTGAGAAGCAGAGGGTACATGCATTGACCTAACAGACCCCCGTGCAGACTTAAACCCAGGGGTACCATTGGCCAAAATTGTTTTTAAATCAAAGGCCTTAGAACTTTGGTAGTCTTGGATGGAGCTACAAGCCTCCCCTGCAGAATCACATTTAAAAACTTTTCCCTCTTCCTGTTGAATAATCAGGGATGCTGGATACTTAAAATAATAGGGAACACCATATTTTTTGCAACTGTTGTTTCACATCATAGAAAATCTTCCTTTTGTTAATTATTTCAGAGGAGAAATCCTGGAAAATAGAGATGTGACCCCCTCTCCACACAATATTTCTTTTCCTTCTTGCCAAATAAAAGATTTCTTCTTTAACAGAAAATCTGAGCAGATAAGCAATAATGGGCCTGGCATTTCCATTATTCTTTTTAGGACCCAATGACCTGGGCACCCTTTCAGTTTCAAGTAACCAGGGCCACTGGTGACCAAGAACTTCAGACAAAAATCTTTGTAAGAATTGAATTATGTTCGGACCCTCCAGACCCTCAGGGACACCCAGAATCCTAATATTATTTCTACGACCTCTGTTTTCTAGGTTGTCTACCTTGTCCAGTAAATAACTAATTTGTGCATTTTGTTACTCAGTTAGTTGTTCGAGAAAACTGACAGAGTTAGTAAGCTTGTTTATCTTACTGTTGTTGGTGCTGATTCTAGATGAAAGCTCTTCTGTATTTTTTGTGAGGGTAACAGCAGTGGCCTTAATTTCAGTGATGTCCATTTGTAAACCTTGCAACATTTGTTTAATCTGGGCCACATCATCGTTACTGGCTGACTGGTTATTAATATTAGAGGTAGAATGTGAAGAGGACAAGTTGTTCCGCTTAACTGGAGTCCTGACAGAAACGGCCCGCATCGCGGTGAGATTTCAGAGCGCCGAAATTGGACAACGATAAATAAAGTAGATAATTCACTTCTATAATGCTAGTAATCGATTAAAAGAATGCCCTTAGTTTAAATAATCAGATGTACTGCGCTGGTCGTGATAAATAAGTAAATAAATAATTAAATAACTTAAAAAATGCTGGTGTTGTCCGGAGCGTAACGGTTAGCCTGCCATCTAGCGTTAGCATCAGCACGCATCCTCCGGTGAACTAAGAATTTGGGGGAGAAGGTATGAGAGCTTCCAGAAGTGGCAGGCATGGCTGTGATGGGTTATAATTGGCCTAATAATTCCATTGAGTAATGGAGTTAGGGGTGCTGTACCCTGTGAGTAAGCATTAAGATTGTGCTGAGAGGGGTTAGTGAGACTAGGGTAGGTTCTGTAGTGGACGGGTGCTAGAAAGTGAAGTAGAAGAGTGAGAGAGGTGATTGAGTGGATGGGCAACATGATTGGGGGGAAAAGAAGCAGGAGTAATGCTCATGTACAGGTAGTGAGGGTGGGAGTTCAGTGTCTACCCTCATTTGAAGAGCAGTCTGGAGTTCTGTCTCCAACGTTCAAAACACACAATGGGTCTGAATGAGTGAATAACTCATTCAGACCCATAGTGTGTTTTGAACATTGGAGACAGAACTCCAGAATGCTCTTCAAATGAGGGCAGTCACTAATCTGAACTCCTTATATTTAGTAAAATATGGTCATCTTATTACCTGTATTTCCATTTTTGTTTTTAGAAAATTCACTTTTCTGATGGCTATTTAAATTAGATTAGATTTATTTTAGATAAATTTAGATTAGTGACTACCATCATTTGAAAGGCCTTTTTGTCCTGAACACAAAAATGTAAAATAATGCACTTGGGGCACAGAAATCCAGGGGCAGAGTACAAAATGGGTGGAGTGATACTAACAACATTAAGAAAACACACATTCCCGCCAAAAACAAGCTTTTACATACAGTTGATTACTGTTTAACAATATTATGCGTTTATGGCTGCCACTGTACATCTCATGCAAACCCATAATCACGTTCCTGTCGTGAAGTGAAAAAGGGGAGGCGGGAGGCCATAACTGACTCCTTGTTTTTGTGTTACAGGGGTCAGTTTTTTTACAGCAGAAACAAGGAAAGGGGTCATTTCTAAAATGTGCAGACCAGCATGGGGACCACTTTTTTCAGAGTGTGCCACAACCGGCAGCTACCACTTCAAGACTGCTACTACCCCCACCTACTACAATCAGGGAAAAACCAGAAGTAGTCTACCAGCACTGCAATCAATATGGTTAAGGCACATTCACCAAAACTGACTGCTTAGAAAAGAATGAGAAAGTGACTGTGATGATGAACAAGTCCCAGACCAGATCTCTAGTTTATTGATAGTCTCCTCCTGAGTCTGACTTGTATGGCTGCGTGGGCCAAGCTCCACAGATGTTATGCCATCATCAGATTTGTATAAGAGCACTGTGGAAGCATGTAACCAGACCACTGTCTGATGTGCTGCCACAGTGCTCCGACATAGTCTCCAGTGCTTCTGTTTATGCAGCCCTTCCTCTCTGCAAGCTGCCTAAACATACCCCCTTCCCGGCTTACTATTTTTCCTTTCCACAACTGTGGAAGTGATGGCCGCCGTGTTCAACATGGCGGCGTTGACTTAAACTGTGCATGCACGAGTATCATGCATATGTAGTCATGTCTGCCCCGCCATGTTGCACACGGCTTATTCAGGGGCAAACTGCACATGCACAAGTATCATGCATGTGCAGTTCTGTAATCTCTGCAGTATCAGTTACGTCTGACTCCAGAGCAGTGAGAGCACCGCATATTCTTTTCAACAGTCTTGCTAGTCCTAAAAGCTTTCCCCAGCCATATCGGCTCTGACCAGAGTTTGTTATATACAGCAGGATCTTTCCTGTTGGGACCCTTTCAGATTAACACCTCTTTATGTCTGACAGTAGACCGCACAACACCACACCAAGATGTTTCATGTTTTCATGGTGGGCATGGCAAAGGAGAACTGTTAAAAGCTTCAGAATCCCATATACAGTTTATGAAACAAAATAAAAATAAAAATGGATATGCTGATGCTTTTGAAAGAAAAGTGGGCATACCGATTCGTTTGCCAAAAGGACATCATTGCTGAAAAAACTATGTGGTGCTAAAAAAATACCACTATGTAACCCCTAGGTGGTGCTATCCCAAGGGCTGCTACCCCTGCCTGCTGAGCTAGTAGCAGGTTAAGGGGCCTAGGTTCGGTAACGGGTGCCTCCATCCAGAGGTCAGGGTTGGTAATGGTCAAACTAACCAGGGCACAGCCCTCTGGGACACTGTGACCCTCCTTCCCTGCTAGTGACCCACACAAGACACAGTAATTATGTTCACAGTACCCCTGATATGCTTTACTCATATCCACAATTTTAGCACTTACCACCAAGATTTGTTTCTCCAATTCGACCCTGGAGACCCCCTGTAAAATAAGATTAAACAGAGCAAATGGCATGCAACACAATACTTCAGGCATAAACAGGATTCACAGACTGTTTAAAATGCAGAAAATGTAGATCTGATTTATTCAGGGGGGCTTGAACAAGGATGGGGCAATCAGGTTAATTAGCTTACTCGCTCTAATAATCATGCAGTTGTGCAAGCAATCAGACTCCCTAGCACTATCACACTTCTGGGCACCCAGGTGAATGGGGGGTGGGCTAGCCAGGACCGTTGCCTGGAGTAGGGCAGCGTTGCAGCTGGTAGGGGCCCTGTGAGGGAAAAAACACTTGCACAACACAGATTTGTAATCCGGAGCCAGATGGCTCAGTTCGTGAAGAAAAGAAACAAGTAATTAGGTGACACACTTAGATTTAAAGATAGTTGCAGGGAACTACCCTGATGGCTACTCACGATACCCCAAAATGGACACAGAAGGGACAAGGATTGAGACAGCAGATGAATTATCTGGGTGACCAGAAGAAGCAGAGGGCTAACCCCTGGAACGGTCCCTCGTCGAAGGCGCTTCTCTGTGCAGTAGGGTAATCTGGCAAGGCCCAACCACATGGAATAGGAATGGATTTAGTTTGAAGGGTTCTCGGTTCAGCTTCCAGCAATCAGCGTACAGTTCACACAACAGGGGAACTAAATTGCGACCCACATTCAGTACACAGCACATTTATATACCAGAAAATATTACTGTACCAGGCAAAATGCTCCTTAGTCATGATCGCAAAGTCCCTGCTCAGACTGAGAGCTTGAAAGTAGCTTGAGTTCCTGACAGGCCGATCGCCTTCAGCAAAATCTTCAGTCTTCTACAGATTAAGCCTGGACCCAATTCAGCAGCTTGCTCAAATGTACACAGTTCAGATTTAGTCCGAAACAATTCTATCTCCCTCTTTTCCTCAGGGTAACAGCAGACTTACAGGCCTCAACTCAGGCCTCTCCACAACTCTCCCGCTCGAACTACGTGGTTTTTACTGCTCGGCTACCACGAGCTGCTTCTCTCTCAATGGCCAACACAGATCTGCCTTGCCAGCAGACAGCTCAGGGGACTTCTCTTGGATCCATAAGGTCCGGTTGGTTGGTCCAGCTGTCAACCACAATAAGAGCTCCCCCTTTTGGTGCAAAAGGTGCCAACCGTCCAGAACTACAAATCCCACACTATTAATTCACCAGTCCCACTCCAACAGGCTCCATTTTAGAGTCCTCACCTCAAGTCCAGATTGGTCCAATTTGGCAGTTCAGGATCAAAATGGTGGAGCTAACTGAACAGTCCTTGCTGCAAAGAAGGCAGGTTAGAACAAACTACATTATCATTAATACTCTAAGCAATTTCCAGCAATTAGTTACATCTTTCAACAGGGCTCCTTCTGCACAATTAGCGATGGCAGAAACGGAGCGATTACTCAGCAGACCAGGCGGGACTCGAGCAGGGAAACACTCAGACCCCCATTCAGATTAATTATATCTGCAATCAGGCAGCTTTTAAAGGTACAGTACACGGAGGCCACGCAGGCACACACAGAAAATACATTTAAATGGCAATAACGCCGAACACCAACCGGGCAAAGAGCAATTAGGCAAGCTCATGGAAGACCTTTCGGGAACCCCCATTGATGAGGGGGTTACACCTACTTTAAGTGTCCATGCCATTGTTCCTTCATGGAGACTTGTATATACTTTCAATGATGTTTTGCATAAGAGGAGTATGTGTAATTGTGTAGTTCTGTGAGACTCGGCTTAATTACCAATGCCCTTGCAGGGTAACACTTGCTTTGGTGTTTTTACGTCGTCATTTTCTACTTCTAAATTGTTTACCTATTTTTGGCTCACAATGACCCAAACCCATGAGATTCAAATATGGCTAGTCCACCCGTCCCTCTGGGCCAAGATACAGATGCGGCACAGTGATGAGTTCAATAAAAGGACACACATTTGTCTCTGTCTGCTGCAGTCAATCTTTGCAGAATGTTTAGGCCTTTTCAGGGTGGGAGCACAAAAATCTAAGCCTCTCTAGTGGGTCCAGGGTTATGCCCCCTTTAGGCAATTTAAAAACATTAAAACAAAATTGGTGTATTCAGCTGGCTTTTAGCATGCTGTGAAGCAGTTCTACAGTCTGCTAAAGGGCATCAGATTGCAGAGGAACAGATACAGTATAGTAATGCTGACATTCTATAGTTACTGCAACTTGGAGTCTTGTGGGCAGTCTGTATGGGGGGAATGGCCTTTAAAAACATCTAATATTGTTTGTTACTATTACTACCACTAGCAGCAGTTAATGTTTATCTTGAATCACTGACTGCCTTAACATACACACTGTATTTAGTGTGTGTGTTTCTGTCTGTCTGTGTGCGCCTGTGTGTCTGTAGGTACACTGACCAAGGGGACTAATTCATTGCATCAGTAATTATAAAGAATAATGTATAGTCAAGTGTGTGTTCATGAATTTGTTTTTCACACCCTCGGTGTGATGACCACATAAACCTCTCAAGCTTTGCTCTCGAGGTGTATGAGCCATTTAAAAGCCACCCTTCCGCACCCCCCCAGAATGCATGAACTCTCCTAATTATGTTTGTAAAGGCAGTGAAACAAGTTGAGTAGAAACATTACATAACTGCTATTAACAAATAACTAATTTTTAAGGGATCTCCCCCACCCCAATCACAAACACACACTACACACCAAGGTCGGGATCACGATACTTCGCTCCCGACATTTTGCTCCGTGGAATCATGCTCCTGACAGTTCACTCCTGTCTGTTTTGCTCCCTCACATCAACACTCCACATCAATTCGCTCCCACAGTGAAAAAAATAAAGCAGCATAAGGCATCAACTTTTTCCTGCAGTGACCATAATTGTCATAGAGTGGCTAGGGAACAGTGCAAAAGGGCGCCAGAAATTTTAAAGTGCAGGGCGCAACACTGGTAGTGGTTTGCTGCTATGCGGAGAGATGCAAGGGTCAGGGTTAAGAAGAAGGAATTAAGTCAGAGCCAAGAAAAGAGGGAAAATTACAAAAATAAGGAAGAAGGAGTGTGTTAGGAGGCAAGGATGAGAGATTAGAGAGGGTGAGGGAGAATAAGGTTCACAGAGTCACACAGTAGGCAATTATACAACAGAGTCTGAAATCAGGCTAATTAATAGGGCAGCAGACAGCCCAGTGGTGAGGAAAATTAATTTTAAAGAAATTAAAATCAGAGCCAAAATGAGCAGACCAGTAGGGGAGAGGTCGAGAGGAGAGGCAACCAATAAATGCTTTTCACCGGGCAGCAGAGGACCAATCCCTTTAGCGGCTTCTAAGTCCCTTTTGAGCGTACCTTGAATTCTGCTTCCAGGGATCACAATCAGGGGCTGAGAGCTTGAATTGTGGTAGGGAGGGCTGAAGAGCAGAGAAGGTGCCGGAGAGCAGGGGTAGCCAGCGGGGAACAGTACCACAAGCTGTTGGTCCGCTTTCAGGGAGCCAGATCAGGGGTTGAGTACAATGAATCAGCTATGAGCAGAAGCATAACATAATACGGAGTGAATTGTCTGGGGATGAAACTAGTGGGAGTGAATTGATGCAGGAGTGGGACGTCGGGAGTGAAAAGTCGGGGAGCGAAAAAGTGGGAGCGAAATGTCATAGACCCAGCAAGGTCTGGTTGCCATGATGCTGCAAGACAGAGTGTCTTCATAATGGCAGAAGCTAAGCCACCAGATATCACCCCAGTCCAGAGACTCTGGCATTTAGTACCATAGTCCACATGGCACTCGTCTCTATGTAGACTTTTTTTCTTTCTTTCTTTTTTTTAAATCAAGCTTTTTTTCATGCAACCCTTGACTCTGGCAAGACCATCAGCCCTAACTACCATCTCACTGGCAACTGCCTCCCCCAGGACCTACCTATACACCTATGGTATTCTCCCCGTGGTGTGTCCAGGGGAGGGATATTCCTTCTTCAAACCCCCCAGAGCACAATCCAGCTGGCAGTCTTGGGCAGCAGTGTGGGTCGAGCGGCATACCTAGCTTCATATGCCAGAGCCAGTCTCTTTTTCCATTTACTGGTTCCCCCTATGTCTGGCAGCATGCAGTGATGATGTACAGTGAAGCTACTTCCTGCTGATTTGTAAATATTCCACAGTTTGTGATCTCGTTTTAATTGACTATGTACAGTGAAGCTATTTTTTTTCCTGTGCGTTGTATACTGATGTACTATGTAAATGCTCCCTCTCCCCTTCCCCCAGGATGTATCGTGAGATGAGCATCTTGTTGCTCAGTGTAATTCTCCTGGTGAAACTTTTCAATAAATAAATACAATAAAAATGAAGGTGGACATGCATGCGGAGTCATGCATGCACCATGGGTGGTTGCTGGACATCTCCCACTAAGATGTGCCTACTGCCCTGCCACCGCTCCTCCAAGTGGTGGCAGTATAGGAGTGGCACATGATGTCCTCCCTCCCAGGGAGAGCAGAGCAGTCCTTCAGATGCACCATCATCTTGCATCCCATCTGATCCCCAGTGGCCTGAGCTTGGCCCTGAATCCGGGTTGCTGGTGTGATGGGAGTTATGGTGTCAAGCACCTCAGCCTCCACATCACCGGGCTGGCTAGTCTGTAGCCTTTCTTTACCAGTGCATTTGTGTGGTGTGGACCTGGAGCAGCAGAGCTAAAAACACAACATTCTCATGTTTATTTAAGCACCTAAACCAACACACAGAAACTAAGCAGCAACTTGCTGCTGCAGTGTTGCTAGTAAGCTAAAGCAGCAAACAGGACTGGGCAGATGAGCATTGCATGAGACTGCACAATACTTTTCATTCAATTAAACTATCAGACTCAAGCAGGTCAAAGGCCACATGGAGCCACCATCTGATCGAGCCCCTGTTCCATACACACAACTCTGCCTCCATTGCCTCCCAGATGCCCACTTCTTACCTCCAAGACATCACTGCCAAACCAAAATTGCAAGACAAAAGTGAAATAAATGTAGCAGGGCAGGCTGGCCGACCAAGACTCATGGCTGTTACATGTATCTGACTATGCTCCTCTGGAGCTGCTGATTACTGTAATGTACTGGTAAATTCTGTGTGTACCCAGTCCTTGTCCTTGATGTGGAACCTTTGTAAAAGAGCAATTGTGATCAAAGGTGTTATCCGAATGCCTCAAGAAATCAATAAATAAATAAATAAAAATTAAAACCTAAACATGTTCATTACTCTGAGGATCCCTATGCTAGGTCAACCGTGAATTAGTACAACTCAACCAGGGCCAAGGTCAGCCACTGCCCTACCCAGCTGATAATCTATCCTTCTGCCTGAACCTTAGAGGGGACAGTCATCACCAAGGTTCCCCACATGCAAGTGTGGAGCTGATTCCAATGTGCACCTTGTGTGGAAAAGCATTTTCCATCAATCAATCAATCAATCAATCAATCAATCACTTTATTTAACCAGGCGAATACGCCATTGAGCAAGCTCATTTTCAAAGTGGTCCTGGACACTTATACAAGCCAAAAAGAAGAAAAAAAAAAGAAAAAAATTAGAATACAATACAGTACAGTACATATATACAGGTAAGGTATACTTGACAATAATGCAAACTTTGAATACGTAGGATCATAAATCACCTAGCACTGGCCTGCCATGGTATGGCAATGTGCAATACATATTATGTTTTATAGAAAAAAAAGAGAGTAGCCCGACATCCTGGGATCTCTTCACTGAGATGGTAGCAGATCGGGAGAGGGCAGGCGGGGGTACAGGAGGGAGAAGATAAGGTAAAGAGGTTCAGGGTAAGGTATGCTAAGAGTGCTGAGGACCCCATCAGTGGATATGTGATAAAATTTTGTTGTAGCAATTGATAGTAAGGCTAGGTGCTAAAAAGCTCAGTGCTGTCTAAAGCAGTTGCAAGTTTCCTTTAGAGAGATGGCTAGCAAGTTTTTGAATGTGAAAAGGATGGCAAAGAGGATAGTTTTGGTAAGCTTTGCATAGTATTCCAAAGTGAAGGGAGTGAGAAATTGATTGCAGCTGAACCATAAAATGCTTTTACTCTAGGAATCTTAAAACAGATTAAGGAGAAACGTCTCAGGCCATAGGAGCCCTTGGCACGTTGGAATAGACTTGAAATATATGTAGGAAGATTACTGGTGAGCGCTCTATAGATCCAGAGTAGGGCATTTCTTTTCCTCTTGGTTGAGAGTGATGCCCAACCCAATTCCTGGTATAGCAGGCAATGATGAGTACGCAGGGGTAGATCAGGACAAATCTTGAGGGCTCGGTGGTATAGAGTGTCTAGTTTGTTAAGCGCTGTTAAGGGACAGTGAGTGTAAAGGAAGTCAGCATAGTCCAGTATAGGTAGGAATGTAGACTGTACTAGTCTTTTTCTAGCTTCTATGGTAAGCAGATGTTTAATCCGATAAAATAGGCCTAACCGTTGTCTTAATTTCTTCGAGACTTCGTTCAGGTGGCACAGGCAGTTGAATTTATTATCAAGCCAGAATCCTAGATATTTAAAGGTTTCAACTGTCTCAAAGGGTTCATCAAGGAGTGTTAAAATCTGGGGAATGTGTGTTGATCCATGGCCTGCTTTTGGTGAGAGGATCATGGCTTTTGTCTTTTTGGCGTTTAGGAGTAGCTTGTGTTTGATGAGATTATGTTGGAGGGTAATGAAGTCTTGCTGTAAGTTTTCTTGTGCCAAGTCCAAGGAGGAATTTGTGGTATATAGTACAGTGTCATCTGCAAATAAATGAGTATTGGCTGAGCGCAAATGATTGTCCAGATTATTAATGTAGATTGCAAATAGGATTGGGCCTAGTATGGACTCTTGAGGGACGCCTCTTAGAAGAGTTTTTTGTGGAGTCAGATCACCTGCAGCTTTAACTTGTTGCAGCCTGTTGGTAAGGTAATTTGCAAACCATTTGATTGATGGATTATCAAGTCCGATGTTGCTTAGTGCTGAAAGCAAGATGTTGTACTTACTATTCACTGCAGAACAGTACATAGAAACATAGAAAACAGAGACTTTGACAGCAGATAAGGACTGCTTGGCCCACCTAGTCTGCCCATTGCCCTACCTATTGGATAAGCTGCAGATCCTAGTTAACCAACAATCTACTTCTTCCTACCCCCACCACAATTGCCTTATTTCAAAAAAGAAGTGTTGCTGTATTCTGACAATATGCAGTTAGTCCCAGCAGTTGAACTGCTCTGGAGAGGAAAGAGTTAACTTTATGCCAGAGCATAGAATGTTAAGCTTGAGCTCGGTTCAGACCTCTGTCTACTGCACTTCCAAGTGTAACCCCTAGATGGCGCTATCCCAGGGGCTACTACCCCTGCCTGATTTGCCACTAACAGGTTGAGGGGCCTGGATCCAATGGCGGGTGCCTCCACCCAGAGGTCAGGGTTTGCAATAGTTAAACTTACTTGGTCACAGCCCTCTGGGACACTGCAACCCCCCTTTCTTCCCACTAGTGGCCCACACAATATATCAGAATTACCTTCACAGTATACACTTACCCCCAGGGCTGGTTCAGGCACTGGGACCTCCTGTAAAATAAGATACAGTGCAACAATCACAGTACAATACTTTAACATAGACAAATACCTCAGGCAGTATAACTTTGCTGGAAACAACAGCTCGGATTTATTTAGGGGAATATAACAAGGACTGGGGAATTCAGGTTAATTAGCTTATCACTTTACTCATCTACCTATGGCTCTGTGCACAGGCCTATCCCTACCAGTTACTGTCCCTGGGTACCCAAGCCCTAGTGGCTAGTCCAAACCGTGGCAGCTGGTAGGGGCCCTTTCCCACAGAGAAAAGAAAATTAGTTTAAACAGTCAGCAGTACAGTGATTCCATTTGGATTCAATGTGGCAATTCAACAGGAGTGACCCTGAATTAGTACTCACGACCTCCAAACAAGATAGGGTCCTTCAATGTCAGCAGGGCTACTCTTGAGCTCCACGAGACTCCCACACATTTATATGGCAAACTGCAACAGGCAAAAGTCCTTTAATGGCAGCAGGATTCACTTGAGCTAACCAAGCCTCCTCACACATTTATATGGTGAACAGTTACAGGCAAAAGTCCTTTAATGGCAGCAGGATTCACTTGAGGTACACAAGCCTCTTCACACATTTATATGGTAAAACAGAAAGTACTATACCAGGCAGGCTGCTTCTATCCCGATCGCAATTACTGCACAATAACGGGAGAACACACAGCAGATTCAGTTCCTGACAGACCGAAAGCAATTCAGCAATTTCTCCAGTCTTCTACAGGGTGAACCTGGTTTCTACTCTTCAGATATCCTTTGATTCTCTTCACAGGATGGATTCAGTCCTAACAAGCAGTTACACAAGCTGCAGACCGGAACTCTGGGCTTTACACACGTTCCCGACTAAAACTGCACACTGAAAAGCACAGGGCTCCTTCCTTCTTCACTGCCAGAGCTCAACTGAAACTCCAACAGACAAACCGGCACTTCCTTTGAGTTCCTCCCAGTTCTTGACTGGATTGGCTGTCACCACAATAGACTGCTCCTGTTGGTCCAAGCGCCAAGTCTAAACTACATCTCCCAGAGTCACTGCCCAAACAATCCTCTTGTGGCTGGCTCAGATTATGAGTCCAAGTTCTGATTCGTCCAAGGCACCATTTTAGAGCTAGCTTACCCCACACTGATTGGTCCAGTTCAGCAGTTCAAAACCAGAATGGGGAACTAGGCAGACACAGTTCTGACTGCAAAGAAAGCAGGTTAGACAAACTGTAATTTCATTATTACTCTAAATGATTTCTGGCAAACAGTTACATCTTTTAGATAGGTTCCCTTTGCACTCCTAGTGACTGCAAAAATGGAGTGAATTGGCAGCAGCTCGAGTGGTACTCAATCAAAGAAACACACAGTCCCCCATACAAACTAATTATGTCTGCAAGCAGACAGCTCTTAAAGAGACAGTACCAGAGGTTCTAAAAACACTCACTGATAAATGGCTTAAACGCCAAACACCATTCAGGCTTGGAGCATTCAAGCAAGCTTCTGGAAGTCTTTTGGGAACCCCCATTTGCAGGGGGGGTTACACAAGTGTAACTGGCAGATTCTTTACTCCGCCTAACTGAACAGTCGCTCCAGAGATCTCGCCTACGCTTTCGGTTCATTATAAGTAACATGTCGGTTTTATACCATTTTTTCTGTTTGTTTCTTTGGTTCAGATCCCTGTCTGCGGTACAGTAAGTGTGTAGGTAGTGGACTGGTTATTTAAAGTTGTGTGGAAATTGTAAAAAAAAAAAAAGTTTCTTTATCAGTTTGGCTCAACCGATTATCTGGTTTCTTTATTTTGAATTGTGGGTTAGTGTGAGGTACTGTACCTGTCCTTATCCGTTCTAAAAAAACACTTGTTTTTTACCATTTTTTTCAAATACCCATAACACAGTTAGGAACCGATAAGGAGTCTTGCCTGGCTGAAACCAAGTAAAGGGTAAGTTTTGTTTAGGATGGCTACGTCTGAGAAACCCAAAAGAAAAACCGGGCCCACTGGGTTTTAGCACTGCAGTGTGTGTGGGAAGGCCTTTGCTAAGGCTGATCCCAATACACCACCTGTGTTTAATGTCTGGGGTTTGACCACTTCAATTCAGAGTGCCAAATCTGTAAACATTTTCCTAAGGCCACCCTAGGTAAAAGATTGGGCAGGCTTAGGGAAAAGAAGGCCGAGAGGTCTGCTGACCCAGATGGCCAGCCTGATTTGGTTCTGATCGAACCTGAAGGAGTGCCTTCTGACCAGGACAAGACTCCTTCGGGCAAAAAGAGAACTGATCCCGAGGGATCAGTTCCGGCAAGAAGAAAAAGAAAAGACAAATCAGCCAGTTCGGATCCAGAACCGCATCATCCAACCACCGAAGAAATTGCCAGGGAGATTAGTTCAAGTTCAAGTTTATTGCAGGAAAACTCCATGGAGAAGCTCATTCACAAGGAGGTCCTGAGGCATGTACACAGATAAAGGACATTACATAATAATGCAACACTTGATAGAGCAATACTGATTACAAGTATTCAAAGTGCACACATAGTTCAAGAAAGATATTACATAATAGGATATAACATCGGAAAACAATGAACAGTGAAGGAACATTTGGTTCTTCAAACAACATGAAGTCTTGCTGTATTCTGATAAGTGCAGTTAGCCCCAGCCTTTAAACTGCCCCGGAGAACAATGGGTTAACTTTTCTATGCATGGCATAGAATGTTCATCTTGAGCTCGGTTGATGTCTCTGCCTGTTGTTATTCGAACTGCAACCGTCAGATTCTTTACTCCGCCTCACTGAACAGTCGCTCTGGAGATTTCTCCTGCTGCTCAGTTCAAAGTCGGTTGAAGTGTCGGTTTTCGGTCGGTTTTCTACCAAAATTGTTGTTTCTGCATAGTCGGTTCAAGTCTCTGTCTGTGGTACCGTGAGTACTAGATAGGTTTTGTTTTTGTTTTCTGTGTGGAACTTGTAAAAAGTGTGGATCGGTTCGGCTGAACCGATCATTCAGGTAAATTTTGTATTTCACTTTAGTGTGTGGTTACCGGTCCGTATCGGTTCTAAAAAAAAAATGAGTTTTAGTACGTTTTTTTCCAAGACCTGTGACACGGTTAGGAACCGATAGTGGAGTCTTGCCTGGCAGTTGCCGAAAAAAGGTAAGTTCGGTTAGGTTGGCCATGTCTGAGAAACCCAAGAAAAAAAACAGGCCCACTGGGTTTCAACACTGCAGTGTGTGTAGGGAGATTTTTGCTAAGGCCGATCCCCACACCACCTGTGTTTATTGTCTGGGGTTTGACCACCTCGATTCAGACTACCAAATTTGTAACAATTTTCCCAAATCTACCCTTGAAAAGAGATTAGGTAGACTGAGGGAAAGGGAGGCCGAGAAGTCCGCTGACCCGGATGGCCAGCCCGGTTCAGTTCTGACCAAATCAGAAGGAGTGCCCTCTGACCAGGGCAATACTTCTTCGCGCAAAAGGAGAGCTGATTCCGAGGAATAGGTTCCAACAAAAAGAAAACGCAAAGACAAATCGACCGGTTTGGATCCAGAGTCTCATACTCTGACCGCCGAAGAAATAGCCAAAGCGATTCGTATTGTGGAATCGTTTCGCACAATTCCGACTGATCCGACACCTTTTGGCAGGGGCTCGGTTCGGTCGGTTCCCCGGTTCAAGATTATACCCTGGAAGAATTTTATGAACCGGAGTTTGAGAAGGAAGGAGAGTTGGAAGATGATTATGGTGATGGTGAAAGTCTGGGTGTGCCTATTGACCCGGACATCTCCCCAGACAGACCTTCAGGTGTTTCTCCTCCTGGGCTTTCTGAGTCCCCTTCGCACTTCATGTTTTACAGAAAGGTGGCTGATACCCTCCAGCTTCCTGAGGAGGAGGCAGTGGAGGATCAGGAGGAGCATGACTATGTAGAGTTGATGGACATCCCAGAATCCAGGAGACTGTCTATTCCCCTCCACAAATCTTTTGGGAAACAGACACAAAAAATTCTTAAGTTTCCCAATTCCATACCTCCTGTGGATAGAAGAATGGACAAGAGGCATACTCTTTCAGGCTCAGATACGGAGTTCCTTCATCAGCAATGCAGCCATGTTGGAGTTGTACAGGCTGCTGCCTGTGATAAGGCAAGCATTCCCTTGGCATCACACCCCCCAGACAAGGACTCCAGGAAGATTGATGCCATGGCAAAGAAGCAGTACATGGCATCTTCCTTGGGACTCAGGCAGGCGAATTATATGGCCTATGCAGCCAGGTACCAGAAGTCCAGGTGGGACACTGTACTGGCACTGGCTAAACAGGCTTCCCCCCAGCTTGCCAAGGAGCTGGAGGAGGTGGCTGCAGATGGGATTGAGGCATCTAAAGTTCAGTTTCATGCTGCTGTGGACTCCAATGATGTATCATCAAGAGTCATGGCTACATCTGTGGCTCTTTGGAGGATGGCTTGGCTCAGATGTACTAGCTTCTCACAGGATACCCAGGCTAAGGCCATGGATTTTCCTGTAGTGGGTAATTCTCTGTTTGGGGAGTAGACAGAGAATTACATGAAGAAAATGGATGAATACAGGACCACTTACAGGAGTGCTCAGGCCAAGGAAAGTCAGGCAACTCCTCAAAGGCAGCAGTCCAGGGGCAGGAGCAGGCCTTTCCAAAGGCCTTTTTACCAAGCACAGGCCTCTTCTTCCTTTTCACAGAGGAGGTTCTTCAGAGGGAGAGGCAGAAGGGGGATGAGTAGGCCTGCATCCACCCCTCAGCCTAAAGCCCCTGCCAAGCAGACACCCTGATGGGTCTGCCCGGGTCGATTCTCCTATCCCAGTAGGGGGAAGACTGACTTACTTTGTCCAGGACTGGATGTCTGTTACATCAGACAAGTGGGTCCTGGAAGTAGTAAGCCGGGGACTGGTTCTCAGCTTCAAAAAATTTCCCAAGATGAGAGCCAGATCTTTTCCACCTGCAAATCTCTCAGAGACCCTTGCCCTAGAGGCAGAGGTTTCTTCTCTCCTAGTTCTAAGAGCTATAGAGAGAGTACCTACCCTACACTGGGGCAAAGGACTGTACTCCAGGTACTTCCTAACCCCCAAAAAGACAGGAGAGTGTCGACCCATTCTGGACTTAAGATACTTGAACAAACATCTTTTAAAGCCAAAGTTCAAGATGATAACTCTGGGAATTTTCCTTCCCTCTCTAAGACCAGGGGACTGGCTAGCCTCCCTGGACCTCAAAGATGCCTACTTTCACATTCCCATCAGGTGCTCCCACAGAAAGTACCTCAGGTTCCAGTTGCCCTCAGGCCACTATCAGTTCAAAGCAATGCCCTTTGGCCTAACCTCAGCACCAAGGATCTTCACAAAGTGCCTGGCAGTAGTTGTTGCCTTCCTCAGAAGACAAAAAGATTTCCATTTTTCCATAATTGGACGACTGGCTCATAGTGGGTCAGTCCCCAGACCAAGTCAAGTCACACCTGCAAGTGACCCAGCAAGTGCTCACTTCTTTAGGATTTCTTCTCAACCTACCAAAGTCAGTTCTCGAACCAGTGCAGCTCCTCACCTTCATAGGGGCAGAGCCGGATACGGTAAAAGCAAGAGCCTTCCTTCCCCTGGAAAGGGCAAGAGCTTTCATGGAGCTGGCCTCTTCATTCAGCCTTCAGGTGTCTCGACCAGCAAGGCATTTCCTTCAGCTATTGGGCCACATGGCAGCTTCTACAGCAGTGGTCCAAGGCGCAAGATTCCAAATGAGGGACATTCAGTTCCAGTTAAGAGCTTTTTGGTCCCAAAGAAAGGATTCTCTTACCAAACTAATCCCAGTGACTCGAACTCTGATCCAAGCCCTGCAATGGTGGCAGGATCAGGACAATTTGAGGCAAGGGGTTCCATTTGCCACTCAGTCTCATTCAGTGGTACTTACCACAGACGCTTCCCTGCTGGGCTGGGGAGCCCATTTGGGGGACCTCACCACCCAGGGACTGTGGTTGCCTCAGGAATCTCTTCTACACATCAGTCTCTTGGAACTCAGGGCAGTCTTTCTGGCACTGCAAGCTTTTTCCGAATCAGTACAGAACAATGTGGTTCAGGTCAGAATAGGCAACACCACCACCATGTGGTACATCAACAAGCAAGGAGGCACTCGGTCTATGGCCTTGTGCACAGAAACAATGAAGTTGTGGTCCCTGGCTTATTCCCTGCAAATCTCTGATAGCAGTTCACCTTCCAGGGAAGGACAATGTCCTAGCAGATGCACTGAGCAGAATATCTCAGGGCCATCACGAATGGGCCCTGGATCCTCTGGTGTTGAAGGTGATTTTCTCAAGGTGGGGCACTCCAGAGATAGATCTTTTTGCAGCCTCAGACAATCACCAACTTCCTCTCTTTTGTTGCAGACCCCCAGTCTTGGGTTCAGTCCCCCTGGATGCTCTGATTCTGAACTGGGAAGGGAAATTTCTGTATGCTTCAAACAACATGAAGTCTTGCTATATTATGACATATGCAGTGATTCCCAACCTTCGAACTGCTCCGGAGGTGAAAGAGTTAACTTTCCATGCCAGGCATGGAACCTTGAGCGAGAGCTCAGTTCAAAACTCTGTCTGTTGTTGCTCAAACTCAAACTGTCAGATTCTTTACTCCGCCTCACTGAACAGTCGCTCCGGAGATTTCTCCTTCTGCTCGGTTCGTTTGTTGGTTAAAAGTCTTATTTTTTCGGTTTCTTGACCGAAATTAAACCGCAATCAGTCGGTTCAAGGTCTGTCTGTAGTACTGTAAGTAATAGATAGGCTTACATTTATTTTTCTTCTGTGTGGAACTTGTAAACGTCTTTTTTGGTTCATTTTGAACCGATCAGGTTGTTTTAAAAACACTTTCTAGTCCTTTAGAGTGTGGTTCCTGGTTCTTATCGGTTCTAAAAAAAATGGATTTCATTACGGTTTTTTCCACGACCCGTGACATGGTTGGGAACCGATAAGAGAGTCTTGCTTGGCGGATTGCCATTAACGGGCAAGTTTGGTTAGGCTGGCACTATGTCTGAGAAACCCAAAAGAAAAACCGGGCCCACTGGGTTTCAGCACTGTGGTCTCTGTGGGGAAGCCTTTGCTAAGGCTGACCCACGCACCACCTGTATATATTGTCTGGGGTTTGACCACCTCAATGCAGACTGCCAGATTTGTAAGAATTTTCCTGCTGCCACCGTGGAAAAGAGAGTTGGTAGGCTCAGGGAAAGGGAGGCCAAAAAGTCCGCTGACCCGGATGGCCAGCCTGGCTCGGGTCCAACCGAACCGGAGGGAGTGCCCTCTGACCAGGCGATACTCCTGGCAATGAAGAACCAGCTCTGAGGAGCCGGTTCCAACTAAAGGACTAGAAAGTCAGCTAGTGTGGAGCCAAAAGTTCTTTCTCCAACTGCTGAGGAAATAGCTAAAGCAATTCAAATTGTCAGTCTCTTTCCCGGTTCCGTCGAACCTGACCACCATCGAAGTATTCGTTCGGCCCGGTCCACGGTTCAAGATTATGATTTTGAGGATTTTTATGAACCGGAGGAAGGGGAGGAGGAGTACGAGGAGAGTGAATGTGATTTTGAAGGTCTGGATGTGCCCATTGAACCGGACATCTCTCCAGACAGACCGTCAGGGGTTTCCCCCCCCAGGCTATCTGAGTCCCCTTCTCATTTTATGTTGTATAAGAAAGTTGCTGAAACTCTCCAACTCCCTGTTGAGGAAGCTGTTGATGACCAGGAAGAGCCTGATTATGTAGAAATGATGGATATTCCAGAGTCTAGGAGACTGTCTATTCCCTTGCACAAATCCTTTAGGAAACAGACAGTAAAAATTCTAAAACTCCTCACTCTATCCTTCCTGTTGATAAAAGTATGGACAAGAGGTATACATTATCAGGTTCTGATACTGAGTTCCTCTCTCAGCAATGCAGCCATGTGGGGTAGTGCAGGCTGCTGCCTGTGACAAGCAAATATTCCTCTAGCTCTCTCACCCTCCTGAAAAAGGATTCAGGAGGATGGATGCCATGGCAAAGAAACAGTACATGGCAGCATCTTTAGGACTCAGACAGGCAAATTATATGGCTTATGCTGCTAGGTACCAGAAATCCAGATGGGATACTGTGCTGGCCCTAGCAAAACAGGCCCCTGACCAGCTTGCCAGGGAGCTGGAGCAGGTGGCTGCGGATGGTATTGAGGCATCCAAGGTGCAATTTCATGCAGCAGTAGACTCTAATGATGTATCATCAAGAGTCATGGCTACATCTGTGGCACTTCGCAGAATGGCCTGGCTCAGATGTACTACCCTGTCACAGGATACCCAGTCTAAGGCTATGGATTTTCCTGTTGTGGGCAATTCTTTGTTTGGGGAGCAGACAGAGAATTATATGAAGAAAATGGATGAATATAGGACCACCTATAGGAGTGCACAGACCAAAGAAAGGCTAGCCACTCCTCAAAGGCAGCATGTCAGGGGCAGGGGCAGGCCTTTTCCTAGGCCTTTTTACCAAGCCCAGGCCTCCTTTTCTGCTTATGCCCAGAGGGGGTTCTTTAGAGGAAGAGGCAGATGGGGTACAAGTAAGCCTGCTTCTACTCCTCAGCCCAAAGCCCCTGCCAAGCAGGCTCCCTGATAGGGTGGCCAGGGCCGATTCTCCACTACCGCTAGGGGGCAGGCTGGCTTACTTTGTCCAGGAATGGAAGTCTTTAACATCAGACAAGTGGGTCCTGGAAGTAGTAAGCCAGGGACTGGTTCTCAGCTTCAAAAAATTTCCGAAGATGAGAGCCAGGTCCTTTCCACCTGAAAATCCATCAGCGGCACTTGCCCTAGAAACAGAAGTTTCTACCCTCCTGGCTCTCAGAGCTGTGGAAAGGGTTCTACCCCTACACCAGGGCAAAGGGTTGTACTCCAGGTACTTACTTACCCCAAAAAAGACAGGAGAATGGCAGCCCATCCTGGATCTCGGATATCTAAACAAGCACCTTTTAAAACCAAAATTCAAAATGGTGACTCTGGGAATTATTTTACCCTCTCTAAGGCCAGGGGACTGGCTAGCCTCCCTGGACCTCAAGGATGCCTACTTCCATGTTCTTATCAGAAGCTCCCATCGAAAGTACCTCAGATTCGAACTGCCCTCAGGCCATTACCAGTACAGAGCAATGCCCTTCGGCCTCACCTCGGCCCCGAGGGTATTCACAAAATGCCTGGCAGTAGCAGTTGCCCACTTAATAAGGCAAAAGATTGCCATCTTTCCTTATCTGGACGACTGGCTCATAGTAGGCCAGTCTCCAGACCAGGTCAAACTTCACCTTCAGGTGACTCAGCAACTGCTCACATCTCTAGGTTTCCTCCTCAATCTTCCAAAGTCAGTTCTAGAGCCTGTCCAGCTTCTCACCTTCATAGGCGCAGAACTGAACACAAAAGAGGCCAGAGCCTTCCTTCCTCTGGAAGAGCAAGGACCCTGGTCTCTCTGGCCTCCTCTTTCACCCTTCAGGTCTCTCGACCTGCAAAGCATTTTCTACAGCTCCTGGGGCACATGGCTGCTTCTACAGCAGTAGTGCAGGGAGCAAGATTTCAGATGAGGGACGTCCAGTTCCATTTGAGAGCCTTTTGGTCTAAAGGAGAGACCCTCTAACCAAATTGATCCCAGTGACTCGAACCCTGATCCAGGCCCTTCAGTGGTGGCAGGACCAGAGTAATCTGAGACAGGGGGTCCCCTTCACCCCCCAGTCTCACTCCTTAATCCTTACTACAGATGCATCCCTCTTGGGGTGGGGAGCTCACATGGGCGACCTCACTACCCAGGGATTGTGGTCCCCACAGGAATCTCTGCTCCACATCAATCTGTTGGAACTCAGAGTAGTTTTTCTAGCACTTCAAGTTTTTTTCCACATCTGTTAAGAACAAGGTTGTTCAGGTCAGAACAGACAACACCACTACAATGTGGTACATCAACAAGCAAGGGGGCACTCGGTCTACGGCCTTGTGCACTGAAGCAATGAAGTTGTGGTCTCTGGCTTATTCTCTGAACGCCTCCCTTATGGCAGTTCACCTCCTGGGCAAGGACAATGTCCTGGCAGATGCTCTCAGCAGGATTTCCCAGGGCCATCATGAATGGGCACTGGATCCCCTAGTACTAGAGGTAGTATTTGCCAGATGGGGCACCCCGCAGATAGATCTTTTTGCAGCCCCAGACAATCACCAACTTTCCTTTTTGCTGCAGGCCCCCAGTGTTGGGCTCAGTCCCTCTGGATGCCTTTCTTCTCAGTGGGAAGGAAGTTTCTATGCTTTTCCCCTTCCCCTTCTGTTCAAGGTGTCTAGTCAAAATCAGATCTCAACCCTGCAAGATGATCCTGATTGCTCCAGATTGGGCCAGACAGCCCTGGTACCCACTCCTCATGTCCTTAGCAGTCCACCTTCCCCTGTGTCTTCCCAGGAATCACAACCTGTTAACCTGTGCCTAGGGGAGAGTTTGGTATCCGAACCTCAAATCTCTCAATCTCAAGGCCTGGCTCTTGAAGAGTTAGAGTTTGCTGACCTACACCTCTCCCAAGGTGTATTGGATATCTTGAAGGCCTCTAGGAAGCCTTCCACCAGGGCTACTTATAATTCCAAATGGAGGAGATTTTTCATATGGTGCTCTGGCAAGCATATTCCCCCAGAATCTGCTGACTTGCCCACAATCCTGGATTATTTGGTGCATTTGAATCCTTTGGGGCTGAGACCAGCTACCCTAAAAGTGCACCTGGCAGCCGTGTCTGCTTTCTTATCATCAGGTAAACCTTCTTCTTCTTCTTCTTTTTCAGCTTACCCTGTATTCTCCAAGTTTTTCAAGGGGTTGCTTCACACCAACCCTCCATTCAGGGACCCTGCCCCTGCTTGGGATCTTAATATTTGCATTGCCCAGCTTATGCAACCCTCTTTTGATCCTTTGTCTTCAGCAGAGCTTAAGTACTTGACTTGGAAAACTGTGTTTTTGGTAGCCATCACCTCTGCCAGGCGCATAAGTGAATTGCAAGCATTGTCAGTGGAGCCTGATTTTATCTCCTTCACAGAGATAAGGTGGTCCTCAGGACTAACAGAAAGTTTTGCCTAAGGTGGTTTCAGATTTCCACCTTAATCAATCCATGTCCCTTCCTGTGTACTTCACTGACCATTCCTCCTCTGGCGAGAGGAGATTGCTCAGTTTAGATATCAAAAGAGCCCTTAGTTACTACATGGAACGTACCAAGGGTCACAGGTTTGACTCCCTTCAATTGTTCCTCACTTATGGTGAGGTTGGTAAAGGAAAACCTGCCACTAAAAGATCCATTGCCAGGTGGATTGTCTCTTGTATCCAATTTTGCTATGAAAAACTTGGTAAGGTTCCTCCCTCAGGCCTGAGGGCTCACTCTACCAGAGGTACAGTTGCTCTCTGGCTGCTGCCAGGACATCCCTATCCTAGAGATATGTCAAGCAGCTACCTGGAAAACAGTTCACACTTTTACTAAGCATTACTCCCTGGACATCCAGGCTAGGAGTGATGCTCACTTTGGCACAGCTGTGCTTCAGAGCCTATTTCCTAAGTAGGTTCTGTCCCTCCTCCATGGAGGTACTGCTGTGTAATCGGCATATGTCATAATATAGTAAGACTTCATGTTTGAAGAAAAAATTACTCACATTAGTAATGTTGTTTCTTCTAATGGAGTCTTGCTATATTATGACCTCCCTTCCTGCCTGCCCTTCTCAAAACCTCTACTTTTGGGAGGTGGGTGGGCAGTGCAATGTTGGCACTTCATAGATGCCCACTTTATTTTTCACCCTTTCTTTTAGGGTGCTTGGGTGTTATGTTTTATTTTTCTTTCTTGATTCCCCTGACTTGAGTCTTTGTTTTGGGATCAAGAAAAAAAAGATGTGTTCTTGTAGTTAGTAGCCAGTGGGCTAGTGTAGGTTTACGGCTTCCACACAGAACCTTAGTGAGTTTTGCTCATAAAGATCTGACAGTTTGAGTTTGAGCAACAACAGACAGAGTTTTCAACTGAGCTCATGCTCAAGGTTCCATGCCTGGCATGGAAAGTTAGCTCTTTCACCTCTGGAGCAGTTTGAAGGTTGGGACTCACTGCATATGTCATAATATAGCAAGACTCCATTAGAAGAAACAACATTACTAAGGTGAGTAATTTTTTCTTTTCCCCCCTTCCCTCTCTTGTTCAAAGTGTTAGATAAGATAAGGTCACAAACTTGCAAAGTGATTCTGATTGCTCCAGACTGGGCCAGGCAGCCATGGTATCCCTTGTTGCTGTTCCTAGCAGTCCATCTTCCCCTGTCTCTTCCCAGGAATTACAGCCTGTTAACATCCTCTCAGGGGAGGATTTGGTACCCCAATCTTCAGTCTCTCAATCTCAAGGCTTGGTTCTTGAAGAGTTAGAGTTTGCAGATCTGCATCTTTCCAAAGGGGTTCTGCGTATCCTTAAGGCTTCTCGAAAGCCCTCCACCAGAAAGACTTACAACTCCAAATGGAAAAGATTCAACATTTGGTGTTCTAAGAAGAATATTTCTCCAGACACTGCTGAATTGCCTACGGTTCTGGTTTATATGGTCCATCTTAATGGCCTAGGCCTCAGACCAGCTACTCTCAAGGAACACTTGTCAGCTGTTTCTGCTTTCCTGTCGGTAGGCAAGTCTTCCTCACTGTCATCCCGCCCTGTATTCTGTAAGTTTTTCAAGGGATTGCTTCACACCATTCCCCCCTTTAGGGATCCTGCTTCTGCTTGGGATCTTCATGTTTGCATTGCTCAGCTTATGCAACCCCCTTTTGAACCCTTGTCCTCAGCAGAGCTTAAGTACTTGACTTGAAAAACTGTGTTTTTAGTAGCCATTACTTCTGCTAGACGTATCAATGAATTGCAAGCGCTATCAGTGGAACCTGATTTCATCTCTTTTCACAGAGATAAAGTGGTCCTTAGAACTAACAGAAAGTTCTTGCCTAAAGTGGTTTCAGATTTCCACCTGAATCAGTCTATATCTCTCCCTGTTTTCTTCACTGATCATTCTTCCTTGGGAGAGAGGAGGCTACACAGTTTGGATGTTAAATGAGCCCTTAGCTACTACATAGAGCGTACCAAGGGTCACAGGTTTGACTCCCTCCCGTTGTTCCTCACTTATGGAGAAGTTGGGAAGGGCAAACCTGCCACCAAGAGATCTATTGCCAGGTGAATTGTGTCTTGTATACAATTCTGCTATGAATAACTGGGTGAAACTCCACCCTCAGGCCTGAGGGCTCATTCTACAAGAGGTACAGCTGCTTCCCTGGCTGCTGCCAGGGATATCCCTCTTTTAGAAATTTGTCAAGCAGCCACCTGGAAAACAGTCCATACTTTTACCAAGCATACTCTCTGGATATCCAGGCTAGGAGTGATGCTCGGTTTGGCACAGCAGTACTTCAGAGCCTATTCCCAAAATAGGTTCTGTCCCTCCTCCATGGAGATACTGCTTGGTAGTCTGTACCTAATACAGCAATACTTCATGTTGTTTGAAGAAAAAATTACTCACCTTAGTAATTATGTTTCTTCTAGTGGAGTCCTACTGTATTCTGACCTCCCCCCGCCTCCCCTCTCAGAACCTGGTTTTTTGGGATGTGGGCGGGCAGGCGCAGTGTTGGCACCCTAGGGGTGCCCCCTTTACACCCTCTGTTCTCATGGGGTGAGATGTTATTTTCATTTGATTGGTTTTTGTGTTTGGGTTTCCTGACTAGAGTCTTCCTTTGAGAACCCAAAACATTATTTTTCTGCCAGTTGGCTAGTAAAAATTTTACAGTTTCCACACAGAACACCTAGTGAGTTTTGCTCGTAAAGATCTGACGGTTGCAGTTCAAATAACAACAGGCAGACACATCAACCGAGCTCAAGATGAACATTCTATGCCATGCATAGAAAAGTTAACCCATTGTTCTCCGGGGCAGTTTAAAGGCTGGGGCTAACTGCACTTGTCAGAATACAGCAAGACTCCACTAGAAGAAACATAATTACTAAGGTGAGTAATTTTTTCATAGTGTGTAAGCAATACAAGGTAGTGTGCAAGCAATACAAGTAGGGTATATAAACTTAACACTGGTGTTTGCAATAAATACTTTTAGTATATTAAGCAATGACAGGAAAGATAGGATAAATGAGGTAGGCAGGGTTGAGGGAGAGTGGGATGGTTGGCAAGAGTAAGGGGAGTATTATATAGGTAGGAAGCCAAAAGTAGGAAAGGGAAGAGGAGCAGGTGTGGAATTCTTGTAGTTTTAGTCGTGGAGTGCAAATTAGAAGCTACGCGATTACAGTTATGTCTAGGTCTAGTGCTAATGTGGACAATAAGTATGCCGCATGCATAAGGGTGGGGAGGGGCTTAAACATAAATGTATAAGGCACACATAAGGGTGGGGAGGGGCTTAATAACAGTTGCAAATATATTTTATTTTAGATGCACTTAGCACTTTATAGAAGTTAACTGAGACAATGCTAGTTAGTTTCAGTATGGATTGGAGTTGGTTCCAAATAGTAGGAAGAGCATGCGCAATAGCTCGTTTACCAAAGGAGGTACGAGTCCTGGGTACATCCAACAGAATGAAGTCATATTTCCTGAGAGAGTAAGCACTGTGTGAAATGCAGATAAGAGATGACAGGTAACTTGGTAGTTTATGCAGAAGCAACTTAAGGGTCCAGAGCTGGGCAAAGTCAGCTTGAAGCACTCCCCTATCTTCAGATAACGTTGAGCCAGAGGTACAGAGTACAGTGTCACACACAAAGAAGTGCAGATTGGATCTAGTTATGTTGGAATCAAGGTCATTAATGTACAACGGAAACAAGATAGGGCCTAGAATGGAGCCTTGGGGGACTCCTCTGGCAATCGGCAGAGAGGCAGAGAAGAGACCATCAGCTTTGACTTTCTGAGTTCTCCCTGTTAGGTAACTGGTGAACCACTGGGTAGTGGAGGACGTGGCACCTATGTTAGTGAGGCAAGTGACTAAGAGGCTGTGGTCAACAGTGTCAAATGCTTTACTAAGATCTAAAAGACTGCTCCCATAATCTTCTTAGCATCCACAGCAGAGACCCAGTCATTAGTTACTTTAACCAGAGCAGTGATTGTGCTGTGATTTGCCCGGAAACTGGATTGTGCTGGGTTAAGGAGTGAGAAAGTTTCAATATGAGTTTTTTGTTGGTTTTAGATCAGTTTTTCAAAGACTTTAGAGAGGATAGGCAAGATGGAGATAAGCCTATAGTTATTCAAATCGCAAGGGTTCCCAGATTTGAATAGGGGGAGGATATGGGTAGATTTCCAACAGGATGGAACAGTAACAGATGTAATGGAGAGATTGAGGATATGAAGAATGGGGGCAGTAAGGTGGGCATGTCAAGTCTTAGGAAGAAAGGTTCTAGACCATCGTCCCCTGCACTTTTTCTGATATCCAGGTTAAGTAGTGAATCTTCTACTTCTTTATAGTTGAGTGTATGCAGTTGAAAAGGACAAGATGCGGTGCTTGATAACGGGGAGGAGCTTGGTTGGCTCTTCACAAGGCTAGCATAAGGTGAGGAATCAAAAGCTATGCCAGCCGTGACAAAGTGGGAATTAAGTTCTTTGAGGATTAGGGAATTACTTTCCACCACCCTACCATTGGAGACTATCTTAGTTGGTATGGAGGGGCAGTGGGCTGCCCTTCTATAGATTTAAGTGTCCTCCATATTTTGTGAGAGTTCCCTTTTGCTTGTTCAAGGGTAGAGACGCAGAAGTTTGCTTTGGCAGAATGAATGCATTTTACACAGGCATTCCTAGCTGCTCTGAAAGTCTGCCAATCTGAGGGTTTCTTGGAATACCTTGCTTTCGCCCAGACCTTGTCCCGGGTTGTAAGAGCTGCCTTAAGATCTGGGGTAAACCAGGGTTGAGAGTTGTTGCGTACCCTAACTTTGATAAGGGGGGGCATGCTTATTTGCCAGACTGGCAAGGTTGATGTTAAGGACGGAGACTGCCTCATTGACATTTTTGGCAAGGTAAAGTTCTTGCCATCTGACCGTGCCTAAGTCAGAAAGGAAATTTGCTGCATTGAACTTGTGAAGGGACCGTTTTGTTATAAATTTGGGCTGTTGACGGGCCTTAATTTGAGATCTTATGCAAATAACAACCCCGTGGTCACTCATGTCATTGTGGAACACTGCTGAATGTGAAATTTTATGTGGATGAGTGGTTAATAAAACATCGAAAATAGAGCTATTGGCAATGTTTAAGATATTGTTCCTTGTGGGTTTGTTAACTTATTACACTAGGCCAAGCTTGTCACAGAGAGATTTAAGGCAGTGTGATTTAGGGATTAGCCAATCCATATTGAGATCCCCTAGGAATATTGTTTCTGTTTTTGCAGCAGAAGTTATGGATTTCAGTATATTAAGGATTTCAGTGTCTCCAGACGGAGGCCTATAACCACCTATGATAGTAATGCATTCCGAAGAAGGAAGGTGAAGCTTCATTGAAACAATCTCGAATTCCTTGGGTAAAGATTTACAGCTGATATCAGTGACTGAGTACTTGGTTTTGGCATAGATGACCACACCCCACCTCTAGATGCCCTGTCTGCCCTAAATTGTTTGTATCACTTGAGGAAGATTTGTTGGTCGGTATTAGCCTTTTTAAGCCAAGACTTCGTTATAATGATAAGATCCGGGTTAGTATGTGCAGCCCATGCTTGTAATTGGACAACATTTTTGGTCAGGCTTAGTATATTGACCAACATCATTTTAAGCCCTGGGGCAGCTGCGAAATCTGATGGAGAGGTGAGTTGCAATGGGAGCCAGGATTTAGCTCCACATTACCTGAGCACAGAAGGAGCAACAATAGCAATTTCTTTAAGGATCTCATTAGGAAGGAGACAGCTTTTTTCCTTTGGGACTGCCCATGATACATTGCCAGTGAAGCATGTTTGGTGCAGGAAAGGGTATCGCTGATGTGATAGTTTAATGTGATCAGGGAGAGTGCTCGAATAGTCATAGGTGAGGGTAGTAGGAAGGGGAGGGGGGCATAACAGGGGGTATAGGCAAGGGGAGGGAGGGTCGATGAAAAAAGGGAGGTACAGTGAGCAGGGGCAGCATAGAATATAATATTGCAGTCCAGGGCTGGATTATATCGTGGTACTTCATAGTGTACTGCATCATAGGGTACACTGTATTCTAGAAACATACAGTATAACAATGAGGCATGCCATAAATTCCAAAGAGTTAGGGCTGGAGGTTAATAATCGTTGGATGCTTTTTCTGAGTGTGAAACAGGCCCACATACAGACACCCTCTGGGCTTGAAATGGAAGTGTGGAGAGCTGGGGGAAAAGAGAAAAATAACAAAATAAAATAGCTGGCTAGGAGCTACAATGCTGCTTCCACGAAGAACAGGCTAATTGGCTCCGCTCAGTTACCAATATCTGAATGATAGCAGGCCAGTATAAGCCAATGGGACAGCAGAAGAACTAGGGAGGGTGGAGCAGAGTTGTATTTAAAGGAGGCCTGGGAGGGGGTTGGGGGACAGAGAACATTTCGATCAGAAGTTAGGAGTAGAGAGGCAGTGCAAGGAATGCTGTATAAGTCTATGGGGACGGGCACACCAATCAGAGTGTAGCTGGTGAGTGGGCGGACCAATCAGTGTCTCCCTGTGAGCACGCTGCACCAATCGGGATCAACTGACCGTGCTGGCTCCAGGAAAAGCTTAGCGGTCATACTTGGTGATGGGTCTGTGTCCTGAGGTCCGAATTCCGACAAGGGCTGCTAAGAGGAGTCGGGCGGCAGCCATAAGAACGGCTGGTGCTGGCCACCTTGATTCAAACAACATGAAGTCTTGCTATATTATGACAATTGCAGTATGACCGCAGGTTAGAACTGCACCGGAGGTGAAATAGTTACCTTTCCATGCAGGCATGGAACTTAGAGCGCGAGCTCGGTTGAAAACTCTGTCTGTTGTTCTTCAAACGCAAACTGTCAGATTCTTTACTCCGCCTCACTGAACAGTCCCTCCGGAGATTTCTCCTTCTGCTCAGTTTATTTTGTCGGTTTAAAAGTATTATTATTTTCTCGGTTTTCAGCCGAAATTAAACTGCAACCGGTCGGTTCAAGCTCTGTCTGTGGTAATGTAAGTAATAGATAGGTTTTACATTTAGTTTTTCTGTGTGGAACTTGTAATTCATTATCGGTTCGGTTTGAACCGATCAGGTTGTATTTAAATCTACTAGTCCTTTTTTAGAGTGCGGTTCCCGGTTCATATCGGTTCTAAAAAAAACGGATTTCATTACGTTTTTTTCCACGACCCGTGACACGGTTGGGAACTGATAAGGGTGTCTTGCTTGGCAGATTGCCATAAACGGGCAAGTTGGTTAGGCTGGCATTATGTCTGAGAAACCCAAAAGAAAAACTGGACCCACTGGGTTTCAACACTGTAGTGTTTGTGGGGAAGCTTTTGCTAAGGCTGACCCACACACCACATGTGTCTATTGTCTGGGGTTTGACCACCTCATTTCAGACTGCCAGATTTGTCAGAATTTCCCTTCTGCCACCATAGATAAGAGAGTTGGTAGGCTCAGGGAAAGGGAGGCCAAAAAGTCCGCTGACCCGGATGGCCAGCCCGATTTGGTACCAACCGAACCAGAGGGAGTGCCCTCTGACCAGGGCGATACTTCCTTGGGCAAACGAAGAGCCGGTTCTGAGGAGCCGGTTCCAGCAAAAAGGACTAGAAAGTCAGCTAGCGTAGAGCCAAAAGTTCTCTCCCTAA
Source organism: Neoceratodus forsteri (assembly GCA_016271365.2). Classification (NCBI taxonomy): domain Eukaryota; kingdom Metazoa; phylum Chordata; order Ceratodontiformes; family Ceratodontidae; genus Neoceratodus; species Neoceratodus forsteri. The sequence continues at coordinate 236,311,828 of CM028137.1, forward strand.
CTGCTGAAGAAATAGCTAAAGCAATTCACGTCGTCCAGTCTCTCTCCCGGTTCCGGCCGAACCCGGCACCTTCAGGGAGGCGCTTCGGCCGGTTCCACTGGTTCAAGATTATGATTTTGAGGATTTTTGTGAACCGAGGAGGGGAAGAGGAATATAAGGAGAGATTATGGTTTTGAAGATCTGGATGTGCCCATTGAACCGACATCTCTCCAGATAGACCCTTAGGGGTTTCTCCTCCAAGGCTTTCTGAGTCCCCTTCTCATTTCATGTTTTATAAAAAAGTTGCTGAAACTCTCCAGCTCCCTGTTGAGGAAGCTGTTGATGACCAAGAGGAGCCGGACTATGTAGAAATGATGGATATTCCAGAGTCTAGGAGACTGTCTGTTCCTTTGCATAAATCTTTTTGGAAACAGTAAAAGTTTTAAAAACTCTTCACACTGTACCTCCTGTGGATAAAAGGATGGACAAGAGGTATACCTTATCAGGCTCTGACACTGATTTCCTCACTCAACAATGCAGCCATGTGGGGGTAGTGCAGGCTGCTGCCTGTGACAAGGCTAATATTCCCCTAGCTTCACACCCTCCTGAGAAGGACTCCAGGAAGATTGATGCTATGGCAAAGAAACAGTACATGGCAGCATCTTTGGGACTCAGACAAGCAACTTATGGCTTATGCTGCTAGGTACCAGAAATCCAGATGGGATACTGTACTGGCCATAGCAAAACAAGTCCCTGACCAGCTTGCCAGGGAGCTGGAACAGGTGGCTATGGATGGTATTGAGGCATCCAAAGTGCAATTTCATGCTGCAGTGGACTCTAATGATGTTTCATCAAGAGTCATGGCTACATCTGTGGCACTTCACAGGATGGCTTGGCTCAGATGTACTACCCTGTCTCAGGATACCCAGTCTAAGGCCATGGATTTTCTCTTGTTGGCATTCTCTGTTTGGGGAGCAAACAGAGAATTACATGAAGAAATGGATGGATATAGAACCACCTATAGGAGTGCACAGGCCAAGGAAAGGCAGGCCACTCCTCAAAAGCAGCTTCCTAGAAGCAGGGCAGGCCTTTTCATAGGCCTTTTACCAAGCCCAAGCTTCCTCCCGCCTATGCTCAGAGGGGGTTCTTTAGAGGGAGAGGCAGACGGGGTACAAGCAGGTCTGCTTCCACCCCTCAGCCCAAAGCCCCTGCCAAGCAGGTACCCTGATGGGATTGCCAGGGCCGATTCTTCTCTACCTGCAGGGGGCAGGCTGGCTTACTTTGTCCAGGACTGGAAGTCTTTAACATCAGACAAGTGGGTCCTGGAAGTAGCAAGCCAGGGACTGGTTCTCAGCTTCAAAAAATTTCCAAAGCTGAGAACCAGATCTTTTCCACTTGCAACTCCATCAGAGGCACTCACCCTAGAGGCAGAGGTCTCTACCCTCCTGGCTCTCAGAGCTGTGGAAAGGGTTCCTCCCCACACCAGGGCAAAGGTTTGTACTCCAGGTACTTCCTTACCCCAAAAAAGACAGGAGAATGGCGGCCCATCCTGGATCTCAGATATTTAAACAAGCACCTTTTAAAGCCAAAGTTCAGAATGGTGACTCTGGGAATTATCCTACCCTCTCTAAGGCCAGGGGACTGGCTAGCTTCCCTGGACCTCAAGGATGCCTACTTCCATAATCCCATCAGAAGCTCCCATCGAATGTACCTCAGGTTCGAGCTGCCCTCAGGCCACTACCAGTTCAGAGCAATGCCCTCGGCCTCACTTCTGCCCCAAGGGTATTCACCAAATGTCTGGCAGTAGCAGTTGCTCACTCATTTAAGGCAAAGATTGCCATCTTTCCTTACCTGGAAGATTGGCTCATAGTAGGCCAGTCCCCAGACCAGGTCAATTTACATCTTCAGATAACGAGTAACTGCTTACCTCTCTAGGTTTCCTTCTGAATCTCTCAAAGTCAGTTCTAGAGCCTGTCCAGCTTCTACCTTCATAGGCGCAGAACTGAACACACAGGAAGCCACGGCCTTCCTTCCCGGACAGGCAAAGACTCTAGTCTCGCCTCCTCATTTACCCTGCAGGTCTCCTGGCCAGCAAAGCATTTCTGCAGCTCCTAGGACACATGGCTGCTTCCACAGCAGTTGTACAGGAGCAAGATTTCAGATGAGGGACATCCAGTTCCATTTGAGAGCTTTTGGTCTCAAATAAAGGATCCTCTTACCAAGTTGATCCCAGTAACTCGAACCCTGATCCAAGCCCTACAGTGGTGGCAGGATCAGAGCAACCTGAGACAAGGGGTTCCTTTTGTCACTCAGTCTCATTCTCTAATCCTTACTACAGATGCATCCCTCTTGGGCTGGGGAGCTTTCATGGGCGACCTCACCACCCAGGGTCTGTGGTCTCCCCAGGAATCTCTGCTCCACATCAACCTGTTGGAGCTCAGAGCAGTTTTTCTAGCACTTCAAGCTTTTTCCAAATCTGTTCAGAACAAGAGTATTCAGGTCAGAACAGACAACACCACTACAATGTGGTACATCAACAAGCAAGGGGGCACTCGGTCTACGGCCTTGTGCACGGAAGCAATGAAGTTGTGGTCTCTGGCTTACTCCCTGAACACCTCCCTTATGGCAGTCCACCTCCCAGGCAAGGACAATGTCCTGGCAGATGCTCTCAGCAGGATTTCTTAGGGCCACCACGAATGGTCACTGGATCCCCTGGTCTTGGGAGTAGTATTTGCCAGATGGGGCAGCCCGCAGATAGATCTTTTTGTAGCCCCAGACAATCACCAACTTCCTATTTTTTGCTGCAGGCCCCCAGTGTTGGGCTCACTACCCCTAGATGCATTAGCCCTCAGTTGGGAAGGGAAGTTCCTCTATGCCTTCCCTCCCTTTCCTCTCCTGTTCAAAGTGCTAGTCAAAATCAGATCCCAATCCTGCAAAGTCATTCTGATAGTTCCAGATTGGGCCAGACAACCCTGGTATCCACTCCTGCTGTCCTTAGCAGTCCATTCTCCCCTGTGCCTTCCCAGGAATCACAATCTGTTAACCTGTGCCCAGGGAAGGGTTTGGTATCCAAATCTCAAATCTCTCAATCTCAAGGCTTGGTTCTTGAAGAGTTAGAGTTTGCTGATTTACACCTTTCCCAAGGTGTAATGGATATAATGAAGGCCTCAAGGAAGCCTTCCACCAGGGCAACTTACAATTCCAAATGGAAAACCATATGGTGCTTGGAAAAGCATATTTCCCCGGTCTCTGCTGATCTACCCACAGTCCTGGATTATATGGTCCACCTGAATTCTTTGGGGCTGAAACCAGCTACCCTGAAGGTGCATTTGGCAGCTGTGTCTGCTTTTATTTCAGCAGGTAAATCCTCTTCTCTTTCAGCTCATCCTGTATTTTCCAAGTTTTTTAAGGGGTTGCTTCACACCAACCCTCCATTCAGGGATCCTGCCCCTGCCTGGGATCTTAATGTTTGCATTGCTCAGCTTATGCAACCCCCCTTCGAGCCCTTGTCTTCAGCTGAGCTCAAGTACTTGACTTGGAAAACTGTGTTTCTGGTAGCCATCACCTCTGCCAGACGCATAAGTGAATTACAAGCGTTGTCAGTGGAGTAGGAGTTTATCTCTTTTCACAGAGATAAGGTGGTCTTCTGGACTAACAGAAAGTTCCTGCCTAAGGTGGTTTCAGATTTCCACCTTAATCAATCTATTTCTCTTCCAGTGTACTTCACTGACCACTCCTCCTCTGGGGAGAGGAGGCTGCACAGCCTAGATGTGAAGAGAGCCCTTAGTTACTACATAGAGCGCACCAAGGGTCATAGGTTTGACTCCCTCCAGCTGTTCCTCACTTATGGCGAGGTTGGTAAAGGGAGCCAGCCACTAAAAGATCCCTGCCAGGTGGATTGTCTCTTGTATCCATTCTGCTACGAAGTTGGGTAAAGATCCCCTCAGGCCTGTGGGCTCACTACCAGAGGTACAGCTGCTTCTCTGGCTGCTGCCAGAGACATTCCTATTCTAGAAATATGTTAAGCCGCTACCTGGAAAACAGTTCACACTTTTACCAAGCACTACTCCCTGGACATCCAGGCTAGGAGTGATGCTCGGTTTGGCACAGCCGTGCTTCACAGCCTATTCCCTAAGTAGGTTCTGTCCCTCCTCCATGGGGGTACTGCTGTGTAGTCTGCAATTGTCATAATATAGCAAGACTTCATGTTGTTTGAAGAAAAAATTACTCACCTTAGTAATGTTGTTTCTTCTAATGGAGTCTTGCTATATTATGACCTCCCTCCCTGCCTGCCCCTCTCAGAACCTCTGTTTTGGGATGTGGGTGGGCAGTACAGGGTTGGCACTTTTTTGATGCCCACCTTGTTGTTTTTCACCATCCTTTTTGAGTGAATTGGTGTTGTGTTTTTGCATTTTTGGGTCTCCTGACTTGAGTCTTTGTTTTAGGCCAAAAAATTAGTGTTTATGTTAGTAGCCAGTTGGCTAGTGTAGGTTTAGAGCTTCCACACAGAGCCTTAGTGAGTTTTAGCTCGTAAAGATCTGACAGTTTGCGTTTGAAGAACAACAGACAGAGTTTTCAACCGAGCTCGCTCTCTAAGTTCCATGTCTGCATGGAAAGTTAATTATTTCACCTCCGGAGCAGTTCTAACCTGTGGTCATACTGCAATTGTCATAATATAGCAAGACTCCATTAGAAGAAACAACATTACTAAGGTGAGTAATTTTTTCTTCTGGTGCGCTGCTCAGGTGCAAGACCCTGGTGATGGATCCGTGTCCCGAGGTCCCAGTTCCGAAAAGGGCTGCTGAGAGGGGCTGGGCGGTGGCTGTAAGAACATCTGGTGCTGGCCACATTGATTCTGGTGCTCCGCCCTGCGCAAGACACTGGCGATGGATCCATGTCCCGAGGTCCGAATTCTGGCAAGGGCTGCTGAGAGGGGCCAGGCGGTGGCCGTAAGAATGGCTGGTGCTGGCCACCTTGATTCCGGTGCACCGCTCCAGCACAAGACCCTAAGAGGAAGAGGAGAGAAGCAGAATAAATATGCAGGCTGGACGGGAGTTCATAGGCAGAGAAGCTGGCGGCAGATCGTCAGCAGGGGGTTGGGGTGATTGTTAGTTCAGACAAAGAAAATGATTAGAGAGGCAGGGTAGGGCAAGACAAGGCTAAAGGGCGGAATAGGGAAGGACAAAATAGAAAATAGAAGAGGGGGGGGCTGTCTCAGGAGGAGAGGAAAGGGTGAAAAGTAAACCAGCACAGATAGAGAGGGGTGTATATGGCGAGTACCAGTGAGAGAGAGGGAGACAATATAGAGGAGACGTACAGTCAGATAGCAGAAACAGCAGCAGTTCAGGATTTCAGGTAGAGGAAATGAAACAGAAAACAGTCTAGGACTACACTTATTACACTGTAAATGGCAAGCTGGCTACAGTCTAAGCAATAAACTATACGTGGATTCAACACAGTAATCAGTTTCTACACAGCTCATTAATTTCAAATGTTAACATGGTAGGTACTGGAAGTTGAAATTTAAAAATACCATAAATTTCGATCAGAAGTTAGGAGTAGAGGCAGCGCAGGGAATGCTGTATAAGTCTATGAGGACAGGTGCACCAATCGGAGTGTAGCTGGCGAGTGGGCGGACCAATCACTGTCCCCCTGTGAGCATGCCGCACCAATTGGGATTAACCAACCATGCTGCCTCCAGGAAAAGCTTAGCGGTCGTACCTGGCGATGGATCCATGTCCCGAGGTCCAAATTCCGGCAAGGGCTGCTGAGAGCTGGTGCTGGTTGCCTTGATTTTGGTGTGCCACTCAGGCGTAAGACCCTAAGAGGAAGAGGAGAGAAGCAGAATAAATATGCAGGCTGGACAGCAGTTCAGGGGTGGGGAAGCTGGCTGCAGATCGTCAGCGGGGGGTGGGGGTGATTGTTAGTTTGGACAAAGAAAATGATTAGAGAGGCAGGGTGGGGAAAGACAAGGCTAAAGGGCAGAATAGGGAAGGACAAAATGGAAAATAGAAGAGGGGGAAGGGCTGTCTCAGGAGGAGAGAGAAAAGGGTGAAAAGTAAACCAGCACAGTTAGAGAGGGGTGTATAGGGTGAGTACTAGTGTGAGAGAGGGAGACAATATAGAGGAGAAGGTATAGTCAGATAGCAGAAACAGCAGCAGTTCAGGATTTCACGTAGAGGAAATGAAGCAGAAAACAGTCTAGGACTACACTTCTTACATTATAAACGGCAAACAGGCTACAGTCTAAGCAATAAATTATACATGGATACAACACAGTAATCAATTTCTACACAGCTCATTAATTTTGGGGGAGCTTTAAGCCCAGGGTTGATCGTGAGACAGCAACGTCCTCCCCATGTGAGTTTAAGGTCACAAACATCCTGGGCCTTAGATTCTTTCGTTATCAGCCAGAGGCTCTGTACTCCTCGTTCTTTCCCCTCTTCTGCTGCTTCATCTCTTGTTAGCCGCTCATTCCCTGGCCAGTTTGTCTTCCTTCCTACCCTATCGTTTTCGCTGCCTTGTCTTATTCACACTTTTCAGCACTCCAATCTCTATCTCTTTATGCTCGCTCTACCCCCCTCGCACTACCGACGGCACTCACCGCCGGCACCTGCTAATCTCCCTGGCTTCCATCCTGTTCCTCCCTTTCTCTGTGTCTCTTTCCATATTCCTGCTGCCAAGTTTTGTCACCCGTCCTCTCCTGCACCTCCCGTCTGTCTCTCTTGCTGCAGATTACACATTAGTGCATTGTCATGTGAGGTAGCACAGTCGCGGTGGTGGCGCTTCCTTGCATTCTCCCACTCCGACCCTTCGTTCTCCTGCTATGGTTGCTATCATGGGGTTTCCTGGTGCAGTGAGTCTTTAAGGTGCGTTGCGACCATTGGTGAGTGCCTTTGTACCATGTGGCCTGGTGGAACGGGTGATGTGCCGGTGGCATCTGAACCAGCCGGCCCTGAGGTGCATCTGTGTCTGTTTTTGTTGTTATTCCAATTCATGTAGCTGAGTACCTGGACCTGAAGGGGCTGCAATTCTTTTTCCTTTCATCTGCCCTCCTTGACCCATTCCTCATATCTGACAGTGATCATGCTCAGGGGAGCTGAGTGCCTGGGTTGGGACTCTGACGACCTTGCATGTATGTTGGGGGCTGTGTGATGACGTGGTTTCAACTCAGCACCACTACGGATAGAGGAGACCCCGGTTTTCATCTCCTGGAGCATCTAGGGTCCTGGTACATTCTGCTATATATCTATATCTATACCTATATCTATATATATATATATATATGTATTTTTTTTTTCTCTTTCCTGTAACTCCGCTATTTTCCTGTCTTCCCCTTTCACTTTTTTTGTTTCCAGCACTTCTGGACTTGCTGTTTTCCTCTGTGTCAATGCTTGTCCTTGTCACCTTGGTTCCTACTCCATTTCACTTTCCAATATGCTGTAGGACTCCAAGCACGTGTGGGAATCCTGCTCTCAGTGAGTGTGCTATTGTGCAGTCTGGGTGACCTCCTGTGCTCTTCTCCTTCCTAGCTGACAACTTGGGCAAGCACAGTTTTTCAAATAAAAAATAAATAAATAAATAAACATGGGGGGGGGGGCAGCGCTTTCACTGCCTTCCCATGGTGTACTGTTCCTCGACGGATGTTTTCTGTCCCACTCTGCTTCATTGCAGTCCAGCCTGCCTCTGGGGGATTTTGCTCTATCGTGCGCAGGTTCTCCTACTGACCGGCAGGTGGTGCTGTCTGCCCATGACAGATTGGCTTTGGGCGATTCCTGCCTGTTCTTCGGTATGGTTTCGTAACCCTTACCCATTCCGGCCTTCTGGGCTTCCCTCCCTCATCGTATCTGGTTTGTTTCTATTTACCTTCCTTGTGCCGGTCTTCACGGCTTCATTCCAATCATGGCTTTGATACCTGCCTTTCCTCCTCATCATACCTCCTCCATTTCCTGCACTTTTATCCTCCTCTCCTTTGCACCATCTCTTGCCTTATCACTATGGCCTGCAATCTTGACTTCTCTTTGGCATCCTTCCATCATGCCTCGTCCAATTTTGGCTTCAAGATATGCCTCCTTTCGAGGAGCCTCATTGCTCTGTTGACTTCCGCTTAGCTTCCTTCCCTGGCTTCGATCCATTGTTGTACCTCATCAGTTTCCTACTCGTACCTTCCTTGTCCTAGCAGCTTTTCTAGTACCAGCCATCATGGCTTCACTCTGCTCTTGGCTTCACTCCTCATCATACATCGTTCAGTTTTGCTCACTCCATCATACCTCGTCCAGTTTTGGTTCTCAATCACTCAACCTGAGTTGCCTCTGGTTTCCGATCTCCCGTCTTGGCCTCGGAGTCTACCTCCTTTCGTGGAGCCTATTTCCTTTTACTTCCTTTGTATCAGTTCCTTTTCTAGTTCATTCCCTTCTCCTGTTCCAATTCCGTTCTGGCCATCCAGGATTTGCTCCACTCTTGGCCTGCTGTCGATATATATATATATATTATTTTTTTTCTCTCCTTGCTCAGTATACCTCTCCTTGATTGGCATGCCTCTTCTTGGCTCATATGCTCTTTCACCGAACCGTTGGTCTTAGCTCTCCAGGACATTCCTCTCCATCCCTATGTTCTGAACCAATCGCTTTGGCCGTTGCCTTCTCATCACTCTCCCATTCCGGCCATCCTGAATTCACCCCTCCGCGGGTCCACAATCACCGTTTCTCTTTGGGGCGTGTTTGTCATGACTCCTATTCCTTCTCCTCGACTCTTCCTGACGCATCTGTTCAGGCTCCTGGCCACTGCCTTCTCACCTGTTCTCAAGGATTCCCTCTGCTACAGGCCTCCGATTGACATTACCCATTCCAGCATTCCTGGCTTCTCTCCATCTACGCCCATCATCTGCTTTGCACGTCTTGCTCACTCGTGCCTTCACTTCCATCCTGCACGCTCGTCTTCAGTCCTCATTGCCTGCTTGCTCTGCCTTCCACATGATTTGGCTGTCTCTGGCTGCCTTACTCTGGCCTTCACAGAAGTCTCGCCGTTACTGAGATTCCTTTGGACTTTCCTATTATATTTCATTTGCTCTGGATCCTGCATTTGGTCATCATTTACCATGCCTTATCTGACGCCTGCAGTCCAGGATTGTCTCCGTTCATAGTTTCCAGCCATCATCGGCTGCCAGGGATTCCCTCTGATCCTTGCTTCTATCTCTCCTCTTGCCTCTTCCTTGCTTGACTGTGCTTTTGCAGCTTTCCTCGTCATAAGTCGTTCCATACCGGCCATCTTGGATCGTCTCCACTGGGCGCCTACCTCCTCCAAGGAGTCTCCTTTCTCCATGTCATTTGTCATAGTTCCCTTCCTTGGGGTTCCTTTGACTCCTTTGCCTCCGCTCCTTGATTCCATGTCTCGACCTGCTCATCTCTGTTCCATCTCTCTGTCTGTATGCCTTGGTGTCGTTTGCTACCCTGTCTGCGTTTTTTCCATCTGGCCCCCATAATCTGAATCGCCTCCTGCTGTTCTCATCCCGTACCAGTTGGGTCCTCGGCTACCCCATTGACCTCCCTTCTGTCCTTCGCCCTATCAGTCTTCACTTTCCAGTTCCTGCCTTTGTGACATCAATCCCTCATCGTAACTCATTTGTTTCTATTACCTTTCTTAACCTAGTGCTTACTTTTGTCCTGGCCCTTGTGGATTCTTTTCACTCTCTGCTTCCCTCCTCTTCTGCAATCATCTGATTGCCTTTCCCTGCTCATTGTCCTGAGCTTGCCCTCTGATTCCTGCCACGCCTTCTTCCACTCATGGCCCATCATCACTTTTCTTTTGGCCATCCTTATCATACCTCCTATCAAACGCTGCCATATTGCTGATTGTCTCTAGTTCATAACTCCAGTCATATCTAGTTCCTGTATCCATCCATCATAACCTCAGCATTACCTCAAGGTTTCCTTATTTATACCGTTTACTCGCACATTCCTATCCTTGCATTCCATACTACCTCATCGATCACCACCTCAGGGTCTTATCGTTCACATCATGTACTCAAGCATTCCTCTTCCACCTCAATGTCTGCTCACTTGCATCGCTCAATCAAGCGCTTCGCTACATCATGTTAGTCTGCATTATGGTCGGTCTCATCAGCACTTCTCGATTCGCCTCATGAGCACATCTGGATACCCCTTGTTCCTCTGACTCCTACATGGATTTCCTCCCTCCCGTTCTTGCTCCTCTTATCTACTATCTCTCATCACCTCCTCGAGCATGCCCTCCTTGAGTCCCTGTTACCTCCCGATCCTTCTTTAATCTGTTGTCCTTTGGAGTTCTTTCCCCTCTCCCATCATCCTACCTCCACAAAGAATATGGGTCTTCTCCTTCACATCAAATCCTCTATCTGTGTCTATCCCGTCACCTCCTCAGCTATGCCTTCGCATTTCTTTTGGGGTTCCCCTATTCTACCATGCCTCGGCTGACTCAGCCTGGCCTGCTTACCAGCCTCCATAGCATTGCGCTGTGGCAAATCCGTTTGACCTCCTCCGATTCGTTCTATTGCAGTTTTCTTCCTTCTGGCGGGGTCCTTTGCTAACCCATTGCATCCTTACCATCTTTCAGCCTTTCATACTCCGATTTCCCACTCCAGCCTCCATGGCTTCAATCCATCTTCATACCTCATCCATTCCTATTTTACTTTCCTCAGCATAGCAAATTCCAGGTATGCCTATTCTAGTGCCAGTCATCAGAGATTCACTCCACTCATGGCCTCATTCCTCATCCATCACTGTTACTTCGATTTGACTCTACCTCCACTCAAGAGCTGTGCCTTCCTGTCCGTCTCCCCTTGCTAACCCGTTTTACCCATTAGCGCCGGATGGCATCAGAACCATCCATTGCTTAACCTGACCCAAAATGGCGGTACTAGATAGAATGAGTTAAGGGCTGACTCGAGGCTCTCCACCATCATTCAAGTTCCTTTCACATTCTTTCTGAATTTACCTCCTTTCGAAGAGCCTACTTATTCACATTGCTATATTCATTCCTAATCTACCTCCCTTCAAGGAGTCTACTTTGTTATGTTGCTCTGTCAAGCATATCACCCATCTAGTTCGCATACTCTTTGGTTCCAGATATGCCTTCTTGGCCTCAGAGTCTGTCTCCTTTCAAGGAGCCTCATTACCGCATCATTCTATTGAATCCTATCATATTCATCACCCACAACATTAGAGTCTAATCTTTCACATTGCATGTTCATGCCTTATCAGCCTCTGTGTCTACATCCTCACCTTGCTCAATCAGGCGTACCTCTCATTCGATATTATGCTACCTCATCGTACTGCCACCCTCTTGTGGCAATCATCATCATCCATATTCATCCTTGCCTCCGTTCCTTTGAGACACATGCAGCCTTGTGTTCCATATTTAATCGTGCTTTCTTTCAGGGAGTTTCCCAATCATCTTCCCTATTCATGTCTATTTCATTACTCTTCACTGCTTGGATCCCTCATCTATGAACCATTCTCTTTACCGACTTACGTCCTCAAATCAAACGTCATCAGCCTGGAGGAAAGGCGACCTAGGACTTGGATCCCCAGAGGTTTCTTCCTCAAAGGGTTTTTTTCCTCTCCTCCGTGTCAATGGTCATAATATTAGCTACTTAGTGCTTTGTTCATGTTAGTTAGGTTCTGCTGTTGTATGAAGGTGGATGGTGGCCCTGGCTTTCCTCTCTCTCCTCAGGAAGTTAGCCCTTCTCTTCACAGAATTCATTCATCATCCTCGCCTCTTCGAAGCTTGACATCTTGGGTATTCTTTTTGGGCTTCTTCCTAACCTACCTTTAGCTGATGCATTCATTTCCGGCACCTGTAGGGGGGAACCCTCCTCTAGGGTTCCTTCCGTCGTACCCCTACAGGGTGGTATAGCCCACAGATAGAGAGGCGGAAAGCCACAAAGCAAGTCGAGTTACACAAGCATCTCATATTATCTCATCCAGTTGCGTAAGCACATCGAATGGGAGGGCTTTAAGCCTGTGGTTTGATGGGCGGAGCAACAACATCACTCCCCCATTGAGTTTAAAAGGTCACAAACATCCTGGGCCTCACCATGTTCTTTCTTGTTGCCCACCATCCACCCCTCCTCCTCCTCCAGTGGCTCGTCTCTCTTCCCCGTTGGCTTCTTCCTAACCTACCTACCTTTAGCCGATGTAATAATTTCCGGCACCTGTAGGGGGGGAACCCTCCTCTAGGGTTCCTTCCGTCGTACCCCTACAGGGTGGTATATCACATGGATAGAGAGGCGGAAAGCCACAAAGCAAATCAAGTTACACAAGCATCTCATATTATCTCATCCAGTTGCGTAAGCACATCGAACAAATGTTAACATGGTAGGTACTGGCAGTTGAAATTTAAAAATACCATAAATTTCAATCAGAAGTTAGGAGTAGAGAGGCAGTGCAAAGAATGCTGTATAAGTCTATGGGGATGGGTGCACCAATCGGAGTGTAGCTGGTGAGTGGGCGGACCAATCAGTGTCCCCCTGTGAGCACACCGCAGCAATCGGGATCAAGCGACCGTGCTGGCTCCAGGAAAAGCTTAGCGGTCGTACTTGGCGATGGGTTCATGTTCCGAGGTCCGAATTCCGGCAAGGGCTGCTGAGAGGGGCCAGGTGGTGGCCATAAGAATGGCTGGTGCTGGCCGCCTTGATTCCGGTGTGCCGCTCAGGCACAAGACCCTGGCGATGGATCCGTGTCCCGAGGTCCGAATTCCGGCAAGGGCTGCTGAGAGGGACCAGGCAACGGCTGTAAAAACATCTGGTGCTGGCCGCCTTGATTCCGGTGCACCGTTCAGGCGCAAGACCCTGGCAATGGAGATGTGTCCTGAGGTCCGAATTCTGGTAAGGGTTGCTGAGAGAGGCCGGGCAGCGGCTGTAAGAATGGCTGGTGCAGGCCGCCTTGATTCCAGTGTGCTACCCAGGCGTAAGACCTTGGTGATGGATCCATGTCCCAAGCTCCGAATTACGACAAGGGCTGCTGAGGGCTGCTGAGAGGGGTTGGGGTGGCGGCCGTAAGATTAGTATTGTGGAATCGATCCATCCGGTTCCGAATGATCCGGCACCATCTGGTAGGTGTTCGGTTCGGTCGGTTCCTCCGGTTCCAGATTATTCCCCTGAAGAGTATTATGAACTGGATTTGGAGGGGGATGAAGATTATGATGATGATGACGATGATCAAGGTATGGAAGGTCTGGATGAGCCCATAGAACTGGACATCTCCCCAGACAGACCTTCTGGTGTTTCCCCTCCTAGGCTTTCTGAGTCCCCTTCCTACTTTATGTTTTACAAGAAAGTAGCAGAAACCCTCCATCTCCCTTTGGTTGAAGCTGTTGAGGAGCAAGAGGAGCCTGACTATGTGGAGATGATGGACATCCCAGAGTCCAAGAGACTGTCTATTCCCCTTCATAAATCTTTTGGGAAATAGACATACAGACTACTTAAAACACCAAATTCTCTACCTCCTGTGGATGAACAAATGGACAAGAGGTATAGCTGTCAAGCTCAGGTACGTAGTTCTTGTACCAGCAACGCAGCCATATTGGGGTTATGCAGGCTGCAGCCTGTGATAAGGCTAACATACCCTTGGCTTCACCCCCCCCGAGAAGGATTCCAAAAAGATAGATGCCATGGCTAAAAAACAGTATTTGGCTTCCTCTTTGGGACTCAGGCAGGCTAATTACATGGCCTATACAGCCAGATACCAGAAGTCCAGATGGGAAACTGTTCTGGAACTGGCTAAACAGGCTTCCCCCCTGCTAGCCAAGGAGCTGGAGGAGGTGGCTGCAGATGGGATAGAGGCATCAAAGATCCAATTTCATGCTGCTGTGGACTCCAATGATGTATCATCACGAGTCATGTCTACATCTGTGGCTCTTCGGAGACTGGCTTGGCTCAGATGTATTAGCCTTTCGCAGGACACCCAGGCTAAGGCCATGGATTTCCCTGTGGTGGATAATTCTGTTTGGGGAGCAGACAGAGGATTATATGAAGAAAATGGACAAATACAGGACCACCTATAGGAGTGCACAGGCCAAGGAAAGGCAGGCAACTCCTCAGAAGCAGCAATCTAGGGGCAAGGGCAGGCCTTTTCACAGGCCTTTCTACCAGGCACAGGCCTCCTCTCTTTTTCCTCAGAGGGGGTTCTTCAGAGGGAGAGACAGAAGTGGGATGAGTAGGGCTGCATCCTCCTCTGAATCTAAGACTCCTGCCAAGCAGACACCCTGATGTGTCAGCCCAGGTTGACTCCCCCTTTCCTATAGGAGGCAGGCTGGCTTACTACTTCCAGGCCTGGAAGTCTGTTACCTCAGACAAGTGGTTCCTGGAGATAGTAATTCAGGGACTGGCCCTCAGCTTCAAAAAATATTCAAAGCTGAGGGTCAGGTCTTTTCCACCTGCAAACATCTCTGAAACCACTGCCCTAGAGGCAGAGGTTTCCTCTCTGCTGACTCTCAGAGCCATAGAGAGAGTTCCTACATCTCACAGGGGCAAAGGTCTGTACTTCAGATACTTCCTTACCCCAAAACAGACAGGAGAGTGGCAGCCCATCCTAGATCTAAGATACTTAAACAAGCACCTAGTAAAGCCAAAATTCAAAATGGTGACTCTGGGAATAATTCTTCCCTATCTGAGGCCAGGGGACTGGCTAGCCTCCCTGGACCTCAAGGATGCCTACTTTCACATTCCCATCAGGTGCTCCCACAGAAAGTACCTCAGGTTCAAATTGCCTTCAGGCCATTATCAGTTCAGGGCCATGCTATTCGGCCTAACATCAGCTCCAAGGGTATTCACAAAATGCCTAGCAGTAGTAGTGGCCTACTTAAGGAGACAAAACATCTCCATATTTCTGTACCTGGATGACTGACTCATTGTGAGGAAGTCTCCAGACCAAGTCAAGTCAGACCTGCAAGTGATTCAGCAATTGCACACTTCTCTAGGATTCCTCCTCAATCTTCCAAAGTCAGTTTTTGAACCAGTGCAACTCCTGACCTTCATAGGGGTAGAGTTGGACACTGTCCAAGCAAGAACCTTCCTTTCTCTAGCAAAGGTAAAGGTCCTCTCAGACCTGGCTTCTTCCTTTCTCCTTCTGGTCTCTCGACCAGCAAGGCATTTTCTTCAACTCCTGGGCCACATGGCAGCCTCCACTGCAGTGGTACAAGGTGCCAGATTTCAGATGTGGGACATTCAGTTTCACTTGAGGTCCTTTTGGTCACAGAGAATGGACTCTCTCACCAAACTAATTCCGGTGACTCAGACTCTGGTCCAAGCTCTCCAGTGGTGGCTGGACCAGGACAACCTCAGACAAGTCCCATCAGTAGTTCTAACTACGGATGCTTCTCTCCTAGGTTGGGGAGCCCACCTGAGAGCCTTGACAGCTCAAGGGGTCTGGTCTCCACAGGAGTCTCCCTTTCATATCAATCTCCTGGAACTCAGGGCAGTTTTCCTAGCCCTTCAGAGCTTCTCAGATTCAGTCAAGGGCAAGGTGGTCCTAGTCAGAACAGACAACACCACCACAATGTGGTACATAAACAAGCAGGGAGGCACTCGGTCCACAGCCTTGTGCACAGAAGCCATGAAGCTGTGGTCTCTGGTCTATTCTCAACAGACTTCCCTGGTAGCAGTTCACCTTCCAGGAAAGGACAATGTACTAGCAGATGCCCTGAGCAGAATTTCACAGGGACATCACGAATGGTCCCTGGATCCTCACATCCTGATGGTCTTCTTCTCCAGGTGGGGCACTCCAAAGATGGATCTCTTTGCAGCACCGGACAATCATCAACTTCCTCTGTTTTGTTGCAGAGCTCCAGTACTGGGGATGGTACCCCTGCATGCTCTCATTTTGGACTAGAAGGGCAGGTTTCTCTATGCCTTCCCTCCGTTCCCTCTACTGTTCAGAGTTCTGATCAAGGTCAGAACTCAACCCTGCACAATGATACTAGTGGCTCCAGATTGGGCCAGACAGCCTTGGTATCCTCTACTGCTGTTCTTGACAGTGTCACGTCCCCTGTCTCTTCCCAGGAAATACAATCTCCTGTCCTCCCAGGGGCGGATCTGGTACCCCAATCTCCAGTCTCTCAATGTCAAGGCCTGGCTCTTGAAGAGTTAGAATATGCAGCACTACATCTCTCTCAGGGAGTTCTGGATATTCTGAAGGTCTCCAGGAAAACTTCCACTACAAAAACTTACAATTCCAAATGGAAGAGGTTCAGCATTTGGTGTTCTCAGAAAGGCATTGTACCTGATTCTGCAGACATCTCCACAGCCTTAGATTATCTAGTTCATCTGAATGGTCTAGGCCTTAGGCCTGCAACTCTGAAGGTTCATCTAGCAGCTGTCTCTGCATTCTTTTCAGCAGGGAAGGGCTCTTCCCTGGCATCTCATCCTATTTTCAGGAAGTTTTTCAAAGGTCTGGTTCACATTAACCCTCACTTTAGAGAGCCTACTCCACCTTGGGATCTTAATGTCTGCATTGCTCAGCCTATGTAGCCACCCTTTGAACCTCTGGCTTCGGCCGAGTTGAAGTACTTGACCTGGAAAACTGTGTTCCTGGTAGCTATTACTTCTGCCATGCAGATTAGTGAATTACAGGCCCTGTCAGCTGAACTTGACTTCATATCCTTCCATAGGGATAAAGTGGTCCTAAGAACCAATAGGAGGTTCTTGCCCAAAGTGGTATCTGATTTTCATCTGAACCAATCTATATATCTCCCTGTGTTTTTCACTGACGATTCTTCTTCAGGGGAAAGAAGATTACACAGTGTGGATGTTAAAAGGGCTCTTAACTACTACATAGATCATACTAAGGCACACAGAAATGACTGTCTTCAATTGTTTCTCACTTCTGGTGAAGTGGGGAAAGGTAAGTCTGCCAATAAAAGAGCTATTGCCAGGTGGATTGTTTCCTGTATACAATTCTGCTGTGACAAATTGGGTAGAACACCCCCTTCAGGCCTGAGGGCTCACTCAACTAGGGGTACAGCTTCTATCCTAGCTGCGGCCAGAGATAAACCCTTGCTAGAGATCTGTAAAGCAGCCACCTGGAAAACAGTACATACATTCACCAAGCATTACTCCCTGGACATCCAGGCTAGGAGTGATGCTAGGTTTGGCACAGCAGTACTGTAGAGCCTGTTCCCAAAGTAGGTTCTGCATTCCCTCCTCCATAGGGAACTGCTTGGTAGTCTGCATTATGTCAGACTACAGCAAGACTTCATGTAATTTGAAGAAAAAATTACTCACCATAGTAATGTTGTTTCTCCTAATGAAGCCTTGCTATATTCTGACCCCCCCCCCCACCTCATCTCTCAGAACCTAGTTTTTGGGAAGTGGGCTGGCAGGTACAGTGTTGTACCTGAGGGGTGTACCTTGTACCCTCCCTCTTAAGGGTGGGGTAGCTGTTGTTACTTTTCCTTGTGTTTTTATAGTTAAATATTGTCACTACCTTTCCTTCTTGGGTTCTCGACTTCAGTCTTTTTGGACTGAAATTGTTTGCCCTTTGGCTATATGTTTTGAACAATTTCCATAGTATAGTACTTAGTTAGTTTGCTCGTAAGAATCTGACGGTTACACTGGGAAGTACCACAGACAGAGGTTTGAAAACTCAGCTCAAGCGCAACGTTCAATGCTTCTGCATAGAGTTAACTCTTTCCTCTCTGGGGAAGTTCAAGTGCTGGGGCTAACTGCATTATGTCAGAATACAGCAAGACTCCATTAGAAGAGACATTACTATGGTGAGTATTTTTTTATTTTGACCTCCCTCCCTGCCTCACCTCTCAGAACATGTTTTCTGGGAAGTGGGCTGGCAGGTGCAGTGTTGCACCCCAGAGGTGCACTGGCACTTTCCCCTGTTTTGGGGGGGGCAGTGCATTTTGTTTTCATTCTTGTTTTTATTTATATTGTTCACTACCTGGTTTTTGTTTTGGATTTCTCGACTTGAGTCTTTTGGGTCCCTAGTAGTTTTTTTACAATTTCCACCTAGCAGGTGTAGTTAGTTAGTATTAGTTCCTAAGACTCTGATGGTTACACTTGGAAGTGCAGTAGACAGAGGTTTGAACCGAGCTCAAGCTCAACGTTTTATGCTTTGGTATAGCGTTAACTCTTTCCTCTCCAGAGCAGTTCAAATGCTGGGGCTAACTGCATATTATCAGAATACAGCAAGACTCCTTTAGAAGAAACACAGTTACTAAGGTGAGTAATTTTGTCATCTGTCCCATGCATTCTTGAATTCCCAAACTATTTTTGACCCCACAACCTCCTCAGGAAGGCCGTTCCATGGATCCACCACTCTCTCTCTGTGAAAAAAGACTTCCTCACATTGCCCCTGAGCCGTCCCGCCTCTATCTTCAAATTGTGTTCTCTTGTTCAAACAACATGACGTCTTGCTGTATTCTGACAATCTGCAGTTAGCCCCAGCCATTAAACTGCCCCAGAGAGTAGAGGGTTAATTTTCTATAAAGTACATAGAATGTTGAGCTCGAGCTTGGTTACGGTCTCTGTCTGCAGCCCTTTGAAACCCAACCGTCAGATTCTTTACTCCGCCTCACTGAACAGTCGCTCTGGAGATTTCTCCTTCAGCTCAGTTCAAAAGTTGGTTAAAGTGTTGGTTTTAAGCCGAAATTATTCTGCACTGTCGGTTCAGGCTCTGTCTGCGGTACTGTGAGTACTAGATAGTTTTCTGATTTACTTTGTGGAAATTGTAAGCTTTTTCGATCGGTTCAGCTGAACCGATCTTATGTATTGAATTTTCCTACTTTGCTTTAGTGTGTGGTGACCGGTCCTTATCGGTTCTAGAAAAAAATGTGTTTTAAACTTTTTTTCCAATACCTGTATTCCATAGGAACCCGATAAGAAGTCACTTATAGCGATTGCGAAAAAGGGTAAGTTTGGTTAGGTTGGCCATGTCTGAGAAACCCAAGAAAAAAACCAAGCCCACTGGGTTTCAACACTGCAGTGAGTGTGGGGAAGTCTTTGCTAAGGCTGATCCCCACACCACCTGTGTTTATTGTCTGGGGTTTGAACACCTCGATACAGGCTGCCAAATTTGTAAAAAATTTTCTAAGTCTACCCTGGAAAAGAGATTAGGTAGACTTAGGGAAAAGGAGACCAAGAAGTCCGCTGACCTGGATGGCCAGCCCGGTTCAGTTCCGACCGAACCAGAAGGAGTGACCTCTGACCAGGGCGATACTTCTTTGGGCAAGAGGAGAGCCGATCCTGAGGGATCGGTTCCTACAAAAAGGAAAAGAAAAGACAAATCAGCGGGTTCGGATCCAGAGGTTCATGTTCCAACCACTGATGAGATTGCCTGAGCGATTCAGATTGTTGAATCGCTTTGCCCGGTTCCGTCTGATCCAGCTCCGTTGGCTAAGGGCTCGGTTCGGTCGGTTCCACCGGTTCAGGAATATGCCCCTGAAGATTTTTAAGAACCAGAATTTGAGGAGGAGGGGGATTATGAACAAGATGATGATTATGATTGAGTAGAAAATCTGGATGTGCCCATTGAACCGGACATCTCCCCAGACAGACCTTCTGGTGTTTCCCCTCCTAGGCTCTCTGAGTCCCCTCCCCACTATCTGTTCTACAGGAAAGTGGCTGAAACTCTCCAGCTTCCTATGGAGGAAGCTACAGAGGATCAAGAGGAGCCTGATTTTGTAGAAATGATAGACATCCCAGAGTCCAGGAGACTGTCTGTTCCCTTGCACAAATCATTTGGGAAACAGACACAAAAAATTTTAAAGACTCCTAATTCTGTACCTCCTGCTGATAGAAGAATGGCTAAGAGGTACACTTTATCAGGCTCAGACACAGAGTTTTTCTACCAGCAATGCAGCCATGTTGGGGTTGTGCGGGCTGCAGCCTGTGACAGGGCTAATGTTCCCTTGGCTTCACACCCCCCAGATAAAGACTCCAGGAGGATGGATGCCTTGGCAAAGAAGCAATACATGGCATCCTCTTTGGGACTCAGGCAGGTTAATTATATGGCCTGTACAGCCAGATACCAGAAGTCCAGGTGGGACACTGTACTGGCACTGGCTAAATAGGCCTCCCCCCAGCTGGCCAAGGAGCTGGAGGAGGTGGCTGTGGAAGGGATTGAGGCATCTAAGGTACAGTTTCATGCTGCTGTGGACTCCAGTGATGTGTCATCAAAAGTCATGGCTACATTTGTGGCTCTTCGAAGAATGGCTTGGCTCAGATGTACTAGCCTCTCACAGGACACCCAGGCTAAGGCCATGGATTTCCCCGTGGAAGGTAATTCACTGTTTGGGGAGCAGACAGAGAATTACATGAAGAAGATGGAGGAATATAGGACCACTTATAGGAGTGCACAGGCCAAGGAGAGGCAGGTAACTCCTCAAAGGTAGCAATCTAGGGGCAGGGGCAAGCCTTTTCATAGGCCTTTCTACCAAGCACAGGCCTCTTCTCCCTTTTCACAGAGGGGGTTCTTCAGAGGGAGAGGCAGAAGGGGAATGAGCAGGGCTGCATCCACTCCTCAGCCTAAGGCCCCTGCCAAGCAGACACCCTGATGGGCCTGTAAGGGGCAGGCTGACTTACTTTGTCCAGGACTGGATGTCTGTTACTTCAGACAAGTGGATCCTGGAAGTAGTAAGCCAGGGACTGGTTCTCAGCTTCAAGAAATTTCCAAAGATGAGAGCCAGATCTTTTCCACCTGCAAGTCTCTCTGAAACCCTTGCCCTAGAGGCAGAGGTTTCATCTCTTCTGGCCTTAGAAGCCATAGAGAGAGTTCTCAAAGGTCTGTACTCCAGGTACTTCTTTACCTCAAAAAAGACAGGGGAGTGGCGACCCATCCTAGAGCTAAGATACCTGAACAAACATCTTTTAAAACCAAGGTTCAAGAAGGTGACTCTGGGAACAATTCTTCCCTCTCTAAGGCCAGGGGACTGGCTAGCTTCCCTGGACCTCAAAGATGCCTACTTTCACATTCCCATCGGGTGCTCTCACAGAAAGTACCTCAAGTTCGAGTTGCCCTCAGGCCATTACCAGTTCAAAGCAATGCCCTTTGGCCTAACATCAGCTCCAAGGGTTTTCACAAAGTGCCTGGCAGTAGTAGTGGCCTTTTTAAGAAGGCAAAAGATTTCCATTTTTCCATATCTGGACGACTGGCTCATAGTGGGTCAGTCTCCAGGCCAAGTTAAGTCAGACCTGCAAGTGACCCAGCAAGTGCTCACTTCCCTGGGATTTCTTCTCAACCTCCCCAAGTCAGTTCTCGAACCAGTGCAGCTTTTTACCTTTATGGGGCAGAGCTAGATACCGTCAAAGCAAGAGCCTTTCTTCCCCTGAAAAGGGCAAGAGTTCTTATAGAACTGGCTTCTTCCTTCAGCCTTCAGGTGTCCCAACCAGCAAGGCACTTCCTTCAGCTCTTGGGCCACATGGCAGCTTCTACAGCAGTGGTCCAAGGGGCAAGATTCCAGATGAGGGACATTCAGTTCCATCTGAGGGCCTTTTGGTCCCAAAAGAAGGACCCTCTTACCAAGCTGATTCCAGTGACTCGGACACTGATCCAAGCTCTTCAATGGTGGCAGGATCAGGACAATTTAAGGCAAGGGGTCCCATTTGTCACTCAGTCTTATTCGGTGGTCCTTACCACGGATGCTTCCCTTTTGGGGTGGGGAGCTCATCTGGGGGGGCCCTCACAGCCCAGGGACTGTGGTCCCCTCAGGAATCCCTGCTTCACATCAATCTCTTGGAACTCAGAGCAGTGTTTCTGGCATTGCAAGCTTTTTCCAAATCTGTACAGAACAAGGTGGTTCAGGTCAGGACAGACAACACCACCACCATGTGGTACATCAACAAGCAAGGAGGCACTCGGTCTATGGCCTTGTGCACAGAAGCAATGAAGTTGTGGTTCCTGGCCTATTCCCTGCAAACCTCTCTGATAGCAGTTCACCTCCCAGGGAAGGACAATGTCCTAGCAGATGCATTGAGCAGAATATCCCAGGACCATCACGAATGGGCCCTAGATCCTCTAGTTTTGAAAGTGATTTTCTTGAGATGGGGCACACCGGAGATAGATCTTTTTGCAGCCCCAGACAATCACCAACTTCCTCTCTTTTATTGCAGACCCCCAGTCTTGGGCTCAATCCTCCTGGATGCTCTGATTCTGAACTGGGAAGGAAAATTTCTGTATGCTTTTCCCCCCTTCCCTCTCCTGTTCAAAGTGTTAGTCAAGATAAGGTCACAAACTTGCAAAGTGATTCTGATTGTTCCAGACTGGGTCAGGCAGCCATGGTATCCCTTGTTGCTGTCCCTAGCAGTCCACCTTCCCCTATCTCTTCCCAGGAATTACAACCTGTTGACATCCTCTCAGGGGAGGATTTGGTACCTGAATCTTCAGTTTCTCAATCTCAAGGCTTGGCTCTTGAAGAGTTAGAGTTTGCAGATCTGCATCTTTCCCAAGGGGTTCTGGATATCCTTAAGGCTTCTCAAAAGCCTTCCACCAGGAAGACTTACAACTCCAAATGGAAAAGACTCAACATTTGGTGTTCTATGAAGAATATTTCTCCAGACTCTGCTGAATTGCCTATGGTTCTGGACTATATGGTCCATCTTAATGGCCTAGGCCTCAGACCAGCTACCCTTAAAGTACACTTGGCAGCTGTTTCTGCTTTCTTGTCAATAGGCAAGCCTTCCTCTCTATAATCCCATCCTGTATTTTGTAAGTTTTTCAAGGGATTGCTTCACACCAATCCCCCCTTTAGGGATCCTGCTCCTGCTTGGGACCTTAATGTTTGCATTGCTCAGCTTATGCAACCTACCTTTGAGCCTTTGTCCTCAGCAGAGCTTAAGTACTTGACTTGGAAAACTGTGTTTTTGGTAGCCATTATTTCTGCCAGACATATCAGTGAATTGCAAGCCCTGTCAGTGGAATCTGATTTTGTCTCTTTTCATAGAGATAAAGTGGTCCTTAGAACTAACAGAAAGTTCTTACCTAAAGTGGTTTCAGATTTCCACCTCAACCAGTCTGTATCTCTCCCTGTTTTCTTCACTGACCATTCCTCCTCTGGAGAGAGGAGGCTACACAGATTGGACGTTAAAAGAGCCCTTAGCTACTACACAGAGCGTACCAAGGGTCACAGGTTTGAATCCCTCCAGTTGTTCCTTACATATGGAGAAGTTAGTAAGGGCAAACCTGCCACTAAGAGATCTATTGCCAGGTGGATTGTTTCTTGTATACAATTCTGCTATGAAAAACTGGGTAGAACTCCACCCTCAGGCCTGAGGGCTCATTCCACTAGAGGTACAGCTGCTTCCCTGGCTGCTGCCAGGGATATTCCTCTCTTAGAAATTTGTCAAGCAGCCACCTGGAAAACAGTCCATACTTTCACCAAGCATTACTCTCTGGATATCCAGGCTAGGAGTGATGCTCGGTTTGGCACAGCAGTACTTCAGAGCTTGTTTCCAAAGTAGGTTCTGTCCCTCCTCCATGGAGGTACTGCTTGGTAGTCTGCATATGTCAGAATACAGCAAGACTTCATGTTGTTTGAAGAAAAAATTACTCACTTTAGTAATGTTGTTTCTTCTAATGGAGTCTTGCTGTATTCTGTCCTCCCCGCCTCCCCTCTCAGAACCTAGATTTGGGATGTGGGTGGGCAGGAGCAGTATTGGCACCCTAGGGGTGTCCTTTTTTCAATCTCTTTTTGGTTTGGGTGAGAGGTTGTGTTTTGGATGTGTTTGTTTTTGGGTTTCCTGACCTGAGTCTTCCTTTGAAACCAAAAAACTTTTTATATAGATGTATTTGCCAGTTGGCTAGTAACAATTTTACAGTTTCCACACAGAACATCTAGTGAGTCTTTGCTCGTAAAGATCTGACGATTGCAGTTTAAACAATAGCAGACAGGGGCTTCAACTGAACTCATGGTGAACATTCCATGCTGGTCATGGAAAGTTTAACTCTTTGTTCTCCGGGGCAGTTGAAAGGCAGGACCTAACTGCATATGTCAGAATACAGCAAGACTCCATTAGAAGAAACAACATTACTAAGGTGAGTAATTTTTTCTTCTTGCACGTCTCTTTTTCTGAAAGATGCTACCCTCTTGGACTTTGTTGATTCCCTTAAGGTACTTGAACGTTTCTATCATGTCCCCCTTCTCCCTCCTTTTCTCAAGGGTATACATATTAAGCTCCTTTAGTCTCTCTTCGTATGCCTTCTGTTGCAGATCCTGCACCATTTTAGTTGCCCTCCTGTGGACTGCCTCCATCCTGTCTAAGTCCTTGCGGAGATGGGGTCTCCAGAACTGCATGCAGTACTTTGGATGTGGTCTCACCAACTGTCTGTACAGAGGGGTAACAACTTCTTGTTTTCTACTGGTGACGCCTCTCCCTATACATCCCAGTATTCCCCCAGTCATCCTTACTGCCTTCTCACATTGCTTGCTTACCTTTAGATCATCTGATATGACTTCCCTCAGGTCCCTTTCCATTTTTGTTGTTAATACCCCCCCCCATTGTGTACTCTTTCCCTGGGTTTTTGTTTCCCAGGTGCATTACTTTGCACTTCTTTGCATTGAATTTAAGCTGTCATATTTTTGACCATTCCTCCAAGCTTGTCAAGTCCCTTCTCATCCTTTCCACACACCCTTGTGTATCAGTCCTGTTGCAGATCTTTGTGTCATCTGCAAAGAGGCATACTTTTCCTTCCAGTCCCTCCATAATGTCACTTATAAAGACATTAAAAATATTGCTCTCCTCCATGGGCTACATACAGTAAAACAGTAAATTGATTGCAAGACTGATAAAGCAGTTCCTTTCAACAGTAAGGGAATACCAGGACTGTAAACAGTGACTGGCCGTGAAGTCCAAAAGGCATTACAGTAAAGTGGAACAGGCCTATCGGTGTGCTGAATGCGGTTTTTTCTTTATCCTTTGGATCTAAAGGAATTTGCCAATACCCCTTAGACAGATCTAATGTTCTAATGTATTGGGCTTTACCTAAATGATCCAAAATATCATCAATCCGGGGCATTGGGTAGCAATCAAATTTAGAAACTGCATTTAACTGTCTGAAATCAAGGCAGATTCTGATGCCTCCTTCCTTTTTTCCTACCACCACCATGGGAAAGTTCCACTCACTGTGGGAGGGTTCAATAATTCCCATGTTGTGCATTTTTTTTAATTCTTGTATAACATCTTCTCGTACTTTTTCAGGTATTCTATATGTTTTCTGGCATATGGGTATGTTGTCTGATACCATTATATGGTGGACTGCATTTTTAACTTTTCCCGGAGTTCCTGTAAATAGGACCTGGAAGGGCTGTAACAGTGTCTGCAGGGTGGCAACCTGTTCAGCCGTTAAGTCTGGGTTGATATGTACCTCTGATAAATTTCCTGTATTCTCAATTCTTTGATATGCTATGTCTAATTCCGACTCAAAGGTCTCCGGGTGAATGTAACTACACGTCTGAGGGAACCTATCTACCCATTGTTTTAACAGATTCACATGGTATATCCGGTGTTTGATTTTTTTTTCTGGTAGTTCGACCTCATAAGTTACTGGGCCTATATGTTTTGTGATGTTATAAGGACCCTGCCACTTCATTAGCAATTTATTGTCAGAGGAGGGTAACAAAAGTAGAACCTTGTCTCCTTCTTTAAATTCTTTATATTTTGTTCCTTTGTCATAATACCCTTTTTGTTTCGATTGTTGTTGTAAGTTAATCTGGTAAGCTTTTTGTACATAAGACATTAATCTTTGACGTAGCCGCTGCCAATGTTCTAAGGGTTGTGTTTTTTGTTTACCCATTCTATCTTCCCATTCTTCCTTTATAACATCTAAAGGACCCCTTGGGTTATGACCGTATAATAACTCAAACGGGGAAAATCCTGTAGATGCCTGAGGCACCTCTCTGTAAGCAAACATCAGGTAGGGAAGATATGAATCCCATTATTTTTTCCTTCTTCTGATACGTATTTTTTTAACATCCTTTTCAATGTTTGGTTGAAACGTTCGACTAAGCCGTCAGTTTGAGGGTGGTAGGGTGTAGTGAAGATAGCTTCTATTCCTAATGCCTGATATAAGTGTTGTAACATTTTTGAACAAAAATTGGTTCCTCTATCAGTTAATATGGTTTTAGGGATTCCCATGCGACTGAAAATTTTTACCAATTCTTCCGCTATTCTAGGAGCAGTAATCGTACTAAGGGGAATCGCCTCTGGGTATTTTGTGGTGTAATCCACTACCACTAATATAAAACGGTTCCCCTTTGTACTTTTAGGAAGTGGACCTATAATATCCATGGCTATTCTTTCAAACACGTTATTCACCAAAGGCATTGGTAACAGGGGTACTTTGTCTTTACGTCCTACTGCTGCCACTAATTGGCAGTCACAGCAGCTTTTACAATATTCTGCTACCTGCTCATGAATGCCAGGCCAAAAGAACCGATACAAAAGGCGTTTTAGGGTACGGTCCCTGCCTAAGTGGCCGGCTAATGGAATGTCATGAGCAATGGTTAACAATTTAAGACGGTACTGTAATGGTACCAACAACTGCTCTACTGTCTCTCCAGTTTAACCATTAGTACAAACTCTATACAATAATTCATTTTCAATTTTATAATATGGTTGATGCGGTTCAGTTTTCCCATTGACCTGTAAAAAAAATGGTATTAGAGTTACATCATTTTTTTGCATATCTATGAACTCTTTGTTAGGGCAGATATTTTTTTCAGTCAATATATCAAGTCCAGTGTTTCCTTTAGTCCACACATCTTTATCCTTTCTTTTTTGTGTTTTACTTTTCTTGTCTTTACCAGCAGTCCCAAATACATCATCCTCGAAAGGGAATAGTTGTCCCAACTCTTTTTCTTGTTTTCTTTGTGCCCGGGTGGTAACAAATCCTATATTTGTGGACAATAAAGAGTCAAAATAGGGGTAATCATGCCCAATTATCACGGGGACTGGCAACTGGGGCACTATACCTACTTTCATTTTCAGTAGTGTCCCATTTATTTGAATCTCAACTTCTCTTAAAGGGTACCAGTGAATATCCCCATGTATGCACTTAACCCCCGTAGCCGGTTCCCCAGGCTCTGATTTTTCCAGTAGAGAGGCATGAACCAAAGTCTGCTTACTGCCTGAGTCAACAAGACCAGATACCATTACTCCCCCAATTCCCACATTTGTTAGATAGTGTCCCCAATTTGCAAGAACTAGGTGTATTGTATCTATTTTCTTTTTTGGGCAAAACCTAGCGATGTGTCCTTTTGCCTTACATTCATGACATATGATATCATGGCTATATCCTTTAATTGTCTTGCTATACTCTCTACCTCTAGTGGTACTACTGGGTTGTGTGACAGGTGTAGTACTCGAGGGGGTAGGTTTTATCACACATGGAGGGCCCTTATAATTTGCAAATGTCCTAGGTCATTGAGGCCTAGCAGTTAGGTAATCTTCAACCAATTGTATAGCTCCTTCAGCAGTTTCGGGGTGGTGTTCTTCTACCCATAACTGCACATCTTGAGGTAATACTCGGACAAACTGTTCTAAGATAATGCTCTCCAATATTTGTACCACAGTTCTTGTATTAGGTTGTAACCATTTATGACATAAATATTTTAGATGGGTATATACATCTTGCGGTGTATCGGTGGACTGAAATTTATAGGCTCTAAATCGTTGTCTGTATGTTTCAGTACATATGTCATATCTTTTCAGGATGGCCTGCTTAATATAATCATAGTCATTGATGTGTGCAATATCTGTATGGCTGTAAGCTAACTGTGCCTTCCCAGTCAGATTGGGGGCCAACCTGACAACCCACTGATCTCTAGGCCAGGCACAAGCAGTGGCCACCCTCTCAAATGTCATAAGATATGCTTCAATATCATCAGAATCAGTCATTTTTACCAGTTTTATATCTTTTTGGCCTACCCCAGGTGTTGGTGGTGATCTCGTTGTGCTCAGAGACTGGATAGCACGCAGGATATCAGTCCAGCGGGCAGCATTCTCTGCTCGATCTCTTTCCCTTTCTTTTTCCATCTCGACTTGTCGTAGACACAACCAGCGGAGCAGTTCATGGGGGTTCTCTGGTGGGTCCTCCGTCTCGGCTCCAGCCACTTGGGCGCCCCTTTCGGTAGGCTTACTTTCTTCCATCATCACGGTATCTCCGTCAGCTTCTTTCTTAGCCGCCTTTCTGCGAACCACTGGCTCCAAACCAGTGAGTAAGGGTAGATCCAATTTCTGTACAACAGACCTTGTGGCTATCACCGTCTGCTCCTCTGCCCTATCTGAGTGCATGCCATAGAAATCTGAACGCAGATCCAGCAGTAGGTCTCCACCAACCCACTATCCCACTTCTAACACCAAATGTGAGCTGGTGTGGGATACAGACAAGGCACTCAGACAAGTTTTAGCAGCAAAGAACCGAAAATTTATTTTACAGCGTACTTGTATACGACAAAAGAAAAAAATTAATTTACAACATCATAGGTTCAAGTACCAGAGCTAGAAACAGCTAACGCAAGTCAGGGTGTTACCAGTTCGACACCCCTAGTCTTACTGACTGGTTTCAGAAGAAGACAGTATTTATAGTCTTTATAATCATGTGACACATTAACTCCACCCCTGATATTAGCAGGTTATAACTTTGAGGAAACAAAGCGTTAACACATTTTATTTATTCATAATAATACTTTTATAGAGGAATTATAACTTTTAAGCTGTTTGAAAAACATTATATTCCTTTGTAACATGTTTCATCCCGCTGAGAGGAAACAGAGGTCGCCTCTCCTGGAGCAGTATAAGAGCAGTGAGAGTCCGGCCGGCTGGCTCTTAGTAACGCTACTACAGGAGGAGTGGAACCCCATTACTGCGCTCAAGGTAAAAGAAAACTACTTCCAAAACCTTATATTTCTATCCAGATTCTAACAACAATTAAAGGCATATCACCATGTCTGTCTATTTTAACAGAGCCCTTTCATTTCATGAATTCCTTCTGCGATGGTCGAGCATCCGTGCGTGTTTGCGGGCTCCGCACTATCGCTAATTCTTTCCGCCATGCCATCAGTCTGAGGGCGCTTAATAATTGGGACGGTAAAATTACTAGCGGGAAGGAACAGCAACATTAATTTCTGTGAAGTAAATACAAATGTAAATCCGCTTTAAGAAGTTCCTTCCAATAAACAAAAGAAGGCTCAGCGCTAGAGCCCAGCACTGTGGCTATTAGGCAACAGAAGCCACCTTTTAGGTACAGGAAAGTCTATACATAGGATCTTATAATATCCTTAAGGCTAATAGAAATGAAATGAGAAGCGACTAAATCATTGTCGTCTTTTGGTAACACAATGCATATCTAGTCTCATAGACCTTTGGAGGTTTGTTTTATTTAAAGGGGATCTGGAGTGTACATATGAAGGGGAGACAAGACAAAGCACAAGACAGAGGAACATACAAAATGGGTGGCGCCCAACAAGCGAGACATATAACAGCACACTGAATAAGACTACACATGAAAGGGTTATACATTCCAGATTATCCCTAAACAAAGTAAAACCTGAAAAGTGAATATGACATTTGAAAAAAGGGGGGGGGGTCCTCTGTCACAGTCATATTTTTTACATAACAATTAATCATTTTTCTCACACTGTTATGAGTGGGATAAGACACTTCAGTGATGTGTAATTATGGGGGAATAATTGCACTTTGCTCTTGCATGTTTGAAGGTGCTCGGCGCAAGCACCTCATGCCTAACACACTTGAGCCGTGCAATTATTCCTCCATAATTACATGTCCTGTTCTGTTTTATTATATATGTACAACCCCTAACCAATCACTGTACCCTGGAACACAAAATAAAATGTGCCTGCCCCGGCCTTTGACTGATGACCTGATGCCGATGCTGAATCAAGACTGGTGACAAAAAAAAAAAAACATGTTAGTGAGAGATGGAATTTATTGCTTGCACCAACACTTTGTTGTTTTTTTTATGATTGATGCACACCCCCTCCCTCCACAGGAGTATAAAAAAGGACACAATTCTTTGGCCAGAGTCAGACCACCCCTTAAAAAGTTTAAAACGTACACCACCTGTGGGTGGCTGAAAATAATTCTGATCCCGTGCCCTTTGGGCAGGTGCCACTGGGCTTTTTTGTATCGTTCAGTCTGGCATTAAGTTGGCAAGTCTTTCCTTCATGGTGATTTGATATTACAATAATTACCATCATTGTGTATTCACTATTCTTTTTTTGGGGGTTCAGATGAACAGTCTAAAGGTTTCAGGCAGCTGAGTACTGTACCATGACCCTTGCATCAGCATAACACTGGTGGGTGAGCATAAAGGTTGTGTATTGTCTGTTGGAGTGTACGCAGTAAGTCTGTGGAGGGATGTCATATAGTCATGTATTTCTCATGCTCACCTGTTAGCCCATAACTTAACTTCTCGAGTTAAGAGCAATCAATTATAGAATTTAAGCACTGTCGTAGAGCTGGAGGATTTTTATCCTTTCACTGCATGAGAATAATTTTTTTTCCATTATTCAATGCAAGTGAGACAAGAGAATTTAGTGCTGAGATGGAGACGTGTGACAATCAAGCAGAATGGTGCCAGGATTAAATGGAAACTCAAGACTTATTTACTATTCTTAAAGCACATCCCTATGGATAACTAGTTTGCTGAAAAGTAATATAAAAAGTATGCGTTCATAAAATACTAAGTCCCTGTCAGAATTAGTTCCTTGGCTGTTCCTGAAAATATATATATAAAATGTAAGATTCCTAACAGGAGCGAAACTCCTAGTCTCTTGTACTCATACAGTACATATCACATCTTTCTCAGGTCTCCATCTGCATGTGTTCCACTAGGTGATATTCCTTTAGGGTGCTCGTTTCTCCTCCACCTAAAAGGTGAATCTCACCCCTTATATCAAGAGGGCAGGATCTCCAGGTCTAAGAATGCCAAGCACTTCCTCTACCACTGCACTTGTTATTGTTTTTCTAAATTTGTTAAGTGTCATATTTGTGCTTAATTTGTCTTAATTTTAGTTTCCTTGTTTCCCCAATTTGTGAACCCATGACTGCATTGCCTTAAATTACGTGATCTCCTGTTGCACTTGTCCAAAACTGGACGCTTGTGAAAATGGGCAACTTTGCTCATATGCCATTCCCATATAAATAATAAACTGAGACTGAAACTGATACAGTATACACTCAGCTACATTCAAGTAAATGGAAGCTCCTCAGGTGTAGAGGTTAAGGGACAAGCTAAGATGCAAGCATACTAGGCCCCCTGAGTTCAAATCCAGACAGTGATTTTCTATCAAAGGCAATTCTGGAGGACTATGCAGGAACGCTATTGTTGAAATGCACAGCAGACTCAGACACATGGCTTGTCCTCATCATTGTGCCAAATCTCTTATCTCAGCCCAGGGAGAGGTAGGAACCTGCCTTGTGCTCTCTTTTGGCCCATGGAGAGCCCAAATTGAAAAGCAATTTCAAAGACAATAACCACTGCAAAAACACTAAAACAAGGGTTGAACTGAAAGAGCATTGGCAACAAAGCCATGCTTAAAATAAATACCAAATTACACATACCCAACTTACACAAAACATCATGAAAAATATATGCTTGGTGATTTGCAAATATTCCACATGATGTTCTGCATTAGTGGTTAGTCCAGTATATGTCATTTGGTATACTGCAGAAGTCCTTATATGCAACCTCTGTGATTATATCCTTGGGAAGATCGGGTTAGATGGAGCCACACACAAAAATGTAGACCATCAGGGATGGGTACATTTTCCACATCCTTCCTATCAGGCCCATATTTCCTGTGACCTCCAATAAGCCTGCTGGCTACGCCAAGGAGCCTTAAAAAATATGACAGGTACATTTAACACTCTCTACAAGAACACTACAATGTAACTAAAATACATATTTATATCAGGAAACCCAAGCTTCTGAGTCAGGAGCGAGGCATGGGATAGAGGCAGTGGGAACCCCAGGTTTACAAACCAGATAGATGTATAGAGTAGCAGTAGCAGGAACCATAAAATAGTAAGCCAGAAGCAATATATAGTGCAGTGGCAGCAGGAATCTCATTTAGTGAGCTAGGAATGATGCAGGAAGCAACATTAGTGGGTGTCCAGGTGTAGTGATAGTGCAGCATTATGCAGAGCAGTAGCAGAGGGCACACCAAGGGGTGCATCGGACAGCAGTAGTGGAATCTGAAAGTCTGTGATCTGGGGGTAGTGCACAGAGCAGCAGCAGCAGTGGGATCCCAAGATCTATGATCTGGGGGTAGTGCACAGAGCAGCAGAAGTGGAAGCCCAAGGCCTGTCGGCTGGGGGTAGTGTACAGAGTAGCAGTAGCGGCATCCCAAGGCCTGTCACCTGGGGGTAGTGTACAGAATAGCAGTAGTGGGATCCCAAGGCCTGTCAGCTGGGGGTAGTGTACAGAATAGCAGTAGTGGAATCCCAAGGCCTGTCAGTCAGCTGGGGGTAGTGTACAGAGCAGCAGTAGTGGGATCCCAAAGTCTGTCAGCTGGGGGTATTGTACAGAGTAGCAGTAGTGTAACCCCAAGGCCTATCAGCTAGAGGTAGTGCACAGAGCAGCAGCAGTGGAATCTCAAGGCCAGTTAGCTGGAGGGTAGTGTACAGAACAGCAGTAGTGGAATCCCAAGGCCTGTCATCTAGAGGTAGTGCACAGAGCAGCAGTAGTGGAATCCCAAGGCCTGTCAGCTGGGGGTAGTGTACAGAGCAGCAGTAGTGGGATCCTGAGGCCTGTCAGCTGGGGTAGTGCATAGAGCAGCGTAGTGGGATCCCAACTTCTGGGAGCTGAGGGTAGTGCACAGAGCAGCAGCAGTGGAATCCCAAAGTCTGTCAGCTGGGGGTAGTGTACAGACCGGCAGAAGTGGAATACCAAAGTCTGTCAGCTGGGGGTAGTGTATAGAGCAGTAGTAGTGGGATCCCAAAGTCTGTCAGCTGGGGGTAGTGCACAGAGCAGCAGTAGTGGGATCCCAAAGTCTGTCAGCTGGGGTAGTGTACAGAGCAGCAGTAGTGGGGTCCCAAAGTCTGTCAGCTGGGGGTAGTGCACAGAGCAGCAGTAATAAGTCCCAAGGTCTGTGACCTGAAGGTAGTGCACATAAAAGTAGTAGTGGGATTCCAACTTCTGGGAGCTGGGGGGTAGTGCACAGAGCAGTAGCAGTGGAATCCCAAGGCCTGTCAGCTGGGGGTAGTGTACAGAGAAGTAGCAGTGGAATCCCAAGGCCTCTCAGTCAGCTGGGGGGTAGTGTACAGAGCAGCAGTAGTGGGATCCCAAAGTCTGTCAGTTGGTGGTAGTGTACAGAGCAGCAGTAGTGGAATCCCAAGGCATGTCAGCTAGAGGTAGTGTACAGAGCAGCAGTAATAGAATCCCAAGGCCTGTCAGATGGGGGACGTGCACAGACAGCAGTAGTGGAATCCCAAGGCCTGTCAGCTAGAGGTAGTGTACAGAGCAGCAGTAATAGAATCCCAAGGCCTGTCAGAGGGGGGTAGTGCACAGAGCAGCAGTAGTGGAATCCCAAGGCCTGTCAGCTAGAGGTAGTGCACAGACAGTAGTAGTGGAATCCCAAGGCCTGTCAGCTAGAGGTAGTGTACAGAGCAGCAGTAGTGGAATCCCAAGGCCTGTCAGCTGGGGGTAGTGCACAGAGCAGCAGTAGTGTAATCCCAAGGCCTATCAGCTAGAGGTAGTGCACAGACAGTAGTAGTGGAATCGCAAGGCCTGTCAGCTAGAGGTAGTGCACGGAGCAGCAGTAGTGGAATCCCAAGGCCCATCAGCTGGGGGTAGTGCACGGAGCAGCAGTAGTGTAATCCCAAGGCCTGTCAGCTGGGGGTAGCGCACAGAGCAGCAGTAGTGTAATCCCAAAGTCTGTCAGCTGGGGGTAGTGTACAGAGCAGCAGTAGTGGGATCCCAAAGTCTGTCAGCTGGGGGTAGTGCACAGAGCAGCAGTACTGTAATCCCAAGGCCTGTCAGCTGGGGGTAGTGCACAGAGCAGCAGTAGTGTAATCCCAAGGCCTATTAGCTAGAGGTAGTACACAGAGCAGCAGCAGTGAAATCCCAAGGTCTGTCAGCTGGGGTAGTGCATAGAGCAGCATAGTGGGATCCCGAAGTCTGTCAGCTGGGGGTAGTGTACAGAGCAGCAGTAGTGGGATCCCAAGCCCTGTCAGCTGGGGGGTAGTGTACAGAGTAGCAGTAGTGGGATCCCAAGGCCTGTCAGCTGGGGGTAGTGCACAGAGTAGCAGTAGTGTAACCCCAAGGCCTATGAGCTAGAGGTAGTGCACAGAGTAGCAGTAGTGTAACCCCAAGGCCTATCAGCTAGAGGTAGTGCACAGAGCAGCAGCAGTGTAATCCCAATGCCAGTTAGCTGGAGGGTAGTGTACAGAGCAGCAGTAGTGGAATCCCAAGGCCTGTCAGCTAGAGATAGTGCACAGAGCAGCAGTAGTGTAATCCCAAGGTCTGTCAGTTATAGGTAGTGCACAGAGCAGCAGTAGTGTAATCCCAAGGCCTGTCAGCTGGGGTAGTGCATAGAGCAGCATAGTGGAATCCCAACTTCTGGGAGCTGAGGGTAGTGTACAGAGCAGCAGCAGTGAAATCCCAAAGTCTATCAGCTGGGGGTAGTGTACAGACCGGCAGAAGTGGAATACCAAAGTCTGTCAGCTGGGGGTAGTGTACAGAGCAGCAGTAGTGGGATCTCAAAGTCTGTCAGCTGGGGGTAGTGCACAGAGCAGCAGTAGGGGGGTCCCAAAGTCTGTCATCTGGGGGTAGTGTACAGAGCAGCAGTAGTGGGATCTCAAAGTCTGTCAGCTGGGGGTAGTGCACAGAGCAGCAGTAATGAATCCCAAGGTCTGTGACCTGAAGGTAGTGCACATAAAAGCAGTAGTGGGATCCCAACCTCTGGGAGCTGGGAGTAGTGCACAGAGCAGTAGCAGTGGAATCCCAAGGCCTGTCAGCTGGGGGTAGTGTACAGAGCAGCAGCAGTGGAATCCCAAGGCCTGTCAGTCAGCTGGGGGTAGTGTACAGAGCAGCAGTACTAAGGTTCACACTAAGGTTCATACTAAGGTTGAGTGAAGGAGCCAGTAGGCCGAGGCCCATAACGCTCCTATACTAGACCATAGAATAAAATGATAAGTCGTACCCAGACAAGATTAAAGTATCAAGACGATGTTTGAAAATCTCTTTAGAGTTACTAGTAACAACGTCAGATGGAAGGCGATTCCACAGCCCAATAATTCTAACAGTGAAGAAGTACTTACGATTGATATGTCTAAAAGATTTACCAATTAACTGAAGGATATGACCTCTAGTGTTATGTGTAGATTTTTTAAATGAAAAACCTAATTCAGTCATGATAAAAGGATCATGAATAATATCATATAACAGAAGGAGATCACCACGGATGCATCTAGTGGTGAGAGACATTAATTTCAATGTGTCCAACCTTGATTCATAAGATAACCAATCAAATCCAGTTATCTTTTTTGTATATTTATGCTGCACCCTTTCAAGAGAGAAATTTTCTGATTTTTTAAATGGACACCAGAATTGAGAGGCGTATTCAAGATGTGGTCGAATGTAGGACCTAAATAAAGGTAACAATACCTCCTGTTTGTGAGATCTAATATTGCACAAGATAGACCATATCATTTTGTTAGATGTATTAATAACTGAAGACATATGCTTAGTGTATGTTAAATTATCAGATATAGTTATGCCCAAGTCTTTCTCGTTGTCAGTTGCACACAATGGTAACTCGTCCAAAATATACGGGAAATTCAAGTTATTAGATCCCTAGTGCATAACTTTGCACTTGGCAGGATTTAACTTCATTCCCCATTTTTTAACCCAAGTACTGATAACATCTAGATCATACTGAATACAGGAAATTTGATCATAACTGGAACTTAAACCACCGATCTTCACATCATCTGCATGTTTTATAGTATAAGAAAGGCAAGAATAAGTTAAATCAAATATGAAAGCCTGAAAAAGGCAGGGACCAAGAACTGAACCCTGAGGAACGCCACTCAGTACCCTGCCTGAGTCAGAAAATGTCCCATTTATCATCACTCTCTGAGTTCTGCCTGAAAGCCAGTTACATACTGTATATCCTCTACATGTTACATGTATCCTCTCCCTTGTAATTACCCTGTTATTCTCCTGGGTCACACCTGAAAATAGGCACTGGCTGTCTAGTGTGCTTACCCGGTTACCAAAAGCAAATAAATAAATAAATAAATAAATAAATAAACATATCCATTTCATTATATAGTCATTAATATTAAGGCTAGAAAGTTTTTGAATAAGAGCCCAGTGTGGCATGGAATCAAAAGCTTTACTGAAATCGATAAAGATAATATCGCAGGCTAAGTTGTCATCCAAAAAAGAACTAAAATGTTCATAGGAACATAGTAAATTAGTAAGACAGCTTCTACCTTTTTTGAAGCCATGTTGTTCCGGATCAGAAGCATCAATTACTGGGGACAGAATGTCCTTTAGTAGGCTTTCTAGTACTTTACAAATTGATGAAGTCAAGCTGATCGGCCGATAGTTATCCCATTGATGTTTGGATCCCTTCTTGTGTATAGGAACCACAAATGCCTCTTTCCATTCACCAGGAATAAAATTAAGTTGTAGAAACAGATCAAATAAAAGTTTAAGTGGGAAAGCAATATGTTCAGATAATAAATATAGCAGATGCCCTGCAATATAATCTGGGCCTGGACAGAATTTACCTTTTAATAAAAGTAGTTTATTCCTAATAGACTCAACTGAAAAAGTGATAGGAGGATCAATTGGTGTTATATTAAGATCAGGTAAATGTACCACGGTTCAGAGAAAACTCATAAAATTCCTTATTAAAAACATCTGCCATAGCTTTAGGGTCATGAATAAGTAAATTATCTATTTGAAAGCCCCACCATACTAGGACTTTTCTGAGTGAATTGATATATGAATAAAATTGTTTAGAATTTGACTTACTAGCTGAAGATGCTAAATTCAATTCCCATTTTGATTTTGCCCTATGGATAGCTGATTTACATTTTCTACTTGAATTCAAGTAGGAATCCCAGCTGGAAGCAGATCTATTTTTTAAGTAATAACAATGTTTTTTAATTTTTATATTTATTAAACGTTTGATGTTATTATTCAACCATTTGGGAGATGGTTTCCCATTTTAGTTTTTAATTTTTGAGGGAATATAAGTGTCCCGCAAATTCAAAATAATAGATTTGAAAAGCATCCAACTCTGAAGTGTTTTTTTTTCCTTAAACAAAGACAGCCAATTTATATTTTTTAAATGAAGATTTATGCTGTGACAATCAGCTTTGTCATATAAATATATTATTGAAGAATTACTATTGAAAACAGTGTGTCTCTCTAAATTGAAATAGATAGAATTATGGTCGCTAGTACCAATCGGTGTAGAAACCTGCACATCTCTAATATCTAGGGCAGAACTACAAAGGACCAGGTCCAGTATATTATTACCTCGGGTGGCTGTATTTATCCATTGAAGTAAATCCAAAACCATACAGGAGGACATGAATTTTTTACTAATACTACTAGAAGCTATAAATAATTGCCAATTAATGTCTGGGAGATTAAAATCACCAGTAATAATAACACTCCCCATTTGTGTGGCTGTTTCAAATTCAGATAGAACAGCATCCACAAATAAACTAGTAGAAGATGGGGGAATATAACATGTGCCAAGGATGAAGAAATCCACTTTAGATAAGAAAATTTTAAGCCACAGAGTCTCAGTAGTGGGATCCCAAAGTCTGTCAGCTGGTGGTAGTGTACAGAGCAGCAGTAGTGGAATCCCAAGGCCTGTCATCTAGAGATAGTGCACAGACAGCAGTAGTGGAATCCCAAGGCCTGTCAGCTAGAGGTAGTGTACAGAGCAGCAGTAATAGAATCCCCAGGCCTGTCAGATGGGGGTAGAGCACAGACAACAGTAGTAGAATCCCAAGGCCTGTCAGCTAGAAGTAGTGTACAGAGCAGCAGTAATAGAATCCCAAGGCCTGTCAGATGGGGGTAGTGCACAGAGCAGCAGTAGTGGAATCCCAAGGTCTGTCAGCTAGAGGTAGTGAACCGACAGCAATAGTGGAATCCCAAGGCCTGTCAGCTAGAGGTAGTGCACAGAACAGCAGTAGTGGAATTCCAAGGCCTGTCAGCTGGGGGTAGTGCACAGAGCAGCAGTAGTGTAATCCCAAAGCCTGTCAACTAGGGGTAGTGCACAGAGCAGCAGTAGTGTAATCCCAAGGCCTATCAGCTAGAGGTAGTGCACAGAACAGCAGCAGTGAAATCCCAAGGCCTGTCAGCTGGGGTAGTGCATAGAGCAGCAGCAGTGGAATCCCAATGTCTGTCAGCTGGCGGTAGTGTACAGACCGGCAGCAGTGGAATCCCAAAGTCTGTCAGCTGGTGGTAGTGTACAGAGCAGCAGTAGTGTGATCCCAAAGTCTGTCAGCTGGGGGTAGTGCACAGAGCAGCAGTAGTGTAATCCCAAGGCCTGTGAGCTGGGGGTAGTGCACAGAGCAGCAGTAGTGGGATCCCAAGGCCTGTCAGCTGGGGGTAGTGCACAGAGCAGCAGTAGTGTAATCCCAAGGCCTGTCAGCTGGGGGTAGTGCACAGAGCCGCAGTAGTGTAATCCCAAGGCCTATCAGCTAGAGGCAGTGCACAGAGCAGCAGCAGTGAAATCCCAAGGCCTGTCAGCTGGGGTAGTGCATAGAGCAGCGTAGTGGGATCACAACTTCTGGGAGCTGTGGGTAGTGCACAGAGCAGCAGCAGTGGAATCCCAAAGTCTGTCAGCTGGGGGTAGTGTACAGAACAGCAGTAGTGGGATCCCAAAGTCTGTCAGCTGGGGGTAGTGTACAGAACAGCAGTAGTGGGATCCCAAAGTCTGTCAGCTGGGGGTAGTGCACAGAGCAGCAGTAGTGGGATTCCAAAGTCTGTCAACTGGGGGTAGTATACAGAGCAGCAGTAGTGGGATCCCAAGGCCTGTCAGCTGGGGGTAGTGCACAGAGCAGCAGTAGTGGGATCCCAAGGCCTGTCAGCTGGGGGTATTGTATAGAGTAGCTGTAGTGGGATCCCAAGGCCTGTCAGCTGGGGGTAGTGCACAGAGCAGCAGTAGTGGGATCCCAAGGCATGTCAGCTGGGGGTAGTGTATAGAGTAGCAGTAGTGGGATCCCAAGGCCTGTCAGCTGGGGGTAGTGTACAGAGCAGCAGTAGTGGGATCCCAGAGTCTGTCAGCTGGGGGTAGTGTACAGAGCAGCAGTAGTGGGATCCCAGAGTCTGTCAGCTGGGGGTAGTGTACAGAGGAGCAGTTGTGGGATCCCAGAGTCTGTCAGCTGGGGGTAGTGCACAGGCAGCAGCAGTGTAATCCCAATGCCTCTCAGCTGGGGGTAGTGCACAGAGCAGCAGTAGTGTAATCCCAAGGCCTGACAGCTGGAGGTAGTGTACAGAGCAGCAGTAGTGGGATCCCAAAGTCTGTCAGCTGGGGGTAGTGCACAGAGCAGCAGTAATGAATCCCAAGGTCTGTGAACTGAGGGTAGTGCATATTAAAGCAGTAGTGGGATCCCAACTTCTGGGAGCTGGGGGGTAGTGCACAGAATAGCAGCAGTGGAATCCCAAGGCCTGTCAGCTAGAGATAGTGTACAGAGCAGCAGTTATAGAATCCCAAGGCCTGTCAGATGGGGGTAGTACACAGAGAAGCAGTAGTGGAATCCCAAGGCCTGTGAGCTTGGGGTAGTGCACAGAGCAGCAGTAGTGGAACCCCAAAACATGTGAACTGGGGGTAGAGCACAGAGGAGGAGTAGCAGCAGTAGAATTCCAAGGACTATGAGCTCTACGCCAGACTCGATTTCTTCTCATCTACTAACTTCCTATCATCTTTCAAGTCTGACTTCCAGAAGCACCATTCCACAATCTCCTGCTTGCTGTGTGTCACTGATGTCATCTTCTCTGGGATGGACCATGGGCTCGTTACTACAGCATTTTTGTCGATCTGGCCAGAGCCTTTGACTTTGTGTCCCACCTGTTTCTCCTGGACAAGCTAAGGAATGCTGGCCTCTCTGCCCCCACTGTTGCTTGGTTCAACTCCTACCTAACTGGCCTCTACAATCGGTACAGGCTGGTGGTTCCCTGTCACCTCCCCTTCCTATTCAATCTGGGGTTCCACATGGCTCCATCCTTGGACCCCTGCCTTTTTCAGTCTTCCTCAATGACCTCCCCTCCATCTCTGTCAACTCACATATACACATGTATGCAGCTGACACAGTCAGCTTCACCTCTGGTCCTTCCTCTGCAGCTGTAGAAAACTTGCTCCAGCGGGACTTCAGCAATGTCCTCCACTGGTTCCATTCTAACCAACTTAGAGTTAACACTAAAAAGACAGTCTCCATGACCTTTGGTACTGGTCAGAAACTAGCCAAACTCACTGTTCCCCCTGTCTTCACCACTCTGGATGGCACCCCACTTGAAGAGGTTCAGTCCTTTAAGTACCTGGGGGTGTGGCTTGACAGTAAGCTTGACTTCTCAGCCCACATTGATGCCATCCATGCCGAGCTCCATCCCAAGCTTGGTGCCCATTATCATTACAAAGACTGCCTAACACTGCATGTCCACGAGGAGCTGATTACCAAAATGGTGCTCCCTGCCTTCGACTATGTGGATGTAGTCTGTGGCTCTGCCCCCTCCACTTCCCTTGCCAGACTGGATACCCTCCTCAACTCCATCTGCCATTTTGTATCTAACTCTCCTCTACGGACACATCATTGCTCACTTTACTCCTCCCTTTCCATCCTCCCTCTGCCATCTCACTGACATGCCCACTGTGCTACGTTCATCTCCAAATATTG
Organism: Neoceratodus forsteri; assembly: GCA_016271365.2. Lineage (NCBI taxonomy): Eukaryota > Metazoa > Chordata > Ceratodontiformes > Ceratodontidae > Neoceratodus > Neoceratodus forsteri. The sequence continues at coordinate 236,352,674 of CM028137.1, forward strand.
GTTCAACACTCTTCCCTCCTACCTCTCCTCACTCCTATCCGAAATAACCCTGCCTCTTGCTCCCTCTACTCTAGGGACCATCGCACTTTTGCCATTCCTCACCCACGCTCCTCTTCTAGACAATCTGCATTCTTCTATAGGCTTCCCTCTCTCTGGAACAAACTCACCTTCTCCCTCTGTCTCTCCTCCTCCTTTAACTCCTTCAAACACCCACTGAAACTTCACCCTCCCCCGCACTTGCTACCCTTCTTCTTGTTACCCTTGAAGTCTTGATTTTAACCAATATAAGTTTTCTGTTATTATTCTAAGCTATACATCTCAACTTCATGCTTCATAAATCAGGGACAAGGCTTAAAAAAAAACAGGGACAAAGACCCAAAATCAGGGACACATCTTAAAAATTGATAATATTCTCTCAGAAAGCTGATAGAATAAGGGGTGTGATGTAAGATGTATTTTCTGAAGAAGAACAAGTATGTAACTTTAATGTTTGACATTATTTTGTGCTTACAATGCCATCTGTTGAGTCACAAAAACACAAATTGTATGAGAGACAGGAAAATTTTGAGGCAAAATCAGGGACATCCCTGAAAATCAGGGACAGTTGAGAGCTATGTTCTAAGTACTGCTAAAACTCACTGCACTTTGTTTAATAGTGGTGCATGCAAATTTTCTTTATGCTATTACTGTAACACATTGCTTGTCTGTCGGTTCAGATATTGTTTTGCTATTGTCTACTGCTGTTTTGCTCCATCTCCTCCTTCCCCAGGTTACGTCTGAAAATGAGCCTCGGTTTAGTGTGCCTTTCCCGGTTACCAAATTTTAAATAAAAAATAAATAAATGAGCAGTGGGTACTGCACAGGACAGCAGTAGTGGAAACCCAAGGCCTGTGAGCTGGAGATGGTGCACAGAGCAGCAATAAGAGGAACTCAGTGTAGTCACCCTTACCAACAAGGTGCATAATTCAGATGTGTATAACTTCAGAACAAGTGGTAGGCAGGCACATTGTTTTTTGTATTTAGGCACCACTCCAATGCTTGAAGTGACAGTACGCAATGAATCATAACAGTCAGATAATAAATCACAAAGTAAACAAAAAAAAAATTCAGTATTCAGTATATTAGAAACGATCAGTCATAATACCCACAGATACACTAAAATCAACAATTCCACATACAGTATAAAATCTACAACAGACTACCCACAAGCTAGGAGAGAGACAAAAAATGTTTGATTTTTTTAAATTTAAACATTTCTGACAGTGCATATATCCCCTGGCAGGGCATTCCTGAGGACAGGGTCTGCCACCGCGATGGCCCTTTCTCCTGCAGACTTTAACGTAGCCAGTGGCATTTGGAGAAAGCCCTGTGCTCTGGATCTCTGTTCCCTGGCAGGCATGTAAGGAGTCAAAAGCTCACTAAGATACTAGAGACCCAGTTTATTCAAAGCTTTGTATGTTATTAAAATAACCTGGAAGTTAATGTGCCACTTAATTGGCAGCCAGCCCAGAACCGGAAGCGACGGGGTGATATGATCTAATCTCCATGGCCTGGATATTCAAACTGCGCTGAAAACTGGCGCAACAGTAGGAGCAAGCGCAAACCAGTTGCGCAAATGCGCAACAGGTGCGATATTCAAACATGGAGCAGAGCAAATTGCGCAAGCAACCAACGTCTCAATATCGCACATACTGCGCCATCGCGCAACCGGAAGGAGAAGCTGAGCCAAAATGCTGTAAACATATGCGACTCAGCTCAGCTGAGCATTCCAGAGCTGCCATAGCGCAACAACGCCCCGAGCAATGGAACTGCAATCCAGGGAGGCAGGCTGGGGCCCACCGCCAGCCATGCCACACATGGGCACAGGAACACACTGCAGAACCCACACCACACCGGCACACCCCAAGCACAGCATCACTGGGGGTGGGACGGATGATCCGTGCCCATGGGGACAAGCCAACAATGCATAGCAGAGCGCAGACACCCCAGCACAACCACTGCCAGGCAGAGAGTGCCACACACAGGGGTTGACAACCACAGTGCACATCAGCCCCCGTGCGCACAGCACACGTGCACCGTGACCCCAAGACACCGCTCATGTGCAGTGACTGGCACTGCAGGAAACACCATGCATCCCCCTGCCACACGTCAACCCCATGCTGCAGAGAAGCACCAGCCAGACCCACCCTGTGCACCCAGCAGTGGGTGGCAGCAGCACAAGACCAACAGAAAGTCAATGCCATGCTGGTGATACCTCCCCATGGACACACACACACACACATATATACCCAGGACCATACCAGCCCAGATGGCGTGTACACCCCTGCAGCGGAGCACCCGCAGCCAGTTGCAAATCAGAGACCAACACAGCAGTTGTATCAAAATAGAAATGTATATTTAAAAGATCAACATATAAACATAAACAGGTGAAACTATGTACAAGTGGGGGGACGGGTAAAAGGCAGGGTGTTCAAGGGAAGGAATAAAAACCTGGAGAGGAAGGCAGGGTGATAGGGATGGGAGAAGTGGGAAGGAATGTGGCCTATGGCTCAGCTGGCTGCTGGTCTTCCCCTGCTGGTGTCCCGTCCTGTGCCTCCGCCTCCTGGAACCATAGCGCTGTGTGGCCTGCAGTATCGCCTGGTTCTCCTGTGACACCTGGGTGAGGTGCCGAATACCCCTCTCAATCCATGGGGATACCTCGAGGCCTAGGAAAATGGGAACACAGTCAATGGCTGAGACTGACCACAACCCTGAACACCACCCAACCTGCAAGCCATGCAACCCAATGTCCCGCACCTGTGATGGCATGCACCCCCACAGTGAACATGCACATGGCCATCACAAACAGGCGGCACCAGCTATGCGCACCACTGCCCACACACACTGCTCACGTCAATCACAGTACAAACTAGGCTGGCAAGTGATGTAGCAGCGTGGTGCGATGCCAGTTCACAGCTATGTGCCCAGTGCATGCCTGGACCACCTGTGATGCATACACAGGCGTGCCGTGATGCTGCACTGTGATGCAGGTCACCTGTGTCATGCCTACATACATGGATACATAGACAGTGTCAGCAGATAAGGGCCTATGGGACACCCAGTCTGTCCATTTGACCTTGTACGTTCACTCTGTTGTCCTATAAGTCCGTTCCCCTCACCCTGACCTCCAGAATTCTTTATGGCTAACCCATGCATTCATAAATCCCGTGACCAAGTCAGCCCCACCACTTCCTCTGGCAGGGGTGTTCCACTTGTCCACCACCCATCCTGTGAAGAAATACTTTCTCATGTTTCCTCTTAAACGACCCCCCTCCAACTGCATCCCATGCCCTCTAGTCCTGGAACATCCTTTACGCTTACAAATATTGTTTTCCTGCACTCTGTTCCTCCCTGTAGGATACTTGTATGTCCCATCATATCCCCACCTCCTCCCCTCCAGGAGTACATGTTCAGTTCCGTCAACCTGTCTGCATAGGACTTGTGATGCAATCCATGCACCATCCATGTCGCCCTCCTCTGAACCCTCTCCACCCAGACCATGTCCATAAGCAGGTATGGTCTCGGAACTGTACTGTACTCCAGTGTGGGGACTCACTAGTGTTTTGTATAGTGGAACCATGACCTCCCCTTTGGTTGTGTCCCGATGGCTGGTGGTCTTGCCCCCCCAGCATGCAATAGCATCCATGAAGTAATGATACTCACACTCCTCCAGCAGCTGTGTCTGACGCTGCTGCTGCTGCTGCTGTGGCACAACACCTCCTGGCACCGGGGCCCTGGCATGGCCCACATCACCCTGGTCCTGTGTCCTCACAATCCGGCCTGTGGGAGACATATGTTGAGACAAACATCAGTGTGACTCAAAAGCAGAGTGCCCCCTGCCCCAGTGAGAGTGCCTGCCCACACAGCCATAACCATCCATCGCACAGCTGCACACACTGACACACTGCACAGCCACCCAAGCACACACACACCTACAGAATATGGGTGCATAGATGGTACACTCACCTGGCCTAGGCACCACGCCCCGCCCTGGACGTGAACGCAGCCCGTCAACAGCTCCGGCTCCTCCGGCGGAGGTCACTGTACGTTGCCGGCACTGCTCAGACGGCCCAGCCAGTGACCTCCACCAGGTCAGTGTACACTTGCTGCCACATGGGTCCCTAGGCATGGTGAGGGGGCCTCACCATACAGTGCCTCACAGTGGGGGCTCCACCAGGGCCACCAGGTTGGCCACTTCAAGCTGGCTCCAGGACACCGCCTCCTCCTAGCCACGGCACCAACTTTACAGCAGGCAATATGGCGCAGCTGTGCCGTAACCCCGCGATGGGTTTGTTGCGCGTAGACCAACACAGGCTCCAATCGCTGTTGAACAGGCGCCCGTCACTTTACATGGCGCTGTCACCAGACAGCGCCAATGAAACGTACACATGGCATGCCAACAGCGCCAGGGTCAGAGGGCATACACAAGGTCACGGCAGTGACGCGAGGCTACGCACAGCGCCATAGGGACGTATGGGCATCCTGCTTGGATGCTAACCAGAGCACCAGTGCCACACTGGACTATCGCGCAGAAGTGCCACAGCGCCATATACTGCCCAGTGCTGTAGCGCCACTGGCAGCCAATGGTGGCCATTGTCTGAATCACTGCTCGCTCAGCAGGTCTGCAGCGCGATCGCTATCATTAACCTGTCTGGGCATGTGCAATGCAGTGTAGCACGTAGCCACAAACATGCACCATCGGCTCAGCCGGACCTTCCGTATTGCGCTAAGCGCAAATACGCGATATTCAGCCGACATATGCAAATCAGTTGATCAACCATTCAAAGGTGCAGTGGTGCGATTAGCATGTCATTAAAGTTGCGCCACACCTCATTTGCATGTGTTGCGCTATAAAAATGCGACAGTGGGTTGTGCTGGCCAGATTTGGGTACTGCAGGTGAGAGGTGAGTTACATGCTGTGTGATGCTCAGGACAATGCTCATGGGCAAGGGTGCTGGAGGATGATAAAGGTTGAGGGGGCTGAGCACGAAAAGGGCACTTAGAAAGGGACAAAGGGCACCCTTTCTATCAGTATCTGCCATGCGGAGAGGAAAGCGGGGGCTTCTGCCCCCAGACCAACAGCTATGCTCATGGGAAATGCTGTGGCCTGCACAGTGACAGTGTCCACTTCCACCCATACAGATCCTGCTGACTGACCAGAGCCAGGCTGAGGGTGTGGCCGGGCGAGGAGGAGGCGAACTTCACCACGGCAGAGACCGAGGCCCTCTTCCAGGCCTACCTGGAGGATGAGCCAGTATTGAGTGGGCGGAGGGCACCCCTCAGGGGCGTGCAGCTGCATGGGAGGGGTAGCTCGGGCCATCAACCTGCACGGAAGCCACCAGCGCTCCGTGCAGGAATGCGAAGAAGATGGGGACTGACCAGGGAGGCTGAAGGAGAGAGGTGGCAGCCTTCAGGGTGGCGATGCTGGCACTGGTGGGGGCCCACCAGTGGTGTTGCAACCTGACCCCTACAGAGGAGACACTGGTCGCGGCCATGCAGCCAAGTGCCATTGCGGGCGTTCCAGGCGGAGGATTCCAGACAGGTGGAAGCCCATCACTGCATGGTATGACATGGTGATGTTGTTGGGGGGCTGTTGTTCACATGCACTCACATGTACTCTCTTTCTGTTACAGATCCTGTTCGTCTGCAGGAGACGGTGGTGGTGGCGGGTCCAGACAGTGAGGCAGACCTGCTGGACGTGGAGGAGGGACCATCCACCTCCGCCACCAGCCTGCAGGCACTGCAGCAGCATGCAGGCTGGGCCAACAACTCCGGCGTCAGTGATACGGGTGCAGGGGGTGCACAGCCTGTGTCACAGCAGTCTGGAATGCAGGCATGCCAGCATGCTGTGCCTATGGCAGTGGCACGCACCTGCACCATTGATGATAGCAGGCCTGCATGGCCAGTGATAGGTGTGTGTCCCACGACGGACACATGGCAGGCCACACGTGCCCCTGGGCCTTCCTGGTTCACACCTGTGTACCAGCATGCTGGCGCAGTCCCAGGCTGTGCCTGTCAGCACCGGTGGGGCAGCATCGGTGGCTGTGCAGGTGTCTGGCACTGTTGACAGCACGGAGGTGGAACAGGTGGACCTGGGGGCTCAGCAGTTGGAGAGGCGGCAGCAGCAGTTGCACACCAGGTCTGGGGGGACAGTGTCAAGCAGTGGCACATGTCCACCGCCCTTTGATCCGCCCATACCTGGTCCTGGCGAACAGCACCCACCCTCAAGGGGTGCTGTGCACCAGGACCGTCCACACCCTGGGGGTGACGATGCCATTGGGGCACAGTACCCATTGGACGCGCACACCTGCCTGCTGCGGAGTCGGTACAGCTGTAGGGGTGGGTTGCGAGTCCGTGGAGGCACTGTCTGTGTCCATGGAGCGGCATAGCAGGGAGTGTGCTCGGGACGAGCCGAAGCTGGTCCTGACGCGGACGGATGTGACCGCTGCCATTGACAGGCTGACCCAGGCAGTGGTCTCTGTGGAACAACGGTGGCCACACTGTCAGGTGCCCTGCCACACACACCCCACACAGTCGCGCACTCCACTCCCGCTTCCCGGCAAGCAGCGACACCAGGCCTGTCGACGCGGGTTCTGCTGTGGGCATCCCGAGCACCCCTGGTGCAAGTTTGTTTGGCAGGATGCAGACCCTGTGCGGGCAAGGTCGCGTTCACAAGACTGGGACCCCTGGTAGGCACCAGCGCCACCCGATGGCCCCTGCTCAGCCTGCCAGTGCTGCTTAGGCACGGCAGGGCCACCCATGCATCCGTGGTGGCCGTGGGACAGTGCTACCTGACTGAGCTGTTCCCCAATGCAGGCCCTGTCTGGTGCTGCCCTGTGTGCAATGTGTGTCATGGTGGGCAGTGCACTGCTGGGTGCTCTGCTCCTGGCTGACACGGACCACCGCACACTCTCCCAACTGCTGTCCACAGGTGCGTGTGCATGATGATGCCTGCATTGCACTGTACACCAAGGTGCAGGTTGCCCAGGTCCTGACACACGCATGCGGACAGTCCAGGTGGTGGGGTGGTAGGTGGTGCTGTGTGTTGCAATGTCATTTCTGCAGTGCTGTGCTGCGCCCCTGTATGCTGCCTGGTGTGTGTGTGTGTCCATATGAGTGCTCACCCCTCTCTGATGGTGTGTTGGTATGCCTGGACCCTTCAACTCCCCTGACCTTCATGCACGGTGTGTTCCCTTGTGTGCCTGTGGTTTGCGCATGGACAGTGTTGCCTGCACATGTCCCCTTGACTTACCTGTGTTGGGCGTAGTGCTCTTCTGCAATGGTGTCCCGGTGCAGCTGGGCCTGCCGGGTCAGTCGGGGGTCCCTCCGTCCCTAGGGGGCTGCTCATCACCCACATCACCGGCGCCACTGGCGTCCCCATTGCTGTCCCCTCTTGGACCTGTACGGCTATCCCATGGTCTTGGCCATGTTGTGCAGGATGCAACAGGCCAGGAATATCCCACAGGCCTTTGGGGGCTGTACTGTAGCTCCGCCGAGGTGTCCAGGCATCGAAGCGTGCCTGAGCATCCCAAACACCCGCTCTATGATGTTACGTGTTGCGCATGTGCCTCATTGAAACCGAAGGCGCTTGGGGTCGTGGGCACCGGTATGGTGTGAGCAGCCAGGGACGGAGGGGTATCCGCAGTCACCTGTGTGAGATAGTGGAGATCAGTGTCATGTCAGGTCCATATTGCCCATATCCTTGTGTGCCACTACCATGGCACCTGTGTCATTCCCACCCTTGCACAGTGTTTGCATTCCATACATGTGTACTCACCCACTAGATGACCGTGGGGATGTTCCCACTCTCAGATACGATGGCACAGTGCAGACTGGTGCCATATAGAGCATCATGTGCTCCACCAGGGTGTGTGGCACAGACATTGATGATCGCCCAGTGGCATCACACACCACCTGGCAGTTGACACTGGAAAAGCCCTTTCGGTTCCGATAAGCATGGCGTTGGGGCCAGGTAGGCGTCGCGAATGGCCACATGGGTGCAGTCTATGGCCCTAGCATGCCAGGCATTTGTGCTACCCTGTGGAACTCCTGCATGTTTGTTTATGCGCTCTGCCACGGTGCTGGGAAATGGATGTACTCTGCAGCATGAGGCAGCAGTGCGCGAGGAATTGGGTGAGGATGCGTGACATGGCCGACTGTGTAATGCCTGTGGTGTCCCCTGTCGGCCTCTGGAAGGTGCCCGTGGCGAGCAGGCAGGATACGCAGGCTGTCACCTTGGTCTCCACGGACAGAGCATGACTCGCCGTGAGGGTGCCTGCATCACATCACTGCACAGCTCGCTGAGCCATCTCAGTATTGCCCTGTTCAGGCGGTACCGGGCCACTATCTCGACGTCTGTGTACAGCTCGAAGCTGATGCGGGCATGATACCGCCTGTCGGGGGCATACCGCCGACGGGCCCCTCCGCGGCCACGTCCCCCTGCAGCATGGTGTCTCACCCCCCTCATTACAGCTTCCATGTGGAAGCTGACACTGTCCATCTCCCTGGCTTCTGCCCCCCCGGCTGCTGTTCCTGTGTTACCCCGCTGCCCACTGCTGCTTCCACTGCACCGGGCACCCCCCACTGGCCTCTCTGTCCTCCTGGACCCACTGTCCCTCTCTGCCCTTCCAGCTCCTGTCTCTCTCTCTCTCTCTCTGTCTCTGTCTCTCTCCCCCAGTTTGCGGCCTGCTAGGGTTCTTGCGCCGCTTCCTTGAGCCTTCTTATTTTGGCTCAAATCCGGTACTGCGCAACTTCCAGCTCAGCCACTCTTGCGCATTGCGCAAGTGTTCGGATATCGCATTGCGCACTTTATGCATGGACCTGCCCCCTTCGGTTGAGCATGCCTTCATTTCCATTGCGCTGTTGCTCAGCATGTTTTCGGTGGCGCAACTGGCCTCTTCTGAATATTGCAGAATGGCGCATTTTTGGAGTTGCGCACGCGCAACCCTTTTGAATATCTGGGCCCATGTGTAAGTCAGATGCCTCACTTCCACATTTTTAACTAACTACACAACTGTCTCCCAGGTGAGCCGTTATAGAATGTACAACAGTAGTAGAGGCAAGAAAATACAAGGGTATTCATTAGAGTGGCAAGGTCTGCAGTATCTAGCAGGGGGCTCAGTCAGGCAATTTTTTTTTAAACGATAAAAGCACTTCAGACAACAGGAGACCTGTGATGCAAATGTCTGCAGACTGTCTGAAACCTGTTTGGCTAATGTGGTTTTAAAATAAATTAGGTGGACCTTTATAACCAGGATGGAACAGTGTCTAATACCTGTATATAGAACATATGTTAGGCCATTTCTAGATTATGGTTCCCCGGTTTGGTATCCCTACCTAAAGGGAGACATCAATTTGGTTGAAAAAATCCAGAGGAGAGCTACCAAAATGGTACTAAGATTATCCAAGTTAAATTACCAATCCAGGTTGAGAGAAACTGGACTGTTTTCTTTATATACTAGAAGACGTAGGGGAGATCTTCTTCTAACCTATAAAATTTTGCAGTCTCAACAGTTGATGGAGAACTGTGGTCTCAAATTTTCCCATAGATGAATTGTTGCTAGATCCCATGACAAATAACTTGTAGTAGATTGGGCTAATACTGCAAAACGGGATAATTTCTTTACGATTAGAGCCTCTAAAGCTTGGAATTCCCTGCCTCAGGAAATTATTGATTCTGATAATTTTCTGACTTTTAAAACTAGACTAGATTAATGGTTAGGTTTCCATCCAACTTAGGTAAATTGCCCACTCTATGTGGGGGACAACCACGATGGGCATAAGCCTATTTTTGTCTTAACTAACTAAGTAAACCTAGTTGGGGTAATACCCATAACTGACTCTGCAGCGCAGTACAAGGGGGGTGCTGCACTATTGAGGTGCTGTCCTACAAATAAGACATTAAATTGAAGCCCCTTCTGCCCATCATTGGTAACTGTTCAGGTGGAAGTTAAAGATTCCATGGCACTTATCGAAGAAGAGCAGAGGAACTTTTTCCTAGAGATAGTACATATCAGAAAAACAAAATGTTACATCACAAAACAATCATAAAGTACAGTTACGTAAGAACTTACCATAACAGCAGATCTTCAAGAGATGCTCTTGCAGTAGGTACTAACCATTAGGATTAGAGCCATCAGGCACTAAGATCACACGGAAAACATTAGCTAAAAGTGTCTGGTTGGGGAACAACCACCTGGCATCATGTGATGGACATCAGAGTGACACTGTATAGTGGGCGGTCCCCACACCTGCCCTTCAGTTCTCCTGCCAGAGACCTAAGAAGGTGCAACAGGAGAAAGGAGTTGGCTCCTGGAGCCAAAAGAAAGGCTAGAAAGAAGCAGCCACAGAAGTAGGAGGAAGGTGGGAGGGAAAAAGGCACCTACTGCAAGAGCCTGTCTTGAAGATCCACTGTTACTGTAAGTTCTTACGTAACTGTACTATCTTACTTCAAGAGGGTGCTTGCAGTAGGTAATAACTATTAGGACTGAGTCCCAAGCAATGTAATTCATGCAAAAGCTGAAACACGGGAGGCAGGAAAGGTCTGCAGTAAGTACCAGATTAAGACAGGAGGCCCTGAAGGATGGTTAGTCCAAAGCCTGACTTGAGCCTCTAGGTAATGTCCAGACTATAGTGTTTGGTAAAGGTGTGGACAGAGCTCCAAGTAGCTGCTGCACAAATGTCTGCAGCAGAAACATTCCTGAAACAAGCAGTAGATACTGTCATGCCTCTGGTTGAATGCCCCTTGACTTCCCTCAGAAGGGACTTGTTATACATCTGATAACAAAACAAAATGCAGTTTGCTAACCATTTAGTTAAGCATTGTTTAGAAAGTGCTGCACCATCTCTTTTGGGTGCAAGAGTAATGAAAAGCTGATCTGTTTCACGGACTGACTTTGTCCGGTTTGTATAATAATGCGAGGTCCTGTGAACATCAAGGGTGTGCAGAATGGCCTCCCCTTGATTAGAATGTTCAGGGGAATATACTGGCAAGTGTATAGTCTGATTTAAAGTGAATTCAGACACCACCTTAGGTAGAAATTAGGATTTGTACACAGAGCCACCCGGTCTCTATGGAAAATCAAATAAGTCTCCTTACACATCAGGGCCTGAAGCTTGGAAATCCTTTGAGCTGAAGTAATAGCAACTAAAAAGAGCGCTTTTCAGGAAAGGTAGTACAGGTCGCAACTGGCGGCCAGTTCAAAGGGGAGGCAAAGTGAGTTTCTCAAGGATGAAGTTCAAATCCATCAGAAGAACAGGGTTCTTGGCTGTGGGTTTCAGATGGAGAATTCCTTTCAGAAAGGTTTTGGAAACCTCCAACTGCGTCAAAGTTTTACCATCCACCGGAGTGTGGTAGGCAGAAATGGCAGACAAATGGACCTTCAGCGAAGAATAGCTAAGGCCAAGATCAGAGAGATGCAGCAGGTATTCCATGACCTGTGGGACAGGGCAAGAGAAAGGGTCCCATCCCTTTTTGGTTACCCAAATGGAGAACCTCTTCCATTTTATTGCATATGTAGTTCATGTGACTGGCTTTCGGACCTCCACAAGGACTTGGGCCACTCTTGAAGAGACCCCAAAGCATGCAACACCTATGGCAGCAGGTGCCGCGTATGAAGGTGAAGGGACTTGAGGCCTGGATGGACCAGCTTGCCCTGGTCTTGAGTAAGCAGATTCTGGAAGAGGTGCAGGGGAACTGGAGGTTCCACTCTCAACTGTTGAAGCAGAGGAAACCACACTTGGTGAGGAGAGTAAGGGGCTATGAGGATCATGTGGGCTCCTTGCTGTAGTTTCAGAAGCACCCTCTGCAACAGTGAAAAGGGAGGGAAGGCATACAATAAACTCCCTGTCCAGCAGAGAGACACCATGTCTCGCCAGAAAACGCCACACCCAGAAATAAATCAGCAGAAACTGGGTAGTTTTGCGTTGGATGGGGAGGTGAAGAGATCGAGATCTGGGTAGGGCTGTGTGAACCTCTAGAAGTTCTACCTCACAAACTTTATGGGTAGAACCTAAAAAAGTTCTACCACATTCTACCTGGTTCTACCAGGTAAAACTAGTAGAACTGTGTTCTACCTGGTTCATACCAAACAGTACAAGATGCAAAAGTTCTATCTTGTTCTACTTGGTTCTACCAAGTAGAACCAGATTCTACCTAGTACACTCAATACAGCACATCATAAATCCTTACTTCCACCCTTACCTACCCATTTCTTTGCCCTTTCCTTACCAGAATTAAGTCTTCAGAGGCTCAACAAAGCAGCATTGTGTGCCACAATCCCTTTAATTCATTTGGTTCCCTGAGTGGATGCAGAACTATAAAAAAAAAACTGTTGGCCCAGTCATCAGGAGGCACAGCTGCATGTCCCTAATCTGCATTCCTCATATCCTAAATGTCTAAATTAGCCAAGCCTAATGCTGCCTGCATATGTGTGTGTGTGTGTGGGGGGGGTAGTAGAACTGTATATTATCCAGAACAAAACTGCTGTTTACATATGCCACTCTAAGCAGGAGTGACAACAATGTAGTCTGGGGTGGGATGTGCTACAGGGTGTCCAGTTGTAAAGGTCTACCTGCTACAACCTGCCTTGTCATCACTCATCAATGGGCATGGCATATGGAAACCAGGGTCCTGCACTGGACACTGTTCTTCTCCTTCTCCTTCTCCCCCTCCCCACACCCCACTCACACACACATTTGGGGCACATCAAGGTTTGGGCTAGCCTCCTGGTGTCAACAGGCAGGAGGGGGGAACCAAAGCACTGATGTGCTGCAAAATTTGTAATAACCCCCAAGCTCTCATCCACCCCGCCTTGGCCCTCCTCTGTCCATCCCATGGCCTCGGTGCGTCTCTCCCCCCACCCACCCACAACCAGCAGAAACCTACTGCATCATTGTCACAATATCAGAAGCAAAGTAACATTTGTGGACTTAAAATACACAGCTATTTATAATACAAAATAGACTGCATATAAACTTAAGGGTATTTATTTGGGTGCAAAAAGCACACATCGCTGAACAACCCTCCTAAAATCCATGAACAGCTGAGTCATGCCAGCTGGGAAGGGGGGGAGTGACAAATACCCCCAGCCCCTATTTCATTTTCACCAGCACTGGCTACCTAAGCCAGCTACTCTAGAAAGAAATATGTCACCCCCCAAAAACAAAACCTCAGGTGTGTCGCTTACTGGCAGCTTGCATAGAGAGCTGGTGGATGATTTTGCATTGTTTCTCCAAGTCCATTTATGTAGTCCCTTACCCCCTGCTGTTCTGAGTCTGCCATGGTCTGCTCTACATCCACCATGGCCCAGCAGGACCTGACCACTTTAACCGATCGTGGATTGAGTTGAGACGCCTCACAACCTGCCGCTGCACTTACAGCGGCAAACCTGATAGCAACATGCAGCAATCAGATATCGTCAGTTGTAATGAGAGAAAAATGGTGCTTTTGATGCTAGACTGGCAGTGCCATCTCCCGCACCGCATCCGTGACTGTTGGGGGAGGGGTTGGATGGTTGAGTGTGGCCACCAAAGAGTACAGGGTGAAGAGCAGGATGTGGAGGTCTGGACTGTTGGGAGTCACCACAGTGGAATAAAAAGGAGCATCTCTTTAGCTTTACCCATGTTCTCCCTCATGCCTAACAGCACCACCTACAGTTGCTTGGGGGAAGGGACGTTACAAATAAAAAACATTCATTTTAATAAACAGATCGAACCAAAGTTTGCACAAAACCGCAAATAGCTCGTGAGTGTTCTCACCCATTCGAACAGCTGCGGGTCGACCTTTTTGGAGTCACGGTTGAACCGAACTTGCAGCCCTAGATCTGGGTGACCCCATTGATCAAAGATGTCTTCAACTACCGACTGCCTCAGTTCTCACTCATGTGCCCTTGCCTGAGTGCTGCTAAGGGTGTCTACCAGGACATTTTGAATGCCTGAGACATGCACTGCCATGAGTTGCAGGCTGTGTTGTATCGCCCAATGCCACACGTGCATTCAAACAACATGAAGTCTTGCTATATTCTGGCAATCTGTAGTTAGCTCCAGCGTTTAAACTGCCCAGGAGTGTATAGAGTTAATTTTCTATGCAGTGCATAGAACGTTGAGCTCGAGCTTAGTTGAGGTCTCTGTCTGCAGCCCTTTGAAACCCAGCTGTCAGATTCTTTTCTCTGCCTCACTGAACAGTCGCACTGGAGATTTCTCCTTCAGCTCAGTTCAAAAGTCGGTTAAAGTGTCAGTTTTAAGCCAAAATAATTCCTTACTGTTGGTTCAGACTCTGTCTGCGGTACCGTGAGTACTAGATAGTTTTCTGATTTACTTTGTGGAAATTGTAAGCTTTTTCGATCGGTTCAGGTGAACCGATCCTAAATATTGAATTTCTTAGTTTGCTTTATTGTGTGGTTACCGGTCCTTATCGGTGCTAAAAAAAAACACATTTTAAACGTTTTTTTCCAATACCCAATAAGGGAGTCTTGCCTGGTGGTTGCCAAAAAAAGGGTAAGTTTGGTTAGGTTGGCCATGTCTGAGAAACCCAAGAATAAAAACAGGCCCACTGGGTTTCAACACTGCGGTGAGTGTGGGGAGGTCTTTGCTAAAGCCGATCCCCACACCACCTGTGTTTATTGTCTGGGGTTTGAACACTTCGATACAGACTGCCAAATTTGTAAACATTTTCCTAAGTCTACCCTGGAAAAGAGATTAGGTAGACTTAGGGAAAGGGAGGCTGAGAAGTCCGCTGACCCAGATGGCCATCCCGGTTCGATTCCGACTGAACCAGAAGGAGTGCCCTCTGACCAGGGCGATAGAGGAGAGCCAATCCTGAGGGATTGGTTCCTACAAAAAGGAAAAGAAAGGACAAGTCAGCCAGTTCGGATCCAGAAGTTCATCTTCCAATTGCTGATGAGGTTGCCCGAGCGATTCGGATTGTTGAATCGCTTTGCCCGTTTCCGTCTGATCCGGCTCTGTTGGCTAAGGGCTCGGTTTGATCGGTTCCACCAGTTCAGGAATATGCCCCTAAAGATTTTTATGAACCGGAATTTGAGGAGGAGGGGGATTATGAAGATGATGACTATGATGCAGCAGAAAGTCTGGATGTGCCCATTGAACCAGACATCTCCCCAGACAGACTTTCTGGTGTTTCCCCTGCTAGGCTCACCGAGTCCCCTTCAAACTACATGTTTTACAGGAAAGTGGCTGAAACTCTTCAGCTCCCTATGGAGGAAGCTACAGAGGATCAAGAGGAGCCTGATCCCAGAGTCCAGGAGGCTGTCTATTCCCTTGCACAAATCATTTGGGAAACAGACACAAAAAATGTTAAAGTCTCCTAATTCTGTACCTCCTGTTGACAGAAGAATGGATAAGAGGTACACTTTATCAGGCTCAGACACAGAGTTTTTCTACCAGCAATGCAGCCATGTTGGAGTCATGCAGGCTGCAGCCTGTGACAGGGCTAATGTTCTCTCGGCTTCACCCCCCCCAGATAGACTCCAGGAGGATGGATGCCTTGACAAAGAAACAATACATGGCATCCTCTTTGGGACTCAGGCAGGCTAATTATATGACCTATATAGCCAGGTACCAGAAGTCCAGGTGGGACACTGTACTGGCACTGGCTAAACAGGCCTCTCCCCAGCTGGCCAAGGAGCTGGAGGAGGTGGCTGCAGATAGGATTGAGGCATCTAAGATACAGTTCCATGCTGCTGTGGACTCCAATGATGTGTCATCAAGAGTCATGGCTACATCTGTGGCTCTTCAGAGCATGGCTTGGCTCAGATGTACTAGCCTCTCAAAGGACACCCAGGTTAAGGCCATGGATTTCCCTGTGGAAGGTAATTCTCTGTTTGAGTACCAGACAGAGAATTACATGAAGAAGATGGAGGAATATAGGACCACTTATAGGAGTGCACAGGCCAAGGAGAGGCAGGCAACTCCTCAAAGGCAGCATTCTAGGGACGGGGCAGGCCTTTTCATAGGCCTTTCTGCCAAGCACAGGCCTCTTCTCCCTTTCCACAGAGGGGGTTCTTCAGAGGGAGAGGCAGAAGGGGGATGAGCAGGGCTGCATCCACTCCTCAGCCTAAGGCCTCTGCCAAGCAGACACCCTGATGGGTCTGCCCGGGTCGACTCTCCTATCCCTGTAGGGGGCAGGCTGGCTTACTTCATCCAGGACTGGGTACCTGTTACTTCAGACAAGTGGGTCCTGGAAGTAGTAAGGCAGGGACTGGTTCTCAGCTTCAAAAAAGTTCCGAAGATGAGAGCCAGATCTTTTCCACCTGCAAGTCTCTCCAAAACCCTTGCCCTAGAGGCAGAGGTTTCATCTCTTCTGGCCTTAGAAGCCATAGAGAGAGAGTTCATACCCTACACTGGGGCAAAGGTCTGTACTCCAGGTACTTTCTTACCCTAAAAAAGACAGGGGAGTGGCGACCCATCCTAGATCTAAGATACCTGAACAAACATCTTTTAAAACCAAGGTTCAAGATGGTGAAGTCAGACCTGCAAGTGACCCAGCAAGTGCTCTCTTCCCTTGGGTTTCTTCTCAGCCTCCCCAAGTCAGTCCTCGAACCAGTGCAGTTTCTTACCTTTATAGGAGCAGAGCTAGTTACTGTCAAAATAAGAGCCTCTCTTCCCCTAAAAAGGGCAAGAGGTCTTATAGAACTGGCTTCTTCCTTCAGCCTTCAGGTGTCCTGACCAGCAAGGCACTTCCTTTAGCTCTTGGGCCACATGGCAGCTTCTACAGCAGTGGTCCAAGGGGCAAGATTCCAGATGAGGGACATTCAGTTCCATCTGAGGGCCTTTTGGTCCCAAAAGAAGGACCCTCTTACCAAGCTGATTCCAGTGACTCGGACACTGATCCAAGCTCTTCAATGGTGGCAGGATCAGGACAATTTAAGGCAAGGGGTCCCATTTGTCACTCAGTCTCATTCGGTGGTCCTTACCAAAGATGCTTCCCTTTTTGGGTGGGGGGCTCATCTGGGGGCTTTCACAGCCTAGGGACTGTGGTCCCCTCAGGAGTCCCTTCTTCAAATCAATCTCCTGGAACTCAGGGCAGTTTTTCTGGCCCTGCAGGCTTTCTCTCAGTCTGTGCAGAACAAGGTGGTTCAGGTCAGAACAGACAACACCACCACCATGTGGTACATCAACAAGCAGGGAGGCACTCGGTCCATGGCCTTGTGCGCAGAGGCCATGAAATTGTGGTACCTGGCTTATTCCCTGCAGACCTCTTTGATAGCAGTCCACTTTCCAGGGAAGGAAAATGTGTTAGCAGATGCACTGAGCAGGATCTCCTAGGGCCATCACAAATGGTCCCAGGACCCTCTAGTGTTGAAAGTGATTTTTTCAAGGTGGGGCACTCCAGAGATAGATCTTTTTGCAGCCCCAGACAATCACCAACTTCCTCTCTTTTGTTGTAGACCCCCAGTCTTGGGTTCAGTCCCTCTGGATGCTCTGATTTTGAACTGGGAAGGGAAATTTCTGTATGCCTTCCCTTCCTTTCCTCTACTGTTCAAAGTTCTAGTCAAGATAAGGTCACAACCTTGCAAATTGATTCTCATTGCTCCAGACTGGACCAGACAACCTTGATACCCCCGTTGCTGTCTCTAGCAGTCCATCTTCCCCTGTCTCTTCCCAGGAATCACAACCTGTTAACCTCCTCTTGGGGGAGGATTTGGTACCCCAATCTTCGGTCTCTCAATCTCAAGGCATGGCTCTTGAAGAGTTAGAGTATGCAGATTTGCATCTGTCTCAGGGGGTTCTGGATATTCTCAAAGCTTCTCGAAAGCCCTTCGCCAGAAAGACTTATAGCTCCAAATAGAAAAGATTCAGTATTTGGTGTTCCAAGAGGCATATTTCCCCAGACACTGCTAAATTGCCTACAATTCTGGATTATATGGTCCATCTTAAAGGCCTAGGCCTCAGACCGGCTGCTTTCAAAGTACACTTGTCAGCTGCTTCTGCTTTTCTGTCGGTGGGGAAGTCTTCCTCACTATCACCTCATCCTGTGTTCTATAAATTTTTCAAAGGATTGCTTCATACCAATCCTCCCTTTAGGGATCCTGCCCCTGCCTGGGGCTTAAATGTTTGCATTGCTCAACTTATGCAACCTCCTTTTGAGTCTATGTCCTCAGCAGAGCTTAAGTACTTGACTTGGAAAACTGTGTTTTTGGTAGCCATTACCTCTGCCAGACGTATCAGTGAATTGCAAGCCCTGTCAGTGGAACCTGAGTTTATCTCCTTTCATAGAGATAAAGTGGTCCTTAGAACCAATAGGAGGTTCTTGCCCAAAGTGGTTTCAGACTTCCACTTTAATCAGTCCATGTCTCTT
Organism: Neoceratodus forsteri; assembly: GCA_016271365.2. NCBI lineage: Eukaryota > Metazoa > Chordata > Ceratodontiformes > Ceratodontidae > Neoceratodus > Neoceratodus forsteri. The sequence goes on from CM028137.1 coordinate 236,371,029, forward strand.
CCTGTCTTCTTCACTGATCATTCTTCCTCAGGAGAGAGGAGGCTACACAGTTTAGATGTTAAAAGAGCCCTTGCGGAGCAAGCAACCTAGCCAGAAACAGCAACTTTCTGGAGCTCCTGAAAGCAGTTTCTTTAAACTGCTAATTTAGCTGATCTCTTCCTTGGAACCTAAATTAAAACATTGAGCACCAGTTAGAGGTAAGCCTGCTGTACTTTTGGACTAAAAATCAAACCGATATGGGCCATACGAAACCGTTTAAACAAGACTTTGTTCAACCACGGGCCTCAGCAACCAAGCATCCAGACCACGCGGATGAAGCGTCTGCTGCAAATAGTACAGAGCAACCTGCAGCCTCCTTAAACTCATTACAAATTGCAGTGGAGGCACTCACTAAAATGGTTCAACAAATTGACCAGAAGCTGGATACCTTTACACAGCGTTTTCAGATGGTGGAATCCCAATTGGATGCTATGGGAGAGATTACAAAGAATTTGGAGGCTACAGCGGGAAAGGCCCTGGCTGCCACTTCCACCTCACTTAAGGAGCAGGCGGCCCTCCGTATGTGTATAGAGCAACTTGAAAACACTGTCCGAGTGGCAAACATTAGAGTTTTGGGTCTTCCTGAAGGAATCGAAGGAGAGAATCTGGTACAGCACCTAAACCTTTGGCTCTCAGAAATCACGGCCTCTCTGATTTTAAAGTAGTAAGGGCGTATAGAATTACCCCCCGCTGGCCGACTCAAATTAATGTGACTCCACGAACTGTGTTAATCTCCCTTACCTCTGCAGCAGAGTGGGACATGATTCTTTGGGCGCTTAGAAATAGAAGCCCGGTTTATCTAGAGGAGAGTCGTGTGCTCTTCTTCCCAGACCTCGCCTACACCACCAGAATGAGATGCAAGGCCTTTGATGGAGTAAAAGGCAAGCTGAGAGACTTGGGCATTACTTACTCCTTGGCCTTCCCTGCTCGGTCATGCTTTACAGAGGGTCGGAAGCAATACAGATTTACAGACCCAAAAGAAGCAGGAGCATGTGTGGAGAAGATTGCAAGTTGGCGATTATCAGAACCACTGACGGAGGACGATTCGGAGGAAGACCGAAAACCAGAGGCAATGGACAGTTAAAATATGGAATCATTAGGCTGGTTAGCTTAAAGTTTTACTTTAATTAGTAAAATTACTTTGACGGTAGAGACCAGCTTTGACTCTTCTCCCTGGGTCCTCTAAGAGGTCTTCAGGGCTAGCTAACCTGCTTGTTTAAGTTAGCAGTTTATTATTCTTATCACATTGCATATTATATCCTAGTAACACACCTATTGGTTTCCCATTAGGAGAAAGAATTTAACATTGTTTTGACGTAAATCAGAAGTTATAGTCTGATTTAGAGTTAGAGGTCATCTCCTCAAATTGTTATTGAAGCCAATTAAAATAAACCTAAGTCATAATTTCTCTTTTGGGGTTAAACTATTATAATTAAAATAATAATGTAAATAATCTGGGCTTATAAGGAGCTCTGGGATAATAATATTCTCTTTTTTCAATACGGAAATATTAACAAAGGACCAGTAGGGTCAGTTGCATAACATCGTATACATAATTGAACTGAAAATTTTGGGTGTTGGCTGCATTTAGCGCCTAAATGTTGTACATATTTTTTGTGTATGATAATAGTTAATATTCTCCCTCCAATGCTGTACCATTTATAGTATGTAATCACCATCCTTAGTAATGTAATCTATCAACTTAATGTTGATCTACATACTCAGCATGAATGTGTTTTATGCATATGTATGAAACACTAAATAAAAAGTTAAAAAAAAAAAGAGCCCTTAGCTACTACATAGGGCGTACCAAGGGTCACAGGTTTGACTCCTTCCAGTTGTTCCTCACTAATGGGAAGTGGGAAAGGGCAATGCTGCCACCAAGAGAACTATGCATTGTGTCTTGTATACAATTCTGCTGTGAGAAACTGGGAAAGATTCCACCCTCAGGCCTGAGGGCTCACTCTACAAGAGGTACAGCTACTTCCCTGGTTGCTGCCAGGGATATCCATCTGTTAGAAATTTGTCAAGCAGCCACCTGGAAAACAGCCCATACCTTTACCAAGCATTACTCCCTGGATATCTAGGCTAACAGTGATGCTCGGTTTAGCACAGCACTACTTCAGAGCCTATTCCCAAAGTAGGTTCTCTCCCTCCTCCATTGAGGTAATGCTTGGTAGTCTGCAGATTGTCAGAATACAGCAAGACTTCATGTTGCTTGAAGAAAAAATTATTCACCTTAGTAATTGTGTTTCTTCTAATGGAGTCTTTCTGCATTCTGACATCCCTCCCTGCCTCCCCTCTCAGAACCTGATTTTTGGGAAGTGGGTGGGCAGGTGTAGTGCTGCACCCCAGGGGTGCTTCTTGCACACCTTCCTTTTTATTTTGGGTGTTTTTGTATTATTATCCTTATTTTAGATTGGTTTTTGGTTTTGGGATTCATGACTTGAGTCTTCCTTTGGGAATCCAAAACTTTCTGTTGCCAGTTGGCTAGTTAAAATTTTACAATTTCCACATAGTATAGTTTGTGAGTTTTTGCTTGTAACAATCTGATGGTTGGGTTTCAAAGGGCTGCAGACAGAGACCTCAACTGAGCTTGAGCTCAATGGTCTATGCACTGCATAGAAAATTAACTCTATACTCTCTGGGGCAGTTTAAAGGCTGGAGCTAACTGCAGATTGTCAGAATACAGCAAGACTCCATTAGAAGAAACACAATTACTAAGGTGAGTATTTTTTTCTTGCTTTCCTGCAGAGTGGATACAACTGTGTGCTTCCCTGTTTGTTCATGTACCAGCCCATGCACATGCTGTCCATCTGTTCCAGTAGGGGCCCATGGAGGATTAGGTGCTGAAAAGCCTGAAGGGTGTATAGTACAGCCCACATCTCCTGTACATTGATGTGCAGAGATAGCTCCTGCTGAGACCAGGATCCCTGTGTCCTGTGATTGCCCAGATGGGTGCCCCATCCCTAACTGGATGCATCCATTGTCCCAGTCTGCACCAGTGGGGGCATCAGAAAAGCAACTCCTCTGGTGAGATTGGACAGATCCTGCCACCATAGGAAGTCCTGAAGCATGGGGCTAGACAGCAGAATCCTGTGATCTGGGTAGTCTGATTTCTGGTCCCACGGGATCTGAAGGATCCACTGTGTAATCTGCATGTGGAGCCTGGCTAGGGGGACAGTGGGGATAGTGACAGCATTCAGGCTCAGAAGGCGTAAGACCTAATGGGAAGTGGTCCACTGGCTGGTTGGTTGCCACTTGGATGGCCTGCTGATGTAAGGTTTCTGCCCAGTCCGAAGGGATGAAAGCTTGACCCTGAGCAGTATCCAGCACTGCCCCAATAAATTGGAGGCATTGTGAAGAAGCAAGGTGGAATTTGGGGTAATTCACCTTGATCCCCACTTGCCTGAATAGATTCAGGGAAGTAGTCAGGGAGGCCACTAGGCTGACCCTCGACAGAGCTGACAGAAGCCAGTTGTCGAGGTATAGAAATACAAATATTCCCTGTTGGTGTAAAGCTGCCACCACCACTGCCACCACTAGGCACTTGGTAAACACTCTGGGTGCCGAGGATAGGCCAAAGTGGAGCGCTTTGTACTGGAAGTGTTCCACCTGGAAGGTAAGGTGTAGGAAGTGGTAGTGGGAAGGAAAAAATTGGGATATGCAGGTAAGCATCCTGCATATCCAGAGCACAAAGCCAATTACCCTGGTGCAGCAGAGGCAGCAGACCCTGTAGGGTCAGCATGCGAAACCTCTTGTACTCTATGTACAAGTTTAGTGTGCTGAAATCCAGGATCAGACGGAGGTCCCGTCTTTTTGGGGAACATTCTATTGCAGTTAACCCCAGCACTCAAACTGCCCCAGAAAGTAGAGGGTTAATTTCTATGCAGAGCATAGAACGTTGAGCTTGAGCTCAGTTCAAGCCTCTGTCTGCTGTACTTTGAAGCTCAACTGTCAGATTCTTTACTCCGCCTAACTGAACGGCCGTTCTGGAGATTTCTCCTTTGCTCATGGTTTGAAGTCAGTTAAAGTCCTCAGTTTTACTGACTTTTTTCTCAAGTTTCGGTTCCGATCTCTGTCTGTGGTACAGTAAGTACTAGGTAGTGAACTAGACATAGTAAACTTGTGGAAATTGTAAAAATTTATTTTTCAACCGGTTCGGCTGAACCGGCCGTTTAGTGATTTTTTCTGTCTCTGTTTTTAAACTTAGAGTGTGGTTACCGGTCCTTATCAGTTTTAATAAAACTGCATTTTCTTGTGTTTTTTTTCCAAAACCCGTGACATGGTTAGAAACCGATAAGGGTGTCTTGCCTGGTTGTTTGCCATAAAAAGGATAAGTTTGTGGTTAGGATGGCTACATCTGAGAAACCCAAAAGAAAAACTGGGCCCACTGGGTTTCAACACTGCAGTGTGTGTGGGGAGGTCTTTGCTAAGGCTGATCCTCACACCACCTGTGTTTATTGTCTGGGGTTTGACCACCTTGATTCAGACTGCCAAATCTGTAAAAATTTCCCTAAGTCAACCCTGGAAAAAGATTAGGTAGGCTTGGGGATAAGGAGGCCATGAAGTCCGCTGACCTGGATGGTCAGCCTGGTTTGGTTCTGACCGAACCTGAGGGAGTGCCCTCTAACCAGGGCAATACTTCTTTGGGCAAGAGGAGAGCCGATCCTGAGGGACTGGTTCCTACAAAAAGAAAAAGAAAAAGAAAAGAAAAATCATCCGGTTCGGATCCAGAGACCCATTTTCCGACTACCGAAGAGATTGCCAAAGCGATAAGGATTGTAGAATTGCTTTGCATGGTTCAGTCTGATCTGGCACCTTCTGGCAGGCTTTCAGTTCTGTCGGTTCCTCTGGTTCATGATTATGCCCCTGAAGATTTCTATGAACTGGATTTGGAGGGGGATGAAGATTATGATGGTGATGACGACGATGGTGTGGGAGGTCTGGCTGAGCCCATTGAACCGGACATCTCCCCAGACAGGCCTTCTGGTGTTTCCTCTCCTAGGCTTTCTGAGTCCCCTTCCCATTTTATGTTTTACAGGAAAGTGGCAGAAACCCTTCAGCTCCCTGTGGAAGAAGCTGTAGATGAACAAGAAGAACCTGATTATGTGGAGATTATGGACATTCCAGAGTCCACGAGACTGTCTATTTCCCTTCATAAGTCTTTTGGGAAACAGACACAAAAGATTTTAAAAACTCCAAATTATGTACCTCCTGTTGACAGAAGGATGGACAACAGGTACACCTTATCAGGTTCAGGTACAGAGTACTTGTATCAACAATGCAGCCATGTTGGGGTTGTGCAGGCTACAGCCTGTGATAAGGCTAATATACCCTTGACTTCACACCCCCCAGATAAAGATTATAGGAAGCTGGATGCCATGGCAAAGAAACAGTACATGGAATCCACCTTGGGACTCAGGCAGGCTAATTATATGGCCTATGCAGCCAGGTACCATAAGTCCAGGTGGGACACTGTACTGGCACTGGCTAAATAGGCCTCCCCCCAGCTAGCCTCAGAGCTGGAGGGGGTGGCTGCTGATGGAATTGGGGCATCTAAGGTACAGTTCCATGCTGCTGTGGACTCCAATGATGTATTATCTAGAGTCATGGCTACATCTGTGGCTCTTCGGAGAATGGCTTGGCTCAGATGTACTAGTCTCTCACAGGACACCCAGGCTAAGGCCATGGATTTCCCTGTGGTGGTAATTCTCTGTTTGGGGAGCAGACAGAGAATTGCAAGAAAAAGATGGATGAGTATAGGACCACCCATAGGAGTGCACAGGCCAAGGAAAGGCAGGCAACTCCTCAAAGGCAGCAGGCTAGGGGTGGGGCAGGCCTTTTCATAGGCCTTTCTACCAAGCATAGGCCTCTTCTCCCTTTCCTCAGAGGGGGTTCTTCACAGGGAGAGGCAGAAGGGGGATGAGCAGGGCTGCACCCATCCCTCAAAATAAGGCTCCTGCCAAGCAGCCACCCTGATGTGTCAGCCCGGGTCGACTCTCCCATTCCTGTGGGAGGCAGGCTAGCTTACTTCATCCAGGACTGGATGTCTATTACCTCAGACAAGTGGATCCTGGAGGTGGTAAGCCAGGGGCTATTTCTCAGCTTAAAGAAATTTCCAAAGCTGAGGGCCAGATCTTTTCCACCTGCAAGCATCTCCAAAACCATTGCCCTAGACACAGAGGTTTCATTTGTACTGGCTCTAAAGTCTGTAGAGAGAGTTCCTACATTGCACATGGGCAAATGTCTGTACTCCCGGTACTTCCTTACCCCAAAACGACAGGGGAGTGGCAACCCATCCTAGACTTAAGATACCTGAACAAACATCTTTTAAAACCAAAATTCAAAATGGTGACTCTGGGAATAATCCTTCCCTCTCTAAGGCCAGGGGACTGGCTAGCCTCCCTGGACTTAAAAGATGCCTACTTTCACATTCCCACCAGGTGCTCCTACAGAAAGTACCTCAGGTTCGAATTGCCTTCTGGCCATTATCAGTTCAAAGCTATGCCCTTCGACCTGACATCAGCTCCAAGGATATTCACAAAATGCCTAGCAGTAGTAGTGGCCTTTTTAAGAAGGAAAATATTTCCATATTTCCATACCTGGACAACTGGCTCATTGTGGGTCAGTCCCCAGACCAAGTCAAGTCAGACCTTCAAGTGACTCAGAAAGTGCTCACTTCCCTAGGATTCCTTCTCAGTCTTCCCAAGTCAGTTCTCAAGCCTGTACGGTTCCTCACCTTCATAGGGGCAGCGCTGGATACAGTCAAAGCAAGAGCTTTTCTTTCCCTGGAAAGGGCAAGGGCTATTGTAGAGCTGGCTTCTTCATTCCACCTTCCGATCTCTTGACCAGCAAGGCACTTCCTTCAACTTCTGGGTCACATGGCAGCAGTGGTCCAAGGGGCCGGATTTCAGATGAGGGACATTCAGTTTCACCTGAGGGCCTTTAGGTCGCAGAGGAAAGATTCTCTAACCAAACTAGTTCCAGTGACCCAGACTCTGATCCAGGCTCTCCAATGGTGGCAGAATCAGGGCAACCTCAGGCAAGGAGTCCAATTCATCACTCAGTCTCAGTCTGTGGTCCTAACCATGGATGCTTCTCTGTTGGGGTGGGGAGCCCATCTGGGGGCTCTCACAGCCCAGGGACTGTGGTCCCCTCAGGAATCCCTTCTTCATAACAATCTCTTGGAACTCAGGGCTGTCTTTCTGGCCCTGCAAGCTTTTTCTCAGTCAGTGCAGAACAAGGTGGTTCAGGTCAGAACAGACAACACCACCACCATGTGGTACATCAACAAGCAGAGAGGCACTCGATCCACGGCCTTGTGCACAGAAGCCATGAAATTGTGGTCCCTAGCTTATTCTATGCAGACCTGTCTGATAGCAGTCCACCTTCCAGGGAAGGACAATGTGCTAGCAGATGCATTGAGCAGGATCTCCTAGGGCCATCATGAATGGTCCCTGGACCCTCCGGTGTTGAAAGTGATTTTTTCAAGGTGGGGCACTCCAGAGATAGATCTCTTTGCAGCCCCAGACAATCATCAACTTCCTCTGTTTTGTTGCAGACCCCCAGTCTTGGGATCAGTCCCTCTGGATGCTCTGATTTTGAACTGGGAAGGGAAATTTCTATATGCCTTCCCTCCCTTTCCTCTACTGTTCGAGGTTTTGGTCAAGGTAAGGTCACAACCTTGCAAAGTGATTCTGATTGCTCCAGACTGGGCCATGCAGTCTTGGTATGCCCTGTTGCTGTCTCTAGCAGTCCATCTTCCCCTGTCTCTTCCCAAGAATTACAACCTGTGAACCTCCTCTCAGGGGAGGATTTGGTAGCTCAATCTTCGGTCTCTCAATCTCAAGGCATGACTCTTGAAGAGTTAGAGTATGCAGATTTGCATCTCTCCCAAGGGGTTCTGGATATTCTCAAAGCCTCTCAAAAGTCTGACACCAGTAAAACTTACAACTACAAATGGAAAAGATTCAGCATTTGGTGTTCCAAAAAGCATATATCCCCAGACACTACTGAATTGTCTACAGTTCTGGATTATATGGTTCATCTTAATGGCCTAGGCCTCAGACCAGCTACTCTCAAAGTACATTTTTCAGCTGTTTCTGCTTTTCTGTCAGTGGGAAAGCCTTCCTCACTGTCATCTCACCCTGTATTCTGTAAATTTTTCAAGGGATTGCTTCATACCAATCCCCCCTTTAGAGATCCTACCCCTGCTTGGGATCTTACTGTTTGCATTGCTCAGTTTATGCAACCCCCTTTTGAGCCTTTGTCTTCAGCAGAGCTTAAGTACTTGACTTGGAAAATTGTGTTCCTGGTAGCTATTACCTCTGCCAGGCATATCAGTGAATTGCAAGCTCTGTCAGTGGAGCCTGATTTTATCTCATTCCATAGAGATAAGGGTCAGTGCATGAAAATGGGTTACCTAAGTTTACTTGTGATGTTCCTAAGACAGTGCATAAACCGTAATGCATAGAAAACCATAATTAGATGTGGTGCTATGGTATTTAAAACTATACAGTATAAGCAGATACAAAACTTATTCAGTATGTCATGGCTCACTCCTTTATGTTCAATTTCTGAATGCTTATGTGCAATTGCCATTAATAACTTTTGCTTGCCCTGTGATATTTTAACCCATGCCTTCATAATGTAGGCTAATTTTGGTTTTGAGAACTGCATCCTCTCAAATGAAGTATGCCCATGCAAATCACTCTCTTGTTGTGCTGTTTGTGCTATTTGTTTGTTTTTACAGCATCCCCTCCTCCTAAATCACCCTGAAAAAATGCAGTCTTGGATGTAACTTGTTAAGTCCATTACTGTTACATGCAGACGTTTTGCAGAAGAAGACCTTTACTTTATATTTATGCCCACTTTTTTACAGTGTTTCCTGGCATTGAGAATGCTTTTAGTCCTCTGACCTGCTCCTCTGTTTTTTTCCCTTTATTTTTTTTAACTTTGACCATCTGCAGTCACTGGGCAACAGGTTCACGTCCACATTCCTGGATGTTCATGTCCAGAGGCCACAGGAATGTGGAGATGCACGAGAACCTCAGACACCTGGTGACGTGGCATCAGAGTGCGTTGGGCATCAGGGGGATTTAAAATTGGCAGCCCAAAGGAGATTTGCCACTTTCTACCTGCGGTAATCCAGGAGAAACCTTGTCTTGTCCTCACAGTGTTACGTGTCGAGACAGTCGCCAGCCAAGGAGCTTCAATCAGGATCCAAGTAAGGGCTGAGATGAGCCAGCTTCAGGGCACCCAGCAAACATGTTATCTAAATAGAAATTTCTCCGATGATGTGCACGGCTGTTTTTTGTGGGGGGTCTTCCTTCGGTTTTGTTTAATTTCTGATTTTGGCGCTTTTTCCTGGATTGTACTGGCTGACCTCCATGATGTGGAGTGCTTATTAAGAGTCTGTCTGTTTTTTTGGCTAAGTAAGATTTAATAAGATGCTAAAACTGGCCACTACTATGTTTTGTAAATGGAGGAATGTGAACATGTGTAGAAAGTGTTGCTTTTGGAGGTTCCAAATTGGATAATGGGTGTGGGACTTAGCAAAATGACTGTTTAATGGTGTTTGGTTTGAAATGCTGCTTCCAGATAACCCCCCCTCATGTTTTCTGAGTTTTTAATTCAAATGCTGGATGGTGTTTGCTGGGGGAAGGGTTAAACCGATTGACTGTACCTGGATTTTTATCCAAATGCTGCTTGGTGTTTGTTTGGGGGGGGATACCGCATGGTATGGGCCTTTATCTGGAAGCCTGCTGTGGTGTGTAGGCCTCAAGTGGATCATTTGGAACCCAAAAGTGGATGTTTTCAGTTACTGGGCTCCAAATGATCCACTCGAGGCCTACATACCACAGCAGGCTTCCAGATGAAGGTTCATGCCATGCATAATGATATTTTCTTATGTTTGCTTTTGTGTGTGGCTAACTCATGTCACAAAATCCACCAGTGCTCTTGTTATGTTTAAACCAGTTGAATGTAAGATTTTTAGCCAAACGCTGCTTGGTGTTTGTATAGGATGTGCAGCATGGTATGAGTATTTGAAGTTTGTTGTGGTGTGTAGGCCTCGAGTGGATCATTTGGAACCCAAATGGATGTTTTCAGTTACTGGGTTCCAAATGATCCACTTGAGGCCTACACACCACAGCAGGCTCCCAGATAAAGATTCATGCCATGCATTTCTGATGTTTGCTTTTGTGTGTGGCTCCCTCATGTCACAAAATCCACCAGTGCTGTTGCTGTGTTTAAACCAGTCGAGTGTTTTATTTATAGAAAAACGCTGCTTGGTGTTTGTTTGGGGGGGAGGTTATGCCGCATGGTATGGGCCTTTATCTGGAAGCCTGCTGTGGAGTGTAGGCCTCAAGTGGATCATTTGGCACCCAAAAGCGAATGCTTTCACTTATTGGACTCCAAATGATCCACTCGAGGCCTACACACCACAGCAGCCTTCCAGATAAAGGTTCACGCCATGCGGTCTGATGTTTTCTGATGGTAGAGGCCTCATGTAGCAAAATCCACCAGTGCTCTTGCTGTGTTTGAACCGGTCAAATGTGTGATTTTTAGAAAAATGCTGCTTGGTGTTTGCTGGGGGGGGTGATGCCGCATGGTATGGGCCTTTATCTGGAAGCCTGCTATGGTGTGTAGGCCCCGCATGGTTCATTTGGCACCCAAAGTGAATCTTTGATGTATCGACTGGTAGGCACAGCATCATTTTGTTAATGCTGCTTGCCTGTGCATACTAAAGATTCACTTTGGGGTTTCAAATGGTGCAACTGAGTCTACATTCCACTGCAGGCTTCTGATAAATGCCCACACCATGTCGACTGATTTCTCCGATGTTTGCCTGGGTGGGTGGGGGTTGGGGTTGCCAAATCCACCCCTCTTGCTGTGTTTGAACTGGTGAAAATGATCTATTTTTGTTATGACATTGCTGCTTAATTAAAACTGTTGCTGGGGCGCATGGTGTGGTCTTTATCTGAAGCCTGCTGTGGTGTGTGCCTCGAGTGGATCATTGGGCACCCAAAGTGAATGTTTTCACTTATTGGGCTCCAAATGATCCACTCGAGGCCTACACACCACAGCAGCCTTCCAGATAATGGCCCACGCCATGCGGTCTGATGTTTTCTGAAGTTTGGTTAGGGGTGGGGGCACCTCAAAGGAGATTTTGTTAGTGTGACATCAACAGGCTAATCATACATTATCTGTATATTTTTTGTATTGTATACCCATACTGTTCAAGGCCTGTTTACCAAGTGTTGTCTGAGTGTGGTGATCTTTGCAGGCAGGTCCGCCTCCATTTTGTTTGCTGGCAGGTCTGCCTCCATTTTGTTTGCAGGCAGGTGGCTGCACACCTCCATGTTGTTTGCAGACAGGTGGCTGTGGGCCTCCATTTCGTTGTTTGACTTTTGTCCTGTGAAGCATGTCGTGCATCTCATCTTGTCCTTTTGCCCATTTAAACCACTTCAGGGGTCATGCCTTTGGCACTGTGCCTCCATTTAGTTGTTTGACTTTTGTCCTGTGAAGCACGTCGTGCATCTCATCTTGTCCTTTTGCTCATGTAAACCACTTCATGGATCATGCCTTTGCCACTGCTCCATTAACCTGTTCTCGTGACTTGCCTTGTCGATTCCAGAATTTACTGCTTCTCGCTTCGTATATTTTTGCCAGTGTGGCATTAACCACATCTTGAATGGCATTTCTATCCCAAAATGTCAATTCCATTAACAGAAGAGACCTCTTTTCTTAAATCATTATTCTTCTGTTCCTACAGACTTTCTGAAAACTCTTAAGGATGGAATCAAGAAGATGACCATGTTTATCTGCTACAGCAGTGCTTACTGAAGTATTGCATAATACTGCTACTGCTCAATCAAGCAAAGAAAGAAACCGGCTTTACAGAGCAAATATAAAGAAGGATGAAGGCTGCTATCAAGCATATTTGGTCAAAAATGCAACACATGCCAAGAAAAACAGAGACATCATGACTGAGGATCAGCGTAGCCATTATAATGACATGGCAAAGGATGAATGAGAAGGTACAGAGAAGCACAGAAACAAAAGACCCACTCAACTGTAGAAAAAAGTAGTAGGCCAACAAAACAAACACGTCCTAATGATCAGAATGCATTGCCACAGAGGGAATACTGCAGGGAGATAAAAAGAGAACAGCGAGCTAATATGACAAGTCAGAAAACAAGAAGAATAAATGAGAAGCAACTCAGAAAGTACCATGAAAAAAGATGTGCCACCGCTGCCTCACCAGTGCCCACTGTCACCTCTTCAATGGCCACCAACAACTCACCAGTGGCCACCACCACCACACCATCCTCAGTGATGATCCTGCCAGGAAAAGAGCCATTCACAGCAGCAGTGGAACCGTATAATGCCGCTCTAAGAAAGTCAGTGCAAAGAGCAAGAAAGGCATTGCCAAAATCACCCACTAAATTTGCAATAACATTGGAGCGGATATTGGCATCTTGCTCACCATCAAAGAAAGCGGCCCTGGCCAAGCGTGGTGTGCTTCCAAGAACACGACTAGAAGATAAACTTATGTCAGTTGTATCTGAGAAGTTGTCCCAGCTTAAAAACAATCGCAAGAAAAGTGACAGACAGAGGAACAAGGAATTTTTAAAAACCATTGTAGTATTAAAAAAATACAAGCTGCTAAGAACTGCGAGCTCAACATTGGGGGCGAGCTGGAAGAGGCTTATGAGAGTATCTTCTACACAGACCAAAACCAAAAAAACACACTGCTCTGCACTGCCACTCGAAACTGTGAGTAGAGTGGAAAAATTCTTTGAAGAGAGTGCCACACCTCTGCAAGACAAAAAGGCCTTTTCTAAATGGTCAGGCAAAACAAGGTCATACCTCGACAAACCTATTGACCGTCTTCACCAAGAATTCATGCAACAGAACGCAGACACACCACTCGGAGCACGAAAATTTGGCACTTTACGACCAAGGCACATTAAACTTGCAGGGCAGCAAAAACTTGAACAATGTCTTTGTGAATATTGCGCTAATGCGTCACTGAAGCTTAAGGCTATAAATCGTCTTGTCAATAAATATAAACTTCCATGCTGCAAAGTTGCAGATCTTTATCAGGCAGTTGAAATTACTATGTGTCCCAGACTACCTTTGGAATAATTCTTCGAATGTGATTGCGTGCAAAAAACATGCCAGAAGTGCAGCACCGAAAATTTTGTTGATGTGGTGAAGGACCTAGTCCGGAAACATGGACAAGAATAGACAACATGGCAGCAGAAGGGACAGTATTAAAATCATGAGAAGGGCTGATGGCCTTCAAGTGCAACAGACCAGGAAGGTTTTGAAAAATAAATGCTCTACTGTCCAAAAGCTGGTAGAAGTCCTAAAAGATTACCTTTTCTTCCTGGATCATCATATACATGTTGCAGCATGGCAGCAGCATCAGTTTAACCAGATAAGGCAGTTCGTACCCAGGGGTTGAGTGGTGATGGTGCTAGACTTCGTGGAGAACTACACCTGTAAACTACAGGATGAAGAACAGTCAGCCCACTGGCACCATGAGCAAGCAACAGTTCACCCTGTGGTTACATATTACAACTATAATCTCTGTGAAGCCACTGTCAGAGACTCTCTCGTTTTCATATCAAGTGACCTCAAGCATGATCACTATGCTGTACGGCATTTTGTTGAAATTGCAAATGCACACCTCATGAACGTTCGATCACTGAACATTGTCAAGAAAGTTCACTTCACAGATGGCTGTGGTGCGCAGTACAAGTCAAAATGGTCATTTCATGATATTTCCTTTTCCAACAGCAAGTATGGATTTCCAATTGAGCACGTTTATTTTGGATCAAGACATGGGAAGGGGCCCTCGGATGGGGAAAGCGCAGTGGTGAAGTCTAAGGCAAGCATGGGAGTACAATCGCAGTGGGCAGTAATCCGGAATACAAAAGAACTATTCAAATACCGCCGCAGTGAACTAACAAAAGGCACTGACACTCAAGGGTGCACTCACCACAGGAGAACATTTTTCTGGGTGGGTGAAAATTAAATAAAAAGACAGCCAAGAGGAGATGTAAAAGCTGTACCTGGAACACGACTCTTACAAAGTGTGAAGTCACTAGTGGATGGTGTGGTGGCCACAAGAAACCTTACATGTTTCTGTACACATTGCGTTGATGAAGCTGGGCCCTGTGAGAACCATAGTCTAGTGGAAGAGTGGAAGTCATAGAAACTAATTAATTCAGCTACATTTGTGCCCGCTGCAAATGTTCACAAAAACACAAGTGACACTGCTCCTACTTGCTCTGCAGCTGTGGTCATTGTCTGGTCGTGCACAATCCCCTGACACTCACGCCCACCCATCTGCCAGTGACACGACTGCTTCTGGTGCTCCTGCAGTTCCTGGCACAACAGCAGCCACCACAGCCATTTTCAGCACTTTGCAAGACAGGGGCATGCACATTGATGCAACCACGTCAAATCACTGCACTGCTCCACAATTGGGCAGGCCCGCTTCAAGCAACCAAAAGGTTCAGAAAAAGGAAAAAAACATTGTTGGAACCAGAGATCAATAAATTCTATGCTGTCTACTATTCTAAGGAATTCTATATTGGTCAAGTTACAGCAGTAGACACCGTAAAGCAGTTGTTCTCAGTGAATTTCCTACAGAACTGTCAGAGTGTTTTTTTCTTGACAACGAAGGCAGGACATTGACAGCGTGAAGAAAATACAAATTTTTCATGTGCCGCTACAGCTTGAAGGAGATGGCCCCTATGTTTTACAATCAGAACAATTAAAGATAATTGCGGAAAACTTCAGCAAGCTGCAACAGAGATGGGATTAAAACACTTACTGTGCATTATGGTGGACTGCAGAAACTGCATCATTGCATTGCAGTAACTGTAATTTCTGTACATACTTTTCATATCTTCTGTATAGTTTATTCAGCATTTCTATTTTAGTTTAGAGGCAGTTAGTTCTGTAGTTACTGTTTAGCCTGTATTTATAGTTTAGTCTCTAGGTATAGTTCAGTAGATCTGTAGTTACTGTTTCAGCAGTATTTTTATTTTTAGTATAGGACTCTGGTATAATTCAGTAGTTAGCGTTTAGTCTGTACAGTTTAGTGTCTGGGTATAGTTCTGTAGTTAGGTATTTACCATCCTAGACTATATGCCTACTGTAGTCTCCAGATAGTCTCTGGGCCTTACACAGTTGCCAAAGACTATATATATATATTAGAGGCAAAAAACTCCATTTAATGCATCAGTGAGGGTTGTTCCCCAGCGACAAAAGTGAGGAAATTCGATGTTAGGGTTGAAACCCCCTTTGCACCCCTCCAGCCCACCCCCCAAATGGAATCGGGGTGCGCATTGGGATCATCGGCCCTAAGTGTCACCCCATCACATGTGGAAAGAAGCTGAGGAATAGGAGAATGGGATGACAGTTAGGACCGATGACCCCAATGCACACCCCGATTCCATTTGGGGGGGTGGGCTGGAGGGGTGCAAAGGGGGTTTCAACCCTAACATCGAATTTCCTCGCTTTTGTCGCTTTGGAACAACCCTAACTGATGCTTTAAACAGAGTTTTTTTGCGTCTTATTTCCCTTCCTTTTGAGAATGATAATGAGAAATAGTAGCCCCGCGCTCCCGCCATGTGATGCCTTGTCACATAGTAACATTGTGCCTGCAAACACAAATCGTAATGCGCATGGTGATGCAAAGCGAAACAGAAAGAGAAACAGTACTGTAGACAGAGATGTGAAAAACAACGCAAACGCAAACGCAACCGCAGCCGCAAATGAAAATGCAATGGGTAACGCACATGGTGGCGTAAACATGAACGGTAAGTGAAATGGGTATGGAACCGCAAGCAGAAACGGTAATGGTAACAGTAATGTAAGCGCACAGGCTGGTTTTACCCAAAAGCTGTATAGAGAAAGACAGTGAGTACAAAGAATGTATGGAAAATAATGACTCTCGGAACACAAAAATGAGGACTTGGAATCGTAAATTGCTTATATCTCAGTAACAGTATGACACAGAAAAAAAATGTAAAAGTCATATGAATTATCACTTTCCTGGCTAGTTTTGTTTGAGATACGGGCCCTGAAAGGCGTGGCGAATGCCGTAATGTTATCCTATGGGAAAAAAACAGAAGTTTGGACTGCCATAACTTTGCCTCCTTGTAATATTTTTTCACCAAACCACTGAAAGGCACATCTGTGGGATGTTGGCTGTGTTCCCTGCAAATTTCAGCCCAAAAGACCAAACCATTATTTTGCAGCAGGGCGCCAAATGATTGCTGCAATTCATCGTATGCCGTAATGTTATCCTATGGGAAAAAGTGTCAACTTTGGAGTACCGTAACTTTGCCACTGTGTAATATTTTTTCAATGAAACACTGAAAGGCACATCTGTGAGATGTTGGCTGCGTTCCCTCCAAATTTCAGCCCAAAACTCCAAACCGTTCTTTTAGTGGAGTGCCAAAAGAATTGCTGTCATTTTCCCACAGACTAGAAAAGTCCTGTTGCAATTTGTAAAGCTGCAAAATTTGCGACATCTAAGTCGAGAACTTCGACAGTACTTTTGTGAAAGTACTTTTTCCAGAAACTTGAAAACATATTTCGCGTGTGTTTACCTCAAAATAAAGACATGGCTAGCATCCTCAGGGTCCGACTAGGTGAATACAAAAAGAATTAGGTTGCTAGAGGGTCCCAAATTTAAACGCCAAGCATTTTCTGATCACTAACTGAAAACAAGATGGCAGATTTGCGAAAGTAAGGGCCATTTAGAAAGTAAAATGCATTTGCAACACTGTCGAACTTTTTGTTAACTTTTCCCATTGAGTTATAATGGGAAATTGTTTTGAATAACTTTTGAACCGTTTAATATTTTTCATGAAATCTTTGAAAGGCATCGGGGACCCTGGCCGCATGTTCCCTGAAGATTTTGGGCGGTCGTACAAACAGTCGACCTGTAGGCGTGACCGTAGAATTCCCAGAAAAAGCGTAAGCGCGTGCGCAGATCATGTTAATAACTCCGTAGTCTGTATCCAACCTAGTACGAAACTTGGCAGATCCCAAGATGTATGGATCTTGATCATGTATTCCAAATTTCAGGTAAATCCATCAAACAGTTTGCAAAGTTATTAAGGTGCAAACATTTGGTTTAACATGTAAATGTCTCCTCTACCATAATATATATACTGTGTGTGTATATAAATATATATATATATATATATATATATATATATATATATATATAGAGGCAAAACCCGCTTAATGCATTAGTTAGGGTTGTTCCACATGGAGACAAAAGTGAGGAATTACGCTGTTAGGGTTGAAGCTAACCCAACCCAGTTCACCCAGCCCACACACACACAGACACACACACACATTCAAGTATGGGGAGAGACCAAGTCAACACAACCAATGACAGACATCCAGCAGCAGGTGACAGAAATAACAAACAATTGTCTAAATGTACTAAGAGACATCCCCACCCACCTGACCAGGTACTGCATGCTCAGTGGAGATCAACAGCAAAACTGAGGCCATGTACACAAACGTTATACATCCCTGAATGCATGTACAAGCGTACTGCACTTATAGTTGCATGGCCTTACCTACCGATGCTCTACACCACACCACAACTGGTACTGTGCCGTTGTTCAATATAAATGCTGAAGGTGCATGATGACAGTTGTAGAAAGGTTTTAACACTAGTGAGTATACATTAATTAAGAGAAGCACATAAATTAACTACAAGGCACTAGCATGCTCAAGATAAAAGTAGTGATACATTTAGTAGGTGATTTACATAGTAGTATATTTACTGCAATGGTTTACTCAACATAGAGGGCTGATGTAAACGTATGGAAAAGCATTGCCTGTTCAACGCCAGAAATTGTAACTGCCAGTATCACATGCATTCTTACTGATGGAGGTGTACTGCTGATGTACATACATAGACCTTCAGTGTGTTTCAATACTAAAGATGCAGTAAGTATTCTTTGTAAGAAACATTGTAATTGCATGGATCTGGCCAAGCAACTTACATACTAACATACTAACATACTATTTGCCAGCAGATTAGGCCTTATGGTCTATCAAGTCTGCTCGAACCTAGATCCTTAGTTGGGTGCAGAGACTCTCCCATCCCTTGTGCTCCAGAAACCCCTATCATCCATCCCCACCCCCCCGGGACAGGCCATCATCTGATACATCCACTTTCTGTGTCTGTCCCACCCTCTCTTAAAGCCCTCCACTGTGGATCTCTGAACCAGCTCACCAGGCAGAGCATTCCAAGGGTCCACCACCCTCTCAGTGAAAAACCTCCTCCTTTCTCCCCCTCACCCTTCCACCTTCCAACTTCAAACCATGCCCTCTGGTGATGCCTCCCTGCTTTAGTCTAAAGATCCCCTCCATGTTTACCCTATTTATTCCCTTGAGGTACTTGAAGACCTCAATCATGTCCCCCTGTCTCTCTCCCTCCAATGAAAACAGGCAGAGCTCCTCAAGTCTGTCCCTCAGAAGTCAAACCCTAGCCCCTCGTATCATCTTTGTCTGCCCTCCTCTGTACCCTCTCCAGAGCTGTATGTCCCTCTTTCAGGGTGTGGTCTCCAGTACTGTACACAGTACTCAAGGTGTGGTCTAATCCAGTCCATTGTACAGCCGTGCAGAATCACTTCCTTGCCTCAGAGGTGATCCCCTCATGATGCATCCCAACATCCTGTTTGCCTTGCTGAGCTGCTCTCCTGCACTGCTCAGAGTTATTCATACATGTATCCCACCATGACCCCTAGGTCTTTTCTTTCCCTGTTGAGGGCTTCCAGCACCTCCCCTCCCATGGTGTACTGTGTTTGGGTTTCCCAGTCCCAGAGCATGTGCCTGCACTGGTGGAGGCTTGAAATTTAATTTCATGTGAGCTCAGCTTTCCAGGGTGTCCAGGTCCTCTTGCAGGGCCAACCTCCCCTCTTCTCCCTCAACTACTGCTCCATCTTGGAGTCATCCGTGAAGAGACTCATATTCACACCCATATGCATCCCTGATGTCTGATATGTATGCATTAAACAGGGTTGGACCCAGGACCGAGCCTGTGTTCCCTATCACCAACCTCTGTGGGGTGTGAGCTCCCACAGACCACTACTCTCTGAGTGCGCCCAGCTATCCAGTTTTCAATCCATCTGACCATCAAAGGCCTACTCCCAACCCCACTGGGGTTTCTCCACCAGGACCATTGTGGGCTAGAGTCAAACGTCTTTGCTGAAGTCCAAGAATAATACATTCATAGGCTTACTGTCCAAAGCCTCTGATGTTACCTATTCCAGAACTCACAAGGTTGGTTTGATATGTCTACCTGCACAAACCCATGCTGCTGACTATCCAGACCTCCCACCTCCCAAACCTCAATCGTTCCTTTTAGGTATACTCCATTAATTTTCCCACCTAGTTAAACTGATGGGTCCATAGTTTCCTGGTACTTCCTTCACTCCCTTTTATGGATTGGTACCACATGTGCCTCTCGCCAACCCTAGGTACCCTCCCCTGTCTCAGTGACCTGTTGAAAGCTTCCGCGGGGTGCAGCCAGTATGTCCGTCATTTCCATAGTACTCTGTGATGAATGCCATCCCGCCCAGGAGACTGTCTTTCTTTAGGGCCTTGAGGAACCACACTCCTTGTGGGATGGTACCATCTGTCCCTCCACCTTACTGGTCTCTCATCCCTATCCAGATGACACCCTGGGCACCTTCCTCCTTTGCTCCATTTCTGTTGCTCCCTGATCCCACTCTGCCGCTTCTGTCCCTTTGTGCCTTGCTTTGTAGATATCCCATCTCCCTCCCTAGTGGAACACAGAGGCACTTCAGTAAATACCTCTGCCTGGTCCTCGCCTTTCCATTCCACCTTCTTCTTCTGATCTCAATCTAGTTGAGATGGTCTTGCTTTTCTCCTCCGCTCCCAATGTACCGAGAACCCTTTTCCCTCCATGTATCCCTGTGCCAGCTGCTGCTCTTTACTGGATTTGCTCCCTTCACCATACGGGTGACTTTCTAGATGCAAGCTGGTACATTTCCTTATCCCTATCCTCTTGTTGTTTTTATTTTTGTGTCGCTTTCTTTTCTCTGACTGCTACCTGGACCTCACTGGACCACCAGCATGGTTTATGTGACCTGTTCCTCACGCTTCAACTTAGCACAGATCCTGACTCCTCATGAAGTCCCTGCTTTATGACTCCATCTCTCCTTTCCACACTTTGTCGTTGAGGTAATCCTCTCAAGTGATCCTTGAGAATATTTCCATGCCCATAAAGTCTGCTCCCCTGAAGTCCACTGCCAGTGTCCTGGATCTCACCCCTCCCCCAATGCTTATTTGAAGCGGGCGAGTATTGTGGTCATCTCCCAGTCAGGTGTCCCAGGCTGGCCATGTCCCTCACTAGATCCCCATCTGCCAGAACTACATCCAGGACATTCCTCCCTTTTGGGCTCCACTCATGCTGTGTTAAGAACACATCCTGGAAGCCATCCAGCAGCCTCTGCTCCTTGGCCAATCTTTTAGGAGGACATGGTTCCCCAGTTTGTACCTGGCATTCATGTCCCCCATCTAACATTCTATTCCCTTCCGCTTTTGGACTATTCATTGGGCGTGATGTTGTCCAGCAAACCATCCTCTAGAACATCACTCTATCCCGGAGTCTAGTATGCTACTCCCAGCTTGACCTTATTCTCCTGCTGGGACTCCTAAGGTGACCCATAAGGCTCCAATGCTTCCTCTGCCTCTTCTACCATAGCAATTTCTTTGCGTCATCTCTAATGAACATAGCCACCCACCCCTCTGCTCCTCCTTTCTATCCTTCCTAAGCATAGTGTACCCCTATACATTTAGGTCCCAGTCATGGTTTTTGTTGGTCTACGTTTCCGTGAATGCCGCCACATCCACCCTCGAACAGTCATGGCTCTGAATCCTTCAACTTGTTTCCCAAGCTCCTGGCATTTACTAACACTAACCCCCATCCCTTATCCCTGATCCTTTTTCTCGAACCCCACCCAGATTCTTATCTTCCATCCTCCCCTGCTCCTCCTGAAACCTCCACCTCCAGTCTGTTTCCCCTCCCCCTTCTTTGGCTTGAAGCTTCTCCCCCTCATCTGAGGTGGCTGGTCAGCTCCCCTCCCTTTATCCTTCCCCCACCTCATGCTTTCTAAACCCCACCTTTCTGTATGGTCAGCCATCCCCAGCCATACTTCCTTCACCAATGTAAGTAAGATGAAACCTGTCCTTGGCATAGAGTCCCTATTCCTCCCCAACCCATTCCAGCCCCCAACAATCCTCTGACCGGCCCTTTCTCACCCCACTTCCCGAGCCATTTATTAACCTCTGTAGCTTCATTTTTTCTCCACTGAGGCCTTTGGTACTGGCAATATTCTGAAAAGGAAATGTTGCATCCATTATCCGACAGACTCTGGGTGTTCTTGGAACCTTGCTTGGATTTCCATAATGCTATTTCCCTAGATCATTTAGTTTCCAAATGCACCAGGAAATCCGGTTTCCTCACAATCCCTAACCATTTCATACACTCTGAACTTTGTTCTGTGCACTAAAGTTGCTCCCTTGCTGTACTGGGATTTTAAATTAGGATCTTACTAGTTTGTCTTTGATGGTTTTAACTTTTTGTGCTGCAATAATGGGTCTTTTTAAAAATTCCATAGGGACTTCTGACCATTATGTACCAGTGTTTGTTTATAATTTTTGATTTCTGAAACCGACTATTAAACTGAAGCAAATACCACCCTCGGTTTATGTGTTGTTTTGTTTGGCTAGAGTGTAGCTAGTTACTGTCTCTATTTTTGATTAGCTTTTTAAAGCTCAGACTTGTATTCCCTTTATTGAAATCCGATCATTAATTGCTTTTCTTTCTGAAAATCTTGTATCTTTAGTGCACAGTTTCTTTTCATCTCTAACTAACTGTGAATAGGAATGCTTTGTTTAGTCTTGTTTCTTGGAAACTTTTGCCATGTAAAGAGTGTTTCTTGTCTGTCAGTTTTTGTATAGCTTGTAAATAGTTAGTTTATTTTCCTTATATATTTTGAGGTCTAAGATATGATATTTCCATTTTATTATGTGTCATACACAAATTGAATATTAGGATTAATAATGTTGTAAGAAATTAAAAAATTGTTCTATCCTCGGTATGGTACAAAAAATCCATCATCTATATATCTATTCCATGAGTTGATATCAAGTAAAAATGAATTTTCTCTCTCATTTAATATATATTCTTTTTTTTCTAAATAAATGCATAAAAGTGTTTATAGGCAGAAGTGCCATTGTGCTTCCATAGCAGTACCCCTTACCTGTCTATAATACTCAGAGTCAGAACTCAAATAATTATTTGTCAATATGATGTGTGCTAACTCTTGTAGTATTTCTGTCTTTGGATAAACATGGGCTTCTTGTGTTCAATAATTTGCCCATTGTTCATATGCCATCTTGTGGTATGGACATGTATAGGTCCACCACGTCCACTGTTACCAATATATCCATTTCTTGTATGCCACTAAGTGTCATTTGTTCCAGTTTATTTATCTAGGGCTGGATATTCAAACTGCACCCAAAAGTGCGCATAATAGCAGGAACAGCACAAGTCCATTGTGCCCATGCACAATGAGCGCGATATTCAAAAAGGGAGCAAGCCAAGTGCACTGGCTAACGTCTGAATATACGCATCAACCTGCACCATAGCGCAACTAGGAGGGAAGCTGAGCAGATATGATGCGCTATGGTGCAACAAGGATGTCAGCAGAGCAGTCCAGAGGCACCATAGCGCAAGCAGAGAGCCCCAGCTGCAGAGCAATGTAACTGTACAACCAGGAGGTAGGGGCCCACACCTAATGCCACAGATGGGCACAGGAACACACAGCAGAACTGACATTAGTGCCCCCACACCCCAAGCACAGCACAATCTGGGAGAGGGCTGGAATAATCCACCGCCCATGGGGACAAGCAATAACCCACAGCTGGGGCCATGGTGCCCCATCACACCACCAACAGAAGCTGAGACTGCCACACAAGGAGGAGGCGGACCACCCCATGCCACACCATCCCCCAGTGAACAGCACACCATGCACCGCGCCCCAGACGCACTCCATGAGCAGTGACCACCACTGCAGGAAACCCCATGCATACCACCCACCCCACTGTGACACTGCAGCCTCGTGTACCACAAGAACCATACAAGCCAGCCCCACCATGAGCACCCAGCAGTGGGTGGCAGCACAGCAATGCAACAGACGGCAGACACAGTGCCAACCGCGCTGAAATCCCCCAGGCACAGCTGAGAGACCGACCATGCATTGGCACAAGAATTACCCCACACGGGACAGGGCATGCCTGACACCACCACCATTGATACGGCACCCCTGCACAGTAGTCCAGTGACACACCCCGACCACCACTGGCCACAACAGCCCAGCAGAGACACCCACAGTGCTGCGACGGGAAGCATACATCACACTGGATGCAACACAGTGCAGGGACAAACACACACACCCTAACGGGGACAATATCACTGGGATGCAGTAGTGGCAACCCAGCCCCAGTGTGGGCCCATGGAAACCATGCACACAGCCTGCAGTCCCCATGGCAGGCCAGGAGTGCCAGCCACCCTCTCGCCAGGCACTGTGGACCCGATACACCACCATCATAGCACCTGGAGCACAAGTCACAGACAATGGTGCACATCCCCTGCAACACACACAAGCACACAGCATGGAGGTGGGACAACAACCACAGAGGCCACAGTGTCACTTAGGAGGCAAACATGCACCACACCAGTGACAGGAGGCAACTCAGCATTGTGACAGTTACAGTGGCTGACCCGCATGGACTACCACCAGTGACATGGCAGCAGACCTTGCAGGGTCACAGACATACAGGGGTGTGTCAGCTACACAGGGCCATGGATGGGTTGACAGGGGCACCATGGACAGAGCATGCACCATGGACCCACACACAGTAATTCACTACACAGGGAACAACACACACACCACAGACACCGACTGATAGCTACTCCCACATGATAGTCACTTCCCCATGGACATACACACATACCCATGACTGCACCACCCCAGACACCATGCACACACTGCAGCTGGCGCAATAGCCCACTGCCGATCAGAGACCACCACATTCTCATATCAAAAATAGATGTATTGTAACAATCAAAATCAACTATATGAGACATATGTACGGGGAGTGAGGGACAGAAACAAAGGTGGGGGTGGGTAAGGAAACGAGGGGTGAACATATGGGAGGAGAGGGAAGAAGGGGTGTGAGGGTGTGGGTCAAAGGGGAAAAGGTGGTAGTTGGGGCATGGGGACATCAACAGCCACCCCCGTCCTCCTCCTCCTGGCGCTGTTGTCTGGACCTCCTCCTCCTCCTCCCTGACCCCCCATGCTGGTTCATGTCCTGGTAGGAGCTGCAGAGTCTCCCCGGCCACCTGGAGCAGCTCATTGACAGACCTCTGTAATTGCAGGAGCCTCTGGTCACCTAGGACGAGGGAGCAGAGTCAATAGGTGTGACTGTCCATCCCCCTGCAGCTGACCCATTCTGCATGGCATATAGCTATGTGCCACACCCCTGTGATGGTGTGCGACCACCCACAGTGACCATGTCCACAAGACCTGCCCACCCAGACAGCAACAGCCATGTGGACCACTGCACACACCCACTGCCCATATCCTGCACAGCAGCACCAAGGCCGTACAGTAACGTGGCTATGCGGTGGGTAGGCAGTGCCACAGCCATGTGCCCGGTGCACACATGGACCACCACTGATGCACTCCCAGACATGCAGTGCCACTGGACAGTGCTGACTGTCACAAGTCACGTGCATGGCAGTGGTGTCCATGGGTGGTGGCCATCCCCCGCTGCCCACCCTGTTACACAGCATGCAATAGTAATCATGGAGTCATAGCACTCACCCTCATCGGGCTGGTCAGGTTGGCGGTGATGGTCCCCATCCCTCCTGGGTGCTATGTCCTCCTCCCTCTGCTGCTCCTCCCTCAGCCGTCACCACTCGTCCATGCCTGTGAGGGAAACAGGGAAACAAGGAGAGAAGAACATCAATACAATCCTGAAGCAAAGTCCCCCTGCCCCAATGTGTGTGCCCACCCACTCAGCCAGACCCCACCCCACACCCAGTAAACACCACCACAGCCAACCCTAGACTAGCCCTCCCTATGTGCTGGACACATAAAACACTGTTACCCATATGGACAATACAAGTGCGTGAGCGTATCACCCACCTAGATGAGGCAGCATGCCCCTCCTGGCATCGCGACCACAGATGGGCAAGTAGCTCTGGCTCCCTCCTCCTGGGGTCCCCATAGTGGTGCCTGCACTACTCCACAGTCCTCCTCCATCCGTGGCCTCCCAAGGTCAGTGGCCACCTCTAGCCAGACCTGGGTCCTGGCCCTGTCCAGTGGCTCCTCCCCAAACAGAGGCCCATGGTGTGGCTCCACAATGGCCACAAGGTTAGCCAACTCTATGGCAGTCCACTGTGGGGCTCTCCTGCGTGCCATCTCAACCACTATAGTAGGCAATATGGCACTGTGCAGCGCGGTACCCCACATGCAAATGCTGCGCGGTACAGTGCTGCCATTCCCTATCGCGCTGTTACCGAACAGCATGATAGAGGTGCAGCCATGCCGGACGCATGGTGCCAAGGGGGCAAAGGTCGGACACAGGGTCAAGGGTCTTTGACACAAGGCCACGCTCAGCGCCATCGGACAACTATGCATATAGCGTGATTGGTTGCCTGTTTGCCAGCACCACAGCGGACTATTGAGCAGTTTTGCCAGTGCGCCTATGGAGGCCAATTGTCACAGCGCCATGTAGTGACCCTCACTATAGTGCCACTGGCACAATGGTGGCTGTGCCCTGCATTGACCATCGCGCACAGTAGTCATCAGCACGGCAGACGCCAGCGTCAGCAGCCTGGGCATGCGCAGTGAGGTGTACTACACATGCCACGGAACTGTGCCATTGGCTCAGCCCGTTCAGCACAATTGCGCAAAGCGCAAAACTGCAATATTCAGCCGTCATATGCTAATCATCCGATCAGCCATTCAATGGTGCAGCACCGCGATTTGCATCTAATTAAAGTTGCTCCTCACCTAATTTGCATGTATTGCGCTATAAAAGTGCGACAGAGTTTTGCAGTGGCCATATTCGGTTACTGCAGTGTATTGGTAAGTTGCATGCTGTGTGGGAGTGTGGACTGTGGATTCAGGGACATGCTTTGGACTGCACAGTCACAGGAAACCACTTCCATCCTTACAGGCTGAATAATGACCGATCAAGGTCTGGGTGAGGAGGACAACGATGGTGGGTGGAAGAGGAGGCCCAACTTCATGAAGATGGAGACAGAGGCACTTTTTGAGGCCTACCTGGATCCAGGAGCCACTGCTCAGTGGATGGCGGGCACCCCTCCGGCCCATGCTGCTGCATGGGAGGAGATGGCACATGCCGTGAACCTGCATGGCAGCCACCAGCGCTCCGTGCAGGAATGTAAGAAGAATATGGGTACTGATAGGAGGAGGGTGAAGGAGAAGGTGGCTGCCACCAGGGCGGCACGTGCTGCATCAGGTGGTGGACAGCCGGAGGTGGTGCAGCTCACACCAGCAGAGGACAGGCTTGCTGCAAGCATGCCCCGCAGTGCCATAGAGGGAGTTCCGGTTGGTGGCTTCCAGATGGGTGGTGGCCCATCTCTGCATGGTAAGCCATGGTGTGTCTTGGGGGGGCTGATTAGGTTACACGCAGTAACGTGACTTTGCTTTCCCTTACAGATCCTGAGCATCTGCATGGGTCAATGTTGGTGGGCCTGTCCACTGAGGACAGTCAGACAGAGTTGGAGTGTGGACCATCCACCTCCACAGGTTTCTGTGGATCGGCACGACAGTGGTGCCTCCTGGCTGTCCACACTGATGTCGTTGAGACAGGTGTGGGGAAGCCTTGCTGTGTCTCAGCATTCTGGCGTCCAGGATGCCAGCACGCCGTCGCTGTGGCTGGGGCAGATACCTGCACCAGTGATGAAGACATGACTGTCATGGGCAGTGATACGTGTGTGCCACGGAATGGACACACAGCAGGTCAGCTCACACCCATGGCTCTGGCTGGTGCCACCTTGTGGGCCAGTATGTCGGCACAGTCCCAGGCTGTGCCTGTCAGCACCAGTGGGGCAACACCGGTGGCTGGTCAGGACAGTGGGACTGTTGCAGCCACAGCAGTGGCACTACTGAGCCCTTGGGCTGCAGCGGCTGGAGGGGCGGCAGCAGCAGTTTCCCACCCGGACTGGGGTTCAGGGTTTGGCGGCAGCGTCTGTGCAACACCTGTGGACTTGCCCATACTTGGTCCTGGTGCACGCGCCCACCCTCAAGGGTGCTGAACATCAGGCCTGTGCACACTCTGAGGGACAGGATGCCGAGGAGGCAGACAACCTCTTTGACGAGTACACCCACCTACTGCAGGCATCGGTCCAGCAGCAGATGCGGCTTGCAACGTCCGTGGAGGCACTGTGTGTGGCTCTGGAGTGGGCAGAGGAGCATCGCAGCAGGGACATTGATAGGATCCTGTCACGGATTGACCGTTTGTGGGAGGATGTGACCGCTGCCATTGACAGGCATGCACAGGCATCCATTGCTGTCATGGCCACAATGGGCACACAGTCAGGTGCCCATGCGTCGCTCACACCACGCAGTGCGCTATCCACTCCCTGTTCCCGGCGTCGTGCGACATCCACCCTGTTGACACCGAGTTCAGCTGTGGGCATCCCGAGCACTCCTGGTGCAGGCATGTTCGGTGTGGTGCAGACCCCTGTGCGGGCATGGTCGCATTCAAGCAGTGGAACCCCTTGGGGACCATCGGTGCCACCCTATGAGGCCTGTGGTCAGCCTGCCAGTGCTGGCGGGTCTTGGCAGGGTCACTTACGCATCCGAGGTGGCCGTGGGACGTGCCATGAGAATGACCTGTCTCCCAGCGTGGGCACTGTCTGGTGCTGCCCTGTGTGCATTGTGTGTTTCGTGGGCAGTGCGGGTGGGTGCCCGGCCATGCACGTGAAACACAGTCCACCTGCACACCCTCTGGCTGCTGTCCGCAGGTACATGTGCATGATGATGCCTGCATTGCGCTGTACACCAAAGTGCGATGGTACCCAGCATCTGACACATGCACATGGACAGACAGTGGGCGTGGTGGCCTGTGGACATGTGTGTTGCTAATGTTGGCATTCTGGCTCAGTTTCCCTCCTGCCCTTGTGCAGGTTTGGTGCATTGTGTGTGCGTGTGTGTGTGTCCGTCCTGTGGTGTGTTGCTGTTCACCCATCCCTGGTTTGTGTGTGTGCTTCTGTGCCCTGCCACATCCCTTGCCAGCATGCACCCTGGTGTGTTTCCATGCACGTTTGGGCTGTTCCTTAGCCACTGGTGGTTGCGCATGGCACCATGACTTACCTGAGTTGGCTGTAGTGCTCCTCTGTGATGGTGTTCCGGTGCAGCTGTGCCAGCCGGATCAGTTGGGGTCCCGTCGGCCAAGGGGGGGCAGCCCATCACCATCGTCACCGGCGTCCCCATCGTCCCCATCACTGTCCCCCTCTTCGACCTGTACAGCTATCCCACATTCTTTGGCCATGTTGTGCAGGATGCAACAGGCCAGGAATATCCAACAGGCCTTTGAGGGGCTGTACTGTAGGGCACCACCAGAGGTGTCCAGGCAATGGAAACGTGTCGTCAGCATCCCGAACATCCGCTCAATGACATTGCATGTGGTGGCATGTGCCTCATTGTAGCGTTGTTGCGATGGGGTCGTGGGCCGCTGGTAGGGTGTGAGCAGCCAGGTACGGAGTGGGTATCCACTGTCACCTGTGTGCAGAGAGTGGAGGTTAGTTTTGTGTTCAGCTTCCGACTGCCCCAAGACCTGTGGGCCACACCAATGGCACCTCTGGCCATGCCCCCCCAGGCCCACGATATGTCCATTTCATTTGCATACTCACCCACTAGATGTCCTGTGGGGATGTCCCCACTCTCAAAGTGGTAGCACAGTGCCGACTGGTGCCAGATGTATGAATCATGTGCTCCCCAGGTGCGTGGCACAGACATTAATGATGCACCCACTGGCATCGCACCACCTGGCAGTTGACACTGGAATAGCCCTTCAGGTTCATGTATGTGGCCCCCTCCTCACTAGGTGGTGTGCGTATGGCCACATGGGTGCAGTCTATTGCCCCTAGCATGCCAGGCATACATGCTAGCCTGTGGAACTCCTGTATGTTTGCTGTGTGCTCCACCGCAGTGCTGGGGAAATGGATGTACTCTGCAGCATGTGGCAGCAGTGCGCTGAGGAATCGGGTGAGGATGCATGATGTGGCTGACTGTGTTATGCCTGTGGTGTCCCTGGTTGGTCTCTGGAAGGTACCCGTGGCGAGCAAGCACATGCAGGCTGTTACATTTGTCTCCACTGACAGGGCATGACTCCATCGTGTGGGTGCCTGCATCTCATCACTGCACAGCTCACAGAGTAGCCTCAGTATTGCCCTGTTCAGGTGGTACCAGCCCACAATCTCGATATCTGTAAACAGCTCAAAGCTGGTGCAGGCTCAGTACTGCCTGTTGGGGGCATACCACTGACGGGTCCTTCCACGGCCACGTCCCCCTGCCGCATGCCTTCTCACCCCCCTCATTACGGCCTCCACGTAGAAGGTGGCACTGGCCATGTCCCTGGCTTGCATCCCCCCCCTTGCAGCTGTTGCTTTGTTCCCCCCACTGTCCTGACTGCTACCCCTGCACTGGGTACACCTGTCTGTGCTGGCCTCTGGTATGTGTGTCACCACACACCTTCCCTGTGCCTCTCTTCTGCAGTGTGGTTTCCCTGGCCTGCCCTGTTTCTCACAGTTTCCCTGTGCCTGTCTCTCCCCCTGCCTCATGTGGCTTCCCTGTAGCGTTCTTGCACCTCTTCCTTGCTCCTTTTTATTTTGGCTAATTTCCGCTATGGCTCAACTTCCGCTTGCTCCACTGTTGCGCATTGCGCAAGTCTTTGAACATCGCACTGCGCCCTTTATGCATGGTTCCTCCCCTTCAGTTGCGCATGCCTTCATTATCATTGTGCTGTTGCTCAGCATGTTTTCGGTGGTGCAACTGCCTCCTGCTGAATATCGCAGAATGGCGCAATTTCAGACTTGCTCTGGCGCAACCCTATTGCTCATGGTGCAACCCTTTTGAATATTCAGCCCCATGTCTGTAGTATCTTTAACATAAGTTGTTGTTTGTTCAACTAAAGGTTGTAAGTGAAAATTTATATATTGTGATATTGTTTCAAATAATGATTCATTAGCTGAAACTATTGGTCTCCTAGTGGATTTTTTGATCTTTATGTATTTTAGGGATGGCATAGAACGTTGGTATTCTTGGATATTTGTTTAGTATTATATTGGTTTCCCAACTATGTAACCATCCATTATTTTCAAATTCCGTTAATGTTTGTATTATTAATTGTTGAAGCCTGTCAGTGGAATTTCGTTGTAATTTCTCATAATTCTGTTGATTTTCTAATAAACATAAACACATATTTTTATAATGTTTCCTGTCCATTATAACAATGCCTCTCCCCTTATCTGCAGGTTTGATAATAATTTGATCATCTTTTTGTAAGTTGTTGAGTGCTGTCCTTTGTACTATATTAAGATTATCTGTGATTGTTTTGGTTTGTTGTGATCTATATAAATCATGTATTTATTTCTGTACTATTGTACAGTATGTTTCTACTTGATGATTTTTCCCTACTTGTGGATTATATTTAGATTTAATTTGTAATGCTGTTTTTACCTGTTTCTCATATGAATCCATTCGTTCACATTGTTGAAATTGTGTCTTAAGTCTTAAAGCCCTGAAAAATCTCTGTAAGTCTGCTTCCAATTGGAATAAATCTGTGGACTGTTTTGGAGCAAATGACAACCCTAGGCTTAACACTTCTATCTCTGTATTAGTTAGTATTTTGTTACTTAGACTGAATATAGGTATCAAGTGTGTCTGATTCCGATTGTCTCTGTACCCTGTTCTTGTTTTTCCAGTTGTTCGTCTCCCATTCCTCGATTGCCCCCCCCACCTTGTGCCCCAGTTCCCCTGACTGATTTGTCTATCTCTTAGTTAGTATCTTGCTGTTGTGTCTTGTTGATATGATGTGCCTGGCTCCTGTCTATCTTGTAATGATGGCTCTTCTGTTTCGCTTGTCTCCTTATGTATATTAGGGTCCCTTGTATAGCTACTGTCACCATCTGTACTGCTCTCATGGTATCCGTTCTGTTGTCCCCATGTTTGTTTCTGAGAATATTTTTTATATGTATATATTTTCTTATCTCGATAGTCATTTGCATCTCTTTGAATTTTTTTTAATTTTTGCTGCTTAAGCCTTTCTTCATATTCTTTGATTTTTGTTTTTAAACTTTCTAGATTAGCTTTAAATGTTTCTCCTGCTAGTTTAGTTTTTAATACTTCCTCCATTAATGTTGTTTCTTTTTCTATCGATTCTCTTTCATCCAGAATAGCCTCTATAAGGCAGTACATAAAGTCACAAGATGCTCTATTTCTTATTCCATCCCAGTTTTTGGCTAATTTCTATGACTCTATGCCCAAACTAGGTTTAATGAAAATCCTTAGCCCTCTAGGTATCATATTGTATTCCAAGTACTTTGTTAATGTCAGACCATGCCACTCTAGTCTGGTATTTTATATCGATAATTTTCCATTTTGTACCAAAGTCTTATTAGTATCACCAAGTTGTTCTATTAAGTCCCTTTCACCTCTCATAGCATCAAATAGTTTCTTACATGTTTCTTCCATGTATATTTTATGATACATCAGTCCTTATGCTTTGACCTATATCTCGAAATGCTTCCATCTTCTTAAGTAGTGTCAGTTGATTTATTCAGTTCTTCACGGTGGTAAGTGTTCCACTAGTTCTGTGCTGGTGTTGCTAGTTACTTTAAAAGTCCTTTTTAATTCTGTAATCCCAATGTCCATGGATAGGTGTCCCAGTCCTCAGGTCACCTCTTTTACAAATTGGCGAGAGGTGTGTAGTTATAATGATTCACTCCATGGGTAATGGGATACTGTTAAGACAGTTTGTTGAATGGTTCCCCTTATAGGACTAAGTCAGTGTTAATGTTCAAAAATGGGGGGACCAAAAAATACTCCACTTGGGCTGTTGCAAAATTTCTCAAAGTTCTTTATTTTTGTTAATTGCCCTGACGTTTCACACGCTTGTGCTTTTCAAAGGGCTTTTCATGTATTCTGTAAGATAATAGATAAATATTGTTTATAAATCTTACATTTTTGGATTCCATTTCTTTTCATTATTCTTCTATTAAGATTTTCTATTATACTTCATTACCACTGTGCTTCTTTCTCCTGCTACTTATAGTACATACTCTGTGCTTTGTTCACGCTTATAATTAAAACTTTACAACAATAATATACTGTAATAGAGAATATGTACCCTGTATTCATGCTTTGTTTCTACACTGGCCAGACACTTGTTACTTCTGCCTTTGCCTGTTCTACTGTTTCTTCATGGCAAGGAATTGCACCAAACTTGTGTCTTAACTATAATATAAACAGTATGTGAAAATGCCTTCAGCAACCTTATTTAGCAGGTTATTTTCAATACAATAATCACACAACTTTCCCTTATTGCTGCCTTTTCTGTTATAGCCTTGTACAATTTTGAAAGATCTTAATTAGTTAAATTTTACCTTTTGCAGCTTTCTTTCAGCTCAGCATGTTCAGTTTCCTTTGTTCTCTGTATTCCTTGTATTTTGGGTTCTGTTTTTAATACATTTAAAATTTTAATACAATCAAAATTCTTAGTAACTGTTTAAACAGTACTGCAATGTGTTTTTACCTGTATAACTGGTTTTAACACTTTTTACTCACTTGTATGCTGAACGTTATTTCCAACTCCTTATTTCTTTATTTTTTTATTTTATTGTCAATCTCTAAAAAGAGAATCAATCCTTTCAGTATCCTTCAATATTTTATTTTTTCAGTCCCATTAATCTTTAATTGTATGTTACTATCTCACTTTACCTGGTGTAGCTACTTTGGGCATAGTGTTAGAAATCAACAGCACAGAGTCACAGGGAAAAGTCATTCCAAATGAATCTGGTAGATTTATTTGACTGGATGACATGGGAAATAGATAAAGGGAGAGCAGTGGACATGACTGTATACGGAGTTTAGATAGACCTTCAGCACTGTGCCACAGGAGGCTGATAAAGAAACTGAATGTATTTGTGGGATCCAAATTGTTAATTGTGTCAATGTGCCAGTAACTGGTTTTGTGTTTGTGTAACACAAAGAATATTTGGCTGTTTGCCTCTATCCATGGATATACCTACCCTGTAGGGTATGAAGGGAAGGAACTCTAGAGGAGGGTTCCACTCCCTGAGGTGCCATGGGGAGGATTCCCTTGGCATGGTACCTAGAAGAAGCCCCTATGGAAAGAAAGGCATGCTGCTGGAGGAGGAGGGGTGGATGGAGGAGCAAGGGAAAAATTGCTTGTGTGGAGTGAGGAGAGCAGTCCCTAAATGGATTTGAATGGGAGTGTCCCCCATTGCACTGCTCCCTTGAACTACAGACTGTAGCCTTCCCAATTAGTACAGCAGCCAGTTAATGGATGGGCAGGCTGGTGAGGGTGGTGGCACACGCAAGTACACTCTAATGGCGGAGAGTGACCAGTGGGGCACCACAGGCTCTGTACTGGGACCAGTCCTTTGAATGTAGGGGACACTGCAGAAGAACTGAAGGGAAGGTATGTCTTTGCAATTATATCAACATTTGGTATAGGGTGTACACCCAGGAGCGGTGGAGTGAATGATCAGGATCTTGTGACTTTTGAGGAGTGGTGAAAAGTATGGCAGTTGGATTCAATGCCAAAAGTGCAAAATCATGCACCTAGTATAGGAACCCAAGAGCTGAGTATAGATGGGGGCATTGACAGGCAATAAACAGGGGAAAAGGGATCTTGGAGTTATTATGTCTGAGGACCTCAAGGTGGCACTGTGACAAAGCAGTGATTAGGGCTAGTGGGATGTTGGGGTGTATAGGGAGGGTATTCCATCAGGAGGATGGAGGTGGTGTTGTCATGACCACACCTGGATTGCAATGTAATTCTTGGGAGAACAAACTCTCAGAAAGAACATAGACAGGGTGGAGGAAGTCCACAGAGGCAACTAATGGGTAGGGGTTTACAAGGGAGAAGCCCTTAAGAGGAGAGACAGAGGATCTCAGCATGTACACCTTGGAAGAGAAGAAAGAGAAAATGGTGACATGATACAGGCACAAGTATCTTACAGGAGTGAATAGGGTTTCAGAGGTGTTCTTTCACTGTGAAAGAGCACCAGGATCGGGGAATGAAATGACGTATGGGGGGGGTCAAAAGAGATGGGAGAAAATATTGGTAGATGCCTGGAACAGATTAAGTTAGCTGAAGTGGTGGAGGGTAGCTAGGGGGGGCTTGCCATATGTGGCATAGACATAGCGGTATATTGTAGAAGAGGTGGGAGGTGGGAGGGTCATGGAGATCAGACAGCATGTGAGGAGGAAGATGAGGCAGGAAACATCTAGGCAGACTAGGTGTAGGCCAAGCAGTCCTTTTCTTATGATAAATTCAGTGTTTCTATGTTTATGATCACACACCTTACTATAGAAACAGCATTTACTACAGTAGACATCTGATTGTGAACTGTCATTCAGTTGGTGGCTGCTATGGATGTGAGTGGAGGGTCTGTGCAGGTCGCCAGATACCATAGGTTGGTGGCAAGTGGGGGCAGTTGTAGTGGTAGTGAGATAGAAGACTTGGTTTGCTGGCTAAGGCACCTAGGGGCTTCACCTGAGCTCTTTCCTTTCTAAGACTGCTTGAAAGGCAGAGTAGAGAAACTTACCAGAGCAAGGGAAAAGGATTAAGACTTAGTTTGACAAGCAGATTTATTGTGTGGTGGTGTTTTATTTTGTACTCACAGGGATTGCTACTGTTTGTTGTTAACATTTCATTGCTTTATTTTTTCTCTGATTCAAATTGTTGTTGCTGGTATACCTTCTCTGCATTATTACAAGGTGTGCCTACAGGTGTGTGCTAACAGATTACTGCTGTAATCTTTGATTCAAATTGTCTTTGCAAGGTATATCTTCTGTTACTGCTTTATTTTCTCTGTAGCAAAGTGTTTTATAGGGTATATCTTCTGAAATTATTACAGGTGGAGCTTACATTTTGTGACTTTTTATCATTGGGCTAAGCAAAATTACTGTTTGACACTGTTTTATTTTATTCTTTTTGTTGAAAAGGTTTGTTGTCTCAGAGGTGTTTCAGTCTCCTTCTCACATTGAAGGAGCTAATTGCTTTCCTCCCACAGCTCTTCCAGAGGATTAGGTGTGTATCAGGGGGGTGGAGCTGGCAAACTGTCAGTAATTTCCAACAGAAAGAAGGGTTAAAAGGTCAGGTTAGTTGATATCTTGAGGTAGAAGACTTGGTTTGCTGGCCAAGGCACCTAGCTTCACCTGAGCTCTTTCCTTCTAAGACTGCTTGAAAGGCAGAGTAGAGAACCTTACCAGAGCAAGGGAAAAGGATTAAGACTTATTTGGCTAAGCAGATTTACTGTGTGGTGGTGTTTTATTTTGTACTCACAGGGATTGCTACTGTTTGTTGCTAACATTTCATTGCTTAATTTTTCTCTGATTCAAATTGTTGTTGCTGGTATACCTTCTTCTGCATTATTACAAGGTGTGCCTACAGGTGGTGCTAACAGATTACTCCTGTAATCTTCTGATTCAAATTGTCTTTGCAAGTAGGTATATCTTCTGTTACTGATTTATTTTTCTCTGTAGCAAAGTGTTTCTTACAGGGTATATATTCTCTGAAATTATTACAGGTGGTGCTTTATAACCACCCCACCTACACTCCTTTTATAGGGTACCACAGTTGTGACATTTCCTGTGGCAGAGCAGGAAGGGGCGGATCAGTGGGGCCTCCACAAGGTGATCTCATTTACAGGGCACTAGTAATTTAACTTGTTATAACAAGTTAAACAAAGCACAATTAAACCATTACTTGCAATTTTTTCCTTTTTTTTTCCTTCTAATTACTCTGACTAGGTTACAAACCCAGCAACTTATTTGGAATGGATTTCATTAACTGCAGGTACTGTGGAACAATTTTCAGAAGGACAGTCTTACAGGATTTAGGACATTGTCCTACATGCTGG
This sequence comes from Neoceratodus forsteri, assembly GCA_016271365.2. Classification (NCBI taxonomy): domain Eukaryota; kingdom Metazoa; phylum Chordata; order Ceratodontiformes; family Ceratodontidae; genus Neoceratodus; species Neoceratodus forsteri. The sequence goes on from CM028137.1 coordinate 236,407,369, forward strand.
GCCTTTGGAGATCTTAAGGCTCAGCTCTGGGCAGCATGGGCAGAGATTGCACACCTCAAATTTCATATTGAAGAGGAAATACATTATAAGAACCACCCGCCATTTCCCCAGCATCCAACAGAAAAACCTCGACCGCAGAGGGTAGTTGGTCCAGGAGGTTGGCAGGTGGTTAGAGGAGCAAATCAGGTGCCCCATCACTCTCTGCTTTCCAACACATTACCTCCAAAACCATATAAACACTACAAACAGGTATCTGCCTCTATCTCTGAAATCAAATAAAGAGGCAGAAGACACTGCAGAGCAGGACATCATGCACAGGAGCTAGCACAACAAAACTCACCCAAATCAGGAACCAAAACAAAACAAGCACAAAGGAAATCCAAAAACTTCTGACTTAATTATAGGAGACTCCATGATTCGGAGTTGATACCCATCTCCAGCCAGGGGTGATGGTCAGATGTCTCCCAGGTACATCAGCATGGAGAGACACTGACCATGATAGCTAAAATTGTTCACAAAGCAGAAGAAAACATTGATGTCCTAGTACACATGGGGACTAATGATCTCGCCAGCCGGTCAGTTGTGGAGACCAAGGAACACCTGACCAGGCTGGGTGACAAACTATCATCTATTTCTGCCGGCATCTCTTCTCTGAGATCCTGCCAGTCTGGGAGAGGGAGCAGATGGACAGAAGGTCAGAGAAGGGAGATAGGGATCTAAACACGTGGCTCAAGGACTGGTGCCAGGAAAAGGACACAGATTTGTGGGGAACTGGCAACAGTTCTTGGAGCAAAGTTCTTTAACTTTGATGGACTGCATCTGACTAAAGAGGAGTCAGTGCATTGGGGCAGAAGTTTGACATCTTTGCAGAATATTTAAACTAGCAAATGGGAGAGGGTGCAGCACCCCATACGTCGAATGGGAAGAACACCCTCCCCTCAGCTAGTGGTCAAACAGGAATTCAGCATGTTTCGGCATTCATTTGCATCACCAGGTAAGAAAAGTTTGTCTCCCATACGACGCAGACGGGTAACGCCAAACTTCACCCAACAACTAACACACCAAAATCTGGCCAATGGAAAATCATGTACACAATGCTCACAGCCTGGAAATAAGATCCCAGACCTGCAGGCAATAATGTCAGAGGCTAAACTGGACATAGTAGCAATTAGTGAGACGTGGTTTACTAGTAACCACACTTTGGAGACTTCAGTACCTGGCTATGTATTGTTCAGAAGAGACCAAGGTGCAAAAGGGGGAGGAGGCTCTGTATGTTAATGAAAATATCAAAGCTACAGAAATTCAGAATACACATAAGGAGCCAGAAGAACTGTGGGTCACCCTGGAAACAGGAAATGGGACAGCCATAAGAACTGGGGTTGTCTACAGGCCCCAGACCAGAGGGAGGACATAGACACATTACTGTTAGAAGATATACAAAACATGACAGCTAAAGGGGAGGTTCTGATAATGGGAGACTTCAACATGCCGGATACAGATTGGTCAATACCAGCAGGAACATCTGCCAGAACTAGCCTCATAGTGGATTCCCTGCAGGAGGGCCTCAAACAACTGGTACAGCAACCCACAAGAGACAGGGCTATCCTAGATCTAGTACTGACTAACAAAGAAGGGATCACAGATCTCCAGGTAGAAGGTCACCTGGGGCCAGTGACCATCACATGGTATGGTTCAATTTGGCTACTACATCTAAATCATCCCATTCCAAGGCAAAATATGGGACTTCAGAGGAGCTGACTTTGATAAGATGGCCAACAGAGTTAAGCTAGCCCTGGCAAAAGAAACACAGGTGAGGGGTACAGGCAAAGTGGGCAAGCATTAGGATGCAATACTTGAAGCAACATCCCATTGTGTTAGACAGAAAAGGAAGTGCAAAAGAAGAAGGAAACCACTTTGGTTCTCAAATACAGTAGCAGAAAAGGTCAGAGCCAAAAGGCTGGCCTTCAGGAAATATATAAGGGAACACAGCGGGATGAAGATAGGGAGGCATACCAAACTGCCCTAAGGGAAGCAGGGAAGGCAGTAAGGCAGGCAAAGTCCCAAACTGAGGAAACACTAGCACGAACAGTAAAAGGTGACAAGACTTTCTATAGATACATTAGTGAAAGGAGAAAGTCCAGAGGGGGTATATAGCTTAATGGAGAAAAGGGAGCATGTGAGGAGGAGGACCCTGTAAAGGCATCTATCCTAAATAGATACTTTTGCTCAGTATTTACTGAAGAGAAGGTAGGGCAGGGCCCACAGCTCAGCATCATGGACACAGGGGGGAGGGAGGTGAGCACTACTCCCTTCACAAAAGAAAGGGTCCTACAAGAGCTTGCTAAGCTCAGGGTGGATAAGGCAATGGGACCTGATGGCATACATCCCAGGGTACTTAAGGAGCTAAAGAAGGAACTAACAGAGCCATTAGCAGAATTGTTTAGTGAGTCTCTGAGCACAGGAGAGGTCCCAGAAGACTGGAGAAGGGTTCATGTGATCCCGCTCCACAAGAGTGGTAGCAGGGAGGAGGCGGGAACTACAGACCGGTCAGTCTTACCTCAGTAGTGGGCAAGATTATGGAGGCACTCCTAAGGAAATGATAGTGCAACACCTGGAATCCATAGGGGCACAGGATCCAAGACAGCATGGGTTTACAAAGGAAGGTCCTGTCAAACTAATCTCATAAATTTCTTTGACTGGGTAACCAGAGTGGTGGACCAAGGGGGAGCAGTTGATGTCGCCTACCTTGACTTCAGCAAAGCTTTTGACACTGTTCCACATAGAAGATTGATAAATAAGCTGGGTAGGCTCGGGTGGGTCAGAAGTTGGTCAACTGGGTGGCAAACTGGTGACGGGCAGAAAACAAGAGAGTGGTGGTAAATGGTATATAGTCAGAAGAGATGCAAGTCACAAGTGGGGTACCTCAGGGATCAGTCCTGGGGCCAGTCCTCTTCAACATCTTCATTAGTGACCTTGCAGATGGACTAGAGGTAGGAGGCTTGTCTGTTTGCAGATGACACCAAGATCTGCAACAGAGTAGATGATCCAGATGGGGTGGGCAGAATGAGAAGAGATCTGGATAAACTAGCAGAATGGTCAGAAGAGTGGCAACTGGGATTTAATGCAAGAAGTGCAAAATCATGCACATAGGGAAGAGAAACCTGAAGCCACCTATAGGCTGGGAGGAGTTGCTAGCAGTCACAAAGGAAGAAAGAGACTTGGGCATCATCATCACTGATGACTTGAAATCATCAAGCAGACCTCTAAAGCAGTAGGTAAGGCTAGGGGAGTGTTAGGGTGTATTAGTAGGGGTATCAAGTCAAGAGGGAGGTAATAATCCTCTGTACAAGATACTGGTTAGGCCCCATCTGGAGTACTGCGGCAGTATTGGAGGCCACACCTTCACAAGGACATTAACAAATTGAGGCAGTCCAGAGAAGGGCAACAAAATGGTGCAGGGACTGCATCAGAAGACATATGAGGACAGATTAACGGAGCTCAATATGTATACCTTGAGCAAAGGAGGAGAGAGGTGATATGATCAAGGCATTCAAACACCTTAAGGGCATAAACAAGGTGAAAGAGTCTAACATGTTTAAATATAAGAAAATAGCAGGACAAGAGGACACAGCATGAGATTAGAGGGAGGCCAATTAAGGGGAATGTGAGGAAATTCTTTTTCACAGAAAGGGTGGTGGATGCATGGAATGGCTTACCACAAGAAGTGGTGGCTATGAATACAGTGCAGGGCTTCAAACAGGCATGGGATAGGCATAAGGGAGCAATACAAATGACTATGAATAGATAGGCCACTGACAGAGCAAAAGGTTGACACATTTATAAGGTAGAAAAAGAAATGGGGAGACTGGATGGGCCTTCTTGGTCCTTATCTGCCATCAACTTCTATGTTTCTATAGTACTGGGTGGGCTGGTCAGGGGTAGATATTATACTTATGGAGCAGGGGAATCACTCAACACTAAGGATGTGGTATGGAAGAATTACATCTCTTGCCAGACTACTAATTGGGACACATGGGGAACCCTGGTCTGGATATCAGGCAAATGGTACCACGGAATTACTGATCTTATCAAGTGTCTGACTGGAGCCCAGTTGATCAGTAGTGGGGATCTGCTGTCTGCTTGACACATAGGACAGATGTTTTATTACACAGGCATGCAATTTGGGTGGGGGGAGCACTGGACACCTGGACAGTTACGCCCACGTAACAGTGGAGGGACCAGGGCTAGTGGTAGCCTGACATGGCCAGGTGTTGGGAGTGTGAGAACACACAGTCCATAACACGTGGTTTGTGGAACCAGTAACTAGTGTTGCACTAATGGATAGCTACACCTCCCCAAACCTCCCAGCATGCCGATGTGCCTATGTGCAAGGTGCTGTCAGCAGCTTTACATAGGTGCACAAGGATGGACTAGGGCCACTTACAAATGGGCTAATGACTTGGTAACCAAGCAATTATATGACTCTGTGCAGTACTATCCTGCTTTAGAGGTGCAGATTGGAATTAGCAAATTGATAACCTGTCTAACACTGACAAAAAAGCTTGAATATTTTGCCTTAGGGCTTTTTAAAACCATTTTAACTCTGTTAAATGAACAAGGAAACACCCTGGAGTTGTGGTAGGTAACAGCGCACCTTGGCCCCATGCCCACTGCCAGACTCCACCACCTGGGTCCCAATCCTCTGCATGCCTCCTCTGCCTGCATGATACTGGATGTCTTGGGTGCCAGAAAGAGTGGCAGCCCCACCCTATAGGTAAGCCAGGAGGTCTCTTGCCAGATGGAGGTAGGCATTAGCAGAGCCTCGGCAGGATCCAGAGTGGGGGGTAGGCTGGGCAGGAGAGAACTCATGGATGATGCCTGAGAGAGCACATCTCTGGTGATCGGAGGAAAAGAGTTGGTGAAAAATGAAAAATGTTTTCCCAAACAGCATTCCCACTTTGATTTTAACCCAAATCACCTTTTGATAATGCAGCCACCAAACTACCTAACTATCTAAACTGCTGCAGGTATTACCAAAGCCAAACCCACTGGTATCAGTTCAGAAAGACGCCTTGAATCTTGTCCCTGGGTACCTAAATGCCAAGCTGCAGGCCTGAGGTGCAGCTGGTCGGCCGGTGCTGGCACACTCACCTGAACCAAACAACCCCCACATGTTCCCCTTGATTGCTTTAAATCTTGAACCGGCTTTCAGAGCGGAGGACTTGAACATGGATAACTATATATATAGATATATATATATATTTATTGAAGAGGGTGAGTGATAAATGAGTTTAATAAAACAAATATACTCACTTCCATTGTATAAATATTTCATGATATATGCACATGGCCATACTCTTACATTTATATATACTTTGCATATGTCACGACCACATTTATCAACTTTTCGATACATCACATAGTTCAACCCCAGAAGCAGAAACCCTCAAGAAGACTACAAGCGGCTGTCGGAACTACTTTGCCATTGTAAAAATCAGAGTAATTGAACACACCTGAACTCCCAGCTGCTAGTACAGTCGGAGCTGCCCGTGAGGAGCCAAAGACGCCATATAGAGTAGATTTGCAGCATGAAACCAACCTGCAAAACAAATAAAATAAAAGGACATAAAAACCTAAACATAAAATAGCGTATACAAAAATAGCCTCACAAATCACCAAACCACAGAATGAATAAACAAATTAAAACTAAAGAGACTGGAGAAACCAATGAACATTACAGAAGAAATCTACCTCAGTTGCAGTCAATTCGAAATGGACAAAGAACCGCTGCTGGAACCTGAGATGGACACAAACAACACAGCAGAAAAATTACAAATCAGTACTACAACTACTACAAAACTGACTGCAGAAATAGACAGTAACTATATTCAAGAATACATAAACTTCACGAAAAACGACAACACCAAACGTAAAACCAAACAGATATTACACACCTAGAAAACTTCCTAAAAGATGAAATAGGCATATTTCTACCCATTCATAACATACCACCTCCTCAACTTGATCAGTTTCTGTGTAAATATTTTATAACATGCCTAAAAAAAGACAGTTCACAATATGAACCCTTAAGCTTAAGAGCAAAGTTTCAAAGCTTTGAAAGACATTTAAAAGATCACGGATATAGCGAATCCCTTTCCCAGTCCAGTACCTTTACAAAAACAAGACAAGTATTAATTTCTAAACAAACAATACTCAAAGCGGAAGGCAAAGGAAACCGACCCCAAGCAGCAGATGAGCTTACCGATGAGTCAATTGATGAACTATACACAAAACATACTTGGACCTGATAACCCTCTCACTGATAAATACAATGTGGCTTAATATTACCTTTTCTTCAGAATAAGAGGAACAACAGAAGTCAGAAATCTGCAGTGAGGTGACATCCGACTAGGAACAGATGAAAGAAACACCAGATACATTGAATATATAAAAGAAAGACAAACAAAACCCATACGGATCCAACCTAAAGGACAACAGAATACTAAAACCTCGTGCCTACAAAATTAAAGACACAAAACGTTGCCTCTGTAGCTAACTACATCTTATACAAAAGGAAAGACCATCCAAAAGCAATACTGACACAGCTCCATTCTTTCTGGCAGTAAACTACTCACCGAAGGCAACATACCCTATCAGCTGGTATAAAAACCAACCACTAGGTATTAACAGCCTTGGAAAAATTGTAAAAAAATATGATTAGTGCAGCAGACATACAAACAGAAAAGAAACTCATGAGCCACTCGGTTCGAAAACATCTTGTGCAGAAACTAGTCGACAGCAACGTGCCACCTACAGAAGTTATACAGATATCTGGCCACAAAAAGTTACAATCCTTAAATGCTTACTCACGCATAAATGAAATAAAACAACAAAACATATCACACTTACTAAGCAGCCACTCAAGCCAACAACCAAGCACCTCAGAATGAACTGCTTCACTTCAGCTGAATGCCCAGACGTATTATCACCGCCACAGCCATCTACTTCTAAAGTGCAATACAAGATGAAACATGAAGCGCCTACAATGTCTCCTTGGCAAAAAGGCATAGCCACATGCTTCAACCACCCCACAATTTCAGCAAAACACATCACATTTAACATCATCCGAGGTAACTATTGAACACCAGCATTACAATCCTGCACATGTGTTTTACAACACAATAACTAAATAAACATTTCTCTCTCTCCCCACAGTAAATAAATACGACAGTCCACCAAGAAAACGAAGCAAACCTCTATCATCAGACAATGACAGTGACTGAAGAAATGGACTGAGGATTACCCCGAAACACACTGAAAATGAATGAAAATAAGAAATAAACTTACCCCCAAATACATACTCGATATAACACCAGTGAAATGAACCGGACACATCCTGAACTTCATTGTCATGTAGTATCCATATTATAAATGTACTCTGATGAAATAAACCGGAAAAGCACTCACTCACACCAAAATGTAAATAATATTAATAACACACTAATAATATAAAATCAGTAGATTCTGAAACAGCACCGAGAGTAACACAAAACTGCTACACATGGCATCCTGACTTAACTCCGCCCACAAACATAACAACGAATCAGAACACTCACTCCACAATCCTCATGACACATCCACCTATCAGATAACACATTAAACAACCAATCACACTTACATTGAAGACTATAAACACCAATAACAAACCAGCACTACACTTCCTCTCAGCAAACTAACCAATAGCACACACACTTTACGAGGCACTGTGGACAAACAAGGACATAAGAAAACACCACAAAAAAAATCAAAGTGAAAGACAGGTACCATAATTTCACAATTGACACAATCCTGCCCTATTGCATAAATTGGACTACATGATGGGCAGGGGTGATATAGGAAATATCACCACTAGTGGTTAGTGACCTCAGGATACATTCACTCATGGTTCCACTCACGCCTGCTACTTGTGAATATCCTGAGGTCACTAGCCACTGTGGTGATATTTCCCATATCACCCTCCTGCCCATCATGTATCCTACATATATATATATATATATATATATATATATATATATATATATATATATATAAATATAAGGATATACAGTGGTGAGCTGTCAGATAAATGATTTATCTACACAAGTGCTGTTTGACCTCAGGTAACCTTACGAGCGGCATATGCCATGAGTGAGTTGTCCGAGGTCAAACAGCACACATGTAGATAAATCATTTATCTGATAGCTCACCATTTTATATTTCATTTATGCAATAGGGATGCTTTCTATCAAAGAAGGAACATTTGGTTTTGACTGTTTATCTTTTTTTTAAATGATAATTTCTGGAAGTTTTGGTTAACTTTCCTAGAGTATGTCCACCCAGCATAGTGGTTGCTATTAAATGAAACACCACTCATTTTGTAGAAAACTTCTTGCTGAACAAATGTCATGCTCACAGTACCATGCTACCTTTTTCATTTTAAAGATATTCACATTTATTTGTCAAAAAAGGGAAAAGAAAATTGAATTTTATATGCTGTTCTTTGCCAATTATAAAAAAAAAAGGTATCTATAAATGAAACACCACTCATTTTGTAGATATTTTTGTGCTGAACAATTTTTGTGCTCACAGTACCAGGCTATCATTTGTTGTTTTAAAGTTGTTCACATTTGTTTGTCAAAAAAGTGAACAAAACATTAAATTTTCTTCAGTTTTTTGCTAATTATAAAAAAAAATCTAAAATATATCTATAAATAAAATACAACTCATTTTGTAGATAATTTTGTGCTGAACAATTTTCATGTTCACAGTACCGTGCTATCTTTTTTCATTTTAAAGTTATTCCCATTTGAATATTGTTAGTACTGCTGCGGAGGCCGAACATTCTAAATGAATTCTGAAGAGATCTGTGACATAGTAGCTGTGTGTATAAATGAGTAACTGTGTGCATAAACAAATTTATACATACAGTGACTCAGATAAATGGATTTATCACACTCTATCTCCACATCTATTGCATAAATATGGGATATGACATGGGTGAGAGTGAGATAGCAGAAATATCTCCTGTGCCATTGAACTCTTGATATCCCAGAGTGGCGAAGCCACTAGTGGGATATCTAGGAGTTCAATGACAGGTGGAGATAATTTACACCTCACTGCCACCCATGTCATGTTTGATTTATACAACAATTGTGGATCTGTCTTTTTCAGTTTTAACATTATGTTGCAAACAGTGAAAATACTGGATTTTGTGCTGTTTTTTGCTAATTATAAAAAGCTAAAAGGTATCTGTAAATGAAACACCACTAATTTTGTTGATTTTTTTGTGCTGAATAAATCTTGTGCTCACAGTACCATGCTGTCATTTTTTGTTTTAAAGTTATTCACATTTGTTTGTTGAAAAAGCGAAAAGAAAATGCATTTTCTGCTGTTTATTTGTTAATTATAAAAAAATAAATAAAATGTAGCTATAAGTGAAACACCACTCATTTTGTAGATCTTTTTGTGCTGAACAACTTTCATGCTCACAGTACAAAGCTATCATTTTTCATTTTAAAGTTATTTGTATTTGAATACAGTTAGTACTATTACTGAGGCTGAACATTCTCAATTAGTTCCAAACCTTTTGTGACATACCCAAATGTCAAAGATATCCATTGTGACATACACATCTGTGAAGATAAAAGAAAAAAATTACTCACCTTAGTAATTATGTTTCTTCTAATGGAGTCTTGCTGTATTCTGACTATTGCAGTTAGCCCCAGCACTCAAACTGCCCCGGAGAGTAGAGGGTTAATTTCTATGCAGAGCATAGAATGTAGAGCTCGAGCTCGGTTCAAACCTCTGTCTGCTGCACTTTGAAGTGCAACTGTCAGATTCTTACGAGCTAATACTAACTAACTACTATGTGGAAATTGTTAAATTTTTACTAGTCAAATGGCAACCAAATATTTTGGATCCCCAAAAGACTCAAGTCAAGAAATCCAAAATCAAAAACCAGGTAGTGAACAACTTAAGACTGTTAAATTAATAATATAATCCAATCCCCCTCTCTAAAAGGAGGGAGTACCCAAATGCACCCCTGGGGTGCAACACTGCACCTGCCAGCCCACTTCCCAAAAATAGGTTCTGAGAGGGGAGGTAGGGGGAAAGAGGTCAGAATACAGCAAGACTCTATTAGAAGAAACATAATTACTAAGGTGAGTAATTTTTTCATCAAACAGCATAAAGTCTTGCTGTATTCTGATTACTGTAGACTACCAAGCAGTACCTCCATGGAAGAGGGAATTGAACCAACCTTGGGAATAGGCTCTGTAGCACTGCTGTACCAAACCAAGCATCACTCCTAGCCTGGATGTCCAGGGAGTAATGCTTGGTAAATGTATGGACTGTTTTTCAGGTGGCTGCTTTACATATCTCTAGCAAAGGAATATCCCTGGCTGCAGCCAGGGAAGCAGCTGTACCTCTAGTCGAATGAGCCCTCAGGCCTGAGGGAGGTATTCTGCCTAGCTTCTCATAGCAGAATTAAATATAAGAGACAATCCACCTGGCAATAATTCTCTTAGTGGCAGGTTTGCCCTTACCCACTTCCCCATAAGTGAGAAACAACTGAAGGGAGTCAAACCTGTGAGCCTTAGTACACTCAATGTAGTAACTAAGGGCTCTTTTAACATCCAAACTGTGTAAACTTCTTTCTCCTGAAGAAGAATGATCAGTGAAGAACACAGGGAGAGACATAGATTGGTTCAGATGAAAATCTGAAACCACTTTAGGTAAAAACCTCCTATTAGTTCTAAGGACCACCTTATCTCTATGGAATGAGATAAAATCATGCTCCACTGACAGAGCTTGCAATTCACTGATATGCCTGGCAGAGGTAATAGCTACCAGGAACACAGTTTTCCAAGTCAAGTACTTCAGCTCTGCTGAAGACAAAGACTCAAAAGGGGGTTGCATAAACTGAGCAATGCAAACATTACGATCCCATGCAGGGGTAGGATCCCTAAAGGGGGATTGGTATGAAGCAATCCTTGAAAAATTAACAGAATACAGGGTGAGATGACAGTGATGAAGGCTTTCCTGCTGACAGAAAAGTAGAAACAGCTGACAAAATGTACTTTAAGAGTAGCTGGTCTGAGGCCTAGGCCATTAAGATGAACGATATAATCCAGAACTGCAGACAATTCAGCAGTGATAGGAATATATGATTCTTGGAACACCAAATGCTGAATCTTTTCCATTTGGAGTTGTAAGTTTTTCTGGTGGCAGGCTTTTGAGAGGCTTTGAGAATATCCAGAACCCCTTGGGACAGATGCTAATCTGCATACTCTAAATCTTCAAGAGCCATGCCTTGAGATTGAGAGACCGAAGATTGGGGTACTAAATCCTCCCCTGAGAGGAGGTTAACAGGTTGTACTTCCTGGGAAGAGACAGGAAGATGGACTGCTGGGGACAGTAACAGGGGTACCAAGGCTTCCTGGCCCAGTCTGGAGCAATCAGAATCACTTTGCAAGGTTGTGACCTTACCTTGACCAGAACCTTGAACAGTAGAGAAAAGGAGGGAACGAATATAGAAATTTCCCTTCCCAGTTCAAAATCAGAGCATCCAGAGGGACTGAGCCCAAGACTGGGGGTCTGCAACAAAACAGAGGAAGTTGGTGATTGTCTGGGGCTGCAAAGAGATCTATCTCTGGAGTGCCCCACCTTGAAAAAATCACATTCAACACCAGAGGGTCCAGGGACCATTTGTGATGGCCCTGGGAGATCCTGCTCAATGCATCTGCTAGTATATTGTCCTTCCCTGGAAGGTGGACTGCTATCAGAGAAGTCTGCAGAGAATAAGCTAGGGACCACAATTTCATGGCTTCCATGCACAAGGTCATGGACCGAGTGCCTCCCTGCTTGTTGATGTACCACATGGTGGTGGTGTTGTCTGTCCTGACATGAACCACCTTGTTCTGCACTGACTGAGAGAAAGCTTGCAGGGCCAGAAAGACTGCCCTGACTTCCAAGAGATTGATATGAAGAAGGAATTCCTGAGGGGACCACAGACCCTGGGCTGTGAGAGCCCCCAGATGGGCTCCCCACCCCAATAGAGAAGCATCCATGGTTAGGACCACACAGTGAGGCTGAGTGACAAATGGGACTCCTTGCCTGAGGTTGCCCTGATCCTGCCACCATTGGAGAGCCTGGATCAGAGTCTGGGTCACTGGAACTAGTTTGGTTAGAGAATCTTTCTTCTAAGACCAAAAGGCCCTCAGGTGAACTGAATGCCCCTCATCTGGAATCTGGCCCCTTGGACCACTGCTGTAGAAGCTGCCATGTGGCCCAGAAGTTGAGGGAAGTGTCTTGCTGGCTGAGATACCAGAAGTTGGAATGAAGAGGCCAGCTCTACAATAGCCCTTGCCCTTTCCAGGGGAAGAAAAGCTGTTGCTTTGACTGTGTCCAACTCTGCCCTTATAAAGGTGAGGAACTGTACAGGCTTGAGAAGTGACTTGGGAAGATTGAGAAGGAATCCTAGGGAAGTGAGCACTTGCTAAGTCACTTGAAGGTCTGACTTGACTTGGTCTGGGGACTGACCCACAATGAGCCAGTCGTCCAGGTATGGAAATTTGGAAATATTTTTCCTTCTCAAAAAGGCCACTACTACTGCAAGACATTTTGTGAATACTCTTGGAGCTGATGTCAGGCCGAAGGGCACAGCTTTGAACTGATAATGACCTGAAGGCAATTCAAACCTGAGGTACTTTCTGTGGGAGCACTTGATGGGAATGTGAAAGTAGGCATCTTTTAAGTCCAGGGAGGCCAGCTAGTCCCCTGGCCTTAGAGAGGGAATGATTATTCCCAGAGTCACCATTCTGAATTTTGGTTTTAAAAGATGTTTGTTCAGGTACCTTAAGTCTAGGATGGGTCACCCTCCTCTGTCTTTTGGGTAAGGAAGTACCTGGAATACAGACATTTGCCCTGTGCAATGTAGGGAGCTCTCTACAGCCTTTAGAGCCAGTAGAGATGAAACCTCTGCCTCTAGGGCAATGGTTTTGGAGATGCTTGCAGGTGGAAAAGATCTGGCCCGCAGCTTTGGAAATGTCTTGAAGCTGAGAACCAGCCCAGCTTACACCTCCAGGACCCATTTGTCTGAGGTAGCAGACATTCAGTCTTGGACGAAGTAACTCAGCCTGCCTCCTACAGTAATGGGGAGTCGGACCGGATGAGACATCAGGGTGTCTGCTTGGCAGAAGCCTTAGGTTGAGGGATGGATGCAGCCTGCTCATCCCCCTTTTGCCTCTCCCTCTGAAGAACCCCCTCTGAGGAAAGGGAGAAGAGGCCTGTGTTGGTTAGAAAGGCCTATGAAAAGGACTGCCCCTGCCCCTAGCCTGCTGCCTTTGAGGAGTTGCCTGCCTTTCCTTGGCCTGTGCACTCCTATAGGTGGTCCTATACTCATCCATCTTTTTCATGTAATTCTCTGTCTGCTCCTCAAACAGAGAATTACCCACTACAGGGAAATCCATGGCCTTAGCCTGGGTGTCCTATGAGAGACTAGTACATCTGAGCCAAGCCATTCTCTGAAGAGCCACAGATGTAGCCATGACTCTAGATAATACATCATTGGAGTCCACAGCAGCATAGAACTGTACCTTAGATGCCTCAGTCACATCAGCAGCCACCTCCAGCTCCGAGGCTAGCTGGGGGGAGGCCTGCTTAGCCAGTGCCAGTACAGTGTCCCACCTGGACTTCTGGTACCTGGCTGCATAGGTCATATAATTAGCCTACCTGAGTCCCAAGGCAGATGCCATGTACTGTTTCTTTGCCATGGCATCCAGCTTCCTAGAGTCTTTATCTGGGGTGTGTGAAGCCAAGGGCATATCAGCCTTATCAAAGACTGCAGCCTGCACAACCCCAACATGGCTGCATTGTTGATATAAGTACTCTGTACCTGAACCTGATAAGGTGTACCTTTTGTCCATCCTTCTGTTGACAGGAGGCACAGAATTTGGAGTTTTAAAATGTTTTGTTTGTTTCCAAAAGACTTATGAAGGGAATAGACAGTCTCATGGACTTTGGGATGTCCATCATCTCCACATAATCAGGTTCCTCTTGTTCCTCTACAGCTTCTTCCACAGGGAGCTGGAGGGTTTCTGCCACTTTCCTGTAAAACATGTAGTGGGAATGGGACTCAGAAAGCCTGGGAGGGGAAACACCAGAAGGCCTGTCTGGGGAGATGTCCGGTTCAATGGGCTCAACCAGACCTCCCACACCATCGTCATTATCATCATCATCATCATCATAATCTTCATCCCCCTCCAAATCCGGTTCATGGAAGTCTTCAGGGGCATAATCTTGAACCGGAGGAACTGACCGAACTGAGCACCTGCCAGAAGGCGCCAAATCAGACGGAACTGGATGAAGCAATTCTACAATCCTTATCTCATTGGCATTTTCTTTTGCGGTCGGAAAATGGGTCTCTGGATCCGAACCAACCGATTTTTCTTTTCTTTATCTTTTTGTAGGAACCGATTCCTTAGGATCAGGTCTCCTCTTGCCCGAAGAAGTATCACCCTGGTCAGAGAGCACTCCCTCAGGTTCGATCGGAACTGAACTGGGCTGGCCATCTGGTCAGCTAACTTCACGGCCTCCTTATCCTGAGCCTACCTAATCTTTTTCCAGGGTAGACTTAGGAAATTTTACAAATTTGTGCCTGAATCGAGGTGGTCAAACCCCAGACAATAAACACAGGTGGTGTGGGGATCAGCCTTAGCAAAGACCTCCCCACACACACTGCAGTGTTGAAACCCAGTGGGCCTGGTTTTTCTTTGGGTTTCTCAGACGTAGCCATCCTAACCACAAACTTACCCTTTTTATGGCAAACAACAAGGCAAGACACCCTTATTGGTTTCTAACTGTGTCACGGGTATTGGAAAAAACCACAAGAAAATGCATTTTTTTTTAAACCGATAAGGACCGGTAACCACACTTTAAGTTTAAAAACAAAGACAGAATATATAAATCACTAAACGGCCAGTTCAGCCGAACCGGTCGAAAAATCAATTTTGACAATTTCCACAAGTTTACTATGTCTAGTTCACTACCTAGTACTTACTGTACCACAGACAGAGACCTGAACGAAACTTGCAAAACTAATCAGTAAAACTGAGGACTTTAACCGACTTTCGAACCGTGAGCAAAGGAGAAATCTCCAGAGTGGCCGTTCAGTTAGGCAGAGTAAAGAATCTGACAGTTGCACTTCAAGTGCAGCAGACAGAGGTTTGAACCGAGCTCGAGCTCTACGTTCTATGCTCTGCATAGAAATTAACCCACCTACTCTCCAAGGCAGTTTGAGTGCTGGGGCTAACTGCAATAGTCAGAATACAGCAAGACTTCATAGTGTTTGTAAGTGATATCTCACATGTGGTCAGTGAGATATCTCTTTAATCTTCCAAAGGCACACACGTTGTATAAATATATATATATCTATATTTTCCCCAGGTGGAGGCAATTCCTGCCCTCACTCACAGCTCTGCTGTATTAGTCCTAGGATGGCACACATGACTGAAGTCCTGGGGAAGATGGATCAGCAGACATAGAATCAGGTCTGATGCTTAATACTTCAAGTGTAGAAGTTGCAGCTTGGATCTTCAGTGCGACCCAGTCTTGCAGCCCATCCTCCTCCCCGGCCTACTGAGGCCCACTGCAGGGCATTACACAAGACCCACCAGCCACAAGGGACCCAGACATGGGAGCATCCCCATGGTCCTGCTCCCCCAGAGGTCAGAGAACCCCAGCACCCGGACACAAACCCACAATCCCTTGCCACCAGCAGCCCCACTTAATGGAGGTCACCGAGCTCCCCACCTGGCATGTTTACGATGTATTCTTCAGATCATTTCCATTCTTTCCTCAATTACCTGCTACTCTGTGTAGTCAAGCAGTCTCAGCTACCTTCTCCAATATCGGGCTCTGGGGGACTGTGCAGAGACTGAAAATCCAGGGATTTAACACAACAGTCTCCCATCTTGCTGCATCTCAGGAGCAGACAGCAGGCACACACCCAGACAGCACCCACTCATCCCCCTGCCCCCACAGTCTTTCAACTCCAACACAGTGGCCACTCTTGTGCTCTGGCTCATACTCAAGTTCAGCAACTCTTCCAGAAATACATCAAGAAAGTCCCTTTTCTTACTGTGCAGGTGCTAGTCGACTCCAAATAGAAGAGGCTCTCTTGTCAGCTTTTTAAAACCTGGGTTAAAATCCAGTTTTCATGTCCATTTTCTACAATCCAGTTTTCTCTGCCAAAAAACAGTCCTTTAGCCTTGTTTTTCCCTTTTCCTGTTGACGTCTTGTCATTGCCAGGGTCAGACAGAACCTTTTACACTTTTTCTTACTTCTCTCTTAAAAAATCTTTGATCATCCGTGTCTCACCAATGTGGCGCAGATAAAACTGAAGAGGCTTTCTCCCCATCGTCTTGACACAAATCCATTTTTTAATCCTTTTCTCAATCCATTTAACCTTTACTCTGAACAATTTTACAGCTGTGATGTAATTTCTCTGGCAGCAACAGAATATTGCAGATCTCCCTCTCTGCAGAGCTGCCCGCAAAATCCTCTCTTTTCCTCTAGATGGGGAAAGGCACAACCAGATCTGGGGACAGATGGCTGGCAGCCCTCCAGGCAGCCACCCTCACAGCCCCACAACCCCACCTTTCTCCTAGGGATTGGAGACTGCCTCCCTGTGGAGGGGCTCCCACTAAACTAAACTTAGAAATCAAAGTTCTTTCTCCTTGGGAGCTTTCTGGCAGCTCCTCATTGGCAGAAGCAACTGTCAACCAAAATTAACATGTACGAGGTTCCCGTAACACCTCACTGGTTGCTGAAAAAGATGCCCAGATTGTCCCCGGTATTTTTCCCCAAGAGTCTTCACTGAAGTTCTACTCTTTAGCAGCCTCTTCCCTCTTCCCTCTGATGGCCCAATACGAAATTTAGCATTTTTAGTTATTTTCCAGCCAGTCACTAACGCTGAAACTTGTTTTCCCCAGCACCAGACAGGCTGAGAAATATGTGTAGTACAACAGCAGCAGGAGTGAGGAATAAGTGTTCTAGCTCTACCTGGATTAGGTGAGTGGGGGACCACCAGACTACCAAAGAATTATTATCTTTTTATTGTGTCCAGGACTGACAGGTGTGTGTGTGTGGGGGAGGGGTTGCTGGCAGGCTGCGTGTGTGCAGTTAAACATGATTCCCAGGCCGGCCCACGGTGCAGCGGTTGGATTTCTGCTTGCGACACTGGTGATCCAGATTAGGAACAGACCTGGTCGCCGGAGGGCCAGCCAGGGGAGAAGAATTGAGCATCCTCTAGACTGCTCTCCTTCTCCAGGGGAGGGTGGTGTGCATTCAGTGCAGAAGCAACACCTGCGGAGGCTGGGTTAGTCACATTGCACCGACACCAGTTTCTCTCTGGGGTGGGCGGACACTGGCCATCATTGCCGTCCCTGCCTCAGCTTAAGGAGAAATCCTGCTCCTGGCCGTCTCCTTAAAGCCCTGCCCAGGCTTCAATTAGCCTCTAGCCAGGCTCTCCCGACCAGTCACAGTTTCGTGGCACTGGTAAGCCTCGATGGTGCTGTGACACCACCCTTGGGGGCAAGATAGGGATGATCAGAGAGCTCCGTGATCTAGGAGGTGGAAGTGTGAAAGGGTGCCATGACCAGGGCAGATGACACGATGGTCTGGAGCAGCCAAAAATCATAGTAAATAAAAATAAAAAAAATAAATAAAAAACGCAATTCCCAGAATCATTAACTAGCACTAACCACACAGTGTGTTAGCACTTCCAGAAAGCATTTAATATACCTGTACACCTTATATGCATTAGAGTAACCCCTAGTTGTATAGACACTAGGGCCGTGCAAGGGCCGAATATTATTTTCCGAATGCCACGAATAATTAGTGGCCTTGATGGAGGAGGAACATCTGGATATAGTGGCAGTCACAGAAACATGGTACACACAAAACCATGACTGGGATGTAAACATACCAGGATACACTATCTACAGGAGGGACAGGGAGGGTAACAGAGGAGGAGGAGTAGCTCTTTACATAAGGGAAGGAATCAAAGCAACAGAACAAAAGGGTAAACAGGGAGGAGAAGAAGCACTGTGGGTAAATTTGGAGACCGGCAATGGCACCACAATACTCCCAGGGGTTGTATACAGACCCCCTTCTCAGGGGGAGGAAATGGACAAGGAAATGATAGAAAGTATACTTAGAATGGCAGAAAAGGGGAGATATTGCTGATGGATGATCTGAATATGCCAGATGTTAACTGGAGTGCAGTTGCAGCAGCCACTTTGAAGAGTGGGTTATTCTAGATGCCCTACAGGGGCATGCCTTAGACAACTAGTATTGGAGCCCACTCGAGAGGGAGCAATCTTAGACCTGGTTCTCTCAAATGGAGATGAAGAGGATCACAGATGTAGAAGTGGGTAGCCATCTGGGAACTAGCGACCATCGAACAGTATGGTTCACAATAAACAGCAATCAGAGTCAAGCCATACAAAGACAAAGGTACTGGATTTTAGGAGGGCTGACTTTGTCAAAATGGCTGAGTGCCTAAGGAATGCACTAGCAAATGGGCAGGAAGGAGGGTGGAAGAACAATGGGAATAATAAAACTGCCATCACAGAGGTATCAAGCCTTTGTGTAAAGCAAATAAACAAAACAAACGATGTAAGAAACCCCTATGGTTCTCAAAGGAAGTGGCAGTGAAGGTTCAAGAGAAAGAAAGCATTCAGGAAGTACAAGAAATCACAGAAGGAACAGGACAGAGAACTGTATCAGTTAAAGCAAAGGAAGCTGGGAAGGCAGTCAGAACAGCAAAGGCCCAAACCGAGGAAAAGATAGCCAACTCAGTTAAGAAGGGGATAAAACCTTTATAGGTACATCAGGGAGTGAAGGAAGACCAAGGGAGGGATAGTGAGGCTTAATAAAGGGAGGAGGGTGGGCAGAGGGTGACTGTGAAAAGGCAGAGATACTAAACAAATATTTTTGTTCAGTATTTACAAAGGAAGAGGGAGGTACCTAAAACAAACAGTAGAAACACTCTGGATACAGAAGTTGATACCAGCCCATTTACAGAAGAAAGGGTTCTGAAGAACTCTTAAAACTGAAGGTGGACAAAGCAATGGGGCCTGATGGATTCATCCCAGAATTCAAAAAGAACTAAGGGTAGAACTAGTGACACCACTGACTAAACTCTTTAACAAATCATGGGAGGATGGGGTGGTACCCGAGGACTGGAAGAGGGCAGATGTGATTCCTCTTCACAAAAGTGGGAGCAAGGCAGAAGCAGGAAACTACAGACATGTTAGTTTAACCTCAGTGGTAGGGAAAATGATGGAATCACTTCTGAAGGAAAGAATTGTTAAATATCTAGAGGCCAGAGGGCACAGGACCCAAGGCAGCATGGATTCACAGCAGGAAGGTCATGCCAGACAAATCTGATAGATTTCTTTGACTGGGTGACCAAAGTAGTTGATCAGGCGGGGCTGTGGACATGGCCTACCTAGACTTTAGCAAGGCATTAGACACAGTCCCACACAAAAGATTAATATACAAGTTAGCCAGCCTGGGAGTGGGTCCCAAGATGACAGCCTGGGTAAAGAATTGGCTGGAGAATAAGACACAGAGAGTAATAGTAAATGGAGTCCACTCTGAAAAAAGGGAGTTAGTAGTGGGGTACCGCAGGGTTCAGTATTAGGACCAGTCCTCTTCAATGTCTTTATAAGTGACATTGCAGAGGGACTGGAAGGAAAAGTATGTCTCTTTGCAGATGACACAAAGATCTGCAACAGAGCTGATGCACAAGGTGGAGTGGAAAGGATGAGAAGGGACTTGGCAAGTTAGAGAATGGTCAAATGTATGGCAGCTTAGATTCAATGCTAAGAAGTGCAAGGTAATGAACCTGGGAAACAAAAACCCAGGGGAAGAGTACACAATGGGGGGTGAGATACTAACAACAACAAAATTGAAAGGGACCTGGGGGTAGTCATATTAGATGACCTAAAGGTGGGCAAGCAATGTGAGAGGGCAGCAAGGAGGGCTGGGGGGATACTGGGATGCATAGCGAGAGGCATCACCAGTAGAAAACAGGAAGTTATTATCCCTCTGTACAGACAGCTAGTGAGACCCCATCTGGAGTACTGCGTGCAGTTCTGGAGACCCAATCTCCGCAAAGACATAGACAGGATGGAAGCTGTCCAGAGGAGGGCAACTAAAATGGTGCAGGGTCTGCACCGGAAGTCATATGAAGAGAGACTTAAGGAGCTGAATATGTATAGCCTCGAGGAAAGGAGGGAGAGGGGGGACATGTTAGAAACTTTCAAGTACCTCAAGGGAATCAACAAAGTCCAAGAAGGTGGCACCTTTCAAAAAAAGAGGTGTGCAAGAACAAGGGGGCACAATATGAAGATAGAAGGGGGGGCTCAGAGGTAATTTAAGGAAGTATTTTTTCACAGAGAGGGTGGTGGATGTATGGAACGGCCTTCCAGAGGAGGTTGTGGAGTCACAAACAGTGGTGGAATTCAAGCATGCATGGGACAGTCATAAGGCAATTCTAGGGGGTTGGGGTAGGAAGAAGTAGGCTGCTGGTTAACTAGGATCTGCAGCTTATCCATCAGGTAGGGAAATGGGCAAACTGGGTGGGCCAAGCTGTCCTTATCTGCCGTCAAATTCTATGTTTCTATGTTTCTATGTTGGCTATCTGAATATTCGGAAGCCCTTTCTGAATAGAGCACTATTCGGGTGGTATTTGTATTCGGCACATCCCCCTGCACAGATCTTACAACCCCCCCTTCTCTGCAGCCCAAAACAAGTGCAATAATGTAGTCCCCTTCCTTCCACCCTCTAGCAGCAGCAGCCCAGTTCTACCCTCCAGTTTGTACCCCCCCGAAACCTGCAAATTGTTATAATAAATTAATAATGTGACACAGAATGAGACATTCATTTGGTAATGAAATAAAAAGATAAAACCCTGCAAGTGGCAACTTGCAGAGCCCACCCACCTCCACGGCCAGCGGCCCTCTTGTAAGATGATCCTTGCACTTATAAATAATACTCCCTCTCCATCCCCCACAGGCAGCACCCTACCAACTCTCCCCCCTTCCCGCACCCATGATTTGTTATAAAAAATTCCTAATGGGCAACCGGCACAACCTGCCCACTTCCATGCCCAGTTGCCCTCCTGTAAATGAACCTCATAGTCTTGTACTTTTATAACACTCCTCCCAACCACCCTGGCAGCACCCTACTCCCACCAGCACCCAATTCACCTATCAGAAGATGATCGGTATAACCCCTCTCATTTGAGCGCCTTTCTAATGAATGAAATTGTTTGTGCACATGGTATTGTAAAACCAGTGGATCACATGATCAGCTGGTTTTACTGTGGCATGAGTGATTTTATTCATTAGAAGGCGCCAGCCATTAAGGAAGGAGACTTGTGCTGATTGCCTTCTGATAAGGTGAATTGGGTGCTGGGGAAAGAGGGTTGGCATAGGGTGCTGCCAGGTGGGAGGTTGGGAGGAGGTTATTAAAGTATGAACCTATGAGGTTCACTTACAAGAGGGCTACAGGTCATGGAGGTGGGCGGTTGTGCTGGTCGCTGATCAGGAAATTTTATAACAAATCGTGGATGCGGGAAGGAAGAAGGTTAAAGTAGGATGTTACCGGGTGGGGTCGGAGTAGTATAAGAGCAAGGGTCATCTTACAAGAGGGCAGCTGGCCGTGGAGGTGGGTGGATTGTACCAGTCGCCACTCATGGGTTTTATCTTTTATTTCTATTACCAAATGAATGTCTCAGTCTGTGTCATATTATTAATTAATTTATAACAATTTGTGGGTGCTGGGGTAGGAACTGAAGGGTGGAAATAGGCTGCTGCTGCAGGGCAGTGGGGATACATAGATACATAGACAGTGTCAGCAGATAAGGGCCATGGCCCACCGTCTCATTTGAGCTCAGAATCTTCAGTTTATGTTTTCCTAGAAGTCTGTTGCCCCTTACCCCTGACCTCCAGAATTCCTTTATGTCTATCCCATGCATTCTTAAATCCTGTGATTGTTTCAGCCCCCACCACTTCCTCTGGCAGGGTGTTCCACTTGTCCACCACCTGTTCTGTGAAGAAATTCTTCCTCATGTTTCCTCTGAATCGTCCTCCCTCCAACTTCATCCCATGCCCTCTAGTCCTGGAACATCTTTATCGGTTAAAAATAGTGTATTCCTGCACCCTGTTCCTCCCTGTAAGATACTTGTATGTCTCTATCATATCCCCTCTCTCCCTCCTCTCCTCCAGGGAGTACATGTTCAGTTCCTTCAACCTGTCTTCATAGGACTTGTGATGCAATCCATGCACCATCTTTGTTGCCTCCTCTGAACCTTCTCTACCCTGTCTATGTCCTTACGTAGGTATGGTCTCCAGAACTGTACACTGTACTCCAGGTGGGGCCTCACTAGTGTCTTGTATAGCAGAATTATGACCTCCCTTTTCCTGCTGGTGATGCCCCTGCCGATACATCCCAGCATCCTATTTGCTTTACCTGCTGCCTTGTCACACTGTTTCCTACCTTGAGGTCATCAGAGGTGATAACCCCAAGATCCCTTTCCTGCTTGGTGCATGCTATATCCTCACGACCCAACTGATATATTGTGCCAGGGTTTTTGTGCCCCATATGCATTATCTTGCACTTCCTTGCATTGAATTTCAACTGCCAAACCCCTGACCATTCTTCAAGTTTCTGCAGGTCCCTTCTCATTCTGTCTACACCCTCTGGTGTGTCTACTCTGTTATGGGATGGAGAATACATTATTCTATTTGGTTGTTGGGCTGCAGAGAAGGGTGTTTTTTTTTTTATTTTGTTAGCGCTGTGTCGAATACGAATAATTCGGCCGAATAATGAATACCAGGGGCCTGAAAACCTAATATTCAGCCAAATATTCAAAAAAAGGGCACCTGGTTGCAATTAGTAATCCTGTGCAAAAAAAAAATAGTGCCACGTTAACAGGTTAGCACTACTCAGAAGAATGCTTTTTAAAACAGTACCAGCCATGCTTACCACAATGCAGTGCTAATTCTGTTACAGCAGTATGTGGGCCCCCATTTCAGATTAGTGTTGTGTACCCTAAGAGCTGCACCTGAGCTAGCACGCAACTACAGAAGGTGGTGGTAAATGGCACTCATTCCAATGAGGAGAGAGTGACAGTAGGCCAGAGGGATCAGTAATGGGACAAGTTCTCTTCAATATCTTTATAAGTGGCATTACAGAAGAACTGGAAAAGAAGATGGGCCTTTGCAGATGACACCACAATCTGTAATAGCACTGATAGGTACAGATGGAGAGATGAGTAGGGACCTTAGAAAACTTTTAAGAGTGGTATGGGACATGGCAGCTCGGGTTCAAAGCCAGAGTGCAAAATCAAGCATCTAGGGTATAGAAACCTAGAGGTTGAGTATAAAATGTGGGGAGGTACTGATGGTCACTAAGAAGGAAACCTTTACATAGCACTGTGCTCTGTATGCAGGAGAGGATTACTCATTTGCATGGCGTAGTAGTACATATGCACATGCACATAATTAGGTTAGCATCAGGGATGAGAATAAGACACCCATCTGACAATGCTGTTCCCACATAGCGTAGTGTTTAGCTCTGCATACTAACCTTCTGAAAATGGGGCCCTAACTGACTAAAATCCTGGCCGATGCCTCTTAAGATGCAGAAGGTAAACATAAAAGGGTTATCTTATCTGTCTCTTTATGTATTGTTTTATCATATTTTGCTTGTAAATTATTTAAATTTAAATCATTTTTCAGTTTTGCCACAAAGAAGGCTATTGCCGTTGACTCTTCTTCCCATTTAGATTATGTTGCTGGAATTTATTTTATGTTAGGTTCAGGAACTGCATACACTTGCAGTTGCCTATAACAATATTTGTTATTTTATTTTGTTTGGTTCCATATCGCACTCCATTCCTGTGAGTTATATTTTCATTTGGGTTGGTCATCACCAAATTGTCACATTGAATATTTCTTTGGTTTATTAATTTTTAGTGCTATTCATAAACGTTCTTCTTTCCCTTTGTCTGATTTATCTGTCCGCTCTGTTCCTTCAATGCTTAGATTATCAAATGAATTATTGCTTGATACTGTTGTTAAATACGTAGTCAAGGCTCCATGCTTTTAGTAATTTAGCTCCATGTTATTGGAATAGTTTATCTGTTGCTATTTGCTCAATTACTTGTAAATCACATTTTAAAATTGTATTTAAATCTTTTCTACTTGACAAATCATGTTGTATTTGCAACATATGATATTCTGTGTGTGTAGTTATAGTTTTCTTGTATTTTTGTCATGTGTATTTTTTCTTATGTCCTGGGTCAGACCTGAAAACGCTTTTGGTCCAGTTTCCTTACTGGGTTAAAAATAAATAAATAAATAAATAGAATCTTTATCCTATTTCAAAACATTGTGATGTGACTTAAAACGTTTATAACAAACTAGTTAAAATACATTTTTTGTTCTTCTTTTTTCTAAATTCTGTCTTTATTTACTTACAAAAACACAGTCTAGTGGGCTGCCCTAGCAGCTTGGTGGTGACTGCACTGCCTCCCATGCCAGTGGCTCAGTTTTGGGGGTGGACCTGGGTTGCACAAGGGTTAGCTAGGGAGAGATATGATTGAGCATGTCAGGGAATGCTGTCCTCTCAGGGAGGAGGAGTCTGACCACCCCACTCTTCAACATCCACCTAGCTGAAGAGGACTGGCAGGGCAGTGGAGTTGCATAAGGGGGAGGGCTCAGGCAGGCACAAAGCAAGCACGTGCCTTTATATGCAATTTCATCATTGCATGCTTGGCTGCCCAGGGGATGAAACCAAAGGTAGAAAACCCCCAATGGCAGAATGATCCAACAACCTGTCGCAGATTCTGCACTGCTAACCAGGCTCTGCTCTTGTCTGAATAAGTGTCTCCTTGTCAATGGCCCCCCCCCGGCCCCAACACGGGGGATGTGCGTGTGTGTGTGTGGGGGGGGAATCTCAGAGTAAGTATGTCCTGAGGATGGTGGGTGATTGGGCTGGAGATGTCAGTAGGCAAAGGGGTTGGAGGATGACTAAGGAGATAAAAATCTCTATGGAGAAAAAAAAGAAGAAATAAAACACAGTTTGAGAAGTTCAAACCCCAAAACAGACTGTGAATGCCTCCAGTGAGGCATCATAGTAAAGTTATTTAGTATAGAAACAATGCAAATTATATGCATATGCCAGCTAAACTCCTGATGAGAATTGGATACTGAGGGGTTGCAGCAAAAATATATATTTTTGTTTCTTAACCAAGAAACTTTATTAAACAAAACATTAAAATAAAAACAAAAACTTAATCAAAACATAGCCAATAGAGTATTTATTTATTTAGTTATTGATGGTCTAGGAATTATAACCCTTTGAGTCAGAGACTCATTTGCAAAGGCTCCATGTCATACATAAATGAGGACAGTACAGAGTATAACACAATAGAATACAGACTATTGCTCTTTTACAGAATACAACACTAAATACAGAGGCAAAAGATACATAATACATACATATGGCAACACCAAAGGTGTGAATTTTGAGGCATATATTGGAGACACAAAGCATAAACTGCAGAAAAACTTTTATTTTTGAGTTTATCTGCAGTCACAGTGAGAGTTGGACATAATGTGGCTCAGCAGCTCAGATTTAAAAGTCCCTAGCTTGGGGATAGATAAGATAGAGTCAGGGACTGAGTTCATCCAGAGTGGGGCCCTGTAGCAAAAGGACCTTTGGCCAGTAGTGGTCTTCACAAAGGGAACAAGGAACGTTGTAGTGTCAGAATATCTAGTGGAGCGAGCAGGCAGATTCTTTTGGAGGAGCTGGAGGCAACCAGGGGGGCTAGACTCAACTGGGTTTTTTTGGCCAGTAAGCAGGTCTGGTAGAACAGTCGCCCCTGAAAGTTTAGCTATGCTGACCATTGGTAGAGGTCACAGGTATGCATGAGGCAATCGCAGGCTGTGGCCAACCTGCAGGCTTTGTTTAGGATGCGTTTAATGCTGGTGAGTGCAGTATCAGAGGCGGCACCACATATGACTATGCCATAGCCTACCAGGGAAAGGATGGAGCTAGAGATGGCTAACTGTAGGGCATCAGGAGGGAGACAGGGTCTATGCCTATAAAGGAGACCGATTCTCCTGTTTATTTCAAAGCATGTCGACACAATCAGCTCACGATAAGTAAGGGCAGAGTCGAGGGTAACCCCTAGATATTTCAAAGTGGAAACTGGTTCCAGCTTGGTACCCAATGAGTTTTGTATAGATATTTCTGTTGTGCTGTGTTTATGTTGCAGGTGGGTGAACAGCATAACTTTCATCATTTATGAGTTGAGTACAAGCTTATGGGAGGCAAACCAGGCTTTTAATTGTGTGAAAGAACCCTGCAAGGATTTTGGAGCTGGGTAGGGTCAGGGTGCCGACTGAACATCACAGCATCATCTGCATAGAGGAGAAGGCAACATGAGGAGGCCATAGGTAAGGAGTTCAAGTACAGTGAAAAAGGAGAGGGCCAAGGATGGACCCTTGTGGGACACCTGTCCGAATGGGAAGGTAGTAGAGAGGGTGTTATTTATCTTCACTTGTTGGGTGCGACCGTGGAGATAGTTGGAAACCAGCCAGTAGCTTCTTTGGATACTCCAACAGAGAGAGGAGGAGTTTATGAGCATGTTATGATTGACAGTATCAAATGCCTTGGAGAGATCAATGTAGACTGACCCAGCCAAGTCTCCCTAGTCTAGGGCATCATGGATAAAGGAGGTGACTTCTAGGAGGGCAGTGGTTGTACCGTGTCCTTTCCTAAACCCGTGTTGTTGCTGGCAAAGTATGTAGTGAGAGTCTAAATAGTCAATAAGTTGATCGGCTGCTATTTTTTCCAATGCTTTTGAGAGGGGAGGGAGTACAGCTAATATCCTTCAACTGAAACTACCTCTGGCTGGAAGCTGCAATACTGAACATAGGATTTGCAAGAAAGCAAGTTGTGCTCACAACAGAGGGAGGTGAACCTTAAAATGATCTCTGGTTTGTAGCATATATTCTGCAGGTGGAGGCTACTTCTAACTGAAAGGTGAAATAAGGAACTTAGAATTATCAGGAAAAGACAGTCTTTCAAGCAACAGAGGGAGGTGGATCTAGCGTTACGTTTGTTACAGTTCTTAAGATTTTCAGTGCAGGAAGAGTTTAAAGCACAGCTGACTTATTTTGGGCAGAGACTTGAACCTCTGCATAGCCAAAATCATGGAGCCCCTTATGAACTTATGGTTACAGCAGAGTTAAAATCGTTACCTGGAAAACTGTCTTTAATAGCTGTCACCTCAGCCAGAAAGATTTCAGAGCTGCAGGCACTCTGCATGGAACCTAACTACATTATCTTCCACAAGATAAAGTAGTTCTCAGAACAAATAGGAAATTCCTTTCCAAGGTAGTCTCAGAATTCCACTTGAACCAGTCCATAACACTTTCTGGGCTCAATTCCAAAACACGTGGTGCAACTCGCGGGCATATGCAAGTTACGCCATTCAGCGCCATGCCGGGGACCCTGTGCCATATTCCAAGACAGGCAGGGCCCCTGGCACCTACGTCCTGTGATCTGCAGCAGCTGCAGGCTAGTGCTACAGGAACAGTGCACTGGAAGTGGGTGCTGCAAGTCACAGCCCACAAATAACTGCCCCCCCTGAAGTCCCCTCACCCCAGAACACTGCCGCAAGCACCAGGGGGTATTGGGGGGACTGGCTTGGTGGCATTGGCAGTTGGGGGGCACTTTGTAAAATGGTCCCCAACATTTGGAGGGTGGGGGGCATGTCTGTGTTGGAGGGCTACGGGGAGACAGGCTATGTACGTGCCATGGCATTGCAGCATGGGCATCCATCAATTGGCATGGACAGATGCCTCTTAGACCATCTCCCAGCTGGTCTAACTCCACTGCACCATAGTGGCTCTTGGAATCATGTAGGTGGGTTATGGCAGCCGCCCTTTTGGAATAGGGCACAGTTGCTGCACACTACCATGCTGCTGTGGGTTGCGGGTGTAGTGGGTGGCATAGCCACCTTTGGCGCTTACCCGCATATGGCATGGTGCAGGCCATGACTTGGAATCTCAACTTGAGTAATGCCTGGCACAAGGTGCGATTTGCGCCATCAGGTATGGCGTAAATCACCTTGTGCCATGCATAACACCTTTTGGAATTGGGCCCCCTGTCTTCTTCACAGATTAATCCACTCCTGGTGAGTGAAAGCTACACAGTTTAGATGTCAAAAGGGCACTGACCTACTAACTGGAACACACTAAACAGCTCAGGACCTCCCATACCCCGCTGTTCCTCACCTATGGCAAGGTATGCAAGGGCAGAAGAGCCTCTAAGAGGACTATCTCTTGCTGGGTAGTTTCTTGCATTCAGTTTTGCTACACTAAGGCTGGGCCACTCCACTAGGGGCACATCAGCTTCAGTGGTAGCCACAAGGGACATCCCCTTGCTGGATATCTGCAAAATAGCTACTTGGAAGACTGTACACACTTTCACAAAGTACTACTGTTTGGATGTGCAGTCCAGGTTGGATGCCAAATTTGGCTCAGCAGTCCTGCAGAACCTGTTTCCAAAGTAGGTTCTGTACCCTCCTCCCAACTGCACTGCTTTGTAATCTACATTAGTCAAGCATACTGAAGGATTCCTGGGGTGAGAAGAAAAAATTACTTATCATAGTAATATTATTTCTTCCAAGGTATCCTTCAGTATGATTGACCTCCTTCCCAGCCTTCTCTATATAACCTGAGAGTAGTTCTGCAGTCCATACATTGAGTCAAATTTTTACTGTTTGCATTTCATTGCAGATTTTTCACAATTATAGATGTTCTATAAATTTTATGCTTTGTTTTTTTCCAATAACGTTTAGTTTTTGCATAGCATATACTGTTGGGGCCTTTTGCCCCTTTAGCTTTGAAGTTAATCTTACTGACCTCCTCTCCAAGCTACAGGCAGCACTTCTTTTCCTGCTCTCTGATAAGCTGATGCCACAAATCATTAGCATTTACTCCACATCCAGGGCAGCTGAACCCAGCTGGCATACTGCATTAGTCAAGCATACTGAAGGATACCTTGGACAAAACAATATTACTATGGTAAGTCATTTTTTCTTTTGGTTTGTGCGGACATCAGCCACTGCTTTAAGCAGATGTTTCAGGCTGTCAGCAGAGCTGTCAGAGTAGTCGATCTGTTAGCAACAGGTGGTGTTAATCACTGATTAACATCTAATTGACTGTCTTGTAAAGGCTCCTGAGCAGTCATTACCTCATCCCTGGGTGTTGTCCTGCATCCTTTATCAGTATCATCCACCATGCCCTCTTCTAAATGCTTGGTTTTCCTCTTGCTAAAAGAACAGATATTTTGCAACAGATAGATGCATTGCCAAAAATGAGTGTTTGAGATCTGGCAGTGCATCTCTCACTCCTCAAGTCCAAGGTCTCCGATCTGTTACATGGCAAGAGTAAGTTGCTACAGGAGTGGCATACTGTAGCAACCAAAACCACCAGAGAAAGAGGAAATGAGAGGGGAAGGATGATGAGGTAGAGCCTAGTCAAAATGCCGATTACATCAGCAGTGTTATGGATGTCCTGCTCATGACAGCAAGCACAGATGAGTTTGAGGAAGCAGGAAGTAAAGAACAGGAGCTTGAAGCCCCAAGCGTCATGAATGCAGACAGCTTGGACAAGCTGTGTTTCTTTGTCTCTGCAGAGCCATGGAACAGCAGAGGGAGGTTGCACCACACTGGGCACTTTTAGCCAAGCAGAAGAAGGTTTGAGTGCTTACACCAAGACTACCTCCACACAATCTAAAAATCACCTCATATTTTAAAAGCAAATAAAGAAAGTAAAGAAAAACAACATTTTAAAGTGAATAAAGTTACTGTAGAAAAGTAATAAAGATTTACCCCAGAATATTTACCCTATGACTGTAGCACTTATCCCCATTTTGGGTACAGTACTTAGAAAAAAATTGTGTGTTACAATATATGAGTCTGCCTTAGAATTGTTTTGAAAGATTCAGAAAAATTAAAGGAGCGCTCCTTTAAATAGGACTACACTCGGGTTTTCATTCGTGTTTTTATCTGTCCCTGAACACCCCAATGTTTAACCTAACTTTTCTTGTGACTAAAGTAAACCACAGTAGCATGTAACAGACACTGGTCCCTGACCGTATGGGACACTGTTCTTCACACACTGCTGAGAATAGTGATAAAAACTTGGGATCAGCACTGTTTAAAGGAATGCTCATTTAATTATTTCATTTTTATTTTTTATACTGGAAGGCATCAGAGCAAATCTGCCCATTTTGACAAGCATCCAGTCATGGACAACAAAGCATAGAAATAGATATACAAAGAGGTAGGCACACATAAAGCAAGAGTTAAAATATACATAGCTGTGTGGAAAAGCAATCAAAATATGTATATGATTACAACAACAACTGTAAAATACATTACAAGTAGGGAAACATGGGAACTTGTAGACATAGTGGTGGGGGAGATGCATTCAATCAATAAAAATGGTTTACAGAGCAGTTTTAAAATACAGTCAGAGTAGAAGCGGAGCGGACAAAAATGAATTGGGAAGGGGTGTATTTTTAAGAGTAGAAGTGAAGGGAATGAAAATGAATTGGAAAGGTGGGTATTGTTAAGAGCAGGTGCACACAGATTTAGCCAAGAGGTGAAGTTTCAGTTTATGCATGAACGATCTTACTTTGAGAGGGCTCTTGCAGTCGGTAATTACATATAGGACTGACGCCGGCTGGCGCAGGACTCACGGAAAAATTTATAGCTTGCAGTCCCTGGTGAGGACTGCCCTTATCGTCAGGTGACCGCGTCGACGATCGTCCGGTATAAAAGCGGTCGGACACCCGCCTTCAGTTCTTTCCGCCCGTTAACTGGTGCAGCTCCTCGGCGGTAAAGTTCGTGCCAGCCAAAGCCCTGTTCTTTCGTCGTTTTTTACTGAAAAGTTTTCAGTATTTGTCTTCACATCGTCAGGTTAACATCGGTGTATGTCGTCCCCTTCCAAAAATAAGTGCGACTTGTGCGGCGCCCAACTGCCACACAAGGATGGCCATTCTCTCTGCCTTTTTTGTCTAGGGCCCGACCACCCGGTCGACAAGTGCCTGCATTGCCTGCACTTCAACGCGACTATCCGCAGACGACACCAACAGTCCCTGGAAGCCCATCTGCTCAAAAGAAGATGTCTTCAATGGAGAAGGAATTGAAGAAGCTCAGGCAGGCGTCAACCTCTCTGAAGGACACCACAAGAAGCGGGACAAAGAAAGGCACAGGAGAAGGCCTCCTCATCCACGACTCCGGCCGGGTCGTGGTTCAGGTAACATCCCCTCCGAGAGATCGTCCGGCACAGCCTCAAGGTTTTGGAGGAGGTGTACCGACCCACCAATCGAGCTCACGCTCGGGCCCTGCAGTAGCCTCCGGGCTAAGAGGCCTCTGCCCCCAGTACCACCGCAGGCTTGTGGCCTACTGGCACGGGCACCTCCAATAAGTCGGACGTCGGCGTCTCCGACGTCCGCCTGGAGAAGACCAATAAGACGCCCGACCCTTCGGGGAGGCGCACGGTCGCGTCCCCCTCGGACCGGACCACTTCCCACACTTGGCCTGCCTCTGACAAGGGACCCCCTAAGCCGGACGCCGGCTCCTCTGGCACCCGCCGAGATCCAGCCCCTAAGTCGCACGTCGGCTCCTCTGACATGCGCCGGGCGTCGGAATCTACAACAGACCCTCTATCTTCTGTCGTCCCAGGTTCCCCGCAGCCTTCGCTGCCATCCGGGGAGCCCGAGTCGCCCCAGCCTGACCCCGGGGACTTTTCTTCTCCATCCCTGGGCGATACTGGGGATATTCCTCCACTGTCAGACCCTCCTACGGAACCGGATCTGATGCTGGCCCCCAGATGCTGGCTCTGGCCGCGGCCCCACCGGCGCCCGGTTATGGCTGCCCCACACGGCGCTGGCGGGGATGTTCCCCTCCGCCGAACCCCGACCCCCCCACGGCCTCTCAATGTCAACCGCCACGTGGGGCTTCCTACTGAGCCGTCTGCTCCGGCAGCTCCTCTGGTACCCAGGTATCGCCGTCCTATCTGGCGCTGTCTTACCTGGGTCACAGTATCCGCGCCCGCAGTACCCAATGCTGGCTCCGCCGGCGCGTAGTACCCGGCGCAATACCCAGCACCAGTTTTCCCGCAGCTGGGCTACGGATACCGCCTTATGGATATAATCTGTATAGTTATCCCTCCTCCTCCTCCTCCACCACCCCCAGGCTGCGGTGGATCTGCAGGAGACTCTAGCTTCCTGGTGGGCTGAGGCCAAGGCTCAGCTCACCAAGGAAGTTGAGAGCTCCTGCTACGGCGATGGTGCCACCCCCGGCCCCCGTACGCCTGAGACGGCACACTCCCTCTCCGCCTCCGGATTCCAGAGCTCTTCCCTCTGGATCCAGAGAGGGGCAGGACACGCGTCCAGGGATCCCCCCTAAGGAACCCGTTCCTCCCTCTAGACGGGTCAGGGAGTCTTACCCTGCTTCTAATTCTTCTTCTTCTTCACTCTCGGATTCCTTGGATTCCTCTGACAGATGCTCCGAGAGAGGCAACGAGCCTTGCTGTCCATCCAAGCCCCGGCCGAGGACTCCTCCAAAGTCTCCTCCAGAGGATCCTTCCTTCACAGAGTTGCTCAGGAAGATCCAGGAAGTTCATCAGTGGCGTTCTCTGGAACCAGATCCTCAGCGGGTCAAACTCGCCGAACATCTGGACCTGCCCCTTATGGCTCCTGCTTTAGTGCCTCCCTGGATCGAGCCTCATGCCCACCTTGTTTCCACTATTTGGAAACAACCGTCGGCTTTAGCCCCGCTTCCTAGGAAGTCCAACAGGCTATACCAGGCTCCGGAGGGTGTAGATGTTTTGTATTCTCACCCCATGCAGACTCGTTCATGATTAGCGCCGCTCATGGCCGGTCAGCACATCCCAAACATTTAAGCTCGTCTCCTCCGGATAAGGAATCTTGCCTCCTGGACCAGTACGGAAGAAAAATATATGCTTCTTCCACACTGGGAATTCGGGCCCTGAATTATGTAGCACATATGGGGGATTGCCAGAAGGCTATCCTTACCCAGGTGGAATCTAAGATTGACTCCTTACCTGACTCCGAAGTCAAGCAGGAGTTAGCTGACCTAGTCCATTCTGCTCGTTCGGCCAGTCGTCACATCCTGAGGATGACTTACGATGCAGTGGACACTGCTGGGCGGAGCTCCATGTTTGCCGTAAGTCTTCGGCGTCACACCTGGCTCCGCGTGTCAGGTTTGGTCTCGGAGGTGCAGTCAGCAATCCAGGAAGCACCTTTCAGGGGTTCAGTGCTTTTCGGCGGTGATGTCAAGGACATCATCACCGATTTGCAGGAGAAGGGGACGGCTCTGAAATCTATGGATTCCATGTACCGTCCCCATCCCCCGCAGCGCCATCCTTTTCGTAGACGCAGCCGGCCTCAAGCGAAACCCCAAGGAAGGCGGGCCACTAAACGCCGGGCCCCCGCAGCTGCTAGGCTCCCGCCACCCAAAAAAGCAGTGGGTGCCCCAGCTGCGGCGCTGCCCCACACCACCTGACTCCTCCCCTCTCCAACCGCCTCCGGACTTCCCGGAGGAACCAGTAGGAGGGAGATTCTCCCTCCACCTTCCGGGTTGGGAGAGGATAACAAAGGATTCATGGGTGCTTCAGATTATCGTGGAGGGGCACTCAATAGAGTTTCTACAGAAACCTCCATGCCACCCCCTTCTGAAGTCCTCTTACATAAGGGACCATCTTCCTTTGGTCAGGGAAGAAATATCTGCCCTTCTCGTGAAGCAGGCCATAGAACCCATTCCTCCTCCTCACCTTCAGGGGACGGGTTACTATTCCCATTTCTTCCTGGTCCCAAAGAAGACGGGAGATCTCAGACCCATTCTCGATCTCAGCTCCCTGAACTTCTACGTGGAATACAAAAAGTTCAGGATGCTCTCCCTTCAAACCCTTCTGCCCCTTCTTTGGCCGGGTCAATGGCTTTGTACGCTGGATATGCAGGACGCATATCTGCATATCCCCATCATCCCTCGCATCGCAAGTACCTCCGGTTTGCTTTCCAGGGGGACCATTACCAATTCTGGGCACTACCGTTTGGTCTTTCCTCGGCTCCCCGAGTTTTTACCAAATGCCTGGTGGTGGTAGCGGCCCACCTGCATACTATGGGAGTTCAGGTGTTTCCCTACCTGGATGACTGGCTCCTGGTGGCCTCATCCAGGGAGGAGCTCCTGCATTTTCTCTCCCTCACCCAGCAGGTTTTTACTTGCCTGGGTATCACCATCAACCATTCCAAGTCTCATCTGGACCCCT
The DNA here is from genome assembly GCA_016271365.2 of Neoceratodus forsteri. Taxonomy (NCBI): domain Eukaryota; kingdom Metazoa; phylum Chordata; order Ceratodontiformes; family Ceratodontidae; genus Neoceratodus; species Neoceratodus forsteri. The sequence goes on from CM028137.1 coordinate 236,441,859, forward strand.
CCCAGAGACTTCAGTTCATCTGGGCTATCCTCGACACCACAGTGAGCAAGGCCTTCCTTCCTCCCTCCAGACAGGGCAGCCTCCCTCCAGTCACAGATTTCCCTGCTGTCAGAATGCAGGAAGGTTCTGACGAGGTCAGTTCTCCGTCTCTTGGGGCTCATGGCGGCTGCCATCCCGACGGTTCCCCGTGCGCGGCTCCTCATGAGGATCTCTCAGTGGACTCTCCGGTCTCAGTGGGATCAACTCGTAGATGACCTAGATCATCTGGTGTTGATCTCCTCGCCGATGACAAGAGACTTGCAATGGTGGATGGTTCGAGAGAACCTGTTTCGGGGGGTCCCCTTCTGTCATCCTCCCCCCTCCCAGACTCTGACCACGGACGCATCAGGCGAAGGTTGGGGAGACCATCTGGGCCCTCACAGAACCCAGGGTTTATGGTCCAGACTGGAGCTAGCTCTCCACATCAGTGTGCTCGAGCTACGAGCAGTTCTATATGCTCTCCAAGCCCTTCACCAATGCATCCTTCCCAGTCACCTAGCTGTCCAGACGGACAACATGTGCGTGGTGTGGTACATCAACAAGCAGGGAGGGACTTGATCCTACCCACTGTGCAGGGAAGCAATGAGGGTTTGGGACTGGGCTACGCTTCACAACCTTTACCTCATGGCGATCCATGTTCCAGGAGTCGACAATACCCTGGCAGACAAGCTAAGTCGCTCCTCGGCTCTTCCACATGAGTGGGATTTGGACCAAAAGGTTCTAGACGACATCTTCCAGCTTTGAGGGACTCCACAGGTAGACCTGTTCGCCTCTTACCAAAACGCAAAACTTCCCACCTTTTGCTCGCTCGCTTCAGAGCGAGGCGCTTTCTGGAGTGATGCTCTGTCTCTAAACTGGAAAGGCAGATTCATCTCTGCTTTTCCCCCAATTCCTCTGGTACCTCGTGTACTGCAGAAACTATCAACAGAAGGAGCGAGAATGATTCTGATCTCTCCTTTCTGGCCCAGGCAAATCTGGTTCTCTCTTCTACAACAATACTCAGAGGTTCCTCCTCTTCCTCTTCCTTTATCTCGAGGATTGCTGACCCAGGATCAGGGGACCCTGGTCCATCCGGGACTCAAGTCCCTGCAACTTCATGCATGGCTCCTGCAGACCTAGCCCAATCTCACTTTGGTGTTTCTCCAAAGGTGGCCGAGATTCTGGTGGAGGCTAGAAAACCCTCCACTAGGTCCACTTACGCCATGAAATGGAAGAGATTTTCCATTTGGGCTGCCTCCAGGAATGTGGAGCCTTTCTCCTGTCCTGTGGCCATTCTGCTTGAATATTTACGTCACCTCTTCGACCTGGGTCTCAGTCATTCCTCCTTGAAAGTACACATGGCCGCTATTTCAGCTTACCATGTTCCTTTCGCTGATAAAACCTTTGCCCAATTAGAGGTATCCAAGACTTTTCTTAGAGGGGTCCTTCATCTCAGGCCCCCTGTCCAGACCTCTGCTCCCCCTTGGGATTTGAACTTTGTTCTCGAGAAACTTACCCTTCCTCCCTTCGAGCCTGTGGCCTCTGCAGACTTGAAGTTTCTATCGTGGAAGATGCTATTCTTGGTGGCCATTACCTCCGCTTGAAGAATTTCCAAGCTCCAGGCCCTCATGTGTAAAATCCCTTATTTGATTTTTCACAAAGAATGAGTAGCTCTTCACACGGACCCTAAGTTTCTACCTAAAGTGGTAGCGGGTCTACCTTAAATCAGTCTATAGGGTTACCTGCCTTTTTCATGAGTACTCCAACCAAGGAGAATATTTACTCCATACCATGGACGTTCACCGGATTCTGAGATACTACCGTGATAGGACAAAGGATCTCAGAAAAACTGACCAGCTGTTCATCTCTTTTGCTCACAAAAGGGAAGGCAATGCTGTTTCTAAGCAATGCCTGTCAAAATGGTTGGCTCATTGCATCACTTTCTGTTACGACAAGTACAGCAAGACCCTTCCGGGTCAAGTCAAAGGTCACTCCACTCGGGGAGTAGCAGCCTCTGCAGCTTGTTTCAAGAATGTGTCTGTGGCAGTTATCTGTGCTGCCGCCACCTGGACTTCGGTCCGTACCTTTACGAAACATTACAGTTTGGACATTGCCTCTCACCGTAGAGCAGGCTTCAGGTTAGCTGTCTTGCAAGGCCTCCTGTCTTGAGGTTTGCAAGGTTTTTTGCTACTTCTTGGAGTAGTTCCTCCTCCAGTGCCTTTCATTTGTTCCAGACTGCTTGGGGTTCTGTTCTAATGTAATTACCTGCAGAGCCCTCTCGAAGTAAGATAGTACAGTTACGTAAGAACTTACCGTAACAGTAGATCTTCGAGAGAGGCTCTTGCAGTAGGTAATACCATCCCGCCCTCCATCCCCCTAGGCTTCTTCAACTCCTTTTCCATTGAGGGAAATATCTGCTTCTCTCTCGTCCGGGCCTTCTGGGCCTGTGGTGGGAAAGAACTGGAAGGCAGGTGTCCGGGACCGCCCCTTTATACCGACGTCGTCCGACACTGGTCACCTGATGTGGGGGCAGTCCCTCGGCAGGGACTGCTAGTTAGAAATTTTTCCGTGGGGTCCTGCCGCCGGCCGGCATCAGTCCTATATGTAATTACCTACTGCAAGAGCCTCTCTCGAAGATCTACTGTTACGGTAAGTTCTTACATAACTGTACTTTCCTCAGGATGCACATTAAACGAGAGGGATTGGGGGGCCTGTAAAAGAGTGGTGCCTCTGTAGGCTAAGGAGTTGAGTCCTTGGGTGGTGTGAAAGAAAGGTAATGAGAAGAAGTGGTGGAGGGAGGATCTAGTGTTATGAGCCCTGGTGAGCTACGGGAAGCTAGACACGATGGAGCTAGGGAGCAATTTCCTGTGAAGAAAACGATCTGGATCTTATGGTTAAATCTGTGTTCTAGTGATAGCCAATTAGCAGTTTTATAAAGCTCGCACTGGTGTATGCTTCTAGAGAGGCCAGTTGTGAATCTGATAATGTTGTGGTAGGTGAATCTTAACTTATTTTGAGTCTTTTGGGACAGAGAGGAGGAGTAAATAATAGATCCATAATCGAAGAGTGGAAGCAGGAAGATGTTTGCGACCAGTGTCCTCGTTTCAGGAATGAGGAATTGATTAACTCAGTATAACATCCCGAGTCTTTGGTGTATTTTTTTTGATCAGTTGGGTAACGTAGAATTCATAGGAAAGGTGGCTGTCAATGTGGATACCAAAGTATTTAAATTCTGAGACTCTTTCAGTGTTGTTGCCATTGTTATCAGCGAGAGTAAAATCAAAATCGGTAGGTTTTCTAGAACCAGAAAAGACCATAGATTGATCATAGAATAGGAAGTTGTTATCCCTCTGTACAGACAGTTAGTGAGACCCCATCTGGAGTACTGCATGCAATTCTGGAGACCTCATCTCCGTAAAGACACAGACAGAGTGGAAGCTGTTCAGAAGATGGCAACCAAAATGGTGCAGGGTCTGCACCAGGAGACATACGAGGAGAGACTAAAGCAGCCTAATATGTATACCCTTGAGGAAAGGAGGCAGAGGGGGGACATGGTAGAAGCTTTCAAGTATCTCAAGGGAGTTAACAAAGTACAAGAGGGTAGCATCTTTCAGAAGAAGAGATGTGCAAGAACAAGGGGGCACAATTTGAAGATGGCGGAAGGCTCAGAGGTAATGTAAGAATGTATTTTTTCACAGAGAGGGTTGTGGATGAATGGAACAGCCTTTCTGAGGAAGTTGTGGAGTCAGGAACAGTGGGAGAATTCAAGAATGCATGGGACAGGCATACGGCAATTCTAGTGGGGGGTAGGAGGAAGTAAGCTATTGATTAACTAGAATCTGCAGCTTATCCATCAGAGAGGGAAATGGGCAGACTAGGTGGGCCAAGCGGTCCTTATCTGCCATCAAATTCTATACTTTTATGTTTCTAGATTGTTTTATAGGCATCCAGGACCATTCCATGGGAGGAGAACCAAGAGTGCAGCTTATGGAGATCATATTGGAGATTGCAGAGGACAGTTGTGGGACACTAGTGTTTACAGAAAAGAGCTGCATTATCGGCATACAGGATTAACTCTTTGTGCTTGCAGATCTCGGGGAGGGGATTAATGATGAGGAAACAAGTAATGAGCCTAAAATGGAGCCTTGGGGGATTCCATAATTAATGGGATGGATATCTGAGTAAATTCCTTTGATCAAGGTAGTGTGTAATGTATTACATAGGTAGTGCTGGAACCAGTCTAGAACTTCATCTGAGAAATTAAGGTGGGGTAGAGTCTTGAGGAGAATGAAGTGGTCAGCTAGATCCTTGGTGAGGTCTTCAAAAATGGAGCTGCTATAGAGACCTTCATCACTGGCCTTGATGAGGTTGATCAGTTTCACTAGAGCGGTTTCTTTATTGTGGCCGGACCTGAAACCATGTTGTGAATCTGTGAGCAGGTTATAGGTTCCAAGTATTCCATGGTTTGATCAAGGACAATCTTTTGCAGGATTTTGGAGAGCGGAGCAAGGAGAGAAATTGGCATGAAGTTACCCACATCAGTTTTTGAAACAGATTTGTGGAGGGGTTTGGTGGTGACAATTTTCCATTTGCTGGAAAGGACACTGGTGCAAAGTGAGTGATTGAAGATTTTGGTAAGAGAGAGGGAGATGTGTTCACACACAAGTTTAAGAATGTGGCAGTTGATGGCATCGGCACCCAGACTGGACCTGGGGTCATTCTTTTTTAGGTAACAGATAACCTGTGCAGAGGAGATGTAATGAAAGTGAAAACTGGGGCTGGTGGTGGTTATTAGAGAGTCAGAGGTCTTGGTAGGGTTTGAGATGTTGGACTGAATGAGTGAGGGCTTATATTTCTCTAGGTCTCCAAAGTGGAAGTTGAGCAGGTTGGCAACATCCATTGGGTCCTGGCAAAGTTGACTGTCTTTGGCAAGGGAGAATTGCTCATCCTTTTTACCCTTGCCAAGAAGATCATTTATTGTGTTCTAGGAGTGTTTGGAGCTACCCAAACCAGTGAGCTGTTTGTCTTTGAGAAATTTTACCTTGGCCGCATGAACGGCTGATTTGCATTTGTTGCGGAGTATCTTGTATTGCTGCAGAAGACTGGGGAGTTTACATTTCTTGCATGAGGACCAAACCTTATGCCTGTGATGCATAACGTGAAGCAGATCAGGAGTTATGCAGTCAGATTTTTTGTTCTTGACTGAGTTTTTTTAAGGGCATAAGGGAGTCACAGATAGTGAGAAAGGTTTTACTACAAGGAATCCAGGGCATCATCAGTACTGATAATGTTGAAGGGGAAGGACCAGTCAGCTGAGGAGATGGTATTGCCAAATTCTTTTATGTTTATTTTTTTTAAATGTCTGGAAAAAAATTATTTTGGTTTAGATTTGAGACTTTTTGCTGACCAGTTGCAGAAAATTGCGTTATGGTTTCTAATAGAGTCATGGGGCCCGATTCTCAAAAGATTACATCTGGCGTAACTTGACTTGCACCACAAAAAATGGTGCAAGTAGTAAGTTATGCCAGCAGTTATGTTTGGTCGGTATTCTGTAAAGCAGCCTATGACATGTCGCGGGCTGCTTGTGCTAAAAGTGGACTTACGCCACCAGTTATGCCCTAAACCCCCTGTGACATGGCACTAGGGGGTTTATGGCAGCTGTTGCACTGTATTCTGGAAGGGCAGCAGCAAAATCTCCAATTGTGCTATTCTAGAACAACCCCTGGAGGACATCCATCAAAGTACAGTTACACCAGCAAATAGCTGGTGTAAGTATACAGTACTTTGCATCCACCGGGGGTTGCATCAATGTGCCGCCAGCCCAATTCCCCAATATCTGCAACCCCCCAAGACCCATACCAGTTGAAATGCCCCACAGAGCTAGCAGCCCCCCCATGCCTGTTCCCCACATGACTGATAAATGCCCCGCAGGGCTAGCACCCCCCCATGCCCATTCCTCACATGTATGATAAATGCCCTGCAGGGCTAGTAACCCCCCATGTCTCTTCCCCACATGTATGATAAATGCCCCATAGGGCTAGTGCCTCCACTCCATGAACTCTAGTATTGCAATATGCGCAGTGAAAATGGACCTTAGCTCCCGATCCCCCTGGTAGTCTAGTGGCCCCCCAGTACCAGTCCACCCCATACCCTTCCCCAGCTGGCGATTGGCAAAGCCAATCTCTCACCACTACAGCCAGCCGCCAACTGAGCTCTGCATGAGTGCGTACTACTATAAATATTACGCGCTCAATGATTCAATGTTTATTATAACATCTGTTTTTTCTTTTAATCAATTTTCATATTTTTTTATTAAGCCACATTGGTCTTTTGGCACTATTCTTGTTCTTCCTCACTTGAGGGATACATTCTTCACATGTGCCGATAATTGTGTTTTTAATTAAGTCCCACATCTGGTCCACAGTTTTGTGTTCCATTAGGGAGGTCCAGTCAAGATGTAATAAAGATTGATTAGTTTTTTGAATGTCAGCCTTATTATATAAAAAGATTTTTGTCATTCCATTTTGTGCTATCATATTTTAATGAGAAGCATATCGAATTATGATCGCTATTCCCTATGTGGGGTCCATTTTTACAGTTAATTACTTTTAAGTTGACTAGTGCATAGCACTACTGTATATCTAAAATGTGTTTATCTTGGGCTGGCATGGTTACAAGTTGGGCAAGGTTTATTTTATTACAGCAGTCCAGAAATTTCTTCCCTGCAGTGCCAATTGCCAGATTTTGTGACCATTTGATACCTGGCAGATTCATATCTCCCAAGACCACTATCTCTGCCATTTCTCCATCTGTTTCTATTTCTGCTAGTATTTTTTCAGCAAGTTCTATGGTTGCTGATGGTGGTTTGTATATGTTACCTATTATAATGGACTGAGTGTCCCCCGCATGTATCCTCACCCAGACAGATTCAGTAGGAGAATTGTGAGACCTAATTTTGTGGGAAATGTCTACAGCGTTGATATGATTTTGTTTTACATACAGTGCCACTTCACCTCCTTGTTTATTTTCTCTTACATGGTTGTATAATGTGTACCCTTCTAATTTAGCACCCCAGATGTTGCTTTTTTCTGTATACCATGTTTCGCAAACTGCGATTATGTCACATGGGTTAATGGCTATATGTGCACGTAGTTCATCCATTTTGTTTGGTCATGCATCTAGCATTAAATGAGAGAACAGCTATATTATTTTGTAGTTTTAATTTAGCATTACATGGTTTTCGAGGTTTTTATGTTATATTCTTGTTAGGTTGTTTAACTGATTTCCCCACTTTTAGTCTATTTATGCATAGTGCATTTAAAGTTTCTTCTAAGATCTCCACCAGTAACCTTGCACCATTTTTAAGTGCAGACCATCACATGCATATAATTCATTATTTTTGTAAAAAAGTTCCCAATTATCAATAAATATCAGGCCATTATTCCTACACCAGTTCTGTTCCCTTATGTTGATTCTTTGTATAATGTTGTTTTTCCGAGGGTGTGCACTGGGGATTGGCAATATTCCTAATATAGTTGTCTGGTGCCCCATGTTTTTCATTTTGTTACCCAGGTCTACTAGTTCTGAACAGATATCCTTTTCATATGCCCGACCAACATCATTAGTTCCTGCATGAAGGACTACTACTGATTTTTCTGGTAGGCGTATATTTCCTAATACATACCCCACATCTTTAATTCTTGCCCCCAGGAGATATGTTACAGTGGTGGTCTCTTTGGCATTTCTACAAATGTGGGTATCTGTTAACCTGATAACAGAGTCTCTTATTACCAGCCTCTCAGGGAGCAGTAGATCACTAAATTTCTCATTGGTAGATTCCTGATGATCTAGGCATGTGAATTTATTTTGTGTTGAGGAAGGGGGCTTCTGTAATCTGTGAGGGACCTGCTTGAATCTGGAAGGGAACTGTTTTACTCTTTTGTTTTCTTCTATAAGTGAAAGTAGTCCATGTTGTAACTTGTGTGTGGTCCTCGTGTCTACTTGTCTTCTGTTGCATACTTCTATTGAATCAGAGCTTTTATTATTATCATCTTCAGTTCTTTTTCTTTTAGTTATATTTATGGTGTTCAAAAAGTGATTCTGCTGTATTTACTGAATTCACAAACTGCTGAATTTTTGCTATATCAATTGCCTGTTTTAGATATTCCCTTAATTTAATAGTTTCAATCTGTACTGTGGCTATTGTCTGACATTTGTTACATGATTCAGTGGTGAATACATTAGCATCTATTGGTGCATACATCATACACTGTGAGCACTGTTTGATAGAACCCTCATGTACCAGTAAGCCCAGCATATCTGAGACATTGACATTATCCATTATCAGGGTTTTTTTCTGTATAATGTAGGGAGTGTGTTTACTATATGCTTTGTGTACTTGCAGGTTATTTTAACCAGGTGGGTTCTATGCTGATTTATGGCACTTTTATGTAAGCAGGGAAGGCTGTAAAGTCCTCTTACATACAAACAGTGCTTCACTTGGCTGTAGTTACAGGGTTTTAAATAATTGATTAGCAGTTTTTTTCTTGGGACAATACTAACTGTACAGAAAGCATTTATATAGGTTTTCTAGAAGTGTTATATTTGTTAAACACAGTGAAGCAAGTGCTATGCATTTTCACAATGTTTTAGAACCTTTATGAGCAAAACGCTAATCAATTTTTAGAGTTAAATAAAACCCTGAGTTAACCCTTCAGACACATGCACTCAGTCCTTATGTACTATGTGTCCCTACAGTCTATCAAGTCTTTAGTATGTTCAAACACCCTTAGCAGTATCTTCCACACTTATCCTACCTTATTTCTATGCTTCCTGTAGCAGTATTACAGTTTTGGCCAGCATCGTTCCTGACATTCATGTTCAAATGCACATGTCTTAGTATCAGTTTGGGTTTCGAGCTCAAGGAATGTGAGTTGATTGGAGATGAAAAAGAGGCAGCCTTCACCATTCTTGCCAGTTCTGTCTCTTCTGGCAATGGAGTAAATATCGAGATTAATTTCATTTGTGGGAATTTTATTGGCGAGCCAAGTCTTAGTGAGGGCTATAATGTTGAAGCTGTTGGCAGAGACCCAAGATTTGAACGAGTTTTTTTTTTTGCCATATGGCTCTGAATGTTTAAATGGACAATTTTGATCATGTTGCATTCCTGAGGGGGATTGATAGTGCTGTCAGAGTTGTTGGTGGGGGTCCTGGGTTGGGGTGAATGGAGCAGGAGAGGAATAGTAGGAGAAACATTAAACATCGGTGTCTCTTAATAAGGGGAAAGAGTTTTTTAGGGGGAGTGTGGGCGACGATGGTTAGCAGATGATGGTTTGTGTGGTAGCGTCCCCACAGGGAGTAACAACCTTGTAGAAAACAGATGTAGTTGACAAAGTCATTCGAGAAGGGACCTGAAGCTAGTGCTGATGTAAAGTGGTTGGGTGTCCCATGGGTGGGTTGAGGAGTAAACAGATGGGAAATAATAGTGCAAGGGAGTCCAGGTAGGAAGGGCTTTTGAAGTGAGCAGTGTTGAGATCAGAAGCTGGAAGTGTGTCTGTGGTGTCCAAGTGGTGCAGTTCAGTGAATGGTAGAAGAGAAGACATAGTGCTATCCTCAGTGAGTAGAAAGGTAGTCATTTTGGAGGGGCTTGCTGGGGATTGGTGTTGGAGCACTAAGGTGGGGCAGAGATCTAGGGAGCTGTGGAGTACAGCAGTGGAGGGGTAATTGGTGAAATTGGATCTGTAGCTTGAAGTGCAGGCAATGTGGAGAAAAGTGTTTTGAAATCAGTGTGTGTGAATAGACTTGGATTAGGGAAGTGTACAAGGAGAGAGGGAGCAGCATTGTCTGATGAGAAGGGGCAATGAGGAGCAATTTATGGCTGTATGAAGAGGAGGTGCACTGTTTAGTTCACAATTGAAAAGGTGTTGTTTGGTTAGAATGAGTATAGTAGGGTTAGCAATAAACTGTACAAGCTAGGGGACAGGGTGGAGAATGTCAGAAGCAGGCAGGTAGAACAATGGTGAATATGCAGGAGGGCTGGGTAAATTGGTGGATGACAGAAGGTGGAATTTGATAGGGAATAGGTATACCTGTGGGAGATGTCAGGGTAGGAAAGGAGGAGTGGAAGTGAAAATGCAAGTCTGTGATATGAGTAATAGATGGTAGGTGAAACAGTTACTTTTAGTATGGGAGAGAATTATTGAAAGTCAAGATAAATGGAAGTTGTAGGTCTCAGGCCACAATAGAAATGTCACCAAATAGGGAGAGGGAGCACCAGTGTTTGTGTGTGCTCATTATGAGCTATTAATGTCCAGGTGGGAAAGCGAATGTGGGATTGCGAGATGTTAAATGATGAGGCAGGTGAAGCAATGGGGAGGCAAAAGGGTATGGTCAGAGTGTCTAAACATAGACTGTCGAGACCCGAGTGGGAGTGGTGGGGGGATGGGTGGGTGAGACGCACCACTGTGTGCAGGGAATATGGAGGAGCAGTGTGTCAGTGAGAGACAGTCAGTAGAAGTATGACATCACCAGCGTGGGTAAAGGAGTGGGATCAGGAGCTGCAAAGTGACCTGTTTCAAGATGCCGCTGGATGACAAAAGAAGCGTGCTCCTGGACTGTACATGTGTGTGTTTTTCAGAGCTCCATCATCCATGGGAGCCTTGAGGGAAGGGCTGCAGGTGGGTGCCCCACAATTCAGGTACTGTAGCAGGAGGGATCCGTGGACTGCGGAGGAAAAAATAAAATTACTGTACAGTTTAGAGGAGTTAGAAACACTCCTATCATATGAGGAAAGAGGCAGAGTGAGAATCGAAATGGGGGGGGGACAGGAAATAATTTGAATATGTGTGGAACAGGCACAACAGCAACTGGAGCCAGCTAAATTTGGAGCAAGTGAACTAAGACATGGCTGGGGAACCAAAAAGGAGCAGAAATGGAAACAAAGTAGAGAAGCGCAGAACAGACACAGGAGAAAATAACCTATGGTGAATGGTATACAGGCCAAGTTAGAGAGGAGGAAAAGCAATTGAATTAGGAGACAGAGCAGCTGACTATGCAGAAAATAAAGCACTGGTTTACGAAAAGCAGGGGGAAGGTAAATGGGTAAAACATGAAATAAAAAACAGCAGGCAAGAGCATTGCATGCAGTTTAAAAACTATACACTGTAGGTGGAAACATATGAATACACCATAATATAGTGGCCTGGGCAAATTAAATAAAGAAAAAATAAGATCAACTAAACAAGTATAAATATGAGTGCAGCCTAAAATCAACTAAACAGGAAGAAGTATGAGTGCAGCCTAGATTAGCAGCCCAGATAAAATAAGGAAAAACTATACAAAATGGGCATAACTATGTGTAACCCCCAGGGGGTGCTATCCCAAGGGCTACTACCCCTGCCTGATTTGTCACTAACAGGTTGAGGGGCCTGGATCCAATGGTGGGTGCCTCCACCCAGAGGTCGGGGTTGAGCCAGTCTCTATGACTTGGTCGCAGCCCTCTGGGCCACTGCAACCCCCCGTTCTTCCCACAAGTGGCCCACACAAATCAATCACAGTACCTTCACTATATACACTGACCCCCAGGCTTGAACCAATCAGCTTGCTCTGGGGACCCCCTGAAAAGTAAAATGATGTTACACAATAATCACTGTATAGTAATTCACCATAAACACACAAGTTAGCCAGTATACCTTTGCAAACAATCAATCTGATTTATTTAGGGGGAAAATAACAAGGACTGGGGGAAATCAGGTTAATTAGCTTACCACTCTAATATATAAGTAACTACCCAGGGCACTGTGCACAGGTCTAACCCATAAGTCACTGTCTCTGGGTACCCAGGCAATAAAAGCTAGTCCCTCGATGCAGCTGGATGGGGCCCTGACACAGAAACGAGCATTTGATTCCTACGAAGATGAGATAGAGCCAGCAGGCTCAGTTAGTGTAGCCAATAAAAACCAGAAGATCTTGCCCTCACTAGGAGCATTTGACAGGGAGCTACCCTGATTTAGTACTCACGACTCCAGTAGAAAGAGCGCTCTCACATCACTCGCAGGATCGAGCCTGGAATTCCAACGCTTCTCCACACATTTATATGAAAGGCAGAGGGGTGCCAAACCAAGCAGCTGCTGTATACCTCCCGATCGCTTTCACTGCATACACCAGGCCAATCAACACAGCTTCACTTGTCCTGACAGACCGAGCATGATTGAAGCAGATTCTCCAGTTCTCTACAGAGTGAGCCTGGTAGGTAGCTGTGCTTTCTGCGCAGCCTACTCTGACCACTGCCCAGCGGATTTAGTTCGACACTTGTTGGCGTGTGAAACTGCCGACTTCTGTCCTTCCACACGCGCTTCCCGCATGAACACTCAACAGCACAGGAGCCCAGAGCTCCTTCCTCACTCACAGCCACAGCGTCTCTGTTCCTGGGCAGTTAGGGCAAGCCTCACAATTCGGGCGCCACCCGATCCCATAGGTGGACTACAGATGCCAGTCACTTAATACTGCCCCTATTGGTACAAACAAGGCACCTTAATCCAGACTTCACTTCCCAGAATTACTAGCTGTGTCCCATTGGTCAGCCGGCTCTCTTAAGAGTCCTAACTCTGGTTGGCTGCTGCTTACTCCATTTCAGGTACCCCCCATGTTCCCATTGGACCCTCAAACAGTCCAGATCCAAAATGGAGGGGCCAAGCACACAGAGTCCCAGCTGCAATGGAAGCAGGTTAGACAAACTGTAATTTCCTAATACTCTAAACAATTATAATCAAGCAGTTACATCTCTTGGGAAGGTTCCCCTTTTGCGCTTACAGCGACTGTAAAATTGGAGTGATTTCACCGCAACTCAGGCGGGATTCGAGCAAGGAAGCACAGTCCCCCTTACACAGTCACTGGAGCCTGCAAGCAGGCAGCTCTTAAAGAGACAGTATGCAGAGGCTCTAAAAGCACTCACTGCAGTGCCATTTAAAACGGCTTAAACACCGAACACCATCCAGATTTGGAGCGCCCAGCCAGCTCCAGGAAGACTTCTGGGAACCCCCCATTTGTAAGGGGCTTACACCCTTCCTGGCCTGGAAAAAACTTGGCGTCCCCATCAATAGTTACCCTTAAATCACTTTAAGGCAAGCAGTTTACTCTGACAGAAAATCAGACCTTTGGTTACATACATTAAATACTGTAATACACTGTTTCACGATTATTTATACAACATTACACATGCAGCCAACCTTGTTTTCGTTTATAACTCAGATACATAGATACATAGACAGTGTCGGCAGATAAGGGCCTATGGCCCACCTAGTCTGCCCATTTGAGCTTGTAAGTTCAGTTTGTTTTCCTAGAAGTCTGTTGCCCCTTACCCCTGACCTCCAGAATTCCTTTATGTCTATCCCATGCATTCTTAAATCCCGTGATTGTTTCAGCCCCCACCATTTCCTCTGGCAGGGTGTTCCACTTGTCCACCACCCATTCTGTGAAGAAATTCTTTCTCATGTTTCCTCTGACTCGTCCTCCCTCCAACTTCATCCCATGCCCTCTAGTCCTGGAACATCTTTTTCGCTTAAAAATAGTGTTTTCCTGCACCCTGTTCCTCCCTGTAAGATACTTGTATGTCTCTATCATATCCCCTCTCTCCTCCTCTCCTCCAGGGAGTACATGTCCAGTTCCTTCAACCTGTCTTCATAGGACTTGTGATGCAATCCATGCACCATCTTTGTTGCCCTCCTCTGAACCTTCTCTACCCTGTCTATGTCCTTGCGTAGGTATGGTCTCCAGAACTGTACACTGTACTCCAGGTGGGGCCTCACTAGTGTCTTGTATAAGCAGAATTATGACCTCCCTCTTCCTGCTGGTGATGCCCCTGCCTATACATCCCAGCATCCTATTTGCTTTACCTGCTGCCTTGTCACACTGTTTCCCTACCTTGAGGTCATCAGAGATGATAACCCCAAGATCTCTTTCCTGCTTGGTATGCTATATCCTCACCCCCAACTGATATATATTGTGCCAGGGTTTTGTGCCCCATATGCATGATCTTGCACTTCTTTGCATTGAATTTCAACTGCCAAACCCCTGACCATTCTTCAAGTTTCTGCAGGTCGCTTTTCATTCTGTCTACACCCTCTGGTGTGTCTACTCTGTTACAGAGCTTTGTGTCATCAGTGAACAGTGAAATTCTGCCTTCTAGGTCCTGCGCAATGTCACTGATGAAGATGTAGAATAGTTCCGGTCCCAGCACTGATCCCTGTGGTACCCCACTGGTCACTCTTCCCTCTATTGAGTGACAGCCATTTACCACCACCCTCTGTGTCCTGCCACCCAGCCAGTTACCTACCCACCACACTACTGTCCTGCCCACACCCATATTCCCCAGTTTGAGTAATAGTTTTGTATGTGGCACAGTGTCAAAGGCCTTGCTGAAGTCCAGAAAGGCCATGTCCACTGCCCTCCCCTGATCCACCTCCCTAGTCACCCAGTCAAAAAATTCAACGAGGTTGGTCTGACATGACCTCCCCCTGGTGAAACCATGCTGCCTTGGGTCCTGTAGTCCATTGACAACCAGATGTTCCACAATCTCTCCTTCAGTAGCTTCCATGATCTTCCCCACTACTGAGGTGGGGCTGACTGGTCTGTAGTTCCCTGCTTCCTCTTTTGTTCCCACTTTTGTATAAGGGACTACATCTGCTGTCCTCCAGTCTTTGGGTACCTCTCCTGTTTCCAGTGAATGGCTAAACAGGATAGCCAGAGGTTCAGCCACCACCTCTTAGTTCTTAAGGACCCTGGGTGCACCCCATCTGGCCCCATTGCTTTATCAACTCTTATTACTTCCAGTTCCCTCAGGACCCTTTCGTGTAAAGGGACTTGTGTCCATTTCTGCACCATTCTCACCCCTTGTACTCCCTTCAGACCCATTACCTCTCTCTCTTCCTCAGTAAAGACTGAGCAGAAATACCTGTTCAATATGTCAGCTTTACTGTTGTCATCCTCCACGTGGCTCCCCATCCTCCCCTTCAGTCTCACTATCCCTCCCTTTGTCTTTCTTTTTCACTTATGTACCTGTAAAAGGTTTGTCCCTCTACCCACTGATTTTGCAATGTGTTCTTCTGTCTGAGCTTTGGCTTCCTTACTGACCTCCTGCCTCCTTTGCTTCTCCTGGTACTTCTCCCTATCCCCTTCTGCCTGTGTCTTTTTGTATTGCCTGAATGCAATCTTTTTGGCTTTCACTTTCTTTGCTACCACTTTGGAAAACCATAATGGTCTCTCTTCCTTTTCCTCTTGCTAACCTGCTTAATACATAATTCTGTTGTTCTTGTAATCCCATTTTAAATACTGCCCACTGTTCCTCAACCCCTGATTCCTGTCCCATTCCCTTAATGCCTCTTTCAAGTATCTCCCCATTTCCCAAAGTCTGCCCTCTAAAATCCAGGATACGTGTTTTGTGTGTTTGGTTCTGCTCTTTCTGTGATTTCAAACCACAATGACTGGTGGTCACTGTTTCCCAGGTGCTCCCCACCTGTTACCCCATCACACTGTCCTGTTTGTGAGCACAAGGTCCAGTATTGCCTTCTGCCGAGTTGGTTCCATGACCAGTTGCTTGAGAGAAGGCACCCTGAAGGAGTCCAGGATAAATCTGCTCCTAGTTGATGCTGCTGCTGCTGGGATGCTCCAGTCCACGTCTGGAATATTAAAGTCTCCAACTAGTACCCTCACCATTCTGCCATCCTTTGATAGCAAATCACCCCTATCTGTTTCTTCCTCCCTAGCGAGGTGGTCTATGGACCACACCTGTGCGGATGGCTGTCCCCATTTCCCTTTCCAGCTTAACCACACAGTATCTACTTCCCCATTTTGTTCCTCCTGGATCTCTGTGGCCCTTATGTCATTTCTCACATAGAGTGCCACCCTCCTCCCTCTGCCTGCTCTGTCTCTTCTGAATATGTTGTAGCCAGGTATGGCCATCTCCCAGTCGTGGTTATCATTACACCAGGTTTCAGTGATGGCCTAAATGTCCAGGTCTGACTGCACCATGACAGCCTCCAGATCTTCCATTTTGTTACTAAGGCTCCTGGCATTTGTACACATGGCTTCATGATTTGACCTCCTAAACTGTTTCACTGTTCTACTCCAGCCCCTTCCTTGGTTGTCATTTATCCTGGTTCTCCTTGCTGTCTGCCCTTCTGCTGAATTTTGCCCTTTTCTGCTTATCCACCTCTTGGGCACTAATCTCCATCTTTGCACACTGCTTTGCAGAGATAGCCACTCCTCTGGTTCACTGGTTCCACTGCTAGCTGTGGGGTGAGCAAGTAGATACCCTCTTTGCTGGCCTGCCACCCCCTTTGCTAGTTTATAAATGCTTGTCAATGTAGCATTTAAACTTATCATTGAGTGCTTGATTCCCTCCAGGATGGATGCAGGCCGTCAGGCTTGAACAAACTCCATCCTCCAGGTGGGTCCCCAGTCACCAATGAATCCAAACCCTTCCTCACAGCACCAGTTCTTCAACCATGAGTTAAAGTTCCTGGTGCATGCACTCTATGTTCTCCTTGCCTCTCACAGGTAGTACTTGAGAAAGTGACAGAAGTAGCTACTTGCTTGAGACCCTCCCCAGTTTCCTAAACTCTTCCTGAACTTCCTTTGGCTCCCCATTTGCCAGGTCATTAGTACCTAGGTGGATAATGACATCCAGCTCACCCTCCGTCTTGCCTTCCCAGTGATCCCCAGGATCTTCCTTCCATCCCTCCATGCCGTGGCACCTGGTAGGCACCTCACCTCCCTGTCCTCCTCCTCCTGTGTTCCTAGCTGGATCCCTCTTATGATGGAGTCCCCCACCAGGATTTGCTTCCTCCTCCTCTGGGGTCCACCGCTTTCCCCGCTGAGGTCACCTCCTTGGCTAACCTCCACATCCTTTCCTTCCACTTCTCTGGGTACCTCTATTTGGTTGTCCTCGTTTGCCAGTGTGGCATATGAGTTCTTGAGTGGAATAGGATCTGGGATGTGCCTCTGCCTGACTGCTCTAACCCTCCCTGAGCCCACTGTCATCCAAGTGCTCCTCGTTCTCGGCATCCTTTGAGGCAGTTACATTGGACTGGGTGGTCCCTGGATAGGGGTGATGGTACTCCTGACCCAGTTTACTTCCGCTCTGAGTCTGGCTACCTCATCCCGCAGTCCAGAGAGATGCATGCAGATAGGGCAGCACCTCAGTGTCCAGAAGGTCTGCCTGAATATGGCTGCCCCACAGCCACTGCATTGCACCACTCCCCACATTATACTGCAATTCCACTACTTGTCTGCTACTGAAGCTCTCCTAGTTCCCTTTTTATTAATTTACTGTCCTAAAAATCCTGCCACTGATCCTCAGATAATTTTCTTTAAAAAAAAAAAAAGAAACCAAGAAACCAATAAATAAATAAATGAGTCAAAACACTTGTGCTGAGGGTGGGCTTCTTCCCCCTTATGCCCCTCCTACTTCACACCCCTTACTATACCCTGTGTTTAGCTCCTGTCAATCAGATTTAACAGGGCATATAATTAAGAGTTGGGGAAAGGGGGGGGCGAAAATTTGCAGCAATTAAAGACAGCACAGAATTACATCACCACTATGTTTTAAATTTTCAACAGCCCAAAACAATTATAAGTAAAGACAACAAAAAAGTATAGTGTCACTAAAAGCCCACAATCTAAGTTTAAAAGAAAAATAGCAATTACCAGTTACTCTAAAGCACTGAATTGAATATGTTTCCTTCTTCCCTTCTGGCTTCTCTCGAGAAATTAAAACTCTACTTGCTACTTCAAATCTGACTAAGCCCCACCTCCAGTTATCACGTAGCTGAGGTCAGAGGCCAGACAATTAACACCCTTCACCCAACTACAGGGCAGTCAGACAAGCCAAGATAAAATTTGCAGCAATTAAAGACAGCACAGAATTACACCACCACTATGTTTTAAATTTTCAACAGCCCAAAAACAATTATAAGTAAAGACAACAAAGAAAGTATAGTGTCACTAAAAGCCCACAATCTAAGTTTAAAGGAAAAATAGCAATTACCAGTTACTCTAAAGCACTGAATTGAATATGTTTCCTTCCTTCCCCTTCTGGCTTCGTCTCAAAAGGTCATTACCTCTTGCCCCTGACACCTGGATAGAGGTAGTCCTTCCCTATTAGCTATCTTAGAGCTGATGGGGGCAGTAGTCCCATACTCAGAGGGTAACACTAACAGTTGGGCATCATTTCCCAAGACTAACTTGGGCAAGGAGCTTGGGGACACATACACCCCTTTATGGACTACATTTAACAGCAGGTCCACAGGCTGACCCAGGGACTCATAACTCAGCCTTACTGCTGGCCATACTTCTCGGCCGGTACATTTGGGGTCTCATTAAAACCTTCTACAGGCCCTAATTCCATTTCAGCCTCACTTAGATTAGTAGGGGGAACCTCCATAGGGGAAGGGGACCCAGGGCCCATAGTACTTTTGAGAACAGGACCCTCTATATCAGGACCCACACTGCTTGGTTCAGCTAGGGACATTTCTGGCACTACTGGGGGGCTATCGGGGCACTCAAAGTATTCTTCTTGCTCTGGCATATCACTAACGGGTTCCCCCACATCACTTCCTTCTTCTGAAAATTCGGACAGCTCAGCCAGCCCAGATAATTCAGCCACGCTCAAAGATCCCACTTCTTCGCCCTTGGTGCTATCCACTTCGTCCTCTGGAAGTATGGACTCCAGGGACAAAGCTGGAGTCTCAGACAGTCCTGGAAACCCAACTTCATCCCCAGAGTTAGTTAGGGGATTGCCCCCAAAGAGTTGACTCAGTTCATAAGAGGGGTAATACTCAACATCATTTTCACTGTCTTCAGACACAGACTGAGGATCAACTTCATCAGAGGGGAGGAGAAGGCCTCTTGAGTTTGAGTTCTGAGGAGTCGACCCATCTGGATTTCTTTTGGCAGGCTCTAGTTATAGGCCCAGAGGGGAGCATTGAGAGGTTCAGCCTCTATCAAAATTTGTCAAATTGGCAGCAGGTGATTCCTGTGTAAAATTTTCACATCTTTTGAATTGTTTTCAGGCCGCACTTTATACACAGGTAAATCTTTTAATTTTCCCATGACAATATGAGGGAGGTGATGCCATCTGTCAGCAATCTTATGTTTACCATGTAATCCCAGGTTCCTCAATAGCACTCTGTCTACTTCTTTCAGTTCCACTGCTTTCACTTTCTTATCATACCTTTCTTTATTGGCCAAATTCCGCTTAGCAGCCATATTCTGGGCTAGTTGGTAGGCATGATTGAGTTGGGCCTTCAGCTTCTGCACATACTGTAGATGATTAGCTGCTTGAACCCCATTGGGAGAAACCCCAAAACAGACATCTACTGGCAATCTGGCTTCCCTTCCAAACATCAGTCAATATGAGGAAAACCCAGTAGCATCACTTTTGGTGCAGCTGTATACATGGACTAAGGCACTGATCTGCTGGCTCCAACTAGGTTTGTCTTTAGGGTGCAAGGTGCCCAACATATCGAGCAAGGTGTGATTGAATCTCTCAGGTTGAGGATCACCCTGGGGATGGTACGGGGTGGTTCTTGACTTCTGTACCCACCACAAGGATAGCATTTCGTTAATCAGATGGCTTTCGAAATCTTTCCCCTGATCGGAATGGATTCG
Organism: Neoceratodus forsteri; assembly: GCA_016271365.2. Lineage (NCBI taxonomy): Eukaryota > Metazoa > Chordata > Ceratodontiformes > Ceratodontidae > Neoceratodus > Neoceratodus forsteri. Next base: position 236,461,542 of record CM028137.1, read on the forward strand.
CTGGGGGGCTCCATAGTGAACAAAGAAATTCTCAACAAGGACTTTAGCCACCGTGGTTGCTTTCTGATATTTGGTGGGGAAGGCCTGGGCATATCGGGTAAAATTGTCAGTAACTACCAATATGTTGCTGATATTCTTCAGATCTGGTTCTAAACTCAGGAAATCAATGCAAACCAGTTCCATAGGGGTGCTGGTAGTGATATTGACGGGGGGGGCAGCTCTCTGAGGCAGGGCTTTTCTTTGTAAACAGCGGCCACAGGTCTTAACATACTGCTCTACATCAGCACTCATTTTGGGCCAGTAAAATCGGGTCCGCACTAAGTCAAGAGTTTGGTCTATGCCAAGATGTCCCATGTGGTCATGCAGGGACCACAATACCAGTTCTCTAAAAGCAGTGGGCAGCACCAGTTGTTGTTTGTCTACTCGCCCCTCTTTGTCTGCGGTCTCCCGGTCTAATAGTTTATTGATCAGCTTCAACTTTGAACCTTCTTTGCATAACAGGGCAGTTCTCAGGTCAATGGAACGCAGTTGTGACACATCTCTCCCTACTTGCAGAGCCTCTAAAGAAGTTTTTATCATGGGATCTTGGGACTGAGCCAGCTGGAGACTATCATTATTGAACTGAGGCAGCGCACTAGTGTCTAATGCAGAAAAATGGCAGTAAGCAGCAGGTATACAGTTCTCAGATGGCCCCAAGCAATCCACCATGCAGTCCACAGCATTAGGAGACACCTGTTCCTCCTTGTCGAATTTCTGGCAAAGGGCTCTAATGTCAGGTTCTGACAACCTAACCCAGTCGGCTCGAGACACAGGCCTCCGGGAGAGAGCATCAGCATCTGTATGGTTTAGGTCTGCTCTGTATTCAACAGCGTAGTTGTAGGTGGACAATGCAGAGAGCCACCTATGACCAGTGGCATCTAGCTTGGCTGAGGTCTGAACATACATCAAAGGATTATTGTCAGTTTTCACCAGTATCTTAGCCCTATATAAATAGTCATGGAATTGATCAACAATGGCCCACTTCAAAACTAGGAACTCAAGTTTGTGCACTGGGTAGTTCTCTTCAGAAGGGGTCAAGCTGCGGCTGGCAAAGGCTACAGGTCTCAGACCATTCAGATGCTCCTGATACAGTACAGCCCCCAATCCTTGCAGACTGGCATCAGTATGAAGAACATATGGTTTAGCAGGGTCGGCATAGGCCAGCACTGGGGCATGACTAAGTTGATATATAATGTCATGGAAGGCTTCCTCATAATCGGCAGTCCAGCGGGTGCCAAACACATCATTTGGGTGGAAATAATTTTTTTTTCAGTCCCAGATTGTACAGTCTTCTTATACTTTTTATGGGTTGGGGGTACCCTTGCATAAGGTTAAGCAGAGGGTGGATCACCTGAGAGTAGTCTTTAATAAATCATCTGTAATACCCACAAAACCCCAGGAACAGCTGTAGCTCCTTCAAATTTTTTGTTTGGGGCCAAGTGGTTAAAGCTTCTACTTTGCTGGGATCAGTCTCTATGCCTTCAGTGGATACTATGCGCCCCACATATTTTACAGAGGTTTGAAAGAATTGGCACTTGTCTATAGATAATTTGAGACCAAAGTCTTCCAGCTGATCCAGGACCTTGAACAATCGACTTTCATGTTTTTCCAAGGAGCTGCCAGACACTATGACATCGTCTAAATAAACCAAACATTTGAGCAAATTCATGTCCCCCACAGCACGCTCCATCAGATGCTGAAAAGTAGCTGGGGCACCTGAAATTCCTTGAGGCATCCGCATAAACTCATAGAAGCCTAGGGGGCAAATGAAAGCAGTCTTCTCTCGATCCTCCGGAGCCATTGGGATCTGATAGTACCCACTGTGGAGGTCTAACACAGAGAACCACTTACTGCCATTCAGACAGTCCAAGGCGTCCTGTATGCGTGGCATGGTATACTGGTCCAGGATGGTCCGTCGGTTTAGAGTATGGTAATCCACACACATCCGAACAGCTCCATTCTTTTTTCCTCACTACTACAATAGGGGATGCGTTAGGGCTCCTGGACTCTTGTATCATTCCAGCTGCCAGCATCTCCTGCAGGTGGCATCTTACATCATCTATATCAGCAGGGGCTAGGCATAGAGATCGCTCACGAAAAGGTCGGTCATTCTGCAGCCGGATGTGATGCTCAGCCCCCTGCACACATCCCACATCCCACTCCTTCAAAGAAAGCACCTGTTCCCTCTGGGTGAGCCATTCACTGACCCTTTTCTTCCATTCTGCTTGTAGGGGGAGAATCACCAAAATCAACAGCTCGGGGTCACTTGGTCACCTCCTCTGGGAGTCTTGTTGTGGGGCAAAACAGCAGTATCAGCACAATGTACCGTAGCCAGGGTGCAACCCAGTTTCACTTGAATCTCTCGATCAGACACATTATGCACTTGGACCATCACTCTTCTGGCAAAGGCATGGGCTCTGGCAGGTAAGATACTGGGTTTAACCAGCAACCCCTCAGGCAACTTTCCCTCACCGAGTGCATCCAGCATCAATATCTTATTCTTAACGTCTTTTTTAATTCAGACTTTCCCTTGCAAAACACACTGGGCATTTGGGGCTAGTAGCAACGGTTCTGCATCCTGCCTCCAGACAACACTCAATGGACCTTCAGGTTTCACCTGGCCAGCCTTTCTCTGAGTCTCATAGGCCTTCTGAATCAAGGCGGGTATTCTAAGAGCTCGCCCAGTCCTGGACATCTGCTTTTCAGAACACAGCTGCGCTAAGCGACCAAACATGTGAGCATTAGTTCCAATCAACAAGGAGCACCCCATCATACAACCCAGTGGGGGGAGATACTAGGGGCCAGAGTTTCCACTTGTTTGGTCACCCCAGCCACAGAAGTAGGAAAAGACAACCAGATCTGGATATACCCAGAATACGGGTAGGCCTTATCACTCAGCCCCCAAACATGTAGACCATCCAAGGGTTGCAAGGGCACATCAGGCAAGTGTTTCTGATACCAGTCCTGGAACATAATGGTCACCTGAGAGCCACTGTCCAACACAGCCTGGGTGGGTATCCCATTCACTCTCACAGGGGCCTCCATCGAAGGCTCCACCACATCAGACCGTTCGGGGGGCACAACTTTATAAGTTGCTTGGGCATTGGCCCGGGTCACAAAACTCTTCGTAGTGGGTCGGGTATAGGCCTTGCGGTGCCAGGCAATCAGCCTGCTGTTGACCTTCCTTAAATTCTCCGGTAACTGGCACTCAGTCTGAAAGTGTCCATCCTCCCCACAATGGTAACAGAACTTAAGGTCTCAGGGGTCTTTATTGGGAGGGGAATACCTCGCTGGCTGGGGGCCATCCTGGGGTTGAGGGGGCTCCTCCTGGCTAGGGCATTTGTTTCTAGATAACTCTGGTTCCCAAACCTAACAGGGTGGGTAGCAGTTTGCTTCAAGTCCCTCACCAGCTCTCGTAAATCTCTAATCTCAGCCCTCAAATCACTTTCTACCCGGGGATCAGAGGAAATAGCATGCACCCCCACCCCTCCGTTGGCCTCTGGGAGTACAGGAGAAACATCAAGCCCCCTTGAAGGGTGGGTCTCATCTGGTTCACTAGGCTCAGGGGTTTAGCACAGATTCACAGCCCCCACACAGTGTTCCCACCCCTCTTCATCAGTCTCTACTTCTCGAATCTCCCTCATCAATTGACAATACTTGAGACGGGCAGACCATCGGTCATGTAACTTAAGTTTTAACAATATCACACTGGAAAACCTAGCAGATTTCAAAATATGCTCCAGCCGGACCTGGTTCAAGGCTGTGGCTGTAATTCCCCCCTGCGATAAGCTTTCTGCAAGGTCCTTTCCACCCTAGTGACAAAGGCGGATAGTTTCTCATTCCTCCATTGTTTGGCAGACTTGAATTTCCATAATAAGTCTTCCCCAGTTACTGTACTCCCAAACACTCCCTCTAAGGCAGAAAGGTACTCCACCGTGGTAGCTTCCGGGCTAGTAGCCCGCAAGAACTGAATGGCTTCCAAAGCTGGGCCTTGCAGGCTCTCCATCAGTCTCTTTCTGTTCTCCCCCTCAGAGCACTGCCACTCTCGGACTAGGGGGGTAGCATAGTCCATCCAGCCTCCAAATCATCAGCACAGTGCCGGAAAAAAGTTTTAGCCTACAGTAGGAATCTAGCTGTATAGGGGGAACCACTAGGGGCAGTGAAGCCAAGATAGAACTCTTGGGGGGCCCGGGAGAGGTACCTGGGGAGGCTTGGGGAGTGAGTTCACTAGAAAGGTCCAACGCCTGCAGTAACTCCTGGGTAGTCCTCCCTTCTACAGCTAGCAATTTAAGCAGTTTATCTGTGAAGCTGTTAGTCTGGGGAGACCCCCCGGGGGTGACTGACCCACTCCGGATGTGAATGACACTCCACCCCATTGGACACCTTCCGGGTAGATCACTGGGGGTACCCTCTCAGAGTCGATGACTATACTGCATAAGAGTAACATCTGCAAAGTCTGATCTAGTAGATCAGCCATACGCCCCTTCACCTCTACCTTGCCTAAACATTTAACATGCTCCACTGCAGAAATAAGGTCAGCGTTCGTTGTCCCCAGAGGTACATCTAGTAGTAACACAATTTTCTGGGAGTCCCGATCTTCTGCTTCACCCGGCCCCATCAGTTTATGTACCATCGTCTTAATAGGGTCCAGCTAATCTTAGCCATGATATCCCCTTCCAGCTTTTCCTTTAATTTAGCCATATTGAGGTACTTCGTCCACTCGACCACTAGGGGACGCTAATCCCTGTGGTGCCTCCAAAATGTAACCCCAAGGGGGCGCTATCCCAAGGGCTACTACCCCTGCCTGATTTGCCACTAATAGGTTGAGGGGCCTGGATCCAATGGCGGGTGCCTCTACCCAGAGGTCGGGGTTGAGCCAGTCTGGTATGACCTAGTTGCAGCCCTCTGGGTCACTGCAACCCCCATTCTTCCCACAAGTGGCCCACACAAATCAATCACAGTACCCTCACTATATACACTGACCCCCAGGCTTGAACCAATCAGCTTGCTCTGGGGACCCCCTGAATAGTAAGATGCTGTTACACAATAATCACTGTACAGTAATTCACCATAAACACACGAGTTAGCCAGTATACCTTTGCAAACAATCAATCGGATTTATTTAGGGGGAAAATAACAAAGACTGGGGGGAAATCAGGTTAATTAGCTTACCACCCTAATATATAAGTAGCTATCCAGGGCACTGTGCACAGGCCTTACCTATAAGTCACTGTTTCTGGGTACCCAGGCAATAAAGGCTAGTCCCTCGATGCAGCTGGTTGGGGCCCTGACAAAGAAACGAGCATTTGATTCCTACAAAGATGAGATAGAGCCAGCAGGCTCAGTTAGTGTAGCCAGTAAAAAACAGTAGATCTTGCCCTCACTAGGAACATTTGACAGGGAGCTACCCTGATTTAGTACTCACTACTCCAGTAGAAAGAGCACTCTCACACCACTCACAGGATTGAGCATGGAATTCCAATGCTTCTCCACACATTTATATGAAAGGCAGAGGGGTACCATACCAGGCAGCTGCTGTATACCTCCCGATCGCTTTCACTGCATACACCGGGCCAGTCGACGCAGCTTCACTTGTCCTGACAGACCAAGCACGATTGAAGCAGATTCTCCAGTTCTCTACAGAGTGAGCCGGGTAGGTAGCTACGCTTTTTGCACAGCCTCCTCTGACTGCTGCCTAGCGGATTTAGTCCGACACTTGCTGGCATATGAAACTGCCAACTTCTGGCCTTCCACACGCACTTCCCGTGTGAACACTCAACAGTGCAGGAGCCCAGAGCTCATTTCTCGCTCACAGCCACAGCGTCTCTGTTCCTGGGCAGTTAGGACAAGCCTCACTATTCAGGTGCCACCCGATCCCATAGGTGGGCTGCAGATGCCAGTCACTTAATACTGCCCCTATTGGTGCAAACAAGGTGCCATAATCCAGATATCACTTCCCAGAATTACTAGCTGTGTCCCATTGGTCAGCCAGCTCTCTTAAGAGTCCTAACTCTGGTTGGCTGCTGCTTACTCCATTTCAGGTACCCCCATGTTCCCATTGGACCCTCAAACCAGTCCAGGTCCAAAATGGAGGGGCCAAGCACACAAAGTCCCAGCTGCAATGGAAGCAGGTTAGACAAACTGTAATTTCCTAATACTCTAAACAATTATAATCAAGCAGTTACATCTTTCAGGAGGGTTCCCCTTTTGCACTTACAGTGACTGTAAAATTGGAGCAATTTCACCGCAACTCAGGTGGGATTCGAGCAAGGAAACACAGTCCCCCTTACACAGTCACTGGAGCCTACAAGCAGGCAGCTGTTAAAGAGACAGTATGCAGATGCTCTAAAAACACTCGCTGCAGTGCCATTTAAAACTGCTTAAACACCAAACACCATCCAGACCTGGAGCACCCAGCCAGCTCCAGGAAGACTTCTGGGAACCCCCCCCATTTGTAAGGGGGTTACATATGAATACAGCAGAAATCTAGCGACCCCATGTAAATTACAGGAAAATTAACCCCACGTAAATTATAGGAATATACACATAGCAGGCATAATATGCACACACCACTGTGTGCAGGGAATACAGAGCAGCAGGGTGTTGGTGAGAGACAATCAGTAGAAGTATGCAGACACAAGCGTGGGTAATGGATCAGAGTCAGGAGCTACAAAGTGACCCATTTCAAGATGGTGCTGAATTCCAAAAGATGTGTGCTCCTGGACTCCACCTGTGTGTCTTTTTCAGAGCTCCATCGTCCATGGGAGCCTTGTTGGAAAGGCTGTAGGCAGGTGCCCTCATGACCCAGGGGCTGTAGCAGGAGGGATCCATGAGCTGTGTGTTTTTTTCAGAGCTCCACCATCCATGGGAGCCTTGTGGGGAGGGCTGCAGGTGGGTGCCCTCATGACCCGGTGACTGCAGCAGGAGGGATCCGTGGGCTGTGCGTGTTTGTTAGAGCTCCGTCATCTGCAGAAGCCTTGTGGTGAAGCGCTGCAAGCCAGTTCCTCATGACCCAGGATAAGTGCAATGCTATACTAAGTTGTGTAAGCACATTGAATTGAAAGGCTTAGCCTTTTGTTCAGTAGGCTGAAGCAGTCAGCCATGCACCCTGGCTGATCTATTTAAAGCCATCCTTCTTGCTTCACTCAGAAGCATTTTTCCTTTGTCGCACCATCCTCCCCTCCACCAGCGGCTTTCCTCTCTCCTTGGGGCTCCTTCCTAAGGTAACTGTAGCCTAAAGGGATCCTTACCATGGCACCTGTAGGGGTGGAACTCTCTTCCAGGGTTCTTTGCCTTCGGCATCACTACAGGGTGGTATTCTTGAGGAATAGAGAGGCGAACAGCTACAAAGGTTTATTCAACAAGTTTCATAAGCACATTTTAGTTCTAGTTAAATAAAGTCAGCCTCCCACCCCAAAAAAAACACAATGATTTGCAGACCTCTGCAGACAGATTTTCAAAGTATGATGCAGTGCCTGTGTCAATCCTTGTGTCAATCCAGTGCATCATCGCAACTGTGCTAAATCCATTTCTGTAACTGCACTCGATTTTCAAGTCTTTGGTGTAGTTGTGGCACTTGGACCCACTTTACATCAAAGATTAGCTGTAAGCTGTTTGCAAGAGAACCCAGCAATAACACATGCTAGACTACAGAAAAGTGGTTTACCATGAATGTAAACGACACATGGTATAGAGAAAATACATTTCTAGGTATGTGGATATGTTGTTCTATCCACACTTGTTGGCAGATCACCTTTCTCTTTAAGGGTCTCTGGAACATCTTCAAGCTGGCTCCTCCCACCCACCGGGTGGTAAAACCCTCAGTTCCACCCCATGACTCCAGATCTTCCTTTTCGCTGGGAGGTTCAGGTTCTCTCCTTAGCGCTCCCGCATGTGGTAGGCCCTTGTTCTTGAATCTTCAGATTTGCTTCTTAAACTTACCTTAAAACTCATTTGAGTTTTGTCTACTGCTTCTCTCACTTCCGTGATGGAAGAGAAAACCATTCCCGAGATCTGCTGGTGTCCCAGCGGGTAGAAGATGTCACGCACTGACCCCCCACACCACATGCGTGTACTGCCTAGGACATGACCATGATCCACAGATTTGTGATCTCTGTCAGTCTTTTCACCCATCGGTTCAGGAAGACCGCACTACCCGACTCCAGCTGAGGCTACCAGAAAAGCATTACCCACCGGTTAAATCCAAGGATGCCCGGAGACCACGTGATGGTCTGGGCTTGCTAGCTGCTGCTTCTCTCGGCTCCCACCCCCACCCCATCTTAAATCTATTATAATCTGGCGTTTTCTGGCTAATGCTGCTGGGGGTTGTCTCAACAATACTGTTCCTGTATACCTAACGGAGCTTTTTTGCCGTTTTCTGGTGTTTGCTACTACTTTAAAATGCTGTGATGGAGGCCGAAATGAAGACGACCTTGCCCAGACACACGCCTCTGGTCTCGCCCGATAAACAGACGAAGAAAGCAAAACCTCTCCAGCAGTCTTCTGCCAAGCAACTGGGTGTGCTGTCAGCTTCTGTACCACTCTCAGAAGAGTGCTTCTTGCAAGAACTGCAACTGTTCAAAGAGACCCTTCAGGATATTGCTACCGATCTTAAAAACATCCGTTCTGAGATGGCGGACCTTAGAACTTGAATGGCAGATACTGAGGGACGTACCTATTCTCTAGAGGCCTGGAGAGACAGGACTGAACCGGAGATTAGCAAACTTAGGCAACAAATTACTAAATTACAACTTAAGACCGAAGACTTAGAGGGACGCAGTAGAAGGAACAACATCCTGATCTTTGGGCTTCCAGAAGGGGCAGAGGGCCACTCTGCAATTCCGTTCATGCAGAAATTTCTTTCTTTTTTTTTAATTTAGACTCTTTATTGATTTCAGCACCAATATACAATATCAATATCAAGCAAACATATACACTTGAGAATATTAGGTGCATCTTTACATCAAAGAAAAACATAAAAGGAAGAAAAGGAAGAAAAAGAAAGAAAACCACCCCTCTCTCACCCACCTCGCAGACTGCAGATTATTATCAACATTGTAACTATAGTTTAATACTGCAATCCTACTTACATTGTGATTCCCATATCGCCATGATGGCCTCTAAACTTCCCCACCGAGAGGTAAAAGTTTTGCCTCTGCTTCGCATAAGTGCAATATGCCTCTCTAACTGCAAAGCCAAAACACACTCTCTGTACCATTCCACTACTAGGGGTGCTTTCTCGTCCATCCAATGTCTCACTATAGTTAGTTTGGCAGTTGCTGCTACCAAAGCCATATGCGCTTTCCTACTATCTGGAGTACCTACCGGGAAAGAATTTACTAGGCACACTTCCGGAGTAAACAGCTCCCTCAAACCAAGGATAGGGTCCAGGGAGTTGTTGATAGCCTGCCAAAATACTTTAATGTGCGGACCCAACCGTAGTATATGATAAAGGGACCCCACATCCATCTTGCATCTATTACACGTTGGTACTTGCGACAGTCCAAATCTACACAGCTTGGATGGTGTCAAGTACAAATTATGCATGATATTGTAATGTACTAATCTGAGTCTGTCCTGCTTGACAAGCTTATATAAAGAAATCCAAAGTTTTTCCCACACATTAACATACTCAGGCAGACCTAGCTCCCTTACCAATAGAAGCAAACGCCCGAGGGTGATCTATTATCCCAACCTTGCAAAGCTTTGTATAGATTTGAGACTTTGTGCGGCTGAGAAGCAACCTGGAGGAGCTGTGACGGGACCCTTTTCCCCTATGTCTATTAATGGAGAGAGCTTATGAAACTTGGATAGGGCCTTACTAACTTGTAAATATTTAAAGGATTCTTTATTCCCAGCACTATCAGAGCCACACAATTGAACCGGAGTGACCATCTCTCCATAACTCTGAGACTTTACACTGTCTCAACCGAGACCAAAAAACATCGGCTATCGGCACACCACCAATTTTAAAATGTGGGTTGTTCACAATCGGTTGGTCAGAGGATTGGCTCCACCTAACCGCCAGATAAGCTTGGGCCTGATGCGAGGCTTTTATTGACCAACCCATAGGGTTATTTCTGAGGTTTTTGGGGATATGTGACGGAGAAACGTACAGCAAGGCATGCAGCGAGCACCTTTCTTGAGATGCCAAATACTCTTCAATAGCTACCCACAGAGGGAGATATGTAGTGCGGTCCACTTCTTTCTGCCAATAATATAACTTACTTAAATGTTGAGTGATGTAATACACAAAGAAAGAAGGAGCTGCCAGTCCTCCCCTCACTTTGGGCACTGTTAATTTGAGGTAGGCCCTACGTACCTTCTTTTTATTCCACAGAAAGGAACTCAGCATTTTTCTTAACTTAGAGAACCATATTTTAGGAAGGTACATACTCAGCATACTCAATGGATATAGAATCCTAGGTAAGAGGTTCATTTTAATTATATTTAACCTACCCCATAGTGAAATAGGGAGGCATTGCCACCTCTCAAGATCTTTAGAGATTATTTTCATAAGGCTATCTATGTTGTTTCGCCAAATAGCGAAAGAATCCCTAAAAATCTTTATTCCTAGGTAAACTATAGAATTTGTTTCCCATACCAGGCCTAGGGGACCAACTCCTCCTTAATAACTCTATGATTCAAGGGATTACTTTCATTTTTCCCGATTTAACTTATAATGGGACATTTAGAATACTCCTCAATTTCCTCTAAAACTGCGGGAATTGAAACTTTGGGGTTCTCAAATGTAATAAGATATCATCGCATAAACTGAAAATGCATATCTGACATCACCAACTTGGATTCGGTAATCTCTCTAATTGGCGGTAATCTAAGAAGCAATAGTTCTAGGTATATGTTAAAAAGTAAGGGGACAGAGGCATCCCTGTCTGGTGCCTCGAGCTAGTTTAAATGGAGAAGATAATAGCCCATTGCACTTCACTCTGGCCGTGGGACAGGAATACAGTACTTTGACCCATCTGACAAAGTCTCCCGGGAAACCAAAAGAAGTTAAAGTGGCAAAAGAAAATCCCAGGATACTCTGTCGAATGCCTTTTCGGCATCGAGCGAAGTTAGCACCATTGGAATATCAGAATCTCTGGCTACCACAATAAGATGCATTAGTTTTCTTATATGATCTTGGGGTGACCTTCCAGCCATAAACCCGACTTGCTCATTCCCTATCAATTTATCTATAATTTTAGCAAGCCTATTTGCCAAAACTTTGGCCAAAATTTTATATTGGTATTTAATAGTGAAATGGGTCGGTAACTACTGAGATTCTGAGGTCCTTTCCTGGTTTTAATAATAGAGATCACAGCTTCAAAAACTGGGCTCTGACATTTCCCTTGTCAAACCAATAACAAAGAGGTCCTTCAATATGGGTGCCAAGACACTTTGGTATGCTTTGTAAAATTGCTAGGCAACCCATCGGACAGGAGACTTGTCAAAGGTAACTGCTGGATTGCTTCCTGTATTTCCCCTAAAGCAATCGGAGCGCTCAAACACGCAGCACCCTCCGCAGTAACCTTTGGCAAAGTCACAGATCTAAGGTAGACATTTGGATCTGAATCTGCAGAAGAGGAAGACGGGGTTGCTGAATATAAACCTTGGTAAAAAGATCCAAACATTTCCACCATTTTTTGAGAATCAGTAACAACTTTGCCATCTTCCTCAGAGTAGATTCCAGTAATAAATTGTGAAGTCTCCACTTGACGGAGACGCATCGCCAGATGTCTGCTTGCTTTTTTCTCCTATATCTAGATATTGGAGCTTGGCCCTATGTAACGATAACTCAGCCCTCTGCGCTTGTAGACCTACATATTGTGCCTGCAACTGATATAATCTGGACCACGACTCCTCTGAAGAGGTGCGGGAGAGGGTATCTTCTATACTTTTGATGCTAGTTAGGAGCTCCTCCATTTGGACCCTCTGACGCTTAGCCCTATTAGAAGCCATTTTAATAAATTCACCTCTCACAGAACATTTTAGGGCAGCCCAAAGTAGGTCATATTTCTCCACCGTCCCTAAATTGAGGGTGAGAAATAAACTAATATATTCCATGATATATTCAGAGGAGGCAGGATCTTTTAATAGCTGGCTATTCAGTCGCCATTGTGGAGAGCGTCTAACCCCAGCCCCTAGACAAAACTCCATATCAACCGGTGCATGATCGGATATAACCCTTGTTGCAATTCCTACACGAGTAACCCCTGGGACCGCCTGTGAACTTATAAGCAAATAATCAATTCTAGAGTGTGTTTTGTGTACCGAGAAAAACTATATTGTCTTCGGTGGGGTTAAACACCGCCAAATGTCCACTAATGCAGCCGTGTCTATAAATTCTTTCAGTACTCTTTGAGCTGGAGATAGGCCCTTTCGTATTCGATCGGATCTATCTAACTCCGTCTGCAGAACCAAATTCCAATCCCCTCCTAATATCATAAGTTTAGGGGGGTTTACAGTTATAACATTTAATAGATCTACAAAAAAAGAGGGAGAGTCATTATTTGGACCATAAACCGATCCAAAAATGACCGAGCTGGATTCCAAGGATCCATGTATAACTGTATATCTTCCCTCAGGGTCCCAAATTTCCTTAGTCAGTTTAAACGGCACCTTCCTGGCCAGTAATATCGCTACCCCTCCTTTATTTGTTGAAGCACCCGCTCCAAAAACCTGGCCAACCCATAACTTCCTAAAAAGGAGCACATCCTCCCTTCTAAGATGTGTTTCCTGTAAAAAAGCTATTTGCGCTCGTAACAGCTGCAGGTGCTTTAATATCATCTGTCTTTTAACCCTATCTTTAGCCCCTTTAATATTCCAACTCACAACATGGTAGTTGTCACTCATACTTTAAGCAAAACTCAGTGAGTACCCAGGAGTAGTGAGCAAGCTTACCCTTGTAGAATGCCCCCCTCATTTTATGCTCCAGACTATTGAGAGGCATACCAATATAGAATAATAGATGCCATCATCAACTAAAAATGGACCCAGTGCAGTCTGCCCCTCCCCCATCCGAAACTTCCCATCTCCTTAATCTGTAACTATCCTTAACAAAACACCCCCAGTTCCCATACACTGCAACTCCAAACATTATATGCCACATGATTTTACAAAAAACAGTCCTAAGTCAAACAGCAATGTCCCGGAGCCCCCCACCCATCACCAATTGTATTTGACAGCAAAATGCCAGAACAAATCTACACTACTAATTTCAACAATTAAACATTTGCATAACTAGAAACTAGGCAATCAAAATAACATATTATAAAAAAGCAGGCAGTTATAAGCCCTTGCTTCCCACAAAATATATTTGTTAAGACCATGCCCCATATATACTAGGGCGTTATATTTGTCAGCACTTTACAAAACTTAGTGCTTTCCTAAAAGAAAACCAGAGATCCCATGTTCAATTCTCTGCATTGTTATACTGGACCTTTCACTATATCAACAGTTATGGCACTTTAGTTCTTCTATAACTAGCACTAGTTAACTTAAACAACTGGCATGCACATTATAGGCATTTAATTAGCGTAATCTGACTTTTATGAAGAACATTACTGAGTATTCTTCAGTTATTTTAGCTCCAAGTCGCATTCCATTATGAATTTCGTGATGAAATACCGCGTGGAGTGCCCGATTGCGCTGGTCCAGAAACTAATATGCAGCTCTCAAATAGTCAAGACCAAGCAAAATAACTGCTGCTCCTCGATTTATACTGGTGTAGGTTCTTCCTTCCCTACCATATGCACAGCTTGGTCCATTACATTACCCGACGAGCACAATACAGCCGTTGCAGCTTGAAAGTTCCTGCTCCACTCGGCATGGGTCGCCGTCCCCATTAGCCGCAACACAAACAGCACCACCTCGATCTCCCCAACAGCAGATGTACAACATGATGGAGCTACCAACAAGTTAGTCCAAATCCACCACATATGACCATCTCTCAATACTGAATCGCATCATATTCACTTAAATAAGTCCGGGAAAAGCTCCTTCAAACCTGACAGTGCTTGTGACGGAGAATCGTAGGAAATCCACTTGTCCTCATTCTTCACCACCAGAATTGCGGGATATTTTACCCTAAATTGTTTAGATGCAGCAATTAGTTTGGACACTAGTGGATGCAACTCCTGCCTTCTCAACCTTACCGAGTAAGGAAGATCCTGTACGACCCGCACTTTTTTGCCTTCCCATGTCACTTCACGAGCTTCTTTTATTTTGAATAAGATATGCTGCTTATCCATATAGTTTAGTACTTTAAAGATCAAAGCCCTGGGGGATTGACCCGGAGTCAGGGGTGGATGTAGGGCTCGGTGGGCTCGCTTGATTATATATTCACCTCCATTTGGGGTGGGGCCAGCTATTTTGGCGCAAAACCGTTGTGCAAAAACAATTGGGGCATTCCCTTCTTCTTTTTCAGGTATTCCAATAACCACCAAATTGTTTCACCTGCTGCGCCCCTCCAAGTCCTCTATTTTATCCTCTAGCTTTTTCATCCTACGTCCCATTACAGTGGATCCTAGGTCAGTCTTATCCTGCCTTTTCTCCAAAGATGTTAATCTGACCTCCAAGTCCCCAACTCTCCTCATTAGAGAGTCCACAGAGTTTTTGATTTCTTGCATGTCCTCTGTGATGGTAGCAATTGCTACTTGTAACGGCTGCATGACTTCAAGGAATCTTTCCTCAGAGAGTGCGGTCAGCGCTGCTGCCATTTTAAGGACGGTCGGAGTTTGTTGCCTAGGCCATTTTGCGGCCTTCTCTTTTTCCAGCGTTAGTGGAGGAGACCGTCGCGGTAACGCTTTTCTCATATAAGCTTCCATCCGATGCTTATCTGACTACCTTCTGCCAATTGCGATTGTTGTATCTGGATATTTTTTCAGTGATACTTGGCCCCTTTGAATGAAGTTTTGACTGAATGGATGATGACGAATCCCAAAGAGCTGCTACTCCTAGGCTGCCATCCGTGACCCCCCAGAAATTTCTTTCTAAGATCGTGGGCCCTTCCCCACATAACCCTACCTATTTAATAGAAAGGGCGCACAGGTCCTTACGCCCGAAGCCAGAGGAGTCTACCTCCCCTCGTCCAATGATTATTCGCTTCCTTAACTATTTGGAAAAGCAACACATCCTGGCAAAAGTCAGAGAGTTACAAGCAATACATTGGGAGGGCAAGCGACTAAGGATAACTCAGGACCTGCCCCTTGAAACCAGGCAGAAAGAGAGCCTCTTTTCACTCAATAGTCAGCAAGCTGATAGCTGCCAGCATTAAGTTTCGTATGGCATATCTAGCTCGTTTGCAGGTCTTGGTGGATGGAGTATGGCTTTCCTTTGACTCGGCTGACCAGGCCCAGGCTGATCTGTGCAAGAAACTGCCCTCATTATTTAAATCATAGGGCTGTGGTCCTGTTTTCTAATTACCAAAGAACGTTGCTGTTTTTGACTGTCTAAATCTTTTCTCAGCTGGCTTACCATTGAGGTGTCTGGTCCAAGGGATGTCTTTGTGCAGGGAGTTTTCCCACTGTGGAGAAGATGGTGATGGACCTAGAGGGAAGCGAGCAGTGACCTGTAGGCCTGAGTGAACCCATGCTGCAGCGAGGAACCATTTTCCTGCGGATTTTTTTTTGTGCAACTAGCTGTTTCCAGTGGGGATTGTTTTCATGGGCAGCTTGGCCCGATACCAATCTGGTTCCCCCTAGGAACAGTCGCATATTCAAGGAACTGCTTGATTCATTTATTCCTCCTTGCGATATCTCTATCTTGCATTATGCAAATAAGTCTAGAAATACCTCCTTATATCTCCCTCTCTGCTCACTATTAATTCTCTCTCTTCTGGCTGCTTCTCGACTATAATTCATCTCTGGCTTTGCTATACTTAAAGTGATGGCTATGCCTAATCTCAACGCAAAGTGTCTCGCTTTTCTCAATACTTCCCTATTAGACTCTTGTCCTTCTTTCTATGTTTTTTGTTCATGTTTTTTTTTTTTTTTACTTTATCACCGTTCTCTTTTGTATCTCTATCTCAATGCTTGCAACTAACTCTCTCTCTGCAGTCCTGTTTGTTCTGCGCCTACCTCTTTCTCTGTGCTATCTCTTTTAGTGTGTCGGGTGCTGACTTTGCTTCTCTTGTTATGCCAACAGGAATACAGCTTTGCTCATGAGGGGTGCCGGTTTTCATTGCCTATATGGGGCATCCCTGTGTTTGGATTTAAACTACTTTTAGCATCTTTTCTTTGAGGTTTGTGGGGGGGCGGGAGGGAGAAGACATTGGCTTGGGAGTAATCTACCACATCCTGGAGTATGGGGATGTACCCTAACTACTCTCGGTCATTGTTTTATATCACATGGCATTATGGGGATCATTTTGGTATCTTATGGCAGTTCACATCAATGCCTAAATTAGTGTCAGTGGTTTACTTGTTGCATGAGCCTGGTAACTTTAGGTCTGTATGTCTAGATAGAAGCTTAGAGGGTAGTTTTAATAGGGTACTAATGGGCTCTCTACCATTCAGGAGCAATGAGGTCTTTCAGTCAATTTGGAAGTTGGGTAGAGGGATAGTTGTAAATAGTTATAAGGGGGTTGGGGTTATTGGGGGGGTTCTTGATAACCTTGGTGTTCAGCTGTTCTCCACTGTTAACAGTGGGGTTTCCCCTTACTTTACATTTGTCTTAATGGGTGGAATTATGTTCAAAGTTTATCTTTTTGCTGGATCTCGTGGGAACATCAGTTCTATAGTTTACTTGCTGCATTGGTTGGGGGGATTATTGGTGCACTTCCTCACTACAGTGGTCTGGCTATGTATGGGGCATTATAGACTCCAATGGCTAATGGACTGAAAAAGTTTGTAACCTGGAATGTAAGAGGGGCTTGTGATCTTAACAAAAGAATCCAGGTCTTAAAACATTTATCATTCCTGCATGCCCATATCTCCTTCATTCAAGAAACCCATCTTCTCTCTGGGGAAGCAATGAGCTTGCGTAGATTGGAGATTGGGCAAGTTTTCACTTCTGGTACTTCATCCTCCAGTGGTGGCACTGCCATCCTAATTCACAAGTCGATTGCCTTTCAACCCAAAATAATAATTGCTGATCCTCAAGGGAGATATATACTAGTTCAAGGATTATTGGATTATACTGATTTAGTCCTTGGGAGTGAGTATGGGCCTGTGGGGGGAAATTCTGAATTTTTTTCAGGATTTACTGAATGAACTACAAAAATTTTCTGCACTTCCCTTAATTCTCAGGGGGGATTGGAACCTACCACCCACCCAGGATTTAGATAGATCTAACTCCTCGTTCAAGTCCCCCTCCAATGTCCAGAGGGCTTTCGCTGAATTTCTCGATTCCGCTGGACTGTGCAACCCTTGGCGCCTGCTAAATCCAAAGACCTGCGCTTTCTCATTTCACTCTATGGTACACTCCACCTGGTCCCGGCTGGACTATATTTTACTCAGCTGCACTCTTATTCACAGTCTTAATGACTCTGCCATAGAACCGATTGTTATATCGGACCACGCTGTGGCCTGGGTCACTGTTATGTTAAACCAAAATATCCAAAGGGATTCAATATGGCGTTTAAATACGCAGCTCTTAAAGGAGGACTATGTTATTACTAGGATCTCTGATTTGATTCAACTTTTTATTGCAAATAATCAGGGTTCCATTACAAGAATGGATCATGAATGGTGTGCCTTGAAAAGCTTCTTGCGTGGCAAGTTTATTAGGCTCTCCTCCACCCGTAGACGAAAGAGAGAGGCTACCATCATCTCACTTTTGGATCAGATCCGTACACTTGAGCAATCTCTCACCTCTTCTTCCTCCCCTGTTTTGCTAAAATCATTGTTGAATTTAAGGAATCAGTATTCTCATCTAGTACAGGAAAAAGCAGAATTTCTCATATTAAGAACTAAAGCAAAATATATAGAGCAAGGTGAGAAGGTGAGCCATCTCCTAGCCTTGCGTCTGAGGAAATTAGAGGCCTCTAGATTCATCTCCTCCATCAATGATCCTGACGGAATTACAAAAACACATCCAAGAGGCATAACTGCTGTTTTCAGACAGTTCTACTCCTCTATCTATAGTCAACGTCCCGCATCTCCATCACAAGCTGATTTATTAGAGTATCTTTCCACTTCATCCTTACCTACTCTCTCTCTTATGGAGCAATCCCTTTTATCTGCTCCAGTATCCCTCCAAGAGGTGTTATTGGCTATACATAATCTCGCGTTGGACAAGGCTCCCAGTCCAGATGGTTTCCCTTTGAATTTTTATAAGATTTTCGCTAAAGATCTCGCTCCCTATCTGTTACGTCTGTATCAGTATATGCTCTCAGGGCAAACTCAAGATCCTTCCCTGTTGGAAGCCTCCATTATCCTTCTCCTTAAACCAGACAAGCCACCCCAATCTCCTGCGAGTTACCATCCTATCTCTCTGTTAAATTGTGATATTAAAATTTTAGCCAAGATACTCGCTAGTAGAATCGAACAAGTCTGGACTCAGCTTCTCAGCCCAGAGCAAATTGGATTTGTGTCAGGTAGAACCCCTGCTGATCATCTTCGTAAATTGTCGTATCTGGTTCAGGTGGCCAAAACTTCCCCTTCTCCCATGGCTTTGATATCCCTTGATGCAGAAAAAGCATTTGACAGGGGGATTGGAATTTCTTTTGGGCTACGTTACAGACAATGGGTTTCCTTAATAACATTATTAAATGGATTCAGGCTTTATACTCCTCCCCTCAGGCTAGAATACACTGCAATGGGGTACTCTCTGAGGTTTTCCCTCTCTTTTCGGGTATGCAACAGGGTTGTCCACTCTTTCCTTTTCTCTTCAACATATATCTCCAACCCCTGCTTAGGCAGCTGAAATCTTCCCCTTTAATCTCCGGTATTCCAATAGGCGATAGAATCCCCGTGCTTTCAGTCTATGCGGACGATATATTGCTTCATCTCTCAGATCCGGTTTCTTCTTTAACAGAAGCATTGCATGATATTGATACTTTTGGGAAATTCTCGAACTATAAACTAAATATTAGCAAAACAGAAGTCTTCCCTCTCAATTGTCTAACATATAGCTCAGCTTTCAGGGATTTTTGTATGAAATGGACCCCCAGGTCCATCAAGTATCTGGGTATCCATATTACCTCAGACCCAACTTTACTCCGCAAATTAAACCTGGAGGACTTGTGGCTTAATATTCAGCAGGATTTATCAACATGGAAAAAGCTTCCTCTTTCATTATGGGGTAGAATTAATACCGCCAAAATGAACGTTCTACCCAGATTGTTTTATCCACTAAACATGCTGGACATTTGGTTACCCTTGTCTTTTTTTCAGCGCATTCATTCTGATGTTAACTCCTTTATCTGGCAGGATAAAGCTATTAGAAGATCTTATCTTAAGCTCTCCCTACCTAAAGAGTTGGGAGGCTTGCGTCTCCCTAACTTCTTATTTTATTACTGGGCTTGTCACCTCTATAAGTGTGGGAAGTGACTTTCCTTATCGGAATTCTTTACTCATCATGAGTATGTTCCAATCTGGTTGCATATTGAGTCTGATATTCTTGCGGCACATAATTTAGCTCCTTCCTCACTTTTTTACACGCCCTTCAAAAATTTACCAAAAGCTCTGCAGTCTTTACTGATTGGCATTTCATTAAGAGTTCTCTCCCAAATGTTCAGTTTTTATAAGGTAGTCCGGAGTTCTGATTTCTCTCAGCCAATCTATGCCCATTTGAATCTCAAAATAGGTGAAGCTCCTATATCTCGGTGTTGGTTATCTCTCCCTCCTGATCTTACTGTAGCTGACTTTTACTCTCAGGATGTTATGTTATCCACTGAGGAGATTCTCACTAAATTTGAATTAACGTCATGGGCTGCCTTTCAAAATTTTCAGCTTAAACACTTACTTGCTAAGGTGTTTGGGAAAGATTTCAACCCCTCCCATATTGGAACCTTTCTCCAGCAAATTAAGACTCTTGCTTGCAAATCCCACAGCATTTCTACCATATATAAATTGGTCCTTGCATTCCCGCAACCTCCTTCAATTGCCGGTTCTCGGATTTGGCAGGCGTTTTTCCCTAACAAAGTTATTAACTGGCATTCAGTATGGACAGGCCTATACACATACCTTACCCAGGACTGATACAGGCTTACACAATACTGTATTTTAAACAACATGTATTATACTCCTATCAAATTGGTTCAAATGAAGAAGCTTCCCTCTAACACATGCTCTAGGTGTAACAAGGAGGAAGGCTCGCTCTTTCATATATTGTGGTCGTGTGAGAAAATATCCCCTTTATGGAAACAAATTGAATCTGCTCTGGATCCACTGCTGGGACTGCAGGGCCTCTTCTCCCCCCTCATATGTGTTCTGGGAGATTATTCCGGAATTTTAGTGAAGGAGAGAAGATTTCATATGGCCCTAATTTCAATGGCGGTCAAAAAGCTAGTGCTTAGACACTGGAAGGATCAAGTGACCATTTCTTATACGGAATGGTTGCATGAAATATCATTTGCGCTCTGTCTTGAATATCTAATTGTGAGTATACGCCATCGCCATTCATCTTTTAATAAAAAATGGGGAAATTATATGCCCTCTCATTGTCTTGATGGGATGTCTTGGTGGGTTTACGAGCCTCTCTTCCTTCTAAAACTTCTAAAATTTTTACTTTTACGGTTTATCATTTTTGTCTTCTTTTTAGTTTTGAGGTCATAAGCTACAGGAAAGTGCACCCGGGGTGGGGGTGGGGCTGGTTTCTTTTCTTTTGATTTTAATTTTCAAGGTAGTGTTGCTATCAATTTCTCTGAAAGCTAATTTCTCTCTGTTTATCAATATGCTTATAGCCCATTATGTAGCATGCTGTTATTATTGTATGTGTTTTTGTATGATTTTGTGTTGGGTTATACTTAATAAAGTATGTCAAATAAAAAAAATATCCAAGGATGCTCATTGGGTGATCTCCATGGCTGTGGGGTCTGCTGAGCAGCTTGAACAGCTCAAGGCCTTTGAAGAGGAGGTGGCCCAGGCTGTGGCTAGTTCCTCTTCGGCTTCAGCCTTCATTCCACTCCAACTAGGCTCCACTTATTTGGCTTCCTTCAAGGAGCTGTGTGAGTCTCTTTCAACTAAGGGAGAAGGCCCTTCTGAGTTGCACATTTCGTGCTCTCACAAGAAGGAGTTGAAGAAGGAAAAGACTAGCGTTGACTCTCTTGGGATCGGGAGCAGTCCTGCTCCCAGGAGTCTCCATTTTTTACTTTGGTCGAAATTGCGGCCGAGGACGCTGGTTTCATGAAGACCCCATCAGACCATTTGGCTGAGACACCTGTCAATGCGGATGAGATTTTTCTCAAACCAATCAACAGGTTGTCAAAAGATAAGGCTGACAACTCTCTATTTTTGATTCTGGTGCTTCCGGTGTCTGTGGACGGGTCGACTCAGCCTGCTGAGTCAAACCCGACCACTCAGGAACCTGACCTGGATGATCCGCTGGGATCCCCAGCTCCTTCCGATGTCTCCCATCGGTCCCACCGATGGTCAAGGTCTTGGTCCTCCTCTACTGGGTCAGACAGATCTCGCTGTCACCGGTGATCTCGCTCCCAACATCATGGTAAGAGACGGTGGTGCTATTCTTCTTTGTCCTCCTTGGGTGAGGAGGGCTCTGTCTCAAGTTGTGTTGGTGCTACAAAGATTTGATGTGGCAACAGTTACTCTTGACCAGTAGGAAGCTGACCCTGGTTTCTACCCCAGCTATGAAGTGGCTGTTGCCTAAATGGCTGACGTCGGCTCCTGCCACCGTCACTCCCACGGGGGTGCCAGCTCAGGCCTAGCCGGCCCAGCCAAAGCAGGCTTCTCTGCAGATTGTGGTGGAGCTTCCACCTGAACAGCCACAGTCTGGGGCACTGACCAAGGATTCGCGGTCAGCAAAAGGGTTGCCCCATTGGCTGTCAGTCACCCTCACTCCTGATCACCCAAGGTGGGTCGAGGGAGACTCAGGTGGATGACTATTTTATGTGGACTCTTTGGAGTCCAAAGACTCCACGTTGCACTCACGTCCCATTGATGTGGTGTCCTCTGAGGCCTTTTCCTGGATGAGGGACCCACCTCATTCATGGGTATTCTTCGGTTCATTTCCGAGTCCATGGGGATGGAGCTCAAACAGGTCCAGAAATGGGCCAGATATCCCCTGACAGAGATTCTGGACAAAGGGGACTCATCTGTGGAGGCCTTCCCTGTGGTCAAGGCCATTGCTGGCCTGGCTGTGGATCTGTGACAGCGTCCTGCATCTTGCCTTGGCCCGGATGACCTGCAAATATGCGGTCCCAACCTGGTCCCTTTTTGGGATTTTTGGAGCATCCCTCAGCTGAGGATCTGGTGGCTGACTCTGTCTTCCGGCGCTCGGGCAATACAGGTGACATGGACAGACTGCCGGATAAAGAATCCAAGAAATTGGATCATTCGGTGAAGGTCTATGCTACTTCCTCACTCTGCCTTCGTCAGGCTAGCTCAGTCATGCTGATGGCACATTTTTCCTATGCCCTTTTGGGCTTCCTGGATGAGGTTATTCCTCACCTTCCGGTGGACCTCCAGACCACAGTCAAGCAGGTCTGGGATTAACGAAGGGCAGTGGCAAAGCAACAACTCCAGACTTCTCTGGACATTGGTGACTCTTGTGCTCGCTCAGTAGTCACTGCTGTAGCCATGAATTGTAGGGCTTGGTTGAGGATCTTGACCTTCATGGCTGACACTCAACACCAGTTGGCAGATGTTCCCTTTTTGGGCACCAACTTGTTCGGGCTGGTATGGAGGGTCATCTCCAATGTACTGAGAAATCCAGTGCCACCCTGGACTCTGTGACATCTGCCCAGAAGGATAAGGGCCCTAAGCACCAGAAGCACAAGCCCTTTCGCTGTACTACTCCTGTGGCCAGACCAGCCCAGCAGCACCAGCAGAAGGGCCAGCAGGTGCAAGCCTGGCAACCGTGGGCCATGTCAGTGGCCTCATCGGTCATAAAGCCCAGAGGGAAGGGTCTCAGTTGCCCCTCAGCTGGATCCTCCTCTAAGCCTGCTCAGTGACAGGTTGAGGGGTGCCACCCTCAACCCTGTCATGCCTCCCCTGGGTCCTCTTGTTGGGGGCCGGCTATGCCACTTCCCTTCCACCTGGTCCATTATCACCATGGACCATTGGGTGCTGAAAGTGGTCAGCTGGGGCCTGCCTCTGGAATTCGAGCAGGTCCCATCAAACTGAGCCCACGCCCAATGGGAGGATCTGGTGTCCGCTGTCACTCAGTTGACTCTCCGAGACAACCTCTCTCAGCTCCTCCACAAGGATGTGGTGTGCAGGATTGCGGACCTTCCTTCAGACCCAGGGTTCATTTTCAGGTACTTCCTGGTACCAAAATGGATGGGGGGCTGGTGCCCCATTCTCGATCTGCATGATCTGAACAGGTTCCTCTGGTCTCACACCTTCCGGATGGTAACTCTGGCTCAGATCATACCCTCCCTGGAGCACGGCATGTGGTTTTGCTCGCTGGATCTTCAAGATGTGTTCTTTCATGTCTCAATCCATCCGTCCCTCCAACGTTTCCTCTGCTTCTGAGCCTAAGGAACCCTCTTCAATTTCCAGGCTATGCTCTTTGGCCTTTCATTGGCCCACAGGGTCTTCCCCAAATGCATGGCAGTGGTGGAAGCCTTCCTGAGGCGCCGAGGAGTCTGGGTCTATCCTTACCTGGACGAGTGGCTCATAAAAGGTCCCTCAAAGCAGGAGGTGGAGCAGTCCAGGGATCTGGCCCTCTGGACTTCCTTCGATCTTGGCCTTCTGATCAGTGAGGCCAAGTTGGAACTCATTCCCTCATAGGTGATTCAGTTCATCGGGGCAGAGCTCTACTCTTGCCAAGCCAGAGCTCTACTCCCGACTGACCGGGTGGAGGTTCTCTCCTCTTTTACCCAGTCATTTTTGGTTGGGCATTTGCCCTGCCTGGGAGTTCCTGTGCCTTCTGGACTCCTTAGTGGCCTGCACCAGCTTGGTCTGATGGGCCCACTGGCATATGCATTCCCTTCAATGGGAACTGGCCAGCCAGTGGTCTCAGCACTCAGGTCACCTCGACCAGCTGGTTAACTGTGACCTAGAGGATGTGGGATGGCCTTCAGTGGTGGCTGGTCCCAGATCACTTTCAGGAAGGCATCCCTTATGTTTTCCCCAAGCCACCAGTCATCCTGATGACTGATGCCTCACTGATGTGTTGGGGTGCCCATTTGGGGGAGCACAGAGCTCACAGGCTCTGGTGCCCTCAGGAGTCCCGATGCTACATCAACCTATTGGAGTGCTGTTCAGCTAGCCTTGACTGCCTTCGCTCCATTCATTTGGTGTCACGTGATCCAGGTCCAGACAGACAATACCACGACCATGTACTGTATCAACAAACAGGGTGGGACACACTCCTTGCCTTTGTGCAAGGAAGCTCTCCGCACATGAACCCTCATGCTCAGGTTGGAGGAGGTGGATCTCCAAGCCATTCATGTGGCAGGAGCCTTGAATCAGCTGGCCGATGCTCTCAGCTGGATAGGCGAGGCATCTCATGAGTGGTCACTCCACCAGGAGGTAATACAAGATCTGTTCTCCCACTGGGGCACTCCTCAGGTGGACCTGATTGCCTCCAGGGAGGACACAAAGCTGAGGCTGTTTCATGCCCACCCCCTCAGCAGGGCTCACTGCAGGGGGATGCCTTCTCGAGGCCGTGGACTCCAGGCCTCCTCTTTGCCTTCCGTCCATTTCCCTTGATATACAAGGTGCTCATCAAAGCCAGGAGAGACAAGGCACAGGTGATCCTGGTAGCCCCAGACTGGCCACACCAGTTTTGGTACCCAGATCTCTTCAGCCTCAGCTCTAGGCTCCCGAGGTGTCTTCCAGCATGCCTAGACCTGCTGTCTATCAATCAGGGAAAGGTACTCAATCCAGACCTTCAGTCCCTGCACCTGACAGCCTGGTTCCTGAGCGGCTAGAGTTCCATGCTTTGGGTCTCTCCGACAAGGTCCTCACAGTAAGGAATCAATCAGAAAACGCTATGCCTTCAAATGGAAGAGATTTTCCATTTGGTGCCAGGGCAAGGGGTTGGACCCTTCATCCTGTCCAGTGGCTAGAATTTTGGACTAGCTGTGGTCCCTCTCCCAGCAGGGACTTCAGTCGATGATCCTTAAGGTGCTCCTGGCAGCCATTTCTGCCTACGAGGCATGGGCCGGTATGCAGTCGGTGGTGCAGAAGAAAGTGATCTGGCACTTTTTCAAAGGCTTAAGTCACATATATCCTCCGGTGCGTGAACCTCTACCTCCATGGGATTTACTGCTGGCTTTGGCAAAGCTCATGGGCAAGCCATATGAACCCTTGCACAAGTGTGACATGTCACATTTGTCATGGAAGACCGCCTTCTTGGTGGCAGTCACATTAGCCAGAAGGACTGGGGAGTTCCAGACACTCTCAGTGGAGTCTCCTTACCTGGTCTTCCACAGGAACAAGGTTGTCCTATGCTCCCACCCAAAATTCCTTCCGAAGGTGACGTCAGAGTTTCACCTTAACCAGGTGTTGACTCTGCTGGTGTTTTACCCCAAATACACCTCCGAGGCTGAGTACAGGCTTCATACCTTGGACCCGAGATGAGCGCTCACGTACTTCAAAGAGCATATGGCAGAAGTTTGGGGAGAGGTTCACCAGCTATTTGAAACCTACGCTGAAGCTGCACCTGACAGAGATGCAGCCAAGTGGACAATTGGCAGGTGGATCACTTCCTGCATTGATCTCTGCTATAGGTTGGTGGGTAGGGAGCCTCTCGTAGGGCTAAGGGCTCATTCCACTTGCCATACCACTGCGTCGGTGACTGCTTCTAGGGATGTAGCTATCCAGGAAATCTGCAGGGCTGCTACCTGGAAGTCAGCACATTTCTTCATTTCCCATTACCACATTGATCTTGAGTCACACCGGGATGCTGGTTTTGGGACCTCAGTTCTCCAGTCCCTGTTCCCTAAGTAGGGTGTGTGTGTGTGCCTTGCCTCCCTCCTCCTGGAGAACTGCTAGGAGTCTGCCAACAAGTGTTGATAGAACAACATATCCACATCCCTAGAAAAGCAGGTTACTCACCTGTAACAGTAGATCTTCCACGGAATGGTCTCTTGCAGTAAGTCATTACTTCTGGGAGTTCCCGATAGGTGGCGCTCCAGCACAGAAGTTTCTTCCAGCAGTCTCCACACCAGTGACCACCCACATGACCTCACTTCCTGGGCTGTACCTATAAAAGTGGGTGGTTCCTGGTAATCTCCGTTCATTTTCCCACCGGCTTCGGCTCTGGCAGCATCTCTTCTGTTGCAGTATACGAAGTGGATTGACAGTGTTGCCTGGGGTGCCTGGACTTCATACAAGACACCAGGCTCCTGTGCTAGATAAGACTACTACAATGGATGTCTCCCTGTCAACATTCAATGACTAAAATAGGGAAGAAAACCCCTTCACCTAAAGTCCTGCCTGACCACCTTTCAACGGTCATACCTCCAAAACTGAGATCATCCAGAAAACATTCATCATCGATGGACATTCACCCCTGTCGATGACAGACAACACTTCATCAAAAGTGCATTGATGTGCATTCACTCCCATCGACATGCAATCTCTTCTTCATTAAAGGAACATTCCTCATTGATGAAGCTTCATTCTTCAGCTCCCCTGTCGACGAGGCTACCCTCACCATCGATGACAGAGGTCCTGCTACTTTTCCCATCGATGGGGTATGCTCCTCCATCGACGGGAGGGCTCTACAAGACATTCTGATCGATGACCCCCACCTCCTCTGTCAATGGAGCACACTCTACATGCTCCATTGTTGATGGGGCTGCCTCCTCTGTCAATGGAGCACACTCTACATGCTCCTTTGTCGATGGGGATGCCTCCCCCATCGACGGGACATGCTCCAAAGCTCCACCATCGATGGGGCATGCATTCACCTTCTCATCATCGATGACAGCATTTCCAGCATTGACGGAGCATGTACTCACTATTCCATCGTCGATGGAGCATGTCCCACCATCGACGGAGTATGTACTGTCTTCCTCCTCATCAACGGAGTATATTCCACCATTGATGGAGTATGCTTTTACTTACCCTTCAGCTATAAAACATAGTACATCATTGATGAGGCATGTTTCTGTCCCTCTTCCATCGATGAGGCAGCTGCCACTGTCGATGGAGCAGCCCCTGCATCATAGAACAGCAACTTTACCTGCATATAATACAGTTATGGAGGATCCTTATTACAAGTTTACCATGGACTTCCATGAATACTTTCAACAACATGCATCAAAAGATACTATGGGGCTGCATCACTACAAAATAAAGAATTGTATGCTACAGAACACAGAGGCTTACCAGCCTCATCTGCTGTCATGCATGATACTCGTACACCATTTATCACAGACTATGTCTCAGCCTCCATTGACACTGGCCTGCATGGGACTGGACTGCCCACCTGTCATGTCTCTTCATGAATATTCAAGAGGATATGAGTTCCCTTATGCTGTACCATCTAGAGGGGCTGACGGGCTCCTATATCAAAAAACGTACTGCCATACCTGAACATACAAGAACTATAACCAACGTCTGGTAAGTATCTCTGCTGGTGACCTTATAAATAGACTACCTGCTGTAATGCTTGGCCAGCTGGTTATGATTATTCTATGAATTTTGTAATATAAAAATATGTTATTGAGTGTTTCTCATGAGACAGCCTGTGGGATGACTCCCTCCTCCCCAAGGTTTCAGCTACAAGATGTTAAGCTGAAAGCCAGGAGATAATTAAAGACTAGAGTGTAGCTGACCAGCTGCCAGGATAGAAATCATAAACTTTTATGATGTTTAGAGGAAGGAAACATGTTATATCACTATGGTGCTAAGTCATAAAAATCCTCAGATGTGCCATGGGAAGAGGAAATGTTCAAGATCAAAGAAGAAATTTAAAGACTGTCATAATTTGGGAAAATTAGGTTTTTGCTGAAGTCACAGCATTTAATTTACCTCTTGATAGGACATCCTGTTATATATTTTTTATATTCTGAGACGAGGCGCTAGATGACCTCATGGAAGGGGTTGAAACACAGCATTCTAAAATTGTATTCTATGTTTCATCAGACACATTCCTGTTGGACTCAGAAGAAATAACACCAAACTTTAAGCACTGTAAGAAGGTATTCATTAGATAGAGAAGTCTGAGTGTAATGTGGTAGGAGTTTAAATTTGTGTTTTGACCTTGTTCTTTTAAGTGATTGTAGGCTTTGTGATATATGGTTCTGTGTTTACATTTTACATATGTTTTTATCCATTTCTAAGTAAATCTATATTTAGAGACTGCCTGGTGTGCCTTCCAAGTCATTACTTTTGCATGTGATGTATGGAAGATTAAGACTGACAAAACTGTTTATAATTTTAATGGTTGACCAAACTGGAAAAAGGTAAGAATTTTCCTAAGGTCTTTCATAGAGTTCTAAGAGTTCATTTTGGATACCTGTTTAGGGGCCCTTAGGTGAAAGATATCTGGCATTTCCCGAAGAGCAGAATTATCTGAGCCTGTATGTTTGGGTATGCTAGCATAAGGGTCACAGTTTGAATCACCCCAGAATTTGAGACCAAAGGTGATTCGGACCCACAAAACAGGTAGGAGGGTTACCCTGTTCTGTTAACTGTTCACAATACTGCACTTGGAGGTTGGCACTGTGGGAGCAGAGGGCCTGACCTGCTGAGTGGGGTTGTGAAAGATTGGTTGGCAGCGGTGCAGATAATTTTGGTACACAAGCTTTTAACTGTTCAGTGTGTCAGCTCGATACTATACAGCTCACTTGCAAAAAAAGCAGTAATTTTTTTTAAAGGAAACAGAGCTATATCATTTGGCTTACAGTCAAGTTCCTACATGTTTAATTTTTTTTCTAAAGTGCAAGTCAGAGTAGCCATAGTTAGGGAAGAAGATGGCTTCCGACTACAGTGGGCACACCGTAGACTACTTGAGGCAGTTGTGCAAGGACAGAGGAGTCCTGTATGAGGTGAAAGCCCTCAAGCAGAACCTCATGGATGCCCTGATGGCAGCAGATGCCCAGAGCATCAAGTCACAGACTGTGACTGTAAGGGACCAAACCTTGAGTGTGGAAGGGCTAGCAGCCAGTGCAATGTCCAGATCCAATGAGGATGACAGCAGGGCCAGTGCCAGTGAAGGGCCACAGCAGCAGGGGAAGGTCACCAGCATTCTAGAGCCAGAAGTACTCAGGCTGCAGATTGAGTTGTGCAGAATGGAGCTGGAGTTCCAAGAGAAGAGAGAGCATGAATGGCAAGAGGCTGACCATGAGGAGCATGAGTGCCAGCGAGCTGCAGAGGAGAAGAGGGAGCAAGAACAGTGAGAGGCGGACCATGAACAGTGAGAGGTGGACTATGAACAGTGAGAGGTGGACTGTAAGGACTATGAGCGTCAGAGGCGACATGAACTGGAGAAGCTACGACTCCAACCACCCGCACCAGAGCAGGTAAGTGGCTTGTGTGTAACTGGAACTACAGGACTGGGTTACAAATTGAATTCTAAATTGATAGCTGAATTTAAAGAGGGGGAGGATATGGATGCCTTTTTAAATTCCTTTGAAAAAGTTTGTATTCAGGCTAAAATTTCTAGAGAGTCCTAGAGCTTCCAGCTATCCCCACTACTTACAGGGAAAGCTTGGGATGCATTGGGTCAAATGGCCAATGAGGAAAATAATAATTACAGCAAACTTAAAGCTGCATATTTAAAAAAATTGGATTTAACTGCTGAATCATACAGAGCTAAATTCTGTAAGCTTGGGAGAAGCCCTGATATTAGCTACGAGGAGCTAACCACAAAACGTCAGTTTTTAAAACATTGGTAGGAGAGAGAATTAAATCAAACTCTGTAGATAGAATTGGAAATGCTATATTGTTAGAACAATTTTTTGGGGCATGCCCATCCGAGCTGAAAACCTGGCTGGAGGACCGAGATCCCAAAACAGTGCAAGAGGCTTCTGAACTCTCTGACCGCTATGCCAAGAGCAGACCTACTCTGAGAGCGAATGGGGCAGGCATGGCAGCACAGAAAGGGAAAAGGGCACCTTCAGGGCAGGTAAAACCTTCACTGCCTCTACCAAAACCAGTTAGCCCCAGGTTTCTGGGAAAAGAAATGAATGTTGGCTGTGTAGAGAAACTGGGCATATTGCCAGATAGTGTCCCACAAGTACAAGCAATACACAACATGGAACTAGAAAAGAAGTAGGTTGTTTGTGTGTTCCTGGAAGCATGCCTGTGAACATGAGAGAAAATATGCACCCAGTCATGGTGAATGGTATACAGATGCAAAGGTTATGGGACACAGGGGCATCCCTGACATTGGTAAAAGGGGATCTAATAGAGCCTGGTCAACTTATACCCAATAAATACATCACTGTACAGGACTTTACTGATGAGAAGAAAACATTGCTCCTTGCTACTGTTCTCCTAGACTGGGGTGAAACAGGGGAAACTGTGCAACAGGTGGCTGTCGCCAAAATGTTAGCAGTGGACGTCATCCTTGGCAACAATCTCAAACAGGGGATGGTGTGTGCAGTTACCCATAGCCAAGCAGCAAGGGAAAATTGTAGTTCCCTGAACCCCACAGAAGCCATTATGGAAACTACTGGGAGGCTGGTTCCCCAGCCTGTGTCTCCTGATATGGAGACTAATGAAAAATTGGTGGAAATTTCCCCAGTAGCAGTTAACCACCCATCGACAGAGGGTTACTCTGAAGAGGGAGGGGTGACCCGTTGTCAAAGGGTTAGGAATGATAGTGATCCTGAGTGCCCTGACACTTGTGCTAGGGACCCTAGTTCAGAAACTGAAGGGGACCTGTACCATGCCTTGGGAATGTGTGAGGCGTATGCAGCTGCTCAGAGAAGTGACCCTAGTCTAGAGAAGCTGAGGGCTTGGGAAGACTCTGATGGAGCACAGGGAGGTAACGGCAGACATAAGGTTTATTGGGAAAATGGACTGATGTATACTCAGGCTGTGCAGACAGAGGGAGGGGTGATAGGCAGGCAGCTTGTCATTCCTCAGGGGTATCGTGAGCAGTTGCTCAAGCTTGCACATGATATTCCCTTGTCTGGTCATCTGGGAATTGCACACACTATGCAGCGGTTGGCCCAGAATTTCTACTGGCCCAAATTCACTCAGCTGGTGAAGGAGTATTGCAGGTCTTGTCACTGGTGCCAAGAAGTAGGGAAGGCAGGCAAGAAAACCCAAGCCACCCTAATTCTATTGTCTATAGTGGAGGAGCCATTCCAGAGGGTGGAAATGAATATTGTGGGGCTTTTAAATACCCCCAGCTCCTCAGGGAAGGGATTCATCCTGACTGTGGTAGATTATGCCACCCGGTACTCAGAGCTAGTCATCCTATCCTCACTGAGGACAGACAAAGTGGCAGATGCCTTACTTCGGATTTTCTCCCATGTTGAGTTTCCACAGGAGGTTATCACCGATCGAGGGGGTTCCTTCATGTTGGACCTGATGAAATGTTTGTGGGAGAAGAGTGGGGTGGTGCAG
Organism: Neoceratodus forsteri; assembly: GCA_016271365.2. Lineage (NCBI taxonomy): Eukaryota > Metazoa > Chordata > Ceratodontiformes > Ceratodontidae > Neoceratodus > Neoceratodus forsteri. Next base: position 236,493,182 of record CM028137.1, read on the forward strand.
AGATGCATGACACCATATCACCCACAAGCCAGTGGGCTTGTGGAAAGATTTAATGGTACCCTGAAGTCAATACTCTGGGCATTTGCTGAACAGCATGGGAGGGACTGGGAGAAATACCTTCCCCACCTGTTGTTTGCATACAGGGAGGTGCCCCAAGAGTCAACTGGATTCCCCCCTTCGAATTCTTATGTGGATGCCAGGTACATGGGCCCCTAGGCTTGATCAGGGAGGACTGGGAAGGCAAGTACACCACCCAGAGAACTCCCATTGTGGATTATGTCCTTAGGTTTATTGAAAGGCTGAAGAAGCTCATGGGGACAGCCCAAAGCAACCTGGCAGCTGCCCAATGGAAACAAAAGTGTGGTATGACCGCAGAGCCAGAGCTCACTTGTATATGGTGGGTCAAGAAGTCATGGTCCTTATTCCGGTCTGGAAAGACAAGCTGCAGGCTGAGTGGGCAGGACCATACCAAGTAGTTAGGAAGGTAAGTGACGTGAACTGTATTGTAGAGTTACCTGATAGAAGACAGAGAGAAAAGATGTACCATGTCAACATGATAAAGTCATATGCTAATAGGGCTGACATGGTGTTTGCAGTGTGTAGTCCTAGGGAGGGGACAGATGAAGGATACTCCCTTCTGGACTTGCTGGAAGAAAGCAAGTGGGTGTCCTCTGTGGAGGCAGTTAAATTGTCTCCCCAGCTGGTCCCAGACAAGATCCAGGAAGTAAGGGAGGTTTAAGCAGACTTTGCCCCTCTGTTTAGTGCCAATCCTGGACTAACCCCCTTAGCGATGCACGATGTGGAGACAAGGACACAGACGCCCATATGGCGGACAGCATATCGGGTGTCAGAGGCTGTCCAAAAGGACATTAGGAGGGAAGTGGAGGAGATGCTGGATTTAGGGGTAATCCAGAGACCCCACAGCCCCTGAGCCTCTCCTGTAGTCCTTGAGCCCAAGCCAGATGGCTCTACTCGTTTCTGTGTGGACTGTCATGGACTGAATGCAGTCACAAAGTCAGACGCCCATCCAATGCCCTGGACAGATGAACTCCTGGACAAGTTGGGAGGAGCAGCCTACCTTACAACCATTGACCCGACCAAGGGGTATTGGCAGGTAGAGTTAATGAACAGAGCTAGGGAGAGTTCAGCCTTCATTACTCTGATAGGCTTATTTGAATTTAAAGTAATGCCTTTTGGAATGAGGAACACCCCGGCCACTTTCCAAAGGTTGGTGAACCACATGTTAAATGGTGCTGAGGAGTACACCGTGGCATACCTGGATGACATTGCCATCTTTAGTGCCAGCTGGTAGGAACACCTGTCCCACCTTAGGGAAGTGCTGGGAAGGATACAGAGGGCTGGGCTCACTGTCAAAGCTGAGAAGTGCCAGGTGGCCATGGGTGAATTGGCATACCTCAGGCATGTGGTAGGCTGAGGACAGCTCTGTCCTAACCAAATAAAAATAGAGGTGATCCAGGCATGGCCCGGACCAGAAATGCAGAAGCAGGTCAGGAGTTTTCTAGGGACAGCAGGGTACTATAGGAAATTTGTACACAATTACAGTGCCCTGGCTGCTCTGTTTTCTGACCTGGTAAAGAAAAGGATGCCAAAGAAAATTACCTGGGGGCCAGCCTGTGAAGAATCCTTTACCAGACTGAAGGAGGCACTGTACAGTGCTCCTGTATTGACAAGTCCTGACTATAGCAAACCCTTTATAGTTCAGACTGACGCCTCAGATGTGAGTATTGTGGCAGTACTGAGTCAGACATCCAACCAAGTGAAGGATCACCCGGTAGTGCACCTGAGTAAAATGTTACTTCCCAGGAAACAGGCATACTCTACTGTGGAAAAAGAATGTCTTGCCATAGTGTGGCCCATAAAGAAGTTAGAGCCATACTTGTATGGGCAGCATTTTGTGGTACAAACTGACCACAATCCCCTGGTTTGGCTGATGCAGATGGGAAAAATTAATGGTAGATTGTTAAGATGGAATCTTACTTTGCAAGGGTATGACATGACAATCCTACATAGGGCTGGAGTGACCAATCAGAACTCAGATGGCTTGTCATGGGCTTATGAGGAGTGAACTGATTTTGGAAGCTCATCCCATGCAGGAGATAGATCCCCCAAATTCAGTCAAGGTGGGGAGGAATTGTGAAGTTGGCCAGCTGGTTATGATTGTTCTATGAATTTTGTGATATAAAAATGTGTCATTGAGTGTCTCTTATGAGACAGCCTGTGGGATAACCCCCCCAAGGTTTCAGCTACAAGATGTTAACCTGAAAGCCAGGAGATAATTAAAGACAAGAGAGAGACATAATTAAGGGTTGCCTGTTTATCTAACTTCATTGTAGCTGACCAGCTGCCAGGATAGAGATCATAAACGTTTATGATGTTAAGAAGAAGAAAACATGTTATATCACTCTGGTGCTAAGTCATAAAAATCCTCAGATGTGCCATGGGAAGAGAAATGCTCAAGATCAAAGAGTGAATTTAAAGACTGTCATAATTTGGCAAAATTAGGGTTTTCTGAAGTCGCAGTATTTAATTTACCTCTTGATATCACATCCTGTTTATATATTTTTGTATTCTGAGAGGAGGAGCTAGATGACCTCACGGAAGGGGTTGAAACACAGCATTTTAAAATTGTATTCTGTGTTTCATCAGACACATTCCTTTTGGACCCAGAAGAAATAACACCAAAATTTAAGCACTGTAAGAAAGTATACGTTAGATAGAGAAGTCTAAGTGTAATGTGGTAGGAGTTTAAGTTTGTATTTTGGCCTTGTTCTTTTAAGTGATTGTAGGCTTTGTGATATATGGTTCTGTGTTTACATTTTACATATGTTTTTAATCCATTTCTAAGTAAATCTATATTTAAAGAGACTGCCTGGTGTGCCTTCCAAGCCATTTCTTTGCATGTGATGTATGGAGGATTAAGACTGACAAAACTGTTCATAAGCTTAATGGTTTATCAAACTGGAAAAAGGTAAGAATTTTTCTAAGGTCTTTCATAGAGTTCTAAGGGTTCATTTTGGATAGCTGGTTAGGTGCCCTTAGGCGAAAGATATCTGGTATTCCCTGAAGAGCAGAATTAACTGAGCCTGTACATTTGGGTATGCCAGCATAAGGTTCAGAGTTTGAATCCCCCCAGAACTTGAGGCCAAAGGATATTCAGACCCACAAAACAGACAGGAGGGTTACCCTGTTCTGTTAACTGTTCACAATACTGCACTCGGAGAATGGCACTGTGGGAGCAGAGGGCCTTACCTGCTGAATGGGGTTGTAACACCTGCATCCTCTGAAAAATATCAGGATGCAACATTACCAATGCTTCAGCTTGAGCCTCTGCAGTCAATATTTTCTACACCATCAGGCATGGCTCCAACTCTCAGGGATAGCTCCTGATACTCAACAGCATGTGTCTAATGCCCCTTGTAAGGCAATCATCTTTTTGGCCCCGGAGCTCAAATGAGACTGGATATCCTACAAGCCTTTAAACCCGTGACTGCCCCTCTGGCAGGCCAAATGCCTCTGTTTTTTGCTAAAGACTTCAACTGTACCACCTGAGGCTTTTTTCAACAGACTCTATACATCTAACCACTTTTCAGAGGTAGCACTGTTACAGACCATCATGGCCATTCCATCGGGATGCCTCTCTGCCTGTTGTGCACCGGTCTCCATTTCCCTCCCACGAACAGGTCTACCTACTACTACTCACATGCTGAGACTCAATCGATGTATCCTGGTATGGATTATATTATCTTCAATTTTCTACTGCTATAAGCTGCTTTCACTTGATCATGAACGTAGATCACATGAACAAGTGTGAGCACCCATACAGACATTATAAGTCTTAAAATTCTACATGTCTTTTACTTGGTCAAAAAAACAATTTTTTTATATATACACATATGTGTTTATGTAATCTCAAAAATGAGATCCACTGACTTGTGATTTCAATTATTTTGTTCATTATTTAGCTTCTGTTTTCCAAACAGTACACATACTGGACTCACCATACGAACATTTCAGATTTATGCCCAACAAGGTTGCAGGCCCGGACATACCTGGGACCCCCTTGTAAGTCAGATTATTAATACAAGATGGATATATCAACATCGCTCTATTACTTTACATGCTCTCTAAACCACTTACAAGATTGGTTATAGCTGCTGATTCTAAAAATCACTGACTTCCTTTAGGTCACAGATACATTATTTCATTTTGCAACATTATCTGCTACTTCAGTATCCTATTACTACTAAATGGATACAGTTTCTATTGTCTGGAACAGACTGGGCATGGTGAATACATAAAACCTGCATAAAATGCAAAATTTATCAAATTTGCTGATCCACACTACTTGGACAACAAACTATGGACAGGTTACAAACCTTATGATTTTCTTACATTTCACATCTCACGCATGAGATCACGACTCCAAAATCTGTAAGTATCCAGATCATTGTTTTCATGTCTGTTCATCTGGCAGTATCAAAAAAGGACCCATCATAATAACATTTCAGGTTTATGCCTGACAAGGCGGTAGACTCTGACATGCTTGGGACCCCCTTGCAAATGAGATTACTAACACATGATGGAACTGAATACATCACTCTGTTGCATTCTATGTCCTTATCCCAAAATGTGTACGATGTTTCCACTGACTCTAGATGTCACTAGCTTCCTTCATGAAATAGATACATTGTTTCACAGCAAAAAAAACTGTACTAAACTGCTACATTGTAACACTACAAAATAACACTGTATTATTTGGGTTACTATCCCAGACTCAGAACCTAATGAGCTTTGACATAGACTGTCTTTTCAATGCATGCTGATGTGCCATACCCTAATCAGGTTTACATCTCCTTAGACTCATCTGATGATGCCAACTAATAGCCAATATGGCATGTTTTCAGCCATGATCCTATAACGAATGATATAATAAATTACTTACACAATCCCTTTTTTTTTACATGCTGATACACTGTTTTCAGCCCCTTTTGGTCCTAAGACCACACTAAGATATAAGGCAGAATGCCATATGTGGCTACCCTCTGCTCGATAACTGCTTGGAAATCTCCCAGAAGTAATGACTTACTGGAAGAGACTATTCCGTGGAAGATAGTGCAGTTACACAAAGGCTTTTGCTGTAACAGTAGATCTTCTAGGAATGTCTCTTGCAGTAAGTAGTTTCCTTCCCTCCAACCCCCTGCCATTTGCAACAGGAAAAATGATGCAGGGTTGGGAAGCTTTTGTACCTTGGTTCCCCTCGGTCCCTCACTTCTGAGCTGAAACCAGTGGGGAATGGAGATTACCAGGGACCACCCACTTTTATAGATACAGCTCAGGAAGTGAGGTCGTGTGGGTGGTCCCTAGTGTGGAGACTGCTAGAAGAAACTTCTGTGTTTGAGTGCCACCTATCGGGAACTCCCAGAAGTAATGACTTACTGCAAGAGACATTCTAGAAAATCTACTGTTACAGCAAGCGTCTTTGTGTAACTGCACTTTCTAGGAGTGGTATATGTTGTTCATCCACTGACCCCCTGCCTCCCGGCTTCAGTGCACACCTCTGCTTCCAGTGGGCTAGATCTGGCATCATGTGGCAGAGCCAAGGGTTTTACCACCTGGATGGGTGGGAGAGTCAGCTTGAAGATGTTCCGGCGACCCTTAAAGAGAAAGGCGATCTGCCAACAAATGTGGATGAACAATATACACTACTCCTAGAACTACTGTTACAGGTGAGTAACCAGATTTTTTTTTCTTCAAGTCCAGTGCACCATATCTTTGATGTACCTGGGACTTGTCACAAAAAAACACCTTTGAAAATCCCTCCCCTGATGTCTTGTCCTGAGTTGCTCATGGATCAGGAGTACTGGCTCTCCGAGCCCCAGATAGATGAGATAAATTGGGCAAAGACAAGGGTATGAGACTAGTGACAGGCATTAAAACTATGAACTACACCAGTAACTGTTTGATGGCATGCTGTACTACATTTTGCATTGTAGTTGATGCCTTTTAATGTTTTTCAGTTTTCATCTATACTGTTACCAAATATGTTTGACTTTCCTGGTACAAGCAAATTTAAACAATTGTTGCTAGAACAAGAGCATCTGGGTAAAGAGCCAGTGGCAAAGATTGCAACAACATGAATGCCTGAATTAGGGCTGTGGCAGCATTTGGTTCTAGTTTTGGGAGGTGGGGGTCATAGGTTGTGGGAAAAGTAGAAGGCAGAAACAAATGTTTGTTACATCACACTTAACTTGTGTGTTATTATATTTGACTTGTGTATTACTATTTAAAAAACATCAGGATCCCCAGAAATTTAAGAGGCATACAGACAGTATAGATCAGTTTCAGATGTAAATGCCCGTAAGAGTAGATTACGTGACACTTCAGTTTATCAGGCTGAAGTTTGAATAGCAATGCAATCAGCAGTTCAGTCTAAAGATTTTTTTTAAGGCAAACCTTTGTCTTAGAATCCCCTATCACCTTGGCTTGTGAGAGCTGTTCTCATGTTGCTGAAGACCTAAGTTCCATTCCTTCTCTATCCTGATGGGAACTGAACTGATCTGCTCCACTGAGCCTCTGGGGGCTTTTTACGCTTTCTGATTCAGATGAGACGTTAAACCGAGGTCCCATCTACCTGTTCTAGTGGTAATTCAGCTGGATGTCAAAGATCCCATGGCACTTCTCAAAAGAGTAGGGTAATTTTTATTTAAAAGGTGCACCACAGCATATGTACAGCAAAGAAAAAATAAATAAGCATAACAAAAATAAGCATTAATTCATGCATATATACAATAATTAAGAGGCAACAAAATTCATGAAATAACATTGAGGGATAAACCAAATAGGATTTCTACTAAGGAAGGAAGGGAAAACAACTTACAATGTGAGTGACAACATTTACCACATTGCTTAAAGAATAGCTGTATACAAATAGGAAGGCGTCCTTAGAAAGTTAAACTATTATACCTACTGAATTCATCTAAACTTTATCAGGAAGGAAAGACCCCCTACCATCTTGAAACTTTTCCAGAAGTGTGAATGTTCCTGTCCTTCATATAAACAGAACACATAGCTTTTCTCCTAGTATACCTACGGTTTCATAAGGCATTCGTTTTGATACAGCACCCATTGACATCTAGCTTGCCAAATATAAATTTCAAACAACAAAGAGAGACCATTAATGTTCCTTGATCATACCTGTTTAGGTTATGCAGGACCAAACCTATAATAAAAATTAATAGTTCAGATCTGCAACTCATGGTAGTTTCCATCTTTCTTTCAGTTATAGCCATAGACTTCTAACATATGAACATTTAAAAATAAAATGTGTTATGGATTCTTCCACCACTTCACAAGCATTATAAGGGCAGTTACACTCTTCCTGAGCCTTGTGCTTAAGTTATTATTAATATTAAGTCTGCCATACAATGTAAGACATATCTTCCACATATGGTGAGGTATCCTAGGGTTATTAAGTTGTGATAAAATGTGTTTGTTTTGTCCTCAGGCAATTTTTAAACTCAGGAACATCTGGATATATCTTTGTACAAAAATGTGTAAAGAAGAGTTCCGGGTTTACTGCAAATCTGATGTGATGTTACCCCCCATTTATGTAATTTGCCTGCAGCAGGTTTGAAAAAAAAAAAAAACAGGGATTCTAAGTCTGGTAGCTATTTTGGGTGGAGTAGGTATCCACTGGGACAAGTAGAAACCCAGAGAGTTTTCATTTAGACCTTTAAGAATTCAGAGCCTTGAATTCCAGTTTTGAAATTGAAGAGATAAATAGAGTGTTAAAGAATGTCACCGGTCAGTCATTCCCAAGGCATCCATTATCTTAGGAAGGTATGTGAAGCATCTTTTAACCAGGTTCAACCTGGTACCCCATAACATTTGAAAGAAGGAAGCATATAACCTTGATTCTAACACTATTGGTGTGGGAAAATAATGGCTACATAGAGCAAACAGGGCATAATGAAGCATTTACGGACCTGGATTCTTTAAATTTTTACATTTTCCAGCATTTCTATCTGGAAACTTTGGTCTCAAAACCTTGTAAGGCTGATTCCCAATTTTCTAGAGGCAATTTTGTAGCCAAAGGTTACACCTAAGATTTGTAAAGGGATGTAGTTATTTTAATTCTGTTCATATTTATTTCTGGTTGGGGAACAGGGCCAAGGAAAGAGGCCTTTACATTTCCCTACATTAAGTAGCAAGTTTGATACTTTAGTATAGTCATTAATTACCTCCTCCTGTTCTCACAGCATCTATAAAAGTGGACCATTCAAGCCCACCGGCAAAACAGGGTGAGCACTAGAACTGTGCACTCCTTTCTGTCGCACTGGGCCCACTCTATCCCAGCTGTAACTCCTCCTTATTCCAACTGCTAGCCTTACAACTTGCTGTCTGGAGCATTGAATTCACACTGCACTTCTTCCTACTCACTGCAATGTTTAATACTGTACTGTAATCCCTGTTTATGGTATTGTTATCTTACAGTGTCCTTGTGTTCTGATCACTTTATATTAACTCTTCACTACTATTTGCCTAATGAAATCTGATGCTTGTAAAGTACCCATTGTGCTAATTCTATGTAATGTAATCCTCCACTTGTATCTGCCTCATGTTCATGTATGTACCGAGTATGTACCTTGTAGTCTCTCGGGTCTCACCTGAAAATAGGCACTTGGCTGTCTAGTGTGCTTACCCGGTTAGTAAAAGCAAATAAATAAATAAATGATCTAGCATAAATATTACGATATCGTCTGCATAGGCTTGAGCTAGCAGAAGATCACCAGTGGTGGGTCCCTTGAGTCCTTGCCACCGTGTAGTTTCATGAATTTTCCTTAATAGAGGATCTAGGGAGAAGATATAAAGTAGGGGACTGAGAGGTCACCCGTATCTTACTCCAGTTGTAAATTTAATTCCTTTACCTGTGTTTTGTTTTATAACAGGTTTGAACAAAACTGAGGAATAAAGCAGTTTTATTCACTCGATAAACTCTTGTGGTACACCATATTTTCTCAAGGTGGCAAACAAAAAGGGTGATAAACAGTCAAATTCCTTGCATTGGTCTAAGGACAGGCTATATCCCTTTTCTTTTGAGTATTGTAATATTCAATAAAGTCTCTTATTATCATAAGGGATATTGTATCTTCCTTTCAGGAGCCCACAGTACTGTGAAGGAAGCATTAGACCCTCAGCTGCATTGTTGAGCCTACTATTTAATATTTGAGTAAGAATTTTCTAATTGGAATTTAAATTAGATATGGGTCTCCAATTCTGAATGCAGGATCTATCCCTGATTAAAATAAAACACAATCAAACCAGTGGTAAACAGGGCATGTATGGCTTTAACAGAAAAACAAGAAGACAACATTTAAGCAGGCTACTAATATGAAGGGAAAGCTTTATATAATTCATACGAGAGGCCATCAAGCTCCTAATTTAAGGGATTGTATTGCTTGTAAGATTCGGTACCATAAGGAGACTAGTTCCAGCAGCTTATTTGGACCATCAGATACATTAACACCAAACAAATAAGTGTCAATATCTTTCCTGAGAAAGTTGTACTCATATTATAGGAATGTAAATGAACAGACATAATTTCATACATCCCTTTTCAGAATCTATCATCCCTTTACTGTCCCTTAACATGTGTATAGACATGTTTTCTTTCTAGTTTTAAAGCATTTAAACAGGTCTCCTATAGGGTTTTTTTTATGTGTGTGCCATATTGTATTTCTGCTCTTGAGGTTTTAGCTCTATTGTATTGGAAGTTTTCCACATCAGCTTTGATTTTTTCTCTTTGGGGACTATAGTTATGTTTGGAACAGGATGATAAAGAAAATAAATATTGGAGCTGATTATGGAGTTTCAAGTATTTTAGGAATTTATCTCTTTCCTTAGCTTTCCCATATTTCTGGAACCATTTTTTCAGATCCTCTTTAGTGTCCAACCACCATGATCCTACATCTTCATACAGAAATTGCACGGAGGTTCAGGTTTTAAGAAGCAGAGAAATCCCCTTTTGAACTTCTGAGTCCTGTAAACTTGATATATTCAATTTCACCTTTATGATGGACAGTGTTCATAGGTTGTTGAGAAAATATAATTTTTAGGAAAAGGTGGTCAGAGAATTATGTGGGGTGTATCTCTAAGTCAGGGATGGGTACTTTTTTGGAGATGAAAAAATGGTCTATGAAGGTGGTGAATTTCCCTCTTTTGTAGGTATACTGGGGTCCTTTCTTTATTTTTCTTATAGTCCACCAATTCAGCTATCTGTACTAGATTATACAGTGCATTAGAATCACAATATGACTTTTTCCCTTCTAACCTCAAACCTGGTTTAGGCAAATCACAGTTAAAGTCTCCCCCCAAAACTATATGTAGTGTAGTGGCCAGATATGGCTGTAAGAGATTAAATGAAACCACTCTTTCAGATTTGTCTTGGGCCCATAAATGTTTATAAAGCAGTAGGCAGTGTTTTCCCAGCTGCCATCAATAATTAATAATCCGCCTGGGATGACATCTACCAGTTTAAGTGAAAATGAAAAGGAATTACATAGCAGCCTTAGACCATTTTCTTTATCTGTGCCAGAAGACCAGTAGGAAGGTCCCCATAGCCATTCTGAGAAGAGATGAGCCTGATCCAAAGTAGACACCCAGGATTCCTGAATGATGCAAATGTCAATCTTAGAATTGTGTAGATATTGAAAAATTGCATGCCTTTTAGAGTTGTTAATCAGACTACATATGTTCAGGGATCCTATTGACAGACTGGCATGAGAGATGAATTACTGGGAGAGGGATCATGAGTTTTGTTTTCTCCTTTTATTTTTTTTCCCTTTGTAGTCTGGAATTTCAGGTTTAGATTGGGGAGGGTCGAGGTTTTCTGGCTCACCCGACTCCATGTTTGACACTCCCCAAGTTGTGGTTAAGGCAGTGTAGGAGTTTGAAGTTTCAATTGGAATCTCCTTTGGTGCACTTCGGGGGTATAGGTTTTGTATTCCTTGTAACCCTTCTCCTAGGGGTAGAAGCAGGTTTCAGAGTAGTTTGGGGATCATTGGAGCCTCCTGTGGACTCTCCAGGGGGTCCTGGTAGCAAACAGAGGTGAGTTGAACTACGGGAGGGGTTGCATTTTGTATTAACTGTCCATTCAGAAACGTCATCATCCTGGCATTCTATATTCTACGGTGGGTGGAAAGGAGATGGGGGTTCTGTGTACCAGGTTTGTCTATGGAGGCTTCAGCCTGAACTTTTTGGATTAAAAGCTTGGGACTGATCACTGAGGCCTTGTTTTTTGCTGCCCAGAGACACTCAAAGAAACATGACCAGTTTCATCACACAAGTCACATTTTGTCAGACTGGTACATTGGTGGCTGTTATGCCCTACCTCTCCACAGTTGTTACACCTGGGTCTGTCGCCCATGCTTGATAGGTGGGTTCTCGCCCCATATTTGTAACATGCACATGGCTGTCCAGCATAAAAACAGACTCCCTTGTCCCTGCCTAACAAAAAAGGAGTTTGGAATATGTTCAATACCACTGTCATTTTGTTGTAACTTGACCTTATATTTCAACCCCTAGTCCAAAACAATTCTCAATCCAGAATGGCTTCTGGAGAACTAAGTACCTCACATTTTTGAGATAACCAGTAGGTGATGTCCTCCACATGAACTCCCTCAATCCTAAACATTATTGTTACGTATTTTGTCAAAGGTTTTGTTAGAGGAAACAGAAGGAAGGGAGTCCATAGGGGGGATAATGTAACTTGGTTATGGCTTTGCCAGAAGGTTTCAAGTGCATATGAGCAACGAAACTAATATCAAAATTATCCTCTCCTGGTATGTTAATAAATACAAACAAATTTCTTGGAGAGAAATGCAAAGAATCTTTAAGTAGTTTCCTCTCCACATAAAACCTATCTGGTCTGTCCTCCAAACCTCCCTTGTATCTTATCCTTACAGCATTCTGCCTGGGGGCAGGTTCTTTTTTTATTTTGGGAAAAAAGTCAGATAGCAGTGGTTTTTGAGAAGGAAGAGTTACCTGGGGAAGAGCCTGTCCAACATCGGGGTTTGTGGTCTGAGGCTTTGATGCTCCTGCATCACAGGAGGCTTCCCAGGAATTGACAGCACTGCTGCTCCCATTGACAGGAGCTGTCTTTGACTGGAGACAAAGTAAGTCATTTTGAATCTGGTGCCTGCTACAATCCAGTTTTTGCTCCTCTTCTTTAAGTGCCTGCATTTTTTTCTCCTGTAGATCTCTTATAGATGTTGCCAATTTCTCCTATAACTCTATTAAGTCTGGGTTTGTTAGATCTTCCGTTGATACATATATACTGTATCTGTACCTTCTTTATCCATGAGTTTATCATTTCAGGTTCAGCAATAATTGTAGCCTCTTGCAAAAAGAGAGCAGAGGAGGAGGCCTGCTCCTCTGTCTCTACAGCATCCACCACCTCCAGTGGCTCCTCCAGAGTGGCCATCTTGGAAAAGATGGCCAAGGGTTCCCCCTACAGCAAGAGTAGGGGAATTTTTTTATTGAAACCAATAATAATACAAAATGGTAGAACATCATACAAACCCATAATAAGGAAAATCAACAAAAACTAAAAAAAAATTGCATCCTACAAGCACCCAAGCATAACCAACCCCACTCCCACCAAAAAAGTTGGGGAATTTTTTATTGCAAATCAAACACAGAATTCAAACAGCCTGTATAAATCAGTATTTCTTCATCTAAAACATATAAAGATCATACTCAACCCAATAAAGTATTACTGCATACAATTCTCCTCAAAAAAAAAAAAGAAAAAGAACTGATTAGACCCAACCCTTCCCCCTTCCCCACATACCAAGTAGGGACCATTTTTTTCCATTTCTTCTCCCAATCATAAAGAAAATCAGATCAAATGATATCCTATCCATGTTACAGCATACAAAGCAATATGAAAAGTAAAGCAGGGGAAAACATAAACCCAAACCCCAATTCATTCCATAATTCTTAAAGAAAAGCCCAATGTTTAAAGCAGAAAAATATACAAGTCCATTTCCTTGAAAAAGGGGAAACAAACGAAAATACTTAAGTATTAGTTTGTGCTAATCTTTGAATAAAAAAAAACCCTTTGAAATAATCCCTTTTTAATAACCCCTTCCTCCCCCCCACTATCACTGAGTAAAACTGAAAATGCCAAATTAAATAATGCAAAAACGACAGTCCAAAATCTTCGATCCTCCCTCTCCTTCATAATCAACATTCCCCCCAAAGAAGGAGTAGTAAAAGGAAAAAAAAACTTCCCCTGCCTTTTGTTTAATCTTATGCCTACTTGATCTAAAGGTATTACTATTGTCACTGAGCTTGTATAAACTAGTAAAGATTAAATGGATGTGTAAAACCAATACAATAAGTCTCAGTTTTGTAGGCAAAATTGTCCTTGTATATTAATACATTTAAGTTACTGGAACATCGGAGTCCGCAATCCAAGGTAATCCAATCCACAACTCCATTAATCAAGTATCTGACAGGGAGAACTGTTCAGTTTTATATATACTTTTCATTTGATGTAGTATATTATGCAAAAGTTCAGATAATGAGCCTTCATGTTGCTGTAAAGTAAAGGCACATCTAGCCAACCATATTTGCCACTTGATTACTGTGACCAATACTTGTAGTGTATTATAATACCATTTACTAGTCCAAGAGATGTCAAATATTCCAAGCATCAAATTTTCCCAGGATAAGGTTAAAAAAATATCCTCTCTCCATTCCTGTGCTATAAGGGCCCAACAAACAGATATGAATGAGCAAGAGAACAAGAGATGTTCTATAGTTTCCTCTTGTTGAAAACAATCAGGCCAAGAACAGAGTCTGTCTTGTTTTGCCTTGTGTTTATGATTGGATTTAACATTTATTTTGCCATGACAGGCCAACCAATGAAAATCCCACACCTGGGTAGGTATACATTTATTTATCAGAAAACTCTGCAAATTAGATCTAAACTGTAGTGGGCAGTGTACAAACACAGTCTCTACCTGGCAAGTTGTTTCCAATAAATGAAAATACAACTGTTTTCTGGATAAATTAAGTACATGAATTGTTAATAAATTCCATTGTTTGATTAGCAGAAAGGTACTTCTTACATACTCCAGAACCATTGCTGATTTCTTAAAGACTTTAGGGATTGTGCTTCCCATAACTGAAGCCAGAGCCTACAGTTTGTCCGTAGAACACAATTTCCCACCGCTACCTCTTCTAATAATAAATGTAGAAAATTTTCAAAATAAAAACTATTAAAGAATAAAATCGGGTTAGGCATGTTAAGGCCTCCTTGGTTAATAGGAAGATATAAAATATTTTGCTTAATGGGATTAAGCCAGCTTCTCCAACAGACCTGGAAAAACATTCCTAAAAGCCCAATTTCTAGGAACTTTGGTGGGAAAAACATAGCTCAGATATAAAAAAATGGAATTAAGCAGGATTTAATGATAAAAACCTTTTCTTTTTCCAAATTTCCATTTATTCCATAAAGCAACTTTTCGTTGGCCTAACAGAAATTTCTTTTCCCAATTAAAATGATCTAATTCTATATTTCCCCAATATATACCTAGAAATTTTCAAAGGATCTGGAGCTATTGGTATACCAGCAATGGATTCATAGGTATTTAAATTATAAGGCAAATGTTGGCCAAAACATTTATTAAGATTTAAAGCAGCTCCTGTAAATGTCCCAAATTCCATGCAGATAGTTAAACTTGTGAGCACTGAAGGTTATAAGCATAAGCCATAATTTTATATGGCAAAATCTGTTCTTGGGATCCTAAACTCTGTACTTCCAAAGAATCATTAATTTTCCACAAAGAGGATCTAGAAAGAAAGCGTACAGAATAGGACTGGTGGGCATCCTGTAGAACACCTCTTTTCAGGGCAATAAGTGGTCCCTTTCATCCTTGAATAACAGGACAAACTGTTGCTGTGTGATACATGCTTCTTAGACAGTGTATCATAATGACTGGAATATATAATGTGTTAGAATTATCCATAAAGCATCATGATTTACTCTATCAAAGGCTTTGGATTCATCCAGGAAAGCAGGTAACCGTCTAGAGTCCTCCTCTTTCCTGTTCAACCAATTCCTGTAGGAAAAAGTTGAGACTGAATTTTCCTTCCTGGAATAGCATATACTTGTGGTGAAGAAATCAATTTATCGGCCACTAGGGAGAGTCTATTTGCTAGAATTTTCATAAGTAGTTTAAAATCTGAATTCAAAATGTAATAGGGCACCAGTTGTCTGGACTGAGTTTATCATCGTTTTATAGAGGAAAGTTAAACTTCCAGAATTCATGGATAGAGGAACAAGTTCAGAAGTCAGAATTTCATTAAACACTAAAGCCAATTCCTCCAAACAGAGGTTACCTACAAATTTCAAAGTTGTATTGCAATACCATCAGGGCCAGGTGATTTTTTCCCCATCATAATAGATAGTGTTGTTTTCAGTTCTTTAACTGCAATTTTGGATATTAAATGTTCTTTTCTGCCTCTTCCAGTACAGGAATATAAGAATCCTTCAAAAAGAATTGTAATCCTGATGTAGAGGCCGATAGAGGGTGAAACATACCAGATGTATAATCAGACACAATTCTAATGATTTCCCTAGTATCTTGATATACCACACCATCAATACCTCGGACAGCAGAAATAGATTTTTTTATTTGGGATTGCCAATATTCATATGGACAAGCAGTGGCTAAGTCACCCTAAGTACCAAATTGTTGTTGAAATAACAAGGAGTTTGCTCCATTAGTGTGATACCGAACCATATTTTCCATAATCTGGGAGATCTGAGTCGTTAAATTTTGACCTGTTTCAAAGAGATTGAGTATAATTGTTGCAATACTCCTCTATTCTGCAAGTAAGCCAAATATTCCATCCACTAGACCCCTTTACTAAGTTGTTTACATAACTTGAAGTAAGTTGTGTAGTATCTTCCACCATAATTTTGGACTATCAAAAATACCATAACGTTTATGTGCTAAAACAAAATTATGTAATGTGCAAAAAATTGAGGATGTGAAAGTAACGAAGAATTACATTTCCAAAATCCAAACCCCCTTTGTTGTCCAGTAACTGATCCAATAGTTACTGAAATAATATGGTGATCAGTGAATTCGAGAGCTAACACTTCTGCCTGCCGTAAAAGATACAGTAGGGAGATAAAAAATATAATCAATACAGGAAAATAGCACCCCTTTGTGAAATGTAGGAAGAATCTTCTTTTCAAATGATAACCCACATCTACCAGATGTGCTGTACAGATTATAGTAGATAACGGATTGGAATCACAGTATTGTTTCCGCGTGTCCGGTCAAAGAGGCAATTAAAGTCTCCAGCAAAAAATAATATTACTAGGTGTGCAAATATGGTTCAAGTATCTTTAGAAGTTTACAACATTGTGCTTTTGTTGGGGAGCATATAGATCAATTGATCTATATGATATATCCTGAATAAGAACATCTAAAATTAAAATTCTTCCTGAAAGTAGGTCAAAAATTTTAAGAATTTTTGTATCTGGATATTTGAAAAGAATACCTAGGCCTGCACATGGCTCTGTACTTAGTGAACAAAAGGAAGGGCCCAAGTACCAGTCCCTAGAGGCCATTTGTATTTCATGCAGAGTATGAAGCCGTGTATCATGTAAAAGAAAAATCCAAGGTGGAATTTTGCCAATATCGAAAAGATCATATGTTGTCTGTTTATCCGTTTGATACTATTTACATTAATTGTATGAAAGAGAAAGGTTCCGTCATTTATGTTTGTTTAAATGGACTTTTCTGTCACTGCTTATCTGAGTTTTTGATTTTTTAATTTAACTCTAGCTTTCCATTTCTGCTGTCCTTGGGATAAACCACCCCTTCTGTATCAGTAGTACCATCCAGAACTGAGGAATCTACCAAAGAGGCATCTGAATCAATGTCTGAATGTTCATCTGAATCAATGTCTGAATGTTCATACTGTGAAACTTCAAATCTATTTGAGGTTGGGATAGCAGCTGATTGTCGAGGCATTAGTTTATCAACAGCCTCCCTGGTAGATTGTCTGGTGACTCTGTTTCCAGGTCTTTGCTTAGGTGTAGGAGGAGGGGGCATATCTAAATTATTTGATCAAATCTGTAAAGGGGGGGTCCGAGGTAAAGGCTCCTGGACAGCTACTGGAACCAAGTCTTCCATTGGTCCTGAAACTGGCTTTGATTGTGGGATAGCAGGGGTAAACAGTACCAGAGGTCTCCACTCCGTAGGTGGTGCTGGAGAGACTGTTATGCTCTGAGCAAGGGCAGGAGAAGAACCCCTGATTACTAGTTTTCTTTTGTGCTACGCACTAATTAATACGCTGTTCTGCTCCATCAGCTTGGTCAGGTGAGTTATGTGCAGCAGCGGTACAATTTTGAAAAGTGTGCCCTAGTTCCCCACATAAATTACATTTACTTTCATTTAAGCAAGATGAGCTGAAATGACCTAGCTCCCCACAAATTATACATCTTGCCAAATCACATGCATTGCTGAGATGTTCCAGAGAATCACGTTTGTAACACATTTTTGGCCATCCTGCATAAAAAAGAATTCCTCTATCATGACCTAAAAAGAAGGAATTTGGTAAATGTGTGGGACCTTCATTTGTAGTATGCAACTTTCCAACCCCCTGTCCAAATATTTTCTGAATCAAGAATAGCTATAGGATCTTCCAATAAGGTACAGTGATGTTTCAACCAAACAGTCAGGTCTTGTACACTCACACCTCCATTTCTAAAAGGTACTGTAACAACCTTGTGTGCTGGTTTAGACAAAGGAGTAACAATAAAGGGTGACCATAAAGAATAATTCTTTAGTTGATTATATTTAACCCGAAAACGCGCTAACCCTCGAGCTGTTTTAAAGCTCACATTGAAGGTAGTTTCTCCCGAGATATGAATCAGAGCATATAACAAGATAGCCATGAATTTCATTGATTCTTTCAACAGAGTCCTCGCGACAAAAATCCTATCCTGTGGGGTATCCATGCCACCTGAATAGGTAAGACGTACAGCATTATGTCTCTTCACTGGATATATGGGGGTTTTGAAAAGAGAAGCAAAAGATTTTGGAACAGTTTTATGAATTAAGTTGAGGGGCCACTGAGGCAAAGAGGAATGATTTGAGAGAGCAGCCTCAGGGTCTTGGGGATGATTTGACTCCGTATTTAAAAATGCTAACTCTGGATTTTGTGTGAGAACAAGTTCCTTCATGATTTCTAAAGCTTTGTTCTCCACTGGAGCTGCAGACATTTCCATTATTTGAATACTTTTAGTAGGTATAATAATTGGAGAGGAGTTAGAGAGCCACTTGCCTGAAGATGACTCAAAAACCCAGCCTGCCGCTTTCAGTGCTGTGTGAACTGACCAAGAAGGCTCATTTGCTTCAGGAATCATTACCTCCTTTGCACATCTTAGGCCGAGCCTCACCGAGCTTGTTTCAGCCATTCCCAATGCACTCGCAGTAGGAGGTAACCCAGGAGTAGACATTCCAAGTTGATTTGCCTCCTCAGCGGCTTCTACCTGTGCAGTCCAACTCTGAGGCTCTGCGCTAACAACCGGCACCTCTGAATTAACCAGCTGGTTGTTACTGACAGATGCAACACTGCTGTCAGACCGCAATTTTCTCAGCGAGGTTTCAAGTTGCGCTCGCTTGTGGAAAGAACGCTGCTCTTCTTCTGCAAGCTGCATTCGCAGTTATTTCTCTTTTGGTGACATAGAATCTACTTTTAAAATATTCTGTTGTTCCATATTACAGGCCCCTGGCTCTGAGTCTGAATCAGTCAACAAGTCTGGTATGGATTCCGAAATGTTTAAATTAAAGGAGTCACTCACAGTTGCTAAAGCCACAGCATCTGTATTAAACATATCCAAATTCGAAGAAGAATCAGAAGTCAGATTAACCTCCATTGAGTCAGCTACCTCCATTGATGAATCTTCACCACAGCTTGATCTCCTGTTGGCTGGCTGGTGTCCACCATCTTGGCTAGTAACCAAAACAGCCAGATGGTCCCCCTACAGCAGAGTAGGGGGATTTCCCCAGTGCCCTGTCCAAATTTCCCTCCATTCACAAAAAAAATGCCACCAACAGCTTAATCTGGTTCAGGGTCAGTTGGCATTCATCTGTATGCCCTTCCCCCTGGTTGTGTTTGAAAGTAGGCAGAATTTATCTAGTGCAATTACCCATTCAACAAAAACTAAATAAATAAGTACCTGTCCTACTCTGTCGTGTGATCCACCTACTCACAATATTAGTAGTTTTTGTGCTTCTAAAATAGTGTCTAGACATATCAAAAGGCAAATTCAATGCATTGTATGTTTTAGTTTCACACTAGCTATTTGAAATATGAATTATTTAACTTCAGGCAAACCTTGCCTCCTGACTTCTCCCACCCAGCCTCTCTTCCTTTGCCTCTGTCTATAAAATATTAGCAAATATTGGCTTGCTGACTCCTATGGAGCAGCAAACAGCAAAACAAATCAGTATTTTGTGAGTTTGGTAGTTATACTGTATATATAGTACAGTGTTGCACCCTTTTATACAGTAGATAGCATATAATATTTGGGTAAACAAAAATGGTTTTAGCACCTGACATGGATTCTGTATGTAGTTGTACCCTTGATCTGTTTGTGAATGTGGCCGTTGTTATTTTGGGCTTTTCTATGGCTTGGCAATAAAATATAACTCAGTATTTATTCTGTCCATGTGGCTTCTGCTACATTGGCTTCATAGTGCCAAAAGAAGTGTTGTCTGTGAACAAATCTCTGGGGTCCACTTGCTTTGCTGGGCCAGAGTAAAATTTATTTTTATTTATCTGCATTTTCTGATTTCCTGGGGTCAGTCTGCTTAGCTGACCCAGTGGAAACTCTTTTTCTTGAGTTCTGGTTTCCTGGGAGACCTCTTTTTCTCCGGTACTCCCAGAAGCAATGCAATGGTTCCACTGCTAATTTTTAGAATTGTGGAGTAGGGGATTTATTGTCTTCCTCACCCATTGTCTGTCATGCTGCAGTTGTTGTTTCAGGTCATGGTGAAAAGTTGCAATTTTATCTATTTAAGCTCTGCAGAGCGGCACACATTTCTGCCCTTCCCCTCAGTCACACATTTGACATCGAGACACAGCAAATGTTTATGCTCTTGGAGGAAAAGAAGCAAACATTTAAATTTTTAAATCTCCCAGTACAGAGTTATTGTGGCATTGGGACATAAGGGTCCTAAAAGAGTTTTTTTTCCTTAAGTAATGAAAAACCTTCGCAGGGCCAAATTTCAGAGCTTCAACTATATAGGACCCCTTTACCCCACATCACATCCTTCAGTGCTGCCTTATATAAAACCCAGAGTACCATATAAAAAAAGAAGACAAGAAACCAGAATAAAAGAAGAAAAAAGGATCTCCTGCAGTTGCCCAGCCCACAGGACAAACCAACAACAAAAAGAAGTAAAAGTCACAGGTTAGATAGAATGTTGTTGCTCAACAAACTTTTATGAAAAAGATAAGTATGCTTTTATTTTATTTAGGTTCTACTTCAGGTCTAATTTGTTTTTAGTCAAATGCCATCCTAATTGTTGCCAAGGGGGAAGGCCTAGCTGCCATGGTACTGTTTACTGCTAACTGTCCCCTTTTTTGTGTGACAGGGACACCAACCCTGTGTGGGTGGGGTGGGGGTGGCAGAAACTGTTCTACAGAATTAGTGTCCATTTGAGAGGAGGAGGGAGGGAGGGAGGGAAAGTTTGCTACAACATGATTGCCTGGTAGTGATGTGGTGGGGGTGGCAGACATTTTGCTACAGCATGAGTTTCTAATTTGGAGTAGGTAGCAAAACGTTGCTACAGCATGAGTCTTCAATAAGGGTTATGGTGGTGGTGGGGTGGAGTTTATATCCACATGAATACCTGGTTTGGGGGGACAGAAACTTTGCTATAACATGAGTGACTAGTTCAGGTGATGATGTCAGCCATTGTACTGCAGCATGAGTGCCTGGTTAGGGGGCTGTAGTGGCAGAAAATTTGCTATAGCATGAGTGCCTATTTGGGATGGTGGTGGTAGACATTTTGTTACAGCGTAAGTGCCTATTTGGGGCAGTGATGTTGTCAGAAGCTTTGCTAAAGCACGAGTTACTGGTTGGTGCTTGGGGAAGGAGTGGCAGAAGCTTTGCTTCAGCATTAGTACACAGCCAGGATGGTGGTGGCAGACATTTTGCTACAGCATGATTACATGATTGGGAGTTGCAGTGGGAGAAACATTTTTACAACATGAGTGTCTGGTTGGGTGGTTGTGATGGCAGAAGCTTTGCTACAACATGAGTTGCTGGTTGGTGGAGTGGGGAGGGAGTGGCAGAAGCCTTGATTCAGAATTAGCTCCCAGTTGTGTACCTCTTAACTGTTCCCACTCTCCGAGGGATGTACTGTACATATTTTACCTCTTCAGAATGACTCTGTCCAGACATGTGTGACTTCACTAACTTAAGGCTGTAGTCCAACAAGCTCCTTCAAGCCATTTTAAAATCTATTGCCCTGAAAATGCAAATTAGAATGATGACTGTGAGGCAGCAGCTCAAGGAATCCATGGTAGGAGGTCACAGATCATCAAAAACTTTGCTAGCAGTGCAGGAGTAAAGTAGGAGCCACTCTTCATCTCCCTGTGCAGACTCTCCCAGCCCAAATCTCACAACTGACTTTGATTAGAAGGAAGCATTTACCATAATGTCAAAAGACTACTTAAAGAACTGAAAGAGTTAAGGAGACACTGGACACAATCCAAAGCTCAGTGACCAATGACAGAAGGACCTCCATTTATTGGAGAAAAAGACAATGAAGATGAGGGTGTCAAAAAGAGACAGTGGAAACAGTGGATACTCTTTACAGTGCCTTGCCTGAATTACTAGAAAGAGAGTTAGAGTACACTTGAAAAGTGGAAGGCCTAGAGAACAGGTTACACAGGGCAAATTTCAGAATGCGTAGCATCTACAAGAAAACAGAGTCTGGAAATACTGTACAGTTGATGGAGAGCCATCTGAGAGAGATCCTGGCTCTGGGCAGTGACAACCTAGTAATAATCCAAGCCAACAGATCTCTAATACCCCCCCCATCCAAAAGCTCACCCTCGCTCAGTGGCCAGTGCATGTGTGGACTATAGAACCAAGAAAGACATTTTAAAAAGGGCATGAGCTAAGAAAGTGGTCCGATTTGTAGTCACATGGCTCTTATTCAAGTGTGACTCTGTTCCAGCAGTGCTAGAAGATTGCTAATAATATGGTGTTCAAAAGGAGCTTCAAAACAAAGGGATTAAATCCCACATTAACTTTTCTGTCTGTCTAAAAATCTCCATGGTCTCAGGGTTTATAGTTTTTGATTCCCTAAAGAGACCTCCCCTATGCTGTCCCAACTGGGAATTAAAATGGAAGAAACACTAAAGTGAGGGAAATGGAGAAACTACACTGGAGGATACAGATGAGCACCAAACAGCAAGCAAAGATGATGGACTCATAGAAAATGCTAAAACTTTGGCAATGATTACAGCTTGATGGACCACAAAGAAAGAACCAATTTGGAACATTCTGAAGGAGAAAAGAATGCATAGCTCAAACTCCATACCATTGTTTGAAGCACCACAAGAAGCTTAACTCATGCAGGTTTTTGCTAGGGCAATGAACTGGAGATTTATTTTCCAGAGTGGCAAGTACAATTTTTCAGAACAGGGTGTTAATACTTTATGATTAAGGAGTTCAAGAGGCAGAGAACTCTAATTTGAACAGTAGAGGAGGGTATAATTTGATTTATTTTAATATTAATTAAAAATCAGGAATTGCAAATGCTGTAGAAAGTAAACTGATTATTTAGCGCAGTATTATTAATTAGCTATGCTTTGGTAAGGGTGAACTACAGTAAGGTGAAACCATGAAAATGGAATTAACAGTCAAATCTAAAGTACAAGCAAATTAACAACACTTATAAACAACAAAATTTGAAAAATACAAAACTCCCCAAAAAATGCCATTTTATTCATCTTACACTTAACTAACCAAAAACCTCAACAATATCACTACACACACAAAGTGCAAGTGAGAAAGCATGAAAATACAGCCAAACATGCAAAAGAAAAACTTTAAAACAAGAAACTAACCCAAGAAAAACATATAAACACTTAATATTTACTAAACACCAAATTAAAACAAACATAAGTATAAATCAATACTCAATAATAGATTAAAAAACACATGAAAATTAGAAAACATAGAAACAATGAATATAACTACAAAAACAAATGAAAACAAATATAGTAAAAAACAAACAAGAAACATATATAACACATAAAAAAAAACAAACAAAACTCCCGCAAAATCACAACTAAGATTATAGAACACAAAAGAAATATAGAAAGTAGGAACAAGAAGAATAGCTTTAAAGAAACAAAAGAAACCCCACTATACCAAAAACAACTAAATGTCAAAAACAAAGAGCAAAACTAGATAGACAACTTCTCTCTTCATCACATCTGTATTTCTAAAATAGAACACAAGTAGCAAAACAACTTAATCAATTAAGATAATAGAACTGGGGAGAAAAACATAATCATAATATAAATTTGTATGCACATTTAACAAAGTAGTAGAAAACAATATACAAATAATAAAAGGTACATACCACCTTTTCTACTTTGGCCCATTAGCTTTAGAGGGCTATTATGTCATCACTAACTATACATATCCCAAAAGCCGTCAAAACACTCTCCCTCTACTGGGCAAATGGCAAACCTCTATAATAAACAAACTGGTGCAATTACAGGAACTACATCACCCATTCCCAAAGTCAGGCAAGAAGTAGGAATGCAGGCTACATATAATATATACACAATGATTAGAAAGTTTCAGAGATCCACACGATAACTTCCAGTTATAGATAGGTTTGCCTGAATAAAATGTGGGTTCATGCTCATGTTACTTTTACAGAGGTATTGGTTGCACCAGTTATACTATGTTATGGCATAATTACCACTGATAATGGCAGAGGCCCAGGAAAAAAGAAGATGCACTCCGAATAGGGCACACAATTTATAATGTCTTTAATAGGGATGATTGGATTTCAGAACCCAGAATCCAGAATTAGGATTTTTGGATAGTCCAAGGATCCTAATTCTGAAAATGCAGTTCTGTAATCTGATTTGAGATGGAATTCTATTCCAATTTTGTATCTAACATTTGCAGTGTAAGAATACCTTCCCCTATGCTCCTCTAACTCCCAGTGTATTTCAGTTAAGCACAGTGAGTCTATTACCTTAGCAGGCTTAATGTTCTTGTACTGGAGTTGTCAAGAAGAGCTGCTTCAGAGTAGAGGCCAGGGCAGTGGGCAGGTATACTCAGTTCATGCTTGCGGACTTGGTGGTTCTTTAGACCTGGGCCAGTCCACTATGCAGTGATTCTCTGAAGGGAGGGCATAGGAACGTCACAGCAAGCAAAGTCCATTTTGTGACTGATAGCTCATGTTCTTTTTCCCTGGCATCTGCTGCCAGCAACAAACTTAATCAGTGATGATCATCTGGCAGAACCACTATTGACTCTGTACACTCCAATTCCTGAGTCCTGTCAAGTCTAGCTGACACTCATCATCCCTGACTCCCCTCTGTCTGTCCCACTGTAACCACAAAGGTCACTGTCACTGACTGACTAACAAGTCAGGCTGTCCCCAGCAATGTAGTTTCTTTAACTGGCCCAGTAACTAACCAGTAAGCCACTAGCCACGTCAGCCACCCCTTTTTCCTCCTCCCTGTAGCTGGCCCAGTCCTCTCCCTAAGGAACCTGAGAAAGGATGGAAGCCTGGAAATAAGATGGTTAGGTCTAGATTGACCAGAATGAAACCCCAGGAAAACAAGAAACTGACTGTAAGTTGATTGTAGTAGAGAAACTAGTGGATTCCAGGGTTTTATGATAATTGGCCAGGTCACCTCTCCTTTCTTAGATCATGTTGTGTCAACTTACAAGCAGATGGTAGACCCTCCAAAACAGTGTGAAAGATGGCCAGGCTGGGGCAAAAATAAATAATACATACTTCTTCCTTTCCAGTCAGGTTTGAGATGGGGTCTCTGGGGACAATCGGCTCAAGACCAAGACAGGATGGGGGGAATATCAGTTTGGTCTGGTGACTGTTTCCAAACCTTCTACATTTATTTCCCAGTACTTCATCACTGTTGCATAAAGAGCCTGGAAAGTAGAGCAAGCATATAAAGTAATGGATGGGAGCATGGAAGGCCCAGACAACCAACCAATTATGTATGCTCTGCTGTGGGTTTGGTTGGGG
This sequence comes from Neoceratodus forsteri, assembly GCA_016271365.2. Classification (NCBI taxonomy): domain Eukaryota; kingdom Metazoa; phylum Chordata; order Ceratodontiformes; family Ceratodontidae; genus Neoceratodus; species Neoceratodus forsteri. The sequence goes on from CM028137.1 coordinate 236,518,552, forward strand.
TTGGGGCCAATTATATGGATAGACATTGGAGACTGGACACTGGACTAGATGGAGTTTGAGCTTTGGCCCCCCCCTTACCAAATGGTAGCCACCAGCCAGTGCATCAGTCACACCAGGTAAGGGTCATGGTAGAAACTGCTGGTGGTGATGGGGGGGGGGGGTATAAGCTTTTAATGTTTTAGTGCTGGTATGTACAGCATGCTTCAGAACAGTCAAGAGTGGAATTGGAAGTTCTGATTCTGGCTCCATTTCAGATTTCAATAGCCCACCAAAATCAAAGCATGGATGCAGATGGATCGGATTCTGTTGAATCTGATCAGCCTAGTCTTTAGTGCTCCATGGAAGGTATGTGTTGGCCAACTCAGGCAAATTAGTAAATCACCAATTACAGTATGTATTTTGAAAGTCAGTCATGACTGATCCTTGTTAATCATCAAATGTTACCATCTGATCATCAAGGCAGATGGTGATCTAAGATCATCATCTACATCATGATGTAATCATCAGACATGTAACTTATTTTCACCACCTGATGATTGTAATGATTATTTTTGTAAGCTTAAATCAGAATGATGGTTTTTGATGATCTTTGGATGATCAAGAGATTATCATTGATGATCACTGCTGATTATGTTAGTTCTGTATTATACAATTATAAGTCACATTAGTAATACTTAAATGTTTTGTTACTAATACGAAAATGTAAATGTCAACTATTAGCAGAGGCACGTTATAATATAAATCATCTGAAGTTATGTTTTAAACCTGTTAGGAAGAGTACATGAGATATGAGGTTTAGTTTGTACATTTGCATAAGTAATTTGTATATTTCTTGCAAATTTCAAAAGCACAATGTACAAACTAATTCAGTGTTAATTTCTATTGTTCATGTAGTTTTGCCTTGACAGTATTAGTTTGGAGACTGTTAGGAAAGTTTCTGAGCACAAACCAGGTACATGTAAGAACTCACACATCTTTAAAGGGAGACACTGAAGGAACTATATAAACCAATCTGATTCTTTTCACCACTGGTAAGATATGAGGAGTCAGAGTAAGTTTAACTGAAAGCATTGTGTTTGTGTAGAGAATGTGTCATAACTGATGATTTCAGTGAACATGTCTAATTAGAAGGCAAGATTCATTTCATTGAGTATAGAAGAGATAAATTATTTTCTTTTAATTTATTGTAGTAATCTTGACCATATAACCAATCATGAAAATCATCATAATATGAGATCATCATTAAGCACTATTTCCATAATATGGTGGTTTTGATTGGCGGACATTTAATGTTCATGTTTAATCATTACTAGTCATGAACACAATGATGGTTTTGAAGATTGAACATGATCTTTGAACATAATTGATAACAATCATTCATGACACATCATTATTAATTCATCATCTTTTCGGCTGGGAAGTGGTCATGGAGAACAAAGGAGTAGAGAATTTGGAAAAGGGAAAATTACTCCAAGCTCACTTACATTTACTATGACAGACTTGAAAACTGTGATATATGACATGAATGGACTTAACAACCTCATTAAAAGAGCAAGAATTTTCCAATAAATTAATCACATGGGAGCCATTACAGCTTTCTTACACAAGACCCAACTCAATGTTAAAGAACACAGCAAATGACTAAGGTAGTGCTAGTGGGAGAAGTCCATGAGAATGACCTCAACATAGGGAAACAACCATATTAATCAAGAGGGCTGCCCCAGTTCAGATATCTAGGAGAGAGATGATGGGGTGATTTATAGGATTATATGGTACCTACAGAGACACATATGCCTTCTGGACACTATATTGGATCCCAAGAGTTATACATTATAGATGGGAATTTCAACACCATCCTTTCAACCTAGTGGGATAAGATAAGTGATGGCCAATATATAGGCAGTTAATGAACTGTTCAATGGGCATCACTTTTCCTGTTATCTGGTTGAGAAAATAACTGGTGTTACTGACCATGTAATATTTGCACCAGCCACAATGTCTGCTACCTGCTGGGGGTAGTGGAAACTAGTTCATTAATTTTAGGTACCCAAGTCATCATATATATATATGTGGTGGAGTGTCATTGTGGTGTGTTCTATGGCATACCAAAATGAAATTTAAAGAGAGAATTGGGTAGTGTGGTGTTTGTGGGGGACTTCAACATGCCAGGAGTGGACTGGAGTACCCCAACAACCAGGAACAGAAGGGAGCAGGTACTGCTGGATGCCTTCCAGCACAGCTTCCTGCTGCAAATGGTCAGTGAACCAACCAGATTAGGGAATACTGTTGACCTTGTGCTGGCAAATGGGGCCTTTGTGAGAGAACTTATAGTGGAGGAACTACTGTCATGAGTGACCACCACTCAGCATGGCTCACATTGGATATAGGCAAGGAAGGAGTGGAATCTGGCACAAGAGTGCTGGACTTCAGGAGGGATGACTTTTGGAGAATGGGGGAAGTGGTAAAAGGGTACCTGGCCAGAATTCAATCTAGTATGGACACTAACCAGAGGTGGGAGCTGATAAAGCTGGGGATAGTGGAGGCAAACAAAACCTGCTGCAAGGCCCAGAGCAAGAAGGCTAGGGCTAAGAAACCAAGCTGGTTGAGCAAGGAGACCATGGAAAAGGTAAGGAGGAAAAGAGCTGCCTTTAGTAAGTACAAGAAAACAGGGAGGGGGAGGACAGGGAGGAGTATTTGACGGAATCGAAGGAGGTGACAAGGGCAGTAAGGGGAGCCAAGGCATCTACGGCACTTAGGCTGGTACAAGGCATTAAGAAGGGGGAGAAAGATGTTTTCAGGTACATCAGGGAGAAAAGGAGCTGTAAGGACCACATAGTAAGGATTGGGAAGGAGGGAGGTTGGGTGGAAGCAGGGTGCGATAAGGCAGAAGCACTAAATGAGTACTTCTGCTCAGTATTTACTAAAGAGAAGAGGGGGTGACACCCAAGGGGGGAAAATGGCAGAAATGGGGGAGGGTGACAGATGGGAAATCATGGAGGCAGAGTTCAGGAGGGTTTGAAGGCACTGAGGGTGGATAAGGCACCAGGCCGAGATGGCATCCACCCAGGGTACTGAAGAAGCTGGCAGAGGTCCTTACAGGACCTTTGGCGAACCTATTTAATGCCTCACTACATTTAAGGTGTGTACCTCAGGACTGGAGGATGGCTCATGTGGTGCCCCTCCACAAGGGTGGCCCCAAGGATGAACCGGGAAACTACAGACCAGTGAGCCTCACATCCATCGTGGGTAAGCTAATGGAGACTATCCTGAAGGAGAGGCTGGTGGCCATCCTGGAGGCCAAAGAACTACAGGACAGCAGACAGCATGGCTTCATATGGGGCAGATCCTGCCAAACCAACCTGGTGGATTTCTATGGGTAACTAGGCAACTGGACGGGGCCATGCAGTGGATGTTCTGTATCTGGACTTCAATAAGGCATTCGACTCAGTGCTGCATGGAAGGCTGGGAAGTAAGTTAGTAGGCACAGGGCAGGTGCAAAGCTGGTGAGATGGGTAGGAAACTGGCTTCAGAGAAGGCAACAGAGGGTGGTGGTGGGGTGGGGAGCTCTCAAGCCAAGGGTAGTGATGAACAGTGTTCCAGAGGGCTCGGTGTTGGGACCAGTGTTGCTTGCGATATTCATTGCAAACATATCACTGGACATCAAGAGCAAGATCAGTCTGTTTGCTGATGATACCAAGGTAGAAGCAGTGGTGGATGACCTAGAGAGATGGCAGGGGTTGCAGGATGATCTGGCAAAGCTTGAAACCTGGTCAGACACCTGGCAACTGGGGTTTAATGCCAAAAAGTGCAAGGTGCTGCATTTTGGGATGAAGAACCCAAGGAGGAGTTAGTAGCTTAAGGGGAGTGGAGCTAGCTCAGACAGAGAAGGAGAAGGATATGGGGGTGCTCATTACAGCATCAATGAACAACTCAGCATAATGTAGGAAGGCAGCTGCAAAGACCAATGAAATGCTGGGTTGTATTGCAAGGGGTATATCCTCGAGAAGGGAGGTGGTGATTCTGCCACTGTATGGTCATTAGTTAGACCGCACCTGAGTACTGTGTGCAGTACTGGCACCCATATCTGAAGAGGGACATTAAGTTACTGGAGGGGGTGCAGTGCTGGGTGACAAAGATGATCAAGGGGCTGGGGGACTTATCATATGAGAGGAGGCTGAGAGAGTTGAACATGTACCCACTGGAGGAGAGGAGGGACGGGGGGGACATGATTGAAACCTTTAAGAACATGAAAGGAATAAACAAGACAGCTACAGAGGGGCTGTTCAAAGTAAGGGAGGGGAGGGACACCAGGGGCCATGATATGAGACTGGAGGGAGCAAGGTTCTGGAGGGAGATCAGGAGACACTTTTTTACAGAGAGGGTGGTGGCTGGGTGGAATGCGTTACCTGCAGAAGTGGTATCCAGTAGAACAGTGGACTGCTTCAAAAGGGGATGGGACAGGACAAGGAGTAGGGTCAGTGAAGGGGAAGGGTGGAAGGAAGGGGCAGCTGCAGAAAAAGGGGTGCTAGCTGCACATTCGAGCAGACTTGATAGACCTCTAGGCCTTTATCTGCTGGAAAATTTCGTATGTTCATAGAATTGGTGAACACATGAGGCAATTAAATAGAGCAATTGTAAATATGCTCTGGCCAATCATGTGGTTAGGTTGGAATGGGGTGGGAACACATATCCCTAGGTTAATTGGAATCATACAGGTTACGTTGTGATGGGGTGGGGGAGGTGGATATTGAAAAGGCCTTGGCCTGAAAGGAAGGATATTGGATCAGTCAGTTAGGGGTACTATCCTTGCCTGGCCGAAATGATCAATTCGAGCTTGGTACCCTTAATATAAACACTAAAATAATTTTACATTTTTCAGATTGTGCCCAACTATCACCAGTAGGTGCATGTAATCTTTGAAGAATCAGCACATTCAGTATATGATGTTTATAACAGTACATAAAAAGAGAAACTGAACAATGTATCTGTTCAGATTCAGATAGCTTTCTCTATGTCATGGTTTTAATTAGATATTTTGGACAATATTGTCTTATCCATGTTACTTATGTAGTTTGTGGTGGCTGTTTTATGCACTTTAACATATATATTATAGTGGTGCAGTAGCACCACTATAGTTCGGGTTGAGTAGGCTGTGTAATGTTAAACCCTAAACTTTGCACTTTAAGACCTTCCCACCATTCAGTGGATTTGCATGACATTTTGCATGCATGGTCTCCTGTCCTAGGTCTCTTGACTTGTCAAGTTTCATTATGGTTAGATGTGTGGATTCCAAGATCCAGATAGCAAAAAGTGATAACAATCGGGGTTTGTTTTTGTTTTGCTGTTTTTATCATCCCGAGTCCAGATAGTTTGGATTTTTGTTCTGAAAGTTTCATGGAAGAAAGGTCTTTGGCCACAGTGGTGCCTTTTCACTGTTGTAGTAAAAAATATTAATCTGTTTCAGAGTTATAAAGATTTGAATTTTCAGTTCTGGGCATGCTCAGTACGGTCTTTTGGATAGCAGTTTCATACAAAAAAATCATTTGGCCCATAGAGAAATAATTTGTTTCATATAGGGGTAATCTGTTTTGTAAGAAAAAAATATTGGTTCATGTGGCCACCATCTTATTTCCATTTTTTTTTTCAAAATATTTTGTTTTGAAAAGCCAGGAAAATTATATCCTGCAGAGACACCAACGCATGTATCTTATTTATTTATTTGAATTTTGGTGACCGAGTAAACCCACTGAGACATAAAGTCCCTTTGTTAAGGGCAACCCAGAGTTAGTTACATTTAACTAAATAACAGGAAGAACAGAGGAATTTTACATGGCTGCTCATGCATATACATACAATTTTTCTACAAACAGGTATCTCAGTTACACAGACAATAGTAGTGTGTAAAGAAACATTGAGAAATCTATATTGGCAAAGAACACATAAATCAGTCATACAGACAGCAGTCTTGCATAAATTTGTGCAGTCATATTAGATAGAACTAATAGGATGCTGGAGCCTGTCAGGATTGTAGGGGGAGGGATGGCAATTGGGGACCTAATGAAACTGTTGTGGGAGGGTTATCCTGAAGAGAGATTTAAAGAAGTCTGGCAAACTGCATCCAAGGTAGGGCAGAGCTTGGGCTGCTGAGAACAGGAGTTCCAAAGATGTAGACAGAACTGAGATAGACCATCTGCATATTTCATACTGTGCTTTTGGAACTCTAGCATTGGGGCATGGTCTCTATGGGGGGCACGGTGCTTGAGCTTGATTATGCCAGAGATACTTTGGTGGAGCGAGAGGTTGCAGTCTGTGCTGCAAGGTAGGGAATACGAACTAGTTTTGAAGGAGGGGCCGTCCAAGATTGTTATGTTGTACAGTGGTGGGTTTTGGGATGGGCACCGTTGCTAAACATCATCCTATCCTATGATAGAGTATTCTAAGCCTGTTTGGAGGTGGGTTCTCATTGTGCCTGTATTACTGGGGCACCATAGAATAGGAAAGGGAGGCAGGAGCTGAAGGTAATGGTACGACGTGCCTCACAAGATAGGTAAGGAAAGTCTGTATAGTAGCATTATCTTTAGGTTGACTGTTTGAACCAGTGTCTACATGGGGTTCAAAGCTCATGGATTGATCAAAGGTCATCCCAAGGTATTTGAAGACCTGGACCACCTCTAAGTTGGCTCCAGTGCAGGTGGCAGTTTTGAGGAGGTCCTGTCTGTTTAAGCTGAGGTTTTTGTGACCAAATACCATAGCCTTCATTTTGTTTGCATTGAGTATGTGTTTGTTGGCCATAAACCAGTTTTATAGTGAGTGGAAGTCTTTCTGCAGCTGTGTGTTGATCCATGTTGGCTCTGGGGAAGACCTGTACTATATGGCTTAATCAGTGCATAGATGTATAGAGGCACCACTGCAGTTTTGAGGTAGGTCATTAATGTACAGTGAGGATGAAGGGGGGTCAAGGATTGATCCTTGAGATACCCCATCAGTGACTTACCTGGGGGATGAGGTTAAACCTTCCCATTTGTTGCACTGCATCTGCCTGGAGAGGTAGTTCTGGAACCATCAGCAGGAAAGATCATCCAAGCTGCATTCCTGTAGTTTCATGAGCAATAAATCATGATTTACCAAATCGAATACTTTTGTTAGGTCCACAAAAATGGCCTCTGATGCCATACCCATATTCATGGCATTGATAATATCGCTAGTGACGCATACTAAGGCTGTATCTGTGCCATGATTTTTGTGGAAGCCATGTTGAAATTGAGTAAGAGTATGATTTTGTTCAAAGAAGTCTAATAGTTGTTTATATAGTAGTCTCTCCTGCACCTTGGCAGCTGCCCTGAGAAGGGATATAGGTCTATAGTTTTCTGTCTTATCCTTAGCCCCCCTTGTGTATGGGCACTACAAGAGCCATTTTCCATTTCTCAGGGATGGTCCTAGCTAGGAAGGACTAATGAGGGTTTCTGACAGGTGGCAATGGCTGGTGCAGCAGTTTTAAGAACTGTGGTTCCAGAGAGTCGGTACCTGGAGAGCCTCCAGTTTGAGTTTCTATAGCTGTCTCAGAACCTCTAGTCTGGTTGCTATTCTGATATGGAACTGAGGTGAGGAGTTCATGCTGGGAGACTGTGGTAGGGGGGAGCTGTTGAAATCATGGGATTGCTGCTGTTGGGAGGGTTGTGGGACATTGGGATGGAGTGAAGAAGAACCTTAAATCTTTCAAGGTCAAGAAGTTATTAAAACCTGAAGCAATAGTTAGTGGGTTGGAAAGGATATGTTTGTCTAAGTGGATTTCACGAGCAGAGACAGAGATTTTACCATGTAGCAACTGGTTTATCTGGCACCAGAAATGCTTGGGGGAGGAGAGATTTGGGGTTTGTAGGGACTTAAGACTGTCTGGCATTGTTCAACCTACTTTTACATGAGTTCTGGAGGGATCTGTAGAAGTGCCAGTTGGAGGATTGGTTAGACTGTTTAAATTGAGACCAGGCTTTATCACCGAGCCTGAGAACTTTTCATAGCTCACTGTTAAGCCATGGGGCATAGGAGGCTCTTGGCCCTCTGTCATCTTGTGGGGGCATGTTTGTTAACAATGTTCATAAAGTTATTTACAGAGTAGTCTAGTGCCTGTTCAACAGTGGGGAGGAAGGCTGATTCTTCAAAATTAGAGAGGTCTCTGGCCTCGATATATTTGGGTGGGGGATGGGGATAGTTATTTTTCCACTTGCAAAAGGCTGGAGAATGGTCACTAAGGGCATCTGGGAGGATTCCAGTGGCCCTGATTCTGTCTGGTCTGCTAGCTTGTATCCAATCTACAGTAATAATATGTGGTTACCTAATCTGAGGTTAAGTCTTGTAGGTTCAGCTATTAGCTGCGAAAGATGGACATTATCCAGACAGGACTGGTAAGATTTTTGATTATGGGCCAGCCAGTTTAGACTGAGGTCCCCACAGACAATGAGTTCCTTGGTGGGCAGCTCAGAAAGGCAGGATGTGAGGGAAGGCAACACCTGGGAGGATTGGTTAGGAATGGAATAAATGCAGCCAATACAGAGGGTCTTAACAGCTCCTAAGGTGACCGATATGAATATGGATTTCCCTGGGGAAGTCTTTTGTGGAGGGAACATCCCATTCAGAGGCTACTAGATGTGAGCAGACATATATGAGGATGCACCCACCCCTTTTGCGAGTCCGATCATGCATGACAACTGTATAGACTTGTAGCTCAATCTCTTGCTGTAGCACTGTAGGTTTGAGCCACATCTTGGAAATGCATATTATTTCTAGGGTGTAATAGAGTGTCCATGCTTCTAGTTCTGCTAACTTAGGGAACAGACTGTGGATATTCATGTGTGCAATTTTTAGTCATTTAGTTCTAGACCATTCCTGAGTCATTGGGGTGAATATTTTTGTGCAGGTTGTTTGGGGGGCCATGGTTTTGTTCAATGTCCACTGATGGAAGAAGAGAGTTAGAGAAGGTTATTAGCCAGGAGAACAACCCCATGGTGGAGGGCTGGAAAGTCATACAGTAGCCTCTAACATCTGCTAGTAGCAGGTAACATGTTCCATTCCTAAGGAGGCCGTACAGGAGCAGAGTACTAGGGGACATTTTTACTAATACCCACGTGAACACATTTGGGTGCTGTGTAACATTTTGTCTGGGTGGGTATTCAGTAGTTAGATAGGATGCAGCAAATAGATCAGCACCAGTAAGGGAGAAATAATTGCCAAGGCTATTAATGTGCCCAGGATAGCCTTGGCTAAATGTGTGGAAAAGGACGCTGGTAATGTGAGACAGTTGTTCTAATGTGGTAGAGGGTGCTGAGGATGCAGAGCCTATAGTGGGGCACTATGAATCCTTCACCTCTCTGGGTTAAGGTAAAAATGTGTAGCAGATGGGAGAAAATGAAAAGATGAGCAGAGGTCCTAGAGTGGGGATTTTATCTCATTTAGCTGGGGCTAGCTAATTGCCAAGTGTTCTTGTTAGGGGATGTTTGGCAAGTGATACAAGCGTGTTACAGAACTTGTGTTTAGGAACTTCACCAGTGGCCAAGATCGGAGGGTCTGGTATCCTTAAGTGTGGTTCGTAGTACTATGTAGTCAGTCATGGCACTCCTATACATTATAATAACAGGTGTAAAAATCCAGTACTTAACCAGTTCCAAAGTTTATTTCACCACAACAACAGTGTATGGGCCAGGAGATTTACAACACAGCTTCTAACGTTTTGACCAGTCTTGGTCTTAATGTGTAGGAGTGCCACAACTTTGGCTACATAATATCTGTTTTTGTCATTGAGCACCCAGCCCTTGGTGTGGCTCTTTTACTTACTTGTGGTTCATGGTATGTTAATGAGGAGCTAGTTATTAGAGGATATGGGGACAGCCTGGATAGGTCCTTGAGGCACAAAGAGCCAGACTAGAGAACGAACCCCAGGTGCAGATCCTGGCTAGGAGTACTAGAGAAGTATAAATGTGTAATATCTGGCTATGGTAGGGGAGTGGGTAGGAGGGATATGTGCCAAAGGGGAGAATACAATCAGGAAAGGTACAAAAAATCCCTTAAACATAGGCTTTACAGTTTGAAATTTTTTGGCTCCAGGAGTTACAGTTCCTTTGTCCCAGTGCCTGTGGGAGAGGGTTTGTCCATGGCAATGAGGTCGGCAGGGTCCATGGGGGAGGGAGTCCTCTGGTAGCCCTCTCTACCCCTATACTGGTCTGCTTCTGGGAAGCACTGCACAATAGTGGCACTGTGCTGGGGAGGGAAGCAGATAACAGATTAGGCTTTGTGGGTGGGCAGCACTGATCTCATAGGTGGGGGCGGTGCTTCAAAGGAGTCCGCTACAGTCGGTACACAGATTTAGTGCATCCAGCCCCTTCAGGCATCAACTCCAGTCCAGTCTCCAACCCTGGTACTGCTACACAATATTGCACTAAGTCCTTCCACACTACTTTCTCTAGCCTTTGTATCTACAGGTGATCATATAAAAGTTAGTAAGTGCTGAGATATACCTTGAGGTACCTCAAGTTACAACTGAGGCACTCAAGTTCACGTGGTGATCGTATAAAAGTTTGGCAGTGCTGAGGAGGTACCTGGTACCTTGAGGTATACCTCAGCACTGCCAAACTTTTATACAATCACCATGTGAACTTTAGTGCCTCAGTGGTACCTCAAGGTATACCTCAGCAATTGCAAACTGTTATACAATCACCACTGTACTTCACTTCACCCTTTACATTCATTCACACTATCTCCTGCGATTCTTTTACAAGTGTTTCTGTGAGTCTCTTTACACCACACTTTCTCCTGCTTCACATTTGCACTCTGGTCAATTCATTTATAAACATTGCCCACTGTAGTTAGTACATCTGTATTTTGTTATACTTTGCCATATTAGTTTTTTTTTTCTCTTCGGGGACTCTACCGGTATGTATCTAATAACCCCCAGTGCTGGCTCCTCTGGTATGAGATCACCCTTATGTCCCCACCACTTACCCTTCATAGCAGGGGGTGGGGACTGCCTTAACCCACCAGACCGGATCCAGCTTCGAGGAGGTGTCTTCCTGGGGCAGCGCTGCAGGGGACAGTCATCATCCTTTCATGTGGCAGAGGTCCCTTGTTTTTCCTGTTTTCTCCCTCTGGAATGGAGCATGCAATGATGCCAGTGGTGGCACTCCTCCAGGTGTCTGCTCCATCCCCACCCACATCTGCAGTGTCAGCATGCTACTCCCCCAGCCTCTGCTAGGGGCTAGGCATTCACTGACTGCTGGTACCCCCCCTCCTCAAAGAAGGAGAGCAGTCCTCGGGATGCTCAATCCTTCTGCACCCTTGCCAACCCCCAATGGCCTGTACTCATTCCCGAACACAGGTCACCAGCGTGGTGCAAGGTGTGGTGTCCACCACCTCAGCCCACCACACCAACGGGCTGGCTGCCCATATTAGTTCTATCATCAATAGTCTATTGCACTTTGCACACTTTCTGTTACAGCACAAATTCAGAACATCATTACTTAGGCATTTAAACATTCACTTGCAAATGCTGGCAATTCAAATTTCACAACTGCTATGCAGCACCTCTCCCATTGAGTGCGCCCTGACTATGGAGGGGAGAATACAATCAGGAGTGGTCCACCAATGGTACAAAAAAATCCCCTTAACAAAGGATCTACAGTTTGAACTTTTTTGGTACCAAGAGTCTGATGGCTCCTTTGCCCCAGTACCTGGGGGAAGGGTCTGTCCATAGAAGTGAGGTTGGTGGGGTCCATGGGGGAGGGGGGCTCTCAGTAGCCCTCTCTACTCCTATGCTGGAGTGCTGCACAATAGTGGCACTGGACTGGGAAGGAAGCAGATGACCCCTTAGGTGGATTCTGCAGTTAGTATTTGGAAAAATCACCCAGAAGTGTTGTTTTTAACACATTTTAAGATATTTTTCATGACCAAATTTCTTTTGTGTATGGCCATATGAAAAAAGAATGGGGCCATATGAAAAAAATTCCCTTCATATGAAAAAAAGAATTTGGACTGTTTTTTTTTTTTCTACATTCTTTTTTCATGTGAAGCGTGATAACTTCTTTTGTATCAGAGCAGCAAAATAATGGAACGTATTACCTCAATCACTGGTCAATATCACAAATCTTGACACCTTTTAAACTAAATCTAGACACTTGGCAACATCAACAACATTTTTCAAATTAATGTCCCACATATGTGGGGGACAATCTCGATGAGTCTTGCACCTTCTTTTGTCCAGATAAATGCAGTAAATCCAGAAGCAATCTTTTTTCATATGAATGACAAAACCTCACTAGAAAAGATCCCTTCCCACGAAAAAAGAATTTGGACTTAGGTTTTTTCCACATTTTTTCTACATATGAAGCAATCTTTTTTTTTGTATGAGTGGCACAACCTCACAAAAAAAGATCCCATCATATGAAAAAATAATTTGAATTTAATTTTTTTTCCACATTTTGACTTTTTAACGAGCTATAACTCCATCAATATATGCAGTTATGGGACAACCAATATATCAAAAAGTCGTAATGAGTACTACAACATTAATACATAACACCCCCCCTCAGAAAAATTTAGGGGCAAAAAAAATCAAACACAAAAATTAAAAAATTGCAATTCCCATAGAATAACACTGCAACTTTAACAAGCTGAAATGTTGTCCGTCTACAGAGTTAATGAACAATGCATATATCAGTAGAAATGTCTTAATGATTAGTACAACATGAAAGCCCTAAGAAAAAAGAACTGAAAATAGTCCATCCCTACAAAAAGAGAAATTGTATGGAAGCATATAAATTGCTTTTCTGGAGGAACAGACGTGCAAGGCCCAGAGGACCCTGCACTTCCACACCCACATACATATGTGGATAAAAAGAGGCATGGAAGCACTGGTCCCAGATGGCCCAGCGCTTCTGTTATCACATGGATGTGTTCATGCAGGTCCCAAAGGGACCTGACTGAATGACAATGTGATTGTACTGTCTCATAAAGTAAGGAAATTCATTGCAAAAAACATCATTAGTTAGGATTAAACTGACAAAAGTATGGAAATATGGTGTTAGGGTTTCCAAGCCTAACACCTCACCCCTACCCTGCAAGGGGGTAGGTAGCAGGGGGAAAACCACAAAGGGTACTACACCCTATCTGGGATATGCCTATAAGAGGGGGGTAGGTAGTTGATGGAAAACCACAAAGGACTTTACACCATTTCTGGGGTAGGCCTATAACAGGTCAGTAGCAGATAGGAAACCACAAAGGGTGCTGCAGCCTATCTGGGGTAGACCAGTCAGGGGGTGGGTAATGAGGGAAAAACACATCTATAAGTGAGTCATTTGGAGGTTGGGTACTATAGGGCACTGTTCCCTATCGGGATGACCTGAAGATACAGTTCATGCAGGAAGAGGAACCAAATTACTCCCTAGAAGGGCATGATAGGGAATGGTTAGAGAAGCATGGTCGTAGGGGCAGGGAGGGGATAAGGCAGTGGGACCTAGCGAGCAGCTCAAACTGTAGGATCCCAATCCAGAGGTGTGGGGACTGCCCTGTTTGTCAGAGTTTTGAAATATAAAATACAAATACTGTACAAATGTACTTTCTTACAAAATGCATTAATTCATACAGAGAACAATTAGTTCATACAGACGACATTTGGTTCATATCAGCATACAATAGATATACATTTAGTTCATACAGTAATGCATTCCAGTAGGAAGACTTTACTGTACTTAATGATTCTTATTTATTTTATTTATTTATTTATTTGCATTTTGGTGAATGGGTAAGTCCACTGAGACAATTACAGCCCCTTTTTTCAGGGTCAACCCGAGGTCTTCAACAACTAGACCATTAACAATGCAAAGTATACAGAAGAGCAAAATAATATGGTAGAAACTGACAAACAGCATAACAATATGTACAAAAAATATGAGAAGCAGACAAACAGCATAACATACCTCTCAACTGTACCACATTACGAGGAACATTCCTCATTTTACTTACAAAGCTCCTGTTCCACATTGTGAGGACTTGTTCCACATTCAAAGTCAAAATTTTAAAGCAAAATTCATAGTAAATGATGCAAAAAGTATGTAATTCAATAATAACAGACTTTCTGAACATAAATGCAACATTTAACATGTTTTGAGCATCTTAGGTAAAGATTTGATTAAGTGTTCCACATTTTGCCCATTTGTTCCACATTCTGACAGGCAATGTTCCACATTTGGGGGACAGAAGGTTGAGAGGTATGCAGCATAACAATATAACAATATGTACAAAAGTGTGAAAAGTTGTCAAACAGCATAACAATATATACAAAAGCACTACAGAGCAATGTAACCTTTGATGATACTTGCTAGGCATATACGATTGAGAATACAAAAGCAGTACAGAGCAATGCAACCTTTGATAATGGCATTCTTGCTAGGCAGAAATAATTGCGAATTTAAGTCTATAAGACTAAGTAGCACAAAAGTAACTTCTGAGAATGGTGGGTGAAGCAGAGACAGGTAGTCAGGGCATAGTTCAGAGACAGGCAGAGGAAGGGGGGAAGGGGAAGGAAAGAGGACAAGGGGGAAAAGAGGGCAAGGAGGGTGTGACATCGGTGGAAACAGACACGGGATATAGAGGCTGAGAGAGAGGCAAATAGATTAGTTTGGAATATAAGGAGGTATACTTGGGAAGGTCGGTGAAGAAGTTATTAAATCCAGAGGTGATGGATGGGGGATCAGCAAGGGTAGTGCCGTTGGCAGTGATGGAGCTTGAGACTTCTACGACCTTCCCTTTTACCAGGGAGTTGACTTGCCTCCAGAATTCCTTGGGGTTGCAAAGGTGCTTTGTTTGTAGTGATTTCAAATGGTGGCGTTTGGCTTTGTTCAGGGAATTTTTGCACTTATTTCTGAATTGTCTATAGATTTGCCAGTCTGAGGGAAGTCTACTCTTTTTGTAGGTCTGCCATACTTTGTCACAGTGTGACATAAGAGATCTGATCTCCTTGTTGAACCAAGGAGCCTTGACACTCTTGGACCTACATTTTCTAAGGGGAGCATGGCAGTTGACAATTTGTGTGATGGAGGAGATTAGGAAGTCCAAGGCTTGATTGATGTCAGGGAGTGTATTAATAGGATGCCAGTCAGTTTTGCTGATGGAGGTTATAAAGCTGCTGGCATTGAACCTAGAGATGTCCCGGATCAGGGAGATCCTGGGAGGGAGATTGGGACAATTGTTCCTCCACACACAGGAAGTAGGAGAATGATCACTTATACAGTCTGTGAGGACACCCACAGCTTTGATCTTCTCAGGGCAATTTGCAGTGGTCCTGCTCTATAAACAAGCTTATATTAAAGAAATAGAAAGACAATTGAGCAATAAAGAATTTTACCAAAAACTAAGAACAGATCCGACCTATGACTTTAAATACAGCATTGTCAAATTGTTACAAACAGCAATTTTTAATGGCAACATTGACAGTAAAACCGAAGTGTTTCTTACCATGGCACACCCCATGAGGGCAACTTTCTATGTACTCCCCAATGTCCACAAAATGCTCATAGACCCACCAGGACGACCAATAGTAAGTGAAAATGGCTCCCTTACAGAGCCATTGTCCCAGTACTGTGACACATTTTTAAAACCACTAGTTACCAGTCTACCATCATTCCTTAAAGACACTAAAGAAGTACTGAATCTTCTACCCACGGTGAGACTGGAACAGGACATGCTGCTTGTGACTTGTGATATCTAGTCACTATTCACAAATGTGCCTCATGAAGGAGCTATTGATGCTATGGCGCATTTTCTTAATAAATCTTCCACACAGCCCCTCTACAGAATTGCTGCTAAAAATGCTTGAGCGTGTGCTTAAAGATAATGTCTTCCTACTGAACAATAGTTTTTACCACCAAATTAAAGGCACAGTCATAGGGGCCACTTGTGCACCCTCAGTGGCCAACCTATATGTAGGAAAATGGGAGGAAGATGTGGTACTTAACAAGGCTGTCAATATTTATTCAAAGAGATTGATTATCTGGAAGAGATATATTGACGATGTGTTTATTGTCTGGCAAGGTACATCAAGCCACTTCGAGGATTTTTAGTATTCCTTCATGGGACAAATCCGCATCTTAAATTCACTTACACATGTAGTCCTCAGGAGATCTTTTATTTGGATCTTAAAATCTCTAGAAATGATGTAGGGGGACTGGAAAGTGACCACTACAGAAAAGCAACCGATGATAATGCCCTTCTTAGAGCCAATTGCTGCCACGCACCACATGTGGCAAAAAACATCCCTACTGGACAGTTCCTCAGAACAAGACACAATTGTTTTACTGAAAGATCTTTTGAAAGAGGAGCCGAGGAGCTGACCAGTAGGTTGTCGTAAAGGGGATACAAACAAAATGTTATCCATGAAGCAAGAGACAGAGCCAAGGACACAAATAGACAAATGTTGTTACTTGAAAAAGAAACCAGAGTAAATAATGATGTCAGATTCAATTTCGTGACAGATTTCTCAGTGCAAGCCAAAGAATTTGAGACCATTTTAAGCAGACATTGGCACATCTTAGCTGCAGAACTAGGACTGAAGGAAATCTCTAGGGCACCATTTAGAATGTGCTATAGGAAAGCACCAGTTTTAAGGGATTTACTGGTACACAGCCACTTTACCAATAAAAAAAAAAACAATACATTGATAACCAAGCCAACAGGCTGTTTTAAATGTAAAAGATGCGTGATGTGCACCAGTATTACCTCTTGCAAAAGTTTTACTACTACCAACTCAGAGAGTGACTATCAAATCCATCAGTGCATAACGTGTGACACTGAGGGAATCATTTATTTGGCCATCTATTCATGTGGATCATTCTATGTAGGAAAAAACTAATAAGACTTTTAAAACCAGGGTTGGGGAACATCTGAGTCATCATTAGAAAGGATGAGACTTACGCCACAGCTCTACATGTCATGACCAGCCCAGATCCTAATCAGCATAATTTCATGTTCACAGCTATCGATAAAGTCTGCAGGAACCCAAGGGGTGGCGATTGTGAGAACCTGATTCTGACAAGAAAGAACTTTTGGATAATCACCCTGGGAGCCACAAAGAAACCTGGACTTAATTCCCATCTCGACATCAAACCATACTTGAAGAAGAAGAAAAAACATTAAGGATGTGGGCCTTAGCCCTTGAACTGATCTTGCCCTTTTGGACATTAGACAGCTCTGTGCTGTACAGGGGGCTGCTCTTTGAATGCCTTATGATTCGTTCAGTATTATTGTTTATTGTAGCCTACCCCAGTGGAATATATAACTTAATTTACTCCAGGTTTAAACTTTAGTTCCCTAGGGGAGTGGGTTCAGGTCCCACTACTGTTATGGTTAAATGTAGCTCATGACACAGCATGAGACAGGATTTATTGTATTTGCACTTTAATAATTAGCTGCTTTGCTGTTAAACAACAAGCATATAAGACTTAAGTTTGTTTGTGAATGCGAGTCTCACTAATGTAGCTGATGGGTTAGAGCCCCACCACTGAAATGTTTGAGCTTCCTTTTTCTTAATTTTTTTGTCTTTTTCCCTGCCACCTTCTTTTCCCCTAGTGTTTTTGGTTTCTACATAGACTTAATTAATAGTTTGGGGATTTATATTATACAATGGCACAAAAAATCTCATCAATCCAATTGGCTGACAGGCCCCAGAGACAGTGATGTTATTAATCAATAACATCACTGTATCTAGGTCTGACAGCTGTTGGCCGCTTTGCCGCCTCAAGACAATGGAATCACTTCTCTCACCTGACAGCTCTCATGAACCTCCCTGAAGTGTCGTTCAGCCTTCTCGCTGACAGGATGCTCACAGAAATGTTCGCGGCCGACTCAACCACCGATACTCCTTCCACTTCACGGGCACCAGAAGACAATGTGAATACCTTAAAGAAATATCAAAAAACATGACATTTAGAGCTACAGTCTGAGGACATCGATAAAATAGAAACTGACTGCAACGAAGAGAATACCAAGCGGCAGACAGCTTGGGCCTTCCATGTCTTCACGGACTGGATATCAGAGAAATCAGTGTCCTGTGACATTCAAACAATCTCGTCAAAAGAGCTTAATCAAATCCTACGGCAATTCTACAGTAGTGTCCGAAACAGTAGTGGAGAACAATACAGCATCTCTAGCTACATCAGTCTGCGTGCTGGACTGAATAGATATATTAATGAGCCCCCCCAACAGCCGCTGTTTCAATATTATGTCAGATGCTGATTTCCAGCCTGCCAACAATGTATTTGTGGGTCATCTAAAAAATATCAGGAGACAAGGCAGAGACATTACGACTCACCACCCACCCATCAACAAAGCGGATTTAAAAAATAAGACTTTCTGAGGCCCTCAAACCAGCCACAGCAGCAGGTCTCATCAGAAGAGTGTGGTTAGAACTTCAGCTGCACTTCGCTCGAAGGGGCTGTGAGGGGCAGAGAGTACTAAAGGCAGACTCCTTCACAGTAAAGCAAAATGAACAGGGACTGAAATAAGTAACTATGTCCTTCAACGAAAAGACTAAAAATCATGCTAAAATAATGGAACGGGACCGGGAAAACTTTCGTGGTGCTATGTTCAAGATTCCCGGAAACCTGCAATGCCCCATCAGATGTCTTGAACTATACCTATCTAAGCTGCCAGCCAACCCTCCCTGCCTGTTCCGACACCCTAGGAAAACCACAAATGAACTAACTCAAGAGCCCATATGGTACACTCTTGAACCAATGGGTGTAAATTAGCCAGTATGTTGTCTCGCATTTGCAAGCTCGCAGGAGTCACAGATAAATACACAAACCATAGCCTGCGAGCAACTGCTGTTCAGCTGTTGGCGGAAGCGGGACTCAAAGCCAGACAAATCATGTCAGTAACGGGGCACAAGAGTGAGAAGTCGCTTAAATCATATTGGGTTGCTAGACTCACCGACCAAGAGAACTAGAGTAAAATCCTTTCTGAATCAGCAACAAAAACCACCAAAGCAAGCAGCAGCATGGTCACACAGGAAGCACAACATGACCCAGAACAACTCACCCGATCTGCAATGGAAAAAAACTCCCACACAACAAACACCACTCAACAAAGCAGTCAACCACCTCTGAACCAGGATTGCATCAACATTCAAGGGAACACAATGTGCGTGTTCAACTTCTACTGACAGTAAGCACATCATAAACTGATAACGTTGCACTAAACCAAATGTTCTTCTTTGAACTGTTCATTAGCACTTGCTAAAGTTGTGTTTGAAAGTATTAAATACCATTTTTCAAAATAGTTGTGGCAAGTAAACTAGTTAATTTTTGAAATATATTACCACTTTTAAACAGTTATATGCAGTAACAACATTTTTCAGGTTGTAACCAAAAGTCTCATTAAGTTAAAGGGACTATTTTATCAGTAATTTATGAAAACATATTGAACAAGTAAAATTATTGAAAAACAAGCAAATCTGCCTATGTGTATTAATTATACAACCCTCCAACTAAAAGTAACACACGAGCCATTGTATAATTGCAATAAGGCACTCCAGGGTGTGTGTTATCGGTAATAATGTCACTCCTGGTGTGGAAGCACTCAGCTGGCGCCTCGCTTCAACCCACCCAGGAGTGACGCGAGCACAACACACACCCCGTCGCGGCTTTATTGCTTAAATAACTATCATGGTTGATACCTTTTTAAAGGGTCCAGTGCTGTAGTGTGTGTGTGTATATATATATATATATATATATAGTGGTATATGCCTTGAATGATGATACCTTTTAACAAAAATTATTTTACCCTTGCTCCTGTTCCTGCCCACCTCACCCCCCACATTTTCATCCTTTCTTTCTGCTATGTTCAGAATTGGATGTGTTTTACTTTGTTCTATCTTTGATCTTTGGTTTATTTCCTCTCCCTCGTTTTTTTTCCTCCCCCAACCCCCGTCAATCCCTTTTTTCCTCCTTTTCTTTTTTCCTCTTCTCTTCTTTTGCTTTTGAGATATTATAGCTGTCATTTTCACAGCATTTTAATGAATGTTTTGGGTTTATTATTCACACTTCTCACCAATATGTGTCTTTAATTAAAATCATATGACATTAGCATATTTAATTGCTTTTTTTACCGTCACAATGGATCATGTCACAGGGTATTGTCAGTATCACATGTTCTGGTTTTGTCTTTATAATGTGAGTCTTAGTTTGATGTTGCAGTCTTTGAGAAAGGACGTACTGTCTGAAACATGTCTGGCACAGGTTACTGTTGGTTGCGTTTTAAATAAATTTAAGCTTTTTTGCTACTGAGTTTTGCCATTCCAGTCTTGGTTTGTGTGTGCAGGAAACCTTGTGCTTCAGTGCAATTTGTGACCATCCAGTCAAGCAGGGAGTGTTTTCCAGACTTGGTGTTGATACATGTTGGTTCCTGGAGAAGTTGAGCTAAATTGGAGTCGGCAAGCGAGGATCCCATTTTATTAGCTTCAGGGTGAATCCAATCTAAATTTAAGTCACCACATTGTATAAGATCATGGCTGGGGAGGTTAGCTAGGGAAAATAGGGGGCAGGAAGGCCGAGTGAAGCATTACTTGGGGGCAGATAAATACACCCGATGATTATTTTTTTAACATTTCCGAGGGTGAGGGAGATGAATAGCAATTGTACAGAGGGTGAGCCTGAGTCAAGAACTGTGATTTCGGTGACTGCAAGAGCAGACCTAGAGTAGATGAGAACACCTCCACCCTTCTTACTCAGTCTGTCTTTTCTGAGGCAATTATAACCAGGTAGAGCCACTTCATGCAGTTTAATAGCTGGTTTAAATCAAGATTCTGATATACATAAGATGTCAGGGGACATTTGAAGGGCTCAAGCTTCAAGTTCAGCCATTTTATCTCAGAGGCTGCAAATATTCATATGAGCAACTTTTAAGCCTTTTATCGGGTATGAGGTTGCAGAGGGGATTGGCAAGGCATAGGGCAAAGGGACCAGAATTGCTCAATGTTTCCTGCACAGCGCAGCAGGAGGAGGAGGACTGAAATATGGACCCAAGACAAGGTACAGATGATGAGCATCTCCGTGGTAGAAATAATATTAGTAGTAATGTAAGTGTTATGGAGCCACAGCCCAAGGAGAGCAGATCCTGGTTTGGGAAGGCAAGAGATGTATAGAATCAGAAGAGGGATTGTGGATAGATATGACATGGGGGTAGCTGTTTGTAAACAGGTAATGTAGAGCCTCGGCTATGAGCTGATCAGCACAATAACTAAGGAGAAATAGGCAAGACAGTAAAATAACCCAGCCTATGTAATCCAAGATGGAGACACCGATGACAAGAGCCGAGGTAGGGTAGGCGGGATATGACAGAGCAATAAGAATATAGGGGAGAGAAACTCCAGGAGTAAGTGAAGAGGTCCAAAGGCAGGGATAGTAAGACCACAGCAATAGGGTAGAATGAGTATCTTAAGTGCAGTCCTAGGATGAAGTGACGGTAAGATTAGGTCGGATCAATGATACTCAAGGGCACAGGGTAGGCAGGGATGAGGAGACACAGTGGCAGATCACTTATAAAGTGCAGATATTCCTTTGTAATTCTGTCTTTAATCATAACACTTACATCTCAAATTTAGACCATGTTTATGGAATTCATTAACTGTTTTGTGCTTGATTCTTCTTGTTTCCAGCTACTGCTTATTGGTTCCTTATTTGCACAACTTTAGCAACACGTCATGTTCCCAAATTTGTTATGTGATTTTGCTTGGGTATATTTATTATTTGAAACTCTCAAATTATATTTGTGTGCTTTTATTTCCAATTCATCAAATAGATATGAAGGTTTTTTAACATCTAACGCTGCGTGAATCTGACCCAACCATTTCAATCTCCTTCTCTGTTCTAATGGTATCAATTGAAGTGAATTTAACATTTCACAGTGGTGTTTACGGTAGTCACATTTCAATATGAATCTGGCAAGGTTGTTATAGGTAGTATCTAATTTTTTTAAACTTGTTTTACAGGCCATTCCGTAAATGTGTCTTCCATAGTCTACACATGGAGTGATTAATTGGTTTACTGTGTTAGGCCTCATTTTTTGGTCAGTACGAAATTCTGATCTCTGGAAGGCTTCAAATTTTTTATTTATATTTCTTGCCAGTTCATTTATATGAATATTGAATTTCAGTCCTTCTTCTATCCAAATTCCCAAATATTTATAGCATTTTTCTTGACCCAGGGTTTCTTTTTTTGATGTTTTTATATGCATATCTGACTGTAAATTTCTTTTTTCATCTCTATTTGAATTGAAAACCATAGTTTTTGTTTTCTTACTATTTAATACTAACTTTGATTGATATAACCACTGTTCCAAGTTTGTAAAGTCCAATTGCGTCTATGCTCCATTTCTTGAATAGATTTACCATATGCTTTTAGAACTGTATCGTTTGCGTACAGCCTCACACTTGTATGGGCTGCTATGCTAACCAGCTCATATACATATATATATATATGTATATCTATCTATATAATACAAAATCACACATGCCCACACAATGCAAAGCATCATGGGCTGCATATGCAAATCACCACAGAATGTTATGCTGGTTCAACTTTAAGCAGAATTGCATGGTGCCGAAAGTCCTCTCGCACAGTTTGCAAAGGATGCTAACATCCTAACAGGATGGTAGCATCCTTTGCAAGCAATGAGCTACCCGGCACCATGTGACCGCACAGATTAACATCGCTGCTATGTCGTAATTATACCAGCGTCAACAATGAGCACATATATTTTCTGAAACGGCTTCCCAGCCAAGTACGCTGAGATAACCCTTGCCTCAGTGTTTGTGCACAGAGGTTCTTTGTCTATCTATATATATATATATATATATATATATATATGAGGAATAAGGTGGGCCCTAAAATTGAGCCCTGTGGGACTCCTCTCTGAACTGGGGCTGGCTTGGATAAGGTACTACCTACTGTACTTGTTGAGTCCTCGAACTTAAATAAGGGTGAAACCAGGGAAGAGTTTCTTCGTCCCATTCCCATATTTTTAAAATCGACATATTTGCTTATTGTGGTCCACGGTGTCGAAGGCTTTGGAAAGGTCCATGAACACCACACCCACCGACCTGCCCTCGTTCATCTGAATGGCTATGCTGTTTACCAGATTGGTGAGCACGGCGTCCGTGGAGTGGCCCTTATAGAAACCAAACTGGTAGCAGGTCAGCAACGAGCACTTCTCAAAAAACTCACCCAGTTGTCTCTACACCAGCCTCTCAATCACCTTCAACACCATAAACAACAAAACAATTGGTCTATAATTAGTGGGTTCAGAGGGTGAGGCCCCTATATATGTCGGTATTATTTTGTTTTTTTTCTACAGTTTTGGAAATTTTTTCTCTCTGTCAGGCTCCAAATGAATATTTTGCTTAGAACAGGTACTATTATTTCTAACGAATCCCACAGAAATCTGTTTTCTACTTTATCTAATCCATGGGCTTTATGCAATTTAAATTTTCCTAGTTCTATTTTAACCTCTTTACAAGAGATAAGCTTAAATCAAAATTTCTGATTTCCTGTGCTTTTCTTTTTAGATGCATCTTGCTCCCCACGAATTCCATCTTTTGGGATATTGATATCTAGAAGTGTGATCAAATATTCATTTAGTTTATCTGCTGACTTTAATGGGGACAAAAATATCCCATTTTCTTCAATCTGAATAGGTATTTTACTATCTACTGGTTTGTCGAGTGACCTAATCAAGGCCCAGCATTTCCGGGATGTTTATTTTCTTCCACTTTATTATTATACTTTTTTTTTATTTTCATTTTTCTCAGCCACCTAGCTGCAGCAGCGGTACTTTCAGCCGGTCACGGACGATGGCTTCCACCCCCAGATCGCCTGGGCCTCTGATACCCCGTGGCTTACCTCCCATGGCGGGGATGCGGAGGAGGAGGAGGAGACATCCCGCAGAGACCGGGATAGGTCGGAGGGCTGGCCTGGGGGGCTAATTAAAGCCGTGGTGGGCTTCATGGAGGGCGGCTGGCAGCCGTCCATTTTCCAGTTTTTGGGGAGGCAGGGTCATGCAATGATGTCAGACGTCCACCCCACCTCCAGAGTGTGTGTGTGCCGGTAGCTGTGTGACTCCCCGGCCTCCGCCAGGGGTCACTAGTGCTCCGAGCACTATCCCACCCTCCCCCCTGGAAGGAGGCAGTCCATGGACGCTTCTATCCTTCTCCGTCAAGTCCTTCCAGCCACCCGAGTCCGCTCTCGAACCCCGGTCGGTGGCGCCGCAAGCGGAAATCCAACCGCCGCACCGACGGCCGGCGAGATAATGCTTTTTTAGAATTCCTTTCTTGTAAATGTTCCAATATTCTGTTTCTAAGGTTTTGTTAGCTTTTTCATAATTGATTCTTTACTCTAATGTCCTTTTACGTTACACGCGGCTCATCACAAGGCGTTTGAAATGCATACTTGCAGTGTGCCTCTCTCATCAATGCACTGCTCCCTTGAGCAGGACGTGGCGATCCTGTACCAATGGGTGCAGGAGCTCAGTATGACAGCGGTGTTCCTCTGCTTCAAAGGAAAACACCCTCGCCATACTGAGCGCCACTGCCGCCCCTCCATCATGCGCTCCCCGCGTGCATCACACCACCCCCAAAGCTTTCCTGCCATGCTGAGGCCCACCCCAGCATGGCAAATGTTGTTGTTTGCCTAGCGGGGTGCCACATCTCCGTCGGCTCCTCGGACCCCCACATCTTCTGCCATGCTGAGAGCCCACCCACCGTGGCAAACATCCCACGTCATCTTTTTTTAAACCTGTAAAATAAAAATGGTTCCTGGCGCATCTCCCAGTCCCCAAAAACCGCACCCACCCACTACTCCAGCCTCCCCACCCCCACCCCATACTTACCTCTGGACTCCGGCGCGATGATCTTGCGTGGACCGGAACACGTCTGCACTCTTCAAAGCCGACCACGAACTGAGGAAATGCGGTAAGCTGTATAATGGGCTACATAGGGGTTTCAACTTATGCATATCTCAATCATTTTGATTTTGCCAAATTTTCAACATGGGGTTTTGGGACCCCTTCTCATGAATGATGTCACTGTCATGGCATTATTCGGCCCGAAGGTGATTTCACAGGCACTGCGAGTCACTAGGTGAAATCACCATTCAGCCTGAATAATGCCATGACAGTGACATCATTCATGAGAAGGGTCCCAAACCCCACATTGAAAATTTGGTGCAAAAATTCCAAAACGACTGTTTTATTAGTTTATGCTGCACAGTTCCTACGCAGGCTCGTAAGTTCACGAATTTTCAATATTTTTACTCCAGATTTTCAACATTGCCATTTTATCACACCTTCTTATGAGCTGTACAGCTGTCATTTTTCACATCTCACCTAAAACGTGTTTCTCACTTCATGTAGCGCATAATGGCGCAGGGTCGCGGTAAAGCGAAATCAATATATGGAACACTTAAGAAAATCACAGTGACACTGTTCATGAGCAGAGGTCTTAAAATAGCTGATGTTGAAAATTTGATGAAATCCTAAAAATGACTGTTTTCACAGTGTGCATTGCGCGGATTCCTATGCATGCCTCGTGCGTTTTGTGAATTTTCAATATTTGCACTCCAGATTTTAAAATTGCCATTTTACCACACCTCCTCATGAGCAGTACAGCTGTCATTTTCACATCCTGCCCAAAATGTGTTTCTGCCCATGTAGTGCACAATGGTGGTGCATAAGGGGAGGAGTGGCCCTGTATGTTAATGAAAATATCAAAGCTACAGAAATTCAGAATACACATAAGGAGCCAGAAGAACTGTGGGTCACCCTGAAACAGGAAATGGGACAGCCATAAGAACTGGGGTTGTCTACAGGCCCCAGACCAGAGGAGGACATAGACACATTACTGTTAGAAGATATACAAAACATGACAGCTAAAGGGAGGTTCTGATAATGGGAGACTTCAACATGCCGGATACAGATTGGTCAATACCAGCAGGAACATCTGCCAGAACTAGACTCATAGTGGATTCCCTGCAGGAGGGCCTCAAACAACTGGTACAGCAACCCACAAGAGACAGGGCTATCCTAGATCTAGTACTGACTAACAAAGAAGGATCACAGATCTCCAGGTAGAATGTCACCTGGGGCCAGTGACCATCACATGGTATGGTTCAATTTGGCTACTACATCTAAATCATCCCATTCCAAGGCAAAATATGGGACTTCAGAGGAGCTGACTTTGATAAGATGGCCAACAGAGTTAAGCTAGCCCTGGCAAAAAAACACAGGTGAGGGGTACAGGCAAAGTGGGCAAGCATTAAGGATGCAATACTTGAAGCAACATCCCATTGTGTTAGACAGAAAAGGAAGTGCAAAGAAGAAGGAAACCACTTTGGTTCTCAAATACAGTAGCAGAAAAGGTCAGAGCCAAAAGGCTGGCCTTCAGGAATAAGGAACACAGCGGGATGAAGATGGGAGGCATACCAAACTGCCCTAAGGGAAGCAGGTAAGCAATAAGGCAGGCAAGTCCCAAACTGAGGAAACACTAGCACGAACAGTAAAAGAAGGTGACAAGACTTTCTATAGATACATTAGTGAAAGGAGAAAGTCCAGAGGGTGTTGCTAAGCTTAATGGAGAAAAGGGAGCATGTGAGGAGGAGGACCCTGTAAAGGCATCTATCCTAAATAGATACTTTTGCTCAGTATTTACTGACGAGAAGGTAGGGCAGGGCCCACAGCTCAGCATCATGGACACGGGGGAGGTGAGCACTACTCTCTTCACAAAAGAAAGGGTCCACAAGAGCTTGCTAAGCTCAGGATGGATAAGGCAATGGGACCTGATGGCATACATCCCAGGGTAGCAGGAGCTAAAGGAGGAACTAGCAGAGCCATTAGCAGAATTGTTTAGTGAGTCTCTGAGCACAGGAGAGGTCCCAGAAGACTGGAGAAAGGCTCATGTGATCCCGCTCCACAAGAGTGGAGCAGGGAGGAGGCGGAACTACAGACCAGTCAGTCTTACCTCAGTAGTGGGCAAGATTATGGAGGCACTCTAAGGAAAGGATAGTGCAACACCTGGAATCCATAGGGCACAGGATCCAAGACAGCATGGGTTTACAAAGGAAGGTCTGTCAAACTAATCTCATAGATTTCTTTGACTGGGTAACCAGGTGGTGGACCAAGGGAGCAGTTGATGTAAGCCTACCTTGACTTCAGCAAAACTCACTGTTCTACATAGAAGATTGATAAATAAGCTGGGTAGGCTCGGGTGGGTCAGAAGTTGGTCAACTGGGTGGCAAACTGGTTGACTGGCAGAAACAGAGAGTGGTGGTAAATGGTATACAGTCAGAAGAGATGCAAGTCACAAGTGGGGTACCTCAGGGATCAGTCCTGGGGCCAGTCCTATTCAACATCTTCATTAGTGACCTTGCAGATGGACTAGAGGGTAAGGCTTGTCTGTTTGCAGATGACACCAAGATCTGCAACAGGGTAGATGATCCAGATGGGGTGGGCAGAATGAGAAGAGATCTGGATAAACTAGCAGAATGGTCAGAAGAGTGGCAACTGGATTTAATGCAAAGAAGTGCAAAATCATGCACATAGGGAAGAGAAACCCTGAAGCCACTTATAGGCTGGGAGGGAGGCTAGCAGTCACAAAGGAAGAAAGAGACTTGGGCATCATCATCACTGATGACCTAAAATCATCAAGCAGACCTCTAAAGCAGTAGGTAAGGCTAGGGGTGTTAGGGTGTATTAGCAGGGGTATCAAGTCGTAAGAGGGAGGTAATAATCCTCTGTACAAGACATTGGTTAGGCCCCATCTGGAGTACTGCGGCAGTATTGGAGGCCACACTTCACAAGGACATTAACCAAATTGAGGCAGTCCAGAGAAGGGCAACAAAATGGTGCAGGGACTGCATCAGAAGACATATGAGGACAGATTAACGGAGCTCAATATGTATACCCTTGAGCAAAGGAGGGAGAGGTGATATGATCGAGGCATTCAAACACCTTAAGGGCATAAACAAGGTGAAAGAGTCTAACATGTTTAAATATAAGAAAAATAGCAGGACAAGAGGACACAGCATGAGATTAGAGGAGACCGATTAAGGGGAATGTGAGAAATTCTTTTTCACAGAAAGGATGGTAGATGCATGGAATGGCTTACCACAAGAAGTGGTGGCTATGAATACAGTGCAGGGCTTCAAACAGGCATGGATAGGCATAAGGAGCAATACAAATGACTATGAATAGATAGGTCACTGACAGAGCAAAGGCCGATGGTACATTTATAAGGTAGAAAAAGAAATGGAGCGAGACTGGATGGACGTTCATATCTGCCGTCCAACTTCTATGTTTCTATGTTTCATGTAATGGCACAGTCGACTGCAAACTCAATGTATGGGACACATTAAGAAAATCACAGTGACACTGATCAAGAGCAGAGGTCTTAAAATGGCTGTGCTGAAAATTTGGTGAAAAAATTCCTAAAAATTACTGTTTCATGAGTCTGCATTGCGCAGTTCCTACGCACGCTCATAAGTTTGCGAATTTTCAATATTTTCACTCCAGATTTTCAACATTGCCATTTTACCACACCTCCTTATGAGCACTGCAGCTGTCAATTTTCACATCTTGGCCAAAACGTGTTTCTACCCATGTAGCGCACAATGGCACAGTCGGTGTGCGAACTCAGTGTATGGGACACATTAAGAAAATCACAGTGTCACTGTTCATGAGCAGAGATCTTAAAATGGCTATGTTGAAAATTTGGAGAAAAATTCCTACAAATAACTGTTTCTGACGTCGCGTTGTGCAGTCCTCATGCAGCTTGTAAGTTGAACTTAATATTTTCACTCCAGATTTTCAACATTGGCATTTTACCACACCTTCTTATGAGCAGTACAGCTGTCATTTTCACATCTACCCCAAAACATCTTTCCCCCCATGTGGTACTGATGGCGCGGTGATTATGCGAAATCAATATGGGACACAGTAAGAAAATCACAGTGACACTCTTCATTAGCAGAGGTTTTAAAATAGCAATGTTGAAAATTTGGTGAAAAAATTCTAAAAATGACTGTTTTGCGGTTGCATACACTTCCCACGCGACATTGTGAGGGTTTCAGTGAATTTTCAATATTTCCACTCCAGATTTTCAACATTGGCATTTTACCACACTTCCTTATGAGCAGTACCGCTAT
The DNA here is from genome assembly GCA_016271365.2 of Neoceratodus forsteri. Lineage (NCBI taxonomy): Eukaryota > Metazoa > Chordata > Ceratodontiformes > Ceratodontidae > Neoceratodus > Neoceratodus forsteri. The sequence continues at coordinate 236,547,780 of CM028137.1, forward strand.
TTTTCATATCCTGCCCAAACGTGTTTCCGCCTATGTAGTGCACAATGGGGTAACAAAAGGTCATGCTGACAATTTATTGTGCAAATGCCAGCAATCGCACAGGGCATTAGGGTGGCTTCGCCATGCCAAACACCACTGCAAATACCTGCAAGGCGTTCAGCATTGACAAATGCTTGTTTAGTTTCTCAGTGATCCATGGCAAGTGAGATTTTTTTTTGTTATAAAATTTCTAAATGATGCTACATTGTTACATACTTCTAAAAATATCTAAGTAAATTCATTTACGGCCAAGTCTAAGTCAGGTATCAAAAAAAAAGTCTATCCCATTTAATGTTTGCTAGTTTGTGAATTAGTTTTTCTTTGCTATAATTTTTGAAAGTTCTACAGCTACTTTTTGGCAGACTCTCTTTGGGGGAGCCCCCTTCATTTGAGTTTAGTTCACAGGTGCAAGAGATAGAATAATGACCCCTTGGTATGGGGTCTTTCACTTGAACAGAACTTGCCTTTATGTTGTCTGAAATAAAGAGCAAGTCTAAGATGTTGCCAGCACTATTTAGGTTGTTTTTTCTAGTTGGAGTTCTGATACCACTCAAACATAATTTTGGCATTTTTATTTTTATGATTTTGCCATTTCAGTTTCAAACATAACCAACTGGCTATTGCAATTTCAATTTGTTTACATCTGATTCATACACTGGACTGGCTGTGTAGATTTCAGTGTGGTCAAATTTGCCGATGAACACATCCAATAACTGCCTGTGCTGATTTCAGTTTGGATGGCACCAAAGTAAATAATGGATTGATACTGGTGTTTTCATGTTGGATACCTCCCAATACCAAATACAGGCTTTGAATACTTTGAGGGAGCGAATCAAAAAGTACAACATTGTACACTTATCCTTCTTCAGTACACATTTTTTGTTTTGTTTTTACAATAAAAAAAATTGTCAAACACATAGCATGCAAAAAAATACTGTTGGATTGAATCTTTTTTTAAAACTTGCAGCACCACACAGATACAAACACCAAGTGACTTCCTCCGATTCTGGATACATGAAAAAGAGAAAAGAAGCATAACTAATCCTTTGTCAGTATACAGACACTCTAAGCTTGAAAGTTATTCAAACACCATGACACTTATGGTATTACTAGCAACACTGTACAACACAGAATTCTGTACAGCTTTTAACCGAGCTTCAAGTGAAACTGAAACAGCATCGAATGCAGGAACAGAGATGTACAGTAACAGCTCTGCACAGTCGTTCAGACTGTCTCATGCATGCACAGAACCTGAGGTACTATAACAGCTGTGGCATTTAAACGTATGCAAAAACAGTAAAAATTTAAATAAAAGACACTGGATTGTAGTGAAAATAGGTTTATTTACATGTTACAAGATTAAACCAACACAAAACTAGAGAATGATTAATTCTGTCCCTTTAAGGCTCCCTGGCTTTGTTATCCTTGTATTTCTTTATTGTTACTGTGCCACAATAAATGGATTTTGAGACCTGTTTCTGCCATGGACTAGTACTGGGCTTGTAAGAAAGTGACTGAAATGTACTTTGAGGTCATAACCAACCCTCAGACCTCGAAAAATAGTTTTTCATACTTTTGTCTGATATCTTGATTTAAATATGTATTCAGTATTTATTCAGTATTTATCTTTTTGATGTCTATTTAGCTAATTAGCATGTACTAATGTTTATACCTTTAAACTTGTAGTTGGCATTTTTCTCTGTAAAAGTCTTATTCTTTTAATTTTTGCTTCATTTTTTGACAATTCTCTTTATAATCTTTTTTTCACTGGCCCCTTAGGTCTCTGTCAGATGTGATCACACAGACGAGCCAGTTCCTGTTCTGCCTGAAGTTCCCTCCAGACTAAGTCTTCATCTCTGGGACCCCTGCTCCACAGCTACTGAACCCCCAACCCCCCAGCTCTGAGCACCCTGAGGTGGGACTTCCTACTTCTCTGGTGCTCTGTCTAGAATCTAGATGAGGCAGTCACAGTGTGAAGGAGAGCTGGAGACCATCTGGAAGTAACCCACCATTGAGAGTGGGGGCTGTCCACTGGACCCACCATCACCTACCCAGGTGCCAGAGCCTTTTCTGTTTTCTGGTGTTCCTGGGGGCGCATACATGCAATGACATTCAGTGCACAATGGGTGTGCTCCCACACCCATGTGCAAGACATCTGCCGACACCCTCCTTCCTCTTGTATGTGCTGCCACTAGTTGTGATGCTCTTGGTCTCCACTGGGTGCCACTAGAACTGCTGCACACACTTCCCACCCTCTCCAGAAGAAGAGAGCTGTCCTCTGGATGCTTGATCCTGCTCCTCCCTGCCGACCCCTGATGACCAAGTCCATTCCAGAACCCAGGTCACTGGTGTGGCTCGAGGTGTGGTGTCCAGCACCTCAACCTTCAGCACCATTGGCTCAGCAAGTTTTGCTTCTTTGTAAAAAAAACTTAAAATTTTTATTATCTGTATCATAGTGGTCTTAGTATAATTGATCGATTAATAAACTTGAAGACTAGTGTAGGTTTTTCATGACTGTTAATAAAGTCCATGCTTTAGCAGGCTATAGTCTTTATGTTAATCTCCCTTAGTCTTCCAGATGGTCTGGTGTGAATAACAGCTCATTGAGAGTTGCAATTACCAGGCAGCTCAAGAGAGGGATCCAGCAAACGACTCAAGGTGAGTCATTATCACACAGGTGTTAGGTCTTTCAGTTAGTGTGCAGGCTGTGATCAAGGGCTGAGTGCTGTTAAGTCACTAGCTTTCATAATTTGTCCCACATTATTAAAACCAGTGTGCCTCATTTCTCTACATTTTGAGTGACTGTATCCAACATCTCAGTGACAAAATGCTAAGAGGTATACAGGGTCTGCTCTGCAGGTGATGAGTTTTATCCCAGCCTCACCATAGCTACTCCTTCTCACCTCCCAGTCTCTCAACGCTATACTTTACCTAGGCACCACTATAAATTAGACTCTGAAATGACCATCCTCAGACCCACAGCTACCATAGTAAATGCCACTAAAACAGACCCCTCTTATCCACCCAGCATGACCTTTCATCCTTAAAATCATGCTTGTGGTATGTATGGTACAAAATAATTTATTTATTTGAATTTTGGTAACGGGTAAGTCCACTGAGACAATAGCAGTCCCTTTTCAGGGACGACTTGGAAAACAACTAGAAGTACAGTACAGAGCAATTTCACAAAAAGATAATTACAATACAATGCAAATTCACAGAAAGATATTTACAGTAGCAAAGACATATCATAGTAAAAAGAAACAATGGTCATAAAGCACAGCACATTACAGGAATGTAGCAGCATAACATAACAAATAACAGGCTTGGCAACTAATAATACAGTTATACATAACCATGTAAAGTCAAGCAATGAGAACATGTGCAGAAAGGTAAAGGTGGAGATTTGGGACAGGCAAGGCAAGCAACTTTAAGAGAGAATCAAGGGTGAAGGGCAGAGGGCAAGGAGAGAGAAGCATGGGTAGAGTCAGGTAGGAAGAGACAGAGAGAAAACAGCAGGGTCAGAGTAGGTGAGGCCTTACCGGAAGCAGAAGCAAGTAGCACCTGAACAGAGCATGGTAAGCAAGTTGGACTGGAATATGGGACGAGAGAGGCAAGACAGAATGAAAGCAGGAAGGGAGTTCCATTCAGACACTGCTGTAAAAGAGAAGGACTTATGGGCAGTAGCTAGTCGTAAATTAGACCTTATGGGGGGGGAGGGAGGCAGATCTTAGAGCTTGAGGAGCTAATCTGTGGTGGGACTGTCTCACTGAGGCAGGGGAGGGGTGACTTTATGGATCAGCTTATGCATGAGGCATGGGGTGGTAAATCTCAGTTTAGATTCATATGGCAGCCAACCTAAAGCAGAGAGGATGTCACAGTGATGATGACAGGTGTTGACCCCCAGTGCAAACTTTCCCACTCCATGATATGCCAGAGTCAGCAGAGACAGGGTAGTAACACTAGCTGACAGTAATAAAGGAACACCATAAGTTAGGTGTGGGAGACCGGAAGAAGGAACAAATTTAAGGCAAGAGGTGAGGGTGAGGAAGGGATGGATGTGATAGAGGAGACCTAACTTTTGGTTCAAGGATTTAACTATAGTGGAGGCATGGATAGGAAAGGAAAATGGGGAATCGAGGGTGAGGCCCAGGTATTTCAAGGTGTGGGCAGATTCAAGGGCATCCCAATTCAGAGATGAAATATAAGTGGGGGGAGGGAAAGTACTAAGAGAGGAGGATGGGTGTGAGAATAACATACTTTTAGTCTTTTTTGTGTTAAGGATGAGATGATTGCACATGAACCAACCTTCTAGGTCACAGAAGTCAGAATCAAGGTCACAGTTTTTTCGATTAACATCAGGAGAGGAGCGGTAGATGATAGCATTGTCTGCATATAGGTGCACAGATGCACCACCACAGTTACTAGGTAAATTGTTAATTAATGGGGAGAACAGTATTGGCCCAAGAATACAGCCATGTAGCACCCCATGTGTTATCGGTCTAAGGCTAGCGAGGGCAACAGCCCACTGAACCATTTGCAAAAGGCAGTACAGGTAGGTGTGGACCTAACCCAGGGCACTACTATCAAGTCCAAGCTCATGAAGCCATTGAAGCAGAAGACCATGATTCACCAGGTTGAACGCTTTTGTCAAATCAACAAAGATTGCACCTGCAGCACAACCTTGGTCTATGGCCTGAAATTTGTTCGTGGTTACTTTAATCAAGGCTGTGAAGGTGCTGTGATTCTTTTAGAATCCATGCTGGTAGGGAGAGAGTAGATTGTGATGTTCTAGATAACTCTGCAGGTGATTATAAATGATGCTTTCCTGTATATTAGCCAGGGGCACAGGATGGATATGGGTCTAAAATTTTTGGCTATCAAGTTGGGTCCTCCGTTATGCACAGGTATGACTACCACTACCTCCCACTTGTCAAGGACAGTATTTGAGACGAAGGAGCAATTAAAATGGTAATGAACAGGGTGAGTGAGGGCAGGTGCACCTAGTTTGAGGAACTTAGGTTCAAGGGTGTCATGACCAGGTGAGCTCTCAACCTTCAGATTCACTAGAAGCCTCTGGACCTTCTTAATGGAGGCCAGCTTCAGGTGGAAGGTGGTAGAAGCCCCTAGGTTGCTAGGGGTGAGTGAGGTGGGGGTAAAGGGAGTTGCTGAAGAGTGAAGTGTATCTGTCAAGGTCAAAAAGAATCTTATCTGAAGCCTGTGGCAATCGATGGGGGTCAGTAAGGGTGGTGCCTGGCAATGAGGGAACTCAGGAGCTCAGCGGCTTTCCCTTTGACCAAGGAATTAAACTGCCTCCAGAATGCTTTTGGACTGCAAAGGTGTTCAGTTTGCAGCAGCTTGTAGTGGTGGTGTTTTGTTTTTATGGAAGTAGTTTTGCATTTGTTTCTGAGTTGCTTGTAGAGTTGCCAGTCAGAGAGCAAACCACTTTTGTAGGTCTGCCAAGCACGGTCACGGGAGGACATAAGCATCCTGAGGTCCTTATTGAGCCATGGGGCCTTGACACCTTTAGACCTGCATTTTTCCGAGGAGCATGCTTATCTACAATTTGAGTAAGGGTGGAAATAAAGAAATACAGAGCCTGGTTGATATCAGGAGACTCTTTATAGATCCCCAGTTACTGTTGGAAATAGAATTAATAAAGCTGTCAGTATCAAGTCTGGACATGTCATGGACAGGAGCAATCTTAAGGCGAGGGGTTGAGCAATTATTCCTTCAGATGCAAAAAGTGGGAGCATGATCACTTATACAATCTGAAGGCACGTCCATAGCTTTAATCTTCAAGGGGCAATTTGTGATCACCCAGTCAAGCAGCAAATGTTTGCCAGTTTTGGTGTTGATGCGAATTGTGTCTTGGATGAGTTGGGCTAGATTAGAGTCAGCTAGTGATGAATGTAATTTGTCAGCAGCGGGGTTGAGCCAATCAATACTGAAGTCCTCACAAATCACAAGGTCGTGACGTGGTAGATTAGTAAGGGAAGTAATGTAGGCTGGGATGCCTAAGGGAGCCTTGTTGGGTGGAAGATAGGCACATCCAATGATAAGCTTCTTGACCTTACTCAGAGTCAGGGAGAGGAATAGGGACTCCATGGCTGGAGATCCAGAGTCAGGTTCAGGGAGTTCAATAACATCCAGATCAGACCAAGTGTAGATAAGAATACCACCACCCTTTTGCCCACCCTCCCTCCAAAACAGTTACAGCCTGGTAATGCCACTTCATGTTTTTGAAAGTGGGCTTCAGCCAGGATTCAGAGATGCATGGATGTCTGGGATCTTTTGGACAATCCATGCTTCCATTGCAGTCATTTTGGGTGAAGGCTACGAATGTTCGTATGTGCGATCTTCAGGTCTTTTGGGGTAGGATTGGGTCATGGTCATTGGAATTTGATTAGGGGTGGGGCAGGAAGGCCTGGGATTGAGCTCAATGTCCCTGCAAGGACTAGCAGGAGGAGGACGACATATGGACCCAGAATGAGACATTAAGTGGTACCATTGCATGGACAGTTGATGCAGAGGTAAAGCGCAAGTGCATGTGGAGCCAGATTCCTAGGAGTGCAGTGCCAGGCTTTGGAAGACATGGGATATACAGGAACACACCGGGGGAGTCAAGCCAGTTATATCATGGTGGTGGAGGGGTACTATCCCGGGGAGGGTCACTTAAGGATAAGGCAATAAACTGTTGGCAAAGCAAAAAAGAATAAGGCAGGACAGGTTAAGTAGCCAGTCAGAGCTACCAATTGTGAAAAATGCCTACAGCAATTAGCCACCAAGTGGCAAAGAGTAAAGAGATCTACAAGAACAGGAATGGAGACCAAGACAATATAGTGAATGGTAGCAGGAATTAGCAAGACTAGAGGAGTGGCAGTGAAAAAAGAACTGGTTAAATGGGCAGTGAAAGGGAAGGTGGTAAGAGGGTAGCTGAGGATCAAGTTAAGTTACCCTGAGGAGGTACAGTGGGAGGGAGACTGATAAGGTTCCAGAGATTCAGTGCCAGGTAGTTGCAGTAGCATCAGGGGTCAGATAATAGATATGAGGGAAGAATTAGCTATCTACAGGTTTACACTCCCAACAACTTGCTCCCTGATATTTCACCCCCAACAGCTCATACCAGAGTCAATTCACTCTGTTAACAACCCGCTCCTGCCTAATACCGCTCCCTGTTGTGTGTTCAGTTCAGTACCAGAAACGAAAGAAAATAAACTAACAAAATAAATCAACAAAACAAATTAAATCAGTACCAGCAGCTGAAAACTAAATGAAACAAACTTGTATACACAGCTGTAAAGTAAACTAAATGAATGAAAATAAACTAATAAAATAAATCAGCACCAGCAGTAAAGTATACTTTCCTGTCTAATACACTCCCCATTGTGTGTTCAGTACCAGCAGCTGTAAAGTAAATGAAACTAATGAAAATAAACTAATAAAATAAATCAGCACCAGCAGTAAAGTATACACTCCTGTCTAATACGCTCCCCGTTGTGTGTTCAGTACCAGCAGCTGTAAAGTAAATGAAACAAATGAAAATAAACTAATAAAATAAATCAGCACCAGCAGTAAAGTGCAACAAAACAAATTAAATCAGTACCAACAGCTGAAAACTAAATGAAACAAACTGGTATACGCAGCTGTAAAGTAAATGAAATGAACGAAAATAAATTAATTAAATAAATCAGCACCAGCAGTATACACTCCTGTCTAATACGCTCCCCATTGTGTGTTCAGTACCAGCAGCTGTAAAGTAAATGAAACAAATGAAAATAAACTAATAAAATAAATCAGCACCAGCAGTAAAGTGCAACAAAACAAATTAAATCAGTACCAGCAGCTGAAAACTAAACGAAACTAACGAAAAATAACAAAATCATTTCATACCATCAGCAAACAAATTAAATCAGCACCAGTGGGATATTAGTAGCACCAGCAACTGTGAACAAAACAAAATGAATGAAAATTGGGAACATTGCAATTTTGTAATTACAGTGCTGCAGTAGCTGTCAGATTACTGATCGAAGCTCAAACAATTAAGCAATTACATAGATTATGTCTGCTTATGTTGCATGTAATGCAAAGACTGTCACAGCGGGAGCGGGAGCGAATTGGTAAAGGAGCTAGTTAGAATGGGTGTGAGTTCTGCGGGAGTGAGCTGACGGAAGCTAATCTGGAAGGAGTGAACTGATGGGAGTGAGTTGTCATGTACCCAGGCTTAGGGTGTGATTTTCTTCTGGCATCCAATACAGCGATATTTAAGGGGAAGGAGGAGGGGCCAGGGTATATTTAATTAAGGCTGGGGGGAGGGGGTGGGCCAAAATTTCACCAAGAATAGGCAGCTGAAAGAGCAGAGGGTAAAGAAAAATTTTGGCAAGGAAAGCTGAAAAAGTGAAAACTAGGCAGCAACCAATCAGGACAAAAGCTGTAAGGACTTTGACCTATAAACCTTAATAAAATAAACCTTAATAAAATATATAATTTTAAAGGTTAAAATAAAGGCATTCTTGGGGAGCATATATCCTCCTAAATAGAAACAGAAGTAGTATAGTTCATGCCTGTGTACTGTTTCCCCTGGGCTGATGAGAGGACAATGTTAAAAAATCTGTTCTTGTTGGGGACGACCATGATAAATCAATACTTTTGTGCCTGGTACATATAAACAGAAATGTCATAAAGTTTTCTATATCCAAGCCCCCTAGGTATGTATAGTTCCTTCCCAAAAGAAATCCTAGATCTGCCCCTGGCTTACTTGACACTTTATGAAACCATCCAGAAGTGCAGGTCTCCAGGCTGATCACAGGGTGGGGGCTGACAGTGTCTTTCTCTGCCTGGCTCTGTTCATTGCCCTGTGGCTGGGGGTGAGGCTGTGGTGAGGTGCATGGTGATGCTGGCTTTTGTGTGTGCAGAGCTAGGACTGCTGTATTGAACTTTTCTATTGGGGTATCCTCTGCGAGGAGGGTACAGAAAGAGGAAACAAGGGGGCAATGGTACAAAGCAATGGAGGTGCACATGGTGTGTGATTGCATTGCAGTCCTTTTTTTTTTTGCTTGGGCAAAAAGCAATGTGGGAGCTGGATAAAACTTCAATAACCAGGGTATTTATTGGCTTGCATTTTTCCTATATACGTAATCAAGATTTACCATTACAATTATGGGGTAGTGCAACCATCTGTGAACTAGTGCCATTTTGAATCAACTTGTCCTGCTGGCTATTGCAGAAAAAGGTTAAGGCTGGACCTGGGTTCTATGTCCCTTCAGTAAATATGCTGTTATGTATGTTTTCTGGCTATTTACTTAGTGCTGGTCAGTTAATTTATTCTAGATAACGTAATCTATGCACATTATTTCGATCAACTGTTTACATATCTGCCTGTAGTTAAGCCTATACCACGTGATGTATTGTATTAAATGTACCTGTTCACTGTCTGAACTCCTGCCTGTAATTAACTCCGGGTTGCCCCTAAAAAAGGGACTTCTGGTGCTAGTGTGCGAGTAGGAAGAAAGAAAGAAAGAAAGAAAGAAGAGAAAGAAGAAGAAAGAAGAAAGAAAGAAAGAAAGAAAGAAAGAAGGAAGGAAGGAAGGAAGGAAGGAAGGAAGGAAGGAATCTGTTTAAAAAATAGACTTTCACAGGTCTTCAATTAGACTACACATGAAAGAGATGAACCTGCCATGAAAATCCAGAGGCAGAGTCAGGAGCCAAACTGAGCCAAAGTGGGTAGCCATGAGGAATCGGAGCACCAGCACCAGCACGGAGCACCAAAGGCCTCTGTTGGGATGGTGTGTATGGTGAGACTGAGAAGACAATAATAGAGCCTCTTGGGGCAGCTCAGTTGCTAGCACAGTCAGATCCTCAAACATCATGACAATGTTGCAGAGGATAGATTCAAATGTGACTGAGATCAAGTAAGAATTAAAATACCTGGAGTGCAGAACCACAGAGGTGGAGGAAGGGCTAAATGAGCGTTGAGAAGAACAGCAGAGTATGATTTGTACTGTGCTGCAGCTGTATCACAGTGAAATGAAGCTCACCAGAAGGGTGGAGGATGCAGAAGGTCGGGGTTGCCAGATGAATAAAAGGATCTCTGGTTTCCCAAAAAGGTGCAAACAAGGGAATTTAGACTTCTACTTGCTAAGCAGGTTCAAGCAGCAGCCATAGATTCCTGAAGTGGAAGTTATTGCCATTGAAGAGCTCACATGGTGCTAAGGCCGAAGCTCAAGGATGGAGCACCTTCTAGGTCAACCTAGTCACAGTCTCCAGATACCCAGAAGAAGATGATCATGAGATGGGTATGGGAGTAGAAGGATTTAAATTTAGAAGGCAGAACGTCTGCGTGCCTGCAGGACCAAAATTATAATTTGCAAAACATGTTACAATAATTTTATTATTATATTATTTTTATAATACGTAATTATTATTATTTAGTTATAATATTTCGTTATAATATCTAGTTAATGTTATGTGGTTATTTGGGGAGACATGTGATACTAGACAACTGGTTCAAAGATTCTAAAGGTTTTTTTGTTTCCATGGATGGAAAAAGAGGTTCCAAGCTGTCTTGAACTTGAGAACTTGGACTTGAGGGAAAAAAATGGATTTCAAATTTTCATTTTAAAAGTGCTATTCCCTCAGATGGGCCTCTTAAGTTTCAAACTTATGTGTCTTCCAGGCTGAAGAGATAAGGGAGCCATAACAGTTGATGCTTCAGGGTTAACAACTGAAGGAGTGCAGCAGGATCTCTTGCCTGGAACAAAGAAAAGTGTCAATACTGTACATTAATGCTGAATATATACTTTTATTTATTGACAAAAGACCCAAGATGTTGAAGACATTCAAATCACATAATTTAAAAGCTATTTTACCTGCCTGTGGACAGAGATTTACCAGTGCAACTGTCGAGATATACAGGTTACTTACAAATATGCCTTGTGCTAAAGATTTGAGGATAAATAGCTCTTGTTTGATCTTTTATGGGAACTTCCCTCATGAGACATTCAAAAATATAACTTTTATGTATGCAAGTGACGGCAGAGATGAACTATGCTGGTTTAAAATGTTGCTAAAACAGACTTGGTAAACAAGCTGTCATTCAATGATTGATGGACCATGCCTGGATGCACTGAAACAAAGAACTGACTTTCTCAAAAGGAATTTTGTGCTTTTCAACTATTTACTGAAGAGGGATCTGAGTAAAACAAGGATTTGTCAATGCTGAAAGTTTGTCGTATGCACTGGTGCCATTTGGAGGGGGAAGGGGTTACGAGGCAATGTTGGCAAATTTCAACACGGGTTCATAACCTCATTATTTTTTAATATTTTCACACCACATTTTCAACATAGCCATATTATTATGCCACATCATGAAGAAAAGAACAGTACAATTTCAACTCCTGTTCGAAAGGTAATTTCACGCAGTGTCTATGAAATCACCCTTTGGGATGCAAAAAAACATTTTGTCCAGGATCTGGAAAATGGCAGCTGTCACATTCATTAGGTGCAGTGAAGAAATGGCTATGATGAAAATTTGGGGTCAAAATATTGAACAGTCCCAAAGGTATGAGCCTGCATTTGCTAATTTAAGTGCATGCTTGTAACTTTGTTGTTTGTTAATATTTTCACACCAAATTTTCAGTGCAGCATTCTTCTGACCTCACCTCATGAAAAATGCCACTGTCATTTAGTTCACTCTTCCTGAAAGGTGATTTTGCAGAGGCACCACGCCATTCTGTGCCACAGGCAAAAACATGTTTCAGGCAGGATACATGCACCTGTTGTAATCAGCTTCTAATACAATAGATGCATGATTGTGAACTGTCAGTCAGTGGGTAGTTGCAAAGGTGAATGGCGGGTCTGTGGTAATCGCTGTTGGGAAGATGCATCTAATGTAAGACATTACATTACATACAGACAGGGTGGTAGGGTTAGGTGGGAGGATTTGTAATGGGGATGGGTGCTCACCAAACATCAGGGATAATTACATACATTACTGGCAGGATGTTCAGGGGTGGGGGAGCACCACTGCACACCAGGGTTAAATCTGTTTTCTACCGGTGAGGTGTTCTGGAGTGCAGTGGACCACTGGACCCCAGGGATAATTACATTCATTACTGGAAGGGTGTTCAGGGGATGGGGGGAACCACTAAATACCAAGGATGTGGTACTGCAGTACTATGTATTCATGTATCTATGTATTTATTTCAAATGGTTTACCACTACTGATGTACTGAGGTGATGACAGCTCACAAAAGGATGGCAGCCCTCGTTGATGTCAATTGGGAGTCACAAACCTTGTGTGCACTGGGCCTGTAATGCGGTCCTTAGTTTTAATTTAATATACTTTACTAATATAAATTTTGATCCATACACAATTCAAACAGTATGCAACATATAGCACTGTTATACATAGTTTGTAAACAGGTAAAAAAAACCTTATTAAAATAAATCCTCATACCCACCCTTGGGACTCAAGATATACAATACAGGGGTACAAGAAAAAGTAATTGTTATCTACAGTAATGAGACTGGACAGCCAGTTTTCCAGGGTAGACCATTAAGATATGTAAGATGCAAACAAATTTCTCACTGATGCCAATAAATGCATAATACATAACGTCTGACATATTTCTCTGTACCAATCAATAAATGTTGGTATATTTTGATCAAACCAGTGATGCAAATTAATTTATTTTGTTGCCATGGTGATTGAACTAAAATGATAATGGGCTGCTTCTGTCAGGTCCTGGTGGGTGTCCAGTCCCAATACACATTTGTCAGCAGTAAAAGCATTTGTTATTCCCAATTGTGGGTCTGATAGATAACCAAAATGGACAGGCTTTTGAGCAATCCAATAGTATATGCAGAAGAGATCCTCTTCCACTGTTACATCTAGTACATTTAGGTGAGTTAAGGATTCTCCATTTTTGAAGGTTATTAGACATGTTGTAAATAGCACGATTGATTTCAAATTGGGTATATCTAAAGCCATCAAAAGGAAACTATTGATACATATGTTGCCACACCTTCTTATATTGTTCTTCATTAGGTGACCAGTTGAAAGATTTGGTCCAGTAATTAGACAGGCTATTTTGCTTGAATAGATGTTCAGTTTGTATTTCTGTATATATATTTGATATTGAATGATGTTCAATGCTAAATTTTTATACATTTTTCAGATAAATTAGATCTGGATAATTGTGAAGAAGGGTGTCCAAGCTGGGATTACAGTAAGTATCGGGAGGCAGTATAGATACATAGATACATAGACAGTGTCAGCAGATAAGGGCCTATGGCCCACTCAGTCTGCCCATTTAAGTTTGTAAGTTCAGTTTATGTTTTCCAGGAAGTCTGTTGCCCCTTACCTCTGACCTCCAGAATTCCTTTATGTCTATCCCATGCATTCTTAAATCTATAGCACAGTGGTTTAAGGCTCTGAGCTGCAAATCTGGTGACATCTAGCAGACCAGACCTGGGTTTGAATCCCACAGCTTCCACTTATGTACTGTGTGACCCTGAGCAAGGCACTTAACTTCCCTGTGCTCCCAGGATGTACTTGTACAAAAGCTTTCAGCTTAGTGTGTTACTCCTCGTTAAACAACTAAAAAAAAAAAGAATTGTATCTGGTAATATGCTAAGTAGTCTTTATTTCTTAAATTGTATAGAGAAATAGATTAGTTGCTGTATTGGTCCTTGTAAAAACAGATCCAGAAGCAAATGGTTTGATACCTTTTATTGGACCAACATAGATGTTGTTTTCTTTTTGAAAGAACTATGTTTTGGTCCAATAAAAGGTATCAAACCATTTGCTTCTGGATCTCTTAAACTGTATATTTGTTTGAAAGTTTGAAAAGAAATCCATTTCTCATTCCTTACAAAATGAAATGGAGTTTGAATGCCTCTTGTTTCCCAGATTATGTTAGTTAAAATTTTCCCATCTAGTTTAAAGTGAGGTAACATAGAAACATAGAACTTGACAGCAGATAAGAACCGCTAGGCCTATCCAGTCTGCCCAACTGACCACTAGTCCAAAGAAAACTCTGAGAGCCAACTGAAGTGGGGTGCACAAACAGGAGCTACCCGTTGGAGTTCAAATGACCAAACAGGTTATGCATTCTAGTAGTGCACAATGCCACCAATTAATTCATATACAAATAACCAGTCTGTAAAAAATGTTTTGCATTTAAACTAGCCTTCAATTATCCTCAAAGAAGGTGCATGACAATGTATTACATGTGAAAAATACAACTTTTATTACGGACTGCAAACAGCACTACACTAGCATCACTTCAGTGCTTTGGGTAGAATAGAAATTTTTTTTAAATGAATTCTACCCCAAGGTGAGAATGGCATATTATGCCATCTGTCCAGATCCATTTTAACAAGACTTATTATTTCAGAAAAGTTTTTTGAATCATTCTCGAGTTGGAAGTTATTTTAATTCTAAATAAGTAAAATCTTTGTTACCCATTCAAATCCCCCAGTCTGTGAAGTCGGATTTTTTAACATAATGGTTTAATGGTAGTACTTGAGATTTTACTATATTAAGTTTATAATGAGATACATTGCTAAATTGTTGAATTATTTCAAACATTGTTTTAAGAAACAGAGTTGAATTACTTATGTGGAGAAGAATGTCATCAGCATAAGTTGATAATTTGAGATCCCTGATATTAAAGGGGGTAAATTAATACATCTTATTAAAGGCTAAAGATATAAATTAAATAAAAATGAAGGCAATGGGCAGCATTGGAGGGTCCCATTAAAGAGAAAAAAAGAAGATGAGAAAACTTTGTTACATTTTACCCTTGCGTTGGAGTGTGAATATAAAATGTGTATCTGTTGAATAAATTGACATGGAAATCCAAATTTTCCAAGTGTTTTAAACAAAAATCTCCATGATACCTGGTCAAATGCTTTTTCTGCAACCAGGGAGAACAACACTGCAGGGTAGTTGTCATCCCTGGATGCGAAAATAATATGTTGAAGCTTTCTAAAATGTTCAGACGCGTGCCTGCCAGTAGTAAAGCCTACCTGTTATGGGTTGATTAGAGGAGACCATACATTTTTATTCTGTTTGCCAACACTCTTGCTAGAATTTTAAGGTCATCATTTAGTAGGGATATTGGGTGGTAATTGATAACCGTAGTGGAATCTTTACCTGGTTTTAGCATTACTGAAATGAGAGCTTCCGGAAAGGAGACATCAAATTCTCCTTTACTATATGCTTCATTAAATGTTTGTAATAAAAAAGGTAATATTTCTTGAGAACAAGCTTTAAAAAAATCTCATGGTGAAAATGTCTGGGCCTGGAGCTTTATTGTTGGGCATTGTTGTAGGACCTGATGTAGTTCTTCTAAAGTTAAAGGTTGTGCAAAAAAATCTTTGTCAATTTCAAATAATTGTGGTAGAGAGCAAAGTTCAAGGAATTCATCAATACTTGCAACATCAGATTCTTTATCACCAATGTCATATAAAGATTGATAGAAATTGCAGAATTCTTCTGTACTTTCTTTCAGATGGGTTATAAGTTCATTTGTATCTGCTTTATAAAGTTTTTTAATGGTACACTCAGCTTCCCATTTAATTCTCCAGTCTAACAGTTTTCCTGCTTTCTCGCCTGCAGAGATATAATTAGATTTGGATCTAAGTACTGCCATTTCTGCTTGGGTGAAATTTAGTTCATGGTACTGTACGTGGGCCACAAAGAGTTGTAGGGCTAACTGATTTGAATAATTATTAGCCAGTTGAAGCTCCATAGATCTAATTAATGCCAAAAGCTCTTTAGATTTGTTCTGTTTATCTCAATTTATTTTAGTATCAAGCAGAACAATTTTGCCTCCTACAATGCATTGATAAGCTGACCATAATACTTTTGAATCATTAACTGAACCAATGTTTTCTTGAAAAAAATGAGAGCTAAAGAACTTAAGACTGATTACGAAGGCAGGATCATTTAATAAACTGTCATTCACTCTCAATATTTTTTCAGACTGTATGTTAGGTTCCAGTTTAAATAATAAGCCCCAGATATTCAAAAGTGTTGCACCATGCGTAACAGGGATGCACCAGCGCAAGGCGAAATGCGCCATTGGACAATACTAGTAGGAGGCAGCTGCACCATTAAATCACAATGCACAAGAGTGCAATGGTAATGAATGCATGTGCAACTGAAGGGGAGGAACCATGAATAAATGGCGCAGTCGTGTTTAATAGCATGCGCTGTGCAATATGGGAGCAAGCAGAAGTTGCGTGATAGCGGAAATGATCCAAAATTAAAAGGAACAAGAGAGAGGCGCAAGAACACTACAGGAAAGCCAGATTTGGGAGCGAGCTTACAGCACCCAGGCATACAGTAGCAGTGAGCAGGACAGGGCAGGAGCAGGACAGAGCACCTGGAAACCGCCAGGAACAGGGAAGGAGTGGGGAGCCTGTGCCACTGTGCAGGAGGAAAGGGGAAGTGCCACATTGGACTGAGGGCACTGACAATGGGCAGGACGTCCAATTCTGGGAGGTGTTCCCAGTGCAGGGGCAGTAGCAGAAAGGACAGTGGAGGGCACAGGAATACAGCTGCCAAGAGGGAGGTAACACAAGCCAGGGACATGGCCAGTGCCACCATTCAGATGGAGGCAGTAATGAGGGGTGTGAGAAGGCAGGCAGCAGAGGGAAGCAGCTGTGGAAGGGCCAGTCAGCAGTATGCCCCCAACAGGCAGTACCGAGCCCGCACCAGCTTTGAGCTGTACAGTGACACTGAGATAGTGTGCTGGTACTGCCTGAACTGGGCGATCCTGAGGTGGCCCTGTGAGCTGTGCAGTGATGTGATGCAGGCATCCACACGACGGAGCCATGCTCTGTCAGTGGAGACAAAAGTGACAGCTGTCATGTGCCTGCTCACCACGGGTACCTTCCAGAGACCAACAGGGGACACAACAGGCATAACCCAGTCAGCTGCATCACGTCTACTCACACAATTCCTCAGCGCACTGCTGCCACATTCTGTGGAGTACATCCATTTCCCCAGCACACCGGCGGAGTGCACAGCACACATACAAGCATTCCACAGGGTAGCACGTATGCCTGGCATGCTCGGGGCCATTGACTGCACCCATGTGGCCATCCGCACTCCACCTGGCCCTGAAGGTGCAGCATACATAAATCGGAAGGGCTATTCAAGCATCAACTGCCAGGTGGTGTGCGATGCTAGGGGGCGCATAACCAATGTCTGTACCATGCACCCTGGGAGAGCACATGATGCCTTCATCTGGCACCAGTCTGCACTGTGCCACAGGTTCGAGAGTGGGGACACCCCCACTGGCCACCTAGTGGGTGAGTATGCAAATCACCAAAAAAGACATGGACCTTGGGAGGGGTACTGTCAGAGGTGACATGGGTACTGGCCTAGGTGGCCCATGGCAGGGCAACACTGATCACCAAACTAATGTCCATCCTGTACAAACAGGTGACAGTGGATACCCACTCCGTCCCTGGCTGTTCACACCATACCGGTGGCCCGAGACCCCATCGCAGCAACGGTACAATGAGGCACACACCACCACACGCAATGTCAAAGAGCAGGTGTTTGGGATGCTGAAGGCACGTTTCTGTTGCCTGGACATGCCTGACGGTGCCCTACAGTACAGCCCCTCAAAGGCCTGTGAGCTATTCCTGGCCTGTTGCATCTTGCACAACATGGCCAACCACTGTGGGATAGCTGTACAGGTCGAAAAGAGGGACAGCAATGGGGACGATGAGGATCCTTGTGCAGATGGTGATGGGCAGCCCCCCCTTAGTCAAAGGGACCCCGACTGATCCAGATGCTGCAGCTGCATTGGGACACCATCACAGAGGAGCACTTCAACCAATCCAGGTAAGTCATGGGGCCATGTGCAACCACCAATGGCAAGGGCACAACACACAAACATGCATGGACAAACCACAGGGGTGCATGTCGTAAAGGGAATTGGCTGAGTATGGAACCGCACACGTCGTCAGGGATGAGCAAGGTCTAACATTGCATGCAGTTACACACACACACACACCCCCACAAGACATGCACAAAGGGTAGGAGGCACACCGACCCTAACTGCCACCCCTAGCCACACACAAGTCCACAGACCACCACGCCCAGTGCCTGTCATTGTGCATGTGTCAGACACTGGGCACCATTGCACAGTGGTGGACAGCACAACGCAGGCATCATCATGCACACGCCACAGTGGCCAGCAGCCGGGAGGGTTTGCAGATGGAACGGTGTGTGTGTGTGTGTGTGTGTGTGTGTGTGTGTGTGTGCAGGGCCAGGTACCCCACCCATGCATTGCACATTGAACAACACACTGCACACAGAGCAGCGTCAGACAGTAGCCATGGTGGGAGACAGGGCAGTCACATGGCACAGTGCCATGGCCACCACAGATGTGTGGGCGGCCCCACTGAGACCTGCCTGCAGTGACAGGCTGACCAATGGCCTCATGGGGTGGCTGACAGTCCCCCAAGGGTTCCGCTGCATGAATGAGACCATTCTCGAGCAGGATTCTGCAGCTCACTGAACATGCCTGTGCCAGGTGTGCTCAGGATGCCCACAGCTGAACCCGGTGTTGACAAGGAGGGTGTCACATGACACTGGGAATGAGGTGTGGACATTGCATTGTGCGGTGTCTGTGATGCATGGGCCAATAACTGTGTGCCCATTGTGGCCATGACAGCTATGATTGCCTGTGTCTGCCTGTCAATGGCGGCGGTCACATCCTCCCGCAGCCGGTCCATCCCTGCCAGGAGCAGACCGGTGTCCCTGCTGCACCTCTCCTCTGCCTAGTGCAGGACCACACTGAGTGCATCCACCGCTGTCACAAGCCGCAACTGCTGATCCACTGAATCATGGAGTATGCGGGTGTGCTCATCTAAGAGGTCATCCAACTGATCGGCATGATGTCCCTCACGGTGTTCACGGCCGTGATGGGCAGCACCCCGTGAGGTTCAGCACTGCACACCAGGGCATTGTCTGGGCATGTCCACAGGTGGTGCACTGATGCCGACCCCTGATACTGTCCTCCCATGGCCATTGGCCGACTGCTGACACTGCCCCTCTGGCTGCCACTCTCCAGGGCTCAATGGTGCTGCTGCAGTGGCTGCAACAGCCCCACTGTCCTGGACATACACCAGTGCTGCCCCACTGGTGCAGGCACAGGCTGGGACTGTGATGTCATGCAGGCCTCCATGGCGGCACCACCCATGGCTATGCCCGTGCTGTAATCTGCTGTGTGGCAATCCTGCGGCCCACACGTATCACTGTCCATGATGTGAGCTCCATCATCATAAGTGACGGATCCGGCACCAGTCTGAGTCTCAGCATGCTGGCATCCATGGACGCTGGCATGCTGGGACATGGACAGGGCCTCCTCCGCATCTACTCCACCAACATCAGTCCGGAAAGCCAGGTGGGCCCACTGTCATCCTGACCCTTGGACACCTGTGGAGGTGGATGGACTCTCCTCTGTGTCCAGGGTATCGCCCTCAGTGAACGAGCCCAGCACCGCTGACCCATGTAGATGCTCAGGAGCTGTAAGGGAACACAGTGGCATGAATGTATCTGCCCTACCCTGTGGCACCCTCCCCCACAGTGACAAATCAGGACCTACCATGCAGTGATGGGCTACCACCCATCTGGAATCCACCACCTGGAACACCCTTGATGGCATAACGATGCATGCTGCCAGCAACCCACTCTTCCTGTGGGGTCAGGCGTTGCATGGCTGGCTGTCCCTCACCAGTCGCAGTCCATGCTGCCCTGATGGCAGACACCATATCCTTAATCCTCCTCCTGTCCGTGCCCACCTTCTTCTTGCACTCCTGCACGGACCGCTCGTGGCTGCCATGCTGGTTGACGGCACATACTACCTTTCCTCATGCAGCAGCATTGGGCCTGTGATGTTCCCCACTGTCTGCTGAGCAGCAGCTCCTGGTCAAGGTAGGCCTCAAACAGGGCATCTGTTTCTGCCTTGGTGAAGTTTGGCCTCCTCTTCCTCCCATGTCTCTGTTCCTCTTCCTCCACCTCACGATCGCTCATCATTGATCCTGTGGGAATGACAGGTGTTACCTCTGACTGTGCAGTCCCATGCATCTCCCACACACCACAGTCCACACTCCCAAACAGCATGCAACTCACCACAATAGACTGCAATACCAGACTATGGCCTCTGCAGCCCAATGTTGCATTTATATAGTGCAACGCATGCAAATGAGGCGAGGCGCAATTTTAAATGGATGCTAATGCAGTATCTGTAGTATGGGCTGGCAGTATAGCCTAGAGGTTAGAGAAACAAGGTGTGAATGAGTTTGGTGCATCCAGCAGACCAGACCTGAGTTTGATTCTCACAACCTCCACTTGCATACTGTGTGACTCTGAGCAAATCACTTAACCGCCCAGTGCTCCCAGGTCGCCCCTGAAAACAGGAATTTGTGCCTAGTGGGCCTTACCAGGTTACCAAAGACTAAAATAAAAAAAAAAATCTGCGCCATTGAATCGCTGCTGAGCTGATTTGCATATGCCGGCTGAATATCGCGCCATTGCGCCTTATGCAATTGTGTTGAACGTGCTCAGGCAAGGGCGCAGTTCTGTGACGTGCGCTTTGGACACCAAATGGCACATGCCCGGGGTGCTGACACAGACACCTGCTGCACTACTGATGTGCTGTGTGCGGGAGGCAGTGCAGGGCATGGCCACCATTGTGCCAGTGGCGCTACTGCGCTGTTCACATGTATGACGCTCTTGCACTGGGGCACCATAAGTGCCATGGAGCCACAGCATGGTAGGCCACTACAGGGCATCTCACACAGGCACCCAATCGCGCTACATGCAGTGAGTACCAATCGCACTGCGGTGGTCTGTGCGCGACAGACCCTTGACCCTGTGCCTGACCTTTGCTCCTAGACGCCATGCATCCACATGAGTGCACTACTATCACGCTGTTTGGTGACAGCACGATAGGGAATGGCAGCACTGTACCGTGCATCTGCACATGGTGGACCGTGGTACCGAGCGCCATTTTGACTCCAACCAGCTTCAGAGATGGCAAGGAGGGCTGCTGTTTGGAGCCAGGTGGAGCTGGCCAATTTGGTGACTATAGTAGAGCCCCATGCTGGGGCACTTTTGAGAGATGCACCCCTGGACAGGGCCAGGAGTGCAGTATGGGAGGAGGTGGCAGTGGCACTGGAGGAGGCCACAGGAATCGGGCTCATGGCTGAGCAGTGTCGCCACCGATACAGGGACCTCCAGCACAGGGACACGGATAGGCTTGCCCGCCTGCAGGCACGTGCCAGGAGAGGCACAGTGCCATGACCAGGTAGGTGCCCCATCCATACACTGGTTGCATCAGTACGGGTATCACGGTGGGCACCACATGGGGGGTGGGCCGTCCAGTGTGGGCAGTGGTGTTGGTGGTGTTAGTGATGGAGGTGGTGTTGGGGGGGTTGCTGCATGGCTGGGCTGAGTGAGATCGCACACACCCGACGATGGGGGGGGTCTTTGATACTGGATTGTACTGATAATCCCCTCTCCATTTATGCACCTTAGGCCCTGATGAGTGGCGCCGAGCCACACTGGAATGACACCGAGGTGTGGGTGGTGGAGATGTTCAACAGCCACGGGAAGACGGTGGAAGAGGACTACAGCGCCAGGATCAGGCTGATGATGGTAAGTGCCTTTCTTCCAGGATATTCTGTGCAAGCTGTGTTGCAGGGCAGGTGGCGGGGCATTGCCACCATCCATTGACACCAGTGACGTGAACGCCACACAGTACAGTCAGCACTGTCCAGTGGCACTGCATGTGTGGGTGTGCATCGCTGGTGGTCCATGTGTGCACCAGGTACGTGGCTGTGCCACTGCCTTCGCACCTCATATCCATGTCACTGTACAGCCACGGTGGTGCTGTGCAGCGGTCCGCATGGCTGTGTGCAGCTGGTAGGCAGATCATGTGGACACGATCACTGTGGGTGGTCGCACACCATCACAGGGGCATGTCTCACAGCTGTATGCCATGCACAATGGGTGGGCTGCAGGGGATGGACATTCACACTTATTGACTCTGCTTCCTTGTCCTAGGTAGACAGTGGATGATGCGGCTGGATAGGGCCACGCAGGAGCTACTCCAGCTTGTGAGGGCATCATTGGAGGTACTGCAGAGGTTGGACCAGCACAATGTTTGGAGGTGGAGAAGCAGGAGGTTCCACAGGATCAGGGAGCGGGGCGGCTGCTAAGACCTCCATGCCCCATGATACACCCTACCACCTGGACCCACCCTCACACCCCTTCTTCCCTCTCCCATTTGTTCACCCCTGCCCCTTACCCACCCCCACCTGGTTTGTGGCCCTCACCCCCCATATGTATATAGCTGTAAATAGTTGTTTTGTACCTTTGAGAAATATGCATTTGTTTTGTTATGCCTACTGTGGTGGTCTCTGATTTGCAGTGGGCTATAGGTGCTCAGCTGCAGTGGTGTGCATGGTGTCAGAGGTGGTGCAGGCATGGGTGTGTGTGTGTGTCCATAGGGGGAAGTGCCTATGGTGTGGGCGTAGGTATCAGTCACTGTCTGTGGTTTGTGTGTTGTTCCCTGTGTGCTGGATGACTGTACGCAGTGGTCCACAGTGCATGCACTGTGTCCATGGCACCCCTGTCAAACTGTCCATGGCCTGTGCAACTGACACCCTTGCATGTCTGTGAACTGCACAGTCTGCTGGCACGTCAGTGGTGGTTGTCCATGCTGGACAGCCACTGTACCCAGCACAGTGCCAGGTTGCTTCCTGTCACTGGTATGGTGCACATCTGCCTTGGGTGGCACTGTGGCCTTCGCTGTTGTTGTCCCACCTCCATGCTCTTGCTTGTGTCTGTTGCAGGGGATGTGGTCCACTGTCTGTCACTTGTGCTCTGGCCGCATGCTGGTGGCATACAGCTTCATGGTGCCTGCGCAGGGTGGCTGGCACAGCTGTGCTATGGAGGGGTGCTGGCTGTGTGTACACGGCTGCCGTGGCCACATGCTAATGGCTTGGTTGACCCACTACTGTGTCCCTGTGTTGGTGTTCCCTTGGGTATGGGTGGGTGTTTGTCCATGCACTGTGTTACATCCTGTGGTGGTGCTCATGCACCACTGTGGTGTCTGTGCTGGCTGTTGTGGCCAGTGCTGGGTCGGGTGGTCCTTGGGAGGGTGTGCAGGGTGCTGTGCCACTGGTGGTGGGGTCCAGGGCATGCCCTGTCACGTGTGGGGTATCTCGTGCTGACACATGGTCGGTCTCTCAGCTGTACGTCGGGGGGGACATGTGTGGTGGCACTGTGTATGCAGTCATTGCATCGCTGTCTGCTGCCACCCACTGAACAGTGCTCATGGTGGGGCTGCCTTGCATGGTTCTGTGCTCACAGAGTTGCATTGTCACGGTGAGGGTGGTGGCATGTGTGGGGTGTCCTGCATTGGTGGGTGCTGCTCCTGGGCAGGGTGTCTGGGGATTGTGGTGCAGGGTGTGCTCTGCATTGGTGGGATGGTGTGGCATGGGGTGGCCTGACCTCCTTTTGTGCCGGTCACAGCTTGCCAGGGGGTGTGCTGGTACACCATGCCCCAGCTGTGGGTTTGTTGCTGGTATCCATGGGCCGGTGGTTATTCCAGCTCTCCCTCGGTTATGCAGTGGGGCCGATGTCTGTTCTGCTATGTGCTCCTCTGCCCATCTCTAGCATGGATGGTCCGCCTGTGCATCCTGTCCCTGCGCATCCTTGGTTGTGCTGTTGCGCTGCTGCCCTGCTCCACTAAGCATCCCTGGTTGTGCTATTGCACATCTGAACTGCGCCACTACACATCCCTGGTTGCACTATGGCACAGTTGGCTTGATATTCAGTCATGTGCCGCAGGCGCATCTTGACATGTGCAGTGTTTGAATAGCATGCTAATTGCACATGAGCGCAGTGGAGTTGCGCTTGCTCCTGCTGTTGTGCACTTTTATGGTGCAGTTTGAATATCTGGGCCTAAGTGTACGGGAGAATGATCAGAAATTACTTTTGCAAGTATGTCTGCAAAAACCACCCCAGGTAACAAGGAGTGGTTCGACAGAAAAAAATCTATTCTTGATGTGGAATTATGAGGATTTAACAAAAGTATCATTCCTTTCATTACGGTGAAGTTTTCTTCAGGGATCAATTAGTGAATGAGAATCTATTACCTCATGCAAGGCCCTTTGATTAGTTATAGAAAACATTAGAAGATCCTGTTTTATCCATGTCATTTTCCAAAACTGAGTTCCAATAGCTTCTAAAATATAAGGAATATCTGGCCTTTTTGCTAATTGTAAGCGTTGGCATTGGCCAATCCTGCCCTGTGGGTAACGGTCATATCATATCCTGTAAGGCAATACTCCATCTTAAGAGATGACAATTTTTTGTACCTATCTGATTTAGCCACACCAGGGGGTTATGATCGATCTGTACCTTGAAGTGTCCTCCATAGAGGTACAGCTCTCATTTCTAAAGAGCCCATACCAGCGCAAGGCATTCCTTTTCAACTCTGGAATAGGCCTGCTGCCGGGGAAGTAACTTTTTGCTAAGGTACACTATTTGGTAATCATTTCCCACATTAGAGGTCTGACTATGGACTGCTCCAATCCCCACATCTGAGGCATCTGTCTGGACTACAAATGGCTTACTGTAATCTGAACTGGCCAACACAGGGGCACTGCAAAGTGCTTCCTTTAGCCGTGTGAAGGCTCGTTCACAGGCTGGCTTCCACTTTACCATTTTGTGCATTCTTTTCTTTAGCAGGCCAGATGGGGAGCTGCCAGGGTATTGTAATTTGATACAAACTTTCGATAGTACCATGCGGTCCCTAGAAAAATTCTAACCTGCTTCTGGGTTTCAGGCCTGGGCCATGCCTCTATCGTCTCAGTCTTTGTTTGATTGGGATGAAGCTGCCCCACCCCATTACATGGCTTAGGTACACCACTTCTGCCATAGCCACCTGGCACTTTTCAGCCTTGACAGTGAGCCCTGCCCTCTGTATCCTGCCCAACACTTCCTTCAGGTGGGACAGGTGTTCGTTCCAACTTTTACTGAAGATGGCAATATCATCCAGATACACCACTGCATACTGTTCAGTGCCATGCAATGCCTGATTGACCAGCCTTTGGAAGGTAGCAGGGGCATTCTTCATTCCAAAAGGCATTACCCTGAACTTGAATAACCCTATTGGAGTGATGAAGGTTGACCATTCTCTAGCTCTGGTGGTTAACTCCACCTGCCAATACCCTTTCGTCAAGTCAATAGTGATAAGGTACATCACCCCTTCCAACTTGTACAGTAGTTCATCTGTCTGGCATTGAGTGGCTGTCAGACTTCATGACAGCGTTGAGTCTATGACAGTCCACACAAAAGAGAGTAGAGCCATCCATCTTGGGAATGAGGACTATGGGTGAGGCCTTTTGCTGTGGGATTTCTGGATTACCCCTAAATTCAGCATTTCTTCCACCTCCCTTCTAATGTCCTTTAGGATGGCCTTAGACACCCAGTAGACTGTCAGCAATATGGGTGCTTGTATCCCCATGTCTACATCGTGTGTCACTAAGGGGTTTTGTCCAGGCTTGGCCATAAACAAAGGGGCAAAGTCCTCTAAAACCTCCAATCACTTCCTGGGACTGTTCTGGGGTCAACTGGGGTGACAGTTTGCCTCCACAGATGACTCCCACTTTCTTTCCTCTAGCAAGTCCAGTAGGGGTAGTCTTCATCCACCCCTCCCCAGAACTACACACCACAAATACTATGTCAGTCCTATTTGCATATCGCTTCATCATGTTGACATGGTGCATCCTATGGGTATGTCTCCTGTCAGGCAGTTCTATAATATAATTTACGTCATTTACCTGTTGGGCTACCTTGTATGGTCCTGCCCACTTGGCCTGCAGCTTGTCCTTCCAGACTGGGATTAGGACCATGATTTCCTGACTTACATTGTATGAGCAAACTCTAGCTCCACAGTCATATCATACCTTTTGCTTCTGATGGGCAGCTGACAGGTTGCTTTGGGCTACCCCCATAAGCTCCTTCAGCTTCTCCCTAAACTTCAGGACATATTCCACGATGGGAGTTCCCTGGGTGGTGTGCTTGTCTTCCCAGTCTTCCTGTATCAAATCTAGGAGTCCATGCACCCTACGTCCCTGTTGACTCTTGGGACATCTCCCTGTATGTGAGCAGCAGGTGGGGAAGGTATTTCTCCCAG
This sequence comes from Neoceratodus forsteri, assembly GCA_016271365.2. NCBI lineage: Eukaryota > Metazoa > Chordata > Ceratodontiformes > Ceratodontidae > Neoceratodus > Neoceratodus forsteri. Next base: position 236,574,059 of record CM028137.1, read on the forward strand.
TCCCTTCCATGCTGTTCAGCAAATGCTTGGAGCATTGATTTTAGGGTGCCATTAAACTTTTCCACAAGCTCATTGGTTTGTGGGTGATAAAGTCTCATGTGTATCTGCACCACCTCACACTTCTCCCAAAAACACTTCATCAGGTCTGACATGAAGGTACCCCCTTGATCAGTGAAAACCTCCCGCACAAAACCAATGTGGGAGATAATCCCTAGTAAGGCATCTGCCACTTTGTCTGGCCTAAGTGAGGACAGGGTGACTGCCTCTGGGTATTGGGTGGCGTAAACTACCACTGTCAGGATAAACCTCATCCTGAAGGAGCTTGGGGTACTCAAAGATCCCACAATATCCAATCCTACCGTCTGGAATGCTCCTCCACAATGGGCAAGGGAATTAGGGAGGCTTTGGTTTTACTATCTGCTTACCCTATTTGTTGGCACCGGTGACAAGACCTGTAATATTTCTTCACCTGCTCGATAAAATTGGACCAGCAGAAATTCTGGGCCAATCATTGGATGATGCATGCAATTCCCAGATCTCTGTACATGGGAATATCAAGAGTGACCTCGAGCAATCACTCATGATACCCCTAGGGAATGACAAGCTGTCTGCCCATCACCCTCCCTCCCTCTGTCCTCACGTCATGGCTATACAACAGTCCATTGTCCCAAAATACATTATGTCTTATGTCACCTCCTTGTGGCCCATCAGATTCTGCATAAGTCCTCATCCTCTCCAAACTAGGATCAGTTCTCTGAGTAACTGCAAACTCTTCTCATTTTCCCAAGGCATGGGACATGTCCCCTTCAGTTCCTAAACTGGGGTTCATAGCTCTAGCATCAGGGCATTCAGGGTCACTTCCATCCCTAACCTTCTGCCCATTTGTTACCCCTCCCTCATCAGAGTAACCTTCAGTAGCTATTTTGTGAACTGCTACTTGAGGAAGTCCTACCTCCCTTTCACTACTGTCCATTTCAGGAGACATAGGCTGGGGAACCAGCCTCCCAATTTTTTCCACAGGGCTTCTCTGGGGTCCAGGGAACTACAAGCGGCCTTTGCCATCTGACTGTGGGTAACCACACACACACCACTCCCTGCTGGAGAGTATTCCCTATTACTACATCCAGGGTGAGACTGTCTGCCATGAGCACTTTTTACACCCTCTCTCCTGTTTCACCCCAGTCCATAAGAACACTAGCTAGTAGCAGAGTTTTCTCCTCCCTAGTGAATCCCCTTACTGTTACAAACTGATTAGGCATAATCTGTTCAGGCTCAACCAAATTCCCTTTTACTGAGGTAAGAGACATCCCCGAGTCCCTTGACACATGGGTCTACACCCAATTTACAGTAACCAGGTGTATGTGCTTCCTCATGTTTACAGGCATGCTTTCAGGAATACACAGTGCACCCAACTCTGTTCAAGCACCACTTTGTTCACTTTGTGCCTTTTTATGACATCATCAAGCAAGATGCCCAGACTGTTTTCAAAATCAACAGTCATCATTTCTTTTATCCAAGAAATCCCTTTTTTGTAACCTGAGGCTTCCTCCTTTGTGTGGAGGCAGTGAGGGTTTTAACTGCCCTGAAGGCATGGTCTTCCCTTTCTGCCCTGCAACACCCACCCCACTCCCTTTCAGAGCAGGCCTGCTCCTGGCATAGTGATCCAAGAGCTTAGCAGCCTGCTGCACTGTTTTCGGATCTCGGTCCTCTAACCAGATTTTTTGCTCTGATGGGCAAGCCCAAAAGAACTGTTCTAACAGTATAACCACCTCAATTTTTTCCACAGAATTTGCTATTACCTGTACTCCCTCCCACCAATGTTTCAAAAACTGACATTGCTTTGTTGCGAGTTCCTCATAACTCTTGCCAAGGCTTCTCTGGAGCTTATGGAATTTAACCCTGTATGCTTCAGGAGTTAATTCATACTTTTTAAGTAAAGCAATTTTAAGTTTCTCATAATCTTGGCTATCATGATTTTCTATTTGGCCTAGCACCTCATGTCCTTTACCAGTAAGCAGCGGATATAGATGGAAGCTCCAGGACTCCCTGGGTATTCTGGCCTGGATACAGATCTTTTCAAATGAATTTAATAATGCATCCATATCCTTCCCCCTTTAAATTCAGCTTTCAATTTTGAATTTAACTTATACCCCAGCCCTGGAGTTTCAGGTCCATACCTGCCACTTACCTCCTCTGACGTTGGTCATTGGAGTCTTAGCCTTTCCAGCTCGAATTCCCTCTGGTGTTCTCTTTCCTCTCAGCCACTCACTAAAGCTGTTTTTCCTTTTCCTCAACTTCTCTCTGATGTCATTTTTCCTTTTCCTTGGCGTCTCTCCAACACTGGTTTTCTTTTTCCTGCATCTCCAGCTTAACTTCCTCTACTTGAATTCCCTTTGCTGCTGGGCTTCAAACCTTTTCTGTTCAAATTCAAGCTACAGTCTCCTCAGCTCTAACTGCTGCCTGATCCCTTCCAACTCCAGCTTTCTGGTGACCTTCCCCTGCTGCTGTGGCTCTGGGTTTCCTCTGGTCTCGCTGTCCTCCTCCCTGGAACTGGACACTGAGATGTTCCTTTGCACCGCCATGCACAAGGTTTGGTCCTTCTCAGTCACTGGCTGTGACTCAAGGTCCTGGGCAGTTGCTTGCTCATCAGGTGCCACAAGAGCCCCCATGAGGTGCTGTTTGGTTTGACCCTCGCACTGGACCTCTCTTTCCTTACACAACTGCTTTAGGTAGTCTTCAGTGTATTCACTGTAGATGGAAGCCATCTTCTTCCCTAACTACTGCTACACTAGCTTACACCCGAGAAAAAAGGAAACAGGTAGGGAACTTTATACTGTAACCAAATTATATTTTTTCAAATCTCTGCCTTGATTGTGTGTGGACTGTGTTCAGTTTATCAATCAGACACACTGGGCTCAAATCCAAATCTTCTGTCTGTGCCACCAATATCTCTTGAATTGCAACACTATGCAGCCATGTCTCTTGGCTCCCAATGCTGTGCACCAGATCTGTCACAAACCCACTCCTGACGGTCAGGTCCACTGAGCTCACAGTGCCCACCCCTAAGTGCAATCTGCGAATGGGGAACAGGGATACTCTCCTCGTGCCCTTTTAAAATGCTTGCTGAGGTAATGACTGAACACCCACCACTAGGACCCAGGGCATTCCTCTAAACTGTGGATAAGGGAACAATGACAGTATCAAGTCTTATAGCCAAATATCAACCCTTCTTGATTGTTACACAAATGGGCAAGATCCAGGCTTCACACTCTCATCAGGGTAGCAGTTTGCTCCTGAGTGTGTCTTCTCCAACAGGACATGCAACAACCTGGTTCAAAATCCCTACAAACTCTTGTTTGACTGGACGCTTATGGAGGCACCCCTAAGCAATAACAGTTTATCACAGATTATTTATAACTGTCCCACAATTCACACACAGTTTAGAACTCTCGCTCAAGCAGGTTTCTTAAAAACAAATGTTTTTACTAAAATACTCAAATAATAATCATACAGCTACAACTAAATGATGCACTAAATTTGTCACAGAATAACAGAAATAAAAATTGAAAATATACATGAAAAATGCACTATAACTGTCATATAAAGTTTACCTTAAGTCTGTAGTGAATTAAAGTCCAAAAAAAATGTTTGGCCTGGTGGCACTGAGGGTTGATGCACTGGACACCACACCTCACACTACGCCGGTGAGCCGGGTTCGAGAATGAACCCGGGTCGATGGGGGTCGTCAGGGGAGGACTGGGATTGAGCATCCGTAGACTGCTGTCCTGGTCCTGGAGTGGGTTGGGGAATCCTGCCATTCTGTAGCGGCCACTGGGGATGCTTGGGGACACTACTGGAGTGGGGGATATGGAGGGGGAACATGGTGGACATCAGCATGTTGTGTCTGGATGTCATTACATGTCCACATTCTGGGGGACCAATCAGGAGGAAAATGGCTGGGCACAACCGTGCAACTTGATGGCGGTGCTCCAAGCTGCCTGGAGGACTCTGGTGAAGTCCTGTCAGGGAGGGTCCAAGGCTATCCTGGCTGGCTGAGGCAAGAGGGCCATCCTGGATCCTCCTGGGTGCAGTTTGAGCTACCCAGTTCTCTGAGCAGGCAGAGCTGATGGCTGGATGCTCCAAGCCAGAGTGTGCTGCAGAGGGCGACAAAATGTTAAATAATAAAAAAAGTCCAAAAAAAGTAAATAAATGAAAGATTCATTTGTCTTTGTACTGGCAGTCTTGCTTCTTGTATTATCAGGAGAAGAGTGTCCCTTGTAGATGCTCAGCAAAACTGAGACAGAGCCCCTAGTTTGTAAGCGCTTTATATAGTGGGTGAAAATCCCATAACTTTTAGGCAAGTAGATGGCACCTTGCACTTTCTCCACAACACAATTTCTGACAACCCTGTGATGTCATACAGCCTTACAATTATGACACCTGTAAGAGAATTCACACCGGTCTGCTAGAAAGGATGTTCCTGGTCTTCTCACCTCATAAGATGCAACATACCATAATAGTTTCCAGGAGTCAGAGCATCCTGCCTCTGAAGTGCATGGTTTATGACAGGTAAATGGATTTTGTCAGATCTCTGTTAAGGGACCTGGAAATGCAACCTTAGCTTCCTGGCAAGCAGTTGTCCCTCAGGTCAGAGGAAGGTCAAACATTTTTAAAAGAAATCCAGTCTCTCTCTCTCTCTCTCTCTCTCCATGTGCCCCTTGCACTAACACTGGCATTCTTGTGACATGTACACATATACATCACATTAAAAAAAAATACATATATATATATATACATAACAGAATTATATCTGCAAATAATGATTGGCAGTTGGCTAGCTTGCCACAATAAGTACCTGTGAGGGAAGCAGGAGAGTGTTAAATTGCAATAGTTGTATGGCAACAGTGTTTCTGGGGATGATGTGGAATAAAGGGGGCCCTCCAGTGTGTAAGAGCCTGGAGCAGCTAAGGGCTTAAATAAAGCTGCTCAGATGGGAGCTGGGGAGGGTGTTGTGGGAAGTCAGAGAAGCAGAGCAGTGGAGATAAAGGCAGATGGGTGGTGCCCAGGGGAGCGAGGGCATTAGGCAGGGGATGGGAGCAGGAAGGACTACTCAGTATACAGAGGCCTGTCTTCCTCTGAGGACCAGGGAGCCCAGGGTGGAGGACAGCCAAGTGGTAAGGGGAAGGGATGGGAATGTCAGGGTAGCATCAGGGTGGGAACTTCTGAAGTGGTACATTTATTGAATAGATTTGCACCTCTGTCTGGAAGGAGGAAGTGAGCAGCAGGCGGTGAAGTAGAAGGTCAGGTTGAGCTAAGGCTGAGAATGCAGGGGAAGGGAAATGGAACTATTCAGGGTGGTCAGGGAAGTGAAGGCAGGCAAAACAGAGTGGAAAATGGGGGGAAGGAATGGAAGAGGGGAGGGAAAAGTGGAAGTAGATACAGATAGTCAGAAGGGGAGGGGCAGAGTGGGAGATAGAAAAAAGTTAGGGGGAATAAATAGTGGTTGTGGAGATAAGTTCTCCAGGGTGCAGGGGGAGCAGTTAGGTAGGAGAGCATCTACAGTAGTACCAAAGGTAAGAAAGGAAGGACAGGGAGCACAGATGCAGGGGATGGAAGGGTGGCAATCATAGGAGACTAAATAATTAGAGGTGTTCACTGGTGAAGGAAAGGGGATCCAAATGCAAGCAGGAGGGTGCTTTGTATGCCAGGGATGACAGTGAGGAAGGTGGGCCCAAGAATAAGGGAACTAGCAAGGGAGGTTGGAGGAAAACCTAATTTAGTTATACACATGGGAACCAATGACCTAGCTGAGGAGGAGGTTGAGGTAGTGCAAAGTAGGTTCAGGGAGTTAGGGAAGATTTTCAGGGAGGAAGCAAGTTTACTGGCCTTCTCAGAGGTGATACCAGTACCAAGGTCCAGCACAACCAGGAAAAGAAGAATAGAGGATTTTAATGACTGGCTGAGGAAATGCTGCAGGTAGAAGATGTTCATCTCTATTGGGGACTGGGAGGAGACCTGGTTAAACAAAGCACTCTTTTCACAGACAGACTATACCTCAGTAGGGAAGCACCAAGTTTGGTCAACGGCAATAATGCTGACCTCCCCCACAGCAATGGCACAATACTGACGCAGGTATTGTGCCGCCTGTTTTAAAGGTGTTTTCTGTGGGGAGCTGTGCCCCCTACACCCCCATGTGGGAGGCTGTGCCCCCCACAGCCCCCGGACTTTGGATTCCAACTCCTATGTCGGAGTTGGTCCAGGAGGGGCAGAACACTGGGAGAAGGTGAAACACGGAAAAAGGACCATTACCATGAATGTCGCTGTAATGCTCTTTTTCCTGTTTCGCCATCGGGTGTTGACATAAAGGGGTGCACTGCCTCAGTAGGGAGGGTTTGAGGGTACTCAAGGAAAAACTGGGGGAATACATCACCATTACACTTAATTTAAACTACTGGGGGGGAAGTGAGCCTGCAGGCTCAACGACTCCAATGGGAGGAGGTCAATGAACCTCCCCCCAACAGTGATGGAAGAGGTCTGGAGGGAGGAGATGGAAGGGCTGGGAAAAAGGTTAGCAAAGGGTGGAGGTGCTGATGAACACATAACAAGGGTAGGTTGGGAGATGCACATAAAGGGGAAAAATGTGAAGAGAAGAATAGAGGGAAGGGAAGGAAGGTCAGATTCTTGATGGAGAGCAGTGTCTCTGAACATGCGGAGTCTTGGAAACAATATCGATGAGGTTTTCCTACAGAAAATTCAGAAAGACAAAGAGAGAGAGGTGGATAGGGAAAATTACCTAATGTTGGCTAGTGAGGCAAGTAAGGGAGTCTGGAGAGCAAAGGCACAGAAGGAGCTGCTGATAGCTGAAGGAAATAAAAAAGGGGAAGAAGGCCTTCTTTTGCTATATAAGTGAGAAAAGGGACAAGAAGGATGGGATTGTTAGGCTTAAGAAAGGGAGGAGTGGATGGATGATAACAGGGTAAAAGCAAAGATACTAAATGAATACTTCTGTCTTCACCAGGGAGAAGGACGAACCAGTGCCTTCAGGAGGGAGAAGAGGAGCAGGGGGGAAGGGAACACAGATGTAGTGATAGAGGAGGACTGAGTGAAGGAGGGTCTGCTAGCATTGAAGGTTGACAAATCACCAGGCCCAGACAGAGTACATCCAAGGGTACTAAGGGAACTGGCTGAGGAGCTGGAAGAGCCACTAGCAGGCCTATTTAATAGTTCACTGGAGTCAGGCATGGTGCTGCAGGATTAGAGAACAGCACACATGGTGCCCCTCCACAGAAGCAGTCCCAAGGATGACCCAGGGAATTTCAGGCCAGTCAGTCTGACCTCAATCGTGTGCAAGTTCATGGAGACCATACTTAAGGAAACGTTGATAGAATATCGAGAGGATCGTGGTCTCCAGGATGCGAGGCAGCCTGGATTCATGGGGGCAGGGGAATCATATCAATTTAATCTGATTGACTTCTTTAACTGGGTCACTAAGGCAGTAGACAGGGGCCAAGCAGTAGACATCTTCTATCTGGAATTCAGCAAGGTCTTTGACTCTGTGCCCCAGAAAAGGTTGATCAGGAAGTTGGCAGGTCTCAGGGTTGGGGATAAGATGGCCAGATGGTTGAAAAACTGGCTGGGTGACAGAACCCAGAGGGTGGTTGGGTGGGAGAGAGTTATCTGGCACCAGAGAGGTCATCAATGTGGTCCCACATGTCTCAGTGCTGGGGCCAGTGTTATTCAAAGTCTTCAGCAATGACACTGGGGATGGCATTAAGGGCAAAATGTGCCTATTTGCAGAGACATTAACCTCTGTAGGAGAGTGGACCCACTGAAGGGATACAGGACCTAAAGGATGATCTGGAAGAGCTGGGGAGGTGGTTTGGGATCTGGTAGCATGGCTTCAGTACCAAGAAATGCAACGTTATGCACATCAGAGCCAAGAATCCCAGGACAGAGTACTACATGGGCAGAGTTCAAGTATCTGTATCAGAGGAGGAGAAGGGCCTGGGAGTGATGATCGCTAGTGACCTAAAGCACTCCACACAGTGCAAGAAAGAAGCAGCAAGAGCAAACAAGATGCTGGGATGCATAGCTAGAGGGATCAGTAGTAGAAGATAGGTCATACTGCCCTTGTATAGGTCACTGGTGAGGCCACATCTAGAGTATGGAGTTCAGTTCTGGTGCCCACACCTCAAAAAGGACATTAACCTACTAGAAAAGATCCAGAGGAGTGCTACAAAGATGATAGTCGGTCAGCAGGGTAAGACATATGAGGAGAGGTTGAGGGCACTGAACATGTACTCCCTAGAGGACAGGGGAGAGAGAGAGGAGACATGATTGGGACAGTCAAGTACCTGAATGGGATAAATAAGGTGGATAAGGAGGGCCTGTTTAAGCTGAGTGGCAGCCATAACATAAGGGGGCACAGTCTTAAGCTGGGGGGGTTAGGAGCAAGGTCAGGAAGCACTTCTTCACAGAAAGGGTGGTGGACACTTAGAATGCATTACCAGAAGTGGTGGTCTCATTGAAAACAGTGGCAGTTTCATAAAAAGCTGGGATAGGCATGGGGGAAGGTAAGGATCATGGGTAGGGAGGATGGGAGGAGTGGAGGGGGGCAGGGACAGTAGTTGAAGCTGTGGCCCTGCAATACGAGCAGACTAGACAGACCAAATGGCCTTCTTTTCTGGCTTCTTCGTATGTTCATATTTGTGGATCAGGAAGTTTGCATGTTTCCATATACTGTAAACAGGAGCTTTGTCACATACGGGTCATCTACAGTCAGGACTGGTTTTAGACATAATAGTGCTCCAAGGAGAAATATTTGTGGTTCCTCCATCACTGCCCCATCACCCACTCTCCTCCATTCTGCCTCCACCCACATTGAAAAAGTGGTACAATATTCTAGGAATGCCTGGGGGTAACACCCATTTTTTTTTTATATTAAAGAGCAACTCTGCACCTCAGCATGTGCTTTCATAAATAAGATGTTTCAGCTGTTGAAATTTACTAGATAACACATTTTTTTTTCATTTTCAGTGTTCCTTTCCAAGATTTATAGCATATCTTAGTAGTTCGACTAAAACGTCTGTATAAAAATGCATTTGAAAATATTTGCCTCTCCGCTGTTAACCTCACAGTGCCTTGGTTTTATGACATCATAGTGCTCATCAAAGCAACACACTGTGATATCACAAACAGCAACTGTGTAGTTAGCAGGGGATAGTTAGATACATTTTGAAAGACTCAGTGAAATAATTGTTGCATTACCTGCAATATTGAGCAGACCAACCACAGGGAAAAGTAAAGCAAACAAGAAAGTTGAATCATAATTGGTGTAAATCTAATGTTTTTAAGTCTTTTATTGTAATAGAGAGTTGTTCTTTTTAACATGTTTTGCATTTCAGTCTGCTCTCTGCTTAGACTTTCTATGTTAGTGTACCCCTCTGGTAAATGCCACTCCAAGCAGCCATTTGGCTTTCTTGTGCCTAACACCACCTCTGTCTACAGTTGAGGATTACCCAGGAGTTAAAGTCAGGTCACCCTGCATGTGACATCACAGCCATTTCCATTCAACATATTGAGCAGTAAAAGGTTATAGAGCAGTTTCTGTGATGTTATAAAGAGAGGATTATAACTTCAGCTCCTGAAGAAGTCCTAGCTGTGAGTAAACGGCAAGGCACAATAATCAATTTTTTATGTAGATGCCCTTAATTGTAAAGAATGGAATGGCTCTAAAGTCAAATTTCTGGAGCCTGTTATGGAACTGACTTCTGCTGATCCAAACTGCTTTTTTTTCTGGTGACTGCAGTCCCATGTTAAAGAAATAGTACACCCTCACATCTTATGAATGTTATTTGTTTCCTTGTCAACAGATTACTCTTGTTGTGTAGCTGTTGGGGATATATGTGTTTGCTTTAGTTTGTTTTCACTGTTCACACCAGCTCCTGTAACTAGCCTGGGGGTCTCCATTTTCTGGTTGTTGAAATCTCATTGTGCCTGACAGCTTCATTAGCATATGAGAACATGATGTGTCAGCACCCTTTAGACTCCACAGTATGTCTGTCTGCGTACTTAGATTCAACAAAACAAGTTGTAGCAAGGTATGAAATGCCATATTTTCCATCAATTAGCTTTACAAACTGTCTAAAATGTTATGCAATGTTTTGTTTTTCCTTTATTCTGTGTTTCTAGAGAGTTTTTGTCAGGTTATGTGTAGTTTCAGCACAGACATAGATAGTGTAAACGAGTGCTGTAGCATCATGTTCTCATATGCTAATGAAGCTCCCAGGGACAATGAGATTTGAACAACCAGAAAATTGAGACCCCAGGCTAGTTACAGGGGCTGGTGTGAACAGTAAGCACAAACTAAAGCAAACACACATATATCCCCAACAGCTAGAAAAAAAGAGTTATCTGTTGACAAGGAAACAAATAACATTTAAAAGATATGAGGGTGTGCTACTCCTTTAAAGTCTGTCCCTTGGAAGCTCTTTCTGATTAGACTGCTCGGCTAACCTGCTCCCATCTCTAATGTGGTATGTCACTAAGATGTGGCTAGAATGGTGAGGATGTGGGGCAACATGATATGTGGGAAAACAGAGAATGAAGGTATTTAAAAAACTAAATCAAGCTTGATAAGGGAGCATATAAAGCAAGGTACAAGCTTACTGCTGCTGTAATTCATTACAGATTATTCCAAGCTTCTATTTCATATGACACACGTTAAGTTCATGATAACTGCTGTCTCATCCAGAAAGACAGTAACAGTATTTTATGTTGCAATTTCATCTTACAAATATTGATGCCCAGAGTGCAGCACCAGCACAATTACTGCCAACTGAATGTAACCTTCAAAGAAATGTGAGGTTATTATGAAGTTTAAAAAATGTATGGAGTTCCATGAAAAAGTGACTTAAAAAATAAACTCAGGTCCATAACCTCTCTCAGCAAATCTTATATGTTGGATAGAAAAATAAATTTAACAGGATATTACTGCTCTACTGCAATATTTCTTGTGTAAAACAATCTTATGGTCAGTATTAAACTTTATTACCAGAACTGTTATAAAATTAGCTCTGCACTGGCTGCCTTTATAATACTGTTTAGAATTTCTTAACATGGCAAAAATGTGGTCAAGAGATAAAAATTGGACAAAAGGTTATAAAATAGGTATACAGAGGTAAGGCACTGTATTTCAATGCAGACTTGCAAGAGTTCTATGACTTCAGGTTGGGAAGTGCCATTATTTAACTCTTTGGGATCAGGTTTTTGAATGCTGAAAAGCTGGACTTTAGGAAGGCAATGTAAATCATAGTTCTGTATTAGAACTCATGGTGCATTAGGGTACTAGCGTTCAGTTCTGGTTCTTATATCCTTTCTTTTCTTAACAGTTAATTTACCCAGGTTGGTCCAGCTGAGATGCAACATCTTATTTCCAGTTGAGTTGGGCTTCTACCCATTTCCACAGCTAGATGGACAGGATCACTGAGAGGTTAATGACTTGCCCAAGGTCACACAGTGAGTGTTTGGCTCTCGTGGGGATTTGAACTTCTGATCTCCCATTTATCAAGCTAGTGCTCCAATCACTAGACCCCATGGCTTCTATGTCTTACATCTATATCATTTTTGTTCTCTTTATGATCACATCTTCAACTAGCCCCCTTCTACCAGACCTCCCCATCCATGTCACCCAGCTCTCCCAGACTTACCCCTCCTCTGCCCTTTATTGTTTAACCCCATGGTGGGGTTGGTAGGGTTCTTCAAGCCCCTTTATGGACACTGATCTAGTACAGAAGACCCCTAGGTCATCACTGTGGGGCCTGAGAGAGTCTTGTTTCAGTCTGTCAGTTGGAATTATTTCATGTTTTTTCTCACTCCCCCAGGATGCCAGCAGTGAGGGTGCACATGTATGTGCATGCATGCAAGTGTACATAGCGCAGCACCCAATGATGTCCACTGTCTCCTGCTAATCACTGCCTGTGGCTCCACTAGTTGTAGACACACAGTTGTCACTCACACAGTGACAGCTGATTCCCTCTCACCCTTTCCAGGAGTGGAGAGCATCTGCTAGTCTTTCTCCCCCGGATGACATTTAATGACTCTGGCTCCTACCTGAACCTGGGTCTCCAACATTACAAGCAGTAGCCCTACTGCTGCACTAATAGGTCAGTTTTGCACCTAAATGTTAATGGACCTAGGGTCTTCTTTACATAGGAATACCAATTAACAGCAACTTTAAATAACAGCAGCAGCAGTGGAAGGCAGCAGCTAACAAGGAAACAAAATCACAACATGCATTAAGAGAAATGCTACCAGCAGGTCAAGAGTCACTGTAATGCCCTTATACAAATCCTTGGTCAGGCCACATCTTGAATACAATGTGCAGTTCTGGACCTTTCTGTCTGAGGAAGGATACTGACACAATGGTGAAATCACAAGGAAAGAGCCACCAAGATGGTAGACAGCTTGGAAAATGAGGACTGACTAGCAGAACTGGTACTGTTTTCTATGAAAAAAAGAGACCCAGAGAGACATGAGTACAGTATTCAAGTATCTAGAAGGGACATCACAATCAGACCAAGTGCAGCTCATCAACATGTACAAGGATGGAAGGACAAGGGGACACTTAATGTCATTGAAGAGAGGACTATTTAAGGGAAATGTGGAAGAACTACTTCACAGAATGAGTGTTGAACACTTGGAGTAGACTGCCTGAGTATGTGGCATCAGCTAATACTGTAATGACCTTCACACTGTGACTTGACAAGCCCTTTGATGAATATGGGGAGACAGGATATGTAGAAGAGAAATCCTAGTGTGACCACTGGCCTAAAAAGTTGAAATAATAGGAAGGGGTCCTGTTCCAACTAAGGAGCATACTCAGTCTTGCAGCAGCTGATTGGAGAAAGGAACTCACCACATGTGTGAGTAAAAATCAGCCCATTTATTTATTTTCATCAAGGCCACTGATTTATGATGATTAAAGTAATGAAATTCTATTTTCAAGACTTGAAATTGCAGAAATTGCAGTGGTGATTGTGCATCTAATTTCCTGATTTTACCAGAAGTCTACTGTCTCTCTTTTAGTATGTGTATAAATAATCAGAATAAAAGATGGGTTAATATACAGAGCATGAAATGAAGCAAAGTGAAAATAGTACATGAAACAATACGGGGGTTCAAGAGTGCATGGGATAGACATAAGGGCACCCTGGAGATGTGGTAGTAGTAGTAGAGTTTATTTATATGGGGCACCTTTCCTGACAGGCTCAGGGAGCCCTTTCAACAAGATACATAAGTACAGAAACAGTAGAAAACAGCATACAGCACATAAAAAACCCATAGACTCACTTAAAAATCTAAGAACAGACTGATATTTAAGCTGTTTCATGGTCCCGATAATTTTATCAATGACTTCATCAGGTCCCAATCGCCTGCTAAAACAAGAAGGACTTCAACCATTTTTTTATTTTTTTTTAGATAGCTGTTTGGTCCCTGTCACCTCCTCCCACCAACTGGCGACGGGGACACATAGGCATTTTTTACAGGTTTTCTCCCCTGATCCCTCTGAGTCCCTGGAACACGGCCGTGTGAGCATGTGGAGGCATGCTACGTACCCCGTGGCACCTGCTCAGCCCCTTCCACCTCTCATAACAGTTTACTACTCCCTCTCCACCTACACTACCACTGAACTTCCGCCCAGTGGGAGCGGAACTATGGGGGGGTGCCAACCCACCCTCGGGAGATGAGAGCTGACCATCGGCATGCTCAATCCTGCTCCCCCCCCACAACAGCACCCCGATGACCCATGGTCTTTCCCGAACCCGGGTTGACAGCACAGTGCAAGATGTGGTGTCCAGTGCCTCAACCCTCAGAACCACTGGGTCAGCTCCTGCAACTGTTTTTTAAAGATCTATACAGAAGGCACCTCCTGAAGGCACCCTGGTAAGAGTTCCAGGGGACTGGGACTGCGACTTCAAATGCCTGGTCCCCAGAAGATTTTATCCTTGCCTGGGGGACCTCCAGGAAGGCCTCCTTAGCCAACCTGAGAGAACAAGATGGGGTGTAGGGATGCAGGAGCTCCTTTAGATAGCCTTGACCCAACCCATGTGGGGCCTTATAGGTCTAAAGACCTGCTTTAAAGGTGATACACCAGCGCACCGGCAGCCAATGCAGTTCACATAGCACCAATGTAATATGACTAGATCTAGAGTATCCAGTCACCAAATGGGTTGCTGCATTCTGCAAAAGCTGCAGGCATTGCATCTCACTCCCTCTGATCCCTTCTGACCCCGAGGTAGAGTGCGTCGAGGTGATGAAAGCATGTACCAGTGTGGCTAGGTCATCGGGGGGGGGATAAGGGACTTAATTCGGATGATGTTCCGGAGATGGTAAAACCTGGTTTGGAGAATGGCTGACACCTGAGCCTCCAGTGTCAGCTCGCTATCCAAGACAATGCCCAAATTCTTCACCTTTATGGACGCTTCTAGTTCGGTGGGGCCAATAAAAAGCCCCTACCTATCACTCACTGAATCAATCAATCAAACCTTATTTAACCAGGCAGTTACATCATTGAGCAAGCTCATTTTCAGGATGGTCCTGGACACAAAGGACAGAATGTTTACAATAGACAACACATCATATTACAATAGAAGTCAAATGCAGGTTAATATAGTATACAATTTGGTTGTAGCAGAACATGTAAGGTAAGTGTAACTTCAAGTACAGACATTTAAAGTACAGCATAACAGATTGTATATTGTAGAGTACAAAACAGGAGAGGAAGAGAGGACATAGAGGATGGAAGGGATAAAAGGGTGTCAGATACATAGTGAGAGAGGAGAGGAAAGAGGGCAGCCTACTGGAGGAAGCCCCCAGTGAATGTAATTGGAGAGGGAGGAGGTGGATGCCTTAGAGGGATATTGGCTGACAGGGGGAATAAGATGGCCAGGGGTATCAGAAGTTAAGGGATTTAGCTCAGCAAGGTAAGTACTTTACTTGAAGCACTTACATGTAGATTTCAGACATCTGTAGAGCAGCCCCCAGAATGTATAGTGGTTGGGCAGCAGGGAAATTTTAAGAATTTTTTGCATGCTATTCCAAAGCGCAGGTAAGAAGGAGCTAATGGCAGTTGAGCCAAGATGTGTCCTTGACAAAGGTAGCTTAAAGAGGACAAGGGAGGAGTTCCTTAATCTGTAGGCACCTTTTGAGAGCTCAAATAGGTCACAGATATAGGGTGGTAGTTTGTTAAACAAGGCCAGGAGAAGTCACATGAAGAGGAACGGCCAGTCTGAAGCTTGGTACAAAGAGCAGTGGTGAGTCTGTAAAGGCAAGTTATGAATAAATCTCAATGCACAATGATAAAGGGTATCAAGCCCATGAAGTGCATACTGCGGGCAGTGGCTGTATAGAAAGTCAACATAGTCAATTGGGGAAGAAAGGTTGTTTGAACCAGCCATTTTCTAGCTTCCAGTGTGAGTAGGCATCTTATGCAGTAGAAAATACTGAGGCGCTGCCTTAGTGTTTTTGTGAACTCATTTAGATGCTCGGTAAAGGTTAGTTTGTTATCCAGCCAGTCTCCCAGGTACTTAAATATGTTCACTAGCTCTAGTGGTTCACTGAGGAGGGTGGTAATCTGCGGAGTACTAGGTATCCCTGTGTTTTGGGATGGGGAGATAGTCATGGCTTTTGCTTTTTGGCATTTAGCAGGAGTATCAGATGTAGTAGGTTGTGTTGGAGGATGATAAAATCCTGCTGTAACTCCTTGAATGCAAGGTCGAAGGAGGGGTTGGTTGTGAAAAGGACTGTGTCATCTGCGAAGAGATGAACATTTCCTGCAATCAGGCCAGAGTCGATACGGTTGATATACAGGGTGAAGAGGATAGGTCCCAAAATGGAAGCTTGAGGAACACCTCGGGGCAGTAGTTTTAGTGGGGAGAACTCACCTTGAGCTTTAATCTGCTGCTTGCAATTTGTGAGGTAGCAGTGGAATCATTTTATGCAGCCGAGTCTAATTCAATGCTACTCAGAGTCTCAAGATGTATGGAGTGATCAACCATTTCAAAGGCTTTGCTGAGGTCAAGGAAGATTGCACAGATGTGTTGTTTACTGTCCAAGGCTTTCAGTCAGTCATTTGACACTTTGGCAAGAGCCGACACAGTACTGTGCAAAGGTCTGAACCCCGATTGGACTGGATTGAGGATGTTTTCACGATCCAATCACTAGGGGCCCCTACTCCTTCCCTTCAACCTGGCTCAACCACCAGCACCTCAGTCTTTCCTGGGTTAAGTCCCAGCCAGTTCAATGATGTCTCTGCCAAACATTCATTTAGCACATCAACCGCAGCCGATCTTCTGGGTGCAAAGGACAGGAAAAGCTGAGTATCACCGGCATTGCAATGAAAACTCAGCTCATACTGCCTTATGACCTCACCCTAGAGCAGCATGTACATTACAAACAACATGGGGTAGAGGACAGAGCCTTGGGGAACTTCACAGGGCAGGTCCATTGGGTTTGAGGAATAATTCTCCGATACCACCGTCTGAGACCTCCCCTGGAGAAATGATTCAAACCAGCTGATGATGTTGTCTGTGAGTCCTACATACTCCCTCAGCCTGTCCAACAACACCCCATGGTCCACAGTGTCAAACACTGAGGAGAGATCAAGAAGAACAAGAATCATTCACTCTCCTCTATCCCTTGCACTGAGCAGGTCATTTAACACCCTAACCAACGTGGTATCTGTGCTATGCAAGACCCTAAACCCTGACTGGAAAAGTTCATAAATTTGGAAGTCCATGAGGCAACTCTCAAGCTGTTCTGTGACCACCTTCTCAAGAACCTTCCCCAAAAAGGAGAGGTTCTAGACAGGCCTGTAATTCACTAAGACATCAGGGTCCAAAGGTGGCTTTTTTTAGCAGGGGCTTAATCAGAGCCTGTTTAAGAGACTCCAGAAAAACCCCAGCTGACAAGGAACTCCTGACAATCTCATCAAAAACCGGACCCAGAGCCTTGACGTCAACAACAAGAAGACGTGTCAGGCCCAGGTCAAAGTCGTAGGACATTGGTCTAAACCCAGACATCACCCCATAGACTTCCACTGTCAACACCGTCCAGAACTCTCCCCAGGGTGACTGAGTGCATTCTTCCCCTTGAAGGCCGCCACTGTTGGAGGATGGTATTCCTCTAGGAGAAATCACAGCCCTCAGGAAGGACACTCTGTCCAAGAAGAACCGAGTGAACTCCTCACACTTTTGAGCTGAAGCTGCTCTAGCAGTTTACAGACAGGCCAGATGTAATAGCCTGTCTACAACCTTAAAGAGCAGAACCAGTCGGTTCTTCCCGGTTGCAATCATCCTTGACATAAAAGCTGCATTTTTCTGGATGATTGCATTCTGATACTCACCATAATGAGTAATCAGAACCAGCTTGTTCTCTGAGGTCCCAGTCTTCCTCCAATGCCTCTCTAACCTCTGCCCCTGTGATTTCAACATTCTCAGCTCTGCATCAAACCATGGCAAGCTGAGACAAGAAACCAGGGGGCATACACTGATTGGCACCAAACAGCCCATAGATTCCATGACAGCCCTATTATAGGCCATCACAGCAGTCTCCGGGCCATCAGCACAAGCCTCAAGCACAGACGAAATGTCCAGCTCTGCCATCAGTCTTTTTGGTTGTAAGCCTTCCAAAGGGTGGAAGTGAACCATTTCCACAGAGGAAGGAACACTTAGGGGGGCTTTGAAGCTAAACCTGATGGTGCAATGATCTGACCAAATAACTGGATCAGTCTCTTGACAGTGTCAATGTCAAGCTCCAGAGAGAACACCAGCTTGAGTGCATGGCCAGAGTGGTGGGTCCCGGCCATTGTCTTCAGGTAAAGACAGAACAGGAGAACTGCAGATCAAATAGGATATGGGGCTGCAGTATTGAGTAGGCAAATGGGCAGACTAGTGGGCTGTATGGTCCTTATTTGCCGACAGATTCTATGTCTCTATGTAACTACAAGTTCTGTAGATTTACTGGTCTAGTACAAAATGCCAAATTCCATGAAATTCTTTGTTTTGCCAGTGTGTAGGCAGTTCAAATTCCAGGATGTTACTGGGTTTTCTGGTAAAAACTGAAAACCAGTGGCCTTGACATTCATTGCTGTATATCTGATAAAAAGTCAACCCTACTCATATAGCACCACAAAAATAAATAAATGGACTGATTTTTACTTACTTATTTAGTAAATGAGTTATTTTATTCAGTCACTTGTCGCTTTGAAACTGAGCTGCTGTGAGGGAGGAACATGATGGGCTGATGGACTTCTTTCCCCCCTAAATATGTATGTACACTGTATGTATGTATTTGCATATTGTATTCCATACACACTTTATTTCCTAGGTGTTTTACAAAGCAAAATGTTGTGCTACAGGTAGCCTAGTAACACCGCGACAAAAGGAGCATCCAGCTCAGTCATGCACAGCTGCGCTGAGCTTGTATGTGATGACTGATAGCAACAGAGTGAGAGTGCAATGGAGCAAATACAGAATAACAAAGGAATTAGGTCAGGGTGGAGCAGTATTACAGCTGGGCCTCAATGCAAAAAAAGTGCAAAATAATGAACTTAGGGCACAGAAACCCAGGGGTAGAGGACAGAATGGGTGGAGTGGTATTGATGACCACCAAGCAGGAAAGAGACCAGGGGGTAATCATATCTGATGACTTAAAGGTGGCCAGGCAGTGCCACATGGCAGTCGGGAGGGCTAGTGGGATGATGGGGGGAATAGGGATGGGTATCACCAACAGAAAGAGGGAGGTGGTGTTGCCTCTGTATAGATCCCTGGTAAGAAACCCCCCCACCCCACAACACTGTGTCCATCTCAGGAGATCACATCTCCAGAAGGACAAAGAGTTGAGGCAGTCCAGAGAAGGGCAACTAAAATGGTACAGAGTCTGCATCAAAAGTCCTAGGAAGAGTGACTGAAGGACCTCAATATACGCACCCCGGTAGACAGGAGGGAGGGAGAGAGAGAGAGGGTAATGATAGAGACCTTTAAATACTTCACAGAGGTAAATAAGGTACAGGAGGGAAATATTTTTCAGAAAAAAAGGTGCTTAAGAACAAGATGACATGCTATGAAGCTAGAGAGGTAGATTCAGGAAAAATGTGAGGAAGTACATCTTCACAGAATTCCTGGAACAGACTTCCAGTGGAGGTGGTGGGGTATGAAAGCAGTGGTGGGGTTCAAGAATGCATAAGACAGGCACAAGAAAATTGTAGTGGAAAGGAAGGGGAGGGGAAAAAGAACTGTAGATCAAGTAGGGCTTGCGGTGATAATCAAAAAAAGCAGGGTGCTCCTGGATAACAACACTGGTGCTGTCCCCAGACTGCCACATCCAAACTCTGTTCAATAAATCCAAACGGGATGTACTCAACAAAGGAGAAACACTTACTCACAACAAAGGTAAAGTGGAGGCGAAGTTTATTGCATGCCCAGTATGAGGACGCTGAAGTCAAATGCCTCAGCAGTTCAACCACGTGGGTCTTCCTCAGGGGGTATGGAGAAGAACACAGAACAGACCTCACTTAAACCCCAGACTTAAAAAGTGACAATCCATAAAATACATTAGTAAAATTCAAAAAACACCACACATGAATAATGATTAAAACTGGAACACATATGTAGTATTATGTTCTCATATATCATTGATGATAATATACATATAGGGCAGGATATTCAGAGCGGATGCTCCATGTGCAACAGGGATGCACCAGCGCAAGTGTGGAAATGCACCATTGTGTGATATTCAGCAGGAGCCGGCTGCTCAGCACAATAAGCAATGCACCAGAGCGCAACAGTAGTGAATCCATGCGCAACTGCAGGGGTGGAACCATGAATAACATGCAAAGTGCAATATTCAACAGCATGCGACATGAGCAATAGCAGAGCAAGCGGAAGTTGCACAACAGTGGAAATGAGCCACAATAAAAAGGAACAAGAAAGGGGAGGAAGAATGCACCACAGGGAAGCCACAGGTGGGAGCATGGAGACAGAGTGCCAGGGAGGAAAGACAGGAAGCAGGGAGCAGGAGTGGCCAGGAGTAGGACAGGGCCCACCAGAAATGTACCAGAGTGAGGGTAGGAGTGGGTGTACCTGTGCCACTATGTAAAAAAGGGTGTGAGAGTGCCACAGTGGACTGAGGGCAGTGGCAAGAGTCAGGACAGCCACAGGCAAATAGCCAGAGGTGAACCCGGTGCAGGGGAAGCACCAGCAACAGACAGCGGGGAGAACAGAAGAACAGCCACCCAGGGGGGGACACCAGCCAGGTACATGGCCAATGCCACCTTCAGATGGAGGCAGTAATGAGGAGTGTGAGAAGGCAGGCAGCAGGGAGACACGGCCATGGAAGGACCCATCGGCGGTACACCCAGAACAGGCAGTACCGAGCCCGCACCAGCTTCGAACAGTACTCTGACACAGAGATTGTTGGCTGGTACTGCCTGAACTGGGCAATTCTGAGGCAGCTCTGTGAGCTGTGCAGTGAAGAGATGCAGGCACCCACACGATGGAGCCATGTGCTGTCAGTGGAGACAAAGGTCACAGCCGTCATGTGTCTGCTCACCACGGGCACCTTCCAGATACCAACAGGCGACATGACAGGCATAACCCAGTTGGCTGCATCACGCCTACTCACACAATTCCTCAGTGCACTGCTGCCACATGTTGCAGAGTACATCCATTTCCCCAGCACACAGGCAGAACGCACAGCACACATACAGGATTTCCACAGGGTAGCACAGTTGTCTGGTGTGCTCGGGGCCATTGACTGCACCCATGTAGGCATCTGCATGCCACCTGGCCCAGAGGGTGCAGCATAAATAAACCGCAAGGGCTACCCAAGCATAAACTGCCAGGTGGTGAGCGATGCCAGGGGGCGCATAACCAATGTCTGTGCCACGCACCCTGGGGGAACACACGATGCCATCATCTGACACCAGTCTGCACTGTGCCACAGGTTTGAGAGTGGGGACATCCCCATTGGCCATCTAGTAGGTGAGTATGCATATCATGCAGGATGACGTGAGCAGATGTGGAGGGGTGCATTGTCAGAGGTGCCATGGGTACCGGCCATGATGGCCCATGGCATAGCGACGCAGACCACCATGCTAATGGCTCCCCTCTATACATAAGTGACAGTGGTTACCCCCTATGGCCCTGGCTGCTCACACCATACTGGTGCCCCATGACCTCATCACAGCTATGGTACAATGAGGCACACGCCACAACATGGAATGTCATCGAGTGTGTGTTCAGGCTGCTGAAGGCATGGTTCCAGTGCCTGGACACATCAGGTGATGCCCTACAGTACAGCTCCTCAAAGGCCTGCAGGCTATTCCTGGCCTGCTGTATCCTGCACAACATGGCCACTGACTGTGGGATAGCCATAGAGGTCGAAGAGGGGGATAGCAGTGGGGACAATGGGGATGCAGGTCCAGCAGGTGTAGGGCAGCCACCCCCTGGGCGACGAGACCCCCCCTGCTGTTCCAGATGGCACAGCAGCACTGGGACACCGTAGCAGAAGAGCACTGCAGACAACACAGGTAGGTCATGGGGCCATGTGCAACCACCAAGGGCAAGGGCACAGCCCTCAGACAGACAGGGCTGAATACCAGGGGTGGATGGCAGTAAGGGAATGGGTCTGAGCGGGGGAATGTACACTGTGGCAGGAATGGGCAGGGCTGAACACGACACGTGCACACACATGCACACACACCACAACACATGCCCAAATGGCAAATGGCACACCCACCCCAACAGCCACCCCCACACCCTCACAGAACCACACACAACCATGCCCAGTGGCTGTCACTGTGCATGCCTCAGACACTGGGCACCATTGCACAGTGGTGGACAGTGCTATGCAGGCATCATCATGCACATGCCACAGTGGCCAGCAGCTGGGAAGGTGTGCACAGGGACCGCGTGTGTGCAGGGCTGGGTACCCTACCCATGCATCACACAATGCACACCACAGTGCACACAGGGCAGCGGCAGACTGTGGCCATGGTGGGAGACAGGTCAGTCATGCGGCACAGTACCATGGCCACCATGGATGTGTGGGCAGTCCTGCTGAGACCTGCCAGCCATACCAGGCTGACCAGTGGCCTCATGGGGTGGTACTGATGGGCCCCCGCGGGTGACACGGCATGAACACGACCATGTTCATGCAGGGGTCTGCAGCCCACCGAACATGCCTCTGCTAGGCGTGCTCGGTATGCCCACAGCCAAACCTGGTGTCAACATAGCAGGTGTCGCATGACGTCAGGAATGGGGGTTGGACATTACACTGTGCGGCGTCTGCGGCAGCTGGGCACCAGACTGGGTAGCCAGTGTAGCCATGACAGTTGTCATTGCAGTGGTCTGCCTGTCAATGGCAGCGGTCACATCCTCCTGCTGCTAGGCCAACTCTGCCAGGAGCAAGCCGTGGTCTCTGCTGTGCCACTCGTCTGCCTGGTGCAGAACCACACTGAGTGCATCCACTGCTGTCACAAGCCACATCTGCTGATCAACCAAGGCCTGAAGAAGACAGCTGTGGTTGTCCAAGGGGTCGTCTGCTTGTCCTGCATGCTGTCCCTCGTGGTGTTCCTGGCCTTGCTGGCCAGTACCCCGTGATGCTGGACACTGCACACTAGAGCCATGCCAGGGCATGTCCACATGCAGTGAACTGCCACAGCCCCCCGACTCTGTCCCCCCATTGCCACTGGCTGACTGCTGGTGCTGCCCCTCTGGCTGCCGATCGCCAGGGTCTACCAGTGCTGCAGCAGCAGCTGCAACAGCCCCACTGCCCTGGACGCACACAGTGCTGCTCCACTGGGGCATACAGACACAGGCTAGGACTGGGTTGTTACTCAGGCAGCCATGGCAGCATCACCCGCGGTATCGCCATGCGGTTGCCTGCTGTGGGACCATCCTGTGTCCCACAAGTATCACTATCCGGGATGTGAGGCCCATCATCATCAGTGCTGGATCCAGCCACAATCTGTGGCCCAGCACACTGGAGACCGGAGGTGATGTCACGCTGGGACACAGGCAGGGTCTTGTCTGCACCCGCACCACCCACATCAGTCTGGACAAACGTGCAGGTATGCACTTGGCTGGTCTCTTGGACACCTGTGGAGGTGGATGGGCAATCCTCCATGTCCAGGGCCTCCCCCTCGGTGGACACACCCACCACCACTGCCCCATGTAGATGATCAGGAGCTGTAAAGCAACACAGTAGCGTTAGTGGCTACGCCTTTCCCTGTGGCATGCCCTCCACCATCCACACACTGACTGCACAGGACTTACCATGTAGTGATGGGCTGCCATCTGTCTGGAAGCCACCACCAGGAGTGTTCTCGATGGCACTACGCCACATGCTGCTGGCCACCCACTCCTCCTGTGGCATCAGGCGGGGTACATCTGGCTGGCCCCCACCAGTGGCAGCACGTGCCACCCTGATGAGAGCCAACTTGTCCTTGATCTGCCTCCTGTCCATGCCTACCTTCTTTTTGCACTCCTGCACAGACCGCTGGTGCCTACCCTGCTGGTTCATGGCACGTGCCACCTCACCCCACGCCGCAGCATGGGCCTGTGGTGTTCCCCACTGTTTGTTAAGCAGTGGTTCCCTGTCCAGATATGCCTGAAACAGGGCAGAAAATTCAGCCCTGGTGAAGTTGGGCCTCCTCCTTCTCCTTCTCCCCCTTCCCTGTTCCTCCTCTTCCTCATGCTCAGTCTTGCTCGCACCTGTGGGAATGACAGGCATTACCCAGGACTGTGCAGTCCCATACAGGCCTCCCAAACCACAGTCCCCACATCCCAACAGCATGCAACCTACCACAAAGGACTACAATACTGAACCATGGCCTCTGCAGCCCGAGGTCGCATTTATATAGCACAATGCATGCAAATGAGGGCAGGCGCAACTGTAAGTGGATGCTAATGCAGTGGATGCACCGTGGAATGGCTAATGAGCTGATTTGCATAACCTGGCTGAATATCACGCTGTTGCACCTTGTGAAATGTTGGTGAGCAAGCTCAGGCTATGGTGCACCACTGTGACATGCACAATCAGTACTACAGGTGCATGCGCGGGGTGCTGACACTGACTCATGTGGTGCAGCTGATGTGCTATGCTCAGGAGGCAGTGCAGAGCACGACCACCACTGTGCCTGTGGTGCTAGTGCACTGTATGCCTGTGGGGCACTCGTGCCATGGTGCGCCATGGGCACCATGGTGCCATAGCATGGTAGGCCACTGCAGGGCATCACACACATGCACCCTACCACGCTACATGCAGGGCATCCCAATAGTACTGGGGCGCTCCATGTCTGGACAGACACTTGACCCTGCAGTCGACCTTTGCCTCCATGGCACCATGCATCCGCATGGCTGCACCCCTATTGTGCAGTCCAGTGACAGCGCAATAGGGACTGGGAGCACAGTACTGTGCTGCCTCCGTACGTGGGACACGTGTGCTACAGAGTGCCATTTTGATGCTGTTTGAGACAGCACCATGCCTATGACCAGAGCACCGGTCTGGAGTGCCATTGAATTGGCAAACCTGGTGGCCTTGGTGAAGCCACATGCTGGTGCCCACTTTGGGCAGGAACCCCTCCAGAGGCCATGGACTGTGGTGTGGCAGGAGGCTGCAGAGGGCCTGGAGGAGGTGACAGGGAGCAGCAGGTCAGTGGAGCAGTGTAGCCACCACTATGGTGACCTCCAGCGGCAGGATCCTGACTGCCTGGGGTGACTGCAGGCACGCACCCAATGAGGACCTGTGCCACAGCATGGTAGGAGCTCCATCCCATCTTTTGTAGTGTCAGTCTGTCTGTCCAGGTATCACGGTGTGCATCAAGGCACGCTGCAAGGGGGGTGGTGGCCTTCCTGTGGGGGTGGTTGTGGTGGCGATGCATCATGGCTGGGCTGTGCGGGCACACACACAGCAAGGAGAGGCTTTGTTACTGACCCTATAGTGATGTTTCCCTCTCCATGTTTGCACCCTAGGACCGGGAGGATTGCCGTAGGGCCTGTTTGGCCCAAGGACAGGGACAGCAGGCTGAAGTGGGAGTCATGGCTTTGCAGCCGGGTAAAGTTGGTGGTGACATGGGTCAGCAGTGCCCTGCTGACCAGGATGCAGGTGAGTGCCATGTTTCCCCTTACATCTATGCATGGTGGGTTGCAGGGGTGGTGGTGGGGTGTGGCCACCCTCACTTGGCCCTACTGCTCTGCATACCACATGGTGCTCTCAGCACTGTACTGTGACACTGCATGTGTGGGTGGGTGTTGCAGATGGGCTGTGCGTGCACTGGGGTCCATGGCTGTGCCACTGCCTTCGAACTGCATAGCCATGTCACTGTACGGCCATGTTGGTGCCGTGCAGGACATGGGCGGTGGGTGTGTGCAGTGTTCCACATGGCTATGGGTGCCTGAGCAGGTGGGTCTTGTAGGAGCGGACACTGTGGGTGGTCGCATGCCATCACAGGGGCGTGGCGCACAGCTGTATGCTGTGCACATTGGGTGGGCTGCAGGGGTCTGACCAATCATGTTTACTGACTCTGCTCCCTTGTCCTAGGTGGACAATGCTGGACTACCCTGGAGCGGCACATACAGGTGTTACTACAGGTGACCTGGGCTACTCTGGAGCTGCTCCAGAGAATGGAGCATGGTGGATGTAGGAGATACAGGCGGCACCACAGGGACTGGAATGAAGAGAGGGGACATCAGTAGGGCCTGTGTCACACATGATGTGCATTCCCCCATCTCACAACCTTTTGTCCCACTCCCTAATGTACCCCCTTGCCCCATGCCCACCCCACCTGGTTTGTGGCCCTTCCCCCCCACTTTGTACATAGTTTTGTTTGTTTTGTTGTTTGTACAGTTTACCTTTGCAATACATTCTTGTTTGATAAGACAACTATGGTGATCTCTGATTTGCTGCGGGCATATGGTGCTTTGCTGCAGTGGTGTGCATGGTGTCTGGGTTGGTGCAGGCCTGGGTGTGTGTGCATCCGGCAGTACTCCAGTAATGGTGTGGGTGGGGGACTCAGTCCCTGTTTGTGGTATGTGTGCTTTTCCCTGTGCACTGGATGCCTGTGTGCAGTGGTCCCCGGTGCATGCACTGTGTCCCTGATGCCCCTGTCAGTCTGTCCATGGCCTGTGCAGCTGGGCACCTTGCATGTCTGTGGTACGCACGGTCTGCTGGCATGTCATTGGTGGCTATCCATGCCAGCCACCCTCTGGGCATGGCGCCATGGCGGCTTGCGTCCTGTCACCAGTATGTTGCACATCTGCCTCAGGTGACACTGTGGGCTATGATGTTGTTGTCCCCCCTCTATGCTGTCGCTGGTGTCTGTTGCAGTGTCTGTGTTCTACTGTCTGTCACTTGTGCTCTGGCTGCATGCTGGTGGTGGACGGCTTCATGGTGCATGCGCCAGATGGCTAGTTCACATGTGCCATGATGGGGTGCAGGCCATGGGTACATGGCATCAGTGGATACACCAGTGGCATCTGTTGCCCAGCCTTTGTGGCCCTGTGTCGGGGTACCCTTGGGACAGGGTGGGGGTTTGTTCATGCCCTGTGTCACATCCTGTGTGGCGCATGCCTCCATGGACCACAGTGGGTGGCTGTGCTGTCTGTTGGGGCCAGTGCTGGGACAGGGTGTGTGCATGGGTGGGTGTGTGTGGTGCTGTCCTGCTGGTGTTGGTGTCCAGGGCAGGCCTTGTTGCATGCGGGGTTCATTGGGTACTGACACAGGGTCAACCTCTCTGCTGTGCCATGGGGGGCCATGCAGGGGTGCATTGTGTATGCAGTTGTTGCATCAGTGGCTGGTGTCACCCACTGCAGGATGCTCACAGTGGGTCTGCCATGCATGGCTCCATGGTGCACAGGGTTGCATTGTCATGGTGTTAGTGGTGGCATGCATTTGGTGCCATGCACTGTTGGGTGCTGCTTCTGGGTGGGGTGTCTGGGGATCGCTGTACAGGGTGTGCTCTGCATTGGTGGGGTTGGGTGGCACTAGGGGGCTGGCCCTTCTTGTGTTGCAGTCACTGCTTGCTTGGGGTGTGTGCTGGGGCACCTTTGGTTGTGCAGTTCATGGGGTGCCTGGGAGGGGGTGGGTCTGCCTGGCCTGCTGCATGCTCTGCCCATGGCCTCCATGGGTGGTGCACACCTGTTTCCTGTCCCTGTCCCTGTGCATCACTGGTTGTGCCACTGCACATGGGCCCTGCTCCACTGCGCATCCCTGGTTGCACCATGGCGCAGTTGGTGTGATATTCAGCTGTGTTGTGCAAGCGCACCTTTGCCTGCACTTTGTTTGAATATCATGGGTGTTGCGCAGGGGTGCACTGCACTTGCAACTGCTCCTGCTATTGCGCATTTTTTTGGCGCATTCTGACTATCCCGCCCCTAATTTATAAATGTAACTAAACCTATGTGTTCCATGACAGACAGGTGATAGCTAATCAAACCTAAGTCTTAATTTTTAGAGACAATACAAAAACCTATACAGGTTAAGTTAGGGGTTAAAATGAGGTACCTTTGTTGTGAGTGAGTGTCTCTCATCTATTGAGTGCACCCCATATAGATTTATTCTGTGGTGATAATGTAGGTAAGAAAATATGGGCAGACTGGATGGGCCAAGCAGTCCTTATCTGCTATCAAATTTTATGCTTCTAGTTCAGTCGTGATGTTATTACCAGCAGGGTTAGCATGCCCAGAGACCATGGCTCTGTCTTAGTGAAAGATGGTAGTGAGGTATGGTAATTGATTGCGAACATATTTTGGGAAGATCAACAATTATAGTAAGTACATAATTTTCATATATGTTCCAGGAATCAATCTTCAACATTTATTCCCACTTATGGGTCAGAGTACCAAACTTCTCTTCTTTCTGAGAGTGGAGCTGGCTCACTCTGAGGATAACAACTTCCCACAGCCCTCTGCATGGAGGAGAACAACAGAGGGCAGTGGCTCCTCTGTGGCCTTACAGAATCCAAGATTGATCAGGGTCAGGTGGAGACTCCTGTGGCACAGAATTGGGAAGGCACCTGACAGCTATCAGCCAAAACTGTAAGAGAAAAAATTAGCCCCACAGAAATGTGAGTTTAGTGCCTTATACAAAGTTGTGTTTATAGTGATCATATACTAAAAGAATTAGAACAAACTGGTATTGATGCACCACAAATTGTTGACTGTCCCTGCCCAGTACTCACTTATGCAGATGATGTCATCCTGTTGTCACTGACCAGAAAAGGGCTACAAAAGAAATCAGATCTCATAGAAACAAGCATTCAAAGCCTTAAATTAAAAATAAACTATAGCAAAACTAAAACTATGATACTTGGTGCAACTCAAATGAAGAACTATTAGCATATCTGCACTAATAAATTAGAATGTGTAAATTCGTTCACATACCTAGGACTTGCTTTCATGACAAATGGACACTGGACAAAACATATTCAGGCAATTATGATAAATATTAAGAAAACTACTTGTAGACTAAGAAAATGTAACCATCAATACGGAGGGCTTACCATTAAGCCTTTTGTATTAGCAATAAAAGCAAAATACTTTGCTGAATTATAGGAAACTAATAACTTAGAGAATCTATTAATTCCAGTAAACAAATTGCTCAGATCAGCTCTAGGGGTTACTCCCTCCTGCCCAGCTAGTTATCTTAGGGCAGAATTATGCCTTATAAATATTAACACTCATACAGACAGTAGAAAAATAAATTACTGGCTTCACTTAGTAAGACTCCCCCATAATAGAAGTTCCTGTTAGCTGGAGGGCAAGAGAAGGGGTGTCTCCAGAGACTGCACAAGAAATGTCTTATGGAAAAAAGAAAAATGGGTACAAAATAATTGTGGACCGATAAACTGGCTAGGAAAACTTTATTGTAAATTTGACAAATATGGCCTAAGCACCTTAAATTCCTATGTTAAAAAAAAGTTAACCTTAGCCTAAAGTACAACAATATATTAAAACTAGGGTGGAAAATGACTAGATACAACAAGATCTGGAAAAAAATATCCACTTCCAAATACTCTCTCTGGTATGCTGAAAACAATACTACTTTTGAATTTAAATATTATCTGGATATTAAAATAACACAAGGGGTCAGCACAATTTTTTTTCCCTTTAGTATCATAAAAATAACACACATACAAAAGGCATAGATGTCACCCAGTATAAGCAGCAATGCAGGCATGTGCAAAAACATAGTTGTCCAAGATGTAATGAAAAGCAGGTCCATAAAGCATTGGCAACCAAACATGTAACAGAGTGGGCGTGCATGCAAAATGGTGTCTCGGCAAAACATGGGATAAATACCCCACAAACCCCATAAAAAGAGCAGGAACTGCAAAGTGCATAGAAACTGCTGCATCGTACACATGGAGAACAACGCCAAACACTCGTGCCACCACTCTGACCAGCTCGACCACAGACAACAAACTCTTCCGGATACGCTTATGTAGCGACTGATAGGCAATCTTCTTCAGAGCATATCAATCCATGTAGAGTAGCTCCTTTTAAACCAAGGAACCAATCAGGATTTAAAGTGACATAGTGCAACAAAGATCCCAACACCATATTTAAAAAGAAACATGCTGACAAGAAAAAATCATTTCAAATATACAATGACATATTAAATGAAACAACACACAGACAACCCTTGTGTAATACATTGTATACAAACAATAAATAATGACAGAGTATCATCAATAAATGTAAAGTTTAAAGATATCCATACAGCATTATACATAATAAATGCTACAAAGTTATTATAAAAGGCGTGCTCTCCTTACATCCCACATTGTAGTGTGATGTACAAAAATACTTAATATTTATTACCTATGGACATAAATTTCAGTATATCACCAAAAATGGGAACAGAGCTGGCAAGTCATGTACCCCAATGTGACCAGAGCACAAACAAGTCATGATCACAAAATTGTTTATTTAGAAAAAAATACCACTGATTAAAAAGCAGAGCTGGCAAGTCATGCCCTTCCAGTAATCAGGTACGAATTATACGTTAATGAACAAATTAAATTTATAAATTAATTTATAAATAACTATACAAGGGAATATCCTCATTTTGACCATTCAGACCCATAGTATCCATTTCAAAAATCCAACATGCTTCTCTCTGTAACAGTCTTGTCCCAAAATCTCCATCTCTAAGTCCAACTTCCACTTTTTCCAGTCTCACAAATCTTAAAGTGGCCAGAGACCCATGTCTAGCTTCCAAATAATGACATACCTTCGCATATTCTACATTGGTATTTCTAATTGCCCCTTTATGTTCACCGATATGGAGCTTCAAAGATCTCTTAGTTTGTCCTATGTATGATATGCCACATGGGCATGTCAACATATAGATTACACCTTGTGAACTGCAATTAATGAATGATTGGATGTCACATTTTTTCCCAGACCTTGGGTGACAGAAACATTTCACATCAGATGTAATAGAGCAATGAATACAGTGGCCACATCTAAATTTGCCTCTTGGTGGAGAAGGAAGCCAAGTATGCTGTATCACATTTTGAACAGGAACATAAGATCTTACTAACATGTCTTTTAAATGTTGTCCCTTCGTATATGTAATCATAGGTAATGTTTGCCTAATCTCTTTCAACCTTAGATCTGATCCAATAACATGCCAATGTTTTGTAATGATTTTCCCAACCTTCAGTGCCAAATGATTAAATTCTGTAACAAATATCAGTCTATTATTGTCTTCCTTCATATGCCTCGGTTCCAACAATGAATCTCTGTCCATATTGTCTACCTTGTGTATAGTAATTCAAACCCATATCCCCAAAGTAATTCAGACCTATATCCCCTGGATATGAACCGACTAGTGAGATCACTTCTAGCCTCCCTAAATATTTCTTCTGATGAGCATATACACTTGGCTCTAATATACTGTCCCTTCAGGATATTGGCTACCACTGACCTAGGATGGCAACTATCATTCAAAAGAAGTATATTCCTAGAGAGAGGTTTTCTATATAAACTTGTGATCAAGCAGCTCCTCTTTTTTCAATCAGAATGTCCAGAAAAGCAATGCGGTCAAAACTACTTTCATGGGTAAAGTGTAAATGTACACTAGTATGATTTATATACTCAATAAAATGATTTATATACTCAATAAAAATTTAAAGGACATGTTAGTAAGATCTTATGTTCCTGTTCAAAATGTTGACATGCCCATGTGGATCCTAGCAAATGGAGTTAATGAGTGACGCACACGATATGAAGTTCCAATCTTGCCAAGATGGCGGTGGTGTGTGAGCTGCCTGAGGCTGCTATTTAGAAGATGTGTTTTCTTTGTTTATACTTATATTTTTGTTCGAGTGTTTTTACATTTTTTCTTTAAGTTTGTTTAATTTTAGTTCAGTTAGGGCTGTTTTAGTTAGGTAGCTTAGTTTTCTGAGCGTTCTTTCAGGCTTTTTGGTCTACTGTTACATTAGCTGTTCTCCCTGTTATACGGGAACTTAAGCCGCCGGTGCAGTTACAGCTGTTACAGCCAGTAACTGCATGTATTTTAATTTTACTGTTGTTATGTGGATTTACGAATTCGCTATTTTTAGGAAACTGAGCCCAAATCCTGTTACCATCTGCGTTCTGTGGAGCTGCTATCGAACCTGTGAAGTTGTGAGAGTTGCTGCTTGTTCGAATTTGAAAGCCTGAACTGTTATTGCTACTTATGAACTCCTGGTTACCGAACCTGTGAAGTCGTGAGAGTTGTTGCTTGTTTGAATTTGAAAGTCTGGAACTGTTATTGCTTCCTATGAACTTCTGGTTTGTCTGACCATATCTAAAGAGTCCACATCCATGCGAGCAGTGGTGTGGTGAGAGCGTTCTCAGCGCATCTTTCTAATATGAGTTTTATGACTGTTCTGACTCAAGTTCGCATTTTTATGAGTTGATATTCCTACAGTGATTTTGGCTGCTGCTGTTTGAAGTTCAGGGGTGCTGGGGTCATTGAGTGGTGCAGAGTGGGAACCCTTCCTCCTTATACTTCGGGTTGCTTTCTCTTATTACCCCTGACCGAACGGGAGTTTCCTCATCTTCCTTTGGGGAGTCAGAGGAGGATTTTGAGGGTCTCCTAAGCTGCCCTGGGGGTGTACTTGGTTGTTTACTCTCAGGACTTCTGTTGCTGCAGGTCATAGGCGATAGGGGTTTGAGTAGCCTGGGTGATGTGGAAGGGAGGTTTGGGTATCCCTTTTATTATCGGACAAGGTTTGCACACTCTTAGCCTTTTGTCAGAATAACCCTTTAATGGAAATGGATTTTAAAGGCTGATTAAAATTGGATTATCTATTGACTTGGCTTTGAGATTTGGAGTCTAACAGGTTTTGGGACTATGAACTGCTGAAATTAAAGAAGAACCACTACTGAGACATTTTTTGAGAGAACTTTTCCTGTTGTTTGTTATTTGTGTAAATGTTTGGGCAGTAAGAGTGCCCAAACCATTATTATTTTTTCAGGTACTGTGAGTACCTGAAAATTTGTAAAATTTGTATTGTTTTATTTTTATATTTTTTGAACCCCAGGAAAGTGAGAGTACCAGCGCTTCATAATTCGTTGTATTTATTATTATTTGAAAGTTTATTTAATTATTTTTATTTTGGGGATTTGAACTCTCTTTAGAAATGGACTCTTAAGGGTGGTTTTCTTTTTGGTTTGTTTGATTTATAATTTATTTGTACTGTTTTACTTGATAATTTTAAGGTAATAATTTTAAGCTGTTTATATCTGGGAATGCTGAACAATTGAGACTTATTTTTATTTATATAAGTGGTTGATTATATATTTTTTGTTTATATTTGTTTTGTTTCTTTTTGGAATGTGTTGGGGTGATTTGGTGATGGTTGGACATTATTCCCCTACCAGACTCAGGGAATTGTGTCCCTTTGAATGTCCACCACTACCATCTGACACCTACTTTAGGTGTCGTGCTTTGGGCATTTTGAAGAAACATAAAAGAAGATGGAGAGCAGAGTTTGGTGGGGGACAGGAGGGGGGAGGGCGGATTGGGGTGGTAGGATCCAGGAGACACCCTGGGGTGAAATGGGGTCAAGATAGAGGTTATTCTTGTCTTGTTCCCATACCCAAGGGTTCCAACTCTAGTAGGCAGGAGCCGAGGTCTTCCCAGACAGCTCATCCAGCCTTGGCGGTGTTATGCAATGCCAGATCTATTAAAAACAAGACAGCTATAATAGCTGATCTTGTTGGATCAACTGATCTAGCATGCATCACCGAGACCTGGCTGGATGAAAATTCAGGCCCTGTATTGGCCTCAGCAACACCAGCCGGGTTCTCGGTGATACACCTTCCAAGGCTGGATTGTAGGGGCGGGGGTGTAGCCATTATGTTTAAGACTGAGCTGGGCCTTGTGGATGTGCCTTTGGGAAGTACCAGATCCTTTGAATATATCCTGGGTGAGGGTGTAGGTTGCGGAATTCTCCTCATCTACCATCCTCCAGGAGATGGTAGAGAATTCCTGCAGGAGATAGCAGACTTCATCGTTGACCTGGTATTGCAGTCCCCCAGATTGTTAATTCTGGGGACTTCAATGCCTAGGTCAACGATGAACTCTCTTATTTTGGTCAAAATCTCCTCCAGTTGATGACTTCACTGGGCTTAACACAGGTTGTTACCTCCTCAACCCATATAAAAGGTCATTCATTGGATCTGATCTTCCTTTTGGATATGGAGATTGCTGACTTGGGGGTGGAACCAGTCAGCTGGTCTGACCATCACACCATAAGGTTCAGTTTCAGGGCCCCCTAATAGGTCTGCCCCTACGGAGATGGTTCAGTACCGCCCTTTAAGGGGTATTAGTCCCAGTGACCTGATGGCGGTACTGGATCTATCGTGCATGTCTGGTGAATGCATGAGTCCAGATGATCTCGTATTGGCCTATAATAAGGCTGTGGGAGATGCTCTGGACAAGATTGCTCCTGTTCATGTTTGGCCTCTCACCCTCTGTTCAAGGAGTCCTTGGTTTGATGGCTCCTTGAAGGAGTTAAGGAGAGTTGGCCAAAGGTTGGAGAGAGCCTGGCAGAAGTCTGGAAATGATGCTGACAGGCTTAGGTTGATGGCACATTATGATGGCTATCAATCAGAAATCAACCGTAAGAAGGCAGAGTTCCTGTCCAGGGAGATTTCTGCTGCACAGAATCGACTGGCTCAGCTTTTCCAGACTGTTGACAAATTGTGCAATCCAGTCTGTCTCCAGCCCAGAGAAGCCTTTTCTCAGCTAAGATGCGAGGAGTTCGCTCGGTTCTTTGCAGATAAGGTTGCTAGCATCAGGTCTGGTATTGGTCCAACTCCTCCTTTAAGGGATTGCAGTTGTCGACAGGAAGTGTTATCCACCCGGTCTGTCTGGTCAGATTTTCACCGGCTGGAGTTCCCTGACATTGTGAAGATCATCCAAACATTGCGACCAACCAGTTGTACTTTGGATCCGGGTCCTACAACCCTCTTAGTAGGATGTTTAGAGGTTATCTGCCCGATCCTTGCTGACATTGTCTGGAAATCCTTGGAGAGGGGGGTCTTTCCTGATCCCCTTAAGGAGGTGGTAGTTCGACCACTCCTAAAAAAAACCCTCCTTGGATCTAGACTGTCTAGCTAACTACCGGCCTATCTCTAACCTTTCTTTTGTTGGGAAGGTTATTGATAAGGCGGTTGCATTACAACTGGATGATCATCTTACAACTCACAATGTCTATGATACTCTCCAATATGGTTTTAGGAAGAAGCATAGCACAGAGACTGCCCTTGTCTGGGTTTTAAATGACCTCCTAATGGCTAGAGATTGAAAGGCATGTACCATTCTGGTCCTTCTCGATCTCTCTGCGGCATTTGACACTGTAGACCATGGTGTGCTGTTGGAGTGCCTGCGGATTTATTGTGGACTGTCTGGAACAGTCCTCAAATGGTTTCAATCTTACCTCACAGACAGGTTTCAGAGGGTTACCACTGGAATTTATTCCTCTGGTGCTCACTCCGTGCCCTGTGGGGTACTGCAGGGTTCCATTTTAGTGCCCATGTTGTTTGCAGTGTATATGCTGCCTTTAGGAGATATCATCAGGTGATACAGCTTGGGTTTTCACTGCTACGCAGATGATACTCAGCTGTATCTGTCCTTTCCGCCCGGGCAAGATGGTGCTCTCTCCATGCTAGACAACTGCCTTACTGAGATCAGATTATGGATGAGTTCTAGATGGCTGAGACTGAATCCTGATAAGACTGAGGTGTTGGTAGTGGACCTGGGTCACCCGGTGATGGGTTTGGGGGCTGGCCAACCACCGGGCTTATTGCTCGGTGGTATGTCGCTCACTACCTCTGATAGTGTACAAAACCTGGGCGTTATTTTTGATGATGGCTTGACCTTAAAATCTCAGGTGTCAGCCGCGGTCAAATCCTCTTTTTTTCATCTGAGGAATATCACCCGGATCAAATACCTGGTCCCACCGGGTGATCTGCCAACGTTGGTCCATGCCTTTATCACTACCCGTCTTGACTACTGTAATTCCCTTTACCTAGGGCTATCTGGGCTGATATCCGTCGCCTGCAGTTGGTGCAGAATGCGGCGGCAAGGCTTTTGACTGGGATCTCCAGATCCAGTCATATTATGCCTGTGCTCCGCGAACTGCACTGGCTGCCTATTAGGTGGCGGATTACCTATAAGGTTGGTTTACTAACCTTTAAAGCCCTACATGATCAGGGACCCGGCTACCTGAAAGATTTCCTGGTACCCTATTGCCCCCTCCATCCTCTCCACTCCACCAATGAGGGATTGCTGGAGATTCCCAGGGTTTGATTAAAAACATCTGGATCTCATGCTTTTGCTTTTTCAGCACCAACCCTGTGGAATTCTCTACCTCGTTGGTTGAGAGATTTTCCAACCGTCAAGAAATTTAAAAATGAGTTGAAGACACATTTATTTAGTTTAGCTTATCCTAGTTATGGCTATTAATTTTATCCTTTTAATTTATGTATTTATGTGAACTTATTGTACAGCGCCTTGGTTTTGAAAGGTGCTTTATAAATAAAGACGATTTGATTTGATTTGATTCAATTCTTCCCCACTTCCACTCCAAATCATAAGGCAATCATTGATGTAATGTTTCCATAACTTGATGTGTTTGAAAAAAACATTCTGTTCTTGATCATAGATATTCTTATCCTCCCACTGTCCCATATATAGGTTGGCTAGACTGGGTGCGAAAGTCATATCCATTGCAGTGCCTTTTTTTTGAATATAGAAATTACCATTAAACCAGTAATAATTTTGCTCTAGTACAAACCTTGCTAACTCTATAATATATTCTGTGGTAGGTTTAATTTTATTTCTTTGGTTTGAACTTTTCTGAATTGCTGCTAGCCCTCCCTCATGGGGATGTTTGAATATAGGCTTTCCACATCAATAGTTACTAGTACATTGACTCCATTATACTGACATTTTTCAAAATATTTAAAGCATCTTATGTGTCTTTCACGTATGATTGTAGTAGTGGAACAGACTTTTGAATAAAAAAATCCACAAATTCGAAATGTTTTCGTCACTGAATCTTGGGAGACAATAGGTCTCCAGGGACTGGCAGGATATTTTGTGCTCTTTGGTAGTAGATACAAAATGTTTTTTTTAGATAAAGAATCTTTAAAAATCTGCTTCTTTGCTAGTGATATCTCCTGTTTCTAATCCCCTATTGATAAGAGCATCTGCTTTTTGTTTAATAATATCAGTGGGGTCCTTCCCAATTTTTTCATAAAACATATGGTTACTCAATTGGTGATCTGCTTCTGTATTATAATCTTGCAGGCCCCATACTACAACAGCACCCCCTTTATCAGTTTGTTTAACAACTATATTGCTCCGTTCCTTTAGTTACTGAATAGCCTTTCTTTCATTTTTGGTAACATTCTGCTCTTGATATTTATATTTATTCTTAATTAACTGGTATACATCATTTGTAACCAGACTGCAAAAAGTGTTTACAGTGTGACTAGAATGGGGAGGGTTGAAAGGGGAGGACTTTCTAAACGTAGTAATTTGTTTATTAGTATCTACAGGTGTATGAGATAACTCCTCATACATTGAGAAATGATCTTTTAAATATATTTTTCTAAAGAAATGATAGAGGTCTGTCTCCACCTGGAAAGGATTTATCATATTTGTGGGAACAAAACTGAGGCCTTTGGGCAGAACCTGAACCTGTTTTTCAGATAGTTCAACATTAGAAAGGTTTGTGACCTCTAATTCGGGTTCCTTGGTCTCGGTGATCTCTTCCTTCCCCAGTTCTGTCTACCTCTGTAATTCTGCCATAAGGTCCCGGTAGGGTGGCTCCAGTCCCCACTGGAGACTGTATCAGCATGAAGCTCCATGGAGAACACTGCCTCCCAGCCATCATCTGACTCTAAGCTGGTGCCACCTCCAGCACCTGGATCAGGGCCAACAACTGCCCTGGAGGATGATTCACCCGCATCATGGTTTTTGACACTGTCCTCGGTGCTGGGCTTGATATTGTTTTTGGATTTGACTCCAGTGCCATCCCCAGAGCCAAGAGTGGCACTAGAGACCATCTCAGTGCCAGGTAGAGATGGACGAAGTGGCCCCAAGTTGCTCTGTGAAGTCCATTGAAAACAATGACTTTGCTTTACTCCACCTTGTTTTTAAGCTCCAAAGGTGAATTTTGCAGTGATTAATAGGATTTCAGGTCACATGGGCTCTAGATTGTTCTGCACATCCTCAGTTCGGGGTAGTGTGTTTAGGAAGCTGTAGGAGACAGTCTGCTCTGAGCGCTCTCTGTGATTCAAACCTTCTAAAAGTTATTAAAAAAGCCTTTATGAGTAATTTTTGTTTGCTGAACCTTTAGTTCATCAATTGTAGGAAACCCTCCTGTGCTCATATCATTGAGCGTTTATTGTTTG
Source organism: Neoceratodus forsteri (assembly GCA_016271365.2). Classification (NCBI taxonomy): domain Eukaryota; kingdom Metazoa; phylum Chordata; order Ceratodontiformes; family Ceratodontidae; genus Neoceratodus; species Neoceratodus forsteri. The sequence goes on from CM028137.1 coordinate 236,612,041, forward strand.
TGTATGGATTTTGAATGCTAATGTACAAAATTCAGTATGTATACCGAGACACAGTGGAAGTGTGCTTTGGGGAGGGGCATATCTGTGGTGTAGGTAAATTAACTTGGAGAAAATCACGCTTCTCTCTGTTTTGGTGATTTTTTTTTATAACTGTGTTAATGTACACACAGTAATATTTTCAATAATTCTTGCCATTTTTTTGCTGATTGTTGTGGTGCAGCAGTGCATAATTTTAGTTTGTTTAAAATACATGGTTATATTACTGAAGTTTTCAATTTGCTACACATTACTTAATGTGTGTGTGATGTGTATCATCAAATCAGACACCTTTTGTTGTGCCACATAGTAATTTCAGCAATGTGAACCTGCTATCCACTGTAGCTATGTGATTTTTGTACTTCTTTGTGGTATCTTTACTGGTACTAGTACTAGTGACTGTTACTAGAGCAGTGCACTACACTGCCCCCCCCCATGGCCCACCCCAACCAGCAAAGGTATTCTTTTCCAGATTTGAATTTCTGATAGTGAGCTCTGGTTAGATGTTGTGCCTTTGTGTCTGCATCTCTTCAGTGCGCAGCACAATCTTAATCTGTCTGTGCATTTGCATCGCCTTAGGGCCCATTCTCCATCTGTAACTTAAGTCACAGTTGTTTCTTTGGCTTTCCTTCAGTACTGGACTGGTGTGGTGCATAATTCTGCATGAACATTGTACTCATAAATATCACGTTCTTCATCATCACGGTGACAAATGCAGTCACAAATCACAGTTCACGATCACATCATGAATCACATTAATTTTTTTTTACTAGTTACTTGGATATATTGTAAACCTGTTTTGTAGTATGTCTCCAGGCTTCACCACCCCGTCATTGTACTCATTAATAAGAGTTTTTAAGTCAGGAGTTTTGTGCTACAGTTCATTCGGAAGTACAGCTGTAGGTGTTAGCATTCCAATACAGTTCCATATTGGTTATCTCACACGGTGACACGAATCACGTTCTTCATCATTACAGTCACAAATGCAGTCACAATAATCATGATTCATGATCACGTCATGAATCACAACATTAATTTGTTTACTAGTTACCTGGATGTATTGTAAGCCTGTTTGTAGTATCTCTCCAGGCTTCACCACCCCACCATTGTACTCATAAATAAGAGTTTTAAATTGGGGAGTTTTGTGATACAGGCTTAGCTCATCACGGGAAGTACAGCTATAGGCATTCACATGTCTTCCAGTACAACATGTGAGTTATAGTACTGTAAGTAGTAGTGGGAAGAAGTGGCCCCAATTCACTCTGCGAAGTGATTCACAAATGTATGGAGACAAAAGACAGTACTCCACAATGTGAAGTGGAGTACTTCGCTTCATAATGAGGAATGTGAAGTCCATTGAAACCAATGACTTTGTGTTACTCCACCTTCCCCAAACTACTTCTCCACCAATTTTAAGGCAAAGTACATTGAAGTCAATGTAATTCACCTCACTCCGCCTTGTAATTGAGCTCCAAATAAAATTCTGCAGTGATTCATGGGATTTCAAGTCACATGGGCTCTAGATTGTCCTGCATAGCCTCAGTTCTGGCTTCGGTAGTGAGTGTGTAGTGGTAGCTGGAGACAGTTTGCTGTCAGAGCGCTGTGATTCAAAACCTCTAAAAGCTGTTCAAAATGTCTTTTTGAGTCATTTTATTTGCTCAAACTTTAGTACATCGATTGCAGGAAACCATTCTGGGCTCATATCATCGAGTGCTTATTGTTGTGTATGGATTTTGAATGTTAATTTAGAACAGTCAGTCTGTGTACTATGAAGTGTGCTTTGGGGGAGGGGCATATTTGTGGTGCAGGTACATTAACTGGGAGAAAAAGGCAGTCTTTCTGTTTTGGTTATATTTTTCTTGTATAATTGTGTTAATGAACACACAGTAATATTTTCACTAATTCTGGACATTTTTTTTGCTGATTGTTGTGGTGCAGCAGTGTATAATTTGTCTGTTTATAACATTTGGTTATATTACTAAAGGTTTACAATTTGCTACGCACTACTTATAGTGTGTGTGTGAGAGTGTGTGTGTGATGCATGCCATTAAATCAGACACCTTTATTGTGCCACAGAGTAATTTCAGCAGTGTGAACCTGATATCCACCACACCTGCATTAATTTTTATACTGCTTTGTGGTATGTTTACTGGTAGCAGATTGTTACTGCCTTGCACTAATCCCCAACTGGCAAAATGTATTCCTTTCCAGATTTGGATTTGTGACTTGTGAGCATTGGTTAGGTGTTGTTGTGCCTTTTTGTATGCATCCCTTGAGTGCACAGCACAATCTTAATCTGTCTGTGCCTTTTCAGTGCACCATTAATTCTGGGAGACTGCATTTCTTGTTACGCTCTCTTTTCACTTTGTCAGCACTGGGGAATTTTCTGGACACAAAACAGTAGCATTTCGTCAGCACTGGGGAATGTTTTGGATACAAGACAGTAGCATTTTGGGGATGCACATTAATTCTGGTGACTGTGTGGGTGGGGTGCTGCCAGTATTGTCATCACTCCACCTTACTTTGCATTTAAGGTGGAATGACAATGCAAAGTAATAATAACAAGGCGAAGTGAGCTTTTCCTATGGAGCACTCCACGTAGTGAAGTGCCAATGTGAAGTGGCCACTTTGCGTTCACTTCACCGGCGGATTTCAAATTTGCTGCATCTCTAGTGCTAGGAGGGCACTGGGACCAGGGACAATTCCAGGTACAGCACTGTCACTGATGTCATGCTTGGTGTCAGGCCCAGGACTGACACCATGGCCATCACTGCGCCCATGGACAGGCAACGTTATTTCCCCTTGGTATCGCTAGCAACACTGGAGGAAAGAACCACCTCCATTTCAGCAAAAGGTTGCAACATAGCCCTGGTATTGGTAAATCTCCTGACACTGTGAACACTGCTGGAAGAGGACCCAGCATTGCAGCAGGCACCACCCCACTCACCAACACTGTGAACAGTACCAGGATTCAGGGCAGCACCAGGCCATGACACTGAGGTGTCCATCGAGGAAGACTGAGTGTATAGCTTTGGTCTCAACATTGGAGGTGTCTGCTGTCTAGGACAAGCCAACCATCCAGAAGGTGGTTATATGTTTTTACTTCATATAAATTCCATTTATATGGTCATTCACTCATTTAAACTCAGTGGTTCCAAGCTTTATCATGTAGATTGTTTCCACGAAAGAAGTGATGACCTGTGTTGACATATTACATTTATTGAAACTTGCTGTTCAATTAATAATATATTCATAAAAAGTAGTTTATTTACCTCTTAATTGATCTACTATTCCCTCTGTTTTTATCAGACTTCTATAGTTTTGTTTTTTGGGGGGGGAGCAGCAAGATGGCTGCACTGCTGCTCTGCTCCCTGCAGTTCTAGGCACAACTTGCATTTTGGCTGCCTTTGGTTTATAATTTTATGTGGCATAGTACTTTAAAGTTTATCTGATTGAATGTCCTGGCTGCAGAAGCTATGCAGAAGCTTACTTTTGCTTCTGCTTCTGTTTTATAGATGCTAAAGTTGCGTTTTAGACCTTTATTAAAAGCCACTCTGAGCATTCTAAATACAGTCCACAGTCAAACTTTTCAGTTGAATACTAAATTAGGGATGCTTTTGCCCAGACTCAAGACAGTCTCTGAGAGGACACAATGGAAGCAGTGGAAGTAGAATAGTACTGAATGTGCTGAGAAGCTCACTTCCATTTTATAAAAGGTATGCCATTGTTACCTATGTTGGGTGTTTGTGTGGAGCCTAATATTTGAATTTACTATGCTCAGTGGAGTGACTATCTTTGTTTAAATCCACAGGTGGTCACTGTGGAATGAGATGAAAGCCACTTTAGATACGGATATAGAAATGGAAGCCTAGGAACCTCAGGAAAATTAAGGAAAACCCAGGAACTCAACAGGCGTAGATCCTGTCTGGTCAGAATATACTGAGGACAGGGGTGTAGCCAGAATTCTATTTGAGGGGATGTTTAAATATGACATTTGTGAAAAAGGACAGATAAAAGCCTGGGGGTCTGGGGTCCACCAGGCCCCCAGAAGCTCTGGGGTGTGTACATGTTCTGTGGTGAATTTGGGGGGTTTTCTTGAAGAAAACACACACATTTGTTACATGTTCTCCACCCCTAATTTCATGAGAAACTTTTTTTTTCACATGGAATCAGGGTTGTGGGAGACGGTGGCTGTGATAAGTCTACAGAACATCCAGTGGTTGTGGACAACTGGTTATCTAACAGTGCGATCAACCACCTTGGTTCTACCTGCTGTGTTAGAAATGCTGCCTGGTAACAAGGCATTGTACCACTATGTACATAGATTATGGTGGAATATTATGCCGTGAGCACCAGATCACCATCTAAATTCCCCCATGTTTTCTGTCATAGTGCCCTATTTGCCCCCCCAATGTTACTAGTGTGCAAGCGTGTGCCCCTTTTATATAGCTGTATGTCAAAAATGAGCAGTTATATGTACTCCAAGTTCTGAGAGTGAGCTGTTAGGCTTATGCAGTTTTGTAATATACTGTGATGTTTGCAATATTTCTACATAAAGGCTGCTGCTGGGTGTCTGGGGCTGCTGGGCCCAGAAGCTCTAGGGTGTTTACATGCTCTGTGTTGAGTTTTAGTGCTTTTTTGAAGTAAAAGCACAGTTTAGTTACATGTTCCACACTGCTAATTTCATTGGAATGTTTTATTACAAAGAATCAGGGTGTGGAAAACTCTTGTTGGCATTACAATCAGTAGGACCTCCAATGGTTGTGGACAACTAGCTGTCCAACAGTGCCATCAACCTCTCACTCCACATGAGGTACAATATGCAGTTTTGCCAGCAAGGCTGCAAGTACCTATGGTAGTCTACTGACTGACCAACAGTGCCATGATAAGCCACACCACCACCACCAACCCTTACAGCCTGTGAGATACATTTGAAGTAAAGTTACTGTCTAAAAAAAAATTTGTTAAACATGTTGATGTGAGTTTTAAATAAACATTGTACTTACAATTTAGTGTCTTCTTGTCTTCATTTTTCTTTATGTTCCGTTAGGGGCCAGACTGAGATTATCACTTGCTGATGTCTTGTGTGGACTCATTCAGTATAAAGCTAGCTTTTCACTGGCTCTTCATTCACAGCAGCATCTAGCTTCTCCATGGTATTTAACTATCTGCAATGGTGTCATGCATCTGGGAGGATCAGCGGCGGTGGCGATCCCTTGATTCCAGGATGATCTCTACCATGGTTCACTGATGGGTCCTGAGTTGGCTCAGTAATCCAATCCTAGAGCCACAGATTTGTCCGCAGAAATTGCAGATGTTTCCATGTGGGAGAGCTGCCTGCTGGCTGGGGTTTATTTCCCTTTCCTTCCTACGCTCTCTGTTTTCGGCTTCAAGGGCAAGGCGTTTCTCTTCGAAGCAGGCCCCCACTTGATGGAGGTTCTGGCACCATTGAGATTGGTTGGTGGCCAGCTCCTCCCAGCTTGTTATGTCCATATCTATTTTCATGAGATATGCCTTCAGTGTGTCTTTGTAGTATTTTCTTTGACCACCACGGGATCTCTGGCCGTGACGGAGCTGGGAGTATAAAATTTGTTTGGGGAGTCGAGAGTTGGGCATCCGTACACAGTGTCCAGTCCAGCGGAATCGATGTCTGAGGATCATTGCCTCAATGCTGGTGACATTGGCCTCAGCAAGAACACTGACGTTAGTGTGGTGGTCTTCCCACTTGATGCGGAGGATTTTCCGGAGACATCATTGGTAGTACCTCTCCTCTGGGAGGATAGTGTAGTAGCATTCATGAAGGTGTCGTAAGGCAGTCCAGTCTGTTTCAATATGCAATCTTTTGAAGAATGGTCGGACATTCCATTTCTTTGAGAAACTTAACTCATGTTACAAAAATTGTGTTAGGCAGTGTTTATTCAATAAGAGAATAGACTGCTTTCAAAAAGCACTGTAAGCCAAAGTGCTATCACCAGTTGCCTCAGTAGTCTTCAATAGTGCCTTTGTCTTCCAACCAACCATTGCAATTCACAGTCCCAAGATTTTTTTAATGCTCAATTCACTCTTTTTGCTGTATTTAGTTTCATGAGTAGGAGTTCTGCAATCACATGGTGCAGAGAGATGCATTCAATGATGACAGTACACGTTCCTTACTATGTATTCAATTTCACTCAGTTCTGAGCTGCAGTAAGTTTGTTCCTGAGATGACTGTTCTGGGTCCTGCTTCTCTTAATGGCTGGCCCAAGACAAGTTTCCCAAGACAACTGGTTAGAGACTGATGACTTTACTGGTCTGGGAACAGTTTTTCTGACATATTTATTTTATTGCCATTTACACCAGTTAGTGTAGAATCACTATTCCAACATCATTTCACCATGATCACGGCTCAAGTGAAATTTGAGGCTGAAATACATTTAGAGGAAATTGTGATTGAAACTGAGATCACCTGAATTGCAGCCAACAGTTGAAATGAACACCTGGATCACAGTCTGTGATGCCCACTTTCCCCTCACTGACTGCTGATTTAATTTCTCTGTCTGTCATTGGGTCGGTCTGTAACAAGTGAAAAAGCATTAGCACCAAATCACTGGAGATGCTGCTACCTGTGTAAGGTTGTGCTATGGATGCTTCAACGTCATGGTGTCAATTGTTGAAAGATGTTTATTGAAACAAATGTTTTAGAATGGTATCTTATGTGCAATCAGCAGTTTCACCAAGCAGCACAAATTAAAAGCAATCCTCTGTAGGAATAGACAGGCTGCACATGTAGAAACATAGAATTTGATGGTAGATAAGGACTGCTTGGCCCAGCTAGTCTTCCCTTCCGTGCAAAGCAGCCTTTTCAGAAGTGCTGCCAGTGTAGTGAAAAAGGAAAAGCACCAAGCGAGTCAGAGAGATTGCAATATGCGAATTCAACTCATGGCTGTGTGATTGGTGCTAAGACAGGGGATACCATTACATATGGAACTAGCACAACTTTTCTGAAAAAAGCTTTCCTTTAAATATGATGGAAGCCAGTAAAAGGACAGCCTGAGGGCTTTGAGTCACTGTGGCTAACAGTAGGCATGGACAAGGAAAAGCTTCAGAATAGGTGTTGTGTACAGGCCCCAAATCAAAGAGATAAAGAAGAGAAGGCCCTGGAGATATGGAGTCATGGTCTAGCACTTAGCTTTAGATCATTCCCTCAAGCTGAGAAGAAGAAGAACCTTGGCACCAGGTAGATCTGCAGACAGAATCTTTCTGGAAGCAGAGGTAAACCATCTTCTGGCAATCAAAGCATTGGAGCTAGTGCCCCCAATTCAAAGGGGTAAAGTCTTTTACTTCAGATACTTCCTCACAAGGAAGAAAAAATGGTGATTGGTGACATACTCTTGATCTAAGAATTGCAGACACATTTTGAAGCCAAAGTTCAAAATGGTTACTCTTTCAATAATCAGTCCCACATTGCAAATGGGAAACTGGCTAGCCTTCTTAGACCTAAAGGATGCTTACTTTCACATCCCTATCAGACCATGTCACAAAAAGTATTTGAGATTCAGGCTTGCCTCATGCCACTGTCAGTTCATAGCACTTCCATTTGGCCTAACTTCTGCTACAAGAGCCTTCACAAAGTACCTGTCCGTAATGGTAGAGTGTTTGAGAAAACTGGGGGTAACAGTCTTTTCCATACCTGGATGACTGGCTAGTAGTGGTTCAATCCTGACAGCATGCAGAGCAATCTCTAGCACTAGCAAAATGAATACTGGCTGGGTAGGACAGTGAACTATGTACATCATCAACAAAACATGGAGGGACCAGGCCAGCTCAACTTTGCACAGAAGCAATGAGGCTGTGGTTACTGACATACTCCATGAAAGTATCCTTATAGCCATACACCTTCCAGGGAAGGACAATGCATTGATATATTCCCTCAGCAGGATAAATCAGGACCACCACGAGTGGTGTCTGAATCTGCAGATACTCAGTACAGTTTTGAGGAGGTGGGGCACCTCAGAGGTGGATCTTTTGCCTCTGTAGAGAATATGTACTCCTAGAGCAGAGAAGAGAGGGTGGAACATGACTGAAACATTTGAGTACATAACAGGTATTAACGGGCACAGGAACGTTTCAGTTCATGAAGAGCTCCCGGACCAGGGAACATGATCTTAGGCTGCAAGGAGAGAGGTTCTCTACCAACACCAGGAAGTTTTTCTTCACAGAAACACTGGTGGATGCTTGGAACAGCCTGCCCCATGAGGTTATGAGGGTCAACAGTGGCTGGGAATCTAGACAGTATTGGAGAGACACAAGGGAGCCCTGACTACGAAGGACAAATTGAGAGTCAAAATAGGGTTATAACAAATGGCCAGACTAGATGAGCTAGCGAACTCCTTCTGATGTCAACTTCTATGTTTCTATGTCATGGTGTACCAGAAAGGAGTTTTGCACACTTGCCTGTGGACACACTTGTGACATAATTTCCAGGGCCATTTACCAGCCAGCAGGTAATATTTAGAAGCCTGTTTTAGGCTTTTTCATCAATTATCAAGCCCTTTTTTCATGGCATTGTGCACCAGACATGGAGCGCACTATTTATTAGCGCTAATCTAGAAGTGGAAATATAACATTCCGAAACAAAAATGAACGAGCCACCTACAGAGTTGGTGGGACAGTCAACATGAGTAATGTATACCTGCGCTTCAGCCTTGTTGGACAATCAGCTACAAAAATGTATTTCTTGCCCTGATTGCAGGATTTTGCAGTTGACTGCAGCACTAACCAGTACCACTATGCTATGGTGGCACATTGACAGCTGGATAGCAAGCTTGCAGTTATACACATGTCTGACAGCAAGTGATCCCAGATCAGTTTGGGAATTGGTCCCAGAGTCCCAGACGGAGCAGTGCTCAGACATTCATTGAAACTGTTGACAGAGCAGTATTCCTGGGAAACTGTTTCCAGACCAGTTGTGGGAAAGTAGTCCCACACCAGTCATCATCAGATAGTGGTCCTATATCAGTTGTTACTGGAAACATTTTATTAGACTATTTTTTGAAATGTGGGATTGCAACCACTCTTGTTGCTGGACAAACACTCTAAAGTAGTAAGTTCGAATGCCGGCTATGTGTGGTCGCTAGTCTGTCAATCACTTCCTCACTTTGCAATGGGATATCCCGGTGAATGCTTAGAAGTGCAAGACCAACAAGTCTGTTTTCACAGCTGGTATTGCGAAGATAACTCTTTAACTGCCTGAGAGATGAGAAAGATCGCTCTGAGCATGTGGTAGAAACAGGTAGTGTAACCAAAATTTGCAGAAGCTTGTGCACATTTGGGTAAAACTGTGCATCACACTGAGTAAATGCCATTATTGCAGATTTAGGTTTTCTGCAGTATTTTTCCATTTATGGCCCCACAGCTTAATTTCAGACAATACAACTTGTTCAGAATCAAGATCAGACTCATAAAATTTTACAAGATCTGATGCTCCAGACTGTAAATGACTTGCAAAGCCATCAGCTACTGTAGGTATACTGGCAAGATGCTATTGAAACCAGAAAGCACTTTTGAATGAGAGGTAAAGCGATTGTCTAGTTCAGACAAAAAAAAGTCAAGAAAAGAAATGTACACAGCTCTTCGAAAATATTGCTCTGCATTGTCTTCTGGGTAGTTTGCCCTGTGTTGCTGCCTGCCACTTAGTCTTGGAATCCGTAACTCTTCGCCCAAGCCATGGGCTGTTCTTTGAGTGCCCTCAAAGACTTTATGAAAAGAACTGTCACAGTCTGATCGCAGTTCATGTACGGCATCTTTGACACTGCATACATGGGCTAGGGCAGAACTTACATCACAGTTCTCTTTCTGCAAGTACCTGGACAGAGGGAGTGAGACACTGAAGACTTGTACACAGCAGTGCAGTGCAACAAGGAATTCACTATGGCTGATTGTAGCATGAAACTGAGTAGCTTTGGAAGCACATTCATTGTTTCCATGTTCTACGAAGTGTTCCAATGCTGCTGCGACTGGAAAAATCAGCTCACTAAAGGTTATTAAACTGTCTTGTCGTTCAACCCACCGAGCGTCACAAAGAGGTAAAAGTCTGTCTTTTTTTGATTGAGGAAGGAGCATGCCTACTTGTTCCTTTAAGATAGCGATACGCTGTGCAGAAGCTCGAAAGAAGGTGCAAACATCACTGACAGTCCCTAAACAATTGTGGATAGCTGGCACTGTGCAACTTTTGCTTAGAGCTAAATTTAGTGAGTGACTAGTGCAGTGCAAGTAAAAAGCTGTTGGGTATTGCTGCTGAATTAATGCTTGTACACCTTGTACTCTGCCCAACATATTACTGGCACCATCATAACCTTGACCTCGCATATCAGTAAGGTTGAGACCACGATCTCCAACACTGGCAAGAAACCTCGAATATTATCAGACAGATTTCTTCCTGTCATATCATATACAGGCATAAAACCCAAGAAATCTTCTCTCACGCTATAAGTTGTGAAAGGTTCCGTTTCACTAACTTGACAATCAACATATCGGACACACACTGAAAGCTGCTCTATTCCAGAGATATCTGTTGTTTCATCCGCAAGGACTGTAAAGTATTTGGCATTCCAGATTTTGTCTACCAGCTTTCTCTGGATTATAGCTCCACATGTAGTGACAATCTCATTTTGAATGTGTGGGCTAATGTAAGTCGCATTAAGAGAGGAAGTTTGGATATGATCTCGCAGCACTTGGTCACCACTATAAGCCTTAAACCTTAATAGCGTCTGGAGATTTCCATCATTTTCTGTAGTTATTACTGGATCATAGGACTGTATTGGTCCACTGTCTCTATGGCCTCGAAAAGCAAGTCCCTGTCTCCCACACACAAGCACAGTATCAACAATTGATGTCAATTTTTACGATTTTGTTCCACCGCTCTTCTTTTTTTGGAATCTATTTGTGTGGCGATGTCTACTAGTGATCCTGTTTCTCTTTCAAAAATGTTCTGCCAGTTCATGACAACATTGATGATAAGCCGTTTTTGCATGATGACTAAACACCTCCAGTGCTTTCTTCCACTTTGTGAAAGGTTTATCAACCAGTGCCCTAAAGTCTGATGTGATCCCTTCCAACAGCACTTTTAGCAAACAGAACACAAACTTTGCAGAATGCTCTGTTGTCTTTTGCAGAGTAACACAGCCAGATAAATCTGCTTAACCATGAAGCCTGAAATGCTAATTTATGATCATTTTTCAGGAAAGAATAATCATTTGAAGGTCGCCACACATTTCTGAGTAAATCAATTTTCAGCTGTTCAGATACAGCAATTGCATCAGTTGTCCCTGCATACTGCCCTTTGTCAAGTGCATTATAAGTGCCAGTGCTACCAGCAGCAGCAGCACCAGCGTGATCACTCCCTATATTATCAGGTACACTGGTGGAACACGATGGTTGTGGTTCTGAAGAACTATCACTGTGATTATTCACTTGTGAAACATGAGGATCCTGGTCACTGAGTGAACTGTCAGTGTTTTCTGGTACATCTTCAACACGGGGTTTCTTGGCAAAATATTTTAGCAGCGTGTTGCTTGATTTTTCTTTTCCTTCTCGTATATCCATCTTGTGCTGCTATTTATTTGGATCACAATGTGATCACTGCAGGCAAAGTGATAAGATTGTCATGCAGGTAGTAACCAGGACTAAAATTCCAGCAAGCTGTAACAGAAAGCGCGGATTAATGCTCATCACTGCTACGATTCACCAAGTAGAAGTAAACATTATAAGTAGAGTAAACTTTGAACAAAGCAAAGATGAATGCGAACAAAAGCATAAAAGGCCACATAAACACAATTTCTCTATCGGGCACCAGTGATAAAATCCTCCAGTTTTTCTTCAGCCTGAGGAACTGTTTAACGCTGTGCCTGATAGATGATGAGTGTGCCTAAGGCTCTATTCACTGAAATTGCAAGTGAAACATCAATAAAGATGATTCAGCAGCACTGCCACACTAATCTGAAAAGCAGAAGGAGGTGGGACCCCAATGCTTTCCACTTCCCATCAGGAGCCACCAGCGGTTATAGGCATGAAACCGTGGGGACACAAGTGTAAGGAAAGGGTAGTTTGGATTTTGCTGCACTGTGCTTCCAGTCACATAGGAAGCTTTTACCACCCACAAAAAAATATGTAATGGCCCAGTTCCCTGGGGTTACTAGAATGATAATCCCATCTGTGTTAGCCATGATCTACCAGCTGCCCTCTACTTTCCTAATAAGATGATAGGGGTACCTAGTAGAGGACTCATTAGAAGCTCTTTACATGACATCATTGTTCACTCATCCTGAGCAGAGGATGATTATGTCATTTAGAACTGTTGCAGCAGCTTGAGCCACAATGGAATCAGTTGAGGAGGACAGTTTTTAGAATGGTTATATTGAAGTGCAGTCAGTGTGTAGTGATCCGAGTGTGAGAGCCCAAAAAAGTGGAGCTGTCCGAGTGAGAGGCGTGTACCAGTCTGTCCAGTGACTGGGTGAAGGACCTTTGGTCATGTATCTCACCATAGTGAGTGTGATGTCAGCAGTGACACTGGAAAGTGGTGGTGACTGTTGATGCCAGGACAACAGATTGTCATTTCAGAGAGAAAGAAGAATGGGACAGCAGTTCTGTGAGGGCAAGAGGCAATCCAATATTACAGCAGAAGAATGTTAGCAGTCCTGTGAGGAGACAAGCAACAGTTTCCAGTATGTGACCCTTGAAAGTGAAACTTCTTCTTTAGTAAGATGACTGTATTACAAGTTAAGTAAAACAGAGTACAGAAAGAAGACAGCATGTGAGGTGGGAGCCTGAATCACGGAGCTGTCTGAAATGGTGACGCGATGTGGGCAAATGCCCGAAAGGCAAGGGGGCAGGGAGGGGGACCGGATGTGGTGGGGTGGGTGATACTAGTGACAGGATGTCGCATTATGTACACACGCACATGGGCGAGCAGATCAAGCGTGGCCTGGGAGGAGGCAGAGGGGATGTAGGGGCTGGCCACTGCGGTCGGCTGATGATCGGTGCCGTGGAGTCGGGCGTTGGCCTCCGCTTGTGCTGCTGGGGTTCTGGGTTCCAGTCTGGGCGCTACTGTGGTTTTGTTGCGCCCGGCCCAAAACTTGTTATTTTTGTTTTGCTTTTGCTCCCCAACATGTACCCCACCAGAGCTGAAAATCCTTTAGTAGGGAGGCAAGGGATTTAAATCACCGACGCCATTCTTCTGTGCACTGAGGAAGTCAGGGTGGCAAAATTGTTGTCGCCGCCCTGACATCGTGATAATGTGAATCGCTGTTCGACGCTCGCCATTATCACATAGAACCCAGACAGGGAGACTAGCAATTTTTGTGTTGCTGTCTCTTGGTGTATGTGCAGAAAGATAAAGCTAAAATACACCAGTACAAGCCTCAGCCTCTCCACAAATATCTGCTGAGTTTGAACCCCACCCTGGGGGGCAATCCAGGGAGTTAATGTTGGTCGCTACTGACACCTTCTCCCATAGTAGACATGCTGGATCAGAGGAGTGGCCCCACTCGGAGGGACATGTCAAGGGGTATCAGTTACCTCATCATTATATTTAGTTAGTTCACCCTGTGACTGTGAGTTGAGGGTCAGTTGGCATGGTGGAAAGGACCATTTTCCCTTTTTCTATATCTTTCCTCCACCCCTCAATGTGGATTGCACATAAAAGCATCTGGGGGGTGGGGGTGCTCTGTGACCATAGACACACATCACCAAGTGCAGCACTGCAAACGTGTCACCAGGAGTAGCTCTAACAGGCATACAATTCCAGAGCTTCACACAGGAGACAAGCCACCACAGAAATTTTTTTGCCCTTCCTGCTGACCTCCACTGCTGCTATCTTGGGCTCAGGACATGAACCTGAATAGCCAGCATGCCAAGAGGATGTCCAACAACTCCAGCACCACTGAACAGGTCCAGAACTGAGTTTCTTTCATCTCCTTCTCCTGCTCTCTTCCAGGAACATGTACCATTGACAACATGAGCTGCCATTCCCAACTGCTGCAGGCTCATCAGTCCCCCTTATCTTGTGGTCTGAAGGGTCCCCAGCCCCAATAGGGGCCAGTAACATAATCCCACCAGCAGTGTTAGGAAGAAATGGCAAACACCAGGCAGTCCCTGGCACAAAACATAACGATGCCATGGAACTTAAAAGAGTGACGGGAGTTTCCTTCAACATACATGATGACCCATTGCCATTAGACACTAGAGGTTCCCCCATACTACCCCCCGAACCCCAGTCCAGCATAAGTGACCATTCCTACTACTGCAGTTATCTCACCAGTTTAGTTGTTCAGTGAGCCAATGACAGTAACAGAAGAGGGACACTGGAGATAGCATGATATTTCAATTTTTAAGTTGTTGACTTGAAACACAATGAGTACACTCTCCTCAATTCACTATCACAGCACAGTGCTGTCTCTCGTCTGGTTCCAAATGATGACTGCACACAGATGACATGCACTATGGCTATATAGCATTGTAGTACATGGGTGCTGGTAAAAAACATTATTATACAATGGGCATTAAAATCAGACACATCCTGTAATTTCATTGGTTACCTGGCACTCCTACACAGCTACAATCACCCCATGGTAAGAGGAGCCAGTCGCAAATAAGCCACATCAAGGGCCCCGCTGAAATCACTGCAACCATTAGGAATACAAGCCACGCTATAGAAAACATCCCACAATAAAATTACCTTGCTTCGTTTTTGCTCCCTTTAAACATGCACTACAGCTTACATGACTGGTCTCACACCCGCAGTGTCCCTGAGTCTCGGTTTTACCCAAACTGTAACCATTAAGGGTTATCTTCTCGCCCATACCTACCATCAAAGCACTATTTTACCAAGTGAAACAACAAATCTAAAACAAACTAATAAAACATTTAAACCAGCTTTTTTTGTTAATTTTTCACACACAAAATATACAGATGTCCACTGTATAATCACAATATGCCACTCGAAAATGTTGGTGATGCCAGGATTTATCCATGTCCTGGAGTGTTTTAGCCACTTGGTTGTGCCTCATGGCCAAACAACACCCCAGGGCATGGATAAATCCTGGCATCACCAACTTCCTCTCATGGTATATTGCTTAAATCACACCACATGGTACAGTGCCTCTTGTTCCAGATGTCTGCACACGTGCCACTGCAAGTGAAGGGTGATACCCAAGCACAAAAAAATTTTCTTGCCAGTGCCTGTTGGTCATGTGGCAACAGTACATGACATGACCATACAAACATCAATGCAATGACTGTATCAGAAAGCACCACCAAACCACTTTGTCATGATTGCCCTATCTTGCTCCTACAGAAAACAGCCAGCACTGAAAAACTGAAATTATACAATGGGGTATGAAACTCCTGTAACCTCATTGGTCAAAACACATCACATGACCGTGATAAATCCTCCAGCATACCCACTGTAAAAGTTTTATATCACTATAAAAGCAAAAAAACAAGTTGCACATTGTATAATAGCAGATTTATATCCACACCCCTCCTCCATGGCTCCCCTGGGCATAACCGCCAGAGTTGTCTCTCCCTGACCAGCCTTTGTGTACACTCCATCAACATTCAGGAGAGCTCGAATTTGGCTAACTTGCAAAACAAGGTAGGTGAATCAATGTGGAGGAGCTGCATATAAGTAAATGTTAAAAATAATTCCAGTATACCCTTAGATTAGTCTTACAGGGATGTGCACTTGCCTGGTATGAGTAATTAACCAATCATTGTAAATACACTTTGCTCTTTCTCTTGCCTTCCACCACAACGTCCTCTATTTCTTGAGGAGCAAGAGAGTTTATAATGTCGCTGAGTAGTTCATGTAACTTCTAGTAGAGTTTCTGATGCTGGCAATCATTTTAAATTAGTGCCATTTTGTTTACATGCAATCATCCCATTATGCTAATACAATGATAATTTTCGTACAACAAAATTACCCGCTTGTATGGTATTAGAGCCCTGATATGCATTAGGGCCTTATCCACAGTAGGGATGGCATACGCGTGATTCACAAGGAGTCAGCCTACACAGGTCCACACCTGGATGATTATCAACATTAGATGGTATCTACAGGCTCTGGCTGCCACTGTACATATGCACAGAGCTTCACGTGGGCACAGGGAGTGGTCAGGGGATGGAGCTGTGTCAGACATCAGGAAGCTTTTATAGGGAAAAAGGTAGTAGAAAAAGGAAAAAAAAAACAAGTGAATTTTCTGAGTCCATATTTGAGAAAGGGCAGGGATAGAATGGAATTATACAGTGAAAGGTGACAAAAATTATCCAAGGACAGCACAGTGGGTCATATGTGAAGAGATTGAAAAGTCTCAATATGTATTCTCCAGAGGTCAGGAGGGAGAGGAGGAGGAGATATGACAGAAATATTGAAATATATGCAGAGGTACAATAGAGTGAACTCTACAGAGTTGTTCAGTATGGTAATATTACAATGATCACTGACAGGGTGGAGTGTGGCAGTGACCCTTATTGATAAAAGTTGTTGATATGTTGACAAGAGTTTTTCAAGCTGAGAAAAGTTCATCTACCAGGGACACAGTCTCAAGCTGTTGGGGCTGGGATTCAATAAGGGCATTAGGAAGTATTTTTCACAGAAAGAGTGGTGGACAAATGGAATAGTCTACACATCAATATAGCCAATGCTGAGACTATATCTGGGGTCAAAGCAGAAGGGTAATCTTTAAGGGGTCATTAGGAATGAGGCGGTGTAAAGACAGGGACCACTCTAGGGAAATATTGGTGATATATTGTAGGGCATCAGGGCAGACATGTATTCTTAGTCTTCTGGCTTTTTATGTTAACAAAGAAACACACATGCACAAACACACAAGCAGATGAAAACAAAATTAAACAGTGCATGAAGCATGGGCACTATCCATCTCACTGCATTACAAAATCCCCATTTATTTAATCATTTATTGAAGCTCATTTTGTAAACAGCCATGGAACAAGGCCCTCACAATTCAGCAAGAAGAGCATTTTTACTTTCCAAAAGGATAGCTACTGCCTCTGAAGTTACTAGGAATTTAAATCAGAAATTCACACAAAAGGACTGTGACATGAAAATATTTATTATCAATAAAGTTCACTTTTACATAAAAATAAACACATTTTCATCTTTGGATGGTTTTTAATAAGTTGATATATTATTGTACAATACAGTTAAGAAGTTGATTGTACAGCAACTATATTGCATGATCCTCCAGTCCTCCTTACATTATGGCTTCTGCTGGACTGCCCTCTGAAGTCTGACCTCGCTCGGTCTCTTGACTGACAAAAACAAAATGCTTGCTTCTGCTTCTGGTTCTGAATCTCCACACCCACGCACCGCACTGTCTCCACTCACTTGCCTCACCCGCCGCCCAGTGTAAACTGCTGGAAATAAATTCCTGAACTGAAATTAGAACACTAAAAAAATCTTTCGATCTCGCGCTCTAGCCTCTCGCTCCGTCGCACTCTCTCTTCGCCTTGTTGTGTGGTAACTGGTTGGGTTCCCGCCGGTTTTACTGCAGTCTGCTGTTCCCTCCATCCAATTTGTCAGGTGACCCAGTCCCAGTGACAGTCTCTCACAAGCCATGGCAACAGGATGGATGTGTCGGGGTCGCGAGTGGGAATGGGGGGTGAGACTACACTACACTACAGAAAGCGCAAAGCACGTTCCAGGCACCACCCCAGACTCCCGGAGGAGGCAAAATAAAAATTTTTTTTTTTAAATCAGACCCCTAAATGATGCCCCTGCTGTCTGCTCAGCTGAGAGGTGGAGACAAAGAGAAGGACCGTGATTCGCCCGACCCCTGAGACTACTCTATACCCCGGTACTCACTGGTCCAGGTGTACCTAGCTTTGTTTGTTGGCTGGTTTGACAGCAATGGCGGTCCAGGCGGTCGGCGCTAAAGCACAAATTTAAAGGAACAGCATGCGCTGCGCTCTGTACGAAAAATTTAAAATTCATTTTTGCAGTCATTTCGGGGGGTGTTTGAACACCCTAAACACCCCCCTGCCTATACCTCTGACTGAGGATCCCTGAAAAATGGCAAACTGAATTTTCTTTGTGCTGTAGAGACCTGGAGCTGGAAAGCGGGGTAACTCAAATACATTTTGGGTGCTCCTTATTTCAGTTTCAAAAAGGTGCACTATTTTAGCCTCAAACAGGGGCTATGAAGCAATCTCTTTTAGAGGTAAATGTTTAAATTATAATATAGAGGCACAGCAACTCTGTGCCTCTCTCAGCACCAAGGAGCCTGCTGCCACTAGCCCCCTGGAATTAAGTATTCAGGTATGGCCTATGCATAGCTCTAGCCTTGCTGTCTACTGCTCCAGCTGCCAAATTTTTCTCCCACCCCCTTCCCCTCCCAGACCACCTTTAAATACACTTAAGTTCCTCCTCCCCTACCCCATCCTGCCCCATTGGCTCCCAGTACTAGTGCTCTGATCTTAAGTCTTTCTGTCTCCCACCCATTTGTTGATCTTTTTCCTGTGCACACTCTACCTACTCTTGACCATGTGCACCTCTAAACCCTGTTCCCACTTCTACTCACCTTCTCCTTTCTGCCTCCCTTCTTCCACCTCCCTGGTCCATGCCACCCCTCCTCCCCCTACAAACCACTTAGTCACTACCTACCACTACCAGGGCATGCTCTACTATGTGCCCCTGCCCTTCCCTTGGACCTCCATTTGCTACTACCTGGATGCTCTTAAATATCCCTGTGTTTGCCCCATGGGCCAGCCTATCTCCACTCTCAGACAAAGCATCGCACTGGGACCTTTGCCATGAACCTTCTATTAGCTCATACAAACAACGGCGACACAAATTCTCACTCAAGGAACTATGCTTATGCTCCATGAAGCACCTGTTCCTCCTGCTGATGTTGGGTAATGTCCAACCAAACCCTGGTCCAATCTGCTTCAGTTATGTGAAACCTTCTGGGGCTCTCATCCTCACAACCCTCAACATTTGCAGTTTATTACCTAAGCCTGATGCTCTCCAAACCTTTGCAAGTCAACATAACCCTGATGTCCTTGCTGTTGTCGAAATCTGGCTGATGCCCAAAGTCTCAGATCTGGTAATTGCCCTACAAGGTTACAATGTATTCAGGCTGGATCAAATCTATATTAAAGACAGTCTTATGGGTCACCCCATTGCAACTCTCCCACCTGACTCTATGGATCAGATTCTAACTATCAAAATTCTCTTAGGGGCCAATAATAAAGCCCTCACAATTCTCTCAGTTTATATTCCCCAAAAGACCAGGAAATAGCCTCAGTGATGTTCTCAACTTTATCAGTACCCAACCCTCCTGGCTCGGAACTTATCCTGCTAGGCGATTTTAACATAAATTGGCTTGCCTCAGATGCAGGTGTACACAAGGATGCCATCACAGCAGCTGATCTTATGCAGATGGTTGCCTTCCCTCAAGGACAAACTACAAAACAGGCATTAGTATTCTCCTGGACTGGGTCCTTTCCAGCCACCCTGCCAGTCTCTCCAGCACCACTGTCCTCCCAGATTCACTCAGTGACCACTCTCCTGTCATCTGTGAATGATCTAACAAATGTTTCAAGCCCCTCAAGACTATCACCAGCAAAGTCCTCCCCCGTGAGCAACTTATCCATCTTAAATACTACCTGAGTCTGCAAGACTGACTACCCATTTACAAGCCAATGGATGTTAACGTGGCTCTTTACTTCATCATCACCTTCAATGTGGCCTGTGACTACTTTGCTCCATTCAAAAAATGCAAGGCCAAGGCTCTCTTTAACCCATGGCTCACTGTGGAGCTCCTTGCTCAGCTCAAATCAAGGGACCACCTTTGGTCACTGGCAAAAGCTACTGGCAGGCAATCCAACATACAAAAATACAAGCATGCCCGAAACAGCTGCACAAAATCTATCCGGCTAATGAAAAGTACATATTTTGTTTTATTTATTTATTTATTCATACATCAGTTTACAACCTTTGAGCCAGAGGCTCATTTCCAAAGGTACCTCATCACAAAGAGGACAAAACACAGTACAACATTTAGTTACATCATTGTAGATGACAGTTTTTATACAACATAGCAGTTTTTTTACAAATAGGGATGCTCTCACCAATACCTGGGTAAATGGGTGACTTTCTGGGGACATATAAAGTAACAGGAAGCAACCAAAACCTTCCCAACTATGCTAAACATTGATGGGACCACTACTCTAGACCTATGGTCATTGCCAATACCTTCAATGCCGCCTTCACCGACCTCAGTTCCATTCTTCCTCCTGATCTTTTTGCAGTAAATGACTCCCTCTTAATCATAAACCCCACCACCCCATCTAAACACCCTCCTATCTACTTCAAAGAGGTCAAATTGAATGAAGCCCGCAATTACATTACCAAAGCAATCTCCAAGTCCAGAACTAGTGGTGACTCCTTGGACCTTAAGCTGCTGTCTCTCACCATTGAAGAGGTACTACATCCATTAACCAGAATTCTTAACCTCTCCCTTAGCTGCAGTTAGTTCCCTGACAAATGGAATTCTGCCACTGTTATCCCAGTCCATAAAAGTGGTGACAAGACCAATCATACGAACTATCAGCCAATCTCCATATTGCCCCCACTCTCTAAGGCCCTTGAGTGTATAATTGCGGACCAGCTCACTAACTACCTGAAAAATATAATATTCTAGGCGCAGCAACACAGTTTGAAAGGTCACAGCACCACCTCTGTCCTCTTGGAGTTCACTGGAGCTCTGCACAGCACTCTGGACAGTTGCCACCTAACTGGAGCAGTCTTTATTGACTTGACCAAGGCATTTGATACTGTCCACTATCAGCTGCTAATAGGCCAGCTGCTGAACGCTGGGCTGTCTCATGACTCTATAGTGTGGTTTAAAAGCTACCTTGAAAATTGTTCGCAAAGAGGTAAAATTGCCGGCGTACTCTCTGATACTCATTCAGTTAAGCTCTGGTGTCCCCCCAGGATCCATACTGGGTCCACTTCTTTTAGCCTTTTCTAAATTCCTTCCACAATCCTGCTTGGAACAAATCATCCTGTATGCTGTGATGCAGTTGTTCTCTCTTCACACAAATACCCTACACCACTACAACTCAATCTACAACATGGTTTCACCTCTGTTGAGAATTGGTTTACTAATCATAAACTTGTCCTTAATCACAAAAAAATACAGACTATGCTTTTTTAGCAGCTCTCACAACCAGCACAGGCTACACCCCCTGACTACCTCCACCAGCCAGAGGAATACCCTTGAACAGGTCCAATCTTTCAAATACCTAGAGATCCTGTTTGACTTCAACCTATCCTACAGGGCCCACATTGATAGCATAGCAAAAGCTGCTAATACGCGACTAGGCTTATTGATCAAGCACAGGCAACATCTCACCCCAGAAGCCTTGAAGATCACTGTCCAGAGTTCTATGTCTCCATCATTGATTATGGCCTAATGCCTAATCATTTATGGCTCAGCCACGGCAACTACCCTCAGATGCATATCAACATCCCTCAACAAGTCCTGTCAGCTTATCACTGGGAGCCCACCATCTCACTCATACCTGTGATATTTACACTCAGTTTGGATGGCTCCAACTCTCCAACCATATTAAGTATCTGACCTGCACCATGGCAAAATAAATTGTCCTGGGCCTTATCCCTGCTGGTGTCCAAGCTCTACTGCACCCTAGCACTAATCCACGAAGCTCCAGGAGATCCAAATTGCAGCTCTTGCAAGTTACCTGCTGATGCACTACCCAGGGTCAATGATCTTTTGCCCATAGGGCTCCCTTGTGCCTGAATGGACTCAGTACCACCATCTCCACTGCTCCCAAACTTGGCATGTTTAAAACCAGGCTCCAACTCCATATTACTGCCTCCAGCTCCTGTGATTCCCTCACCTAATCAGAAATACTTGTCACAACCAACAGCCTTGCCTTGCCCTCATAGCACTTATCTCCAATTTTACCTCTGCTCCCATGACCCCTCCCCCTTCCCACCTCCCCCCCACCTACCCCCTCTCTCCAGCACTTCTCCCGGTGATGCCTGACAATACCTCCAGCTAGTACTACTCCCATCTTGCCATCCCGTTCCTCCTCCATTGTTCTTTACCCCTGTCCTAGTTGATGCTGCTCCGGGCCATTCTATGTACTGAGCTCTCTAATGTGTTGCCTCCTCCCTTAATTAATAACTGTATAATGTACTATTTACCTGCAATGTTGTTATTTCTGTTGAATCCCCTGTATTGTACTTCAACTAATGTGCATCCTTTGTAAAACAGCCTTGGCTCAAATGTATTTGTAATCCTAGAACCAAATAAATAAATAAATTGTGGTTAAATGAGTGCTGGACACTTTTAGTATCTGTTTGCTTGTAGAGCCAAACACTGAGGCCCAGATATTTAAAGGAGATGTGCCTGGCACAACAAAGTTGCACCAGTATCTCCAAAATGTGCCTGGGCTACATTCAAAGGAGCAGGGATGTGCTGTGCAAGTCCAGATGCATTGCAGCACAAAGATAATGTATGTGGTGCACCTGGAAGTTGCGTTCCTTGCATACATAGCACATGTCCATATTCAGCCGAGATGTGTGGCACAGCTGTCGCGCATCTCAGAGATGAACTGCACAAAGTTAGGCATGAAATAACCATGCCTAAAGTCATACACTAAAGGCAGGCTGCTGTACTGCACAGTGCAACACAGCAGCCACCAGCCCCTGGGTGGCTACCAGCGCTGATTGTAAAAATAATCACACCTCACACATCCCTGGTAATCTAGTGTTACCCCCTTCCCTGAACCCCATCTGTAGAATAATCCTGGTGTGAATTACCCTGAATTCCAGTGGCCTCCCTCCTCCCTTCCCAAACCCCAACTGTACATTACAATACCTCCCCATTCATCCCTGGTAGTCTAGTGTCCCCTGCACCCTTCCTGAACCCTGTCCATACATGTAAATAATACCCAATTCATCACTGGTAGTCTAGCGGTGCCCCCCACCCATCCCTGACCCTGTCTGTAGCAAAATCCCAGATCAAAATACCCTGGTAGTCTAGTGGCCCTCCCAGTCCTGTTCATAACACAGCATAGAAACCTCAATATTTCCTGGTAGTCCAGTGGACCCTACCCTCCCACCCACTGAAGCACCCACACCCCACCCTGCTGCCCCATCCCATCATAGCCATTGCAGCTGGTGGGCAGTGAAACTCACCTGACATCTCCATGGCTGCCCATCAACTGAGCTGCCTCTGAATGACAGCTTACAGTAAGCACTGTGATACTATTGGTAGACACTGTGACCAATGGGCTTGCAGTGTGTATTGTAATTTCCATGCACAGGTTACGGTAAGCATAGTTGGGACATGTGGGTGGCGATCAGATGGGCTCCTCTCATAACACGTAGTCACATTAGATGCCTCGAGAATGTTCCACTGGAGTGGCTGGTTAGGAGGTGGTCTGTAGATACTGAGCAGAGTGTGCCCATGGTACCCCAGATGGATTTGCTCCATAGATTCAGTGTGTCCAACTGGTTATCAAGTGGGCATGGATGGGACAGGATGATTGGGTAGGGTAAATGCTGTGGGACAGATTAATCTGACATGGTGCCACCTAGCCTAATCTTTGTCTTTGGCACCACTCTTTGAATGTTAGCCTGGATTGATTTCTGTCAAACAAATAAACCTTACTAATACTGACCTCTATATATGCTTCTCTGGCCACTTCACAAATAAAATATACATATATGTAATAGATAAACCACTCTGAGTGTGCAGTCGCACTCTGATATATGCATGCCTTGGTGTGCGTTGTTACACACGAGGCAGGCAAGTGCATCATCCACCAAAGGCGTATGTATATCAGAGCACGACACACACACCTCAGAGTGGTTTATCTATCTTATAAATGTCAAAATTGTTTTAGAGGGGTGTAAAAGTGCAGGTATGCGGTCGTGCAATTTCCTACTATTTTGTAAATATATATATATATATATATATATATAAGAGAGAGAAGCAGAGACAGAGACAGAGACAGAGACAGAGACAGAGACAGAGAGAATAATGGATATGTTAGTGTCATTACTGGGGAGTAATACCATCGGCGGTTCCAATATGTCCAGAACCTCGAGATGGAAGGACTCCAAGTAATGGAACACTATCTGTTATTTTTTAGTATGTGGATCCGATTTTAAATATTATCGGATCACAAACTGGATCCGACTATTTCAGTGAAGACTCGCTATGGCACCGGCATCTACTGTACTTTGCACACTCTTTTTGAATACAAGTACATTACACTGGTGATTCATTCCTGTGCCTGTTACCTTTGCTGGCTTCAGTAGAGATGTGACTGAAAGCAGGTCAACCAGATAATTTAGATAGTGGTAAAATTAAAAGAAGAAAAAGAAAGAAACAAATGCTGTTACTGGCACAGAGGATTTCTCTCGCTAAGTGAGAGAGACAGACACCATGTTTTCAAACTTGTTATGCCCACCCACACAAGAAAAGTGGCTAATTTAAGACACTACAAGGCAGACTAAGCGCTTGCATTGTTGTGTTTGCTGATAATACTATCATTTGGTCCTGAATTATAGTATTACGGCACCTGAATGATAATATTATGAGTCTTGAAGTTTACTATTATGACTTCAGGAGCAATGGTATTATGAAGAATTTTTGTGTGCTTTACAGCAGTATTATTTTCACAATCCTTATATTAAATATATATATATATTACATATTCAATTTAAATTTTTAAAAATACCCACATCTTTCTTCCCTATTTTATATCTGCATAATGTAAACATACCTGTTTTTGTCTTTTATTATTAGAGTTTTTCATCCAGAGGCACTAGTGCTAGTTTCTCTAAGGAAAAAAATTAAAGATACCAAATCTCTGTTTTAATTATGCTTATTCTCTGGAGCCTATTGTTGATATATTATACATGGCAAGAAAATTTCTCATATTCTAATTGAACAGTGTGTGCCTGTGACTGTGATGTTATTCAGCAACAACATCACTGTATGACGTCCAGGCACACAGGTGACCACAGATCACCAAAAGAAATCCCTGCCTCCCCATGCAAGCCACCACGAAGCCGACACTGCTCTGAACCTGTCACGGCTCACTGACCCATACAAGCACACACACACACATATATATATATATACACACACAAAAACACACACACACACACACGCACACACACATATTCTCTGCATGGCTGCCTCGCTCCTTCAAGCAACTCATACAAATGCTGTCAGATTCAGCTTCATTGAAGAAACAGCAGTTGTCTGTCTTGCGCTTCACCATAGCTGCCTCCCTCTTTTTAACCCCACACACCCAGCCATTTCCAGAAAAACACGAATGTACTGGGTATTCCTTTTGAAACCCTTATGTGTTTCTCAGCAAACCCACATACACTGCCTGTTCACTAAAAGCAGTTTGCCAAAATTAAACAAAAAGGTTTCATAACTTACGTGTTCCAATTGATGTTCAGGTACCGAGTAGAGGTGGAGCAGGAAACCAGAAGTTTCTTTTGACTCCCCTGTCATTTTCTTTACAGTCCATGTGGTTTTTACAAGGAAAAAGGAAAAGAAATACATTTTCAACAGGACCTAGGTTAAACAGTGGGACCATGCTAATTAAATGTTTTGGTAGACCAAAGGTTACTACACAATGACAAGTGGGGGGCTCCTGGTGACTATGTAAAACCCCACAGTATTAGCAGCAGCACCAGCTACTGGACTACTTTTTCTTATTTTTCCAAATTATGTCTCCCATACAAAAAGAACAAAAATATTGTATATAAATAAATAAATATATATATATATATATATATATATATATATATATATATATATATATATTAACGTTTTATTATTATTTTAGAATGAAACATTGTGTTATAGCAGTAAGGCACTCCAATGTGTGTGTTATTGTGTAATAACATCACTCTTCGGTGGTGGAAAGACTCAGCTTCACCTTGTGCTTTAACCCACCTGAGGAGTGACATTATTATACAATAACATACACCCTGTCATGCTTTATTGCCTAAATGTGCCTTACCATTTTCCAAACACTGTTTGTTTTTCCTAGGGCTTAGCTGCAATGTGTTCTACCTTCATACTAATAAATACAACCAATTATTAGTGCTAAAGAGCTGCTTTCAATGCATCTTACACTGTTTAAGTAACGCTTACTGTTTCTTACCTTACCTTTAGTAATGCTTTTGTAAATGGTGGCCAGAGTCCTTTGATGCCACTGAGTCCCCTTTATGCCTTTCTGGTTTTGATGCCATCCAGTGGCCAGCAGGATGATCTAATCCTCATAATTCCCTCACTACCCACCACAAAATAGACTGACAAGCAAAACTGCTCAGACTACAAGCAGTTTAATAAGGCAGAATAAAGTGCAAACCTCAAAATACTGCGCACAGACCAGGGACAAACAGGCAGGACCCCCAACAAGACTTCTACTGGTTTCACTGAAGCTTCATTGGGAAGTGTCCCACAGGTGTAACCACCAACCATTTAAACTAGATTGGTGGGACACAATCAAGCTAAGAGCATTGGGGGAAGGTGCAGGGGAGTGCAGGAGTCCACCTGGAGGGCTCACGACTATACTGGTACAATGGCCTTCATCTGTCAAGGAGGGAACCAGGATTCTAGGTGATGGGTTAAATGCTTCATTGGCAAGCATTTAAACTAGCCAAGGGAGGCACTGAAAGGAGCAGGAAATCCTGAGCCCCAAAAAAAACAGGGTAGTTAGTGAGGTAAACACCAAGATAAAAAGTCAATAGGAGAAAGGCAGGGGTAAATGGAGAAAAGGCAAAGGCAGTAAGGACAGCGATAGGGCAAAAAGGGTAAGGCCATCAAAAATGGAGGATAATAATAATAATAATTTTATTTATAACATGCCTTTCAAATCCAAGGTGCCTAACAATTTAAAAATAATTTATATAAAAATCCAATAAAAACAATACAGCAAGAAAATCACAATCAATTCAAAAATTCAGTTCTCCAAAAAGATTTTTAATGAGTACCAGTGCCCGTAGTCTAGGTAACAAGCCCCTGAACTGGTGACCTTGATGGAAGAGGGATTCCTGGATATTTTGCAGTCACAGAAACATGGTACACAGAGAACCATGACTGGGATGTCAACATACCAGGGTACAAAATCTACAGGAGGGACTGGGAGGGTAGAAGAGGAGGAGGAGGTGGAGCTCTCTATGTAAGGGAAGGGATCAAAGCAACAGAACTAAAGGGTAAACAGAGAGAAGAGGTGGCACTGTGGGTTATCCTGGAGACAGGAAATGGCACCACAATCCTCACAGGGGTTGTATACAGCCCCCATCTCAGGGGGATAAAATGGACAAGTAAATGACAGAAGGCATCCTTAGGATGGCAGAGAAAGGGGAGATATTGTTGATGGGGGACCTGAATATGCCAGATGTTAACTGGAGCACCTTTGCTGTAGCCACATCCAAGAGCAGGGTCTTTCTCGATGCCCTAGAGGGGGTATGCCTCAAGCAGCTAGTGTTGGAACCCACTCAGGATGGAGCAATCTTAGTCCTGGTATTCTCAAATGGAGACAGAGAGAAGTGGGTAACCATCTGGCAACAAATGACCATGATAAACACAGCTGCAGAGTCAAGCCATACAAAAGTGAGGGTACTGGACTTTAGGAGGGCTGGCTTTGTCAAAATGGGAGAGTGCCTCAGAAAAGCACTAGCAAACAGGCAAGAAAGAGGGGTGTAGAACCAATGGGAAAACATCAAAACTGCTATCATGGAGGAAACAAGCCTTTGTGTGAAGCAAATAAACAAATCAAAATGATAGAAAAAACCACTATGATTCTCAAAAGAGGTGGCAAGGAAGGTTAGGGAGAAATAGACAGCATTCAGGAAGTATAAGGAAACACAGAAGGGGCACGACAGAGAACTGTACCAGTTAAAGCAGAAGGAAGTGGGAAGGCAGTCAAAATAGCAAAGGCCCAAACTGAGGAAAAGATAGCCAACTCAGTTAAGAAGAGGGATAAAACCTTTTATAGGTACATTAGGGAGTGAAGAAAAACCAAGGGAGAGATAGTGAGGTTTAATAAAGGGAGGGTGAGTGGGCAGAGTGAACCAGTGAAAAAGCAGGAATACTGAATGAATATTTCTTCTCAGTATTCACAAAAGAGGAGGAGGAGGAGGTACCTAATACAATCAATGGAAGCACTTTGGATAGGGGGATCGATACCAGTCCTTCCACAGAAGAAAGGGTTCTGTAAGAACTCCAAAAACTGAAGGTGGACAAGCAATGGGGCCTGATGGGATTTACTCCAGAATTCTAAAAGAACTAAGGGAAGAACTAGTGACACCACTGAATACCCTTTTTAACAATTGCTAGGAGGATGGTGTGGTACCTAAGGACTGGAGGAGGGTGGATGTGATTCCCCTTCACAAAAGTGGGAGCAAAGCAGAGGCAGGAAACTACAGACCTGTTAGCTTGACCTCAATGGTAGGAAAAATGATGGAATCACTTCTGAAAGAAAGAATTGTTGCGTACCTAGAGGCCAGTAGGGCACAGGACCCAAGACAGCATGGATTCACAGTGGAAAGGTTATGTCAGATGAATCTAATAGATTACTTTGACGGGGTGACCAAAGTAGTAGACCAGGGAGGGGCTGTGGACATGGCCTACCTAGACCTTAGCAAGGCACTTGACACAGTCCCACACAAAAGATTAATAAACAAATTAGCCAGCCTGGGAGTGGGTCCCAGAGTGGTAGCCTGGGTAAAAAATTGTCTGGACAAGAGGACGCAGAGGGTAATAGTAAACGGAGTCCACTCCAAAGAAAAGGGGGTTACTAGTGTGGTACCAGAGGGATCAGTGCTGGGTCTGGTCCTTTTTAATGTCTTCATAAGTGACATTACAGAGGGACTGGAAGGAAAAGTATGCCTCTTTACAGATGAAACAAATATATGCAACAGGGTTGATACACAAGAGGGGTGGAAAGGATGAGAAGGGACTTGGCAAGGTTGGAGGAATGGTCAAAAATATGGCAGCTTAGATTCAATGCAAAGAAGTGCAAAGTAATGCACCTGGGAAACAAAAACCCGGGGGAAGAGTACACAATGGGGGGAGCTATAAACAGCAACACATGGGGTAGTCATATCAGATGATCTAAAGGTAAGCAAGCAATGTAAGAAGGCAATAAGGATGGCTGGGAGGATACTGGAATGTATAGGGAGAGGCATCACCAGTAGAAAATAGGAAGTTGTTATATCTCTGTACAGACAGTTGGTGAGACCCCATCTGAGTACAGTGTGCAGTTCTGAGACCCCATCTCTGCAAGGACATAGACAGGATGGAGGCAGTCCAGAGAAGGGCACTAAAAATGGTGCAGAGTCTGCAACAGAAGCCACATGAAGAAAGACTAAAGGAGCTTAATATGCATACCCTTAAGGAAAGGAGGGAGAGGGGGGACATGATAGAAGGGGGTAGCATTTTTCAGAAAAAGAGATGTACAAGAACAAGGGGACACAATCTGAAAATAGAGAGGGACGGCTTAGGGGCAATATGAGGAAGTATTTTTTCTCAGAGAAGGTGGTGGACACATGGAACAGCCTTTCTGAGGAGGTTGTGGGGTCAGAAATGGTGGAGGAATTCAAGAGCGCATGGGATAGACATAAGGCAATCCTGGTGGGGGTAGGAAGAAGTAGGCTGTTGGTTAACTAGGATCTGCAACTTATCCAGTAGGTAGGGAAATGGGCAGACTAGGTGGGCTAAGCGGTCCTTAACTGCCATCAAAGTCTATGTTTCTATATTTCTATGAGTGGCAGGAGAGGGTCTTAGGAGGTTAAAAGCAAAGAGAGAGGTGACTTGAAGAAGGGTAGGTGAGAGTTGATTCCAGAGGCAGGAGAGTCAGTAGGAGAAGGCAGACTGACCAGCGACAGTGCAAGGGTGGGGAAGTGAGAAGGAATGGAATTTCCTGGAATGAAGTGTATAGGGGAGGGACAGTCGGGGGACAAGAGGGAGGTGAGGTAAGATGGGAGGGAACCAAAACCAGTACCTGATGATTAATGCTAAGGAGTGGGTCTGTCAATGGTGGGATAGTGGAGGGATAGACAGAGGGGAATAGAGGGAGCAGTGGTGTGTACAGAAAGAGGAGTTTGTGGTGAAGTGACAGAAGGCATACAGGAGGATATCTGATTTAGCTAGGGAGGAGGTGGGAGCTGTGCCATAAACAGTGTCCATGTAGTCGAACACAGTGAGGATAGTTTTGATTACCAGCTCTCTATGAACTGAAGGGGAAAGATGATCTTTGTTACGATACATAACTCCGAGCTTTGGGCAGAGTGTGGCATGCATGGTGGCTATATGGATGGAGAAATCCAGTTTGTCATCAAGCCAGAGCCTGAGGTATTTAAATGCTGGTACTGCTTCAAGGGGGGATCCATCCAGGTTGACGAAAACAGGAGGGGTCGGGAGCTTTGTCAGTTTTTGTCTTGTCCCAAAGGTCATTGTGACAGTTTTCTTGGTGTTGACTTGCAGTTGGTTAGCCTGAAGCCAGTTTAGCACGTTGTTAAAATAGTGCTGATGGGGGGCCTCCACGTCAGGAGTAGAGGAGCCAGAGGTGGAGGTTTTATTGTTATGTATGTAGTTTTGTATTTTAATTGATCACCCCACCTCACTGTTACAATGTCAGCACTAGCAACAGTGAAGTTTTGGTGAGAGAGAAAGACCAAAACTTTTTATAGTGTTAAAAATATATAATAATTAAGTATCCATGCTGCCACCTGAAACCATCAGTTACTTTCTAATTCACTTTCCTATTTAGTTCTATGTCTCACAGTTACTCAAATTAACTGTAGCCAATCTATGTCTTCATTTAATCCAGACTTTGGATTTAAAGTGTTCAATCTATCTATTCATTGGACTTTCTTAATAATATCTCCTTTTCCCAATTTCCATTTCATTTTTGTCTTTCTATCTTCTCTATTCCCCAAAATCTTAATTGTGTAGTGGTGTGATTTTAATCTAAAAATGGCAGGCTACTGGTGACACCAGATCCTCAGAATATGCTGTATAGCACTCTTGTGCTCTGATATCCTTTGGGTAAGTTTTCTTGTCATGCCCACATAAATGAGATAGCATGGACACGTTGGCATGCATACTAAGTGTATAGTTTAACACGTTAAAATCTTTAATCACTATTTTTTTTATAGTTTGATGTATTTATGATTTCTTGTATGCATTTTCTATAATGAAAACTGCCAGATATAGTGCTCTTCAACCATTCCATCCACTTTTCTCCTTCCAGTCTGCTGTGATGTGAATGGTTTAGTCTAGCCTTTAAAATGTTCACCTTTTTTGAGATTATTATTGGCCTATTTTGAAATGTTCTTGTTCCTTGTGGATGAGATCATAAGGTTTCCCAATGTTTATTTATGATAGGTTTAATTTTATTGTGATAATCAGAATATGTTACTGCCATTGTTGCTCTGTCACGAGGCATCTCTCATCTATTATACCAAGTATCTCGAACAACAACCAATGAGATGGTCAGGCTGGCACCTTATCTCCACTGTAAATCTACTGATGATCACATAAAGGTGCCAACCAGCTGCATCTTTCAAAACAAAAACATACAACGCTGAAATCACGGAACTGTGACAGCCATCTTGTTTCCCTGATAAGCAGAGAGCATAAAACAGCAGCTCCCTACAATGGAAAAACAAAACAAAAGACTTAAAAACAATGATGATTCAACCTAGAAAAACAGTGTCCCCCCCCCCCTTAAAATAATTAAAAAAAAATGACTTGCTATAATCGTAATGAGCCACTTGGGGGATCTGGATTATCGGGAGATTTATCACAGCTGGTGAGGATTTACCTACTCAGCTGCATCTCGTCAGGCACACCACTCCAGCCGGTAAATCCAACAACCCACACACCGGTGGCTTATCAAAATTAACACTTTTTCTCAAAATTACTCCTTGCATGGTGTATCAGCCACTTTTTTGTGCCTCTTTTAAAAAACTCTTTTTTATAAACTACATGCCAGAAACTCTTTGTTAGTTCTTTCTTTGCCTCTTGATAGATGAACCCATGGTGTCCTACATCTCTGAATGTAACATTTGTCCTCAAAACAAAATAATTGTGTGTTACCATAAAACTAATTTGCTGGTTTCACTGATAGTTTATTGAGTAGAGCTGTGCAGGAAAAAAAAAAACTTCTGCAGGTGGAATTTATGCAAAAGTTGGAATTTTGCTTCAGTGAAAGTTTGAAAATCATTTGGCAATTTGTGTGGAATTCTGATTTAGAACTGCAGAATTTTTGTACGCACTTTGAATTTGTTTATTAATTTGTGTAATAAAAATTCCACAGAACAGATTACCCAGTTAATCTGTAGAAGGTGGAACAATTTGTGGATTAATGTGATAAAGTACTTATCACATGAATCCACAATGCATGCAGCTGGCAGAGTGAAGCATTATTTGCTGCAGCAGATCCCACACCCCCAACATGCCCCCCCCACCTCCAGTGTCACCCCCACCATCAGAGACTTCTCCTTGGATCTTTTGTACCCCAAAATATTCCCATTGTGTTGTGGCCATGACGTGTAGCTGGTGGTTTGTCCTCCTCCTGTAGATTTGTACAGTTTTTCTGTAAGCCAAACTGTTGGTGGTGCAGTGCCTTTCACAGCTGGCAGCTTAATCCTGCCCTGGCACCATGTTTTTCCTATATTTTTTCCCACACCGCTGTGTTATGCTACACATGCCATCGATGCATGTAATGGACTAGAGGCATACCCATGTGATATCACATGCCAGACAGCCCTTGTTAGCCTCTCAGGCCCATTGCCACCAGGCCTCCACCTTGTGTCATGACACTCAATCACAGTAGCCATAGTACCACCCCCACCCCACACCCCCGGTGCAGTAGTGGAGAGCATCTGTACTGACTCTGAATCATCCCTGTACTGTCTTTCAACTGACCAATCCTAAAGCAGAGACACTGATGTGGTGGACTGCAGCACTAGCACCTTACCATGGGGTTAGCCTTTGTGGAAATTCAGTGGTGTACCACACTGCTTGTTCTGCCTTATTCACTGCCTACTTGTTCTATATCTCTCCTCCTGCACAACCCACTTATATATAAAAAAAACACCTCTACAATGCCTTCTGCCCAATGAAGGTGATCTGTATTTTAGTCCTAATAGTAATTGCATTCCACTTATATTTGTAAAGATTTGACCGGATAGACACTGACCATGTAGTGACTGGGCATACAGCACCTGGGCATGACTGGACAGAGTAGATAGGTATCCTATGTATCAGATAAGTATTGTTTTATGTTTAGAGTACCTAGTTTTTCCTATGAGTTAGTTTAGTACAGAGCTGCAGATCCTTTGTGAACCTGTTGCTATTCAATTTTACAGGTACAAATGAGTGTTCACTGAAGACCCTCAATTATGTGAGGCTGTTCATCACCCTGGTACTACTTCTCCTCCTTATTACTGTATCTATGCTTTCATCAGTAATGTAACAGGGCAGCCCCAAGTGTTAAGACACTCTTGTCTTTCACTTGTTCTCTTTCACTTGTTAGGTGGTGGGTGTTTCAGCATTTGAAATGTCTCCTTTATTTCATTCATGTTCTGATGGCTAGCCTATTCCATGAGCAAAGAAATGTATACATGGTCTCTTTCTTTCATCATGTATGGCACACAGAAAGGTATGAATGTTGTTGCATTCATAATTGGTGAATCAATTAGTTCTCTAACTGCGTGTAAACACTATATGCCTATGAAGCATGGGCTTCGGTCTAGCTGTATTTGGAGGTTATGGAATACTGATAAGGTTGTTGGCATTATGCATCAATAAAGTTTTTTTTAATATATATATGTATATCTAGATTAATTGCAAAAAACTACATTAATGCATCAGTTAGGATTTTTATTAAAGCATCAAAAGCTGGGAAATTTGATGTTAGGGTTAGCAGCCCTACCACACACACCCCTATCCTCCACACACCAACAGGTGTCGGGGTGTGCCATGGGGTCATCAGGCCCAACTCTTACCCCATTCTATGTGTAAACAGGCTAACATGGTACAGTATAGGATAATGGGGTGAGAGTTAGGCCTGATGACCTCATGACACATGCCAACACCTATTGGTGTGTGGAGAGTAGGGCGGTGAGGTGGTAGGGTTGGAAACACTAACGTTGAATGTCCCAGCTTTTGACACTTTAATAAAAACCCTAACTGATGCATTAATATAGTTTTTTGCAATGAATTTCCCTTCTTTTTGAGAAAGTGTAATGTAATTAGATATGGTTATGGGAGCGCAGGGTCCTTCATGCTGCCCATTTTTGCACAATGTTATGCATGTCACTTACACTTCAGTACGGAGACATACAGCAGCCCTAGAGTCAAGAAAAGGAACCCTTGTACCACTAATTTAGCAATATCTCAGTAACCATAGCAACTATGAAAAAATTCTACTGCATTTGTAATCATGACTTGGAAACCTCCATGCATGCTTATAGGTGGACTAAGCTGTAAGAAGTGAAAAATCCTTATCTTGAACCATTTTCAAGATACAGGTGCTGAAAGGCACTGCAGGCACTGCAGTGTTATCCTATGCGAACTTTCTCAACTTCAGAGTGCTGTAACTATTGAACCCTTGTAAATGGTTTCCCCAAACCAGCAACAGTCACATCTGTGGGAAAAGGGCTTGCCACCCTGCAAATTACAGCCCAAAAGCCCTAAACATTTAGTTGCAGTGAGGTGGCAAAGAAATGGTGTTTTTTTGGGGACATTAACTGTTCAAAGGTTTTTTTAGATTAACGTTTGAACAGTAGTGTCAAACACAGTTTGCACAGTCCTGTTAAATACCATTCAAATGGTACTCTAAATGAGCAATTTGCCACAGACACCACCCTAAAAAATATATATTTCAGGAACCCATGCAAAAAAAGTATTGTCAGAATCGTGTTCCTCAGGCCCCATTAGGTAAACACAACTGTTGGTGTTTACCTAGGGGCAGTACTTTTTAAAATATTTAACTTCTACTGCTTCGCTAACTGAAAACAAGATGGCAGAATCTGAACAGAAAAGTGAGAACTGTGAACAGTAACGTGTGAACAGTAAATGGCTATTACAGTTCAAACACTTACCATTTGAACTGTAAAGTACGAATGGTAAATGACATTTACCATTCACACTTTACTGTTTTAATGGTAAATGTTATTTACCGTTTGAGCAGCCTGTCATGCATTTATCACAAAAATCATTATAATTCAAAAACTGGCACTATATTTTTACACCAAACCATTTAAAAGCACACCCTTGGCACACACCCCATCATCCCTATAATTATCAGAGTAAAACTTAATTCTGTGTGTGCTGTACATGAGAGTAAAGTATCCCATGTTATCCTATGGAAAACAATTCTTATTTGCGTTTTTGACCACATTATATCTTGGAAACCGTAAAGGCTGCCATCATGAAACTGTCCACATCTTGCAACACTGACAACATGACAGCACTTACCAGCTTTGGGATTATTGAAAAATGAAAGGCTGTTCAAACCCTAACTATAAGGATGCTATCATGCCCTTATAATATATATACATATATATTATAGGGGCACAGTCACGCCCCTATAGTTAGGGTTGAGTAGGCACTTCAATGTTAAACTTAGGATTTTGCACTTTAATAACTTTGCAACTGTTGAACAGATTTACATGAAATTTGGTATGCACCTTCCTGTGATATACGTCTCTAGATCTGCCATGTTTCATTTCGGTCAGATGTGCAGTCTCTGAATTACAGAGAGGTGTAAAAACATGTTTTTACCCATTGACTTTGCTAGGATTTTCTTTGAACTTCCCTACAGCCTAGAGGGTTTGTTTGTTTAGTATGAAATTTTCAGGACAGAAAGGGACTACCCCACAGATGTGCCTTTTGCTAGTCTGGTGAAGAAACAATAAGTCATTTCTAAGTTATTGCAATTTAAAAATTTGAAAAAAAATTGTTTCTGCGCATGCTCAGTAGACACTTCAATATAGCTGGTTGATACGAAAGAGGAATCCTGCATTGAATGAGAAAATTCCTCTTTTGTATGACCACCATCTTGTTTCTAGTTTGCCTGAAATTCAAATTTGGAAACCTCCCAAAATGATATTCTGGGGAGGAACCAACACATGTAGCTTGCTAATTGTGACCCTCTAGGTGCATTTTTCATTTTACTGTTCAGAAAATGCCCTTAAAATGTGTATTACTTAACATTTAAATTCTTTGTTCATATCAGCTTCATACGAAGTAGGATCTTAGTTCGTATGATGATACGAGCTAAGATCCTACTTTGTACAACTCTGATACAAACAAATAATTTAAATGTGGCTATCTCAGCCATTCTTTGGCATGTTCTCACCAAATTTTCAACATAGGCATTTTGGGACCCCACCTCATGAGTAATGTCACTATTATCTTGTTACTTGATCCAGAAAGGTGATTTTATGGTCGCTACATGGAGTCACCTTTTGGGACAAGAAATCACCTTCCAGGACTGACTAACATAATGAAAGTCTCAGTATTCATGAGGGGAGGTCCCCAAAAGCCCATGTTGAAAATTTGGTGGAAAAAATCCAAATGACCGTGTTACAAACGTGCATTGAGCAGTATCTATGCACTCTTGTAACTTTGCCAATTTTTAATATTTTTACTCCATATTTTCAACATTGCCATTTTTTCACACCTCCTCATGAACAGTACAGCTGTCATTCCTCGCATCCTACCTGAAATGTGTTTTGCTCCTCCTCAGAATGGCATGTCGCTGTGGAAGTTAACATTTGGGATGAAGTAACAAAATCACAGTGCCAGTGTTCATGAGGATTTCCCAAAAAGCTCATGTTGAAAATTTGGTTAAATAAATTCTTAAAAATGACCATGTTATGAGTGTGCATTGTGCAGTTTCCACATGCTCATAACTTCTCAATTTTCATATTTTTCACTCTTGGTTTTCAACATTACTCTTTTCCACACCTCCTCATGAACAGTATACAGCTTTCATTCTGCCCGAAATATGATTTTGTACCTGTGGCACAGAATGGCATATTACGCTGTATGAACTTAACTTTGGGACAGATTAATGAAATGACAGTGACATTACTTATGAGGTGGGGTTCCCAAAACAACATGTTGAAAACTGGGTTGAAAAATCCTAAAATCCTGAGTTATGTGCATCCATTGAATTGTGATGCCGTGGTGCCTTCCAGTGCCTGTATCTTGAAAACAATTTGAAGTACAGATTTTGCCAAGATTTCATTGATTGTATCTCATGTGGAGGTCTCACTGTCATGATTACAACACTGGAATTTTTTTCATAGCTGCTATGGTTACTGAGATATTGGCAAATTAGTGGTACAAGTGTTCCTTGCCCTATAGGGCTGCTGTATGGCTCTGTATTTAATGAGTAAGTGGGAGCAGAGGGCCCGCTCTCCCACAGATGCTATCATTATGCACAAATGAGCAGCTTAGTTGGAGTGCGGGGCCCTTTTACTAGTTATATTACACTGTTTCAAAAAGTAAGGAAATTCATTGAAAAAACTTTGTTAATGAATAAGTTAGGGGTTAAAGTGACAAAAGTGGGGAAATGAGATGTTGGGTTGAGCCCTAACCCCACCATCTCACATCCTCCACAGACCAACAGACATGGAGGTGTGCCATGGGGTCATGATGCCTAACTCTCACCCCATTCTCTCCTTACTGTAGCATGTCAACCTGTTTACACATGGAATGGGGTGAGAGTTGGGCCTGATGACCCATGGCACCCTAAGTCTGTGGAGGATGGGTGGGTGGGGGGTGGGTGGGTTAGGGGCTCAACCTAACATCTCATTCTCCACTTGTTCACCTTAACCTAACTGATGTATTAATAAAGTTTTTGCAATGAATATATATATATATATATATATATATATATACACACACACACACATATGCACACACACACACACACACACACACAGTGGTAGTCATAGAAAAGTTTCACAGTATTAAGGTATACCTTGGTATACTGAGGCAGAATGAGGCAGGATCACATTACACTCAATGCAAACTACCTCAGTGGTACCTTGGTGGTATCTCGAGGTAGGAAACTTTTTGACAACTACAACTGTATGTATATATACATAGGGATACATGATGGGTAGGAGTGGAATATGGAACATATTCTCACTACTGCAGAGTGAGCTCTGGATATTTCACGAGTGCCAAAGGCACGAGTGAAATATTCAGTGCTCATGATGAAGGAGTGAGAATATTTTCCATGTTCATGATCTGCACATAATATTGTTCTATATAAACCATGGGGTGAGACCAATTCCAGTGAGAGAGATGTTTGGTGATGTGAGATTCATTCACGTTGTATTCATGCTGGTGCTGTGTTGTGGTAGTGTGTTTATGTGTGAGCTTGTATGAATGGGTTGATAAAGTGGGCTGCTATAGGTTGATATGTGTGTGTGTGTGTGTGTGTGTGTGTGTGTGTGTGTGTGTGTGTGTTGATGGGGTGTGTGTTCTGGTTCTTGATTGGGTACTTGGGGGGAGGTTTTCACATTTTGTGCTGGGAGAGATAGTGCTGATTTCTGTTGGCAGGCATGTCTGTTTATTCCTGGATGTTAATATAATGTTTAGTTACACATTTTGGGATGTATGTTTTTAATGATTGATGCACATTTTAAATTTGTTGTGCTCCTCACTGTGTTATTTCCACAGGAGCGTTTGGTAGAGCAGTGTCACTATTGTGACATACTTCCATGTTTATGTGTTAGTTATGGAACAAGTGTTTGCAATTAAACAAGCTTTGAATAATATTTTTAAACCACTGTAAAATACAAATAGTGCAATATTTGTTGTTCTAAGTTCGTAGGTCACTATTTTCTAGCGCAGGCTTCACTGAGTGAGTCAAGTTGGCTTTTGAAATGCAGCACGAGAGTTCTGCACATTGCCACAGTGAAAAGCACTGCTGCAGGTGAATGTTATTATGTATGTTACTAGCATTGGTTAGATTGCAGGGAGTATTTGGGAAGTAGGCAGATTAGAGAGGTGTTTGTGAGTACTTTCACATGCAGGTGGGTGATGTCAGCAGAGTAGGTATAAATGGTATTTATTTTAACTCTGCTGATGTCAGCAGGATATATTCCACTGCAGTGAAAATAACATGATTTATCTCAGTGGAATTGGTCCACCCCTGTGGTATACATACATGTATATATATATATATATATATATATATTCATGGCAAAAAACTACGTTTAATGCACCAGTTAGGGTTGTTCCACAGTGACAAAGTGAGGAAATTAGCTGTTAGGGTTGAAAACCGAACTCCAGTCGCCCCCCAGCACCACACACACACACACACACACACATTCAAGTATGGGGAGGACCAAGTCAACACAACCAATGACAGACATCCAGCAGCAGGTGACAGAAATAACAAACAATTGTCTAAATGTACTACGAGACATCCCCACCCACCTGACCAGGTACTGCATGCTCAGTGGAGATCAACAGCAAAACTGAGGCCATGTACACCAAACGTACACATCCCTGATTGCAGCTGC
Organism: Neoceratodus forsteri; assembly: GCA_016271365.2. NCBI lineage: Eukaryota > Metazoa > Chordata > Ceratodontiformes > Ceratodontidae > Neoceratodus > Neoceratodus forsteri. Next base: position 236,651,705 of record CM028137.1, read on the forward strand.
ACACAACATACCACACTTAGTAGTTGCATGGCCTTACCTATCGATGCCCCACACCACACCACACCACTTGTGGTGGGCCACCTGAGCAATAGAGTTCAGCAAAACCAAGGAGTTGTACAGGTGTAATATCTCTGATTATAACAAGGGTTTGAGAAATGCAGCTTTCTAATTGACTGTAAACATTGTAACAGCCTTATGTTTAGTTTTTATTAACATACATGTAGAGCCTAACCATATGATGAACATGGTTTAATGTTGTTTAAAAAACAGTTTTATTATGATAGCAATAAGCTACTCCCAGGTATTATGTTAATGGTCAGTTTATCACTGTCTAACGACATGTGGCACTCGGCTATGCCTCATTCAACATGAAACCCCTACAGGGTGATTAACAGCCCATTTGACATAACTGTTGGTCATGCCTTATTGCTTAATTGTCTTTATGAGTAGATACTCTCCCTCTGCTAGACACTGCAGCAGCTTTGCAACACAGTGTTCCACCCAGTTACACCATACACTGTCTAGTTACTGGAGAATGGCTGTGAATATGAACTCATGAAGATGAACAGTGTAACTTGATCATTACAGTCATTGAAACCCTAGTGTGATTATAACTGACAGAGTCAGTGATAGAGGATAACCCTGCTGTTCTAGTACACTTACCCCATTGTAAGTTAAATCAATACTAAAAGACATTCTGTTTATATCTACACCATACCTACTTGATTCCTGTTGTACCACAATTAACATAGTTATCACTTTGATAGCATCAGTGACAGAAGTGTGAAACCCAAACAGTAGGCATACAGCCTGAGTATGAAACAACTGTTAAAAAATCACACTGTGTCCATAAGTGGCATAGATCACTCATTGCAACAATAGTAAATGTATTACTATTTGAATAAGTTAGTCATCACAGATGCAATGAGATTGTCTTTATCAGGTACAACATACTCAGTAAGTGCCTACAGGAAAATCTATCCTATATACATCTCCAATACAGGTACATCATTGTTAACTCAGTAGTGCTATGATATTTAGAAGTTGCTTGGCCTGATCCATGCAATTACAATGTTTCTTACAAAGAATACTTACTGCATCTTTAATATTGAAACACACTGAAGGTCTATATGTACATCAGCAGTACACCTTCATCAGTAAGAATGCATCTGATACTGGCAGTACGAATTTCACAGCGTTGAACAGGCAATGCTTTTCCATACGTTTACATCAGCCTCTCTATGTTGAGTAAACCATTGCAGTAAATGTACTACTATGTAAATCACCTACTAAATGTATCACTACTTTTATCTTGAGCATGCTAGTGTCTTGTAGTTAATTTATGTGCTTCTCTTAATTAATGTAGACACACTAGTGTTAAAACCTTTCTACAACTGTCATCATGCACCTTCAGCATTTATATTGAATAACGGCACAGTACCAGTTGTGGTGTGGTGTGGGGCATCGGTAGGTAAGGCCATGCAACTACTAAGTGTGGTGCGTTGTGTGCAGCTGCAATCAGGGATGTGTACGTTGGTGTACATGGCCTCAGTTTTGCTGTTGATCTCCACTGAGCATGCAGTACCTGGTCAGGTGGGTGGGGATGTCTCGTACATTTAGACAATTGTTTGTTATTTCTGTCACCTGCTGCTGGATGTCTGTCATTGGTTGTGTTGACTTGGTCCTCCCCATACTTGAATGTGTGTGTGTCTGTGTGTGTGTGGTGTTGGGGGGCAAATTGGAGTTAGGGTTTTCAACCCTAACAGCGAATTCTCTCTTTGTTGCTGTGGAACAACCCTAACTGATGCATTAAATGTAGTTTTTGCCATGAATATCCTGTCTTTTTCAGAACTATTACTCAGCATAGTACATGATTAATAGTTGTAAGAATAGTGCACATACATAAAAAAGTTCCAATATCAGAAATATTTCAACTCTTGTGGTTGCATTTACTGTTATTAACAGTAAAGTAGTCAACTGTTAATCATATTGTTTTAATTACTTTATTAATTGTAATTTGTCATTGTTATTCCATGTAGTAGTTTTATGTAAAAGTGTCTTACTCCTTTTGTTTGTGAGCACATATGTTAATAAAAGATGTACACTAAAAAGACAATATAACATGACATAGGCACCAGTAGTTCATCTACTGAACAAATGGATATGTTACTGTAGTAACTTGAGATTTGATAGAGTGCTTGTACTACCAACTGAGGTGGTACCACCAATCATGTGAACAGCGGTGGAAGAGGTTTGCTCATACTGAATACATAAATTTGTTGTAAGTATGGCAACACAGACATTTCACTGTTGTACTAGCACGTACATACTTATCTTCATCATCATACACATACACACATTCTGTAGCACTAGTTGTATGAAACAACAACAGTGTGCCACAAATAGTGTAATGTAGCATTGTCACACATCTAACTTACTTCTATGGAGAATCCCAACTCTAATACCACAATAGTGTGCTATGAGGTTTCACCAAATGAGAAAATCACAGTTGTATTAATCTTGTTAAAACTATTTTCAAGAAACATCTCGACTACACAATAACACACCAATCACAAGAGAGTATAAATAAACTTTTTTTTACTATAAAAATATATTATATATAAAAAATTACAAACAAAAATATCTTTCTTCATATAAAAATAAAAAATATATATTAACACAAATCATATTAGAACAGGGGAAAAAAATAATTAAAATGTGTTTTCCATCATACACAAACATAAATTATTAAAAAACATTTTTGTAACATAAATAAAAATATATATTAAAAGTCTTTTTTTTTATTTTTTTATTTTGTGCAACACTTGTGAGAGGTGTATGCACTGCTTGAAGCAATCCAGGCTAGAAACTGGATTCGATGAGGAGGCGCAAACGAAGTGGAAGCTGTTGCGCCCTCTGGAGGAGATACCGGACCGCTATGAAGGGTGGCCAGTTTCGCCCAGGGAAGCTGCAGGAACAGATGGTGGCCGTGGAGGTGAAGCACTGCTACTCGGCACAGCACCATCACCCACTGCTACGACCGGCTCTAGCACGAGGTTGACAGTCTGCTGCTGTGCATCCAAGAGAGACTGGATTTTGTCCAGCCTCTCAAGGATCACAGCATTTTCTTTACGCAGACTGACAACCTCGCACGTGAGCTGTCTGTAGCAGTGGCAGTGGGCCGTACATTTTCGCAGTCGTCGACGCCCCTACAAAGATTTAAAAAAAGAGTGCGATGAATATACAACACAAATTCAACAATTACGACTTTCAAATATTTCACTTCAAATATTTCTTATCTAATGCAATATCAGAAATGCATTCATTTCAAAGTTATGATAATAGTTTTAAGTATGATGCTAAACTATTTAGTATCTTATTTCTGTCTCTGTCATACTTGACTATCTATATTATCTAATAAGCTGACAACATAAAAAAATGTATAGTTAGCTGTGGCTTAGAATGCTACTCTTAGATTTTCTTTCACTACTCATAAATATTCAGTATGTACATACTTTTGCATTATTGACACTATTATACCATACAATTGAAATACATCCTCATCAAGTGTGAGAATTTTTACTTCACCATGTCTGCCTATAATGTGTAGTCATGTATGCAGTGAAAAACAAAGTACCTTGACAGTAGCACTATAATAAAATACTTTTCATGTGTACACAATCATGATAAGTTTAATGATACTTTGAAACCAAACAGCTTTTTACCCATCTTTCAGGCCCTCAACACACATCACTACTTTAAATAATTAAGTCACTAATATGACATGCGCTCCAAAAGCATACCAGATATTCAGCCGGGCTGTGCAGAGTTGTGCAGGTGCAACCCCCAACCTGCGCCTGCACAACTTTGAGAAAAAAAAAAAAGGATCAAGTTGAGGGCCACCCACAGGTGAGCTGCTGCATTGCAGGATGCAACACAGCAGCTGCCACCTGTGGCTGGCCCTCAATACACTGTCTCATACCTCTCAACTGTTTGTTCCCCAAATGTGTTACATTGCCTCTCAAAATGTGGAAAGAATGGGCAAAACGTGGAACACTTTATCAAATTGTTAAATTAGAAGCTCACAACGCTGTTAAAATGTTTGCATTTATGTTCAGAAAGTCTGCTATTAATCAAATTTATATATGTAGCATCATTTACTATAGAGTTTTGCTTAAAAATGTTAACACTGAATGTGTTACAAGTCCTCACAATGTGAAACAGGGAGCTTTTGTGAAGTAAAATGAGGAACGTTCCTCGCAATGTGGTATAGTTGAGAGATATGCACTCTGTGCCCCCTCACCAGCCCAATCGCGGGCAGCAATGTGTGCCCCCCCAACACACATGTGTTTTGGGGTTGCCAACTACATCCCGCAATCGGGATTTTCAGGATATGATCGGGAGGTGGGGGGGTGTTTGAATACTCCAGCCTGCAATCGGGCTTATCGGTCCACTGGACCACCACGGATATATTCGGGAGGTGGGGGGTGTTTAATTACTCATCCCGTGATGGTGCTTATCGGTCCACTGGACCACCAGGGCTGTGTTGGGGAGACACATTGCTGCCCTAATCGGGCTGTTGGGGGTATTTACACTATGCCTGCGATTGGGCCAGTGGGGGGGTGGGTGGTTTTTACGCTCTTTTGCCTGCAATTGGCTGCACAGGCGTCCTTCCCGAAAGCGGCTGCTGCCTGGTAGGGAGCCAGGCGCAAGTCCTCGGGGGATCGGCACACCTGCATGCTAATGGCATGCAAATGGGGCCATAATCAGATGCGAATGGCCCCCCGCCTTGCATGAATTACAGCCCCATTTGCATATCACCTTTTGAATATCGGGATTTTGCGACCGCAAGTTGAATGCTACACTTTGTCAACTTGCGGTGGCGCAAGTTCCACTGCGCCATGCACAGTGGCTGTGCTTGGGGGTGATATTCAAAGCAGTTCCTCAATAGTACAACTCCTTTGAATATCGCCCTGGACACACCCCAGCGCAACTATTTTGCACACCACAAGGGCTTGCGCCTATGAATGGCGCAGTTTGAATATCCAGCCCTTAGTATATAAATACACAACATTTTCAAACCTACTACAGTGTATGGGAAATATCTAATACCTGATTGTAATGATAGCATCTAATGCTCATCTCGAAACAAATGTTTTAAATAGACATATTACCACCTTTACTCACATACAGTCTCACTGTCATGTTCTTACACTGTCCCAAAAAGTTATTTCGCATAGCAGCCACAGCATCATATAGTAAAGTATAAAAAACACTGTTTTAAAGTATAGGTGCTCATTCAAAGTATGACACTGTGTGTCGCAAGGCCATGCATCATTGAATAATGTAGCAATGTGATCTATGTGGCCCAATATTTAACACAGTTTCACTACTCAAGAACTTCTTTTAATAGCACCCAACCCAGTAATACGCACCGTATGATGTAGTGGAATTTGCACCACTGCAAGTAGTCATAGTACTGCATTTTAAGTGTGGTGAGACAACTACCATAGTGCTATATAGAAATGTGCGATATTCATAGGGTGACACACAAACAGTCCCATTATTAACTGTATTATTACTTTTATCGACATTCCCTCAGTTCATGATCACCTTTTAAAAATACACATATCTGACAGTGCACTGAACAGCATCACACTGGATTGTAGAGGTAAGTATGAGGCTGGCAAGGCTGAAGACAGACACACTGCACAGCTATTCACTTTAACTGGGAAAAGGGGATCAAGAACACTACAAGGCACATTTTTAACTTGTAGATTGAGAAAAAAACTAAAAAATCATAATTGGACACTTTATGCATTGCACACCATTTAGGTCACTACAATATCCTCCCACCATGTTGTGTTTTTTAGGTGGTTGGGTATCTGCAGTGATCAATGCATTGCCACCCTTATAAGGTCACAGCACACATAAAGTAAATAATGTCAACAGTGATTCGGCCCCCACAACAAACAAAAGAAAGTGGTACTGCCTCGGCAACGAAGGTGTGTTGCTCACACCCCAAACAATTGAACATTTGCAGTGAGTATGCCAACAGACAGTGCACTCCCCCTATCATGCAGAAAGACAGCAAGGTGTAGTTATCAACAAGAGCATTGATCACCACGGATGTTGACAACCATATGGTACTTCTCAAGCATGCAGATAATAGCAACAACAGATTTCACTTACGTGGTGGGCTGGCGCCAGCTTCCTGCTTCACCTCCACATGTTCAGCAGCAGCAGCTTCCCCGGGCTCTATTAAAGCAAACAAGTAAAAAAATAATCACATTAATAGATGAAATATCAAGGTAAAAGTGTTTTTCTTTAAAACATCAATTTCTAATACTACATCATTCATACAACTATCATATGAACACATATCTCTTTACAGAAACAGCTCTGTCTCCAACTAGGTGTATGTTGTTAACTCAGTATTACATGCATATAACAAGTCTTCTCATCTGCAAAAAGCCACACAAAGTTGAAATTATGGCACCATGGCCCAGATATTCAAAAGGGTTGCTCCATGCGCAACAGGGTTGCGCATGCGCAAGTCCTACATTGCGCCATTCTGCGATATTCAGCAGGAGGCGGTTGCTCCACTCACAACAGGTTGCGCAAAAGAGCAATGCAAATGAATGCATGCTCAACAGGAGGGGGAGGAACCATGCATAACCTGCGCAACCCGATATTCAGTCGGGTTGTGCAGAGTTGTGCATGCGCAACCCCCAACCTGCTCCTGCACAACCTTGAGCCAAAAAAAAAAGGATCAAGTTGAGAGCCACCCACAGGTGAGCTGCTGTATTGCAGGGCACAACACAGCAGCTGCCACCCCTGGCTGGCCCCCAACTCGGTCCGTGTGCCCCCCACCAGCCCGATTGCGGTCATAACGTAACATGAACCCCCACACATCTCCCACAGCCCGACCGTGGGCATACAGTTATGAATCCCCGCCCACACATCTCCTGAAGCCCGATCGCGGGCATTACAGTTATGAACCCCCCTGCCCACACATCTCCCGAAGCCCGATCGTGGGCAGAACGTATGAACCCCAGTGCCCGATGCGGGCAGAATGTAACCTAACCCGAATATCTCTCTGGTGGTCCAGTGGACCGTAAAGCCTGATTGTGGGCAGAATGTCACGTACAACCCCCAAACATCTCCCTGGTGTCTAGTGTCCCCACCACCCACAAGCCCCTCCACCCTGCTCCCCCCGCGGGTGGGCGGCAGCATCCACCTGCCTGCCGCCCGCCACCACCGACTGACTGACTGGTGGGGCTGCACCCATTGGTGCAGAGCTACGGCCATGGGCGTGCAGCCCATATCGGACATGATAGTCAGATTTGTGAATGAACATCATTCACAATCTGACTGTCTTTATGGCATGGCGCTGCATCGCCCATTGGCTGTAGCTCTGCACCAATGGGCGGCAGCCCCACCGGACAGTCAGTCGGTGGCAGGGCGGCAGGCGGTGGGATGCTGCCGCCTGCCTGCTGATGGGGTGGAGGGTGGAGGGGCTTCGTGGGTGGGTGGGGGACACTAGACACCAGGGAGATGTTTGGGGGTTGTAATGTGACATTCTGCCCATGATCGGGCTTTACGGTCCACTGACCACCAGAGATATTCGGGGGGGTTATATCTGCCCGTGGATCGGGCACTGGGGGTTCATATAACGCTCTGCCCGCGATCGGGCTGTGGGAGATGTGTGGGCGGGGGTTCATGTAACTGTAATGCCCGCGATCGGGCTGTGGGAGATAGTGTGTGGGGGGTCTACATGGGGACTGTATTGCCCGCGATCGGGCTGTGGGAGATGTGTCTGGGGTTCATGGGAACTGTAATGCCCGCGATCGGGCTGTGGGAGATGTGGGCGGGGGTTCATGTAACTGTAATGCCCGCGATCGGGCTGTGGAGATGTGGCGGGGGTTCATGTAACTGTAATGCCCGCGATCGGGCTGTGGAGATGTGTGGAAGGGGTTCATGTAACTGTAATGCCCGCGATCGGGCTATGGGAGATGTGTGGGCGGGGGTTCATGTAACTGTAATGCCCGCGTTCGGGCTTCGGGAGATGTGTGTGTGGGGGGAATGTAGACTTACAGAGATACTGCCCGCGATCGGGCTGCAGGGTGCGTCGGTCCCCGATGGCTGCTGCCTGGCAGGGCGGCCAGGCGCAAGTCCTCGGGGATCGGCGCACCTACATGCTAATGGCATGCAAATGGAGCCATAAATAGATGCAAATGGCCCCACCTGTGCCTTGCATAAATTATGGCCCCATTTGCATGTCACCTTTTGAATATCGGAAATTTGAACATGGCACAATGGTACTTGCGCCACCGCAAGTTTAATGCTCAACTCTGGCAACTTGCGGTGGCACAAGTTCTACTGCGCCATGCGCAAGTGCTGTGGCTTGGGGTGATATTCAAGGAGTTGCTCAATAGCGCAACTCCTTTGAATATCACCCGCCAAACCCCAGCGCAACTATTTTGAGCAGCGCAAGGGCTTGAGCCTCAGAATGGTGCAGTTTGAATATCTGGGCCCATGTATATATCTTTTTCCAAGACAAATGTCCATCCAATCCAGAACAGTTAATATAAGAAATTCATTGTTTTCCCTGGTGATTCCCCTAATACTGTTTCTTCAATAACGTTTTTTCCAAAAGAAAACTCACAAATATATCATTGGTAGTATGCAGTGCAGAACAAGCAGTGCCTGCCCATCAATCGCAATACTTATAACATTGTCATAATGCATATTTGTTACACAGAAACATCCTAAAAACATTACATGTATGTTCAATTTACATACATGCATACCTAATTATATGACACTCTGTTCCTTAAACAGTTTTAAAATGTGAGTTATTATAATAAAATAACACAAACACAACGATAATGTCACTGTTCACTCAATGAACCTCTAGCTGAATATGGCAGCCTTTTATGTGTTATTAACCATATTACCCCTACAGGGCTATTAAAACACATTAACAAACATGTAGATATTCTATGCTGTCCATTAATAACTATTGCAATAATAAAAATGAAACATTGGCAGGACATATAGAAATATTAAGTGAATACAATCTAGGGACATGTCATTATTACCAACAGACAATTAAGCAGTACACCATTGAATTCCACTGAGACACCTACAACATTAGAATTGGTAATCTATTACTCATTGTACATTAAACTCCACCACCAAAATTAACAGAGGAGAAGACCTGCCCCCCCACAACACCACATCTACTGCTATGCACATCCATCCATTCTCAGATTCATGAAGAATAGTATTCCACTCACATCTGTAGTAATACCAGTTTGTTATGGTAGTACAGGATCTTCTGCCATGGTGGCACTGCACATTCACTAGACTTGGTTAACACCTTTTTGAACTATTTTGGGTGGGATATTCAAAATGGTTGACCCATATGCAATAGGGTTGCACATCTGCAAGTACAAAATTCTGCCATTCTGCAATATTCAGTAAAAGACACTTGTGCCACTGAAAACAGGCTGAGCAACAGCACAATGCAAATGAATGCATGGTCAAGTGGAGGGGAGGAACCATGCATGAACTCCAGAGCCCGATATTCACCCGGGCTGTGCAGAGTTGTGTAGCCACAACCCCCAACCAAGCCTGCACGACTTGGAGGTAAAACCCCTAACTCGAGGGTCACCCACAGCTGAGCTGCTGGATTTCAGGGTGAAACACAACAGCTGCCACCTGTGCTGTCCCCCAACCCAGTCCCCGTGCCCCCCCTGGAGCCCGATTGCAGGCACCTGGCTGTAAATCCCTCCCACCCCCTCCCAGTGGCCCGACCGTGGACATTGTGTACTTCCCCCCAACACCAGGTGAATCACGGGCAGCACTGTGGCTCCCCCCGAATGTATCCCTGATGCTCCAGTGGACCGAAATGCCCAATCACAGCCAGTAAGTTAAGTAACCCACCAAATGTATCCCTTGTGGTCCAGTGGACCAAACTGCCCAATTGCAGCCAGTAAGTAAAACAACCCACCCGTCCTCCTGAACATATCCGTGGTGGTCCAGTGGACCAAAATGCCTAATCGTGGGCAGTAAGTTTAATAACCCCTCTAGTGTCCCCCCACCCCACCCACCCATGAAGCACCACTACCCGCTCACCACCTCACAGGCAGCGGGCAGCATCATCCCACACACCTGCCGCCCATCAACTGACTGCCCATTAGGGCTGCACACCCATTGGTGCAGACCAAGAGCCAATGGGCATGCACCCCATACTGTACATCACATTCCAGATTTGTGAATCAATTCATTCATTCAAAAATCTGAACTGTCATGTACGGTATGGGCTGCATACCCATTGGCTGTACTGTACACCAATGGCCGTGCAGCCCTACCAGGCAGTCAGTCGGCGGGTGGTGGGGTGGCAGGCATGTGGGATGCTGGCGCCCACCAGCTGCCAGGGGAGCGGGGTGGTGGAGCTTAGCGAGTGCATGGTGTGGGTCATACAGTACCCACCAGGGCTATGTTCAGGGAGGGGTTATTAAACTTACTACCTGCAATCGACCTTTTGGTCCACTGGATCAGCAGGGATACATTCGGGGGGGCCACATTGCTGCTCGCGATCGAGCTGTTTGGGGGAATTGAACCATACCCATGATCAGCCCAGAGAGGGGTGCTCCGGGGTATTCTACACTGTTTTCTCTATGATCGGGCTGCAGCGGGGTATTGTTCCCCGATGGCTGCAGCCTGTTAGGGCACCACGCACAATTCCTCAGGGATCGGCAGACCTACATGGTAATGCCATGCAAATCACGCCATAATCACATGCAAATGCCCCCACACTGCGGCTTGCATGAATTATACCCCATTTGCATGTCACATTTTGAATATCGCCCCAGACACACAGCTGTGCAATTAATTTGCACAACACAATGGCTTGCGCGTATGAATGGCACAATTTGAATATCCCACCCTTTGTGTCATGAGAAACCCTCGTTTCTTATTTGTAAACAGCCTAACAAATTTGTGATAATAAAGTCTTACCGTCGGACTCAATCAAAATGACACTTTCGGTGTCCGACTGACCACCCTCCACAGCTTGACTCTGTGCTGGCACTACCTCGCTTGCAGCTGGGGGACGCCTCCGATGTTCTACCATGAACCCAAAAAAATATTTAAGTGTTAGATGTAAATCACAGTACAGTTTTTTAAGACTTACAACAACAGTAAATCAGCCACAACATACACAACATTGCTTCTAATTATACAGACCACAAACATTATGGGCACATATTATAATAACAATTCTATATTTTTGTGCAGAGGCCCAGCACACAATTATCTACATAGTCTGTAACTTGTGGAGCATCAAACACTATTGATATGCACATTTGTACATGTCTGTCTGTGTATTAAGCATTTCGGTCCACTGAACCACCAAGTATACGTTGGAGAGGAGTGGTGGGTCTATTACACTTACTACACATGATCAGCCATTTCCTTCCACTGGACCACCACGGACACGTTCATGATGAGAGGGATTGTTTATTACACAATATTACAGACTTGTACAAGTTTCAAACCACTACATCACAATAACTAAACAGTAACTTTTTGTTCTCTTCCAACATACCATAGTAGTAAGTGCGTATATGTATAAATGTTCTATTTTCTGGCATAGCTATCTTAGCAAGCTCTGGTTTGTAAGTGAAGAACAGCACAGTAAAGAAATGGAAGAATTAGGTAACATGTTTTGATAGTACATCCTTACATATAGTATAAACTATTATAAAAACGTTGTGAGAAATGCAGGTTTCTGATTAGTATCAAACACGTTATTAGCTGTATGTCAATCTTTGATTGACATATATGTAGAGACTAAACACATACAAAACAATGTTCAACACTATTTACAAAAATATTGCTATGATAATACTAATAAGGCACTCTGAGTGTTTATATTAATGGTCACTTAATCACTGTGTGGGGCATGCAGTACATCATTGTGCCTCATGCCACATTACACCAATAAGCACAGATTTACACAACATTGACATAATCGCTCCTGATGTCTTATTGCTTATTCATGCAGTATACAATTATTTTTACAAATTCTGAAAACATGGACAACTATTATGAAAAGTTGTGCTGATTTACTTACGGTGAGTAAGGCTCTCCCCCGCAGCTGGCTTGCCAGCAGCTTCCCAAAGCTCATAAGCGAGGTAGTACCAGCACGTATCATTCTCCGGTATCCCCTCCCGTTGTTTTAAAACATAGAAATGTTGGCGCAACAGCTTCCACTTCTTCTTCAACTGTACTACTGTCTTGTTTTTGACTTTCAAACAAATATACAAATAGCTGTTATCGCGCCCACATCGAATCCAGTTTTCGATTGGTACTCCTCATCAACACTCGCATTGCCTCTAGCCTGACTGCCTCAAGCAGTGCACACACCTCTGCAAGGTCCACTGTCTCATTTTCTCAGTATTGTTTTTTGTAGTTCTGAAATACAAACAAAAACAAATATCTACATTGGTATCATGTAACAATATAAATCATTTCTTAAACGAATTCCATACAATACTAATTAAATTAAAGAGCACATGTCCTTCAATATAGCAGAAACACAGATCAGTAGCATTATATAGGGCTAAAAAAGGATTCAGCCACCTCGACAGTAAAAACAACTGCTACTACACTATGGTGTCCCACCATCATGCTATCCTCTAGTCTCGTGGGTGGGGGGTACTGCATCGAACATCAGATTGGACACACCATGACATATCCATCTGTACTACACTGAAGTGTTCACACAACATAGTAACGTGATGTTAAACAGAGATGAACCACACATTGCAGAACTGTGCACAGACTTAATGCACTTAATAAATGTGAAGACAGCTAACAAAGTGATTGAAAGTAAAAGTGCATGATAATGCAGTTGTGCATTCATGGTAGCCCATATACTAATAACTACCCATATCTATAACATTAAAAATAAATCTATATCCTGACATACCAGTAAAGAAACGTATACATTTAACAGTACCACTGTGTTTTATTGAAGTTGCACACATACCATGTTGGTACAGCTACAATACTGTAAGGCCACAGTAAATGGTACACTCATTTAACATACTCAAACTATTTACTAATGTTGAGACATAACAATATCATACAATTGTGAACAGACAGCAGCAGGGAAAATTACTATTGCTGCGCCCCCACTATTGTAATATAGCAAACCCATATATGTGCATATATGTGAGTGATGCATGCAGTTGATCTATTTTTTGACCACATTAATATGGTTCTTGAAAAGAATCTTTGTGTATACTGTAATATTTCCTCAAACAGTCTCACAATCTTAAAGGACATTCAGGATTCCATCTTGAAGGTCTCCCAGAAAATGACAATTGCCAGCATGCGAGAAATGTACACCATCTGGTAGGAATAGCCAATCATTACAGTATTTTATTTCGGGGTGACGTATAGTATGCATTCCATGCATGCGTAGAAAAGCAGTAATCTGTACATTTACTTTTCTGCGAGCTCTGTCAATCAGATACATATGATGCTCTGCTTGCCAGACTCTACGCTCTGTAATATCTGAAAAGATGATAATACAGGCAGGCAACATAGACATAATAGAAGCAAGGTCCAATTTTGCCTCTGTAACTAAATCTACCCAGCGTTTTGAGCCCAAATCATTGCCTCCAAGATGTATTAGCAGTATGTCAGGAGGAGAGTGAGTTCTCAAAAGTCTGTGCATGGTTGGCATAAGATGTCCCATCTCATGCTACCATGACCAAACCATCTTACATAGCAATTTGGGAGCTGCAGGTCCCTCCCAAAATTCCTATGAACTGCAAACTCAGCTGCTCGTCTTATGTAACTGCTTCCAACTATCCACAAAATCCTTTTGCTATTTTCTGCCATTCTAAGTTTTTAAACTCAGAACTGTACAGAGAGCTACAAAGAAAGGGACTGTTCACCCTGCAGTGACCAGACAGCACTGAAAATCAAACTGATATTTTCCTCCTTATTTGCCAGCTTCAGTGCATTCAGACAAAACACACAAATAAAAAAACATTCCCTCCTGCTCTGGCTTCATTAACCAATGTAACTCATGCATTCAGTATTACTAGACTATGTTCCTGCAAAATCTGAAACCACTGAGAACTGGAAAAATGCATCCTTTTCATAGGCAGTTTTAAACAATTACAACATCAAAAACAAGTCTGATTGGTTCCATTTTATCATACAACTCCACATGCACCTTCCTATCTCCCTCCATTTGCAGCTGTATCTGTACAAGTTAGTACTAAAATGCTTTCTCACTTTAAACTATTTTCTCTTAAGAATATAGCCTGCTAAACAATAACAATTAACATTATGAGATTCAACAGAAAAAAACGTTTTGATTAATAGTATGTACATGTTCTAATAAGCTTTTTAATACTAGAAAATATCATGTGAAGATAGACTGTACTTACAGTTTCAAACTGCTCTTTCTCAGCAATATTCAAAATGGATCCTGTTTACTTCTTCTTCAGTGTTGTCCGTCTCTGATTCATTCTCAGAAGTGGCCTGACAAATCTTAAATTACATTGGTAGAGCTAGCTGTCACTCAAACACACTGTTTTATGATTCGATAATGAATGTTTCAGCCACTCCCAAGTGTTAGATTAACTTTACTGTCGAATGCACGAAAGTACATTTGCGACACTTTCGATAGCACGAAAGTAAAATTTGCGAAAGTGTCGAAGTTCGACAGTACTTTTGACCATACTGTCGAATGCATGAAAGTAAAATTTGTGACACTTTCGAATGCACAAAAGTATTTTTTCGAAACTTTCGTGCTCACGAAAGTAATTTTCCAAAACTGTCTATATATTGACACAATTTCAGATTTTATGGAAAAATAGCTCAATTTTCAATTTTAAACACATAATCTGCTGCATAGCTGCTTCGAACTCAGTGCAGTTCAGATATTTTAGATTTACAATGTTCCAAGCGTGCATAACAACTGTGCAACGCAGACTTGCAAAACACTAATTTGTTGTAATTTTCACACTCAAATGTACTCATATATCCATTTTAAGACCTCTGCTCATAACAGTGTCACTCTTATGTTTATACATTTCTACCATATAGTCATTTCTCACATGAACTGAGCCAAAACGCAGCACATAAGCAAAAGCACACTATTGTTAAGATGTGACTAATGAAATCTGTACTATTCACAAGGTTGTGTGTTAAAAGCAAAATAGTAAATTTTCAACTGAAAAGTATGACAATACACAAATTTACAAGTGTACATGTGAACTGCACTGCGTAAGCTTGTAAATCAGAAATATTTCAGAATTCTCACACAAATTTTTCAACATATTCATTTTAAGTTGTCTGTTCATAAACACAGCCATGGTAATTTTGTGACTGTGCCCCACACAGTTATTTCGTCAATGAACTGCAGCATTGCACAGTACATGTGCAGGAAAACATTTTTCCCATGTTGTAAAAAATAACAGCTCCAATAGTGATACACAGGAGTACAAAAAACACAATGTTGATAATATGCAGCAACGATATTGAAATTTCGTTAACATGCAAGCATACTTACCAACTGTGGTACACACACTCACACAACAGTAATAGTGGCATGTCCTCCCTCTAATTGTAAACATACTAATTGTTACAGATTTGGTAATGCACACTATCACTCTCAAGTTTTTGCTCTACCATATAGTAAATTATCATACTGACTATGCCATGACACGCTACATGGTAGAAAACACATGTTCGTACACAGGTAAAAAATCACACATATCCTAATCATAAGAACACATGTGAAGAAAAAATATTTTAAATGTGTACTAAAATATTGAGAATGAACAAATTTCTGATATTATGTAGCAGCTGCACAATGCACATTCATAACAACTATCATTTAGTTATGTTTTTACCAAATTGTTAACATTCTTAACGTACTATTCTATCAATATACACTGTTATAAGAAATTTACTGAAGCCTATTCTAAAACTTTTTTTTCTCTCTCATACAGGTGCCTGATACTTCTGTAAGATTGCTTACTGTCACTGTCAACCATTATACCAAAAAATGCCAACTAAATACAGATGTAGATGTGTCTCAAAACGAGAGTGGTATAATAGTACTACACTGTTGTATAAGGGCAACAAACAAAACAGTAAAGGCACACCAAAAAATGAACATCGACAGACCTTTACTGCAACAGTGACCCCTACATCAAGTCACTGCACAAAGAAACAAAAATCCTTAACAGAAAAGCAAAAATGTATAGCATCACAAATGTTGTGTCGATCTCTGAGATAAACACAACTATTTTGAGTGCAACCATCAACAGACACTCAAAACAACACCGGAAAATAAAAAATAGTGACTTACAACTCAGAAAGAGAAAGTATTTCCGATCACTAGCAAGTAAAGCTAAGATCGAAAGACTTATCGCTGCTGTGCTACGGCACACCCGCAAAAAGAGCAAGAGTCACCTTTCTCTGATGAATTTACGTCTGAAAGTACGAACTTTTGTCAACAGAGCACTGTTTGTGCTACAACGATTGTGGCGTAAGATGTGTCATGTGCTTGAACAATTCAGGAAACTTGTATATGCCATTAAAAAAAGGCTTCAACAGTATCCTTGTTTGACTGTTGACAACTTCTGTCATGTTATCACAGGATAGTGGCTGCACACACAGTACTCAGAAGCATATTCCTGGGAAGAGTCTTATCATTACTTTACAAAAGAACAGACGTTCAGTATTGATGAGTCCGGCAAACTAAAAAATGTCCTCGGTATCTCTGATGACAATCAATTGGATAGTGATGATGACTGTGGTCCAACCACACTCTTCAATAAACGGCATTGCCTGACATGGTCATGTGATACTACCTGCAACCGTAGGCAATCATCATTTCAAAAAGTAGAACACTTTGTTAACCTATTCATAATAACAGATGCAAAGAGAGACATAAACTATTTACAGAAATTGACCATTGTGAAATCCGGCCACATACTGGACTCATGGGTCACTCACTTGCATGTCTCGATACTGGTGTTTGTGATAGTTTTTTTCATAACATGCGGATGTTTGCAGTGCATCAAACAGGCATGCGAAACTTTGTCTACAGAGTATATGAAGTACAGCGAGCTGTACATCAGTACACTTGTTTAAATGACTTATTGCAGTCAGGTGACATGCAGGGTGCCATCACTTTCCTAAAAAAAACTGCAACACATTCCTTCTGTACCAGAAACAACTAATTTCCAGTGTAACACTTCTACAGAAAAATCTGTTTCAGTGTTAGAAAATGACATTCTGAAACAGTACGGGAAGGAAATTGCTAAGTTTGAGGTTGCAAAGTCTCAGAAGTTTGATTCTGTATGTGTGTCATGCAACCGTTTGTGCTACATGAAACAAACTGTCACAGTCAACCTAGAAACCTTGTCACCTTACAATGACATGTGGTTCCGCCTCACAGCATTTTTGCTACTGAAATCTGACTTTCATTCACAAGACACCAATGTGCTATGCAAACACTGTTTTTCAAAACTGAAGTGCAACACTTTGCCAGCAAGGTCAATGCTAAACAACATGGAAACAGATGTTACACCAAGTGAGATTTCAACATTGAATATGTTTGAACGTATTTTAATTCAGACAATGAAACCATTCCAAACAATTCTACGTCTGAACACAAAGACACGGAAGATTCCACAGAAAAAGTTTGTTAGATCTCTAAAGGGTTCTGTGATGTATCTACCACTTCTTCTACAGGAAAATGTTCAAGCAATCTCAACAGAAAATAGCTTGGTCATTCTTGTAAATGGTGTGCCTACAAAGGCCAAGGTCATCTGGCAAGATGTTGTCAATGTGCAAAGGTAAAGCTTGCTCTGGCTTATTTAAAAGTAACAATTCCTTTTATATAGACTTTGACATAGATCAGATGGCCAGTCTCTGTCCAACATGATCTATTAGAAAAAGTAAGCCAATCATTGAGAAGGTCAGTACACAGACAAGTGACAATGTGTATGAACAGACACAATTCACCCACTACATGGCAAAGATCCATTAGGAGACAACATTGATCTCTATCAAATGAAGCAGGTGGAAGGTGAGCCTGTCAGCATTTGGAAGGCAACACTAAGCACGCTGTTTCAGACCTATTTCCAAAAGGGTCAGGCGGACACCCAGATGAAAGAGAAGCACGGGTACAGGGTGCTGAGTACCGCACTAGCCGTGTCCTGAGCAAAGATGGCAAATCAGACGTAACATACAGTACCTGTTCCATCTGCTCTGGGAGAGTGAACTTAGCATTCTGTCATGCCTATAGCACATACCATTCGTCAACAAGTCCACTAGATGGAATAACAGCTGCTCAATTTCTAGAGAAATTAAAGCAGAAAGATGAAAATGTGCAAGTGAATCTGTCTTCCATACTTTCAAGTCTACGTGGCACCAAAGAATATTGGTATCGCAGACACTCAGAAGTGATGACAATGATACGAGAGTATGGTGCAGCCACATGGTTTGTCACACTTAGTTGTGCTGAATATGCCTGGGACGAACTCATTGAACTGTTGAAGTGGGCAAATTCTGATGTCGAAGGCATCTCATCGATGACTGTCAGAGAAATGTGTTCATTTGATCCTGTGTCTGTCACAAGACATTTTCACAAGCGGTTCCATGACATTCTCACTTTCATCTTGTCAAAGGACAATCCACCTCTAGGTATTGTAGAACATTACTTTTGGAGGACAGAATATCAAGCACGAGGTGCCCCTCATATCCATATGTTATTGTGGATCAAGGATGCGCCACGCATTGGTGAACATGAAGCAGCAGAAGTGCTATCATTCATCAAAAAATATAACACTTGTCACATTCCAGACAAGTATGACAGTCCTACACTATGGAAGTTGGTACAAAAGTTCCAGCGACATATTTGCGCAAAATATTGCCGGCGAGTAGTAAAAAACAAATCTAATTGGTATGCACGATGTCGCTTTGGATTTCCTAGACGAGTTTGTCAGAATGGTGCCATGAATGACCTTTTCTCAGCAATGCGACACCACTTGAAGGCAAAATCAACCAAGAGGGTATACGAGTTACCCAGGGATGAAAAAGAGGTGTACATCAATGACTACAACCCAACTCTTCTCCTAATGTGGCAAGCAAACATAGATGTTCAGTTTGTGGCTGACAACTCACTGGCCCTGGGCTCGTACGCTACTGCATATAACCAAACATGAACAGACTAGCTTGCAAGATCTTTGGGAAGATATTGCCACTTCAAGCAAAAACAGACATCTCAGCTGTGGTCATTGGGTTTGAAGACTCTTTCACACAGAGAATTGTGGAGCTTACGAGCCAGTGACCGGTTAATGGGTACACATCTGTCGCAGGAAGTCTGGCGCTGTACGTTTCCTCAGTGTAAACTACAAAGAGAACGGAGCGTAATACTGATTCCTCATGCCGAAATTGAGGAGTCCTGTCAATACACCTTCTTCAAAACATATCTTGAAGAATAACCTGATAGACACATACTACCGACGTAGACACAAGCGACATGACTGATATGTGTCTGTTTGAGGTGGCTAAGTGGTATGACTACAAGACAGGTGCAACACCTGACTCAACAGCGACATTTACAAGGTCAATGGACTAGATGGCTGTCTTGTGAAGAGGCACAAGCCATGGCTTATAGATCACTGCAAACTGCATCTAGGCACATCAGAGAGCACAGAACATTACTACTTTGCTCTCCTATTCCTATTTAGACCCTGGAGGAGTGAGTCTGAATTAAAAGGTGATCTGATACATTCAAGACCAGTTCAATCTCACTTACAAGAATTTCCAAACTGAGTACTCACAGACATATATACAAAGACTAAAAGCTGAGAAAGAACAGCTTGAGAAGGCAGAGAAGCAACTTCAGGAAGACACCCAGTTAGTTCACAAGACAACCTTGATCCAGAAGGACAAGGTGTTCTAGGTGACCCTCTGCCCTTAAATGCCCCAGAAGTGTTAATGTCAGAATTGAGACAGCCATGCAACATGCGCACACTCTATGGTCAACCCAGCTGACTTAAGAGAAGACTAAATCAGCTGCAGCATACAGTTTACTCCCAAGTGGTTGAAGCTGTCCAACATGGAATACTACATGAAACAAAACAATGTGATTGCACTCAGTACAAGCCACTACTAATGTTTGTTAGCGGTTCAGCTGGCACAGGAAAGAGTTTCCTGATTGAAGCTATCACTGCAGAACTACGGAGTGTAACAGGCTCTTCAATGTCTGTTGCTGTGACTGCTCCCACAGGACAAGCAGCATACAACATTGGTGGAGTAACATTACACCGTCTCTTTATGTTACCAGTCTAACATGGGAGAACTGGAGAGTATCGTAAACTGTCATTTGAGGTTGCATCTCAGCTCCGTTCCATGTTCACAAAGATGCAGTTACTCATTGTTGACGAAATTAGCATGGTCTCCAATGTCATGCTTGCCTGTATTCATCTACGTCTACAGCAGATCTTAGGTACTGACGATGGAGTGCCATTTGGTGGCAAAAGTATACTTGTGTTGGGAGACCTTTACAACTTGGTACCAGTCAATGCAGAGCATGTATTTACAACTCTGACTGCCAAGCAGCTAAGAATATCCTCGGTTGCATTGCAGGCTATAACATATGGGAATTATTTACCTATGTTGAGTTGTCTGAGAACATGCGCCTAAAGTGGTGATCTAGCTTACAAATCACTTTTAGATGAAGCTCGCACAGGTTCTCTATCACCAGAACATGTTTGTATGTTAAATGATCGAAAAATCACAGTACATAGTGCATGCATAGAAACAGCATGTAATGTCTTCAGCAATATATACTCTACTGGCAGACACATAGTGTCTTATGCCACGACTAAAGAAATGCGCTGAATTCAACAATCTAATGCTACAAAGAGAAAACCAAGAGATTCTAACTCTGCATGCAGTTGATACAGTTGATGGCGTTATTCTTAGTCAAAAGCTAGTAGCAAAGATGACTGAACGACTAAGTGAACTGAAGTCAGATGTTTCACGAACAGCTGGCCTAGAAGCTGTTCTCACAGTTTGTAAGAATGCACGTATCATGCTGCGATGTAATCTAGATGTAGAACAAGGTATGGTAAACGGTGCCATGGGAAACATCACTGACTTTGTCTATAATGTCCAGAAGACATATATTGAGAAACTTGTAGTGCACTTTGACAACATGGAACACTCTGTACACATAGATCGAACCTCGTAAAATTCCAGTTTTTAGGATATCTACGTAAACAGGAAACAGTTCCCACTATGTGTTGCATATGCTGTTTCCATTCACAAATCTCAGGGATTGAGTTTGGATTCAGCAATGGTAGACATAGGTACAGACATTTTCAAGGATGGCATGAGCTATGTTGCACTTTCATGTACGCAGCCTTTCTGGATTGCACATCATTAGTATTGCACCTCAGAAAATACGAGCTGACAAGCGATGTATTCTTGAGTACAACAGGTTACGTACTCTACATCAGCCACAAATGTCTTTAATACCACTGCCTACATATCTGTCTGTCTCACACAATTCAGTCACAGCTAGAGGTAGCAACAAACAGCAGCAAGCTTCCAAAAGTGATTCGACAAAAAAGAGTTCAGCAAAGGCCACAACTTCAAGTAAACATTCACAACCAGCAATTCATCAGAAATCAGTTGGTGTAGCTGCTGTACCAGTCTTTGACAACAGCAGTAGAGTAAACTGCTATGCTAACTCAGCTATGCAAGTTTTTCTACACATGCCGCAGTTTGTGCAGGCAATATCTGCTTCACAAGACAATCCCCTATCAAACGCTTTGAAGCAGATTATCAAGATGACTTCTGACCACTCTAACAATGTACAGTCACTAACACCACTACGACGGGTGTTATCTACATATGCTGGATGTAGTACATTTGCTGCAGACATACAGCAAGACAGTACTGAGTTTATGATGGCTGTCATAAACAACCTGGATGAAGACGGCACCCCAATGCGGCAGTACTTCACAGTAACATATGTTACAAAATATGTATGTGTTTCATGTGGCAATTCACAGCGTGAAACCACACAAGACATGCTGTGGATAACTCTCTTTGTCCCTGAAACCAAAAGTGTCAAATTTCAACAGCTATTCACTAATGCTGAATGTAGTCATGCCTGTGGAAGGTGCAGAGGCAGATGCGCTCAGTCCATACGTCTAAGGAGCTCATCTCAATATCTGTTGCTTATGTTGCACAGATTTGACCCCAATGGGCTCAGAGTTGATACTCCTATCACAGATTACACAGCTAGTAGAATAGTCTTCAACCAATCACTGTTTGACACTCACAGTATAATCTATCACCATTGTCAATCCATGCATTCTGGGCATTACACCTCATTACTAAGGTGCAGAACTGGATGGTTAGAGTGTGACGACTCTACAATGACTTTTAAACAGAGACTGCCACGGCACTTGAAAATGCATATCTTCTAATATTGAAGAATTATGACAACCTCATATTTCAGAAGAATAGGACAAAACATGTAGCATTTTAAATGACTACTTTGTCCAAAAAAATTCATGCCTCATTACAATGTTGTATAATGTACAACTCTAAATAAACAATACAATTTCAACAAAATGGAATTCTAATACAGACATTACATACTGTGACATGTTAGATCTTAGGTAGATCAGTGACTACATGAAAATTGTTGTAGTGGCTTCAATCAGTGCCAACAATATTCACAGTCACTAGAGAAACCATGATTACATGTCTATCAAAAGGATTGTACATCTAAAAACTGAGGACTTACTACTCTCCTCCTCTGTACATCTCTTTAAAATCCATGTATCAACTCATATATAACAACAAATTGATATGACTTATAAGCTCTTACCTTTGCAAACAAAGAGAACTTTCAGTTATTATCGTAGATAGCTGAGCTACCCTTATAACATTCAGCAAACATTCCACTCTGTCACAAGTTGTCTATCAACACTTCAATTTGTCTAGTGACTCTTGACATATAGAGAACATCATTCGATCACCATGCAACAGTGTAGAACTATCACGCTTTCATGCGTAATACTAGTATTGTACATATGTAAAAACAACTACCTTTATTGATAATGCAAGAAGCTGAATTACACAACTGTAAATAATAATCAATTGCTGAATCTAATTTAGTGACTCTTACATGTGTTTAAAATTACTTGTACATAATAGAAACATTTGTATTCAAGTGTACATTGTTAATAGCTAGTTTGATACTTGTACTAAAAATAGCAGTGTAGCACTAAAGTACAAGTGAATGTTTTAGATATTATTCAGCAGTATAGTAACAACATTTAACTAACCATAGGTTTGTTAAAAAATGCCTTCCATGACAGTTTTAGTATTTACAAGTTAAGAATTTACATAGAAGCCAATGTAAGAATTGATAATATGTCATTTGTTCATGTAAAAACATAATATTTTTTTAACTTGTCACATAAGTAATTCTACCGTATGTAAAAAATATTGACAATTGTAAATCAGGCACTGTTGCTGATCACAACAAACTGCATACCTGTTCCTGACAATATTTATGATCGCCTCAATTGAGGGGTCATGTGGGAATTTTCCATTTGCGCCTAGTCAGTGACATATTATTAAATAATATCAATCAAATGTCACAAAACTTACATTTGTGTAAATTGTACTACTTAGACAGTCAGCATATGGTTTTTCGCCCACCCCAGGAACATCCACATTAGCAGTCACACAATTACAGTGGAGTGAAAAAGTATTTTCCCCCTTCCTGATTTTCTTTATTATTGCATATTTGTCACACTGGATGTTTTCAGATCTTTAGACAAAATATAATATTAGATAAAGGGAACTTGAGTGGACAAATAACACTTTTTTTTTACTTATTTAATTTATTTAATGAAAAAAGTTAACCAACACCAATTGGCACTGTGTGAAAAAGTAATTACTCCCTAGTTAAATCAACCCAATTAAAGGGATAATTAGAGTCAGCTGATTGAACACAGCCAGGCTTGATTACAGCCAGCCCTGCTTAATATAAACCTCACTTATTTTGGCCCTTACCATCAGAGTCACATTGCCAGGACAAAGATTCAACAAGCACATTTTGCCATGATCAAAGGAAGTTCCTGAAAGATCAGAAAAACATTTTGTTGCCCTCTATCAGTCTGGAAAGGGGTTACAAAGCTATTTCTAAGGCTCTGGGACTCCATCGAACCACAGTGAGAGCCATAATCTCCAAATGGAGAACACTTTGAACAGTAGTGAACCTTCCCAGGAGTGGGCGGCCTGCCAAAATTACTCCAAGGGCGCAGTAAAATCATCCAGGATGTCTCAAAGGATCCTAAAACAACATCCAAAGAACTGCAGGCTTCCTCTCCTCAGCTAAGGTCAGTGTTCATGACTCCACAATCAGAAAGAGACTGGGCAAAAATGGGCTTCATGTGAGAGTAGTAAGGCGGAAACCACTGCTAACTAAGAAGAACATAAATGCTCGCTCTCATTTGCCAAGAAGCACCTGGATGATCCACAAGTCTTTTGGGAAAATGTTCTATGGACAGATGAGTCCAAAGTGGAACTTTTGGACAACATGGATCCCATTATGTCTCGGTAAAGCAAACACAGCATTCCACAGCAGAACACCATACCAACAGTCAAATGTGGTGGTGGTAGTGATGGTGTGGGGATGCTGTGCCTAAGGACCTGGATGACTTGCCATAATTAAAGGAACCATGAATTTGCTCTGTGCCAGAAAATTCTTAAGGAGAATGTCCAGTCATCCTTCCACAGCTGAAGCTGAAGCGTAGTTGGGTCATGCAGCAAGACAATGATCCAAAACACAAAAGCAAGTCCACATCAGAATGGCAAAAAGAAGTAAAATTAAAGTTTTGGAGTGGCCTTAGTCAAAGTCCAGACTTAAACCCAATAGAGATGCTGTGGAGGACTCTGAAACGAGCAGTTCATGCTCGAAAACCTACCAAATGTTACTGATTTAAAGCAGTTCTATGAGGAAGAGTGGGTTAAAATTCCTCCACAGTGATGTGAAAGACTGATATTGAATTATAGGAAGTGTTTGGTTGCAGTCATTGCAGCTAAATGTAGCATAACCAGTTGTAAGTGTAAAGGGGCCATTACTTTTTCACACAGTGCCAACTGGTGTTGGTTAACTTTTTTTCATTAAATAAGTGAAATAAAAAAAAAAAACAAGTGTTATTTGTTCACTCAGGTTCCCTTTATCTAATATTACATTTTGTCTAAAGACCTGAAAACATCCAGTGTGACAAATATGCAATAATAGAGAAAATCAAGAAGGGGGCAAATACTTTTTCACACCACTGTACAACAAAACACTTGTCTATCATGTGTGTAATCACACTTCACAACCAACTGACATTCCCTTATTAATATAACACACAAGTAATGCACTACACATAATTACAACATACAACCATTTTTAAAAAAGTTACATTTTTTACAAACTCCATTCACATTCAATAGTAAATATATAATGAAGCGCCACAGCTTCAGCCTGACTATTAGAATTCCAGGTTGAATGTCAGAAACTACTTCCTCACATAAACAGTAGTGAGTACTGAAACATAACTAGAAACACACACCTGATTAGTTTCCTATTATATCACACACTTACTCCAATCCATATTATACAGTTATTATTATTCTTACACATTTACATATTTGACAAGCAATGATTGCACACATACAAAGATTGTATTGTGAGACTGCTTCTGCTAACTAAATTTCACTCTTGATTGGACCTTTTCTCCATTTGACAAATTGGCAATAAATTTTTAAAACCATAACCACCTGTGTCGACTCCTTACTTTAAATACCATTATGACATAAAAATAAGTGTCTATGACTTAAGCATACAAATCAATGTTTACTAATACTGCTACAACTATACCTCCATCAATTTGTTTGGTACCTATGACATACAGTCAGTATCACAGCATATGCAACGATGTGGGACATTGCATGTCACATTTGACAGAATTCCTAACAGTGTAAAAAACTCAGCAATGTACTTACTTTTCCTGTGCCTATGCAGTCATTATTACTATACCAAGGTGCCACACATCAGCACTCCAACAGGTCACAGCTGTGACTATACATGTACCATTCAGTCACTACTATGTGTACTTCAGAGTCTGACAAAATGACGTTCTCATTGGCTGCAAACATCCTAACAACCTTATGTTAATCTTTTATTACCGTATATGAAGAGGTTGACGATATACTGAACAAGGTTTAAAACTGTTTAAAAACATGTTTCATTATTATAGCGATAAGTCACTCCCAAGAATTGTGTTAATGGTCAGTCAATCACCCTATAGAGACATGTGCAGTCAGCCACATCTGGCCACAGCACACCCCTGTGTGTGTCTGTGTGTGTGTGGTGCTGGGGGGGTGAACTCGGAGTTACAGTTTTCAACTCTATCAGCGAATTTCCTCACTTTTGTCACTCTGGAACAACCCTAACAAATGCATTAAACGGAGTTTTTTGCCTCTAATTTCCCTTCTTTTTGAGAATGATATTGAGAAATAGTGAATGTAATTTGCTCCCGCCACATGATACATTGTGGCATAGTAACAGGAGCAGCAACGCAAACAGAAATGCTAACAGTGGCACACATGATAACACAAGCACGAATGAGAACAGAAAGGGTAATGCACACAGTGGTGTAGACGGGAATGGTGTGCCACATGATGTCTTGTCACATAGTAACGTGGTGCCTGTAAATGTAAATGTCAATGGGCATGGTGACACAAAGTGAAACAGAAAGCGAAACAGTACAGTACACACAAATGGCAAAAAAGTAACAGAAATGCAAGCGAAAATGAAAACGCAAAGGATGACGTAAGAGGAGTTGGGTGCATTGGATGATCAGCCCTAACTCTCACCCCATGACATGTGTGTAAAGCAGCAGAAGTATAATAGAATGGGGTGAGAGTTAGGACCCATGATCCCAATGCACACCCCAATGCCAGTTGGGGGTGGTGGGTGCAAGGGGTTTGCAACCCTAACAGCAATTTCCTCACTTTTGTCGCTGTGGAATAACCCTAACTAATGCATTAAACAGAGTTTTTGCCTCTAATTTCCCTTCTTTTTGGGAATGATAACGAGAAATAGTGAATGTAATGCTTAGCGGGCCCCGCTCCCGCCCACATGATGTCTTGTGGCATACTAACAGGGACAGCAACACAAACAGAAATGCTAACAGTGGCGCACATGGTAACACAAGCGAATGAGAACAGAAAGGGTAACGCACATGGTGGCGTAGACGGGAACAGTCTGCCACGTGATGTGTTGTCACATAGTAACATGGTGCCTGCAAACAGAAATGTCAAGAAAGATAAACAGTACTGTACACAGAAATGGCAAAAAATAACAGAAACGCAAGCGCAAATGAAAACGCAAAGGATAACGCACATGGTGGCGCAGAAGTCAACGGTAAGTGAAACCGGTACGGAACCGCAAGCGGAAAGGGCAACAGTAACAGTAATGTAAGTGCACAGGCTGGTTTTCCCCAAAACCTGCATAGAGAAAGACAGTGAGTGCAAATAATGTATGCATAATAATGAGTATCGGCGCAGAAAATGAGATCTTGGAATACTAAATACATTATATCTCAGTAACCACACGACGTAGAAAAAAAATTTAAAAGTCATATTATTTATAACTGTCCTGGCTAATTTGAATCTTAGCCCCTAAGAAATTTTCTGATGAAAAGTCCGTATCTCGCACCGTTTCCGAGATACGGGCCCTGAAAGGCGCGGCGAACGCCGTAATGTTATCCTATGGGAAAAAAAGAAAAGTTCAGAGTGCCATAACTTTGCCTCCCTGTAATGTTTTTTCACCAAACCACTGAAAGGCACATCTGTGGGTTGTTGACTGTCTTTACTGCAAATGTCAGGAAAAAAGACCAAACCGTTATTTTGCAGCAGGGCTCCAAATGATTTCTGTTATGTGTCGGGCGCCGGAATGTTATCCTATGGGAAAAACCGTCAACTTTGGAGTGCCGTAACTTTGCCGCCATGTGATATTTTTTCACCAAACTACTGAAAGGCACATCTGTGGACTATTGGCTGTCTTCCCTCAAAATTTCAGGAAAAAGACCAAACCGTTATTTTGCAACAGGGTGCCAAAGGATTTCTGTAATGCGTTGGACGCTGTAATGTTATCCTATGGGAAAAACTGTCAACTTTGGAGTGCTGTAACTTTTCCACCATGTAATATTTTTTTAATACAACACTGAAAGGCACATCTGTGAGATGTCAGCTCCGTTCCTCCAAATTTCAGCCCAAACTCCCAACGGTTCTTTGCAGCCGAGTGCCAAAGAATCGCTGTCACTGTCCCACAGATGGAAAAACTACTGTCGCACTTTGCGAAAGCTTTCGCAGAAAAGTTCTACACTTTCGTGAGCATGAAAGTAATTTGCAAAAGTACTTTTTCCAGAAATTTGAAAAACATATTTCTGGGGTGTTTTACCACAAAATAAAGACATGGCAATGATCCTCAGGGCCCGACTAGGTGAATACAAAAAGAATTACGTTGCCAGAGGGTCTCAAATTTAAATGCCAACCATTTTTATGATCACAAACTGAAAACAAAATGGCAGATTTGCGAAAGTAACAGGCCCATTTGCGAAAGTAAAAATGCATTTGCGACACTGTCGAACTTTTTAACTTTTCCCATTGACTTATAATGGGAAACTGTTTTTTGAATAACTTTTGAACCGTTTAATATTTTTTCACCAAATCTTCAAAAGGCACATCAGGGACCCCGGCCACATGTTCTCTGAAGATTTCAGGCCAGTCACACAAACCGTACGACCTGTAGGTGCGACCATAGAATTCCAGAAAAAGCGTGAACGCGCGCACAGATCACGCTTAATAACTCCATAGTCGTATACCTGACCAGTACAAAACTTGGCAGATCCCAAGGCCTATGGTTCTTGATCATGTATTCCAAATTTCAGGCAAATCCATCAAACAGTTGCAAAGTTATTAAGGTGCAAAGTTTTGGGGTTTAACATAGATATATATATATATATATATATATATATATTACAGCACATACACTATGCACACATATATACACAATATGCATGTATTCTTTGCAAAAAAATTTGCTAATGTGTCAGTTATGGTTACAGCAACAATAGTTTGGAAATGTGGTGTTAGGGTGAGTGTTAGGGCTGCTAACCCCAAGGCACACCCCCAATGCCTGTTAGTGCATGTAGGGTTGAGGTGGGGTGTTAGGGTTGGAAACCTTGACACCACATTTCCAAAATGTTGTTGCTGTAACCCTAACTGATGCATTAACAAAGTTTTTTGAAAATAATTTCCTTACTTTTTGAGACAGTGGAGAGCTTGTAATTGTATCCTTATTTCCCTGGGGGAGTGCAGGGCCCTCTGGTCCCTGTGCTGCCATCAGTCCTTAATGATGTCCATATATACATGTGGGAGCTCAGGACCCGCTGAGCCCTGCGCTCTCATCCATGCATAATTTTTCAGATAGAGTAGTAGTATCCTTATTTGCCCAGAGGGCCCTGCATTTCCATCCTGTAGTGCACAGTGTCAAAAAACACAGGTTGCAATCTTATCCTATGGAAAATACAGCAAAATTGGAAAGCTGTGTAACTCAATACTAAATTAATATATTTTCTTGAAACTGCCAAAAGGCACATCGGTGGTGCATGCCCCTTGTACCCTGAAAATTTCAGAGCAAAATTGCAAACTGTTTCTTAATGGTGTAGTGACAAAGACATAACTCCATAAACCTCTCAGTATAAGGTTATCCAATGGGAAATCAACCAAAATTTAAATCCTTAGAACTCCAAGCCAAAGCAATATATTTTCACAAAACCAGCAAAAGGCACATCTGTTGGGCAAGCCCTTTGTAGCCTGAAAATTTCAGTCCAAAATTCCAAACCATTTCTTTGCTATGAAGTGACAAAGAAACAGCTATATCAAATTTATTTTTTTGCAAACTGCAAAAAAGAATCCTTCTCTGAGCTTCCTTTTTCACAATTTGCAGAAAAAGAAAAGCCTTTTTCACAAATCTTGAAAAAGGAACCTGTTTCTCAAATCATTTTCTATGATTTGTGGTAAAAGACAATCCTTTTCGCAAAATGCAGAAAAGGATCCTTTTTCGTGGTTGAAGTTTTCTGCGATTTGCGGCAAAGGATTTCTGTGGATACAGTAAATGCATTTCTCCACATTTTTTCAAGAACTGACCCTGGAATTTGATTCCTCAGGCCCTAACTAGGTAAACACAACTGTTGGTGTTTACCAAAGGCCTGTATAATTTTAGAAATCTAAGTTTGTTTGCCTCGCTAACCGAAAACAAGATGGCGGCAGCACAAACTAGGATTCCTCATTTGAGGAACAAGATTCTGCATTTGCAAATGAGGATTCCGCATTTGCAGCCAAGAATCCTGTTTGTACTGCACATCTTACTTTTCCCATAGGAAATAATGGGACATTTTTAAATTTAATAACTTTGGACCAGATTAATATTTTTCACCAAAACTTCAAAAGGCACCACTGTTATCCAAGACATATATACACTAACAATTCAGACCAATATTCCACACAGTGTTTGCACAACATGGTGACAAAGAATTTGACAAAAAGTGGTAATTTTCACATTTTGTGACACTCTGTCTCCACACCTGCATATCTGAGCAGAACAAAACTTACAATACTACATCAAGAGATCTATGGTCCCTGAAGGTACATGCCAAATTTGATGCAAATTACTTGAATGGTTGCAAAGTTATTAAAGCACAAAATGTTCAGTTTAACATAGAAGTGAAGATTTAACTCTAACTATAGGGGTGCACACATATTTATATGCACATTGCACAACATATGTATATATACGGTACAGTAACAAGTAGCAGTGTATCTTGATTGTGGAATGAAAAAGAAGTCTGGTTTTGCTGATTTTCTTCCTGACACTGGGTGCTCAATTGCTGTGTTTTAAACCATAAAGTCATCTTCCTGACACCAGGTGCCCACCCAATTCCAGTCTTCTTGGATCTGCTTTACAGTCACTGGGGTTCCTTCCCAATAATCAAGTGACTCCTTATTCACCTACATCCCACAGTTTTCTGTCACAAATTATTTATCAATGCTGTTGAATGGGTGTTATTTCGACACTAGTTCATCCTTATCAGCCTGTGCCCCTCAGGGGAGACATCAGTCCTTCATTCATCAGACCCTGAATTGTAAAGGGTTGATATTGAAGAGGAGTACCACCCTGACCTGATTCTTCTTGAAGAGGAGGAACCTCTTTCCTCATACAGGTCCACTGCTTCTTTGGTAAGCGAAGACTCAGTTAAGCATACCCACAGATCCCCTCCTGAAGACCCTGCCTTCTTCAATGTTAAGAAGCAGCTGTCCACAGCCATGGGCTTCCACACTGAGGAAGAGGATGCCACCAGGAGAGAGGTGGTGGACTTTTTGAAGATCCCAGAATCTCACCCTAAGGGTCCCATTCTGCCAGCTTTGAGGAATGCCACCACTGCAGCATGGCACCACCCTGATATGGTTCCTGCCATGTCCCAGAGGGCCGACAAGCTCTATCATTCCCCTCGTGGCCTACTCTATTATGCTGCCCAGCCTGAGACTGATTCTGTGGTCATCAAAGCAGCCCATGACAGGTCCAAGGTGCCCAAGCACCTTAGTTTCTCCCGACAGGAATCCAGGATTGACCTTTGGGTAAGAGGGCTTTGCATCCTACACTTTGGGTCTTCAGAATGCTAGTTATTTATCTCATATGGTCAAATATCAGAATACACAACAGGTGAAGGGCAGAGCAGCTGCTCAAGCCTCCTAGAATGTTCCCAGAAACAGGAGGTCCTTAAGTCCCTCCAACCGGCCGAGGATATTAGTTAACACCTCCTCTGGGTCTTGTACTGTATGACAATTTTGTATTTATTTATTTATTTATATATTTGTTAACTGGTAGGACACTGGGCAGAAATAATTTTTCAGGTCTGGCCCAGATAAAAATGTACAATACACAGAAAGAACAATCAATACAATAAATAAACAATTCATCAGTAATCAAACATTACAAGTACAAGTTGCTAATGTTAATAAATATTGTTTAAACCTAAATTTAAACCCTGTGTATGAACTGGTAGTTCTCAAAAATAAAGAGGTAATTCATTCCAAAAGTTAGGGCCTGACATTCAAACGAACAAGACCATACTTGTTTTTAGCAGAGTGGCTACTGGACTAAACCCTGATTTGATCTTAGGTTGGCTTGATCTTCACAAACTATCACCAAATCAGTCAAAGGAGACAAGTATTTAGCATATATGGCCTGATGGATCATGTTACCTAAGGCATACATATATTTGAGTTGAGGGATAACCAGCCCATAGATGAATACAAAGAGCAATGATGGGGTCATAACTGGAACATCCACAACAAAGCAGCAGATATTATTGTAGCTATGCTTAAGACCTGCCTCTCCCTTGCACCCAATTTATTATACAGAGGGAGACATAGTCCAAGTGTGGCATTAAGATCCCAATAGCTAATGTCTTCTGGGAATCATAAGACAGGTATGATTGGAATTTATAAAGCATCCTAACTTATGATGGATTGTTCTCCTGAACATTTTACCTGTGAAGAAAAAGTTAAAGAGGGATCAGGTAAGCCCCCCAAGTACTTAAACTCAGAGACCTGCTCAAGTAAAATACCTTGAGCATCATGGATAGACAAATGAACATTTTCATTAAGTCGAGTGGAGCTACCAAACACCATAACTTTAGTCTTCCTTACATTCAAGACCATCATATTAGAGGACATCCAGCTGCATAATCTTTGAAACTCTAGTTCCAGCAATGCATCTCTATGTTCAGTAGCGTGGCCCTGACAGTATAAAATCAAATCGTCAGCATAGAGAATACAATTACTTAAACAAAATATAGAGGGAACCTGATTAATAAACAAAGAAAATGGACTTCTGGTGATGCAGCCAACGGGAATGGCAGCATAGCTTTTGCTCTCATGCTCAGACCATAATCGCATTTCATCCAGAGAGGTATTTTTCCATTTTGCCACAAAGTAAACTATTAAACCACCTCCCTCTCTCAGCAATGGGGCGGACAAAGAAGAGCGTCCTGCGAGCCCCAGAATGCTGCAACAAGCGAGAAACCAAAGCGACCTCTGGCCTAAGCCCAGCACCTCCCCGCCGTCCATTCTTTCTGGTTCAAGAGAAGATGATTCAGGCTCAAACACAGGCTCAATTAGTACCAGATTTGAAGCTCGGAAAATCCTGCGATTATTACAATGTATTGATGGTAAAGTAACAGACATTCAGAAGGATTTCAGAAAGTGTGAATCTAGGACAAGCTCCATAGAGAAACATGTTGAATCTCTACAAAATGAACATATGGCCTACAGCCGTTCTCTAGCATTTCTTCATAAGAGAGAGAGGAGGGCCCTTACGGCCAAAGCAGAAGATGCTGAAGCTCATTCTAGGCAGAATAACAACTGCATGGTGGGCATTTTGGGGGGAGTAGAATAAGATGACATGTAGGTTTATATGGAATGTTGGTTACGAACTGCGCTGCAATTAGTAGAAGAGTTACCACTACAAATAGAAAAGGCACATTGGACACTTGGCCCCCAACCCAGAGTACCTCCACAAGCTATCCTAATCAAGTTTCTTAAATTCCCTATAAAGGAAAAAATCCTTCGCATGGCTTGGACCAAAAAAGGACCTGAACTTTGATGGCACAAAGGTGTATGTGGATCAAGATTTTCCACCCTCTATGGCTGCTCATAGAAAGAAGGTGTTATGGGTGGCAAAACAACTTTGGGAAAAGAGCAAAAGAGCATTCCTGTGATATCCAGCTCAATTATGGGTGGAACAACCAGAGGGCCCTAAGGTATTTGGCTCACTTCTCGCTGCAGCAGATCTGCTGAAAAGTGAAGGAATTTCCCTGCCAGATTCAAAAGAAGAGATAGCAGAGAGCCAGATTGAGCAGCTTTTGTGGTTCCTAGCTCCAGGCACCAAGAAATCATTAAACCCCTACTCCAGAACAGAAGCACTGCTTCCACTGCACTCTGATCTTTCTCTGACCTCCAGATCCTGCCAAAAATCTTGGGCACACCAGCCCTCCATAGGCATGCCCACAGCTCAGGACTCCTGCTGCCCAGCTGCACACCTCCTGGCTACCCAAAGGATCCTGAAAGCCAGATCCTGCCAAAATCTCAGGCACACCAGCCCTCTGTAGGTACAGCTGCGGCTCAGGACTCCTGCCACCCAAAGAATCCTGAAAGCTGAATGCTGCCAAAATCGGGCACACCAGCCCTCCATAGAGCATGGCCATGGCTCAGGACTCCTGCCGCCCAGCCGCACACCTCCTGGCTGCCCACAGGATCCTGAAAGCTGGATACTGCCAAAAATATCGGGCACACCAGCCCTCCATAGGCACAGCCATGGCTTAGCAGGGTTTTAAATAATTGATTAGCAGTTTTTTTTCTTGGGACAATACTAACTGTACAGAAAGCATTTATATAGTTTTTCTAGAAGTGTTGTGTTTGTTAAACAAAGTGAGGCAAGTGCTATGCATTTTCACAATGTTTTAGAACTTTTGTGAGCAAAAGCTAATCAATTTTAGACTTAAATAAAACCCTATTAGACCTGCCGCCCAGCACACACCTCTTGGCCGCCCAAAGGATCCTGAAAGCCAGGTAAGTCCTTGACTGTCCAGGGTTGCTGTAAGCTGCTGCCATTGGCCAGTTGCTCGCTGAGCTGCACCCTGATTTGACCTTGCTTTCCTCCACCATGGTGATTGGCTATCTGTGCCTGCTGAATTTCTCCTCGGCTCAGGGCTGCAGCCCATTGTATCTCTGGGAATCGTCCAAAATTTTGGGCCCGCTCTCAGAGCTGCTTCTATCTGGACTGCCGCTGTTGTTTTTTGCTCACTCTCTAATCTGCTTTAAAGGAACTTTGCTCTCTAATGTTGTGCTGTTTCCGAGGAAAATTACAGTTTTTAAGACCAAAGTGAAAACAACTCTTCTGTGTACATTTTGAACCTGATTTTTTCTTTTCTCTCTCTCCTTCTCCCCTGGGCTTGAACCACCCCCGCTCTCACTTTTTGCTAAATTTCTCGGACCTCTGACATTGTCCTTTACCTACCCCTCATGGTGCCAAGTCAAGGCTTTGTCTCGCACAAAAACTTGTTCTTGGGCCACCACCGCCCCAAGTATCATCTCCGTCTTGTCTGCAAACTCCTGCACTCAGCTCCTCGCCCCCCAATTTAGCTACCCACATCATCTTTTTTGTGTAGCTCCCCCTCCCACAGCTAACCCCCTATTCTTTTTCTTCTCCACCTCCAGATCCTGCCAAAAATATCAGGCACACCGGCCCTCCATAGGCACGGCCACAGCTCGGGACTCCTGCCGCCCAGCCACACACCTCCTGGCCGCCCAAAGGATCCTGAAAGCCAGGTAAGTCCTTAGACTGTCCGGGTTGCTGTGAGCTGCCACCATTGGCCCGCTGCTTGCTGAGCTGCACCCTGATTGGACCTCATTTCTCCACCATTGTGATTGGCTATCTGCACCTGCTGAATTTCTCCTCAGCTTGGAGCTGCAGCACCTATTGACTCTCTGTGAAATCAACCAAAATTTTAAGCCCGTCCCTCCCCCACCTCCTACCTTAATTAGACTTTTTCCATGCCCTCCAGCAAACCCTCCTCTTGCCCCTCCAATTGGGTGCTCTGTTAAGTCTCCTTCCTCTTCCTCCACACCCGCCCTCTTGCATTTTTAACTCTTGTACTCCTGTATTCATACTGCAAAGTCCCATTGTGCCACCTCCTCTTTTACACCGCAGTGAATCTGCCTCTCCTGGCTCTGCTCTTCATCTCACCTGTCCTCTATACTTTCTCCTCCTCCTCCCTGTCTATCCTGCACCTCTCAGCCTCCTCCCTTCCATTTCTAACCATGCACCCCAGTACTCTGCCCCTTTTCCTCCTCCTCGTCCTCTTATTCCACTACTCCACCCCCAAAGCCTGCTTCCCTTTCCACCCCCCAGCTACCTACTTGACTCCATATATCACCATCCAGGTACCCTACCTCTTGAGCCTATTTTTCCACTCTGGACCCTGCCTACTTCTAACAAACTGTTCTTTCAATCCTGTAGGCATAGGGCACACCCCCCCACCCCTCTTACTCCTCTGTCCCTGAACTTTCACTTTCACCCCATGACACGTCCATACATGACTAGAAAGAGTAAACGCAATACTAGAGAACTACGACTATGCACCCTGAAACTAGTGCCCCTCCTGATGCTATCTGGAAATGTCCATCCAAATCCTGGCCCAGCACCCTCTATGGTCACCAACCTGAACAAGCACTCAGGTGCCCTCTCAATTATAATGCTCAATATTTGCAGCCTCCTTCCTAAAATGGATGCCCTTCAGATCTTTACCAGCCAGCATAGCCGGATAGCCTAGCAGTAGTTGAAACCTGGATTTCCCATTGGTCCCTGACCAGGCAATCACCCTTTCTGGATACAATGTTTTTAGGCTCAACCAGACCACAAAAAGAGGCGGCGGTTGCGCCCTATACCTCAAAGAGACCATCTTGGGACACCCCAACACTGCTCCCCTGATGACTACGGCCCATCAGAATCCTCCTTGGTGCTCACAACAAAGCCCTCACAGTCGTCACTGTGTACATACCACCTAAAGAGCAAGGAAATGGACTCACAGTGGTTCTGGACTTTGTCAGGTCACTCCCACCGGATACAGAATCCATACTGCTGGGTGACTTTAATATAAATTGGCCTGCTGCTGAGGCAGGAGCGCATAGGGACTCCATCGCGGCATCTAACCTCACCCAGATGGTTGACTCACCAACTAGAAAAACTACAAAACAGGCACCAGCACCTCCTGGAATGGATCCTTACCAGTCACCCTACCCAGATCTCAAAAACCACTGTCCTCCCTGACACACTCAGTGACCACTCCCCTGTCAGCTGTTTCTGGTCAAACAAATTCATTAAATCTCCTCCAAAAACCGCCACCAGTAGAGTTCTACCCTGTGGCAAATTAATTAATCTCAAATCTCACCTTCTCCAACAAGACTGGTCTCCAATCCTATAGGTTACAAATGTGAACACTGCCCTGGAACACTTTATCAAAATCTTTAATGAGGCCTGCAATAAATTTGCACCACTTAAAAGGCAAAGGTTAAAGTCTTCTGTAACCTCTGGATCTCTGGAGACCTCCTAAGGCAGCTAAAGGCAAGAGACCACCTTTAGGAGCTTGCTAGACACAGTGGGAAGCACACAGACATCACAAACTACAAACGTGCAAGAAATGACTGCACCAAATCAATTTGGGAAAAGAAATCAGCCTATTTCAAGAACGCCCTTACTAACTCCTGGGGAAATGGAAGAGATTTCTGGAACAACATAAAATAAGTCACTGGGAAGCAGTTAAAATACACTCCATCAGTGCTCAGCATAAATGGAGACATAACACTTGACCCCCAAATCATTGCAGACACCTTCAATATCGCCTTCACTGATCTTAGTTCTGTAATTCCACCTGACTTTTTCAAAGAAATGGATGATCCTGTGCCACAAACTGCCACTGCTCCTACTAGTCACCCCCGTTTCTGCTTTAAAGTGGTCAAGACGTACCAGGTACGCGATTATGTTACTAAAGCCATCCGCAAGTCCAGAACCAGCAATGATTCTCTAAATCTCAAACTTCTATCCCTCACCCTTGAAGAAGTGCTTAGGCCTCTGACCAGGATCTTTAACCTCTCCCTCAGCCAGTTCCCTGACAAATGGAAATCAGCCACTGTTACCCCCATTCACAAAAGTGGTGTCAAAACTGCTCATGAGAACTTCTGACCTATCTCCATCCTACCTCCCCTCTCAAAGGCATTGGAACGTATTGTCACAGACCAGCTGACTGACTTCCTAAACAAGCACAACATACGTGCAGGCAGCAACACGGTTTTAGAAAGAAGCACAGCACCTCCAGGGCACTACTTGAATTCACCGGCACCATCCACCATGTATTGGATAATGAGCAACTAACCGGTTCTACCTTCAGCAATTTAAAAAAGGCTTTCGACAGTGTCCACCATGGCCTCCTGCTTGCCCAGCTCCGGAAAGTGGGGCTCTCACCCAACTCAGTAAACTGGTTCAAAAGCTACCTAGAAAACCGGTCTCAAAGAGTGAAAATTGCTGACACTCTCTCAAATCCTAGACCAGTCCTCTCTGGTGTCCTCCAGGGCTCCATCTTGGCCCCCTCCTTTTCAGCCTGTTCCTAAACTCCCTACCAGATTCCTGTCCTCAGCATATCATACTCTACATGGATGATGCAGTAATTCTAGCCTCCCACCATGATCCACAACAACTGCAAAATAACCTCCAACATGGTTTCACATCAGTCAAAAACTGGTTCCTAAAACATAAACTAATCCTAAACCAGAAAAAAACAAAGTCCATGATTTTCAGCAGCTCTCAACATAAACATAAGCAGTATCACCTCGCCATCAAAACTATGCAAGGAGGTCGGCCCGGTGGCACTGAGGGTGGAGGCGCTGGATGCCACACCTCACACCATGCCAGCGACCTGGGTTCGGGAATGGACATCGGGCCACTGGGGGTTGGAAGGAAGGAGGAGGATCGAGTGTCTCAACAGGTGCTCTCCTCCTCCTCCAGGGGTGGGATCCTGGGGTGCTTTTGGGCACCCGACGCTCCTGTGCCTGTGTAAGCATGGGCATAGAGGCACCAGGCAGCTCTGTGGAGTCAGGGTGGGGAGGACTTTGTGGGCACTTGACAGTGATGTGCGTCTGCACATCATCTGTCTGGATGTCAGTCCTGTGTGCCGATGTCCTCAGGGGGAGGAGGGGTTACGGAAAGGAACAGGGGAGAAAAACAGAAAAAACCTTCTAAGGCCTAGATGAGGATTGATCCACACCTCCGATCACCCTCTCACAGACAGACCCTGCTGTGCAGGCACTCTTAGGTAGAGGAGTCAGGAGAGGAGAAATGGAGATAGCCTGACACTCTAGGGGCAGACTCCATGAGGGGTGCTCTCGGGGGATTGATCAGAGATCTGAAGGAGTGGAAGAAGAGGGTAGCTGAGGTGTTAAAAAAAAAAAACTATGCAAGGAGTCACTCTTGAACAAGTCCAATCCTTCAAATACCTTGGCATTGCCCTTAACTCCCACCTCTCCTACACTACCCACATTAATACTGTGGCAATGCTGCTAATATCAGGATGGGCCAAACTGTTCTGCACAGGAAACATCTAACCCTGAAGCACTAACAGTTGCCATCCAGAGCTCCATCGTTAGCATTATTGATTATGGACTCATTATTCATGGCTCTTCCACTGCCTCCTCTCTCAAATGGATTTCTACCTCCCTCAATAAAGCCTGTTGACTCGTCACTGGATCACACCGTCTTACCCATACCTGCAACCTCTACTCTCAAACTGGGTGGCTGCCACTAAATAGTCGATTAAAATATCAAACCTGCATCACAGCAAAGAAAATAATGATGGATATGACCCTCATGGTGTATGCTCTCTTAAACTCAAAATCAAGAACATAACACCAGAATCTAAACCACAACTCCTGCAAATCCCCCACTGTCGCACATCCCAAGGCCAAAGGTCCTTTGCATATAGGCAGGGCCCCTAGTGCTCTGAGGCAGCATTTTCTGATTTCTGCAGCATGATTTATTCATTTCTGTGGCAGAATGCAGTCCTGCCATTGGCTAAACTATGATGTGATGTCATAGATGACATCACCTACCAAGCATAGAGGAGAGGAGCTTCAGGATACACAAGACTGATACGGGAGCCTGTCGGAGTGGAAAAACTGTATATTTGAATGAAAATTAACCAAAAACAATGAATTCTGCTGCACTATATGAATTCTGTGGCATGATGCAAATTCTGTGGAAAATTCTGCAACCGCAGAATTCCAGGGGCCTTGCATATAGGGCACCCAGCTGGCTAAATAATCTCAGTAGTGACATCTCTGCCTCACCCACTATGGGTGCTTTCAATTCCAAGCTCTGCCTCGCTCTTCCTGCCTGCAGCTCCTGTGACTGCCATGACTAATGTCTTTACTCTCACCTGGCTGCCTTTGTTTTTCTGCTGCCTGTCTCTTTTACCCCACCTCCCAGCACTTGCCTCCACCACTGCCCATCTAATGCACTTACCACTGTCTGCTTCTTGACAAAGCCCTAGGCTACTACACCCCTGCCCCTGTCTTACCCCACCCTCTCCTCTCCCCACCTCTCATGTCCCCTTTGCCTGTCTGTATCCACCTCCCACGTCTCCCTTGACCTCTATGTACCCATTTTCATTTGTTTTCATGTAAGAAACCTTTGTAATAACATGTTGCAACCATCTGTGTTACTGATTGCTCTATACTGTAATTGAAACACTATGACTGAACTCACTGACATGGAACCTTTGTAAAAGAGCCCCAGCCCAAAGGTACTTGTAATCCTAGACTCAAATAAATAAATAAATAAAGATGGCTTCAAAAAGGTCAGTCTACCAATTTGATTGTCTCCACACCAATTCACCAGCTCTAGTGCCGATTCTATGGGAGAAGATGAAGTACAGGGCAGCTTAAAACTGGGCATGGTGACATTCACTTTGCGCTCATCATTGCATTCATTTATATGATGCAACCCTGAAAAGAACTGAGTAATTTATTCACTAATTGGTGAGAGGTGTGTAACTATAATACTTCATTCCATGGGTAGGATACTGTTAAGGTAGTTTGTTGAATGGTTCCCCTTATAGGACTAAGTCAGTGTTATTATTCAAAAATGGGGGAAGGGAACCAAAAAATACTCCACTCGGGCTGTTGTAAAATTTCTCAAAGTTCTTTATTTATTTTTGTTAATTGCCCTGATGTTTCGCATGTTTATGCTTTTTCAAAGGGCTTTTCATATATTCTGTAAGAATAATAGATAAATATTGTTTATAAATCTTGCATTTTTTTAATTCTATTTCTTTTCATTATTCTTCTATTAAGATGTTCTATTATACTTCATTACCACTGTGCTTCTTTCTCATGCTACTTATAGTACATACTCTGTGCTTTGTTCACTCTTATAATTAAAACTTTACAAAAATAATAGACAGTAATAGAGAATATGTACCCTGTATTCATGCTTTGTTTCCACACTGGCCAGACACTTTTTACTTCTGCCTTTGCCTGTTCTACTGTTTCTTCATGGCAAGGAATTGCACCAAACTTGTGTCTTAACTATAATAATATAAACAATATGTGAAAATGCCTTCAGCAACCTTATTTAGCAGGTTATTTTCAATACAATAATCACACAACTTTCCTTATTGCTACCTTTTCTGTTATAACCTTGTACCATTTTAAAAGATCTTGATTAGCTAAATTTTACCTTTTGCAGCTTTCTTTTAGCTCAGCATGTTCAGTTTCCTTTGTTCTCTGTCTTCCTTGAATTTTAGGTTCTGGTTTTAATACATTTAAAGTTTTAATACAATCAAATTTCTTAGTAACTGTTTAAACACTTCTGCAATGTGTTTTTACCTGTATAACTGGTTTTAACACTTTTTACTCACTTTTGTGCTGAACGTTGTTTCCAACTCCTTATTTCTTTATTTTTTTATTTTATAAATAATTAATAATTTAGCTAATTAAGATCTTTTAAAATGGTACAAGGTTATAACAGAAAAGGTAGCAATAAGGGAAAGTTGTGTGATTATTGCATTGAAAATAACCTGATAAATAAGGTTGCTGAAGGCATTTTCAAATTGTTTATATTATTATAGTTAAGACACAAGTTTGGTGCAATTCCTTGCCATGAAGAATCAGTACAACAGGCAAAGGCAGAAGTAAAAAAGTGTCTGGCCAGTGTGAAAACAAAGCTTAAATACAGGGTACATATTCTCTATTACTGTCTATTATTTTGTAAAGTTTTAATTATAAGAGTGAACAAAGCACAGAGTATGTACTATAAGTAGCATGAGAAAGAAGCACAGTGGTAATGAAGTATAATAGAAAATCTTAATAGAAGAATAATGAAAAGAAATGGAATCCAAAAATGTAAGATTTATAAACAATATTTATCTATTATTCTTGCAGAATATATGAAAAGCCCTTTGAAAAAGCACAAGCGTGTGAAACGTCAGAGCAGTTAACAAAAATAAATAAAGAACTTTGAGAAGTTTTACAACAGCCCAAGTGGAGTCTTTTTTGGTCCCCCTCATTTTTCAACATTAACACTGACTTAGTCCTATAAGGGGAACCATTCAACAAACTGTCTTAACAGTATCCCATTACCCATGGAGTAAACATTATAGCTACACACCTCTCGCCAATTTGTAAAAGAGGTGACCTAAGGGACTGGGACACCTATCCATGGACGTTGGGATTACAGATTAAAAAAAGGACTTTCTAAAGTAACTAGCAACACAAGCACAGAACTAGTGGAACACTTACCACCGTGAAGAACTGAATAAATCAACTGACACCTTAAGAAGATGGAAGCATTTCAAGATATAGGTCAAAGCACACAAGGACTGATGTATCATAAAATATACATGGAAGAAACATGTAAGAAACTACTTGATGCTATGAGAGGTGAACAGAACTTAACAGAACAACTTGGTGATACTAATAAGACTTTGGTACAAAAAATGGAAAATTATCGATATAAAAATATCAGACTAGAGTGGCATGGTCTGACATTAACAAAGTACTTGAATACAATATGATACACAGAGGCTAAGGATTTTTATTGAACCTAATCTGGGCATAGAGTCAGAGAAATTAGCCCAAAACTGGGATGCAATAAGAAATAGAGCATCTTGTGACTTTATGTACTGCCTTATAGAGGCTATTCTGGATGAAAGAGAATTGATAGAAAAAGAAGCAATATTAATGGAGGAAGTATTAAAAACTAAGCTAGCAGAAGAAGCATTTAAAGCTAATCTAGAAAGTTAAAAACAAAAATCAAAGAATATGAAGAAAGGCTTAAGCAGCAAAAAATAAAAAAATTTCAAAGAGATGCAAATGACTATCGAGATAAGACAATATATGCATATAAAAAATATTCTCAGAAACAAACATGGGGACAACAGAACAGATACCATGAGAGCAGTACAGATAGTGACAGTAGCTATACAAGGGACCCTAATATACATAAGGAGACAAGAGACACAGAAGAACCATCATTACAAGATAGACAGGAGCCAGGTACATCATATCAACAAGACACAAGAGCAAGATACCAACAAAGAGATAGACAAATCAGTCAGGGGAACTGGGGCACAAAGGTGAGTGGGGGCAGTCGAGGAATGGGAGATGATAACTGGAAAAACAAGAACAGGGTACAGAGGCAATCGGAATCAGCGACACACTTGATACCTATATTCAATCTAAGTAACAAAATACTAACTAATACAGAGATAGAAGTATTAAGCCTAGGGTTGTCATTTGCTCCAAAACAGTCCACAGACCTATTCCAGTTGAAAGCAGACATACAGAGATTTTCAGGGCTTTAAGACTTAAGACACAGTTTCAACAAAGTGAACAAATGGATTCATATGAGAAACAGGTAAAAACATCATTACAAATTAAATCTAAATATAATCCACCAGTATGGAAAAATCGTCAGGTAGAAACATACTGTACATTAGTACAGAAAGAAATACATGACTTGTATAGATCACAACAAACCAAAACAAACACAGATAATCTTAGTATAGTACAAAGGACAGCACTCAACAACTTACAAAAGATGATCAAATTATTATCAAATCCACAGATAAGGAGGAGGCAGTGTTATAATGGACAGAAAACATTATAAAATATGTGTTTACATTTATTAGAAAATCAACAGAATTATGAGAAATTACAACAAAATCCCACTGACAGACATCAACGATTAATAATACAAACATTAACGAATTTGAAAATAATGGATGGTTACATAGTTGGGAAACCAATGTAATACTAAAAAATATCCAAGAATACCAGCATTCTATGCCATCCCTAAAATACATAAAGATTAAAAAAATCCACTAGGGAGACCGATAGTTTCAGCTAATGAATTATTTGAAACAATATTACACTATATAAATTTTCACTTACAACCTTTAGTTGAACAAACAACAACTTATGTTAAAGATACTACAGACATGATATATAAACTGGAACAAATGACACTTAGGGCATACAAGAAATGGATATATTCATAACAGTGGATGTGGTGGACCTA
Organism: Neoceratodus forsteri; assembly: GCA_016271365.2. Taxonomy (NCBI): domain Eukaryota; kingdom Metazoa; phylum Chordata; order Ceratodontiformes; family Ceratodontidae; genus Neoceratodus; species Neoceratodus forsteri. The sequence goes on from CM028137.1 coordinate 236,696,106, forward strand.
TAACGTCTATACCACATGAAGATGGCATACGAACAATGGGCAAATTATTGAACACAAGAAGTCCACAAGCATATCCAAAGACAGAGATACTACAAGAGTTAACACTCATGATGTTGACAAATTATTTTGAGTTTGGCTCAGAGTATTATAGACAGGTAAGGGTACTGCGTAGGAAGCACAATGGCACCTGCCTATGTAACGCTTTTATGCACGATTTAGAAAAGAACATATACTAAATGAGAGAAAACCCATTTTTACTGATATCAACACATGGAACAGATATATAGATGATGGATTTTTTGTTTGGAAAGGTACCATACCAGGTTAGAACAATTTTTAAATTTCTTAAACAACATTAATCCTAATATACAATTTGTTATGACACATAATAAAATGGAAATATCATATCTTGACCTCAAAATATATAAGGAAAACAACCATTTACAAGCTTATATAAAACAATGACATACAGGAAGACACTCCTACATGGCAAAAGTTTCCATGAAACAAGACTAAAACAAAGCATTCCCTATTCACAGTTAGTTAGAGTGAAAGAAACCGTACTAAAGAACAAGATTTTCAGAAAGAAAAACAATTAATGATAAATCGATTTCAACAAAGGGAATACAAGAAGTCTGTACTTAAAAAAGCTAATCAAAGAATAGAGACAGTAACTAGACAAGACACTCTACAAACCAAACAAAAACAACATAAACCAAGGGTTGTATTTACAACTAAGTTTAATGATCGATTTACAGAAATCAAAAGTATTATAATACGGTACATAATGTCAGTAGGGGAACAAGTCCCTATGGAATTCAAAGAAAGACCCATTATTGCAGCAAAAAAAGTTAAAACTATCAAAGACAAACTAGTAAGATCCCAATTTAAAATCCCAGTACAGCAAGGGATGCAACGTTTACTAGGACCCCTCAAACTTGGAATGGTACCATGTGGAAGATGCTCAGTATATAGCCATACCAGCAAAAAGAAGTGTTTAAACACCCACACACGGGTAAAGAGTACCCTATAAGACAACATATAGACTGTACAACAGAGGGGTAATATATGTATTACAGTGTCCATGTGACCACTTATATGTGAGGCAAACGACCAGAGCTTAAAAAACACGCATACAAGAACATAGGAGATATTAGAAGACAGGAAGAAAAATCACAGGTAGCAAATCACTTCACTGAACAAGGACATACAGGAGCCTCACTCAGATTCTGGGGAACTGAACAAATCCAAAAACCACTAAGGGGAGGGGACTATTAAAAACAGTTGGACAGAGCAGAAATGAAATGGATTTTTTAGTTACAAACCCTGGAAAGAAACATAGGGATGAATAAGGACACAAACTGGAATGCCTGTTGGTAATGTTAAAATAAATAAGAGAGATGGAGTATGGCTCCATAGACAAAAAATTAAAAATAAAAACAAATATGAAATAGTAAGGTTAGACACATTAAAAATGAACAATTTACAAATGGGTTATTTTATAATATAATAAATCCTAAAAACAGAACGAGCAACGTGATAAAATGTGGCTAGTAAGCAGTAATCAAAATTGTCCTCCACTTTAATATACAAAGATATATGAAATCTAATAGAAGAAGATAGCAAAATTCCATCAACAAACTATATGTCAGAAACATGAAAGCAACATCACAATTAGTTGAATGTTCATGAAAAGAAGGGTTATGAAAGCAAATTTTAACCAAAATATGGTAAAGCAAGAAATTATAAAGTTAAGAATACTTCACATTCTGAGGTCCTTCCCCACCCCCATGGCACTATCCTCCCATATAAAGAACACGTAAACTAAATACAAACTTAAACACATTGAAGAATCACAGCACTTATTAAGAAAACCCAACACCTCAAGACATCATTAGTTTCTCAATAAACTTAACATTGAAATGAGTAATTAAATAATTAAAAAGATGCACTGTGGCAGGCAATGGCCTGATCACAACGAAGGTTGCTAAAGACCATGAGTTGAGTAATTGAGCTCATCCATTGCAGGTGAAACTGCATGTGGTGATCAGGCCGAGAGATATTTAGCAAGAGAGTTTGCACACACACACACACACACACATATATATATACACAGTAGCAGCACCAAACAATGCAAGGACAACAACAGAACCAGCACACGGTAAGAAAGACAAATATTTAGATATCTAGGAGCTGTAGCTATGTCAAATAAATTTAAATGTGATTAAAAGAGCTTATTTTCTTTACATACAGATACAAGGCTCACATATAAAAGCTAAAGAAAGAATTGAAGGTGACTTCTAACACTATGTCCAAAGTATCTACACATACTAGCCAGGTAAAGTGAGCTAGTGACATATAACTGAATATTAATAGGACTAAAAAAATAAAATATTGAAGGATACTGAAAGGACTGATTCTCTTTCTAGGGACTGACAATAAAATAAAAAAAATAAAGAAATAAGGAGTTGGAAACAACATTCAGCACGAAAGTGAGTAAAAAGTGTTAAAAACAGTTATACAGGTAAAAACACATTGCAGAAGTGTTCAGTTACTAAGAAATTTGATTGTATTAAAACTTTAAATGTATTAAAAATAGAACCTAAAATTCAAGGAAGACAGAGAACAAAGGAAACTGAACATGCTGAGCTGAAAGAAAGCTGCAAAAGGTAAAATTTAGTTAATTAAGATCTTTTAAAATGGTACAAGGTTATAACAGAAAAGGTAGCAATAAGGGAAAGTTGTCTGATTATTCTATTGAAAATTACCTGCTAAAAAGGTTGCTGAAGGCATTTTCACACTGTTTATATTATTATAGTTAAGACACAAGTTTGGTGCAATTCCTTGCCATGAAGAATCAGTAGAACAGGCAAAGGCAGAAGTAAAAAGTGTTTGGTCAGTGTGGAAACAAAGCACTATATAGGGTACATATGAAAAATTACTCACCTTAGCAATGTTGTTTCTTCTAATGGAGTCTTGCTATATTATGACATATGCAGTGAGTCCCAACCTTCAAACTGCTCGGAGGTGAAAGAGTTAACTTTCCATGCCAGGCATGGAACGCTGAGCCTCGAGCTCAGTTGAAACTCTGTCTGTTGTTCTTCAAACTCAAACCATCAGATCTTTACGAGCTAAACTCACTGAGGTCCTGTGTGGAAGCTGTAAACCTACACTAGCCAACTGGCTACTAAATATAAAAACACATTTTTGGTCCCAAAACAAAGACTCAAGTCAGGAGACCCAAAAAATGAAAAACACAACACCAAGTCACCCCAAAAAAGGAGGGGTGAAAACAACAAGGTGGGCATCTACTAAGTGCCAACACTGCACTGCCCACCCACATCCCAAAAGAAAAAATTACTCACCTTAGTAATGTTGTTTCTTCTAATGGAGTCTTGCTATATTATGACAGATACAGTTTGTCCCACCATTAGAACTGCTCCGGAGGTGAAAGAGTTAACTTCCATGCAGAGCATGGAACTTAGAGCACGAGCTCGGTTAGAGAAGCTCTTGTTAGGGTGGTTTCAAACCTAAACCCCAGATCTTTATGAGCAAAACTCACTAAGGCTCTGTGTGAAGCTGTAACCTACACTAGCCAACTGGCTACTAAAATATCTCACATTTTCCTGGCCCCAACACCAAGACTCAAGTCAGTGGACCAGAAAAATAAGATAAAATAACTAAATAAAACACAACACCCAAACATAAAGGGGGCACCAATAAGTGCCAACAGTGGACTGCCCACCCCATACCAAGTAGAAGTTCTGAGAGGCAGGTTGGGGATTATAATATAGAAGACTCCATTAGAAGAAACAACATTACTAAGGTGAGTAATTTTTCTTCAAACAACATGAAGTCTTGCTATTATGACAGATGCAGACTACACAGCAGTACCTCCATGGAGGAGGACAGAACCTACTTGGGAATAGGTTTGAACGCGGCTGTGCTGAACCGAGCATCCTCCTGGCCTGGATATCCAGGGAGTAATGCTTGTGAAAGTGTGTACTGTTTTCCAAGTAGCTGCTTGACATATCTCCAAGATAGGATGTCTCTAGCAGCAGCTAGAGATGCAGCTGTACCTCTGGTGAGTGAGCCCTCAGGCCTGAGGGGGAACCTTACCCAGTTTTTGATAGCAAAATTGGATACAAGAGACGATCCACCTGGCAATGGATCTCTTAGTGGCAGGTCTCCTTTCCCAACCTCACCATAAGTGAGAAATAGTTGAGGGAGTCAAACCTGTGACCCTTGGTACGCTCTATGTAGTAACTTAGGGCCCTCTTAACATCTAGTGTGCAGCCTCCTCTCACCAGAGGAGGAATGGTCAGTGAAGAACACTGGAAGTGAAATAGATTGGTTAAGGTGGAAATCCGAAACCACCTTAGGCAAAAACTTCCTGTTAGCCTGAGGACTACCTTATCCTGTGAAAGGAAATAAAGTCAGTCTCCACTGATAAAACCTGTAACTCACTTATGCACCTGGCAGAAGTAATGGCTACTAGAAATACAGTTTTCAAGTCAATACTTAAGCTCTGCCGAAGACAGAGGCTCAAAGGGGTTGCATCAGCTGAGCAATGCAAACATTAAGATCCCAAGCAGGGCAGGGTCCCTGAATGGAGGATTGGTATGAAGCAATCCTTAAAAAACTTGAAAATACAGAGTGAGCAGAAGAAGAGGGCTTCCTGCTGAAATGAAAGCAGAGACAGCTGCCAAGTGCACTTTCAGGGTAGCTGGTCTCAGTCCCAGAGAATTAAGATGGACCATATAATCCAATACAGTTGGTAAATCCAGCAGATTCCGGGAAATATGCTTCCCAGAACACCATATAGAAAACCTTTTCCATTTGGATTATAGGTAGCCCTGGTGGAAGGCTTCCTAGCAGCTTTCAAGATTTCGAGAACACTTTGAGAAAGTTGCAGATCAGCAAACTCTAACTGCTCAAGAGCCAGGCCTTCAGGTTGAGGGATTTGAGATTCAGATACCAAACTCTCCCCTGAGCACAGGTTAACAGATTGGGGTTCCTGGGGAGACACAGGGGAAGATGGACTGCTAAGGACAGAAGGAGTGGGTACCAGGGCTGCCTGGCCCAGTCTGGAGCAATCAGGATCATCTTACAGGGCTGAGACCTGATTTTGACTAGTACCTTGAACAGGAGAGGGAAGGGGGAAAGGCATAGAGGAACTTCCCTTCCCAATCGAGGAGAAAGGCATCCAGTGGGACTGAGCCCAACACTGGGGGCCTGCAACAAAAAAGTGGAAGTTGATGGTTGTCTGGGGCTGCAAAAAGATCTATCTGAGGAGTGCCCCATCTGGCAATAACTATCCCCAGTACTAGGGGATCCAGTGACCATTCGTGATGGCCCTGGGAAATCCTGCTGAGAGCATCTGCCAGGACATTGTCCTTGCCTGGGAGGTGAACTGCTATGAGGGAAGTGTTCAGGGAATAAGCCAGAGACCACAACTTCATCGATTCGTGCACAAGGTCAAGACTGAGTGCCCTTGTTTGTTGATGTACCACATTGTAGTGGTGTTGTCTGTTCTGACCTGTACCACCTTGTTCTGAACAGATGCAGAAAAACCTGAAGTGCTAGAAAACAGCTCTGAGTTCCAACAGATTGATGTGAGCGAGATTCCTGAGGGGACCATAACCCCTGGGTGGAGAGGTCGCCCATGTGAGCTCCCCATCCCAAGAGGGACGATCTGTAGTAAGGGTCAAGGAGTGGGACAGAGGATGAAAGACACCCCTTGTCTCAGGTTGCTCTGATCCTGCCGCCACTGAAAGGCCTGGATCAGGGTTCAGTCACTGGGATTAACCTGGATAGGGGATCTCTTCTTGAGACCAGAAAGCTCTCAAATGGAACTGAATGTCCCTCATCTGAAATCTTGCTCCTTGCACTACAGCTGTGGAAGCAGCCATGTGTCCTAGGAGCTGCAGAAAATGCCTTGCTGGTCGAGAGACCTGCAGAGTGAAGGACGAGGCCAGGGCCACCAAGGTCCTTACCTTTCCAGGGAAGGAAGGCTCTGGCCTGTTTTGTGTCCAGTTCTGCCTATAAAGGTGAGTACCTGGACAGGTTCCAAAACTGACTTTGGAAGATTGAGAAGAAAGCACAGAGAGGTAAGCAGCTGCTGGGTAACTAGCAGGTGTGATTGACTCTGGTCTGGAGACTGACCCACAATGAGCCAGTCGTCCAGGTAGGGAAAAATGGCAATCTTTTGCCTTCTTAGATGAGCAACTGCTACTGCCAGACATTTTGTGAACACCTTTGGGGCAGAGGTAAGGGCAAGGGCATTTCTCTGAACTGATAATGGCCTGAGGGCAGTTCGAATCGGAGGTACTTTCGATGGGAGCTTCTGATAAGAACATGGAAGTAGGCATCCTTGAGGTCCAGGGAAGCTAGCCAGTCCCCTGGCCTTAGGGAGGGCAAAATCATTCCCAGAGTCACCATTTTGAATTTTGGTTTTAAAGGTGCTTGTTCAGATATCTTAGATCCAGGATAGGCCACCACTCTCCTGTCTTTTTGGGGTAAGGAAGTACCTGGAGTACAGACCCTTGCCCTGGTGTGGGAGTAACCCTTTCTACAGCTCTGAGAGCCAGGAGGGTTGAGACTTCTGTTTCCAAAGCAAGAGTCTCTAAAGTGGGTTTGCAGGTGGAAAAGATCTGGCTCTCATCTTTGAAATTTTTGAAGCTAAGAACCAGACCCTGGCTCACTACTTCAAGGACCCACTTGTCTGATGTTAAAGACTCCCAGTCCTGGATGAAGTAAGCCAGCCTGCCCCTACAGGTAATGGAGAGCTGACCCTGGGCATCCTTCCAGGGTGCCTGTTTGGCAGGGCTTTAGGCTGCGGGGTGGGAGCAGGCCCTGCTCATGCCCATGCCTGCCTCTCCAGCTGAAAGAACCCCCTCTGAGCATAGGCTGAAGGAGGCCTGGTTCTGGTAAAAGGCCTATGCAAGAGCCTGCCCCTACCTAGGGGGCTGCCTCCGAGTGGCTTGCCATTCCTTGGCTTATGCCTCCTATAAGTGGTTCTATATTCATCCATTTCTTCATATAATTCTCTGTGTGCTCCCCAAACAGAGAATTTCCCCACAGGAAAATCCATAGCCTTAGACTGGGTATCCTGTGACAAAGTAGTACACCTGAGCCAGGCCAATCTCAGAAAAAGCCACAGATGTAGCCATGACTCTAGAGGATACATCCTAGAATCCACTGCAGCATGGAATTGCACCTTAGATGCCTCAATACCATCAAGAGCCACCTGCTCCAGCTCCTTTGCAAGCTGGCCAGGGACCTGTTTGTTAAGGCCATGACAGTATCCCATCTAGATTTCTGGTATCTCGCAACATAAGCCATATAGTTTGCTTGTCTGAGTCCCAAAGATGCTGCCATGTATTGTTTTTGGCCATGGTGTCAATATTCCTGAGTCCTTGTCAGGAGGATGTGAAGCCAGGGAATATTAGCTTTATCACAGGCTGCAGCCTGAACTACCCCAACATGACTGCATTGCTGTGAAAGAAAATCTGTATCAGGACCTGACAAAATGTACCTCCTGTCCATCTTTTTATCTACAGGAGGCACAGAATTAGGAGCTTTTAAAATTTTTATTGTTTGTTTCCTAAAGATTTATGTAAAGGGATGGACAATCTCCTGGACTCTGGGATATCCATCATCTCTACATAGTCAGGCTCCTCTTGCTCATCCAAAGCCTCCTCTAAAGAAAGCTGGAGGGTCTCAGCAACTTTTTTATAAACAAAAATGAGAAGGGGACTCAGCAAGCCTAGGGGAGATTCACCTAAAGGTCTGTCTGGTGAGATGTCCGGTTCAATGGGCACATCCAGACTTTCAAAGTCACATTCACACTGATCATAATCATCCTCCCTCCTCTGGTTCATAAAACTCTTCTATATCATATTCTTGAACCGTGGAACCGACCGAACCGACCTTTGCCAGATAGTGGCAGTTCGGAGGAACAGGGACAGTGACTGGACAATCTGTATTGCCCTGGCTATCTCTGCAGCAGTTGGAGAAGGAATTTTGGCCTCCACACCTGCTGACTTTCTAGTTCTCTTTGCTGGAACTGGCTCCTCAGAGTCAGCTTTACGTTTGCCCGAGGAAGTCTGGCCCTGGTCAGAGGGCACTCCCTCCGGTTCAGCTGGCACCGAACTGGGCTGGCCATCCGGGTCAGCGGACTTTTTGGCCTCTCGTTCCCTGAGCCTGCCAACTCTCTTATCTAGGGTGGCTGCAGGGAAATTCTTGCAAATCTGGCAGTCTGCATTGAGGTGGTCAAACCCCAGACAATAAACACATGTGGTGTGTGGGTCAGCCTTGGCAAAGGCTTCCCCACAGACACTACAGTGTTGAAACCCAGTGGGCCCGGTTTTTCTTTTGGGTTTCTCAGACATAATGCCAGCCTAACCAAAAACTTGCCCTTCTGATGGCAGTGCCAGGCAAGACACCCTTATCGGTTCCCAACCGTGTCACGGGTCGTGGAAAAAACCGTAATGAAATCCGTTTTTTTTAGAACCGATAAGAACCGGGAACCGCACTCTAACAAGCCTTAAAAGCTTCAAAACCAAGTTTAAATACAATTCGATCGGTTCAAACTGAACCGATAAACATTTACAAGTTCCTCACAGAAAACCTATCTATTACTTACAATACCATAGACAGGGCTTGAACCGATCGGTTTGCAGTTAAAATAAAAAATATCGCGGTTTAATTTAACCGAGAAAAGATGCCTTAAACCGAGGAAATGAACCGAGCAGCAGGAGGAATGTCCGGAGTGACTGTTCAGTGAGGCGGAGTAAAGAATCTGACGGTTTCGGTTTGAAACCACCCTAACAGAGCTTCTCTAACCGAGCTCGTGCTCTAAGTTCCATGCTCTGCATAGAAGTTAACTCTTTCACCTCCGGAGCAGTTCTAATGGTGGGACAAACTGCATCTGTCATAATATAGCAAGACTTCATGTTGTTTGAAACAGAGGTTCTGAGAGAGGCAGGCAGGGGGGGAGGTCATAATATAGCAAGACTCCATTAGAAGAAACAACATTACTAAGGTGAGTAATTTTTCTTTAAACAACATGAAGTCTTGCTATATTATGACATATACGAACTACACAGCAGTACCTCCATGGAGGAGGACAGAACCTACTTGGAAATAGGCTCTGAAGCACATGCTCTGCAAGCCGAGCATCACTCCTAGCCTGGATGTCCAGGAAGTAATGCTTGGTAAAGTGTGAACTTGTTTTCCAGGTAGCTGCTTGACATATCTCTAGAACAGAGATGTCCTGGCAGCAGCCAGGGAAGGCAGCTGTACCTCTGGTAGAGTGAGCCTCAGGCCTGAGGGAAGAACTTTATCCGCTTTTCATAACAAAATTGGATACAAGAGACAATCCACCTGGCAATGGATCTTTTAGTGGCAGGTTTCCCTTTACCAACCTCACCATAAGTGAGGAGCAGTTGGAGGGAGTCAAACCTGTGACCCTTGGTACGCTCTATGTAGTAACTAAGGGCTCTCTTCACATCAAAGCTGTGCAGCCTCCTCTCGCCAGAGGAGGAATGGTCAGTGAAGTACACTGGAAGAGATATAGACTGATTAAGGTGGAAATCTGAAACCACCTTAGGCAAGAACTTCCTGTTAGTCCTGAGGACCACCTGATCTCTATGAAAGGAGATAAAATCAGGCTCCACTGACAAAGCTTGTAATTCACTTATGCGTCTGACAGAACTGATGGCTACCAGAAACACAGTTTTCCAAGTCAAGTACTTAAGCTCTGCTGAAGACAAGGGCTCAAAGAGGGGTTGCATAAGCTGAGCAATGCAAACATTAAGATCCCAGGCAGGGGCAGGGTCCCTGAATGGAGGGTTGGTGTGAAGCAATCCCTTAAAAAACTTGGAGAATACAGGATGAGCTGAAAGAGAAGAGGGTTTACCTGCTGAAATAAAAGCAGACACAGCTGCCAAATGTACTTTTAGGGTAGTTGGTCTCAGCCCCAAGGTATTTAAATGGACCATATAATCCAGGACTGTGGGTAAATCAGCAGATTCTGGGGAAATATGCTTCCCAGAGCACCATATGGAAAACCTCTTCCATTTGGAATTATAAGTAGCCCTGGTGGAAGGTTTCTAGAAGCCTTCAGTATATCCGTACATCTTGGGAGAGGTGTAGATCAGCAAACTCTAACTCTTCAAGAGCCAGGCCTTGAGATTGAGAGATTTGAGGTTCAGGTACCAAACCCTCCCCTGAGCACAGGTTAACAGGTTGTGATTCCTGGGAAGACACAGGGGAAGATGGACTGCTAAGGACAGTAGGAGTGGGTGCCAGGGTTGTCTGGCCCAATCTGGAGCAATCAGGATCATCTTGCAGGATTGAGATCTGATTTTGACTAACACTTTGAACAGGAAAGGGAAGGGGAAAGGAGAAACTTCCTTCCCAACTGAGAACTAAGGCATCCAGAGGACTGAGCCCAACACTTGGGGCCTGCAGCAAAAGGGAAGTTGGTGATTGTCTGGGGCTGCAAAAGATCTATCTCTGGGTGCCCCATCTGGCAAATATTACCTCCAGGACCAGGGGTCCAGTGACCATTCGTGATGGCCTGGAAATCCTGCTGAGAGCATCTGCCAGGATGTTGTCCTTGCCTGGGAGGTGAACTGCCATAAGGAGGTGTTCAGGGGAGTAAGCAGAGACCACAACTTCATTGCTTGATGCACAAGGCCGTGACCGAGTGCCTCCTTGCTTGTTGATGTACCACATTGTGGTGGTGTTGTCTGTTCTGACCTGTACAACCTTGTTCTGAACAGATTTGGAAAAACTTGAAGTGCTAGAAAACTGCTTGAGTTCCAACAAGATTGATGTGGAGCAGAGATTCCTGAGGGGACATAATCCTGCAGTGAGGTCGCCCATGTGAGCTCCCACCCCAAGACGGATGCATCTGTAGTAAGGATTAGGGAGTGAGACTGAGTGACAAATGGAACCCCTTGTCTCAGATTGCTCTGATCCTGCCACCACTGTAGGGCTTGGATCAGGTTCGAAAGTTACTGGGATCAATTTGTTAGAGGGTCTTTCCTTTGAGACCAAAAGGCTCTCAAATGGAACTGGATGTCCCTCATCTGAAATCTTGCTTCCTGCACTACTGCTGCAGAAGCAGCCATGTGCCCCAGGAGCTATAGAAAATGCCTTGCTGGTCGAGACACCTGCAGGGTGAATGAGGAGGCCAGAGAGACCAGGGTCCTTGCCCTGTCCAATGGAAGGAAGGCTCTGGCTTTCTCTGTGTTCAGCTCTGCGCCTATGAAGGTGAGGAGCTGGACAGGCTCTAGAACTGACTTTGAAAGATTCAGAAGGAAACCTAGAGAGATGAGCAGCTGCTGGGTTATCTGTAGAATGTAACTTGACTTGGTCTGGAGACTGGCCTACTATGAGCCAGTCGTCCAGGTGAGGAAGATGAGCAATTTTGCCTTCTTAGGAAGCAGCTGCTACTGCCAGGCATTTTGTGAATACTCTTGGAGAGAGGTGAGGCCAACGGCTGTTGCTCTGAACCAGTAATGGCCTGAGGGCAGCTCGAACCTGAGGCACTTTCGATGGGAGCTTCTGATGAGAATATGGAAGTAGGCATCCTGAGGTCCAGGGACGCCAGTCAGTCCTCTGGCCTTAGAGAGGGTAGAATAATACCTGTAGTCTTATTTGAATTTTGGTTTTAAAGGTGCTTGTTTAAATATCTGAGATCCAGGATGGGCCACCATTCTCCTGTCTTTTAGGAAAGGAAGTACTTGGAGTACAATCCTTTGCCTGGTGTAGGGTGGAACCTTTCCACAGCTCTGAGAGCCAGGAGGGAAGAGATCTCTGCCTCTAAGGCAAGTGCTCTGGTGGATTTGCAGGTGGAAAGGATCTGGTTCTCATCTTGGAAATTTTTTGGTTGAGAACCAGTCCCTGGCTTACTACTTCCAGGACCCACTTGTCTGATGTCAGAGACTTCAGTCCTGGGCAAAGTAAGCCAGCCTTCCCCCTGGTAGCTGAGAATCAGCCCTGGCAACCCCATCAGGTGCCTGCTTGGCAGGGGCTTTGGGCTGAGGGATGGAAACAGGCCTGATTGTCCCCGTCTGCCTAAGCCTCTAAAGAACCCCCTCTGGGCATAGCAGAAGAGGAGGCCTGGGCTTGGTGAGGCCTATGAAAAGGCCTCCACCTGAAAGCTGCCTTTGAGGAGTGGCCTGCCTTCCTTGGCCTGTGCACTCCTATAGGTGGTCCCATACTCATCCATTTTTCATGTGTAATTTCTCTGTTTGCTCCCAAACAGAGAATTACCTACAACAGGAAAATCCATGGCCTTAGTCTGGGTATCCTCAGACAGGCTAGTACATCTGAGTCAAGCCATTCTGCTAAGTGCCACAGATGTAGCCATGACTTTGATGACACATCATTAGAGTCTACTGCAGCATGGAATTGCACCTTGGATGCCTCAATGCCATCAGCAGCCACCTGCTCCAGCTCCTTGGCAAGCTGGCTAGGGACCTGTTTTGCTAGAGCCATAACAGTGTCCCATCTGGATTTCTGATATCTAGCAACATAAGCCATATAATTTGCCTGTCTGAGTCCAAGGATGCTGCCATGTACTGTTTTCTTTGCCATGGCATCAGTCCTCCTGGAGTCCTTGTCAGGGGGCGTAGCCAAGGGAATATTTGCTTGTCACAGGCTACAGCCTGCACTACCCTAACATGGCTGCATTGTTGTGTAAGGAACTCTGTATCAGAGCCTGACAATGTACCTCTTGTCCATTCTGTTATCCACAGGAGGTATTGTGTAGAGAGTTTAGAATATTTACTGTCTGTTTCCAAAAGATTTATGCAAAGGAATAGAACAGTCTCTAGACTCTGGGATGTCCATCATTTCCACATAGTCAGGCTCCTTCTGATCATCCACAGCTTCCTCCATAGGAGCTGCAGGGTTTCAACCACTTTTTATAAAACATAAAATGAGAAGGGACTCAGAAAGCTTGGGAGAGACACTCCTGAAGGTCTGTCTGGGGAGATGTCCGGTTAATGGGCACATCCAGACTTTCAAATCCACATTCACTCTCCTCATACTCCCTTCCCTCCTCCGGTTCATAATATTCCTCTAAATCATACTCTTGAACTGAGGGAACCGCCGCTACCTGATGGTGCGATTCGGTCGGAACCGGGAAAGCGACTGGACAATTTTAATCACTTTGCTATTTCTTCAGCGGTTGGAGAGGAAAGTTTGGCTCCACACCAGCTGATTTCCTAGTCCTTTTGCTGGAACCGACTCTCAAAGTCGGATCTCCTTTTGCCGAGGAAGTCTCGCCCTGGTCAGAGGGCACTCCCTCCGGTTTGGTTGGCCTCCCTTTCCCTGAGCCTACCAACTCTCTTTTCCAGGGTAGCTACAGGAAAATATTTACAAATCTGGCAGTCTGCATTGAGGTGGTCAAACCCCAGACAATAAACACAGGTGGTGTGGGGGTCAGCCTTGGCAAAGACTTCCCCACAGACACTGCAGTGTTGAAACCCAGTGGGCCCGGTTTTTCTTTTGGGTTTCTCAGACATAGTGCCAGTCCTAACCAAACTTACCCATTTATGGCAATCCGCCAGGTAAGACCCTCTTATCGGTTCCCAACCGTGTCAATGGTCGTGAAAAACGTAATAAAATCCGTTTTTTTTAGAACCGATAAGAACTGGTAATCACACTCTAAATGACAGATTAATATATTTTAAACAACCTAATCGGTTCAAACCGAACCGATAAACCGTTACAAGTTCCACACAGAATAGAAATTAATGTAAAAACCTATCTGTACTCACAAATACCACAGACAGAGTCTGAACCGACGATTCTGGTTTAAATTCGGTCAAAACCAAGAAAAACAATACTTTAACCGACAAAATGAACCGAGCAGAAGGAGAAATCTCGGAGCGACTGTTCTAGTGAGGCGAGTAAAGAATCTGATGGTTTGAGTTTGAAGAACAGCAGACAGAGTTTCAACCGAGCTCGAGCTCAGCTTCCATGCCTGGCATGAAGTTAACTCTTTCACCTCCGAGCAGTTCAAGGTTGGGACTCACTGCATATGTCATAATATAGCAAGACTTCATGTTGTTTGAATCTCTATTACTGTCTATTATTTTGTAAAGTTTTAATTATAAGAGTGAACAAAGCACAGAGTATGTACTATAAGTAGCATGAGAAAGAAGCACAGTGGTAATGAAGTATAATAGAAAATCTTAATAGAAGAATAATGAAAAGAAATGGAATCCAAAAATGTAAGATTTATGAACAATATTTATCTATTATTCTTACAGAATATATGAAAAGTCCTTTGAAAAAGCACAAACATGTGAAACGTCAGGGCAATTAATAAAAATAAAGAACTTTGAGAAATTTTACAACAGCCCGAGTGGAGTATTTTTTGGTGTCCCCCCCATTTTTGAACATTAATTTACTCACTAACTCTGGGACTGGATCTGTGGGCCTTGCTGTCACCTCCGTTTTCTGCTGAGGCTGCCTACAGGGACTTTGCCTTTCGAGAAGGACAGGAGCCTAGGGAGGAGCACATGAAGTGGGAGAAACTGAACTTTTCTTAACAGGAACATCTTGTAGAAATGGGGTCCCACTGGGATCTATTTTGCTGAGACACCATCGGATTTCGGTTGTTGAACCTGCCCCCCCCCCCATCGGATAGAACATCCTCCTCCCAGTACTGTTATTTTTCACAAAAACAACTGACTTTTACCACATTTGGACTTAAGTTTTAAATTTTCAAATGTTGTAACTTGAAGCTTTCATTTTTGTAAAATTGCATTGCAGTCGGAGAGCGGGGGAGCAGAGAGTGGAGGTGATTTTCATCAATCCCCCTCATTCTGATCCTGGTAACCAAACAATGTTTATAAGCCCTCACCACCAGGAAGATTCAATCCCTGCATCTTACTTTATTATGATTATAATGAGGGAGAAGGTTGGACAATAAAGCATGGTTTGTCTCTGGGGGGAGGGGGGATTTCAATCTACATAGCTCTCCAGACATCAGTTCAATTGTGGGCATAGTTGCCGGGCTGGAGAAGCAGAAGGCCATCCCTACCTCACTGGTAAATCCACAACATATTGAAGGGTAAAGATTTCAGAGTTCCTGGTTAACCCCAGGTCCCTCAAGCTTACACCCCAATGGGATGGTGTTTAACCTTTCAGTAGCATTGGTCCCTTTTCTCTCCATGGGAGGGGGAAATACCCTTCCTGACAGAGGATTTGGCAGAGTCTGTTGATACTGCCAAGGAGTTATGTCTCCCTCTCCTTCCGTTGTTGTTTGTTGGGAGGGAGGAGGAGTTTATTTGTCTACTGTTATGGCACCCTTACAATGAAATGCCAGTTATTCTTTTCCTCTTTAACCCTCTTTCTTTCTTCTTCTCTTTCTCTTTATTTCTCAAGGGAGTACACACTTCTATTGTCCTTATATATGTAGCAAGTCACGAACAGATCGTTTGATCAGTTGTTGGTTTATTTTGCTTTAATGTAAGTTATGTCTACATTAACAATTTGTTCCCTGAATGTTAAGGGAATCAATAATGCGGTAAAACTATCTAAAATATTGGCAGAACTAAAAAGAGAACATTGTGACATTGCCTGCCTCCAAGAAACTAAGCTTTCTTTACAGGAGCATTTGAAACTCCGAAGGTCATGGGTTGGTAATGTTTATTCGGATGAACACCCTGTCACAATCTCGCTCAGCTGGTCAGCCCTCTACTCTCAAAGTGCCAACCTCTGAGCGTATAATTTGTGTACAGTGAACAGACAAGGTAATCCTCTTGTCTGTTTTGTGGGTTCAAGTCACCTTAGTTTCAAGCTCTGAGGGGATTCAAACTGATAACCTCTTGTTAGCATGCCCAATTATCGGGCTCAGATAATTCTGTCTTCGGGGGGCCAGATATCTTTGCCTATGGGCACCCAACCAGGTCTTTCAAATGAACCCTTAGAACTCAGTGCAAGACTTTTAGAGAACTCTATCCATTTTCCAGTTTGGTATACAATAAGCCCAAACACAGTGTACCTATAACCTTTAAAGCTCCACTTAAAATAAAAAAATTGTCAAGGCACTCCAGCAGTTTCGTTGTAAAAATATCTTTACTTTAAAAATATCAAAACAGAACAATTATTAGATAACAAAATATATATATCCTAACACATACAGCCTTAAAACAAACAGGAAAAAGTACAGTTCCTACAATACATATATTTACACTGGTCTAATCTTACTCTTTTCAGTGCTGTGATGATTCTCCCTCAGTTAGATAATATTCTCTTGTGTCGGTCAGAAATATTTTCTTGTGTGTCTCTGTCAGGTTCTCTCAGCAATTAAACACACTTCTGGCCGGCCTTCTCATGAGGTCACTAACTCCCGCCTTAGTGTATCAAACTCTGTATTTTACAATACAGGGTCTCCTAATAAAATATTTTAAAAAACATATCATCGATGACCTCACTGACTTTCCTCTTCACAGGTTAACTGGTCAGAACTGGTTTGTGCTCTGCTACACACACACACACACTGCACACACACACAATATAAACAGTCTTTTGATGTGAGTCACTGTATCCAAATCAGAAGTGTATTTGACTCCTAAACCTCATCTGGGCCCTGGGTATCTACACATCAAAGGGTATTCATGTAATTCAAGGGTTCCTGAAATGTATATTGACCTTCCAGAATAGTCTGGGTCCTCCTGGCTCAGACATCAAACCTCTTCAATGTGCATTCTGGCCTCTCTTTGACACCCCTCCCCACAAGTCCTTCTCTGGCAACTATGTGTGTCAAAGGTTCTCCTGAGGGCATTATGAATAGCTAATCTTATTTCCTGGGATGAAAGTAAATTGACAAGGTAATTGCACCCCAGATCTCTGCAGTTTAAAATGCCTCCTGTCCTTTGAACTTATCCCTGGGAGGTTTTGATATGTCAGTTCCAGTAAGACAGCCTTTTCCTTGAACTGACCCTTCCCTTCACATATCTTACATGTAATAACAACAATTAATACAGCACTCTAGCACGCAGAGCTGGTTGTCTATGTCACACTCCTCCCCACCTAGACTGAATTTGGGGGATCCATCCCCTACATGGGATGAGCTTCCCAAATCAGTTCACTCCTCATAGACCCTAGACAGTCCATCTGAGTTCTTATTTTTGGCTTTGGCCCTGTGTATGATTTTCAGATCATACCTTTGTAAAGTAAGACTCCATCTGAGCAGCCTGCCATTGTTTTCCCCATCTGTGAGAACCAAACCAGGAGTTGTGGTCAGTCTGCACCACAAAGGCTGCCTTTACAAGTAGTCTCAATTTCTTTAGGGCCCACACTAGGGCAAGAGACTCCTTTTCCACCGTGGAATATGCTTGTTCCCTGGGGAGCAGCTTTCGGCTTAGGTAGGCTATCGGGTGGTCCCTCCATTTGCTGGATGTCTGGCTTAGTACTGCCCCAATACCCACATCTGAGGTGTCCATCTGAACTACAAAAGTTTTGCTATAGTCCGGACTTTTCAAAACAGGAGCACTGCACAGTGTCTCCTTCAGTTTAGTAAAGGCTTCCTCATAGGCTGGACCCCAGGTGATTTTCTTGGGCATCCGTTTCTTTGTCAGGTCAGATGGGGAGCAGCCAGGGCACAGTAATTAGGTACAAATTTTCTGTAGTACCTTGCTGTCCCAAGCAAACTCCTGACCTGCTTCTGAGTTTCAGGTCTGGGCCATGCCTGTATTACCTCTATTTTTATCTGGTTAGGACGGAGCTGTCCCTGGCCTGCCACATGTCCATGGTATGCCACTTCTCCCATGTCCACCTGGCACTTCTTGGCATTGACAGTGAGCCCGGCCCTCTGTATTCTGCCCAGCACTTCCGTAAGGTGTGACAGGTGTACCTCCCAGCTGGTACTGAAGATGGCAGTGTCATCCAGGTACACCATGACGTACTCCTCAGCACCATTTAACACCTGGTTCACCAACCTTTGGAAAGTGGCCAGGGCATTCTTCATTCCCAAAGGCATTACTTTGAACTCAAATAAGCCTATCGAGATGATTAAAGGCTGACCTCTCCCGCTCTGTCCATCAATTCTACCTCGCGCAATACCCTTTGTCAGGTCAATGGTCGTAAGGTAGGTAGCCCCCCCCAACTTGTCCAGAAGTTCGTCCGTCCGTGGCATCGGGTGGGTGTCTGACTTTGTGACTGCATTCAGTCCATGATAGTCTACACAAAAATGAGTTGAGCCATCTGGCTTGGGTACAAGGACTATGGGTCTGTGTCTCTGTCTCCAGATCGTGTGTGGCTAAGGGGGTTAGTCCAGGTTTGGCGCTAAACAAGGGGGCAAAGTCTGCTAAAACCTCCCTCACTTTCTGGGTCTGGCCCGGGGTCAGCTGGGGAGACAATTTTACTGCCTCCACAGAGGACTCCCACTTACTCTTTTCCAGCAAGTCCAGAAGGGGGTATCCTAAGTCCATCCCCTCCCCATGACTACACACTGCGAACACCATGTCAGCCCTATTTGCATATGGCTTCATCATGTTGACATGGTATATCCTTTCTGTCTGTCTACAGTCAGGTAACTCCACAATGTAGTTTATGTCATTTACCTTCCTAACCACTTTGTACAGTCCTGCCCACTCAACTTGCAGCTTGTCTTTCCGTACTGGAATAAGGACCATGACTTCCTGACCCACCATGTACGAGCGAGCTCTGACTAGGCGGTCGTACCATGCCTTTTGTTTCTGTTGGGCAGCTGCCAGGTTGCTCTGGGCTGTCCCCATAAACTCCTTCAGCCTTTCCCTAAACCTTAGGATGTAACCCACAATGGGAGTTCCCTGGGTGGCGTGCTTGCCTTCCCAGTCCTCCCGGATCAAGTCTAGGGGCCCACGTACCTGGCGTCCATACAAGAGCTCAAAGGGGGAAATCCTGTTGACTTTTGGGGTACCTCCCTGTATGCGAACAACAGGTGGGGAAGGTATTTCTCCCAGTCCCTCCCATGCTGTTCAGCAAATGCCCACAGCATTGACTTTAGGGTACCATTGAAGCGTTCCACAAGCCCATTGGCTTGTTGGTGATACTGTGTCGTGCATCTCTGCACCACCTCACACTTCTTCCATAGACACTTCACTAGGTCTGACACGAAGGAACCCCTTGATCAGTGATTACCTCTTGGGAAACCCAACTCAGGAGAAAACCCAAGCAAGGCATCTGCCACTTTGTCTGTCCTCAGTGAGGAAAGGGCAACTGCCTCTGGGTACCGGCTGGCAAAATCCACCACAGTCAGGATGAACCTTTTCCCTGAGGAGCTGGGGGTATTTAAAGGCCCCACAATATCCAATCCCACCCTCTGGAATGGTTCCTCCACTACGGGCAATGGAATCAGGACAGTGTGGGTTTTCTGGCCCACCTTCCCTATTTCTTGGCACCGGTGACAAGATCTGCAATGCTCCTTCACCTGCTGGGTGAAGTTAGGCCAGTAAAATTTCTGGGCCAACGCTGCATAGTTCATGCACTTCCCAGATGACCAGATAAGGAATATCATGGGCAACCTTGAGCAACTGCTCATGATGCCGCTGAGGGAACAACAAGCTGCCGCTTAGCATCCCTCCCTCCCTCTGTCTGTACTGCCTGTGTATACATAAATCCATTTTCTCAATAAACCCTATGTCTTCCGTCACCTCCCTGTGCACCGTCCGAGTCTGACCATGCCCTCAGCTTCTCTAAACTAGGGCCACTTCTCTGAGCAGCTGCGAACCCCTCACAGCTTCCCAAGGCATGGGACAGGCCCCCTTCAGTCGCTAAACTAGGGTCCCTAGCACTAGCATCAGGTCCCTCAGGATCACTGTCAATCCCTACCCTCTGACAAAGGGCCACCCCTTCCCTCTTTGGAGTAACCCTCTGTAGCTGGGTGGTTATTTGCTCCTGGGGAAATTTCTACCACCTTTTTATCAGTCTCCCCCTCTGGAGACACAGGCTGGGGAACCAGCCTCTCAGTATCTTCCCCAATGGCTTCTGGTGGGGCTCAGGGAACTATAATTTTCCTGGCCGCTTGCTATGGTAACTGCACATACCACCCCTGCTGGAGATTGTTACCCAGGATCACATACACTGTTAAGGTGTTAGCTACAGCCACCTGTTGCACAGTTCCCTTGTTTCACCCCATTCCGGAGAACACTGGCCAATGGCAATGTTTTCTACACCCACAAAGTCCTGTACAGTCACATATTTATTGGGTATAAGCTGACCAGGCTGTACAGATCCCCTTTACCAATGTCAGGATGCCCTGTGTCCCTTAACCCTGTGTCTGTACACCATTTACAATGACTGGGTGCATGTGTTCCCTCATGTTCACTGGCATGCTTCAGGGACACACAAACAACCCACTTCCTTTCTGGTATTATTTTGCGTATTATTGCTTGCCCTTCTTGGACACTGTCTGGCAATGTGCCCAGATTCTTTACATAACTAACAAATATTTCGTACTTCAGAGAAATCTTTTCTTTGAAACCTGGGGCTAACTGGTTTTGGTGTAGGCAGTGAGGGTTTTAGCTGCCCTGAAGGTGTGCTTTTCCCTTTCTGCGCTGCCACACTTGCCCCATTCACTCTCAGAGCAGGTCTTCTCTTGGCATAGCGGTCCGAGAGTTCATCAGCCTCTTGCACTGTTTTTGGATCTCGGTCTTCTAGCCAGGTTTTTAACTCTGTTGGGCATGCCCAATAAAACTGTTCTAATAAAATCACATTTTCAATTTTATCAACAGTGTTTTCCTCAATTGCTTCCCACCAATGTTTTAAAAACTGATGTTGTTTCGCGGCTAGCTCCTCATAACTCATATCAGGGCTTCTCCTGAGCTTACGGAATTTAGCTCTGTATGATTCAGCAGTTAATTCAAACTTTTTTAGTAGTGCTGCTTTTAACTTGCTGTAATCATCACTGTCTTTATTGTCCATGTGACCCAATGCATTCCGAGCTTTTCCGGTAAGTAGCGGGGATAGCTGGAAGCTCCAGGACTCCCTAGAAATTTTAGCCTGAATACAAACTTTTTCAAAAGAATTTAAAAAGGCATCTATATCCTCCCCGTCCTTAAACTCAGCTATTAATTTAGAGTTCAATTTGTAACCCAATCCTGCAGTCCCAGTTAAACCCAAGCCACTTACCTGCCTGGTGCCACTGGTTGGAGTCTCTTGCTTCTCCAGTTCATGTTGCCACTGGCTCTCTCTCTCCTCTCCTCTGCATTCTCATTCTTTCTCCTCTCCTCTGCCTCTCACTGGTGTGCACATTCCTCATGGTCTGCCTCCCACTGTTCCCTTTCTCTCTCTCCTGGGACTCCAGCTCCATCCTCGCAACTCAAGTTGCAACCTGAGAACTTCTGGATTCAGGATACTGGTGACTTGTCCCTGCTGCTGGCCCTTCACTGACAGTGGCCCTGCTGTCCACCTCATTGGTTCAGAACCTTTCACTGGCCACTAGTTCTGCCACACTCGAGGTCTGGTCCCTTTCAGTCACGGTTGTTGACTCGCTGCTCTGGGTATCTGCTACCATCAGGGCCTCTATGGGGTTCTGCTTATTGGCTTTCACCCCAAACAGGACTCCCCTGTCCCCGCACAACTACTTTACGAAATCTACAGTGTGCTTGCTGTAGTCAGAAGACATTTTCTTCTTCTCTGACTACTAATATTATACTGACTGGCACTTCAGAAAAAAATAAAATGGGTGGGAACTTAACTGTAAGTCAAGGGATATAGTTCTGTTTGTTTTTGAAATAAAACACTGCCTTTCTTTTTTCCAAGTGAGCTAAATGGTTTCAGCTAACACACTGAACAATGAAGCATACCACAAACTTTTATGTCACGCTGCCAACCAAGTCTGTCACAATCTCGCTCAGCGGTCAGCCCTCTACTCCCAAAGTGCCAACCTCTGAGCGTATGATTTGTGTACAGTGAACAGACAAGGTAACCCTCTTGTCTGTTTTGTGGGTTCAAGTCACCTTAGTCTCAAGCTCTGAAGGGATTCAAACTGATAACCTCTTGTTAGCATACTCAATTATCAGGCTCAGATAATTCTGTCTTCGGGGGGCCAGATATCTTTACCTACAGGCACCCAACCAGGTCTTTCAAATGAACCCTTAGAACTCAATGCAAGACTTTTAGAGAACTCTATCCATTTCCCAGTTTGGTATACAATAAGCCCATTCACAGTGTACTTATAACCTTTAAAAGCTCCACTTAAAATAAAAAGAATTGTCAAGGCACTCCAGCAGTTTCGTTTGTAAAAAAATATCTTTACTTTAAAAATATCAAAACGGAACAATAATTACAGAACAAAATATGTATATCCCAATACATATAGCCTTAAAACAAACAGGAAAAAGTACAGTTCCTACAATACATACATTTAGACTGGTCTAATCTTACTCTTTTTCAGTGCTGTGATGATTCTCCCTCAGTTAGATAATATTCTCTTGTGTCGGTCAGAAATATTTTCTTGTGTGTCTCTGTCAGGTTCTCTCAGCAGTTAAACACACTTCTGAGCCGGCCTTCTCATGAGGTCACTAACTCCGCCTTGGTGTATCAAACTCTATATTTTACAATACAGGGTCTCCAAATAAAATGTTTAAAAAAAACGTATGAGATGACCTCACTGACTTTCCTCTCCACAGGTTAACTGGTTTGTGCACTGCTACACACACACACACACACACATATATATATAAACAGTCTGCCTTAAATATCTGGAGGTCGATACTCAGCTCCTGACCTGTGAGGCAGCCAAAATCTGCGGGACAGGCAACAGTTGTCTGGTTATTTTTGCACAAACTTGTAATTCATTTAGCAGCTACTGCGATTTTACTAGTCCTTTTAAGGGCTGGGCTAAAAGAAAAAATGACTCACCTTAGTAATGTTGTTTCTTCTAATGCAGTCTTGCTATATTATGACAATTGCAGTTTGTCCCAGCCTTAGAATTGCTCCGGAGGTGAAAGAGTTAACTTTCATGCCATGCATGGAACTTGAGCGTGAGCTCAGTTAGAAAAACTCTGTCTGGATCATTTCAAACTGAAACTGTCAGATCTTTCTGAGCAAAACTCACTAAGGTTCTGTGTGGAAGCTGTAACTACACTAGCCAACTGGCTACTTAAGTGTAACACATTTTCCTGGTCCCAACACCAAGACTCAAGTCAGGGGACCAGAAAATAAGATAAGATAAGAAAAAATAAAATACAACACCCAAACACCCCAAAAGAAGGGTGGAAAAACACAAGATGGGCATCAAAAGTGCCAACACTGGACTGCCCACCCCATCCCTAAAGTAGAAGTTCTGAGAGGGGCAGGCTTGGGGAGGTCATAATATGAAAGACTCCATTACAAGAAACAACATTACTAAGGTGAGTAATTTTTCTTCAAACAACATAAAGTCTTGCTATATTATGACAATTCCGAACACACAGCAGTACCTCAGGAGGAGGACAGAACCTACTTAGGAAATAGGATCTGAAGCCAGCTGTGCAAAATCAAGCATCCCTCCTGGCTTGAATGTCCAAGGAGTAATGCTTAGTGAAAGTATGTACTGTTTTCCAAGTAGCTGCTTGACATATCTCCAAGATAGGGATGTCCCTGGCTGCAGCTAGGGACGCGCTGCACCCCTCTGGTACAGTGAGCCCTCAGGCCTGAAGGGAACCTTACCCAGTTTTTGATAGCAAAATTGGATACAAGAGACAATCCACCTGGCAATGGATCTCTCTTAGTGGCAGGTTTCCTTTCCCAACCTCACCATAAGTGAGAAAGAGTTGGAGGAGTCAAACCTGTGACCCTTGGTATGCTCTATGTAGTAACTAAGGGCCCTCTTAACATCTAAGCTGTGCAGTCTCCTCTCACCAGAGGAGGAATGGTCAGTGAAGAACACTGGAAGAGAAATAGATTGATTAGGTGGAAATCTAGAAACCACCTTGAAAAACTTCCTGTTAGTCCTGAGGACTACCTTATCCCTTGAAAGGAAATAAAGTCAGTCTCCACTGACAAAGCTTGAAACTCAATTATGTGCCTGGCAGAAGTGATGGCTACTAGAAACACAGTTTTCCAAGTCAAGTACTTAAGCTCTGCCGAAGACAGAGGTTCAAAGGGGGGTTGCATCAGCTGAGCAATGCAAACATTAAGATCCCAGGCAGGGGCAGGGTCCCTGAATGGTGGATTAGTATAAACAATCCCTGAAAAACTTAGGAAAATACAGGGTGAGCAGAGAGAGAGACTTCCCTGCTAGAATAAAGGCAGACAGCTGCCAAATGCACTTTAGGGTAGCTGGTCTCAGTCCCAAGAATTAAGATGGACCATATAGTCCAAAACAGTGGACAAATCAGCAGATTCGGGGAAATATAGCTTCCCAGAGCACCATATGGAAAACCTTTCCATTTAGAGTTATAAGTAGCCCTAGTGGAGAGGCTACAAGCTTTCAAAATTTCAAGAACACCTTGAGAAAGGTAAGTCAGCAAACTCCTAACTCCTCAAGAGCCAGGCCTTGAGGTTGAGGGATTTGAGATTGGATACCAAACTCTCCCTGGGCACAGGTTAACAAATTGTGGTTCCTGGGGAGACACAAGGGAGATGGACTGCTAAGGACAGAAGGAGAGAGTTACCAGGGCTGTCTGGCCCAATCTGGAGCAATCAGAATCATCTTGCAGGACTGAGATCTGATTTTGACTAGCACCTTGAACAGGAGAGAGGAAGGGGAAAGGCATAGAAACTTCCCTTCCCAATCGAGGAGGAAGGCATCCAGGGGACTGAGCCCAACACTGGGGGCCTGCAACAAAAAAGTGGAAGTTGATTGTCTGGGGCTGCAAAAAGATCTATCTGAGGGGTGCCCTATCTGGCAAAAACTATCCCCAGTACTAGGATCCAATGACCATTCGTGATGGCCTAGGAAATCCTGCTAGAGCATCTGCCAGGACATTGTCCTTGCCTGGGAGGTGAACTGCTATGAGGAGGTGTTCAGGAATAAGCCAGAGACCACAACTTCATTGCCTCGGTGCATAAGGCACAGGCCGAGTGCCCCTTGTTTGTTGATGTACCACATTGTAGTGGTGTTGTCTGTTCTGACCTGACCACTTTGTTCTGAACAGATGCAGAAAAAACCTGAAGTGCTAGAAAAACAGCTCTGAGTTCCAACAGATTGATGTGGAGCAGAGATTCCTGAGGGACCACAATCCCTGGGTGGAGAGGTCGCCCATGTGAGCTCCCCATCCCAAAGGACGCATCTGTAGTAAGGGTCAAGGGGTGAGATGGGGGTAAAAAGACCCCTTGTCTCAGATTGTTCTGATCCTGCCACCACTGAAGGGCCTGGATCAGGGTTCGAGTTACTGGGATCAATTTGGATAGGGATCTCTTCTTTGAGACCAAAAGGCTCTCAAATGGAACTGAATGTCCCTCATCTGAAATCTTGCTCCTTCACTCTGACTGTGGAAGCAGCCATGTGTCCTAGGAGCTGTAGAAAATGCCTTGCTGGTCAAGAGACCTGCAGGGTGAAGGAGGAGCCAGGCCACCAGGGTCCTTACCCATTCTAGGGAAGGAAGGCTCGCCTGCCTTGTGTCAGTTCTGCGCCTATGAAGGTGAGTACCTGGACAGGTTCTAAAACTGACTTTGGAAGATTGAGAAGAAAGCCTAGAGGTGGCATGCTGCTGGGTAACCTGCAGGTGTGATTTGACCTGGACTGAAGACTGACCTACAATGAGCCAGTTGTCTAGGTAGGGGAAGATGGCAATCTTTTGCCTTCTTAAATGAGCAACTGCTACCACCAGGCATTTTGTGAATACCCTTGGGGCAGAGGTAAGGCCTAAGGGCATTGTTCTGAACTGATAATGGCCTGAGGGTAGTTCGAATCTGAGGTACTTTCAGTGGGAGCTTCTGATAAGAACATGGAAGTAGGCATCCTTGAGGTCCAGGGAAGCTAGCCAGTCCCTGGCCTTAGGGAGGTAAAATCATTCCCAGAGTCACCATTTTGAATTTTGGTTTAAAAGGTGCTTGTTCAGATATCTTAGGTCCAGGATGGACCGCCCATTCTCCTGTCTTTTAGGGTGAGAAGTACCTGGAGTACAGTCCCTTGCCCTGGTGTGAGGGACACCCTTTCTACTGCTCTGAGAGCCAGGAGGTTGAGACTTCTGTTTCCAAAGCAAGAGTCTCTAGAGATTTTGCAGGTGGAAAAGATCTGATTCTCATCTTTGGGAATTTTTGAAGCTGAGAACCAGACCCTGGCCTACTACTTCCAGGACCCACTTGTCTGAAGTTAAAGACTCCCAGTTCTGGCGGAGTAGCCAGCCTTCCCCTACAGGTAATGGAGAATCGACCTGGACATCCATCAGGTGCCTTTTGGCAGGGCTTTAGGCTGAGGATGGGGCAGGCCTACTCATACCCGTTTCTGCCTCTGAAGAACCTCTTGGCTGCTGCGCTGTGCTGCGCTGGGTTAAGAGGAGGCCTGGGTTTGTAAAAGGTCTGTGAAAGGCCTGCCTCTACCCCTGGGGCTGCCTGAGGAGTGGCTTGCCGTTCTTGGCTTGTGCACTCCTATAAGTGGTTCTATATTCATCCATTTTCTTCATATAATGCTCTGTCTGCTCCCCAAACAGAGAATTTCCCACCACAGGAAAATCCATGGCCTTGGGCTGGGTATCCTGTGACAGGCTAGTACACCTGAGCCAAGCCAATCTCACGAAAAAGCCACAGATGTAGCCATGACTCTAGAGGATACATCATTAGAATCCACTGCAGCATGGAATTGCACCTTAGATGCCTCAATACCATCGGCAGCCACCTGTTCCAGCTCCTTGGCAAGCTGGCCAGGGACCTGTTTGGCTAAGGCCATGACAGTATCCCATCTAGATTTCTGGTATCTAGCAACATAGGCCATATAATTTGCCTGTCTGAGTCCCAAGGATGCTGCCATGTATTGTTTTTTAGCCATGGCATCAATCTTCCTGGAGTCCTTGTCAGGATGATGTGAATCCAGGGGAATATTAGCCTTATCACAGGCTGCAGCCTGAACTACCCCAACATGGCTGCATTGCTGTGAAAGAAATTCTGTATCAGGACCTGACAAGGTGTACCTTCTGTCCATCTTTTTATTCACAGGAGGCACAGAATTAGGAGCGTTTAAAATTTTTATTGTTTGTTTCCTGAAGGATTTATGTAAAGGAATAGACAATCTCCTGGACTCTGGGATATCCATCATCTCCACAAAGTCAGGCTCCTCTTGCTCATCCACAGCTTCCTCCAAAGGGAGCTGGAGGGTTTCAGCAACTTTTTTATAAAACAGAAAATGAGAAGGGGACTCAGAAAGCCTAGGGGGAGACTCTCCTAAAGGTCTGTCTGGGGAGATGTCCGGTTCAATGGGCACATCCAGACTTTCAAAATCACATTCACACTGTTCATAATCATCCTCCCCCTCCTCTGGTTCATAAAACTCCTCTATATCATATTCTTGAACCGGTGGAACCGGCCGAACCGACCTTTTGCCAGATAGTGGCAGTTCGGACGGAACCGGGGAAAGCGACTGGACAATTTGGATCGCTTTGGCCATCTCTGCAGCAGTTGGAGAAGGAATTTTGGACTCCACACCTGCTGATTTTCTAGTTCTCTTTGCTGGAACTGGCTCCACTGAGTCAGCTTTTCGTTTGCCCGAGGAAGTCTCGCCCTGGTCAGAGGGCACTCCCTCCGGTTCGGTTGGCACCGAACTGGGCTGGCCATCTGGGTCAGCGGACTTTTGGCCTCTCGTCTCCTGAGCTTGCACACTCTCTTCACCTAGGGTAGCTGCAGGGAAATTTTTGCAAATCTGGCAGTCTGCATTGAGGTGGTCAAACCCCAGACAATAAACACATGTGGTGTGTGGGTCAGCCTTGGCAAGGCTTCCCCAGAACACTACAGTGTTGAAACCCAGTGGGCCGGTTTTCTTTTGGGTTTCTCAGACATAATGCCAGCCGAACCAAAAACTTGCCCTTTTCCGGCAAATACCAGGCAAGACACCCTTATCGGTTCCCAACCGTGTCACGGGTCATGGAAAAAACCGTAATGAAATCCATTTTTTTTAGAACCGATAAGAACCGGGAACCGCACTCTAAATGGCTTTAAATGAATTCAGAAAAAAGCTTTGAAACAACCTGATCGGTTCAAACCGAACCAATAAACATTTACAAGTTCCACACAGAAATAAACCTATTACTTACAATACCACAGACAGAGCTTGAACCGATCGGTTTGTGGTTAAAATAATTATAGTCGCGGTTGAATTTAACCGAGAAAAACACTTTTAAACCGAGAAATGAACCGAGCAGTAGGAGGAATCTCCGGAGCGACTGTTCAGTGAGGCGGAGTAAAGAATCTGACAGTTTCAGTTTGAAATGATCCAGACAGAGCTTTTCTAACCAAGCTCGCGCTCTAAGTTCCATGCATGGCATGAAAGTTAACTCTTTCACCTCCGGAGCAGTTCTAAGGCTGGGACAAACTGCAATTGTCATAATATAGCAAGACTTCATGTTGTTTGAATTGGTGTTCTCCTGTCTGGACTGTGTTACGAAAGGGTCTTAATCCCATTGCATGCGAGCAATTTGTAAGCCTAGGATGCCTGACTGTTGCTAGGAGGCTTCAGGGGTCCTGACTACAAAAACTGCCATGTGCGAGCAGAGCGAGTAGTGCCTTAAATATCTGGGGGTCGATACCCAGCTCCCGACCTGTGAGGCAGCCAAAAGCTGCGGACAGGCAACAGTTGTCTGGTTATTTTTGCACAAACTTGTAATTCATTTAGCAGCTAGTGCGATTTTACTAGTCCTTTTAAGGGCT
The DNA here is from genome assembly GCA_016271365.2 of Neoceratodus forsteri. Classification (NCBI taxonomy): domain Eukaryota; kingdom Metazoa; phylum Chordata; order Ceratodontiformes; family Ceratodontidae; genus Neoceratodus; species Neoceratodus forsteri. The sequence goes on from CM028137.1 coordinate 236,724,906, forward strand.
GGGCTAAAATTGGTGTTCTCCTGTCTGGACTGTGTTACAAAAGGGTCTTAATCCCATTGCATGCGAAGCCAATTTGTAGCCTAGGATGCCTGGCTGTTGCTAGGAGGCTTCAGGGTCCCGACTACAAAAACGCCGCGGTGGCGGCGTGCCGCGCTGGCAAGGCCGCGAGACGCGGCAGACGCAAGGCGTGTCAAGCGTGCCTAGCAGGGTCTTGTAGGTCTTCAGGTAAAATTAGGTTTTCGTTTTAAGGTGGTTATCCCTTTATATACTTTAATATTTTTTTTTTAATTGCTTTGGTTTGAGACCGTATAACATTTGGAAAATGGACACCTGTAATGAAAGTTCTCATGTGCGGTTATATACTCTAAATACTGGAGACATTCTTTATGTCTGTTTGGCTTGTGGGTATGTGTTGTGTAGTATGCCTGTTGATAGCAGTTGTGTGACTGGATTTAATTGTTCAAACTGTCAGCTTTTAAAAACTATGAAAAATGATTTAGAAATTGTTATTAATGAGTTAAGATCTGTAAAAGAAATAAAGGAATTAGAAAATTACATTGACAATATGATCAGAAATAACCAAATATTCCATCCATATTATCACAAAGTTATGACACAATGTATTCCATGAGAATCTAACTGTAACCATTTGCCGAATACAAATTTAGGTGGGTCAACTTCACAAACTAATAAAAGTTACCCCGAGGACATTATAATACCGGTGGTTAGCTTGCAGCAGAATTCCCTACAAATAGACATTAATTGTCTCGAGGATATTGTTACACCCACCGTCAGTAAAGAAAATGCCAATAAGAGAAGGAGAGATATACAGGATGATCATTGTGAAGATGGGTGGGAAAATGTTCCAAAGCGGAAATATAAAAAAGGTAGATGTGCTGAGTTCTCAAAATCTGTTCCAACAAAAGTAAATCTGGAAAAGATTCTTAATAGGGATAACCACCTTTCCAAAAACAGATATTTTTGTCTATCAAACAATCAAATGGAACAGGAAGTTGGTGAAAATTCTAACTCAAACAACCTGCCTCTCATTATCATTGGAGATTCTATAGTGAAATATATTGACTCTTATATGTCGGATTCTGAAAGTAGGATATCAGTTTTTTCTTTTCCAGGAGCTAGAGTTCAGGATATTGCAGACAGAATAGATTCTCTTATTCATTATCCGGCAAATGTTATTTTGCATGTAGGAACGAATGACGTTGGACATACTCATGAAAAAGACATTTGTTTGGAATTAATTCAATTAGGTAATAAAATTAAAGAGAAAAATTGCAATGTGTATATTTCTGGTATATTACCAATACCAAGGGCTAAACTTGAAAAAACCACACTATTGAAAGGATTAACGTTAGATTAGCAAATTGGTGTTCATTGAATTCACATTCATTTATTGATCACTGGTTAACATTTGCTTCTAACACTAGCCTTTTTGCAAAAGATGGTTTACACTTAAGTTAGGTGCAATTGAACTGTGTACTATATTTAAGTCTTATTTTTCATTTATGACTTTAAACTGAAATCTGGGGGGAAAATATTAAAACTGACACTGTTTATTTGCAAACAACTTTAAATATTGTAGATAAAAAACACGCTTTAAAATTTATGTTGTTAAATGCACGTAGTTTGATAAAACAAATGAACTACATCTAAGAGTCAATATTGAAAAACCTGACGTTATCGGAATTACAGAAACATGGTGGACTAATGACCATGTTTGGGAAACTCATATTCCAGGTTATTCACTATATTTTCTTAATAGGCAAAAACGAAGAGGTGGAGGGGTGGCTATCTTTATTATCTCAACATTAGATGTATTTGATGTTTCACATAAAGTAAAAAAAGTTGACTCACAGGTAGAGTCTATCTGGTTATGGATTAAACATTTAAATTTTGAGTTATTACTAGGGTTATGCTATAAGCCTCCAGATTCGAAATTAGAGATTATTTCTGACATTATTGAGGAAATGTCTACCGCAGCAGAAGTGGGCCCTATTTTGTTCATGGGAGACCTAAATATGAGTGACATAAATTGGAAAAACAATTCAGCCAAAACTCAAATGTCAAAATTATTTCTAAATTCATGTTTGGAACTGGATTTAATTCAGTATGTCCATTTTCCAACTCATGAATCAAATATTTTAGATATAGTATTAGGTAGCGAACCAACTGAAGTTCAGAAATGCCATTTTTGGCTCCTTTAGGTAATAAGCGATCATTGCATAGTTGTCTTTGAGACTAATTTGTTCCACATGGAAAAAAAATAATAATATCACTGAAATTTTGCATTTCATAAAACCAATTATAAAGCACTAAATAATTTTTTGATAGCTGTAGACTGGTATGCATTGTTACAAAACAAAAATATCAATGAAATGTGGAATATTTTTTCTAAAACAATTATGAGTGCAGCTGATAAATTTATTCCAAAAGTTTCTAAGAAAAAATTGAATCACCAACCAAAATGGCTTAATTAAGCAATAAGGCATGACCAAGGGTTATGTTAATGGTCTGTTAATCACCTAGGGGTGTACTGTGGCATGAGGTGTAGCCGAGTGCCACATGCCCCTAGAGGGTGATTAACTGACCATTAACATAATCCCTAGGAGTGCCTTATTGCTATTATAATAAAACATGTTTTTAAACAGTGTTAAACCTTATTCAGCACATGGCTGAGCTCTACATGTATGTTAATAAAAGATTAACATAAGGCTGTTAGAATGTTTGCAGCCAATCAGAAAACTTCATTTCTCAGACCCTTTTTATAATATGAAATTATATAAGCTAATAAAAGGAAAAATAAAAGTCATGAAAAGTTCAGAATTAATAATTCTACCAGAAATCAAAATGCCTTTAGAAAAATTCGAAAATTATGTAAAAAAGAAATTAGAAAGTCAAAAATATTAATGGAAACTTCATTGGCAAAAAAAGCACAGAAAGGGAACAACAAATTATTATTTATTTTATTTATTTATTTATTTGTAAAATCAGTTTACAACCTTTGAGCCAGAGGCTCGTTTCCAAAGGTACTTCATCACATAAAGACATACATTGTGTTTTTGGTTACATAGCGTAGGTTTGCAAAACAATAGGCGTTCAACAGAGGCGCCACGTCACACTGTGGTCAGACAAATACATTTGGGTTACAGGGTACATGTAAGTTGAGAACAGGTGTTACACAAGTTGGTATCAATAGTGAGCACTCTAGTAGGTAAACACTGAAACAGCTGGTACTGGCCAGGTTAAACATAGGCACGGTGTACAGGGAAGTGGTGGTGGGGATGGCTAGGTGGAGAGCCATTCTCAAAAGAAGTAGAGGTGGAGGCTACTTTCAGAGACAGGAGCAGTTACAGTGTTGATGATGTGGTTTCAAGGGTGGTTTTGAACTTAGAGATGGTGGTGGCATTGGAGATGGGGGCAGGAGAGTTAAACCAGGTTGGGGCTCTATAGCAGAAGGACCTCTGGCCACGGCTGGTTCTTGATCTGGGGACCATTAGAGTGGTCTTGTTGGAAGACGTGTTGCAATAGTGGGAGCACTCTGGTGGATGGATGCCATTACCCCAGGGGAGAGCCAGTAGGGTTTTTGTGAGGAGGCAGGTTTGGTATTGGGCCGTTCATCCAGGGTAAGCAATTTGGCCTCAACATACAGCTGACAGGTGTGAGTGAGCCTGGGGGCACCAGTAATCAATCTGCAGGCTTTGTTCAGGGTTAAGTGAATTTTTTTGAGTGCAGTGGTGTCGGCAGCACCATACACTGGTAGGCCATAGTCTACAAGGGACAGAATGGATGATGTAACAGCAAGCTGGAGAGCATTTGGGGAAGGCAGGTTCTATGGCAGAAGAGAATGCCCAGCCTGTATGTTAGTGGTGGATGTTAGGCATCGATGGTGGTTGTGAAATGTGAGGGCTGAGTCGAAGGTAACCCCAAGGTATTTGTAGGAGCAGACTTGTTCCAGTGGCTGATTGGTACTGGGAAGGATATAGAGTGGTGGTTGCTAGCTTTGTTTTGGGGTGGGAAAAGAGCATAGCTTTGGTCTTTTAAGATTGATGACGAGTCTGCGCCCTTAAACCAGGTTTCGCACTGTTGAAAGACTGCTGTAGGGTGTCCTGGAGGGAGATGGATTAGTGGTGGGTGGCAAAAGGACAGCGTCATCTGCATACAGTAGAATTTTGCCAGGGCAAGCACTGGGCATGGTGTTCAGATAGGGCGAGAAGAGAAGGGCCCAGGATGGAGCCTTGGGGACCCCAGAGTGAATGGGATGGGTATCGGAGAGTGTGCTATTGATTTTACACACTGCGATCGAAGCATCAAGATAGCTTGTGCACCATGCTAAGGCCAGCTGAGAGACCAGTGTGGCAGAGTGCATTCAGCAGGAGGGATGGGAGACGGTGTCAAGGCCTTTGAGAGGTCTATGAACACTGCACCAGCTAGGGAGCTGGTATCCAAGGAGGAGTGTAGGAAGTTGGAGAATTCAATTAGGGCAGTGCTGGTACTGTGACCAGCACGGAAGCCATGTTGCTCTGGGCATAGAATGTTATGCTTAGCCAGATAATCAGTGATTTGAATGGCCACCACTTTCTCCAGGGCTTTAGAGAGGGGGGGAGGATGGAGATTGGCCGGTAGTTGTTGGCCGATGACCTGTCGCCCCCTTTGTGAATTGGTGTGATAATGGCTGTTTTCCACGCTGTGGGAAATTGTCCCAGGCAGAGTGACTGGTTAATTAGGCTGGTGAGTGGGGCAAGGACTTCATCTAGCACCAGCCTGAGGATACTGAGGTCCAGTGAGTCACTGCCGGGACTGTTGCCATTCAAAGCTTTGACTAGGATGGGTCTGGCTTCCGGGTGGTAATCTTGCAGCAGGTGGAAGCTGGGCGCTGCAGGATAGGGGAGGTTGGTTGGGGGAGGATCAAAGAAATTACTAGGGAGGACTGAGCTAAGGTCAGTGAAAGCGGTGTTGAACCAGTTAGCTATGGTGGCAGGCTCGGTGGTGGTAGTGCCATTTCTAGTGAGCTGGGATGGGGCAGGGGAGTGAGCTTTTCCGTTAAGTTGCTTAATATTTAGCTATATTAATTCACTAAAAAAAAAACATGCAGAGTAGGCCCTATTATAACAGGTTCTGAAACTCTTACACTTCCTACTGATATGGCTAATTACCTTAATACTCAGTTTTGTAAGGTTTTTTCAAAGAATAATGATGGTATTACTATTGAAACAGATGTCCACCCTTCTTACTTAGTTGATATTTCATTACAAATCATTAAGTCTAAATTGGATGAAGTTAAGAGAGGATCTTCAGCTGGCCCAGATAGAATGTCTGAGTATCTAATTCACCTACTGAAAGACCATCTTTGTATCCCATTAAAAATTAGTTTTGATACTAGTTTAAATACAGGTGTTGTTCCAGATGGTTGAAAAATGGCAAATGTGACTCCTTTATTTAAAAAAGGAATAAGAAGTAAACCAGACAATTACCGTCCAATCAGCCTGACATCTGTTTGTTGTAAACGATTGGAACGAATTATTAAGGATGATTTAGCACAAGTAATATCTAATTTGGATAAAACCCAGCATGGATTTGTAAAGGGCAGGTCATGTGTAACCAATTTGCTTTGTTTTTATGATAATGTTAGTCAGAATTTGGATAATGGTGTTTCATGCGATGTCATTTTTTTTGACTTTAAAAAGGCTTTCGATTCCGTTCCATATTGGGCCTTGATAAAAAAGCTACAGATGATTAATATCAATCCTATTTATGTTAGATGGATTTCAAATTGGTTGTTTCGGACAGAAAGCAGAGAGTTATGATAGATCAGGGAAGTAGCCAGGGAATCTTTGGGGGTGTTTAGAAATGACATTTTAGAAATGGGCCAAATAAAAGCCAGGGTTCTGGGGCTGCTAGGTCCCCAGAAGCTCTGGGGGTGCACGTGCCTGTGGTGAGTTTGGGGGCTTTTCTCCTTTTCCCTCCCCAAATTTCATGGGATAATTTTTCCCCATGGAATCAGGGGGTGGAGACTCTGGCTGGCATTACAGTCTGCAGAACCTCCAATGGCTGTGGACAACTGCCTATCCAACAGTGCCACCAACCACCCACCCCATATGTGGTTTTTGTAATATACTGTGATCATTGAAAGATTTCCACATAAGGGCTGTGGTTGGGGGTCTGGGGACTGCTAGGCCCCCTGAAGCCCTGGGGGGTTACATGCTCTGTGGTGAGTTTGGGGGCTTTTCTTGAAGAAAAAATGCACAATAAACAAGAGGAGCAGGGACTGTAAGGAAAGTACAGCATGTTGCAGTTTTTTTTTTTTTTACAAATTTTTTTTTTTTTTAATTAACTTACTTTGCTGTTGGCTAGGGATTTGGGAAGAGGTATGTCCACTGCAGAGGAAACAGCTGAAAGGGGGGCTCATGTCGGACAACACAGACACACAATGGGAGGCTCCATAGACAGGATCATTCAGGCAGCAGCTCCACCTTCTGGTGGAAAAATATAGCAGACTTCTTTTTTAAAACATATATCTCCACACATCAAAAATGGGGAAAGAAAGGCAAAAAATGTTTTTTTTTACAATTATTCTTGTTTAGTTAAAAATCCAGTCATTGTATAACAGCAATAGGGCACTCCAGGGATGTGTGTTATTGTTTAATAACATCACTCCTGGGGTGGTGGAAGTACTCGGCTTCACCTCGTGCTTCGACCCACCCCAGGAATGATGTTATTACACAATAACACACACCCTGTTGTGCCTTATTGCTTAATTAGCATGAGGGTAAAGCCTGCCAAAGTAGGGACTTTAACTGGCCAACAGCAATGTCCCTCAACTACTGCTCCCATCTTGAGTCATCCGCTAAGACTATTTCAATCTATACCATCCCTGATGTCTGATATATGCATTAAACAGGATTGGACCCAGGACCGAGCCTCTGTGGTACTCCTACTACCAAACTCCTGTAGGGTTCGAGAGCTCCCCACAGACCACTCACTCTGAGTGTGCCCAGTCATCCAGTTTTCAACCATCTGACCATCAAAGGGCCTACTCAACCCCATCAGTTCTCTCCACTAGACCATTGTGGGGACAGAGTCAAACGCCTGCTGAAGTCCAAGAATAATACATCCACAGGCTATCCTCCTGTCCAGTTCTGATGTTACCATTCATAGAACTCCACAAGGTTGGTTTGACATGATCTACCTGGCACAAAACCCATGCTGTCGACTATCCAGACCTCCCACCTCCCCAAGTAAACCCCCAATCGCTCCTTTAGTATACTCCATTAATTTTCCCACCACCGAGGTTAAACTGATGGGTCTATAGTTTCCGGTACTTCTTCCACCCCCTTTATGGATTGGTACCACATGTGCCTCTCGCCAATCCCTAGGTACCCTCCTGTCTCAAGACCTGTTGAAAGAGCTCCGCCAGGGTGCAGCCAGTATGTCCGCCACCCTATAGTACTCGGATGAATGCCATCCGCCCAGGAGATTTGTCTTTCTTTAGGCCTTGAGGGCAAACCACTCCTTTTGGTGGGGATGGCATCATCTGTCCCCTCCACCTTACTGGTCTCTTTATCCTTATCCAGATGTGACACCCCTGGGGTACCTTCTCCCTTTTTGCTCCATTTGTTGCTCCGTTCTGATCCCACTCCCCTGCCGCTTCTATCCCCTTTGTGCCTTGCTTTGTAGATATCCCATCCCCTCCCTAGTGAACACAGAGGCAAAGTACTTCAAATACCTCTGCCTGGTCCCTCGCCTCTTCCACCCACCCTTCTTCTGATCTCAATCTGCTGAGATGGCTCCTTAGTTTTTCTCCGCCTCCCCAATGTACCGAAGAACCCCTTTTTCCTCCATGTATCCTGTGCCAGCTGCTGTTTTTACTGACTTTGCTCTCTTCACCATACGGGTGACTTTTCTAGATGCAAGCTGGTACATTTCCTTATCCCTATCCTCTCTTGTTGTTTTATATTTTTTGTAAGCCGCCTCTTTCTCTGACTGCTACCTGACCTCACTGGACCACCTTCAGCATGGTTTATGTGACCTTGCTCCCCTCACGCTTCAACTTAGCACAGATCCTGACTGCCCTGGGCATGAAGTCCCCTGTTTTATGACCTCCCATCTTCCTTTCTCCACACCTTTGTCGCTGAGGTAATCCCCTCTGCTGATCCTGAGAATATTTCCCATGCCCATAAAGTCTGCCCCCCTGAAGTCCACTGCACAGTGTCCTAGATCTCACCCCCACTCCCCCAATGCTTATTTGAAACCAGACAGTATTGTGGTCACTCCCAGTCAGGGTCCTGTACAACCATGTCCCTTACGATCCCTCATCTGCCAGAACCACATCCAGGACATGCCTCCTTGTGGCTCCATCACATGCTGTGTTATGAACACATCCTGGAAGCCATCCAGCAGCCTCTGCTCCTTGGCCACCTTAGATGACATGGTTCCTCAGTTTGTACCTGCGTATTTAAGGTCCCCCATCAACACCATTCCTTCCCCTTTTGGACCACACTGGCAATGATGTTGTCCAGCAAACCATCCCTTCTAGAACATCACTTCATCCCGGGGGTCTATATGCTACCCCAGCTGACCTTATTCTCCTGCTGGGGATCGTAGCAGACCCCATAAGGCTCCACGCTTTCCTCTGCCTCTTCTACTATAGCAATTTCTATGTCATCTCTAATGAACACAGCCACTCCACCCTCTGCCCTCCTTTCTATCCTTCCTAAGCATAGTGTACCTCTATACATTTAGGGGTCCCAGTCATGGTTTTTGTTGGCCCACGTTTCCGTGAATGCCGCCACATCCACCCCCTCGAACAGCATGGCCTGGAACTCTGGCAACTTGTTTCCCAAGCTCCTGGTATTTACTAACACTCAACCCCCATCCCTTATCCCTGATCCTTTTGCTCTAACCCCACCCAGATTCCTTATACTTCCATCCTCCCTGCTCCTCCTGAAACCTCCACCTCCAGTCTGTTTCCCTCCCCTTGGGCTTGAAGGCTACTCCCTTATCTGGAGGAGGGCTTCGTCAGCCCTCCCTTTATCCTTTCCCACTTACAAGTTTAAACCCCACCTTTCTGTATGTAGTCAGCCATCCCCTGTTTAAGGATCTCCTTCACTAATGAAGGGTAAGATGAAACCCTGTCCTGGCATATAGTCCTTTATCCTCCCAAACTCCATTCCAGTTCCCTAACACCCCCATCCCATTCTCTTTCACCCCACTTCCTGAGCCATTTATTAACCTCTGTGAGCTTCATTTTTTTCTCCACTGAGGCCTTTGGTACTGGCAATATTCTGAAAAGGAAATGTTGCATCCATTATCCCGACAGACTCTGGCAAGTTCTTGGAACCTTGCTTGATTTCCATGATGCTATTTCCTCTAGATCATTAGTTCCTTCAAATGCACCAGGAATCCGGTTTCCTCCACAATCCCTAACCATTTCATACAATTATGAACTTTGCTCTGTGCACTGTCAGCCCAGAGACACTACCTCACCTTCACTTGGCTATGGCATCCATCCCCTGTCCCTCCCAATGGGTACATCCTTAAGCACTCTAGTCTCCCAGTAACAGAACCTTAACACTGCCATCATCCTTATGGTTACCTCCACTATGCCCCTCTCAGCCCCCTCCCCACTTTATTCATGATCGCAATTTCATGCGGAGTCTTCCTGCCTTATTAGAGACCCCTTGTCACCCTCCCTTTCTGCCTCCTTGCTATTTTGCCCACTTAACTCAAAACCCTTTCTGAATAGGTGTCCCCTTTAACCCTCTCTTATCTGAACCATTTATCCTGGCCCTGATGGTTTCCCTTCCCCCACACCTCTATCCCCCTTGTATTAGTACCCCTGTCTCCAGAGGCTCTGTGGGTCCCCTTAGCTAGGGCCCCATCCTTGGTACTGACCTTCCTGCTGAAGGGGCCCTCCCACCTCCTTGTCTCCCAGTTTCTCCAATCATGCTCTCCTCCTCATGCCTGGAATATGTTGCATCTCCCCATTTGCTTAACATATATGTTTCCTCCCTCTGGGACTATGTCTATCCTTTCCATAGCTGTTCTGTGATGCCCTATGGGTATCTGACCTCCCCGCCTCTGTATAAGTTTCCTCATTTCCACCAACCCTCCCCTCTAGGATGCTTAGTATCTCAAATTTATTGTGACACTCTATGTCAGCCTCCATCAAGTAACCCGAGTTTCCTGACTGCATCTCTAAACTGACCCTCTTTCTTCCTTTCTTGCACTGTTCACCTTAGGAGCTCCCTTCCCACAGTCTGCTGTTTTAGGCTTCCGCACAACAGCCCCTCCTGACTCTTCCCCCTCCAGTCTCCTTGAATTCAGAATTTTCACCCTGTACGCTTTCCCCTTAGCATCAACTTCCCTATCTAAGGGTCCTCTGTCCCTAATATCCCCCCTTCTACTTGCTGTAGCATAATGTCCTGTAATTTCAGAGCGTTGCCCCAGCCTCCCCTCAGCCCCACCCTTCTGCTGCCCATATCCACACCCCTTATCCTTGGACACCCCCCAGCTCCCACAGCTACTCCTTAACCAATATACCTCACTCCTGATACAAGATAGTTGTCTCACAGAGTGGGCAGCCTCCTCTCTCCAGGCCCAATTTAGAATTATTGCCATCCACAGCCTGTGCAGCCTACAACCCTTCCGAAGATGCCTGCCATGGTGGAATATGGCCACCCTGATTATCCCTCTGTTTATAATAGCACCCCTTTTCTCATTCCCTTTCCCTGGAGTACAGTTTCCTCATACTGACTGTAGTTATTTACAAACCCAATTTCAATCCCACCAACAAAGTTCCCAAATCTCACAAACACATACAGTCCATTGTGTTCAGTCCCACTAACAGTGTGTGTAAGCAGACACCAGGTACTGTATGATGTCACAGGCCCACCAACTCCTGTTGCTTCAAATTTCAGTCCCAAACAGAAATACTCAGCCCTTTCAATCCCAACCCCAGTGGCTTTTCAGTATTTAAGAAAGCCTACAAACAGGGTGGGTGGGAGGGCTTTACCAAACACCAGGCAAACAACACATTTAAATTATTTCTAATTTTCCTGCCAAACATCTATCCCCAAACCTACAATATCACAGCACAAGTATCAGTTCAAATTCAAGGTAATAATTTTAACACATAGAACTAATTTTCACTTACAACTATTCAAATATTTCAGTTTAAAACAAAATATAACTCCTGGCCTCTTTTCTACCAACCTGTTGCTTAAGCTCCCAAGCTTAACAATGAAAGCCACAGTAATTCCTGTTTAAAGACAAGCACTGGTAGCTAATGTCCCTCCTCCAAACACCAGGCAAACAACACATTTAAATTACCTTCTAATTTTCCCTGCCAAACATCTATCCCCAAACCTACAATATCACAGCCCAACTATCAGTTCAAATTAAGTAATACTTTTAACACATAGAACTAATTTCACTTACAACTATTCAAATATTTCAGTTTAAAACAAAATATAACTCCTGGCCTCTTTTCTACCAACCTGTTGCTTAAGCTCCCAAGCAACAATGAAAACCACAGTAATTCCTGTTTAAAGACAAGTTAATTGCAGCTAATGTCCCTCCTCCAAACACCAGGCAACAACACATTTAAATTACCTTCTAATTTTCCCTGCCAAACATCATATCCCCAAACCTACAATATCACAGCACAAGTATCAGTTCAAATTCAAGGTAATAATTTTTAACACATAGAACTAATTTCACTTACAACTATTCAAATATTTCAGTTTAAACAAAATATAACTCCTGGCCTCTTTTCTACCAACCTGTTGCTTAAGCTCCCAAGCTTAACAATGAAAGCCACAGTAATTCCTGTTTAAAGACAAGTTAATTGCAGCTAATGTCCCCTCCTCCAAACACCAGGCAAACAACACATTTAAATTACCTTCTAATTTTCCCCCAAACATCTATCCCCAAACCTACAATATCACAGCCCAACTATCAGTTCCAATTTCAGGTAATAATTTTTAACACATAGAACTAATTTTCACTTACAACTATTCAAATATTTCAGTTTAAAACAAAATATAACTCCTGGCCTCTTTTCTACCAACCTGTTGCTTAAGCTCCCAAGCGAACAATGAAAGCCACAGTAATTCCTGTTTAAAGACAAGTTAATTGCAGCTAATGTCCCCTCCTCCAAACACTCAGGCAACAACACATTTAAATTACCTTCTAATTTTCCCTGCCAAACATCTATCCTTAAACCTACAATATCACAGCCCAAGTATCAGTTCAAATTCAAGGTACTAATTTTTAACACATAGAACTAATTTCACTTACAACTATTCAAATATTTCAGTTTAAACAAAATATAACTCCTGGCCTTTTTCTACCAACCTGTTGCTTAAGCTCCCAAGCGAACAATGAAAGCCACAGTAATTCCTGTTTAAAGACAAGTTAATTGCAGCTAATGTCCTCCTCCAAACACCAGGCAAACAACACATTTAAATTACCTTCTAATTTTCCTGCCAAACATCTATCCCTCAAACCTACAATATCACAGCCCAAGTATCAGTTCAAATTCAAGGTAATAATTTTAACACATAGAACTAATTTCACTTACAACTATTCAAATATTTCAGTTTAAAACAAAATATAACTCCTGGCTCTTTTCTACTAACCTGTTGCTTAAGCTCCCAAGCTTAACAATGAAAGCCACAGTAATTCCTGTTTAAAGACAAGTTAATTGCAGCTAATGTCCCTCCTCCAAACACCAGGCAAACAACACATTTAAATTACCTTCTAATTTTCCCTGCCAAACATCTATCCCCAAACCTACAATATCACAGCCCAAGTATCAGTTCAAATTCAAGGTAATAATTTTAACACATAGAACTAATTTCACTTACAACTATTCAAATATTTCAGTTTAAAACAAAATATAACTCCTGGCCTCTTTCTACTAACCTGTTGCTTAAGCTCCCAAGGAACAATGAAAGCTACAGTAATTCCTGTTTAAAGACAAGTTAATTGCAGCTAATGTCCCTCCTCCAAACACTAGGCAAACAACACATTTAAATTACCTTCTAATTTTCCCTGCCAAACATCTATCCCAAACCTACAATATCACAGCCCAAGTATCAGTTCAAATTCAAGGTAATAATTTTAACACATAGAACTAATTTCACTTACAACTATTCAAATATTTCAGTTTAAAACAAAATATAACTCCTGGCCTCTTTTCTACTAACCTGTTGCTTAAGCTCCCAAGTGAACAATGAAAGCCACAGTAATTCCTTTTTAAAGACAAGTTAATTGCAGCTAATGTCCCTCCTCCAAACACCAGGCAAACAAATACATTTAAATTACCTTCTAATTTTCCTGCCAAACATCTATCCCAAACCTACAATATCACAGCCCAAGTATCAGTTCAAATTCAAGGTAATAATTTTAACACATAGAACTAATTTCACTTACAACTATTCAAATATTTCAGTTTAAAACAAAATATAACTCCTGGCCTTTTTCTACCAACCTGTTGCTTAAGCTCCCAAGGAACAATGAAAGCTACAGTGATTCCTGTTTAAAGACAAGTTAATTGTAGCTAATGTCCCCTCCTCCAAACACCAGGCAAACAACACATTTAAATTACCTTCTAATTTTCCCTGCCAAACATCTATCCCCAAACCTACAATATCACAGCCCAACTATCAGTTCAAATTCAAGGTAATAATTTTTAACACATAGAACTAATTTCACTTACAACTATTCAAATATTTCAGTTTAAAACAAAATATAACTCCTGGCCTCTTTTCTACCAACCTGTTGCTTAAGCTCCCAAGTGAACAATGAAAGCCACAGTAATTCCTGTTTTAAAGACAGGTTAATTGCAGCTAATGTCCTCCTCCAAACACCAGGCAAACAACACATTTAAATTACCTTCTAATTTTCCCTGCAAACATCTATCCCTCAAACCTACAATATCACAGCCCAAGTATCAGTTCAAATTCAAGGTAATAATTTTTAACACATAGAACTAATTTCACTTACAACTATTCAAATATTTCAGTTTAAAACAAAATATAACTCCTGGCCTTTTTTCACAACCTGTTGCTTAAGCTCCATATGAACAATGAAAGCCACAGTAATTCCTGTTTAAAGACAAGTTAATTGCAGCTAATGTCCCCTCCTCCAAACACCAGGCAAACAACACATTTAAATTACCTTCTAATTTTCCCTGCCAAACATCTATCCCCAAACCTACAATATCACAGCCCAAGTATCAGTTCAAATTCAAGGTAATAATTTTTAACACATAGAACTAATTTCACTTACAACTATTCAAATATTTCAGTTTAAAACAAAATATAACTCCTGGCCTCTTTTCTACCAACCTGTTGCTTAAGCATATCATAGCACTACTGAGCCAACAATGATGTACCTGTATCGGAGATGTATATAGGATAGATTTTCCTGTAGGCACTTACTGAGTTTGTTGTACCTGATAAAGACAACCTCATTGCATCTGTGATGATTAACTTATTCAAATAGTAATACATTTACTATTGTTGCAATGAGTGATCTATGCCACTTATGGACACAGTGTGATTTTTTTAACAGTTGTTTCATACTCAGGCTGTATGCCTACTGTTTGGTTTGCTACACTTCTGTCACTGATGCTATCAAAGTGATAACTATGTTAATTGTGGTACAACAGGAATCAAGTAGGTATGGTGTGATATAAACAGAATGCCTTTAGTATTGATTTAACTCACAATGGGGTAAGTGTACTAGGACAGCAGGGGTTATCCTCATCACTGACTCTGTCAGTTATAATCACACTAGGTTTTGATGACTGTAATGATCAAGTTACACTGTTCATCTTCATGAGTTCATATTCACAGCCATTCTCCAGTAACTAGACAGTGTATGGTGTAACTGGGGGACACTGTGTTGCAAAGCTGCTAGTGCCTAGCAGAGGGAGAGTATCTACTCATAAAGACAATTAAGCAATAAGGCATGACCAACAGTTATGTTAAATGGTCTGTTAATCACCCTGTAGGGTTTAATGTTGAATGAGGCATAGCTGAGTGCCACATGTCGCTAGACAGTGATAAACTGATCACGAACATAATACCTGGGAGTGGCTTATTGCTATCATAATAAAACTGTTTTTTAAACAACATTAAACCATGTTCATCATATGGTTAGGCTCTACATGTATGTTAATAAAAACTAAACATAAGGCTGTTACAATGTTTACAGTCAATTAGAAAGCTGCATTTCTCAAACCCTTGTTATAATCAGAGATATTATACCTGTACAACTCCTTGGTTTTGCTGAACTCTATTGCTCAGGTGGCCCACCACAAGTGGTGTGGTCTGGTGTGGGGCATTGGTAGGTAAGGCCATGTAACTACTAAGTGTGGTACATTGTGCAGCTGCAATCAGGATGTGTACATTTGGTACATGGCCTCAGTTTTGCTGTTGATCTCCACTGAGCATGCAGTACCTGGTCAGGTGGGTGGGATGTCTCGTAGTACATTTAGACAATTGTTTGTTATTTCTGTCACCTGCTGCTGGATCTCTGTCATTGGTTGTGTTGACTTGGTCCTTCCCATACTTGAATGTGTGTGTGTGTCTGTGTGTGTGTGGTGCTGGGGGAATTGAGTTAGGTTTTCAACCCTAACAGTGAATTTCCTCACTTTTGTCACTGTGGAACAACCCTAACTAATGCATTAAATGGATTTTTTTGCCTCTAATTTCCCTTCTTTTTGAGAATGATAATGAGAAATAGTGAATGTAATGCGGTGGCGGGAGCTCGGGGCCCCGCCACATGATGTCTTGTGGCATAGTAACAGGAGCAGCAATGCAAATAGAAATGCTAACAGTGGCACACATGGTAACACAAGTGTGAATGAGAACAGAAAGGGTAACGCACATGGTGGCGTAGACGGGAACGGTGTGCCACGTGATGTCTTGTCACATAGTAACATGGTGCCTGTAAATGGAAATGTCAATGGGCGTGGTGACGCAAAGTGAAACAGAAAGAGAAACAGTACGGTACACACAATTGGTAAAAAAGTAACAGAAACGCAAGCGCAAATGAAAACGCAAAGGATGATGCACGTAGTGGCATTGGGGTGTGCATTGGGATCATCAGCCTAACTCTCACCCCATGACATGTGTAAAGCAGCAGAAGTATAGGAGAATGGGGTGAGAGTTAGGACCCATGATCCCAATGCACACCCCAATGCAGGTTGGGGGTGGTGGGGTGCAAGGGGGTTTCAACCCTAACAGCAAATTTCCTCACTTTTGTCGCTGTGGAACAACCCTAACTAATGCATTAAACAGAGTTTTTGCCTCGAATTTCTTCTTCTTTGAGAATGATAACGAGAAATAGTGAATGTAATGCAGTGGCGGGAGTGTAGGGCCCGAGGGTCTTCATACTTCCCACCGCATAAATGCGGTGGCAGGGCGCCCACAGCCCCACTACATGATGTCTTGTGGCATACTAACAGGGACAGCAACACAAACAGAAATCCAACAGTGGCGCATATGGTAACACAAGTGTGAATGAGAACAGATGGTGGCGTAGACAGGAATGGTCTGCCACATGATGTGTTGTCACATAGTAACATGGTGCCTGCAAACAGAAATGTCAATGGGCATGGTGACGTAAAGTGAAACAGAAAGATAAACAGTACTGTAGACAGAAATGGCAAAAAATAACAAAAACGCAAGCGCAAATGAAAATGCAAAGGATAACGCACATGGTGGCGCAGACGTCAACGGTAAGTGAAATGGGTACGGAACCGCAAGTGGCAAGGGCAACAGTAACAGTAATGTAAGCGCACAGGCTGGTTTTCCCCAAAACCTGCATAGAGAAAGACAGTGAGTACAAATAATGTATGCATAATAATGAGTATCGGCGCAGAAAATGAGATCTTGGAATACTAAATACATTATATCTCAGCAACCGTATGACGTAGAAAAAAAATTTAAAAGTCATATTATTTACAACTGTCCTGGCTAATTTGAATAGGGGGTTAAGAAGTTTTCTGATGAAAAGTCTGTATCTCGCACCGTTTTCCGAGATACGGGCCCTGAAAGGTGCGGCGAACGCCGTAATGTTATCCTATGGGAAAAAAAGTTTGGAGCGCCATAACTTTGCCTCCCTGTAATGTTTTTTCACCAAACCACTGAAAGGCACATCTCTGGGCTGTTGGCTGTCTTCCCTCCAAATTTCAGGAACAAAGACCAAACCATTATTTTGCAGCAGGGATCCAAAGGATTTCTGTAATGCGTCGGGTGCCGTAATGTTATCCTATGGGAAAAAATGTCAACTTTGGAGTGCTGTAACTTTGCCGCCGCGTGATATTTTTTCACAAAACTACTGAAAGACACATCTGTGGGCTGTTGGCTGTCTTCCCTCCAAATTTCAGGAAAAAAGACCAAACCGTTATTTTGCAGCAGGGTGCCAAAGGATTTCTGTAATGCGTCGGGTGCCGTAATGTTATCCTATGGGAAAAACCGTCAACTTTGGAGTGGTGTAACTTTGCCGCCATGTAATATTTTTTCAATACAACACTGAAAGGCACATCTGTGAGATGTCGGCTCCGTTCCCTCCAAATTTCAGCCCAAAACTCCCAACGGTTCTTTTGCAGCGCAGTGCCAAAGAATCGCTGTCACTGTCCCACAGATGGAAAACTACTGTCGCAATTTGCGAAAGCCAAAGTTCGACACTTTCATGAGCATGAAAGTAATTTGCAAAAGTACTTTTTCCAGAAATTTGAAAAACATATTTCTGGGGTGTTTTACCACAAAATAAAGACATGGCAAGCACCCTCAGGGTCCGACTAGGTGAATACAAAAAGAATTAGGTTGCTAGAAGGTCCCAAATTTAAATGCCAACCATTTTTCTGATCACCAACTGAAAACAAAATGGCCGATTTGCAAAAGTAACAGGCCCATTTGCGAAAGTAAAAATGCATTTGTGAAAGTGTTGAACTTTTTGTTAACTTTTCCCATTGATTTATAATGGGAAACTGTTTTTTGAATAACTTTTGAACCGTTAAATATTTTTTCATGAAATCTTGGAAAGGCACATCAGGGACCCTGGCCGCATGTTCCCTGAAGATTTTGGACTGGTCGCACAAACTGTATGACCTGTAGGTGCGACTGTAGAATTCCAGAAAAAGCGTAAACGCGTGCACAGATCACGCTTAATAACTCCACAGCCGTATATCCGACCACTACAATACTTGGCAGATCCCAAGGCCTATGGTTCTTGATCTTGTATTCCAAATTTCAGCCAAATCTGTCAAACAGTTGCAAAGTTATTAAGGTGCAAAGTTTTGGGGTTTAGCATAGAAATGGCTCCTCAACCCTAACTATGGAGGCACTACCGTGCTACCATAATATATATATATATATATATATATATATATATATATATATATGGAGTTTAGGAGTGAAAATTAATACTTGCTGAGACTATTTCAGAGTAAACCATTTTACTTCTGTCAATTGTGATTTCATTATCTGTTTTACTTCCACCTAAAGTGGTTTCAGATTTTAATCTGAACCAATCTATGTCTCTCCCTGTGCTCTTCACTGATCCTTCTTCTTCAGGAGAAAGAAGTTTACACAGTTTGGATGTTAAAAGAGCCCTCAGTTACTACATTGAGCGTATGAAGGCTCGTAGGTTTGACTCCCTTTAGTTGTTTCTCACTTATGGGGAAGTGGGTAAGGGCAAACCTGCCACTAGAGAACTATTGCCAGGTGGATTGTCTCTTGTATTCAATTCTGGTATGGGAGAAGCTAGGCAAAATACCTCCTCCAGGCCTGTGGGCTCATCTGACTAGAGGTATAGCTGCTTCCCTGGCTGCGCCAGGGATATTCCTTTGCTAGAGATATGTAAGCAGCCACCTAGAAAACAGTCCACTCACGTTTGCAAGCATTACTCCTTGGACATCCAGGCTAGGAGTGATGCTCAGTTTGGTACAGCAGTACTGCAGAGTCTATTCCCAAGGTAGGTTTGATTCCCTCCTCCATGGAGGTACTGCTTGGTAGTCTGCAATAGTCAGAATACAGCAAGACTTTATGTTGTTTGAAGAAAAAAATTACCTTAGTAATTATGTTTCTTCTAATGGAATCTTGCTGTATTCTGACCTCCCTCCCTACCTCCCCTTTCAGAACCAGTTTTTGGGAAGTGTGCTGGCAGGTGTAGTGTTGCACCCCAGGGGTGCATTTGGGTACTCTCTCCTTTTAGAGAGGGGGAACAGGTTATATTATTTATTTAACAGTCTTAAGTTGTTCACTACCTAGTTTTTGATTTTGGATTTCTTGACTTGAGTCTCTTGCGGATCCAAAATATTTGGTTGCCATTTGACTAGTAAAAGTTTTACAATTTCCACATCTTAGTTATTAGCTTGTAAGAATCTGACAGTTGCGCTTCAAAGTGCAGCAGACAGAGGTATGAACCAAGCTCGAGCTCAATGTTCTATGCTCTGCATAGAAATTAACCCTCTACTCTCTGGGGCAGTTTGAGCACTGGGGCTAACTGCAATAGTCAGAATACAGCAAGACTCCATTAGAAGAAACATAATTACTAAGGTGAGTAATTTTTTCTTTCCACCTATTTGCCTTCTGTATCTCCTGGAGGATGTCTGTAAAAGAGGGGTCCTCCAGAAGGGATTTGGGGAAGTTCTTGGGTTTTGGATCCTCCAGAAAGGGGGTCTGAAAACCCAAGGCAGAGGAGTCGGCAGAGTCTGAGTCTGATTCAAACAACAGACTTCTGTCTGGAGACAGAGCCCATGGAAGTGAAAGCTCTTGCAGAGAGACTTTAAGGCCCTTGCCGATACCAGCTACCGTGGTAGGACATAAGGTGTGTCCTGAGGTAGGAGGTGAGACTTCACTGGAGAAAGGGATCTCGGAGTAGAGTCCAAGAGGGCCAGTGTGGAAGCCGAGGCCAGTTGCCGTCAGTCCAGTTCTGAGACCAACTGTGTCTTGGTTATAGACCACCAAGATTGTAATACCTTCAGAAAATCCACTTGAGGTTGAAGTAGTGGAGTAGGTTGAGGAGGAGGGGGCTGATAGATGGGCGGGTAGCCTTGGAAGGAGAACCCCGGTGTTGTATGTCTCGGTGTCAGGTAGTGATAGCCCGGTGTACCATAAGGCGACTAGCCCAGCATCGAATACCACAGCATGGGGTACCCTGGCACATGATACCCTGGTGACAGATACCCTGGCAAAGGGTAGTGAGGCACAGGAAGCCTGGCATCGGAAGGCCAGGCGAAGGTCCCAACAGCAGATCCAAGGGACCTGCTGGAGTCCCTGACAGTGGATAGCCAGGTGTCGCACCCAACAGAGGAGCCAAAAGTCCTATTGGGGGCCCTGACAGTGGGTAGCCAGGTGTAGGCCCTGGAAGGGGGCCTGATGGACCTGACAGAAGCCCCAGTAGAGGGTTAGAAGGGCCTGGTAATGGCAAGTCTGATGCCAGAACGTTCGGAGGAGGTTTCAGCATCGGCCCCAAGGCAGCTGAGTGTCCTAGCAGAGTCTGGGGCAGGGGGGTTTGCCCAGACAGGGGACACTGGCTCCCTAGGGAGGTCTTATGTCAGGCATTTTGGCTGCAGCACCAGGGTTGTGTTGGGTGGACACTCCTCCAACTCTAGCTCAGAGTATGCAGGAAAGCTCAGACTCACCACAAAGGGAAGGGACAGAGGAGGATCCCAAGAGGGAGAACCCTCTGAGGAGGGCTGCAGCTGGAGTGGCAGCATGTGCTGATCCAGAGGATCGATGTTGGGCCTGTTACCAGGGCCCAGTGGAAATGCAGTGGCTGGCTGGATGCTAGAGGAGCTGGCGTGCAACTTATCAGCTGGGGCTGGGTGTTCATCAGAGGGGCCAATGACCAATTTATCAGCCATACTACCAGACTTAGGCCCTGTGGTTTTGAGGAACCTAAGGATGCCGGAGCTCTCCAATGGATTGGGGGCAGCTGCCTGAACCATGACCAGCTCAGGCGGGGGGGACCAATGGCCGCTCCTCGCAAGGAGGGGCATGCTTGGTTGGAGGAGTGGTACCTGCACCAGTGGGAGGCTAGGGGCCGTAGACAGGAAGGAGACCAATTGCAGTCCTGGTGCTTCTCCTTGTCGTTTTTCTTATGGGAATCCAAAGAAACCTCTGGAGAGGAGGATGATCCCCGCAAACTTCTGCAACTCCTTCTCCATGAAAGCCATCCTTAGTTTCAGAATGTGTGCTTCCAGAGCTTGTTAGTAGCATTTCCATGTGGCCTGGTTGAAATTCTGGCAGCCTCACAGTCCTTGGTCTTGTGCTCTGTCCCAAGCAGAAGAGGCAGAGGGAATGTCCATCCTTGTGAGAGAGCTAAGTAGAAACAGAAACATAGAGAGTGATGGCAGAAGACCTTTTGGTCTATCTAGTCTGCCATGTAGTAGCCTGCTTAGAATTTCGCTAGCCCCCTACTATCTGTTTTGTGTGAGGGCTCCTTTGTGCCTATCCCATGCAATTTTGAATGCACTCACTGTCTTGACCTCCACCACCTCCGGGGGCAGGCCATTCTACATGTCCACCACCCTCTCTGTGAAGAACTTCCTACTGTTGGTGGTGGTGAATCTACCTCGTTTTAGCCTATTGTCTTCTTTGAAGTGAAAGAGTTTGTGTGCTTTCACCCTATTTACTCCTTTAATATATTTGAAGGTTTCTATCATGTCTCCTCTCTCTCTCTCTTCTCTGTTCCAAGGAATACAGGTTTAATTCCTTCAGTCTTTCCTCGTTGGATATGTCATGCAGACCCTGCACCATTTTAGTTGCCCTTCTCTGTACTGTCTCCAATCTGTTGATCTCCTTTTTGAGGTGGGGCCTCCAAAACTGGACGCCATACTACAGGTGTGGTCTGACCAGTGCTCTGTAAAGTGGCAGAACCACCTCCCTTTTCCTGCTAGTGATTCAAACAACATGAAGTCTTGCTGTATTCTGATTATATGCAGTTAGCCCCAGCACTTGAACTGTCCTGGAGAGTAAAAAGTTAACTCTATGCAGAAGCATAGAATGTTGAACTCGAGCTCGGTTTTCAAACCTCTGTCTCTAGCACTCTGAAGTGTAACCATCAGATTTTTTACTCTGCCTAACTGTGAAGTCGCTCCGGAGATCCCTCCTGCACTTCAGTTTGGTATAGTTTAAATCGGTCGGTTTTATCTAACCGCTTCTTTATTTTCGATCTTCTTACCTCTGTCTTGGTAACAGTAAGTGGTAGTAGTAGTAGGTAGTTTCTTGTGATTCTGGTATTATTGTGGAAATTGTTTTTGCCTTTGGTTCTTCTCCGGTCGGTCTGGTTTGGAACCAAAATCCCATTCTAATTGAGTTTTATTCAAAATTATTGCTGTGGTTTCCGGTACCTATCAGTTCCTAAAAACATCCGATTTTCTGGATTTTTTTAACCGACCCGAGACACGGTTGGAACTAATTAGTTTTTAGTTGCCTGGCATAAAAGCTGGTAAGGGTAACTGTTTCAGTAATTTGGTACGTCTGACAAACCCAAAAAGAAAACCAGTCCCACTGGGTTTCAGCACTGTACCGAGTGTAAGGAGGCCTTTGCTAAGGGCGACCCTCACCTCATCTGTGTTTACTGTCTGGGGTTTGACCACCTCAGAGAAGACTGCCAGATTTGTAAAAACTTTCCCAAAGCCACTCTGGAAAAACGTTTGAGTAGGCTGAGGGAGAGGGAGGCAGAGAAGTCTGATGACCAGGATGGCCAGCCTGGTTCAGTTACGACCGAACCTGAGGAGGTGCCCACTGACCTGGGCGATACCTCCTCGGCCAAAAGGAGACCTGATTCTGTGGAATCAGTTCCTAGTAAAGGAAATGTAAATCAGCCGGTTTGGATCCAACTTCCCATGGTCCGACCGCTGAGGAGATCGCAAAAGCGATCACTATAGTACAGTCGCTTTGCCCGGTTCCGACCGAACTGGCAACGGTTCACAGAGGTTCGGTTTGGCTGGACATAGTCGCTTCTGATATTGATCCAGAGGCTTTCTATGAGGGCAATTGGGATGGAGAAGAAGAGTATGATGAAAAGGAAGATGAAGACCTAGATGAGCCAGTAGAGCCTGACATTTCCCCAGACAGGTCTTCCAGTGTGTCTTCTCCCAGACTTTCTGAGTCCCCCTCCCATTTCTTGTTTTTTACAAGAAAGTGACTGATACTCTTCAGCTCCCAGCTGAGCAAGCTGAACAGGATCAGGAGGAACGTGACTTCATGGAAATGATAGATGTCCCAGAGTCGAAGAGAGTGTCTATCCCTCTGCATAAATCCCTGGGGGAACAGACACAAAAAATTTAGCAGTTTCCAACTTCTATACCTCCTGTGGATAAAAGGATGGACAGGAGATATATGTTGTCAGGTCCTGGAACAGAATTTCTTACTACTCATTGCAGCCATGTTGGGGTAGTTGCAGGCTGCAGCCTGTGACAAGGCTAATATTCCCCTGGCACCCCACCCCCCCAGATAAGGATTCTAGGAAAGTGGATGCCATGGCCAAGGAGCAATGCTTGACATCCTTTTTGGGACTCAGACAAGCTAATTATATGGCATATACAGTCAGGTACCAGAAATCGAGGTGGGATACGGTTCTGGAACTGGCTAAGAGTGCCCCTCCCCAGCTAGCCAAGGAGCTGGAGAAGGTGGCTACAAATGGTATTGAGGCATTCAATGTCCAATTTCACGCTGCTGTTGACTCGAATGATGTACATTCCAGGGTCATGGATACATCTGTCTCGATGAGGAGATTAGCTTGACTCAGATGTACCACTTTGTCACAGGATACCCAGACTAAGGCCATGGATTTTCCTGTTGCTGGTAACTCTTTGTTTGGTGAACAGACAGAGGCTTACATGAAGAAGATGGACGAGTACAGGACCACCTACAGGAGTGCTGCAGCGAAAGAGAAGCAGGCCACTCCTCAGAAGCAGCAGTTTAGGGCTGGCAGGGGCAGGCCTTTTCACAGGCCTTTTTACCAAGCCCAGGCTTCCTCTTCATTCCAGCAGAGGGGGTTCTTCAGGGAAAGAGACAGACGAGGGATGACCAGAACCCCAGCATCCACTCAGTCCAAGCCCCCTGCCAAACAGACACCCTGAGGTGTCAGTCAGGGTCGCCTCCCCAATTCCTGTAGGGGGCAGGCTGGCTCACTACTCCCAGGCCTGGGAGTCCATTACTTCAGACAAATGGGTCCTGGAATTGTTGAGCCAGGGACTTGTTCTTAGTTTCAAAAGGTTCCCAAAAATGAGAGCAAGATCTTTCAGCCCCCTCTCCCCCTTGGAGACAAAGGCCTTAGAGGCAGAAGTCTCCTCTCTTCTGCTCATGCGAGCAGTAGTGAAGGTACCTCTTTGCCACAGGGGAAAAGGACTTTATTCCAGATACTTCCTTAACCCAAAGAAGACAGGGGAATGGTGACCCATCCTAGATTTACGCTACCTCAACAAACACTTAACAAAACCAAAGTTCAAAATGGTGACTCTGGGAATAATTCTTCCCTCTCTGAGACCAGGAGACTGGCTAGCCTCCCTGAATCTCAAGGATGCCTATTTCCACATACCCATCAGACATTCCCACAGAAAGTACCTCAGGTTCGAGTTGCCCTCAGGCCATTATCAGTTCAGAGCCATGTCTTTCATCCTAACATCTGCTCCAAGGGTGTTCACCAAGTGCCTGGCAGTAGTGGTGGCATTCCTCAGGAGACAAGGTATTCTTCTGTTCCCATATCTGGATGACTGGCTCCTAGTAGGTCAGTCCTCAGATCAAGTCAAGTCAGCATTAGAGGTCACCCAAAGGCTCCTGGAGTTCTTGGGTTTCATTCTAAACCTGGAAAAGTTGGTTCTGGAACCTAGTCAGCTTCTCACTTTCATAGGGGTGAACATAGACACTACTCAGGCAAGAGCATTCCTTCCTTTTTCAAGAGTCCAGTCTCTAGTCACTCTGACTTCCTCTTTTCATCCTCTAGTTTCTCGTCTAGCCAGACATTTTCTTCAGTTACTGGGCCACATGGCAGCTTCCACAGCTGTGGTCCAGGAAGCAAGGTTTCAGATGAGAGATATTCAATTTCATTTCAGATCTTACTGGTCCCAGAAAAAGGACCCTCTCTCCAAATTGGTTCCAGTGTCTCAAACTCTAGTTCAAGCACTCCAGTGGTGGCTGGAGGAGGACAACCTTCGACAAGGTGTTCCATTCATCAGTCAGGCTTCTTCAGTGATCCTAACCACAGACACCTCTCTCCTAGGCTGGGGGGCTCACCTGGATCAGCTTACAGTTCAGGGAACCTGGTCTCACCAGGAGTCTCTCCTTCACATAAATCTTCTAGAGTTGAGGGCTTTCTTTCTAGCTCTGCAGACATTCTCAGCTGTGGTTCAGGGGAAAGTAGTACAAATCAGGACAGACAATACCACAACCATGTGGTACATCAACAAGCAGGGAGGCACTCAGTCCTCGGCCTTGTGCACAGAGGCCATGAAGATATGGTCTCTGGCTTATTCCCTTTAGGCTTTCCTGGTGGCTGTGCACCTCCCAGGTAAGGACAACATTTTAGCAGATGCTCTCAGCAGAATTTCTCAGGGTCATCACGAATGGACTCTGAATCCCCTGGTCCTTGAGGTTATCTTCAAGAGGTGGGGTACTCCAGAGATAGATCCCTGTGCAGCCCCAGACAATCATCAGCTTCCTCTCTTTTGTTGAAGGCCTCCTCTCCTAGGCTCTGTACACCAGGAGGCTCTATTATTGGATTGGACAAGCAGGTTCCTGTATGCATTTCCTCCTTTCCCTTTGATATTCAGGGTACTGATCAAAATCAGATCTCAGCCTTGCAGGGTGATTCTAGTGGCACCAGACTGGGCCAGACAGCCTTAGTATCCTCTACTACTGTCACTGTCAGTGAAAATTCCTCTGTGTCTTCCCAGACATTTCAACCTCCTGACATCCTCTCGGGAGAGGATCCTTTACCCCAATCTTCAGGCTCTCAGGCTCAAGACCTGGCTCTTGAAGAGTTAGAATATGCAAATCTAAACCTTTCTCAATTAGTCTTGGATATTCTAAATGTTAGCAGGAAACCTGCTACTAGAAAGCCTTACAATTCCAAGTGGAAAAGATTTGGGTTTTGGTGTTCCCAGAAACCTGTTCAGCCAGAGTTGGCTGACATTGCTGCTGTATTGGACTATCTGGTGCTTCTTAATAGCTCAGTCCTCTGGCCTACTACTCTCAAGGTACATTTGGCAGCTGTGTCTGCCTTCCTTTCTGCTGGGAAGGGATCTTCCCTAGCCTCTCATCCAGTCTTCAAGAAATTTTTTCAAAGGTCTGATACATGTTAATCCTCCCTTTCGAGACCCTACTCCTTCTTGGGATCTGAACATCTGTATAGCACAGCTTATGCAGCCTCCTTTTGAGCCTCTATCTTCAGCAGAGCTGAAATATTTGATATGGAAAACTGTATTCCTGGTAGCTATTACCTCTGCCAAGAGAATCAGTGAGTTACAGGCGTTATCAGTGGAACCTGATTTCATTTCTTTTCACAGGGATAAGGTGGTCCTTCGAACTAACAGAAAGTTTCTTCCCAAAGTAGTGTCAGACTTTCATCTGAACCAATCTATGTCATTGCCTGTGTTTTTCGCTGACCATTCTTCCTCTGGGGAGAGAAGATTACACAATCTTGATGTAAAGAGGGCCCTTAGTTACTACATGGAGCATAATAAGGCCTATAGGAATGGCTGTTATCAGTTATTTCTCACCTATGGCAATGTGGGAAAGGGCAAACCAGCTACCAAGAGAACTATTGCCAGGTGGCTTGTCTCCTGTATCCAATTCTGCTATTCAAAGCTTGGGAAAGAACCTCCTTCAGGCCTGAGGGCTCATTCTACCAGAGGTACAGCTGCTTTGCTCGCAGCAGCTAGAGATCTACCTTTAGTGGAAATCTGTAAAGCAGCCACCTGGAAAACTGTTCACACATTTGCCAAACATTACTCTCTGGACATTCAGTCTAGAAGTGATGCTAGGTTTGGCACAGCTGTGCTGCAGAGCTTGTTCCCAAAATAGATTCTGTGATTCCCTCCTTCTGGGGGGCTACTGCTTGGTAGTCTGCATATAGTCAGAATACAGCAAGACTTCATGTTGTTTGAAGAAAAAAACATTCACCTTAGTAATGGTGTTTCTTCTAATGGAGTCTTGCTGTATTCTGACCTCCTTCCCTGCCTCCCCTCCTGGAACCTAGTAGTTTTGAGATGTGGGTGGGCAGGCACAGTGCTGCACTCCAGAGGTGTACTTGGCTTGCCCTATCTTATGAGTTTATTAATGTTTTAATTTCACTACCTACTTTGATTTTGTCTTTGTCTTATCTTTAGCTTTCTTTTTGGGGTTCTCGACTTGAGTCTTTTTGACCCTAAAAACAATTTGTGCTGGTCATTTGGCTTACAAAAGTTGAAACAATTTCCACCTGTTAATTTGATTAGTTAGTGCTCGTAATAATCTGACGGTTACACTTCAGAGTGCTAGAGACAGAGGTTTGAAAACTGAGCTCAAGCTCTATGTTCTATGCTTCTGCATAGAATTAACTCTTTACTCTCCGGGGAAGTTCAAGTGCTGGGTCTAACTGCATTATGTCTGAATACAGCAAGACTCCATTAGAAGAAACAACATTACTATGGTGAGTAATTTTTTCTTATCTCCCCTCTAACACAGTTTTTAGGGTATCCCATAAGGTAGCTCTTGAAACATCCTGTGTATCATTTTCTTTCAAAATCTATCTTATTTTTAGTTTAGTTTGATCTGTGAATTCTTTTAAATTTAATAGGTAATTGTTAAACCTCCATATTGTTTGCTTCTTCCCCGCACCCCATTCTAACTGCAGCTCCACTTGAGCATGATCAGATATCATTGAGGGAGTGTGTACACACTTTACAACTTGATGTTGATGCTCACTTGTTAGGAGAAAGTAATCAATCCTCGTGTAGGACCCATGTGGGGGAGAAAAGTGGGTGCAGCCCAGCTCCTTAAGGTGCATCATACACCACACATCCACCCAAGAAGCTCCTCTTATATATGCTTTAGTCAGCTTAGTGATTGGGTTATTTCTAAATATGATAGGTCGGGAAGTATCCATGTATTCCAAGGTCTGGTTCAGGTCCTCTCCCATCCCCAGTGTTCCCCTCTGGAATTCAGATATCTTACATAAAAGTCCTTTAACATCTACGGTTGAGGACCCCGGTGGAATATAGAGAGACACGAATGTGATGGGAGCACCCCCCTACTCCTCCTGTGCAATTGTCATTCTACCCACTGGATGTGAGTAACTAGTAGTTCTTCTGAAGGGTGACCCTCTTGGGATCAAAATGGCTGTTCCC
Organism: Neoceratodus forsteri; assembly: GCA_016271365.2. Lineage (NCBI taxonomy): Eukaryota > Metazoa > Chordata > Ceratodontiformes > Ceratodontidae > Neoceratodus > Neoceratodus forsteri. The sequence continues at coordinate 236,753,278 of CM028137.1, forward strand.
CTGTGTTTACCGCTACCATATGAGGAGGAGAACACCTCAGAAAAGCCAAGCCTTGCCAGCTTCCTATGATCAGCTCTCTTGAGGTGAGTCTTCTGAAGCAACACAAAACCCTGTGCCTGTCTCTTTTAAGGTCGAGAGGACTTTGTATCTTTTAATCGGGTTATTTAATCTGTTTACATTGTGTGAAATTATTTTGATTTGTTCCCTATCAGCCATTCAGAAGTTGAGCAGGTATTCCCCCCACTGATTATATACCTTATAATTAAGTAATGAAAGATCTCTCTTTGACACCTGCCCCCTTTTCCTTCATTCTGTAATTCAGTCCCATCACATATCGGTGCTCTCCATGCACCCCCTCCATCAAACAAATATTAACATTGATTGTGTTTCCCATAGTTAGTGCCACATAAAAATAACAGCGTCCTTGAAATTGACAAAATAACATCGATCTACCTTGTCCCCGTACCCTATCCCCCTCCCCCTCCTCGCTCCCATGTAAGGTAACACACATAGAACATAAAGCCCATGTCTAAAATCACACAGGACCAACATTGCCTTATGGCAAACAAGCACTGCATAAGTGCTATAACAACTGCAAGGGGAGGTGTCAACAGGGCTCCCTTCTCCCCTACGGTCCAACTATGTATAGTATGACCTCCAAGGTAGGGGAACTTCATGATTCGTTCCCTGTAACCTCTAAAGATTTTATTTAGAGGTAGAGGAGATGAACCGCTAGCCAGAGTTCGATCCTCTAAGACCCTAACAGCAGTGGGCCTAGGCTTGATGTTTGGGATTGGGATGTTTGGGATCATGCCTCTGTGAGTAGGGGATGGAGAGCTCAGAGGTCCCCTTCTAACAAAACTTGGGGATATCTCTGACCCACTCACCGTTACTAGGATCAGAATGGCTAGTGCCCAGTGACTTAGGAGTTGGTCACTAAACATTACAAACCCTTCATTCCCCCTCCTCCCCCAGGCAGTAGTAAAAACTTAGGGGCAATTGTGAATCCATAACAACTGATATGAAAAACTATACCACAGATAGTCCAGAGAGTCTGATAGCCAACTCATTTGGGTTATGAGCTTGACTTTCTAGGTTAAACTAAATGTCCCGATTGCTTTATTGAGATAATCTTCGGGGGCTGTAGACTCGAGGACCCAGGAGGCAGCTATAATTTTTATTTAGCACACCTTTAGTTCAGGATGGCCTTCATCCCACCCCCCACCAATTTCAAAATCAGAGGGCTAAGATATAACTCAGGCAGTTCTGTGCAAGCTGTATACCACTTTACCCCTCGCTTGTGGTTCTATCTATTTCTCTCGGGACTAAGATACTGTTAACGCCAAAATAGTTATTAACTTCTGATTTCAGTCTCTGTCCTGGCATGAGATCCTTCTCCAATATTCAGATATCCTCAATATGAAATAATGCTGGAAACCCTTCAGGCAGTGGTGTAAAACACACTCATGATCTGTCAGGTCCCCAAGTCAGGTATTTTCATCTTCTGATTCAGCTTGAGAATGCTGAAGGGAACAAGTTAAACGGTGCAGAATCCATTTTATATCCTGCATTGTGCTGTGGGCTGATTTCCTCCCCAATCTCTTAGCATTGTATTGTGCTGACTCTTGCCAGCGTGGCTGCTGATCAGAACGTGCGGTCGAGCAGGTGCCCATTTCTGGTAGATCGTGGCCTTTACTTTTAGGGCCTGTAGGGCTTCTGACGCTGAATGATATAGCTCTGTACCTGTTTCCCTCTGCACTCTCAGACAGGCAGGATAAGACATCTGAAATTTGAGCCCCAGCAATTTTAATTTGCGGAGAATAGGGCCATATTCAAGCCGATACTGCAGTATTTGTGTGTGTGTGTGGGGGGGTAATCCTGATCGAAATTCACTCTTGAGCCATTATATTCCACCTTTTGCTGGCGCCAGGCTGTCCGCAGGATAATCTCCTTATTGTGGAAACTTGAGAATTTAGCAATCATCGACCTTGGTCTGGCAGAGGCTGAAGGGGGCTTAGGAATTAATGCCCTGTGAGCATGTTCTATTTTAAAAGTAAAAGCTTGTGGCAACTCAAGAGTATGCCTCGGTAGATCGGAAAGAAAATCTGGCATCTTCCCATCTTCTGTCTCCTCAGGGAGACCGTAGATTCTCAGGCTGTCTCGCCTAGCTCTGGCCTCGAGATCCAGACATTTGTCTGCTGTCTGCTACTGTTGTTTGGAAAGCAGCTCCATTGCTTGAGATAGGTACTGAATGTCATCCTCGGTTGTGGAAATCCTTTCTTCGGTTTCAAGCACCCTTGTCTCCAGTTGTGTAAGGTCAGTATGCAACTTTTCAAATTCTGCTTTGTTTTCAGAGCAGAACTGTCTGATTTCTGAGAGCAATAATTCAAATCTTGAATGGGATAAGGTTTCCAGCTCACATCAGTGTCCCCACTCGCCATGCTTGCCGGAGATTCTCCTCCACAGGCCTTCACGTTCATCCTCAGTGATCTTGTTTTCTGGGTCTGCCTCAGGTTTTTAGGACACAGTCTCTTTCCTCTGATGCTCCTGTTATTATTTTTGCTCATATTTCCGCATAAAGCTTAGATTCCGTAAGTCTGGGAACACTGGCCTTGCCCGAGTGGATTGGAGCTCTGTCGTTAGGCTGCCATTACAGTGGTGACATCACCGGAAGCCCTACTTCTTCACTTCCCAACTCAGATCTGACTGAAGCTGCAAGCCTCCTGGGACTTTCCCCAGGATCCAAAATGTTCAGTTGGCTGATTCTTTTGTCCATCACAACTAGGGCTCTCCCTCCAGGTTTGTCTTAGTGCTAAAATGCAAAAACTATAATTCCTACAGAATTTACCCCCACCAAGCCCCTGTAGGCAGGCTCCATTTTAGAGTCCCCAAAGGTACTGATTGGCCCATTTCAGCAGTCCAGGATCAAGATGATGGAAACAGAGAGAACTATCCATGCTGCAAAGAAGGCAGGTTAGAACAAACTGCAATATTATTACTACTGTACCAAATGATCAGCAAACAAGTACATCTTCTAACAGAGCTCCCTCTCAGATTAATTATGACTGCAATCCAGGCAGCACTTAAAGAGACAGTACACAGAGGATATACAGGCACTCTCTGCCAATACATTTAAAGGAGTAGTCCACCCAGAATTTACAAAAAAACATATGTTATGCAGAGTGTTTTGATATGTATGTTAAGTCTTAGTTTGCCCTTCCCTCTGTCTGCTATTATGAGTTTTTCCTAAATTAGCCTGCTAGCTGTATGATAGTTTTATGACCCCTGGGGATCTCCATCACAGATAGGTTTATTGGCTTTCTTTCTCCTACGATGCACCTTGTCTCATGTGACACTGATGTAGCCATGCCCTTAGATTTAGCATGTGCACTGCTTTAAAATCAGTTTTAAATCGGTTCACAACAGCAGGTAACTGTTCTTATCCAGGGAGCACAAATGGCAACAATTGCAGTTTAGCAGATACCTAAGAGCAAGCTAACTGGGGTTTCTGTAAGAAAACAGCTGCTAAAGAGCTCTAATTTATTATTTGTGTTTTCGGTGTGTCAGGTCTATCTAGCAGTAGTAAGTGTTTTCATTTTAAAATGTTATTTCATCAAACTACACATAACAATAAAAAGCACAGAAATTGCCCCAGATCATCAATGCTATAATTAGTAAAGACTGTAGCTGTTTTCTTACAGAACACCTCAGCTCTCAAGTATTTGCTAAATTATAAATGTAGGTACCATCATTCTACTAGAAGGAACTTGGAGTTAGGGCTGATTTTGCTCTGTGACATCACTTTAATTTATTTATTTATTTATTTATTTATTTATTTATTTGTGTTACAAATGTGAAGTGTCTTTTTAATAACATATAAAAATATGTATGTGTGAGTTATTTAGTTTAGTGAATATTTGTTTTATTATTTGAAAAAGTGTGATACACTGAATGTGTAGTGCAGTGAACCATTGTAAAATGGAATCAAATGTGTAGCTGAAATAGTCACTGTCATCCTGTTGCTTTCATGCCATACCACAGGCAGGAGAAAAGCTGTCTTCAAAGTAGTTTGCAGTCTCTAGACTGCAGCTTTATACCATACACTTCATTTGTAAAAATAAATAAATAAATAAATAAATATGAAAATCTTGTCACAGAGCAAAATCAGCACTAACTGCTAATAGAATGTTGATCCCTACATTTACAGTTTAGCAAATACTTCACATCTAACTGAGTGGGGTTTCTGTAAGAGAATAGCTAGAGTCTTTATTAATTATAGGTAGCATTGATGATCTGGGCAGTTTCTGTGCTTTTATGGTTGTGTATAGTTTGATAAAATTAAAAGTTTTTAAATCAAAACACTCCTGCTAGCTAGACCTGATGCATATAGAAAACAAAAATAGTGAATTAGAGCTATTTAGTAGCTGTTGTCTTACAGAAACCCCAGTTAGCTTGCTCTCAGGTATCTGCTAAACTAACTGTTGCCATTTTTGCTTCCTGGATAAGAACATTTACGTGCTGTTGTGAACTGACTGTAAACTGATTTTAAAGCAATGCACATGCTAAATCTAAGGCTATGGCTACATCAGTGTCACATGAGACAAGGTGCATCGTAGGAGAAAGAAAGCCAATAAACCTATTTGTGATGGAGATCCCTAGGGGTCATAAAACTACCATACAGCTAGCAGGCTAATTTAGGAAAAACTCCTAAAAGCAGACAGAGGGAAGGACACACTAGGACTTAATATACGTATCAAAACACTCTGCATAACATATGTTTTTTGCAAATTCTGGGTGGACTACTCCTTTAAACTGCTAAAACACAGGACACCAGCCTGGCAGTGAGCAATTAAGCAAGCTCAAGGAAGACTTTTCGGGAACCCCCATTTGTAGGGGGGCTTACACCGTGATGTCTGTTAGCTGGCTAATGGGCAGCAAACCAAAGTGATTGGTGGGGCTGCATCCTTCAATCTACATAAAGTTTACACTGCAGAAATCACTTTCATGTCTCGCTCTTTCTCTCTCCAAGACAAATCTGAAGCTTTCTCATATGTTTCTTCATGTGTCTGCATTGGGGGGGGGCCAATTTTCATTGACTGGTATCTCATACATAATTAATTATGCTAATCCCCTTGCTCTCAGTGGCTGGTAATTTTACAGGGAAGCAAAAAGTCCTCTGTAACCTGAGCTGAGCTCAAGATTTTGTGTTCCTTCTGGGAAGCATGTGCTATACTGTGACCCTCACCTAGAAGTTCTGGCCTGAATCACAACAATATGATGGTTCCTACACTCTCCTTTATGTACTAATCAAAAAAAAAAAATCTGTCCCTCAGCACTGCTTTTGGCCATCAGGATTGGTATATCCTGATCCCTGCTGTTATGTCATGGGATCGGGGGGGGGATTAGTAGCAGGGCAGCACTGCTGATTGCTTCCAAAGGTTGTGGTCCATGACAGAGAGATTTCCATGGTGCAGATGAGGTTGTTACTTGAAGAATAGTGCTGTCTCCTTGCTGTGCTCCCCAATTACGATTACAGTCTGTGAGGGTTGTGCAAACAAAGTTCCTGTGTGGCTAGGGATGCTGCTGTCCATGGCATGGCTGTGCCAAAGAAAGGAAGCTGCAGTTCAAAGTTGGCTGTCTGGCCCCTCTGCCACAGTCCACGGAAGCCAGCAGAGTTAAAATGCAATGCATTTCACTGGCCACAGTAATGAAATAAAAGGACTTCTGCTGAAGGAAATAACAAGCATGTTTCAATGCCTCACTTGCCTCCATGTGGTAGAGAGGGCTCTCCTGGCTGATCTGCCCTTTCCCTGTACTATTACTATCTGCAGAACCTGCCTGGGAAGCTGACCTCAGGATCTGAAAGCTCTGCTCCATCTGCTTTCTCTGCAGCACACCTGCTGCTCCAATGAGTGACCTGTATTTGGGAAACGGTGCCTCCTGCTCCTATTTTCGGTCAGTCAGATGCTGCCTCCTCTGTTCCCTCACCAGAATCCACATCAGGGCTGGGGATTTGCACTCGTGCTCCTGACTGATCTGTACTTGCCTCCATGAGGTCAAGAGGTCTCTGTTGGCTGATCTTCCCACCCCCTGCACCACCACTTGCCTCTGGACCTGCCTGAGAAGCCAACCTTGGGACACTGAAGCTCTGCTCCAGCTGCTTTCTCTGCAGCTCACCTGCTGCTCCAATTGGTGCCCTGCATTTTGGAAACCACTCCTGCTCTGATTTTCAGTCAAAAAGATGCTTCCTCCTCTGTTCCCTCATCCAAATCCACATGTAAACCCTAGGTGGCACTATCCCAAGAGCTACTACCCCGCCTGCTTGGCTAGTAGCAGGTTAAGGGGCCTGGGTACTGAAATGGGTGCCTCCACCCGGAGGTTAGGGTTGTTAGTGGTCAAGCTAACCTGGGCACAGCCCTCCGGGGCACTGTAACCCCCCTCTGTCCCTTCTAGTGGCTGGAATAATGTACAATAATCACATTCACAATGACCCTTATTCACCAAGCAATTACCCACACTGTTTGCACTTACCACCAGGGTTGGTTCCTCTAGCTTGACCCTGGGCCCCCCCCCCAGTAAAACAAGGTTATGCACAGCAAATAGCAACAGTACAGTACTCTTGGCGCAAACTGGAACCACAGTCAGGTTTATAGGTTCATAGGTGAATACGAGATCAAGGGACTAGCCCATTATGACCTCACCACCCTTAACTTGGGAGGAAATAATATTTAGATTCCCCCATATATAGATCCAAGTTATATTTAAACTGCTGCAGGTTAATACTTTCAACTACCTCCTGTGTAGAGAATTCCATATTGGAACTATCCTCTGTGTAAAGAAGCAACTTCTTTTAGCTGTCTTATTTATATTTGCCTTCAACTTCAATTTATGGGATCGAATATTGTTTACAGAAGGGTGCCAATCCAAACATATTGTTTCAAATAATGCCTCATCTTTGGTTGCTTTGTAAGTAAGACATAGGTCTCCTCTTATTGAGCGATATTCCAGGGAGAAAAGATTCAGTTTTTTTTAATGTGTCTTCATATGAAAAAGTATTTAAATTTTTTGTATATCATGTACATCTCCTCTGTACTTTTTTTACAGACTTCCTGTCCTTCACTAATGTTGGAGCACAGAAAGATGAGCAGTAATCAAAATTAGATTTGACTATACTGCTATATATCAGTATTAATACTTCTTGCTCCCTGCTTTTAACATTTTTTAAAATACATTTTAGTAATTGTTGACTTTTTTTAACTGTTCTGTTTATATGTTCAGAGAATTTTAAGTTATTTGTAATATAGACTCCCAAATCTTTTTCAGAGGTAACCTTACTTAAAAGTACGTTATTTATAAAATTACTCAACCATTTTGTTATTTTTCCCAAAGTGCATTACTTTGCATTTAGAAATATTAAAGGTTAAATTATTTATATTAGCCCATTTAGATATGTTATTCAAATTGGCCTGTAATTTTTGTGCAGATGTAATATCATGTACAATGGCTCCCAATTTGGCATCGTCTGCATATTTATTTAGCCATACTCCATCTGTAGTGGTCATGCTTGCGATGAGAACATTAAACAAAACTGGGCCCAATACAGAGCCCTGGGGCACACCATTAGTGATCTCACTCCAAGAGGACCTATATCCCCGTATACTGACCTGTTGATGTCTATCTGTTAACCATGATGAGCTCCATATTATAATATTTTTATGGAATTTCAAATTAACCAAACATCCTATTAAAATTTTGTGATAAACTGAATTGAAAGCTTTTTTATAATCCAGGAAGATGACATCTACAGGGAGGCCTAAATCCAGTGCTTCACTAATAGGTTCAAACAAATTAATTAAGTTACTCTGGCAAGATGTACCTGGTAAAAATCCATGTTGCGATATATCTAATTGTCCGTTTTTCAATATATGCATACGTATTTTATGAGATAGAAGTTTCTCCATAACTTTCCCTATGCAGGATGTTATACTAATGCGTCTGTAGTGCTTCACATTCTGCTTAGCACCTCCCCTATATATAGGGATCACCAAAGCTTCCTTCCATTCTCTTAGAACAACTCCTGTGGTAATTGATTCATTAAACAACAAGGTAAGCGCACCAACTAGCTCATATGAAACTGCTTTCAGAAAGGTAAAAGGGATATTAGTAGGTCCAACTGACGGTGATGATTTAAAGGAATTTATTGCTGAAAAGGTTTCTACAACAGTAAATACAATACCAGGATCCATAAACTCATAAGCTATATTTTCCAAAGGTTCCTTATTTTTAAAGATACGGGCAAAATATTGATTAAATTCATTTGCCATTAGCTGTTCATCAGAAACTAGATGCTCATTTATTTGTAAAGATCCAACCTTACAGGTAGTAATTTTTAAAAAACCAATATAATTGAAAAAAACGTTTTTTATTATCTTTTTGAACTGTTGCCAGATTATATTCCATTTCTTTCTTTGCCTTTCTAATAGCCAATTTTTTTTTTTTAGCTTTTTTTAAACCTGTTCCAGTTAAGCTCAGTCCTGTTTTTTTTTTTTTTTTTGTATTTATTAAAGGCCTTCTTTTTTGCCCTGACAAGTTTTTTAATCTCTTTGGAATACCAGAGTGGAAGTCTCCTATTATTTTTATATTTTGTCCTTTCAGGAACCCAATTTAGGAAACAAAAGTCAAGTATTTCTTTAATTTTTGCCCATATCCCTTCTACTGTAAGTTTATTTAATTCCGTTTGCCAGTTCCAATGTGAGAAATAGGCTTTAATTGCCTCATAGTTGGCTCTTTCAAAGTTCCTCAGTTTAATTATTTCCTTGTTATCCATCTTATAGCAATTTCTAACCCCAGTAATGCTCAGGATATTCATAACTTTGTGCAGTGAGCCTGGAGGGTTGAACTGCCGGAGAGATGGAACACATGCAAATGATGGAATTCTTTGCAGGTGAGCATCTTTCAAATGCTTCCTCTACCAACTGTAGTGTTCTAACCTCTTCAGATTTTTCTCTCTGCTTGAAAGTCTGGTCGCTTGGAGTTTCTGTCACCCTCTTTCATGTGAAGAAAGATAAAAAATCTTCAAAACCATAAGTATATTTAATTTCTTTTACTGCCTCTACTGATTGTCAGTTTAGATCTAGTTTATTATTAAAAAGTAGTTATTTTCTCGATTCCTCGCAGTTCGGCATAACCGTAAGTGATCTGAGTTAGTTTAGGTTATTTTAGGTTCTCTGACTAAAGAACCTATTTTATTTATGCAAAATTTTGGTCCTTACAAAGTTTATTTGTAACCATTTTATTGGTTACAGAACAGCTGAACTGGTTTATTTTTACATCTCTCGGTTTGGTTCCTCCGGTTCCTATCGTTTCCGAAACCGACTGCAAAAAAACAAACAAACAAAAAAAGAACTGTTAAATAACCGCAACAGTCTTTATTAATTAGTGGTTGGTGGTTTTCTTCTTTGGCTTTCACCATGGCAGAGAAACCTAAAAAGAGAACCAGGGAGCCCAGGTTTAAAAATTGCTTGAAGTGTGGAGATGTGTTTGCTAAGGCAGACAAGCACACCTTATGTGTAGCTTGTCTGGGTTTCGAACATCTGGGCCAGGAATGTGAAATCTGTAAAACTTTTCCAGATACAACTGTGGAAAAATGCCATGAATGGCTCAATAAGAAGTTTCCTAGGGGTCCCTCAGTCTCTGACCAGCTGACACCCCAGTCAGTTGTGGTTGAACCCACAAGGCTATTACCCCTGCCCCTGATACAGGCGAAAAAGGCGCAAAAAGAGGAAATGAACTGGCTGACTCCCTGGTTCCCTTGAAGAAGGCAAAGAAACTTAAACATGCAGCACCCTCTCCTGCTAATCCTGGGACTTCTGCGCAGGTGTCTGCAATGCCTTCAGCTCAAGAGATAGCTCAGGCATTCAAAATTATTCAGGCTCTGCAGAGCATCATCCCTCAGCCTCTTGCCCCTTCACAGGGTCCCCAGGTTGCTAGTATTGTGTTGTCCTCTGTACCAGACCAACTATTTTTTGAAGAGGATGATGAGCCGTATGAGGAGGACAAACCTACCCCTCCAGAGGTGTCCCATGAGCAGGATTTTGGCTCCCCTCCCAGGGTGTCCAAGGATTTTTCCTCCCATTTTCCTTTGTGAGAAAAATGGCAGATGCTCTAGATATTGCCACAGCAGAGCAAGTGGAGGATGAGGAGGAAATTGAGTATCTGAATATAATGGGTTTAACACCCACAAAGGCCCTCCTCCTCCAAGTATATAAGTTTTTTAAGAAGGACGCTCTGAAGCTCCTGCAGACCCCTAATTCAAACAACATGAAGTCTTGCTGTTTTCTGACAATTGCAGTTAGCCCCAGTGCTCAAACTGCCCAGGAGAGTAGAGGGTTAATTTCTATGCAGAGCATAGAACGTTGAACTCGAGCTCGGTTCAAACCTCTGTCTGCTGCACTTTGAAGTGCAACTGTCAGAATCTTTACTCCACCTAACAGAATGGCCACTCTGGAGACTTTTTCTTTGCTCATGGTTGGAAGTCAGTTAAAGTCCTCGGTTTTACCGATTTTTTTCTCAAGTTTCTGTTCAGATCTCTGTCTGTGGTACAGTAAGTACTAGGTAGTGAACTAGACATAGTAAACTTGTGGAAGTTGTAAAAATTGATTTTTCGATCAGTTCGGCTGAACCAGCCGTTTAGTGATTTATTTTGTCTATGTTTTTAAACTTAGAATGTGGTTACCGGTCCTTATCGGTTTTCAAAAAACTGCATTTTCTTGTGTTTTTTTTCCAATACGCGTGACACGGTTAGAAACCGATAAGGGTGTCTTACCTGGTTGTTTGCCATAAAAAGGGTATGTTTGTGGTTAGGATGGCTATGTCTGAGAAACCCAAAAGAAAAACCAGGCCCACTGGGTTTCAACACTGCAGTGTGTGTGGGGAGGTCTTTGCTAAGGCTGATCCCCACACCACCTGTGTTTATTGTCTGAGGTTTGACCACCTCGATTCAGACTGCAAAATCTGTAAAAGTTTCCCTAAGTCTACCCTGGAAAAAAGATTAGGTAGGCTCAGGGATAAGGAGGCCATGAAGTCCGCTGACCCAGATGACCAGACCGGTTCGGTTCCAATTGAACCTGAGGGAGTGCCTTCTGACCAGGGTGATACTTCTTCAGGCAAGAGGAGAGCCGATCCTAAGGGATCAGTTCCTACAAAAAGAAAAAGAAAAAAAATCATCCGGTTCAGATCCTGAGACCCATTTTCCGACCGCCAAAGAGATTGCCAGTGCGATAAGGATTGTAGAATTGCTTCTCCCAGTTCCGTCTGATCCTGCGCCTTCTGGCAGGCGCTCAGTTTGGTCGGTTCCTCCGGTTCATGATTATGCCCCTGAAGATTTCTATGAACTGGATTTGGAGGGGGATGAAGATTATGATGATGATGATGATGATGGGGTGGGAGGTCTGGTTGAGCCCATTGAACCAGACATCTCCCCAGACAGGCCTTCTGGTGTTTCCCCTCCTAGGCTTTCTGAGTCCCCTTCCCACTACATGTTTTACAGGAAAGTGGCAGAAACCCTCCAGCTCCCTGTGTAAGAAGTTGTAGAGGAACAAGAGGAACCTGATTATGTGGAGATGATGGACATCCCAGAGTCCATAAGACTGTCTATTCCTCTTCATAAGTCTTTTGGGAAACAGACACAAAAGGTTTTAAAAACTCCAAATTCTGTACCTCCTGTTGACAGAAGGATGGACAAAAGGTACACCTTATCAGGTTCAGGTACAGAGTACTTGTATCAACAATGCAGCCATGTTGGAGTTGTACAGTCTGCAGCCTGTGATAAGGCTAATATACCCTTGGCTTCACACACTCCCAGATAAAGATTCTAGGAAGCTGGATGCCATGGCAAAGAAACAGTACATGGCATCTGCCTTGGGACTCAGGCAGGCTAATTATATGGCCTATGCAGCCAGGTACCAGAAGTCCAGGTGGGACACTGTACTGGCACTGGCTAAGCAGGCCTCCCCCAGCTAGTCTAGGAGCTGGGGGGTGGCTGCTGATGGGATTGAGGCATCTAAGGTACAGTTCCATGCTGCTGTGGACTCCAATGATGTGTTATCTAGAGTCATGGCTACATTTGTGCCTCTTCGGAGAATGGCTTGGCTCAGATGTACTAGTCTCTTACAGGACACCCAGGCTAAGGCCATGGATTTCCCTGTGGTGGGTAATTCTCTGTTTGGGAAGCAGACAGAGAATTACATGAAAATGATGGATGAGTATAGGACCACCTATAGGAGTGCATAGGCCAAGGAAAGGCAGGCAACTCCTCAAAAGGCAGCAGGCTAGTGGCAGGGGCAGGCCTTTTCATAGGCCTTTCTACCAAGCACAGGCCTCTTCTCCCTTTCCTCAGAGGGGGTTCTTCAGAGGGAGAGGCAGGTCTACATCCATCCCTCAATTTAAGGCTCCTGCCAAGCAGACACCCTGATGTCTCAGCCCGGGTCGACTCCCCCATTCCTGTGGGAGGCAGGCTGGCTTACATCATCCAGGACTGGATGTCTGTTACCTCAGACAAGTGGGTCCTGGAGGTGGTAAGCCAAGGGCTGGTTCTCAGCTTCAAGAAATTTCCAAAGCTGAGGGCCAGATCTTTTCCACCTGCAAGCATCTCCAAAACCATTACCCTAGAGACAGAGGTTTCATCTCAACTGGCTCTAAAGGCTGTAGAGAGAGTTCCTACATTGCACAGGGGCAAAGGTCTGTACTCCAGGTGCTTCATTACCCCAAAAAAGACAGGGGAGTGGCGACTCATCCAAGACTTAAGATACCTAAACAAACATCTTTTAAAACCAAAATTCAAAATGGTGACTCTGGGAATAATCCTTCCCTCTCTAAGGCCAGGGGACTGGCTAGCCTCCCTGGACTTAAAAGATGCCTACTTTCACACTCCCATCAGGTGTTCCTACAGAAAGCACCTCAGGTTTGAATTGCCTTAAGGCTATGCCCTTCAGCCTGACATCAGCTATAAGGATATTCACAAAATGCCTAGCAGGAGTAGTGGCCTTTTTAAGAAGGAAAAATATTTCCATACCTGGATGACTGGCTCATTATGGGTCAAGAACAAGTCAAGTCAGACCTTCAAGTGACTCAGCAAGTGCTCACTTCCCTAGGATTCCTTCTCAGTCTTCCCATGTCAGTTCTTGAGCCTGTACAGCTCCTCATCTTCATGGGGCAGAGTTGGATACAGTCAAAGCAAGAGCTTTTCTTCCCCTGGAAAGGGCAAGGGTTATTGTAGAGCTGGCTTCTTCATTCCACCTTTTGGTCTCTCGGCCAGCAAGGCACTTCGTTCAACTTCTGAGCCACATGGCAGCTTCTACAGCAGTGGTCCAAGGGGCCAGATTTCAGATGAGGGACATTCAGTTTCACCCGAAGGCCTTTTGGTCTCAGAAGAAAGATTCTCTAACCAAACTAGTTCCAGTGACCCAGACTAATCCAGGCTCTCCAATGGTGGCAGGATCAGGGCAACCTCAGGCAAGGAGTCCCATTCATCACTCAGTCTCACTCTGTGGTCCTAACCACGGATGCTTCTCTATTGGGGTGGGGAGCCCATCTGGGGGCTCTCACACCCCAGTGACTGTGGTCCCCTCGGGAATATCTTCTTCATATCAATCTCTTGGAATTCAGGGCAGTCTTCTGTCCCTGCAAGTTTTTTCTCATTCAGTGCAGAACAAGGTGGTTCAGGTCAGGACAGACAACACCACCACCATGTGGTACATCAACAAGCAGGGAGGCACTCAGTTCATGGCCTTGTGCATGGAAGCCATGAAATTGTGGTCCCTAGCTTATCCTCTGCAGACCTCTCTGACAGCAGTCCACCTTCCAGGGAAGGACAAGGTGCTAGCAGATGCATTGAGCAGGATCTCCCCAGGGCCATCACGAATGGTCCCTGGACCCTCAGGCATTGAAAGTGAATTTTTCAAGGTGGGGCACTCCAGAGATAGATCTCTTTGCAGGCCCAGACAATCAAAAACTTCCTCTGTTTTGTTGCAGACCCCCAGTCTTGGGCTCAGTCCCTCTGGATGCTCTGATTTTGAACTGGGAAGGGAAATTGCCATATGCTTTCCCTCCCTTTCCTCTACTGTTCAAGGTTCTGGTCAAGGTAAGGTCACAACCTTGCAAAGTGATTCTAATTGCTCCAGACTGGGCCAGGCAGCCTTGGTACCCTCTGTTGCTGTGCCTAGCAGTCCATCTTCCCCCGTCTCTTCCCAAGAATTACAACCTGTTAACCTCCTCTCAGGGGGGGATTTGATACCCCAATCTTCGGTCTCTAAATCTCAAGGCATGGCTCTTGAAGAGTTAGAGTACGTAGATTTGCATCTGTCCCAAGGGGTTCTGGATATTCTCAAAGCCTCTCGAAAGCCTGCCACCAGAAAAACTTACAACTCTAAATGAAAAAGATTCAGCATTTGGTGTTCCAAGAAGCATATATCCCCAGACACTGCTGAATTGTCTATAGTTCTGGATGATATGGTTCATCTTAATGACCTAGGCCTCAGACCAGCTACTCTCAAAGTACATTTGTCAGCTGTTTCTGGTTTTCTGTCAGTGGGAATGCCTTCCTCACTGTCATCTCACCCTGTATTCTGTAAATTTTTCATGGAATTGCTTCATACCAATCCCCCTTTTAGGGATCCTACCCCTGCTTGGGATCTTAATGTTTCCATTGCTCAGCTATTGCAACCCCCTTTTGAGCCTTTGTCTTCAGCAGCGCTAAAGTACTTGACTTGGAAAACTGTGTTCCTGGTAGCTATTACCTCTGCCAGGTGTATCACTGAATTGCAAGCTCTGTCAGTGGAGCCTGATTTTATCTCATTCCATAGAGATAAGATGGTCCTTAGAACTGACAGGAGGTTTTTACCTAAAGTGGTTTCAGATATTCATCTGAACCAATCTATTTCTCTCCCTGTGTTCTTCACTGATCATTCTTCTTCAGGAGAAAGAAGTTTACACAGTTTGGATGTTAAAAGAGCCCTTATTTACTACATTGAGCATACTAAGGCTCACAGGTTTGACTCCCTTCAGTTGTTTCTCATTTATAGGGAAGTGGGTAAGGGCAAACCTGTCAATAAGAGAACTACTGCCAGGTGGATTGTCTCTTGTATTCAATTCTGCTATGAGAAGCTAGGCAAAATACCTCCCTCAGGCCTGCGGGCTCATTCGACTAGAGGTACAGCTGCTTCCTTGGCTGCAGCCAGGGATATTCCTTTGCAAGAGATATGTAAAGCAGCCACCTGGAAAACAGTCCATACATTTACCAAGCATTACTCCCTGGACATCGAAGCTAGGAGTGATGCTTGGTTTGGTACAGCAGTACTGCAGAGTCTATTCCCAAGGTAGGTTCGATTCCCTCCTCCATGGAGGTACTGCTTGGTAGTCTGCAATAGTCACAATACAGCAAGACTTCATGTTGTTTGAAGAAAAAATTACTCACCTTAGTAATTATGTTTCTTCTAATGGAGTCTTGCTGTATTCTGACCTCTCTCCCTGCCTCCCCTCTCAGAATCTGTTTTTGGGAAGTGGGCTGGCAGGTGCAGTGTTGCACCCCAGAGGTGCATTTGGGTACTCCCTCCTTTTAGAGAGGGGGAGCGGGTTATATTATTTATTTAACGGTCTTAAATTGTTCACTACCTGGTTTTTGATTTTTGATTTCTTGACTTGAGTCTTTTGCAGATCTAAAATATTTGGTTGCCATTTGGCTAGTAAAAATTGTACAATTTCCACATGTTAGTTAGTATTATATCATAAGAATCTGACAGTTGAGCTTCAAAGTGCAGCAGACAGAGGTTTGAACTGAGCTCGAGCTCAACGTTCTCTGCTCTGCATAGAAATTAACCCTCTACTCTCTGGGGCAGTTTGAGCACTGGGGCTAACTGCAATAGTCAGAATACAGCAAGACTCCATTAGAAGAAACATAATTACTAAGGTGAGTAAGTTTTTCATCTATTCCTCCCATCGACAGAAGAATAGACAAGAAGTACCAGCTGGATAGGGAGGGAGCTGACTTCCTCTTCTCCCATCCAGATCACCAAGAGGTAATACAACAGGCAGCCTGTGATAAGGCTAAAGTCCCTCTGTCCTCACATCCCCTGGACAAGGATTCCAGAAAATTGGACAGTATGGCCAAAAAAGGCTATTTGTCAGCCTCACTGGCCATGAGACAGGCTACCTTCCAGGCTTATGCTGCCCAGTATCAGAAATCCCTGTGGCAGTCAGTACTGGCAATGTCCATGAAAGCCTCCTCACCCTTATCAGATGACCTGGCTGAAACTGCAGGTTTGGGCTAGAGGTGGCTAAGTACCAGTTCCAGATGGCTGCTGATTTAAATGACACTGCAGCCAGATGGATGGCTAACACAGTGGCTCAGAGGAGGTTTGCTTGACTTAGGGCTACAAACCTCACTCAGGATACCCAATCAAAGGCCTTGGATTTTCCATTGGAAGGAAATTATCTTTTTGGGGAATCCATGGTGGCCTATATGAAGAAGGTGGATGAATATAAGGCTACTTATAGAAGCAACTCTGCCAGGGACAGAGCTTCATCATCCACCAGGCCCTATGGAAGGGGGGGGCAGAGGTCAGTCTTTCATGACAAGACCTTTTTTCCAGCCAGTAGCTTTGCCCCAATATCAGCAGTACCCCAACAGGGATACTCTAGGGGTAGGGGTACAAGGGGCTCTAGGTGAGGGTCTCAGACACAACCTCAGCCCCAGCCTAAACAGAACCTCTGAGATGCAGGCTGCCTCCTCCCTACCTGTCGGAGGCAGACTGTCCCATTTTCTCTATCTTTGGTCAACCATCACCACAGACAATTGGATGTTGGAGGTAGTGGGCAAGGGTTTATCTCTGGACTTCAAATTTCTTCCTCTAAAAAAGTCCAGCATTCAAACAACATGAAGTCTTGCTGTATTCTGACAATTGCAGTGATTCCCAACCTTTGAACAGCCCCGGAGAACAAAGAGTTAACTTACTATGCAGGGCATAGAATGCTGAGCTCGAGCTTGGTTGAAGTCTCTGTCTGGAGTGTCTCAAACTTAAACAATCAGATTCTTTACTCCACCTCACTGAACAGTCGCTCCGGAGATTTCTCCTTCAGCTCGGTTTGAAAGTCGGTTCAAGTTTCAGTTTTCGTCAGTTTTTTAAACTGAAAAAGTATCCACATAGTCGATTCAGTCTCTATCTGTGGTGCCGTGAGTACTAGATAGGAATTGTTCTGTTTTTTCTGTGTGGAACTTGTAAAAGTGCAGCTTGGTTCGGCTGAACCGGCCATTTGATAGTGAAATATTGTGTTTTACTTAGTGTGTGGTTACCAGTTCTTATCGGTTCTAAAAAAAACGTGTTTTAGTGTGTTTTTTTCCAATACCAGTGACACGGTTAGGAACTGATAAGGGAGTCTTGTCTGGCAGTTGCCATAAAAAGGGTAAGTTGGTTAGGTTGGCCATATCTGAGAAACCCAAGAAAAAAATTGGGCCCACTGGGTTTCAACACTGCAGTGAGTGTGGGGAGGTCTTTGCTAAGGCTGATCCTCACACGACCTACGTTTATTGTCTGGGGTTTGACCACCTCAATTCAGACTGCCAAATATGTAAAAACTTTCCCAAATCTACCCTTGAGAAGAGATTAGGTAGACTGAGGGAAAAGGAGGCCGAGAAGTCCGCTGACCCGGATGGCCAGCCCGGTTCAGTTTCGACTGAACCAGAAGGAGTGCACTCTGACCAGGGCAATACTTCTTCAGGCAAAAGGAGAGCCGATTCCGAGCGATCGGTTCTGACCAAAAGAAAACGCAAAAACAAATTGACCGGTTTGGATCCAGAGGTTCATGTTCCGACCGCCGAAGAGATAGCTAGAGTGATTCAGATTGTGGAATCTCTCTGTCCGGTTTCTACCGATCCGGCTCCTTCTGGCAGGGGTTCGGTTCGATTGGTTCCCCCGGTTCAAGATTATACCCTTGAAGATTTTTATGAACCGGAATTTGAAGAGAAAGGGGAATTTGAGGATGATGATGTAAGTGAGGGTCTGGATGTGCCTCTGGAACCGGACATCTCCCCAGACAGATCTTCAGGTGTTTCCCCTCCTAGGCTTTCTGAGTCCCCTTCTCACTTCATGTTGTACAGAAAGGTGGCTGAAACCCTCCAGCTTCCTATGGAGGAGGCTGTGGAAGATCAGGAGGAGCCTGATTATGTAGAGATCATGGACATCCCAGGGTCCAGGAGGCTGTCTATTCCCCTCCACAAATCTTTTGGGAAACAGACACAAAAAATCCTAAAGTCTCCTAACACTATACCTCCTGTGGATAGAAGAATGGACAAGAGGTATACACTTTCAGGCTCAGACGTGGAGTTCTTATATCAGCAATGCAGCCATGTTGGGGTAGTGCAGACTGCTTCCTGTGACAAGGCAAATATTCCCTTGGCTTCACACCCCCCAGACAAGGACTCCAGGAAGATTGATTCCATGGCAAAGAAGCAGTACATGGCATCTTCTTTGGGACTCAGGCAGGTATACAGCCAGGTACCAGAAGTCCAGGTGGGACACTGTACTGGCACTGGCAAAACAGGCCTCCCCCCAGCTAGCCAAGGAGCTGGAGGCGGTGGCTGCAGATGGGATTGAAGCATCTTGGGTTCAGTTTCATGCTGCTGTGGACTCTAATGATGTATCATCAAGAGTCATGGCTACATCTGTGACTCTTCAGAGGAGGGCTTGGCTCAGATGTACTAGCCTCTCGCAGGACACCCAGGCTAAGGCCGTGGATTTTCCTGTAGTGGGTAATTCTCTGTTTGGGGATCAGACAGAGAATGACATGAAGAAAATGGATGAGTACAGGACCACTTACAGGAGTGCTCAGGCCAAGGAGCGGCAGGCAACTCCTCAAAGGCAGCAGTCTAGGGGCAGGGGCAGGCCTTTCCAAAGGCCTTTTTACCAAACACAGGCCTCTTCTTCCTTTTCTTAGAGGGGGGGTTCTTCAGAGGGAGAGGCAGAAGGCAGGTGAGCAGGGCTGCATCCACTCCTCAGCCTAAAGCCACTGCCAAGCAGACACCCTGATGGGCCTGCCTGGGTCGACTCTCCTATTCTAGTAGAAGGCAGGCTGGCTTACTTTGTCCAGGACAGGATGTCTATTACATCAGACAAGTGGGTCCTGGAAGTAGTAAGCCAGGGACTGGTTCTCAGCTTCAGAAAATTTCCAAAGATGAGAGCCAGATCTTTTCCACCTGCAAATCTCTCCGAAACCCTTGCCCTAGAGGTTTCTTCTCTCCTAGCTTTAAGAGCCATAGAGAGAGAGTACCTACCCTACACTGGGGCAAAGGACAGCACTCCAGGTACTTCCTGACCCCCAAAAAGACAGGGGAGTGGCCAACCATCCTAGACCTAAGATATCTAAACAAGCATCTCTTAAAACCAAAGTTCAAGATGGTAACTCTGGGAATAATCCTTCCCTCTCTAAGGCCAGGGGACTGGCTAGCCTCCCTGGACCTCAAAGATGCCTGCTTTCATATTCCCATCAGGTGCTCCCACAGAAAGTACCTCAGGTTTGAGTTGCCCTCAGGCCACTATCAGTTCAGAGCAATGCCCTTTGGCCTAACCTCAACCCCAAGGGTTTTCAAAAAGTGCCTGGCAGTAGTAGTTGCCTTTCTAAGAAGGCAAAAGATTTCCATTTTTCCTTATCTGGACGATTGGCTAATAGTGGGTCAGTCTCCAGACCAAGTCAAGTCTCACCTGCACGTGACCCAGCAAGTGCTCACTTCTCTAGGATTTCTTATCAGCCTTCCCAAGTCAGTTCTAGAACCAGTCCAGCTTCTTACTTTTATAAGGGCAGAACTGGACACACTCAGAGCAAGAGCCTTTCTTCCTCTAGAAAGGGCAAGGGTTCTTATGGAACTAGCTTCTTCTTTCAGCCTTCAGGTATCTCGGCCAGCAAGACATTTCCCCCAGCTCTTGGGCCACATGGCAGCTTCAACAGCAGTGGTCCAAGGGGCAAGATTCCAGATGAGGGATATTGAGTTCCACCTGAGAGCTTTTTGGTCTCAGAGGAAGGATTTCCTTACCAAACTGATCCCAGTGACTCTGACCTTGATCCAAACCCTCCAATGGTGGCAAGATCAGGACAATTTAAGACAAAGATTCCTTTTGTTACTCAGCCTTATTCAGTGGTCCTTACCACGGATGCTTCTCTTCTGGGCTGGGGAGCCCATCTGGGGTCCCTCACTGCCCAGGGGCTGTGGTCCCCTTAAGAATCCCTTTTCCACATCAATCTTCTAGAGCTCAGGGCAGTTTTTCTGGCCCTAAAAGCTTTCTCTCAGTCAGTACAGAACAAGGTGGTTCAAGTCAGAACAGACAACACCTCCACCATGTGGTACATCAACAAACAGGGAGGCACTCGGTCCACGGCCTTGTGCACAGAAGCCATGAAGTTGTGGTCTCTGGATTATTCCCGCAAACCTCTCTCATAGAAGTTCACCTTCCAGGCAAGGACAATATGCTAGCAGATGCACTGAGCAGGATCTCTCAGGGACATCACAAATGGTCCCTGGACCCTCAGGTGTTGAAAGTGAGTTTTTCAAGGTGCCACACTCCAGAGATAGATCTCTTTACAGCCCCAGACAATCACCAACTCTCTCTCTCTTTTGTTGCAGACCTCCAGTTTTGGTCTCAGTCCCTCTGAACGCCCTGATTCTGAATTGGGAAGGGAAATTTCTATATGCTTTTCCCCCCTTCCCACTCCTGTTCAAAGTCTTGGTCAAAATAATGTCTCAACCTTGCAAGGTGATTCTGATTGCTCCAGATTGGGCCAGACAGCCCTGGTACCCCCTGTTGCTGTCCCTAGCAGTCCATCTTCCCCTGTCTCTTCCCAGGAATTACAACCTGTTAACATACTCTCAGGGAAGAATTTGGTACCCCAATCTTCAGTCTCTCAGTCTCAAGGCATGGCTCTTGAAGAGTTAGAGTTTGCCGATCTTCATCTTTCCCAAGGGGTTCTGGATATCCTCAAGGCTTCTCGAAAGCCCTCCACCAGAAAGACTTATAACTCCAAATGGAAAAGATTCAGCATTTGGTGTTCTAAGAATCATATTTCTCCAGACACTGCTGGAATGCCTACGGTTCTGTATTATATGGTCCATCTTAATATCCTAGGCCTCAGACCAGCTACTCTCAAGGTACACTTGTCAGCTGTTTCTGCGTTTTTGTCTGTGGGGAAGTCTTCCTCACTATCTTCCCATCCTGTGTTCTGTAAATTTTTTAAAGGATTGCTTCACACCAAGGCTCCTTTTAGAGACCCTGCCCCTGCCTGGGATTTGAATGTTTGCATTTCTCAACTTCTGCAACCCCCCTTTGATCCTATGTCTTCAGCAGAGCTTAAGTACTCGACTTGGAAAACTGTGTTCCTGGTAGCCATTTACTCTGCCAGGCGTATCAGTGAATTGCAAGCCCTGTCAGTGGAACCTGATTTTATCTCATTTCACTGGGATAAAGTGGTCCTTAGAACCAATAGGAGGTTCTTGCCCAAAGTGGTTTCAGACTTCCATTTAAACCAGTCTTTGTCTCTTCCTGTTTTCTTCACTGATCATTCTTCCTCAGGAGAGAGGTCAGGAGGCTACACAGTTTAGATGTCAAAAGAGCCCTTAGTTACTACATAGAGCATACCAAGGGTCACAGGTTTGACTCCCTCCAGTTGTTCCTCACTTATGGAGTAGTGGGAAAGGGCAAACCTGCCACCAAAAGATCTATTACCAGGTGGATTGGGTCTTGTATACAATTCTGCTATGAAAAACTGGGAAAAACTCCACCCTCAGGCCTGAGGGCTCATTCCACCAGAGGTACAGCTGCTTCCCTGGCTGCTGCCAGGGATATCCCTCTCTTAGAAATTTGTCAAGCAGCCACCTGGAAAACAGTCCATACCTTTACCAAGCATTACTCTCTGGATATCCAGGCTAGGAGTGATGCTCGTTTTGGCACAGCAGAACTTCAAGCCTATTCCCAAAGTAGGTTCTGTCCTCCTCCTTGGAGGTACTGCTTTGTAGTCTGCAATTGTCAGAATACAGCAAGACTTCATGTTGTTTGAAGAAAAATTACTCACCTTAATAATTATGTTTCTTCTAATGGGATCTTGCTGTATTCTGACTCCCTCCTGCCTCCTCTCAGAACCAGTTTTTGGGAAGTGGGTGGGCAGGTGCAATGTTGCACCCAAGGGGTGTTTTTTGCTCGCACCCTCCTCCCTTTTGTTTGGGTGCTTATTTATTATTGTTATTTGTAGTAGATTGGTTTTTAGTTTTTGGGTTTCCTGACTTGAGTCTTCCTTGGGAATCTAAAACTTTTTTCAGCCAGTTGACTAGTAGGAATTTTTACAATTTCCACATAGAATTTTTAGTTAGTTGGGCTCGTAAGAATCTGACGGTTTAAGTTTGAAACACTCCAGACAGAGACTTTAACCGAGCACGAGTTCAGGATTCTATGCCTTGCATAGAAAGTTAACTCTTTGTTCTCCGGGGCAGTTCAAAGGTTGGGAATCACTGCAATTGTCAGAATACAGCAAGACTCCATTAGAAGAAACATAATTACAGAGGTGAGTAATTTTTTCTTTTCATCTCTCCTCCCCTAGCAGAAATTTCACTGCTAGAAGCAGAGGTTCAAAAGCTGCTACAGCTCAGAGCAGTGGAACCAGTTCCTACAACCCTGAGAGGCAGAGGTTTTTACTCCAGATACTTCCTAACAACAAAGAAAAATGGGGAGTGGCAGCCAATATTGGATCTCAGATCTTTAAACAAGCACCTAAAGCAAAGTTCAAAATGGTAACTCTGGCTTGGGTTTTGCCAACAATCCAAAAAGGGGACTGGCTGGCATCTCTGGACTTGCAAGACGCCTATTTTCACACCCCCATAAAATAATCTTTCAGAAAATATCTCAGATTCAGGCTCCCATCAGTTCATTATCAGTTTGCAACCCTGCCCTTTGGCCTTTCCTCGGCACCAAGGGATTTTACAAAATGCCTAGCAGCTGTGGTGGCATTTTTTTGAAGACAGGCAGTGACTGTCTTCCCATATCTGGAAGACTGGCTGGTGATGGGTAAACCACCAGAACAAGTCAGATCTTCCCTAAAGTTCACTCAGGATCTTTTGGAGTCTCTGGGCTTCAAAATAAAGCAGAAAAAAATCTGTCTTAACCCCCACACAGATTTTACAGTTCATAGGGGCAGAGATCAATACTCTACAGGGCAGGGCCTTTTTGTCCCCGGACAGGGTGCAAAACCTTCAGTCCATAGCAAATTCCTTCAAGTTGCACAGGCAAAAAACAGCCAGGCAATTCCTGCAGCTCTTGAGTCATATGGCGGCATCCACAGGCACAGTGAAGGGTTCCAGGTTTCACATGAGAGACATCCAGTTTCATCTCAGGAATCACTGGAGTCAGAAAAAAGACTCCTTTTCAAAGCTTATTCCAGTGACAAGGGCACTGTTACAGGCCCTTCTGTGGTGGAAAAAGGAATACAATCTAAGGCAAGGAATCTCTTTTCAGAAGGAGAATCCTTCGCTAGTCCTCACAACAGTTGCATCCCTTCTGGGCTGAGGCGCCCATCTAGGGGAGCACACAACTTAGGGTACCTGGACAGAAGCAGAGTCCCTTCAGCATATAAACTTGCTGGAACTCAGAGCAGTATGGCTGTCACTAAAAGGTTTCTCTCCACTGATGATGGGCAAGGTGGTGCAAGTCAGAACAGACAATACAACCACGATGTACTACATAAACAAGCAGGGAGGCATCAGATCAGGTCCCCTCTGCACAGAAGCCATGAAAATTTGGACTCTGGCGTATTCCCTAAGGCATCCTTGCAAGCAATCCATCTGCCAGGAATGGACAATACCTTGGCAGATGCACTGAGTCGAATCAACCAGTCCCATCATGAATGGACTCTGAACAAGTAGGTGGTGCAGGTAATTTTCAGGAGGTGGGGCATTCCAGAGATAGACTTGTTCGCATCCCACCAGAACCACCAGTTGCCTCAGTATTGCTGCAGACCACTGGCCCATGGCACAATCCCTCTGGATGCCCTGGTGCTGGACTGGTCAGGCAAGTTCCTCTGTGCCTTTCCCCCTTTCCCTCTGGTTTTCAGAGTACTACTGAAGCTCAAATCTCTCTCAGCTTCTCTAATCTTGATAGCTCCAGATTGGCCCAGACAACCGTGGTACCCTCTTCTGCTCTCCATGTCAGTGAGCAAACCAATAAGTTTGCCTCTCAGGCACAATCTCCTGCCCTCCGATCAGGGAACATTGTTGTACCCAAGTCTAAAGTCCCTCCACCTTAAGGCATGGCTCTTGAGGAATTAGAGTATGCAGACTTAAACCTTTCTGAAGCTGTATTAACTATCTTGAAGGGTTATAGAAAACCCTCCACTAAGAAAACTTATTCCTCTAAGTGGAAGAGATTTTCCTTTTGGTGCTCTGGTAGGAATTTCACCCCAAATGATGCAGGAGTTTCAGTGGTGCTGGATTATCTGACTCATTTGGATTCACAAGGTTTACAACCCAGTTCTCTAAAAGTTCACCTTGCAGCAGTGTCTGCCTATCTTTCTGCTAGGACAAAGGTGTCAGTAGCATAAGATCCCATTTTCAAAAGGTTTTTTAAAGGCCTGATGCATTTTCATCCTCCTCACAGGGCACCAGTGCCCGCCTGGAATCTTAATATATGTATAGCCAAGTTAATGGGGGCTCCTTTTGAGCCCATGGCTACAGCCCATCTAAAGTATGTAAAACAGTTTTTCTGGTAGCAATTACCTCAGCAAGAAGAATCAGCGAGCTCCAGGCTCTCTGCATTGACCAGGACTACATCTCCTTTCACAGAGATAAGGAAGTCCTGAGAACAGACAATTCCTTCCCAAGGTTGTTTCAGACTTACATTTGAATCAATCAATTACTCTGCCCGTCTTTTTCACAGATCACGCGAGCTCTGGTGAAAGAAGACTTCACAGTCTGGATGTGAAAAGAGCTATCAGCTATTACATGACAGCTACAAAGGGCCATAGGCAAAAAAAAAAAAACTTTTCCTTACATATGGGGATGTTGGAATGGGCAAACCTGCCTCAAAAAGATCCATTTCTCGATGGATTGTCCAGTGTATTCAATTCTGCTACACTAGAGCAGGTAGGGAGTCCCCAGCTGGGCTGAGGGCACACTTGACAAGAGGAACAGCTGCTAGTCTTGCAGCTGCTAGGGAGTTTCCATCATTGGAAGCAGCTACCTGGAAATCAGTGCACACCTTTACAAAGCATTACAACCTGGATGTTTTGTCCAGAAGTGATGCCAGGTTTGGCACAGCAGTCCTGCAAAGTCTGTTTCCAAAATAAGTTCTGTGCCCACCTCCAGTGGTACTGCTTGGTAGTCTGCACAAAGTTATGAATATCCTGAGCATTACTGGGGTTAGAAGAAAAAATTACTTACCATAGTAATTTTCTTTCTTCCCAGTGATGCTCAGATATTCATAATTCCTTCCCATCCTCCACTGCCAGAACTTCAGCCTCTGCATTCTGCATGCTAGTGCCACATAGCCATACCCTTCTGTGGTGCATTTCTCTATACTGAGTAGAATTTAAACACTGTTTTCTCTTAATAGTTTTCTCATGCTGTTTGGTGAACACCATTGTTTATTTGTTATTGTTCCTTCTTAGGAGGTTTTTTGTTAATTCTCTTTATTAGGGGTAACCCCCACAAAAAAAAAAAATTAACTGTTGGATTTTTTCCTAATGCCTGACTTCCATGCTTCTTAAAAATCTGAAGAGGTTAGAACACTACAGTTGGTAGAGGCAGTATTTGAAAGATGCTCACATGCAAAGAATTCCATCATTTGCATGTGTTCCATCTCTCCGGGCAGTCCAACTCTCCCGGCTCACTGCACAAAGTTATGAATATCTGAGCATCACTGGGAAGAAAGATTACTATGGTAAGTAATTTTTTCTTATAAACCATAGTAACATGCAATAATTACTGTCTCCTAATAGTTCTAAAATAATCAGTGTTTCTACCTGTTCATTAAAGTTTGTAAGGATTAAATCCAGGATATTGTTATGTCTTGTAGGTTTCTGCACTAACTGATCTAGGCCTAAGTATGTTATAGTTTCAAGAAAATTTGTTTCCTGATAATTAGCCCCCTCTAATGTATCCCATTTTATTCCAGGATAGTTGAAATCACCTATTAAGACAATATTGTCTAATTGATTAATGTTTTGTAGGTAATCCAGAAAGGAAGTATTTTTATTAGTTTCAAGAGATAGTGGATGATAGCAAAGGCCTAATGTCGTGGGGTTTGAATTATATTTTAATTTGACCCATATAATCTCTATACCAGTAGGTGCTGAGGTATCAATATTTACTTCTACACAATCAATTCAATTTTTAATATAAATGGCCACTCCACCTCCTCTCATAGAGGTTCGATTCTTTTTGAAGAGTGTATAACCTTCTATTCAAACAACATGAAGTCTTGCTGTATTCTGACTATTGCAGTTAGCCCCAGCCTTTAAACTGCCCCGGAGAACAAAGAGTTAACTTTCTATGCAGAGCATAGAATGCTGAGCTTGAGCTCAGTTGAGGTCTCTGTCTGGAGCCCTTTGAAATCCAACTGTCAGATTCTTTACTCCACCTCACTGAACAGTCGCTCCGGAGATTTCTCCTTCAGCACGGTTCGAAAGTCAGTTAAAGTCTCGATTAAGTTGTCGGTTTTTACTGAATTTATTTCCACATAGTCAGTTCAGTCTCTGTGGTACCGTGAGTACTAGATAGGTTTTGTTCTGTTTTTCTGTGTGGAAATTGTAAAGTGTTTGATCGGTTCACCTGAACCGATCATTTGTATTGAATCCTTGTGTTTTACTTAAGAGTGTGGTTACTGGTTCTTATCAGTTCTAAAAAAAACGTGTTTTGAATGTTTTTTTCCAACACCCGTGACACAGTTAGGAACCAATAAGGGAGTCTTGCCTGGCAGTTGCCGAAAAAAGGGTAAGTTTGGTTAGGTTGGCCATGTCTGAGAAACCCAGGAAAAAAACCGAGCCCACTGGGTTGCAACACTGCAGTGAATGTGGGGAGGTCTTTGCTAAGGCCGACCCCCACACCACCTGTGTTTACTGTCTGGGTTTGAATACCTCGATTCAGACTGCCAAATTTGTAAACATTTTTCTGAATCTACCCTTGAAAAGAGACTAGGTAGACTGAGGGAAAAGGAGGCCGAGAAGTTCGCTGACCCGGATGACCAGCCTGGTTCGGTTCCGACCAAACCAGAAGGAGTGCCCTCTGACCAGGGCGATACTTCTTCGGGCAAGAGGAGAGCCGATCCTGAGGGGTCGGTTCCTACAAAAAGAAAATGCAAATAAAAAAATGGACCGGTTCAGATCTACAGGTTCATGTTCCGACCACTGAGGAAATAGCCAGAGCGATTCAAATTGTGGAATCGCTTCGTCTGGTTCCGACCGATCCGGCACCTTTTCGCAGAGGTTTGGTTCTGTCAGTTCCCCTGGTTCAAGATTATACCCCTGAAGAATTTTGTGAACCGGAGTTTGTAGAGGAGGGGGAGTTTGAAGATAATGGTGATGATGATGAAAGTCTGGATGTGCCTGTGGAACCGGACATCTCCCCAGACAGACCTTCTGATGTATCCCCTCCTAGGCTTTCTGAGTCCCCTTCCCATTTTTTGTTTTACAGAAAAGTGGCTGAAACCCTCCAGCTTCCTATGGAGGAGGCAATGGAGGATCAGGAGGAGCCTTATTATGTGGAAATGATGGACATCCCAGAGTCCAGGAGACTGTCTATTCCCCTTCACAAATCCTTTGGGAAACAGACACAAAAAATCCTGAAGTCTCCAAATCTGTACCCCCTGTTGACAGAAGGATGGACAAGAGGTACACACTATCAAGCTCAGATACGGAGTTTTTATACCAGCAATGCTGCCATGTTGGGGTAGTGCAGGCTGCTGCCTGTGACAAGGCAAACATTCCCTTGGCTTCACTCCCCCCAGATAAAGACTCCAGGAAGATTGATCTATGGCAAAAAAACAGTACATGGCATCTTCTTTGGGACTCTGGCAGGCGACTTATATGGCCTATATAGCCAGGTACCAGAAGTCCAGGTGGGACACTGTACTGGCACTCGCTAAACAGGCCTCCCCCAGCTAGCCAAGGAGCTGGAGGAGGTGGCTGCAGATGGGATTGAGGCATCAAAAGTTCAGTTTCATGCTGCTGTGGACTCGAATGATGTGTCATCAAGAGTCATGGCTACATCTGTAGCTCTTCAGAGAATGGCTTGGCTCAGATGTACTAGCCTTTCGCAGGATACCCAGGCTAAGGCCATGGATTTTCCTGTAGTGGGTAATTCTCTGTTTGGGGAGCAGACAGAGAATTACATGAAAAAATGGATGAGTACAGGACCACTTACAAGGGTGCTCAGGCCAAGAGAGGCAGGCAACTCCTCAAAGGTAGCAGTCTAGGGGCAGGGGCAGGCCTTTTCATAGGCCTTTCTGCCAGCCAAAGGCCTCTTCTTCCTTTTCATAGAGGGGGTTCTTCAGAGGGAGAGGCAGAAGGGGGATGAGCAGGGCAGCATCCACTCCTCAGCCTAAGGCCCCTGCCAAGCAGACACCCTGATGGGCCTGCCTGGGTCGACTGTCCTATTCCAGTAGGGGGCAGGCTGACTTACTTTGTCCAGGACAGGATGTCTATTACATCAGACAAGTGGGTCCTGGAAGTAGTAGGCCAGGGACTGGTTCTCAGCTTCAAACAATTTCCCAAGCTGAGAGCCAGATCTTTTCCACCTGCAAGTCTCCCAGAAACCCTTGCCCTAGAGGCAGAGGTTTCATCTCTTCTGGCCTTAAGGGCCATAGAAAGAGTTCCTACCCTACACTGGAGCAAAGGTCTGTACTCCAGGTACTTCCTTACCCCAAAAAAGACAGGGGAGTGGCGACCCATCCTAGACCTAAGATACCTAAACAAACATCTTTTAAAACCAAAGTTCAAGATGGTAACTCTGGGAATAATCCTTCCCTCTCTAAGGCCAGGGGACTGGCTAGCCTCCCTGGACCTCAAAGATGCCTATTTACACATTCCCATCAGGTGCTCCCACAGAAAGTACCTCAGGTTCGAGTTGCCCTCAGGCCACTGTCAGTTCAGAGCAATGCCCTATGGCCTAACTTCAGCCCCAAGGGTAGTCACAAAGTGCCTGGCAGAAGTAGTTGCCTTTCTAAGGAGGCAAAAGATTTCCATTTTTCCATATCTGGATGACTGGCTCATAGTGGGCCAGTCCCCAAACCAAGTCAAGTCAGACCTGCAAGTGACCCAGCAAGTGCTTACTTCTCTAGGATTTCTTCTCAACCTTCCCAATTCAGTTCTCAAGCCAGTGCAGCTCCTTACCTTTATAGGGGCAGAGCTGGATACTGTCAAAGCAAGAGCCTTTCTTACCCTGGAAAGGGCAAGAGTTCTTACAGAACTGGCTTCTTCCTTCAGTATTCAGGTGTCTCGACCAGCAAGGTATTTCCTCCAGCTCTTGGGCTACACAGCAGCCTCTACAGCAGTGGTCCAAGGAGCAAGATTCAAGATGAGGGACATTCAATTCCATCTGAGGGCCTTTAGGTCCCAAAAGAAGGACTCTCTTACCAAACTAATCCCAGTGACCCGGACCCTGACCCAAGCCCTTCAGTGGTGGCAGGATCAGGACAATTTAAGGCAAGGGGTCCCATCTGCCACTCTGTCTCATTCAGTAGTCCTTACCATGGATGCTTCCCTCCAGAATGGGGAGCCCATCTGGGGGCCCTCACTGCCTAGGGACTGGAGTTCCCTCAGGAATCTCTTCTCCATATCAATCTCCTGGAACTCAGGGCAGTTTTTCTGGCCCTGCAAGCTTTCTCTCAGTCAGTGCAGAACAAGGTGGTTTAAGTCAGAACAGACAACACCACCACTATTTGGTACATCAACAAGCAGGGAGGCACACGGTCTACATCCTCGTGCACAGAAGCCATGAAGTTGTGGTCCCTGACTTATTCCCTGCAAACCTGTCTGATAGCAGTCCACCTTCCAGGGCAGGACAATGTGCTAGCAGATGCACTGAGCAGGATTTCACAGGGCCATCACGAATGGTCCCTGGACCCTCTGGTCTTGAAGGTGATTTTTTTCAAGGTGGGGCACTCCAGAGGTAGATCTCTTTGCAGCCCCAGCCAATCACCAACTTTCTCTCTTGTGTTGCAGACCTCCAGTCTTGGGCACAGTCCCTCTGGATGCTCTGATTCTGAACTGGGAAGGAAAATTTCTGTATGCTTTGCCTCCCTTTCCTCTACTGTTCAAAGTTTTTGTCAAGATAAAGTCACAACCTTGCAAAGTGATTCTGATTGCTCCAGATTGGGCCAGACATCCTTGGTACCCCCTGTTACTGTCCCTAGCAGTCCATCTTCCTCTGTCTCTTCCCAGGAATTACAACCTGTTAACCTCCTCTCAGGGCAGGATTTGGTACCCCAATCTTCAGTCTCTCAATCTTAAGGCATGGCTCTTGAAGAGTTAGAGTATGCAGATTTGCATCTGTCTCATGGGATTCTGGACATCCTCAAAACCTCTCGAAAGCCTGCCACTAGAAAGATCTATAACTCCAAATGGAAGAGATTCAGCATTTGGTGTTCTAAGCAGCATATTTCCCCAGTCACTGCTGAATTGCCTACAGTTCTGGATTATATGGACCATCTTAATTGCCTAGGTCTCAGACCAGCTACTCTCAAAGTACACTTGTCAGCTGTCTCTGCTTTTCTTTCAGTGGGGAAGTCTTCCTCACTATCATCTCATAATGTGTTCTGTAAATTTGTCAAAGGATTGTTTCATACCAGTCCTCCATTCAGAGACCCTGCCCCTGCCTGGGATTTAAATGTTTGTATTGCTCAATTGATGCAATCTCCCTTTGAACCTATGTCCTCAGTAGAGCTTAAGTACTTGACTTGGAAAACTGTTTTTAGTAGCCATTACCTCTGCCAGACGTATCAGTGAACTGCAAGCCCTGTCAGTGGAACCTGATTTTATCTCCTTTCATAGGGATAAAGTGGTCCTTAAAACCAGTAGAAGGTTCTTGCCCAAAGTGGTTTCAGATTTTCACCTGAACCAGTCTTTCAAACAACATGAAGTCTTGCTGTATTCTGACATATTGCAGTGATTCCCAACCTTTGAACTGCCCCGGAGAACAAAGAGTTAACTTTCTATGCAGGGCATAGAATGCTGAGCTCGAGCTCAGTTGAAGTCTCTGTCTAGAGTGTTTCAAACTTAAACTGTCAGATTCTTTACTCTGCCTCACTGAACAGTCGGTCCGGAGATTTCTCCTTCAGCTCGGTTCGAAAGTCGGTTAAAGTTTCAGTTTTTTAAACTGAAAAAGTTATCCTCATAGTCAGTTCAGTCTCTGTCTGTGGTGCCGTGAGTACTAGATAGGAATTGTTCTGTTTTTCTGTGTGGAACTTGTAAAAGTGCGGCTCAGTTTGGCTGAACCGGCCATTTGATAGTGAAATCTTGTTTTGTGTGTTTTTACTTAGTGTGTGGTTACCGGTTTTTATCGGTTCTAAAAAAAACATGTTTTAATCCAGTTTTTTCCAATACCCGTGACATGGTTAGAAATCGATAAGGGAGACTTGCCTGGTGGTTGCCATAAAAAGGGTAAGTTGGTTAGGTTGGCCATGTCTGAGAAACCCAAGAAAAAAGACGGGCCCACTGGGTTTCAACACTGCAGTGAATGTGGGGAGGTCAATGCTAAGGCCGATCCCCACACCACCTGTGTTTATTGTCTGGGGTTTGACCACCTCGATTCAGACTGCCAAATATGTAAAAACTTTCCCAAATCTACCCTTGAGAAGAGATTAGGTAGACCGAGGGAAAAGGAGGCCGAGAAATCCACTGACCTGGATGGCCAGCCCGGTTCGGTTCCGACCGAACCAGAAGGAGTGCCCTCTAACCAGGGCGATACTTCTTCAGGCAAAAGGAGAGCCTATTCTGAGTGATCAGTTCTGACAAAAATGAAATGCAGAGGCAAATCGACCGGTTTGGATCCAGAGGTTCATGTTCTGACTGCCGAAGAGATAGCCAGAGCGATTCAGATTGTGGAATCTCTCTGTCCGGTTCCTACCGATCCGGCTCCTTCTGGCAGGGATTCAGTTCGGTTGGTTCCCCCGGTTCAAGATTATGCCCTCGAGGATTTTTATGAACAAGAATTTGAAGAGGAAGGGGAATTTGAGGATGATGATGGTGAAAGTGAGGGTCTGGATGTGCCTGTGGAACTGGACACCTCCCCAGACAGACCTTCAAGTGTTTCCCCTCCTTGGCTTTCTGAGTCCCCTTCTCTTTTTATGTTCTACAGAAAGGTGGCTGAAACCCTCCAGCTTCCTATGGAGGAGGCTGTGGAAGATCAAGAGGAGCCTGATGATGTAGAAATGATGGACATCCCAGAGTCCAGGAGACTGTCTATTCCACTCCACAAATCTTTTGGGAAACAGACACAAAAAATCCTAAAGTCTCCTAACACTATACCTCCTGTGGATTGAAGAATGGACAAGAGGTATACACTTTCAGGCTCAGACATGGAGTTCTTATATCAGCAAATGCAGCCATGTTGGGGTAGTGCAGGCTGCTGCCTGTGACAAGGCAAATATTCCCTTGGCTTCACACCCCCCATACAAGAACTCCAGGAAGATTGATGCCATGGCAAAGAAACTGTACATGGCATCTTACTTGGGACACAGGCAGGTGAATTACAAGGCCTATACAGCTAGGTACCAGAAGTCCAGGTGGGACACTGTACTGGCACTGGCTAAACAGGCCTCCCCCCAGCTAGCCAAGGAGCTGGAGGTGGTGGCTGCAGATGGGATTGAGGCATCTAAGATTCAGTTTCATGCTGCTGTGGACTCTAATGATGTATCATCAAGAGTCATGGCTACATCTGTGGCTCTTCAGAGGATGGCTTGGCTCAGATGTACTAGCCTCTCGCAGGACACCCAGGCTAAGGCAATGGATTTTTCTGTAGTGGGTAATTCTCTGTTTGGGGAGCAGACAGAGAATTACATGAAAAAAATGGATGAGTACAAGACCACTTACAGGAGTGCTCAGGCCAAGGAGAGGCAGGCAACTCCTCAAAGGCAGCAGTCTAGGGGCAGGGGCAGGCCTTTTCAAAGGCCTTTTTACCAAGCACAGGCCTCTTCTTCCTTTTCTCAGAGGGGGTACTTCAGAGGGAGAGGCAGAAGGTGGATGAGCAGGGCTGCATCCACTTCTCAGCCTAAAGCCACTGCCAAGCAGACACCCTGATGGGTCTGCCTGGGTCGACTCTCCTATTTCAGTAGGGGGCAGGCTGGCTTACTTTGTCCAGGACAGGATGTCTATTACATCAGACAAGTGAGTCCTGGAAGTAGTAAGCCAAGGACTTCAGAAAATTTCCAAAGATGAGAGCCAGATCTTTTCCACCTGCAAATCTCTCGGAAACCCTTACCCTAGAGGCAGAGGTTTTTTCTCTTCTAGCCTTAAGAGCCATAGAGAGAGTACCTACCCTACACTGGGGCAAAGGACTGTACTCCAGGTACTTCCTGACCCCAAAAAAGACAGGGGAGTGGTGACCCATCCTAGACCTAAGATATCTAAACAAACATCTTTTAAAACCAAAGTTCTAGATGGTAACTCTGGGAATAATCCTTCCCTCTCTAAGGCCAGGGGACCGGCCAGCCTCCCTGGACCTCAAAGATGCCTACTTTCACATTCCCATCAGGTGCTCCCACAGAAAGTACCTCAGGTTCGAGTTGCCCTCAGGCCACTATCAGTTCAGAGCAATGCCCTTTGGCCTAACCTCAGCTCCAAGGGTTTTCACAAAGTGCCCGGCAGTAGTAGTTGCCTTTCTAAGAAGGCAAAAGATTTCCATTTTTCCATATCTGGCTGATTGGCTAATAGTGTGTCAGTCTCCAGACCAAGTCAAGTGTCACCTGCAAGTGACCCAGCAAGTGCTCACTTCTCTAGGATTTCTTCCCAACCTTCCCAAGTCAGTTCTCGAACCAGTCCAGCTTCTTACCTTTATAGGAGCAGAACTGGACACACTCAGAGCAAGAGCCACTCTTCCTCTAGAAAGAGCAAGGGTTCTTATGGAACTAGCCTCTTCTTTCAGCCTTTGGGTATCTCGACCAGCAAGGCATTTCCTCCAGCTCTTGGGCCACATGGCAGCTTCAACAGCAGTGGTCCAAGGGGCAAGATTCCAGGTGAGGGATATTCAGTTACACCTGAGAGCTTTTTGGTCTCAGAGGAAGGATTCCCTTACCAAACTGATCCCAGTGACTCTGACCTTGATCCAAGCCCTCCAATGGTGGCAGGATCAAGGCAATTTAAGACAAGGTGTTCCTTTTGTTACTCAGCCTTGTTCAGTGGTCCTTATCATGGACAATTCTCTTCTGGGCTGGGGAACCCATCTGGGGTCCCTCACTGCCCAGGGGCTGTGGTCCCCCCAAGAATCCCTTCTCCATATCAATCTCCTAGAGCTCAGGGCAGTTTTTCTGGCCCTAAAAGCTTTCTCTCAGTCACTACAGAACAAGGTGGTTCAAGTCAGAACGGACAACACCACCACCATGTGGTACATCAACAAGCAAGGAGGCACTCGGTCCACGGCCTTGTGCACAAAAGCCATGAAGTTGTGGTCCCTGGCTTATTCCCTGCAGACCTCTCTGGCAGCAGTTCACCTTCCAGGGAAAGACAATGTGCTAGCAGATGCACTGAGCAGGATCTCTCAGGGCCATCACGAATGGTCCCTGGACCCTCAGGTGTTGAAAGTGATTTTTTTCAAGGTGGAGCACTCCAGATATCGATCTCTTTGCAGCCCCAGACAATCACCAGCTCCCTCTGTTTTGTTGCAGACCTCCAGTCTTGGGCTCAGTCCCTCTGGACGCCCTGATTCTGAATTGGGAAGGGAAGTTTCTATATGCTTTTCCCCCTTTCCCACTCCTGTTCAAAGTTTTAGTCAAAATAAGGTCTCAACTTTGCAAGGTAATTCTGATTGCTCCAGATTGGGCCAGACAGTCCTGGTACCCCCTGTTGCTGTCCCTAGCAGTCCATCTTCCCCTGTCTCTTCCCAGGAATTACAACCTGTTAACCTCCTCTCAGGGAAGGATTTGGTACCCCAATCTTCAGTCTCTCAATTTCAAGGCATGACTCTTGAAGAGTTAGGGTTTGCAGATCTGCATCTTTCCCAGGGGGTTCTGGATATCCTCAAGGCTTCTCGAAAGCCCTACACCAGAAAGACTTATAACTCCAAATGGAAGAGATGCAGCATTTGGTGTTCTAAGAAGCATATTTCTCCAGACACTGCTGGATTGCCTACGGTTCTGGATTATATGGTCCATCTTAATGGCCTAGGCCTCAGACCAGCTACTCTCAAGGTACACTTGTCAGCTGTTTCTTCATTTTTGTCTGTGGGGAAGTCTTCCTCACTATCTTCTCATCCTGTGTTCTGTAAATTTTTTAAAGGATTGCTTCACACCAATCCTCCTTTTAGAGACCCTGCCCCTGCCTGGGATTTGAATGTTTGCATTGCTCAACTTATACAACCCCCTTTTGAGCCTATGTCTTCAGCAGAGCTTAAGTACTTGACTTGGAAAACTGTGTTCTTGGTAGCCATTACCTCAGCCAGGTGCATCAGTGAATTGCAAGCCCTGTCAGTGGAACCTGATTTTATCTCATTTCACTGGGATAAAGTTTTCCTTAGAACCAATAGAAGGTTCTTGCCCAAAGTGGTTTCGGACTTCCATTTAAACCAGTCTATGTCTCCCTGTTTTTTTCACTGATCATTCTTCCTCAGGAGAGAGGAGGTTACATAGTTTAGATGTTAAAAGAGCCCTTAGTTACTACATAGAGCATACCAAGGGTCAGAGGTTTGACTCCCTCCAGTTGTTCCTCACTTTTGGAGAAGTGGGAAAGTGCAAACCTGCCACCAAGAGATCTATTGCCAGGTGGATTGTGTCTTGTATACAATTCTGCTATGAAAAACTGGGAAAAACTCCACCCTCAGGCCTGAGGGCTCATTCCACAAGAGGTACAGCTGCTTCCCTGACTGCTGCCAAGGATATCCCTCTCTTAGAAATTTGTCAAGCAGCCACCTGGAAAACAGTCCATACCTTTACCAAGCATTACTCTCTGGGTATTCAAGCTGGGAGTGATGCTCGTTTTGGCACAGCAGTACTTCAGAGCCTATTCCCAAAGTAGGTTCTGTCCCTGGAGGTACTGCTTGGTAGTCTGCAATATGTCAGAATACAGCAAGACTACATGTTGTTTGAAGAAAAAATTATTCACCTCAGTAATTATGTTTCTTGTAATGGAGCCTTACTGTATTCTGACCTCCCTCCCTGCCTCCCCTCTCTGAACCTGTTTTTGGGAAGTGGGTGGGCAGGTGCAGTGTTGCACCACAAGGGTGTTTTTTGTTTGCACCCTCCTCGTTTTTGTTTGGGTGCTAATTTATTATTGTTATTTGTATTAGATTGGTTTTTGGTTTTTGGGTTTCCTGACTTGAGTCTTCCTTGGGAATCCAAAACGTTTTTCGGCCAGTTGGCTAGTAGGACTTTTTACCATTTCCACATAGAATTTTTAGTTAATTGGGCTCGTAAGAATCTGATGGTTTAAGTTTGAAACACTCCAGACAGTGACTTCAACCGAGCTTGATCTCAGCATTCCATGCCCTGCATAGAAAGTTAACTCTTTGTTCTCCGGAGCAGTTCAAAGGTTGGGAATCACTGCAATATGTCAGAATACAGAAAGACTCCATTAGAAGAAACATAATTACTAAGGTGAGTAATGTCTCTTCCTGTTTTCTTCACTGATCATTCCTCTTCAGGAGAGAGGAGACTACACATTTAGATGTTGAAAGGGCCCTTAGCTACTATATAGAGCGTACCAAGGGTCACAGGTTTGATTCCCTCCAGCTGTTCCTCACTTATGGAGAAGTGGGGAAGGGCAAACCTGCCACCAAGAGAACTATTGCCAGGTGGATTGTGTCTTGTATATAATTCTGCTATGAGAAACTAGGAAAAATTCCACCCTCAGGCCTGAGGGCTCACTCCACCAGAGGTACAGCTGCTTCCCTGGCTGCTGCCAGGGATATTCCTCTCTTAGAAATTTGTCAAGCA
This sequence comes from Neoceratodus forsteri, assembly GCA_016271365.2. Taxonomy (NCBI): domain Eukaryota; kingdom Metazoa; phylum Chordata; order Ceratodontiformes; family Ceratodontidae; genus Neoceratodus; species Neoceratodus forsteri. The sequence goes on from CM028137.1 coordinate 236,790,438, forward strand.
GCCACCTGGAAAACAGTCCATACCTTTACCAAGCATTACTCTCTGGATATCCAGGCTAGGAGTGATGCTCAGTTTAGCACAGCAGTACTTCAGAGCCTATTCCCAAAGTAGGTTCTGTCCCTCCTTCATGGAGGTACTGCTTGGTAGTCTGCAATAGTCAGAATACAGCAAGACTTCATGTTGTTTGAAGAAAAAATTACTCACCTTAGTAATTGTGTTTCTTCTGATGGAGTCTTTCTATATTCTAACCTCCCTCCCTGCCTCCCCTCTCAGAACCTGTTTTTGTGAAGTGGGTGGGCAGGTGCAGTGTTGCATCTCAGGGGTGCTCCTTTTACACCCTCTTCTTGTTGTTTGGGTGTTTGTTTTATCATTATTCTTATTTGGATTGATTTTTGGTTTTGGGTTTCCTGACTTGAGTCTTCCTTTGGGGATCCAAAACTTTTTGTTGCCAGTTGGCTTGTAAAAATTGTACAATTTCCACATAGAATAGTTAGTGAGTTTTTGCTCATAAGAATCTGATGGTTGGATTTCAAAGGGCTCCAGACAGAGACCTCTACCAAGCTCGAGCTCAGCATTCTATGCTCTGCATAGAAAGTTAACCCTTTGTTCTCCAGGGCAGTTTAAAGGCTGGGGCTAACTGCAATAGTCAGAATACAGCAAGACTCCATTAGAAGAAACATAATTACTAAGGTGAGTAATTTCTTCTCTGGGAACCCCCATTTGTAGCGGGGTTACACACATCAGAGCTTGGGATTTACGCCTGCACCTGCTGCTCCTGAGTGAGTTGTAACCACTAGCCCACATGGGGTAGAGAGGACTCTGCTGACTAGTCTGCCCTCCCCTGCACCATTACTCGCTGCTAGACCTGCCTGGGAAACCAACCTCAGGACTCTGAAGCTCTGCTCCAGATGCTTTCACTGCAGCTCACCTGCTACTCCAATCGGCACCATGCATTTGGAAAACTGCACCTTCTGCTCCTGTTTTTTGGCCAATTGGATGTTGCCTCCTTTGTTCCCTAGCTCAGATCCACATTTAAAAGGTAATCTAGTCAAGCAGCCCTCTGTGCTGTGGCCCTCCACACTAAAGACTGAGCACAAAGGAGTCTGCCAGCAGTCAGCCTAGAGAGAGATGGTGGCCATAAGTAAGTACTGTCTGCTTCACAGGTACTCCACATAAATTGAGTTTCTTCTATTGGGTGAAGTTGTATAGGACTGTTATAGGCATGGTAGGTGGAGCTATTAATGTGTTAATGGGCAAGTGACTCATACTCTATCATTTCTTCCTGCTCTGGTTAAGAATGACTTGCAGTAACATTATTTGTTACTTGATAGTTTAAATACCTAGTTAACCAGTACCCCCTGTGCTCGTAGTAACACCCTATCTGGGTAAGATGTATCTTTCACTATTGCAAGGTGACTCCTGTCTACTTGAATTACTGGGTTTCAAGAAACACCCTACGTAGGTGAGGTGCCTAGTTTGAGATTCAAACATTATGTTAACTTTTGCTGCTCTGGTTAGAGGTGTCCTGCAGTGACTTTATGCTGGCTATTTGGAAATGCTTTGTTAAGCACCTAGTTATCTAGTACTCATGTGTTTCCTAATAACACCCTGTCTGGGTCAGGTGTATATTTAACTGTTGCAAGGTGACCCCTGTCTGCTTTGAACTCCTTGGGTCACAGCTACACCTGATGTTGGTGAGGTGTTGGTTTATTTTTTCTTACCTAGTTTGACATTTTTAAGCCTTAGTAACATCCTGTCTGTGTGAGTAGTCCTCTTAACTAATTTCACTGTGACTTTTCACACCAGTACTATGGTCTAACATTTGCTGAGGGTATATCTCAACTGTGATATTTCTCTGTGTTTTAAAATGAGGATGTGTTCTATCATACTAAAAGGCCCTGAGCACAACCAAGCTTGCTCTGGCGCCCTGTGTCTCAACTGTGCTGGCTCTGACTGTAACAGTGTCACTGAAACATTTGGCAGCTGCCACATCCTACATCTTGCTAACACAATGAGTGGGTGGATCAGCTGCTACAGGCTATTGGGACCCCTATCATAATGAAGGGAATACTATGCCATCCCACATTTGTACCAGTACCATGCTGTGGAAGAGTATGATCCCTTTCTTCTGATACTCCATGATATGGACAGAAGAGGAAACAGCAACAAAATGTTCTCTTCCCCTAAGATTGCCAGGGGGCAATGTCTCTGGTTGTGTCTAAAGCTACTCTTCAGGATTCTGTCAGCTATCAAACATATTTTATCTAGAGATACTGAGCCAAATCCTGGACCCGTATCCACTAATTACAGACTCTGCTCTCCCATTGATCCAGGCTGGGCTAACACTAGAGGCATAAAGCTAGTCCACCTACATGTGAATAGCTGAAGGCCTAAAATTCAGGAAATGAAAAGCTGAGTGGATATCTACAGACCTGACATAATTGCATTCTTAGAGACCTGGCTTAAGCTTCATGTGATGGCCCATGATGTGGCACTCTCGGGTTATACTGCTTTTTGAAGAGACAGACCTGGAAAAAAAGAGGGGAGGTGTCCTAATCTTAGTCAGCTCCTCCCCTAATGTCTCCCTCGCCAATGTCCCTAACCTTTAGATTTGAGAATGTGAGGCTCCATTTGTCAAGGTATTACTTACAAATACAAAAAACATTCTATTTGGGCTGCATGTATAACCCTCCCTGAGTGGCCACTTTGGCTGTTGATGCGTTAATAAAGACACTAGCAGACCAATCTGGTGAAGTAATTATACTAGGAGATTTTAGCCTAAATTGAGCTCTCAGAGACAGAAATTGGGTTTAAAGCTCAGCAGCTTGATGTTAGCCTTATGCAAATTATCAGTGAGCCCACCAGACTTAACACTAAATCTGGTAGCCACTCCCTGCTGGACTGGGTAGGCGTCACAAAACCAGACAGGATTCAAGCTGCAGGTATCTTCTCTGACTTTCTTAGAGACCAGTCCCTTCTGCATCTAAAAGAATAGCTCCCCTAAATCACAATCTAAAATCTTTCTAGCAAGAGATTGGTCAAGGTTTCATTAGGGATCTTTTCTGGCTACCCTCTCTGAAATTGACTGGAACGTAATCAGATAGATGATGCCCTTCACTTCTTTATTCACAACTTTCTGTTGGCTGCCAGCAAGCATGCCCCTTTCAGAAAACTCAGAGTGAAATGTAAATGTTATAGATGGCTGGTCCCTGAGATGGAAAAACACAAATGACTCAAAGACAAGCCTGGGGACTCTTTTAAAATATATGTCTTAAAGCTGATTGGGACAAATACAGGGAGCTGAGAAATCTGTGCAAAAAGGGTGCAAAAACAGCAAAAAGAGATTATTTCAGGAATCTGCAAGGTAAAAACCTGATTGACCCAAAGAGGTTCTGGTCACAGATTAACTCCTTGTTGAAAGGGCGCACTCCAGTTCCACCAAAGGAGAAATAGCGGTAAGCGGTCAGAGTATTAGTAAACCGCAGTCCATTGCCAATGCTTTCAATTGCTTCTTCATGGATTTAGCCAGGCTCAGACCTGCCCCACTGGGCCTTCTCCCTCCTCTCAGGATCAGGATGAAACAAGGGATCAATTGCCTAGGTTTCATCGTCAGCTAGTCCGGCAACGGGAACTGCTAGCCTTGTTAAAGCACATACAATCAGGTGACTCTGCCGGTTTCGATTAATTGGAACCCATGCTCCTCAAAATAGTAGCCCCGGTAACTGCTCTGCCTATTACCATGCTCCTGAACAGGTCCTTTTATGAAGGAAGTATACCTGAGAAATGGAAAGTAGCTGCAGTGGTAGCAGCACACAGAAGAGGCCTCAGAAAACCAGTGGAAAATTACCATCCCATCTCTCTCTTTTTAGCCCATTGGCAAAGGTACAGGAGAGACTGATTTACAGTGAAGTGCAGGACTATCTAGTGCAGTACCTCCTACTATCAGACAGGCTGCATGGCTTTAGAAAGCATCACGGTACCAACATTGACTTGATTAGACATACCACTGATGCTCTAAATGCCATGGACAAAGGGATGCTGACTCAGTCTGTCTTTATTGACCAAAGGCATCTGATCTGGTCAATCATAGCCTGCTCCTTGATAAGTTAAAATGCCTGGGTCTTGCTTGCCTCTCTCACTGCTGGTTCTCTCACTGTCTGACTAACAGGTCAGAGGAGGTTAAATGGAAGGGCACCTACTCCAATCAGAGGTCTATTGCAGATGGTGTCCCTCAGGATTATATTCTAGATCCCCTACTTTTTTCTATATTTTAATGACATGCCTGAAAATTGTGGTTGTGGGAACCTACAGCTTTATGCAGATGGTGCGGTTCTGTATAGAAGCTCTGCTGTTATCAACATGATGGATGCGCGGATTGCTGTAGATTTCTGTATACTAGAAAACTGGTTCTCACATAAGAAGCTGGTAATGAACAAAAAAAAAAAAGAACAAGGCTGTCCGCTTAGGTTCGGTTCAAAACGCCTTGCAGCTGATAGGCAACACTTGCTTGCCCTAACCAGTTCCTCTGGCTCACAAATTGAAGTGGTGGATAAGCTAAAGTATCATCAGGTCTATATTGATCAAGAAATCACTTTCAGGCCACAGGTGGATCATATCATAAAATCTCTGCACCGTAACATTGGATTACTTCACCACCTGGGTGATTTTCTAACCTTGGATTCAAGGCTTGCCATAGCAAACAGCATCTTGCCCCCTTGCTACTATATGGTGCCTTTGTACTTCAGTCCCTCAGATGCTCCAAGATTAACAAGCTCAAGGTTCTACATAACACAATTAGTTACTTTTCATCCAGGGTTCTTTCCAGGAAACATCACTGTGAGGTTCTCTCCTCCTTAAATTGGCTTTCCCTGGAAGGAAGAATGCTGTACCCTCGCTATGCCTGATGTTTCAACTGACCAAAATTTACACTCCACTGAGTCTAACTAGTGTTATTAGTTCCTAAATCTGCGAGTTGCTCACTTTGGTCCTCAACCTGTAACCTGCTTGAGATACCTAGGGTAAGAACTAATACAGGAAAGAGGTCCTTTGCCTACTCTGCTCCATGTCACTGGAATTCTCTACCAGCAAAGCTACAGAACTGCTCTTCCCTTGGGGCTTTTAAAAAAGGGCTGAAGGCCATTCTATTGGAGTGCTATCATTATACTTGTTACTATAAAACGACTGCCATATCAAGAATGCTTCCTTCATGTTGTACTAAGAGAACTTTCCTCTGTTTGCTGTTATGTCTTACTCAAGCTGTATCTCCATATCATGTGGTAAACTATCTGCAATGCACTATGTACTGTATGCATTATGTTATTCCAGCTCATACATAATTTTATGCTTTGTACATTTACTGCCTGTATACTTGCCTGTAGTTAATCCAATCCCTTGCTATTATCGTATGCTTTTTACTTGTACTGTCTGTATATTGCCTGTAGATAATCTCAGCTCACTCCTGAGAAAGGGACCTCTAGTTTCAGTGGGCCCACCTAGTTACCAACATTCATTAAATAAATGCTGAACATGTTTACTTGCATGGTGTTGCAAGTTAGAACAACAATACTTTGAGGCTGTGGGAAGATCTTTCTGTCACCAGTAGCCATTGTCTCATGGACTTTGATTTCCACTCGGCTATGTGGCATAGAGCTATGGGGATACTGGCAGCAGATGTGAGCTCACACAACTGGTGGTGCAAACTAAAGTATCTAGTGGGAGAGGTACACTCATCTACTGCCTGATGTTGCCACTATAAAAGGATGGTGCTGCATTGCGATAAGTGTGGCTGCATCATTTCATATATGCAAAGTTTCTGCCCAGCAGCCAGTGAAGCAAGGTCAGCAGCAGCCTTGTCAAGACTGAGTATTGACTCACACACCTCCTTCAGGCTCAGCTGCATTGGTTGCTTAGAGCACACACCTCCCTGGCCGCTACCCTGCCAGAGTGGTACCAATATGTTTTGCTTGCATGTGCACTCAAGCAAAGATAGAAAAAGTGTCCAGTCTAGCCCCTAGTCCCACAGCTACAGTCAGACTAGGACTGGGGTAAAGGAGTGGCACAGGAGGAGGTGGAAGCAGTGCTCCATGACAGAGCCACAGGTAAGCCCCATTTGGGAGGGGGTTACATAGGCAATCTATATAATGTATTGTGAAATGGATAGAAAGAATGCTGGCTCCTGACTGGCCATAAGGTACTTTTAGCCAGGCCATTATCCCAGCACAATAGCCCGGCTAAAAGTAGCTCAACAAAAATATGTTTAAAAAATACATTCAATTCAACCTACTAAAAAAGATCAATTTCATAATCACAATAAGGCACTCCAGGGGGTGTGTTATGATAGGCTAATAACCCTTCTCGGAGGGTGGAAGCACTTAGCTTGGCTTCCTGCTTCAACCCACCCAAACCAGGCCATTACCCCACCATAACACGCTCATTGTCATGCCTTATTGCTTAAATACAATATACAAAGACAATTAGCACTTCATTTCCATTTCAAGAGTTCAAAATGACAAATGGCAATAACTGCACTGAATGAATTCATGGAACAGATGTTGACACCTGTTCTGGGAATTGTTTATTTTTCTGTGTTATTTTATTTCAGTTTCACAGATCTAGAATGTATTATGTTGCTACTGTTTTCTTATTGCTGAATTTAGCCAGGAGGGTCTCCTTAGAGTCCCTTTAGAAGTCATACTGTATTAAGCCTTCCGGCACTCTTGCCTTTTATGTTTTTTTAATATCCTGACTCTGATCTCTATCAGTATTTAACTGAAAATATACATTCATGTATTACTTTTAGGTTAGCACTATGTGACAGACCAGTAGGTTTAGTTGAAAAGAGAGCTCCAGGCAGCTTCCCTATAAATTCATAAGTGTTTGCAAGTTTCTACTGGTCGCTTTGAGAGGTATTGTTTGAGAATTTCATACTTTACTGACATTCTTCCTGGGGCCTTCCCATTCAAAGGGATCTTCAACAGGTAGTCACAAAGATGCATGAGAGCTGGTAGAAGTTCAGTTAAGCTGATAGTGATATATTATAGAACAAAAGAAGACATGGTAAAGAGAGAGGGGGAAAAAGTAATAAAGAGAGTGAAGAAAAAGATGCCGAACAGAGACAAAGAGAAGGGTATGAGGGTGATAGCGAGAAAAACATGTAGATATATGACATAGATAGAGGGGGGCAAAGCAAGTCAGAAACGGTTATAAAAAGACAGGGAAATGAAATAGAAAGTCTAGATGGTGCTGCCAGTTGGGAGAGGAGCAGGAGAGAAAAAACTGAGCACACACCAAACACATCCAAAAGTAGAAATAGCTTTATTTTAAATTAAAAAGCATGACACAAAAATCAGCCTAATACCCCTACGTATCGACTTGGGATGAATCTTCCTCAGGGGTGGCTCATACCCTGACTCAGTATGTAGGGATGTCAGCCTAGTTCATGTGGCATGCTTTAATTTAAAATAAAACTGTTTCTACTTTTGGATGTGCCTGGTGTGTTCCCAGTGTTTTCTGTCCTGCTCATGTTATTCAACTGACTGGAGCACCTTGGAAAAAAGAGGTGTGCACGCCTTCCTTTGAACTTTGTTCCAGCTGGGAGAGGAGTTGCTTACATTTGGGTACAGTATGGTGTCTGCAAATGGTAGGAAATTAATAGATCCGAGTTGAGACATAACTGGGACTGGGCCAGGACACAATTGTGGCCGCTAACCAGGAGGGGGCTACTATAGCTGCTATTTTTCCCTATGCCAGCTGTGCCATCCAAGGAACGCTATGCAGGCTGAGTCACCAATGTCTGTGAGTCTTCATGCTCAGTGAATAAAAGGGGCATGCCATCCGTGCTAGGGTTCTGTTCCAGAGACTGGAGGGTGGAGTCAGCACATTGGAGAGGAGACATATCCTTCAAGAGTCATCTGGAGTGCAACACTACCCACAGCTCTTATTTACATTTATTTAAAAATTGGTAACTGGGAAAGGTGAGGCTTGTTTCCACGTATGATCTGTTGTAAGGGGAACAATGGAGAACAACTGCTACAGCAAGTAGACATGAAAGCTCTGGTTGTGACCCTCCAGGGGGGTGGGAATTGCAAGGCTCAGGGGGTGGCCAAATAGGTCTTGAGTCTGGGGTGTGACACCAGTCTCTTTTGGGGCCTTTCCCTGGGCAGCCAATCTGTACTAGGAAGATAACATGGGAGGGATGATAGGGTCCTGTAGGAGGTTCACCCACAAGGGATTTGTCTAAATGTCTTCACCGTGGGTCCCACTTCTGTGTTAGAGACAGCAGGTCAGTAGCTTCAGTTTTGTTCTTGGGACCAGGTGGAGATGAAGGTATAAGTGACTTCTCCAGGATTGGAAGACCAGTGTTATAGTATAAATGAGCCAGTTGAGGTTGAAGCTGGGAACTGCTGGGTAAATGTTTGTTAAAGCTCACCCTGGCCTACAAGTTGGCTTGTTGGTGAAAGTGTAACCTCTTCACAGCTGATTAATCCATACATTTATTCAAGTCATCAAATGAAAATGAAATTGGGCTGACGTTTGTTTAAAATGGTATCCTGATCAGATTGAGTACAGAATTAGTACTGCACATGGTTCAAAAAAGTGGACACATTATACATAACAAAACCATCCCAACTGTTAAAAGTGACATTACAAACAGAGGAGTGCTAAAGGTAAAGATACATGTCTTGCACACAGGAATAATGTACTGTATGTACTAATACCATCTAGTGTCTATGCAGTGTACATATGATTTTTAGTTATTTATTTGTTGATTTGTTAGGTGGCTGGTCCAGAAGGCCTTTTTCTGGCATGGACTGGATCCAGAAGGGCAGTACAGAAACAGAAAATGGGTGGTAGAAGGCTTAGAGAAGGATATGCATGACATTGGAACAATATGAGCATTGATTTATAAGAGGGAAAAATAAGATGTATAAGCAATAGGCAGCAGATTGGGCGACCTGTTACAGACTGAACTGTACATAACTATACCAAAACATGGTCAGCATACATAATCATTGGGAGAAAAGTGCACAGTAACAATTTATGATATACAAATTTGTAGACTGAGTTGACCAGCAAGTAATAATCTGTAAGATGAACTTTGGAGAGGTACTGCGAGAGGGCAGAAGAGCATAGGAGAGCTGTGCAGAAAGGCAAAATTTCAAATTTGCTGAATGTTAATGAAATTTCACAAACTTCTGTGACATTTCATGGAATTTCATCTGAATTTTGCAGCTCGAGATGAACATTCTATGCCATGCATAGAAAAGTTAACCCTTTGTTCTCCGGGGCAGTTTAAAGGCTGGGGCTAATTGCAATTGTCAGAATACAGCAAGACTCCACTAGAAGAAACATAATTACTAAGGTGAGTAATTTTTTCATGTGGTCATAACTTGGCTGTTTATCAAGCTAGAGCTCTAAAACTTGGCATGCTTACTTTCTGGGAGGGGTTCTAATGATGTGATGAATATTGTGAGATTGCAATGGATTGTCTGAAAAGTATACATTAGGTGCTCACAGTCTGTCATTTTATTTTTTTCTGGGAAGTTTCATGAAAATGTTTATCTGCATATATTGTACCTCTGCCGTCTATTTGGCCAGAGATCTTAAATTTGGCATGATTGCTTGATGATAGGTGTTCTCACAATGTGCCAAATTTCATGACATTAGGATGGATTTCTTAAAATTAAATGTGCTACTGTCATTTTATTTTTTATGGGAAATTTCACGAAAAACTTATCTGCTTATACCTCAGCCGTCTATTGGGCCAGAGATCTTAAAGTTGGCATGGTTACCCAATGATAGGTATTCTAAATATACTGTATGCCAAATTTCATGACATTAGGATGGTTTGTCTTAAAATTATAGGTGCTCAAAATCTGTCATTTTATTTTTGTGGTAAATTTCATGAAAAATTTTATCTGCATATAACTCAGGCACCCTTGGAGCTAGACATGTGTAAATTAGTATGAATAACCATTTTTAATGGTTATAGTATTATCTAAATATGGAGAGAATTGGATTAGAGATTTGTAAGTTACAGGGGTTCAGAATTCTGCTATGTAAATATTTGCCAAATTCTGGGGAAACTCAAAAATGGGTACGTTTGTAACTTATCTGCTCTTGTAGGCATAGGCTTAACATTTGACAAGCATATCCAATGTTAGTGTATCCTGGTATCTAACATAACTGGATAAATTAGTTTAGCATTTCAAATCTACAGTGGAAAAAAAATCATTGGTAACATTTCCTCAATTGTTTATGGTAGCACATAGATGAAGCATCCAGAATTCTTTTTGTGGAATTTAACATTCACAATGCATTTATCACTACTTCATTTGATAAGCTGGGCTGATCATTCTGCAGTCCTGCTGTTCCTCTCTCAGTGACTATTTTGACCCCCCCCCTTTCTCTCTTAGCATAGCCAGACTGACTCAGCAGAACTACTGATCCCACTGATATCCTATTTGTACTTTACCGTGATAAAATCCCTTAAACCGAGAGTCACCTACTCCTTTTCCTATCAACCTATCCTGTTGGAATAGTCAAAAGTCTTCCTTCCTGGTGCCCCAGACATTGTCTTTCCCCTCTACATCTTTCTGAGTACCTCTAAGTCCCATACTTGCATGTATGTCAGGCTCCTTGGATTATCAGTTTATTGGATGTGATCCTTATATATCCTGCATTCAGGCTGGAATTGTTGACACTCTGTGCTTCCTTGCTCCAACTGGGGGAGTCTACCACTGGTGAGCTACCCAGCTTAGCTGTCCATTTTGTTGTGAAACTATGCTTCTAACTCCTGAACCTTGTAACCCCCTGCACTACCTGCCTCTCACACCCCTATCCCTTAATTTGAATATTCGGTATAAGGCTGAGTGAAATTAGCAAATTCCAATTTTATGTAATTTTCATGAAATTCCACAGTTTTCACAAAGACTCATGAAATTTTACTTTAAGTACAGATGTCATTTTGCAGTTTCTTGCAGCAAGCAACTAATACAATTGACACACGCAGTCTACTTGTAAGGTCTAAGAATCTGCCAAATGTAATGGCATTGCATTCTCTAATTTTAAAGTTTCAGGGGTTTATAAATGTGCAATTTACATTCTTGCAGAATTTTATTTTAAAATGTTGCAAAAGTTTGACTACTTTTAATTCAGTCCCATTTGAAGCTGTAAATATGAACTTTGTCAGAAATGACCATGTGGTATAGTACTTTAAATGTTTCAAATCTGGTAAAATTTAGATACATTGAGCTGGATATTCAAAAGGGTTGCGTCATGCGCAATAGGGTTGCGCCTTCGCAAGTCCAAAATTGCGCCATTCTGCGATATTCAGCAGGAGGCAGTTGCGCCCCCCAAGTCATGCTGAGCAACAGTGCAATGCTAATGAAGGCATGCTCAACCGGAGGGGGAGGAACCATGCATAAACTGCACAGCCTGATATTCAGCCGGGCTGTGCAGAGTTATGCAAGCGCAACCCCTACCTGCGCCTGCACAACTTTGAGCAAAAAACAAGGATTAAGTCGAGGGCCACCTACAGGTGAGCTGCCGCGTGCAGGGTGCAACACAGCAGCTGCCACCTGTGGGTGGCCTCCACTGTTCCCTGTGCACCCAGCAGCCTGATCACGGGCATAATAGTAACCCCCGTAGCCCGATCATGGGCGGGCACACTCCCCAACTGGCCCGATCAGGTAAAACATAAATGAACCCTTCCTGACAGGCCAGATCGCGGGCATAGCGTAAATGACCCCCGACTGGCCGATCGTGGGCAGAACAGAGTTCAACCCCCAAGGTCAATATCCCTGGTGGTCCAGTGGACTCGAAGCCTGATAGCGGGCATAAGGTCAAACCCACCCCCAAAGTCAATTTCCCTGGTGATCTGGTGGCCTCCACCCCACCCACCCACGGAGCCCCACCACCCCGCTCCCGTCAGCCAGCGGGTGGCACTCCACCCACCTGCTGCCCGCTGCCCGCCGACTGACAGCTCAATAGGGCTGCCGCCCATTGGTTCAGAGCAAGAGCCAATGAGCATGCAGTCCATACGTCTGAAACAGTCAGATATGTGAATGAATTCATTCACATATCTGGACTGCCTGCTAAACTTCTGCGCCCGTTAGTTCTTGCTCCTGAACCAATAAGGAAGTGCAACCATATCAACTTGTCGGTTGGCAGGCAGCGGTGGCAAGCGAGGTAAGTGCTACCGCCTTACCCGACTGGCGAAGCGGCGTGAAACTTTAATGAGTGGTGAAATGAAGGCTCAATAGTCCGCCAGCGAAAGGTGAACTTTGAAAGTGGACTGACCTATGCTCGCAGTCCCCTTTCGCAGTCCTCAGACCTCAGGGTCTTCAGGTCTTTGAGAGTTGTTCTGTTCTGCCTTGATGGAGCCAATCGGTGAAGATTCATTACGTTGTGCGCCTGATCGAGCCAGTCGAGAGGGGTGGGGAGATTTAATTCATGCCCACGATTGGGCTGCAGGGGGCATCGGTCCCCAACGGCTGCTGCCTGGCAGGGCGCCAGGCGCAAGTCGTCAGGGATCGGTGCACCTGCATGCTAATGGCATGCAAATGGGGCCGTAATTAGATGCAAATGGTCCCCCGTGCGCCTTGCATAAATTATGGCCCCATTTGCATGTCACCTTTTGAATATCGGAAATTTGTGCATGGCGCAACAGAACTTGCGCCACCGCATCTGAATGCTCCACTCTGACCACTTGCGGTGGTGCAAGTTCCACTGCACCATGCACAGTGGCTGTGGCCGGGGGGGGGGGGGCGATATTCAAAGGAGTTGCTCAATAGCGCAACTCCATTGAATATCACCCCGGCCACACCCCTGCGCAACTTTTTTGAGCAGTGCAAGGGCTTGCGCCACAGAATGGCGCAGTTTGAATATCCAGCCCATTGTTTTAAAATTAGAGGGCAACAGCTGAAATTTGGCAGGCTATAACTCAGACCCATTTTAAGCTAGAAATCTGAAACTATGTGCATATATAAATGTGGTGATAACAATTATACCTACAGAATTTTCTACAATTTCAATGAATACTGTCAAGATTATGCTAAAATAACAGAAATCTAAATTTTGGCAAAATGTTTGGCTAAGAATAACTCAGTTCCTTTGAAGTGTTAGTCTTAAAACATGGTACACATACCCATGTTTTATGTTTCTCTAAATTCTGAAACAGTGGAAAAAGTTGGATAAGAAATTTTAAAATTAGATAAAAATAACTGAAAATTAAATTTTGATTAAATGTTTGGCCACCCATAACTCTGTCCCCTTTCAATCTATGACTCTGAAATTTGTACAGTCATGTAAACCATTACTAACTGTCAACCAAATTTGGTGTTGGTAGGATGCATACTTTTAAAATTAGAGCAAAATAACTGAAATTTTAAATTTGGTGAAATTCCAAGGAATTTTGCACAAATTCTGTGAAATTCCATGGAATCAGAATGGTAATTCTGTGTGCATTCCACAGGCAAAATTATATATTACATGCAGCTCTAGAGCATAGGCCTTTGGGAAGAGAGTTCCAGAAACAGGGTAGAAATTGAAAAGATCTGGGGCCAGATATTCGAAACTTTGCCCAGTGGGTAAAGTGTTTGCTCCCTGTTTGACCAGGGTTTGAAGCCATGCCACTACTCAAAGGGGGCTGTGGAATGTGCCTGAGGGTTAGTCGTGCGCCAAAAATATTGTGTGTACTGGTCAAAGGGCGGGTCGGAGACCGGAATCCTGGCACAGCATGGTAGCACTACATAAAGGGAATAGCACAGGCCATTTTGCACTGCGCAGTTATCGCCAATTAGAAAATGGGCAAAGACAATTCTCTTTTCTGATTGGCTGAGACACTTATTTAGGCGGGCATCTATCAGACAATAGATGCACACCAAATAAAAAGCCCCAGCCCAAACCTGTCTGATAGCCAGCAAAGTATCCTTGTGCCCAGTACCCTGCTTCCTCATTGGCTGAAGCACTGGGCATAATTTCAAACTGCCGCCATTTTTTAAATCCCTTAGAGAGAGCCTCCCCACCACACACACTCACAAACTAAGTCCTTAGAGCAGGCACCAAAAAATAATTGAAAAAACAGCACTGTACATAGAAAATAAATAAAAGCAATGTTTGCTATTTCTCCCACGGCTCAGACCATACCAGCTGTTTCCACCATTTGTCACAGTAATTTACCACCAACTACCATCTTCATGACCGCAAAAGCCAGCACTTCCCATCTCAATTATGTCATGAAAGTGCAGCTTCTCCGGTGATAGTGAGGAGATTGGACCAACGGTACACCCCAGGCTCCCTCCCATCACACACACACACACACACACACACACACACACACACACACACACAGCTCCATTGCAGAGAAACTTTAAACCACAATCTCGCAAATTCTTTTTCTTCGAGTCTGAGCCCTGCTGCCAACTGTTTCTAGTCAGCTCCATTGCACAGCCAACTAGATGTAAACCGCAGTCTCGTCATGAACTGAGACATGCTAATACTTGTTGTGTTTTCCTCGCAACAGATGGGAAAAAAAAAGCATTGTGTGTGCTTACATTTGTTTGTTTTTTTTTGCTCACTTGACTTCCTTGGCTCTGCAGCTCCCGATCTTCTGTCCTGGGTGCAGTTCATGATTAGTACTGTCCGCATCGCACAACAGTAAAAATCTAAAAGAAAATTAATAATACTGCTTCACAGTGGGGAGAGATTACTTTACTGAAAAAACAGGACACCCGATTGGATCAAGAAAGAAGGAAACCAGCACCGAGGCAAACAGGGGCAGTATATACTTGCAGCACCATCTAGTGGGCAAACCAGGAACTGTGGATTTTTTTTTCTAAACATATACCTACACACACTAAAACTTAAAGAATAAAACAATGTAAACATTATTTTTTAATGTTTTTTTTTTCTTAACAGCCCATTTTCTAAGCGCAATAATACCCGACATGGTGGGCGGTATTGTGCTATACCGGACCTTCCAGGGGCTATAAGGCCCTCTGCCTGTGGCGTCGGGCCTCATTACCCTGGCGGTCCATAGCACAATACGCCCACCATGTCAGGTATTAGCTGCTTACGAGAAGCCTAACTCACTCTGGACAACCCTAGCAGCCAGCAGAGCCACTGCTGCCAACAACCACCTTGGTGGTGGGGGAGCACATCTGCTCCCTGGTGGCTAGTGGCACTCCCACCCTTCAAAACCTGGCCCTGTTAAAATAAAGTAAGTTCCTGGCATCTAGTGGTCCCCCTGTCCGCCAGTTACCATTCTGTTACATGACAAGAAGGTCCCTGGTGTCTAGTGGTCCCTCTGCTCTCTGATCACTGTCCCTTTACTTGAAAGGAATGTCCCTGGTTTCACTAGTTCCCCAACCCTCCGATCACCAGCTCCGGTATAGGGAGATGAAGTCCCTAGTGCCAAGTGGTTCCCCTCCTCTGATTGCCATTCCTTTACATGAAAAGAATATTTCTGGCATCTACTGATTTACTGGGGGGCCCTCCAATTGCCGCCACTTTACATGAAAAGAATGTCCCTGCTGCCTCGTGGTCCCCCACCCTCCGATCACTGTCCTGTTACATGAAAAGAATGTCCCTGACATCAACTGGTCCCCCTACCCTCTGATCACTGTCCAATTACATGAAAGGAATGTCCTCGGTGTCCAGTAGAACCCTCCACCCCTCGATTGCCAGCCTCGGTATAGGAAGATGAAATCCCTTGAGCTGAGTGGTACCCTCCACTTTCCAGTTGTAGACCACATATGTGATCACATAATCCTTGGCATCTAGTGGTACCCCCACCAATTAATCCCCATCCCCGTACTAGTGTAAGCCTTCCTGGCATCTAGTGTTCACCCACACTGTGGGCACCAGTCAACCCACCTTGCCACCCCCTCTACCTTACCGGTGTCACAGGCACCACATTAGCCCATATGGGAACTTCCACAGCTCTCTTCTCACCACCTCTGCCAGCCACCATATGCGATGATGGGGAGCACATGTTCTCTGTACTGTAAAGGCAGTGTAACGTGTGCTCCCTTTACAGTACAGGGGATACTCACTCCTGTCATCACATATGGCGGTCGGCCAGATGGCAGGTAAGGATTACGTAAGTACAGGGATGGGGATTGGTGGGTGGTGAGTGCCACTAGATGCCAGGAAATATGTGAATGAATATGGGACTGGCAACTGGAGGATGGGGAACCACTGGGCACCAAGGACTTCATCTTACTATACCAAGACCAGCGATTGGAGGGTGGGGGGACCACTGAACAACAGGGACATTAATTTCATGTAAC
Organism: Neoceratodus forsteri; assembly: GCA_016271365.2. Lineage (NCBI taxonomy): Eukaryota > Metazoa > Chordata > Ceratodontiformes > Ceratodontidae > Neoceratodus > Neoceratodus forsteri. The sequence continues at coordinate 236,806,730 of CM028137.1, forward strand.
AGGATAGTAATCAGGGCAGGGGGGACCACTAGACAACAAGGATTTCAAACAACATGAAGTCTTGCTGTATTCAGACATAATGCAGTTAGCCCCAGCACTTGAACTGCCCTGGAGAGGAAAGAGTTAACTCTATGCAGAAGCATTGAACGTTGAGCTCGAGCTCGGTTTTCAAACCTCTGTCTGTGGTACTTCCCAGTGTAACCGTCAGATTCTTTATTCCGCCTAACAGTGAAGTCGCCCCGGAGATTTCCTCTGCTCGGTTCGGTAGCGTTCAGTTTAAACCGCATATTTTTGTTATTTTCAGATTTCCAGCCTCTGTCTATGGTACAGGTAGTACGTAGATAGGTAGTGACTGTGTTTTATTTTGCTAAAAAGAGTGGAAATTGTCTTTCTTCAGTTTCTTTCCAGTCGGTCCGGTTTGGAACCGACTTTGTTAAATTTAATTTAATTTTTCTCTTTCTCGGACTAGTGTGGTGTTCCGGTACCGATCGGTTTCAAAAGAACTGGACTTTGCTGGTTCTTTTAAAAAAGTCCGTGACAAGGTTTGTAACCAATCAGTTGTTTTATTACCTGGCTTGAAAGCTGCTATAGGGTAATTTGTTAGGTTGGCCAAGTCTGAGAAACCCAAGAAGAAAACTGGTCCCACTGGGTTTCAACACTGTACTGAGTGTGGGGAGGCCTTTGCTAAGGCCGACCCCCACCTCATCTGTGTTTATTGTCTGGGGTTTGACCACCTCAAGTCAGACTACCAAATCTGTAAGAACTTTCCTAAAACCACTTTAGATAAAAGACTGAGTAGGCTGAAGGAAAGGGAGGCCGAGAAGTCCATAGATCTGGATGGCCAGCCCAGTTTGGTTACTGCCGAACCTGAGGAGGTGCCTACTGACCTAGGCGATACCTCCTTGGGCAAAAGGAGAGCTGACCCCAAGGGGTCAGTTCCGTCAAAGAAAAAGTGAAAGTCCGCCTGTTCGGATCCTGTATCCCACTCTCCAACCGCGAATGAAATAGCCAAAGCAATTAGTATTGTCCAATCGCTTAGACCGGTTCCGTCTGAACTGATACCTCGGTTACGGCAGTCGTTCGATCGTATTAATCTCTCGGATTATGGCCCAGATGCTTGTCTATGAGGAGTGGGAGGGAGACAAAGACTATCCCGGTGATGACAATGATGATGACGATGAAGGGGGTCTGGATGTGCCCATTGAACAGGACATCTCCCCAGACAGGCCCTCAGGTGTCTCTCCTCCCAGGCTCTCTGAGTCCCCTTCACACTTTTTGTTCTACAAAAAGGTGGCACAAACCCTGCAGTTTCCCTTGGTTGAAGCAGCAGAGGAGGATGAAGAGTCTGATTTTGTGGAAATGATTGACATCCCAGAGTCCAAAAGGCTGTCTATCCCTCTTCATAAATCCTTGGGGAAACAGACACACACAATTTTACAAACCACTAATTCAATACCTCCTGTGGATAAGAGAATGGACAGGAGGTATTCGTTATCAGGCTCAGCTGTGGAATTCCTTTATAGTCATTGCAGCCATGTTGGGGTAGTGCAGGCTGTAGCCTGTGACAGGGCTAACATTCCTTCGGCTTCATATCCCCCAGATAAGGACTCCAGGAAAGTGGATGCCATGGCCAAAAAACAGTATTTGGCATCCTCTTTGGGACTCAGGCGGGCTACTTATATGGCCTACACAGCCAGGTACCAGAAATCCAGATGGGACACAGTTCTTGAACTGGCTAAACAGGCCTCTCCCCAGCTAGCCAAGGAGCTGGAGGTGGTGGCTGCTGATGGAACTGAGGCATCCAAAATGCAATTTCATGCTGCTGTGGACTCCAATGATGTGGCATCTAGAGTCATGACTACATCTGTGTCTTTCAGAAGCCCATGCTTGGCTCAGATGTACTAGTCTTTCACAGGATACCCAGACTAAGGCCATGGATTTTCCTATAGTAGGTAACTCTTTGTTTGGGGAGCAGACAGAGGCTTACATGAAGAAAATGGATGAATATAGGACCACGTACAGGAGTGCACAGGCCAAGGAAAGGCAGGCCACTCCGCACAAGCAGCAGTCTAGGGGCAGGGGTAGGCCCTTTCAAAGGCCTTTTTACCAAGCCCAGGCCTCCTCTCCCTTCCCACAGAGTGGGTTCTTCAGAGGAAGGGGCAGGAGGAGGATGAGCAAGGCTGCTCCCTCCTCCTCTCGGTCCAAGGCTCCTGCCAAGCAGACACCCTGATGTGTCAGCCCTGGTCGACTCCCCATTTCCAGTAGGAGGCAGGCTGGCTTACTACTTCCAGGCCTGTAAGTCTGTGTCCTCAGACAAGTGGGTCCTGGAAGTAGTAAGCCAGGGACTGGTCCTCAGCTTCAAAACATTTCCAAAAAGAAGGGCCAAGTCTTTTCCATCTGCATCAGTCTCAGAAACCCTTGCCCTAGAGGCAGAGGTTTCCTCTCTTCTAGCTCTCAGAGCTATAGAGAAAGTTCCTACTCAGCACTAGGGAAAAGAACTGTATTCCAGGTACTTCCTTATCCCAAAGAAAACAGGGGAGTGGCAACCCATCCTAGACCTAAGGTATCTGAACAAACACATTTCAATGCCCAAATTCAAAATGGTAACTCTGGGAATAATCCTTCCCTCTCTAAGGCCAGGGGATTGGCTAGCATCTCTGGACCTCAAGGATGCCTACTTCCATATTCCTATCAGGTGCTCCCACAGAAAATACCTCAGGTTCGAGTTGCCTTCAGGCCAGTACCAATTCAGAGTCATGCCATTCGGTCTAACATCAGCTCCAAGGGTGTTCACAAAGTGCCTTGCAGTAGTGGTGGCTTACCTCAGAAGACAGGGTATCACCATCTTTCCGTATCTGGATGACTGGCTGTTAGTGGGTCAGTCTCTTTTACAGGTCAGGTCAGCTCTTCAAACTACCCAGGACCTACTCAGCTCCTTGGGTTTTCTTCTCAATCTTCCAAAGTCTGTACTCGAACCAGTTCAACTTCTCACCTTTATAGGCATAGAGTTGGACACTGTACAAGCAAAAGTCTTCCTTCCCCTGGCAAGGGTAAAGGCCCTAGTGGATCTCGCTTTCTCCTTTCGACCTCAGGTCTCCTGCCCAGCAAGACAGTTCCTCCAGCTCCTGGGCCACATGGCAGCTTCCACAGCAGTGGTGTAGGGAGCAAGGTTTCAGATGAGGGACATTCAGTTTCATCTGAGGTCTTTCTGGTCTCAAAAGACGGATTCACTTACCAGACTGATTCCAGTGACTCAGACTCTGGTCCAAGCTCTCCAGTGGTGGCTGGACCAGAACAACCTCAGACAAGGGGTTCCATTTCTCCCTCAAGTCCCATCAGTAGTTTTAACTACGGATGCTTCTCTCCTGGGGGGGGAGCCCACCTGGGAGCCCTGACAGCTCAAGGGCTCTGGTTTCCACAAGAATCTCTCCTTCATATCAATCTCCAGGAACTCAGGGCAGTTTTCCTAGCCCTGCAGAGCTTTTTGGATTCAGTCAAGGGCAAGGTGGTCCAAGTCAGAACAGACATCACCACCACAATGTGGTACATCAACAAGCAGGGAGGCACTCAGTCCTCGGCCTTGTGCACAGAAGCCATGAAGCTGTGGTCTCTGGCCTATTCTCTTCAGACTTCTCTGGTAGCAGTTCACCTTCCAGGGAAGGACAACGTACTAGCAGATGCTCTGAGCAGAATTTCACAGGGACACCACGAATGGGCCCTGGATCCTCACATCCTGAAGGTCATCTTCTCCAGGTGGGGCACTCCAGAAATAGATCTCTTTGCAGCACCAGACAATCATCAGCTACCTCTGTTTTGTTGCAAACCACCAGTCCTGGGGACGGTTTCCCAGGATGCTCTCTTTTTGGACTGGAAGAGCAGGTTTCTCTATGCCTTCCCTTCCTTCCCTCCCTTCCCTCTGCTGCTCAGAGTTCTGATCAAGATCAGGACTCAACCCTGCACAGTGATACTGGTGGCTTCAGATTGGGCCAGACAGCCTTGGAATCCTCTACTGCTGTCCTTATTGGGGTCACGTCTCCAGTCTCTGCCCAGGACATACAATCTTCTGTCTTCCTCCCGGGGCGGATCTGGTACGCCAATCTCCAGTCTCTCCATCTCAAGGCCTGGCTCTTGAAGAGTAGAATATGCAGCTCTACATCTTTCTCAGGGAGTTCTGGATATTCTGAAGGTCTCTAGGAAAACTTCCACTAGAAAAACTTACAACTCCAAATGGAAAAGATTCAGTATTTGGTGCTCTCAGAAAGGCATCCTGCCCGATTCTGCAGATATTTCCATAACCTTAGACTATCTAGTTCATCTCAAAGGTTTAGGCCTTAGGCCTGCCACTCTGAAGGTTCATCTAGCAGCTGTCTCTGCATTCCTCTCAGCAGGGAAGGGCTCTTCCCTGGCATCTCATCCTGTTTTCAGTAAGTTTTTCAAAGGTCTGGTTCACATTAACCCTCCCTTTAGGGAGCCCACTCCACCTTGGAATCTTAATGTCTGCATAGCTCAGCCAATGCAGCCACCCTTTGAACTTCTGGCTTCGGCCAAATTGAAGTACTTCATCTGGAAAACTGTGCTCCTAGTAGCTATTACTTCTACCAGGCAGATTAGTGAGTTACAGGCTCTGCCAGTGGAACCTGATTTCATCTCCTTCCATAGGGACAAAGTTGTCCTCAGAACCAATAGGAGGTTCCATGTCTCTCCCTGTTTTCTTCACTGATCACTTTTCCTCAGGGGGCAGGAGTCTACACAGTTTAGATGTTAAAAGAGCCCTTAGCTACTACATAGAGTGTGCCAAGGGACACAGGTTTGATTCCTTCCAGTTGTTCCTCACTTATGGGGAAGTGGGAAAGGGCAAACCTGCCACCAAGAGAACTATTGCCAGGTGGATTGTTTCTTGTATACAATTCTGCTATGAGAAACTGGGAAACATTCCACTCTTAGGCCTGAGGTCTCATTCCACAAGAGGTACAGCTGCTTCCCTGGCTGCTGCCAGGGATATCCCTCTGTTCGAAATTTGTCAAGCAGCCACCTGGAAAACAGTCCATACCTTTATCAAGCATTACTCTCTGGATATCCAGGCTAGAAGTGATGCTCAGTTTGGCACAGTAGTACTTCAGAGCCTATTCCCAAGGTAGATTCTGTCCCTCCTCCATGGAGGTACTGCTTGGTAGTCTGCAGATTGTCAGAATACAGCAAGACTTCATGTTGTCAGAAGAAAAAATTACTCACCTTAGTAATTGTGTTTCTTCTAATAGAGTCTTGCTGTATTCTGACTTCCCTCCCTACCTCCCCACTCAGAACCTGTTTTTGGGAAGTGGGTGGGCTGGTGCAGTGTTGCACCCCAGGAGTGTCTTCAGCACACCCTCCTTTTTACTTGGGTGCTTATATTATAATCTTTATTTTGGATAGGTTTTTGGTTTTGGGTTTCCTGACTTGAGTCTTTCTTTTTGGAATCCAAAACTTTTTGTTGCCAGTTGGCAAGTTAAAAAATTTTACAATTTCCACATAGTTAGTCAGTGAGTGTTTGCTTGTAAGAATCTGACGGTTGGGTTTCAAAGTGCTGCAGACAGAGACCTCAACCGAGCTTGGACTCAACTTTCTATGCACTGCATTGAAAATTAATCCTCTACTCTCCGGGGCAGTTTAAAGACTGGGACTAACTGCAGATGGTCAGAATACAGCAAGACTCCATTAGAAGAAACACAATTACTAAGGTGAGTAATTTTTTTCTTTTACGCCTTTGTCCATGTCCATGGCAGAGATCTGAAATAACAGAGGACCATGAAAAGATCCTTGCAGTACCCCACTCTTTACTGTGCATTCCTTAGAAATCTGTCCTTTTACACCCAAGGATTGAATTCCATTCGTCAACCATGTTTTGCCCAGTTGACCAACCTATCCTCTAAACTAACGTATTTGAGTTTACTAATTATTCTGATTTGAAGGGTGATATCAAATGCCTGCTAAAGTCCAATAGAATGACATCAGTTAGTGTTTAAATATACATGTACTTATGTTTTCATAGAAGGCTAGAAATATAGCAATATGGAAACTTCCCTTTTTGAACCCATGTTGTGTTCTGTCATTTAACCCATTTATTATAAGGTGCATTTCTTTTTGATCTGTTACCAGTAATTCCATGATTTTACTGCAAATTGATGTCAGACTTATTGGTTGGTAGTTCACAGCATTTGCTTTGTGTCCCTTTTTACTGCTGCAGTGGGTGTAGCCCTGAAGCTGTCTTACAAGCACATAGATAATAGAGATCTTTCTGGATACCGACATGGGGCTTGTTAAATAGTGGAGGTGAATGGCAATCACTGTGCATTCACTGGAATCACCGTACTACTTTGTCCATCAATACTGGAGTACTACAGCACTGTTCACCATGTCCAAGATGGCTGCAGAGTTTGGATGCATGTGCAATGACTTGAACATGCACACTGAACTCCAGTGGCACATTGGCACAGTCTGCCTATTCCAAGATCGCTGACGGAGTTCCCTGCACATGCGTGAGTTGTCTCACATGATCATAGAACTAGGCCACCATCTTGGACATGGCAGGTAGTGCCATGGTTCTTCCATCAGCACGGCTGCAGCCTTACCAGCTCTGGCCAGAACTTGTTTATGAATTGGTGTTATATTAGCATGTCTCCAGTTCTTTGGCATTTGCCCAGGTGTTGGAAACTTATTTAATATTAGCAGCAGTGTTTTTTCTATTTTGTTAGTTGTAATTTTTGACAGTTTTGCTGGTATATGGTCAGGTCTCATTGCCCTGTTGCTGTCTAGATTATTAATTTTTTTCTGAGTTCTTCCTCAGCTACCTGAATACTCAGTCTCTTGTTATTGCCTTTCTATTACAGTACTGGATGTGTCATAATTTTGTCCCATCATAAATTGAAGCAAAGCAATTGTTAAATTCTTCCACTAGTCTTAATTTGCTCATTATTTTTTGGTTTTCACATTTAATGATCTCACTTGATTTTCACACCTCTTTTATGAGTTCATGTATCCAAAGAATTCCTTTTTATTACACCTATTGATTAGATTTTTTTTCATATAGCTTTGTCTCTCTTTTTGGTCCACTCGAGCAGGTTCATCTGTCCTGTCCCAACCCCCTACATGCGGCTTCCACCTCAATCTCAACTAGGACCCATTGAGACCCCCAAGGATTGCCCCCCCATGGCTTGGCCAGATGGGAGAGGGCTGTCCTCCCTCCACCTGGAGACACACATACAGTACTGGGGGTTCCCGATCAGGAGGCAGTGCAGGGCAGAGGGCTGATGGTCAGAACTGTCACTGAGCCCGAGCCAACTATTTTTCTGTTTTCTCCCCTAGCCATGGTGGCACCAGCTACACATGCATATAAAGGTGCCCATGTGTCTCAGAACCATGGCTCCCCCTTCCCTGACTTTCATCTGTCCCTTGTGTGTCGGTGCAACCACCAGATCTCCACCTGGCTCCTGGCAGCAGCCAAGAACTGAGTTGACCCACTACCCCAGTTTTGGGAGAGGAGAGCTGCATGGCAGTCACTCAATCCACTACCAGCCCTGCCCCCCTGACAACCCTCGGCAACCCAAGCTCTTTTCCAAACTCGGGTCACTGTCATGGTGAGAGGTAAGGTGCACCGTGCTTCAGCCCTCTATATCACCAGCCTGGCCTCTATTGATTAGTTTGCTTTCTAATTTTCATTTTTCTTCCCTTATCCTCATCTTGCAGTTTTTAACTGCTTCTTTATACTTTGCTCTATCTTCTGCATTTTGTTTATGTTGAAAGATTTTATGTTGTCTCTCTTTTTGTCATGTTGTTCTCCTAACTTTTTTATGTTGATTGTGTGCAGCGCAAGAAACATATTGGGACAGCTTGCTGAGAAGCAGGCTGTGGAGGTGAAGACACTGTTTGTGCCATACCCCCACAACCGCAAAGGCTTGTCCCACTTCCCCCAATGCCGTTGCAGGCTGCTGGTGACAGCAGTTTGGAATGTTGGCACCAAGTTCTGACCATTTTGCCACTGCAATCAGGGGCCACCTCGTCACTGCAGCGTCAGCCGTCTGCTGCAATGAAGGAGTGACCCGTCATTGCAGGGCAGGATGTTAAACCCCTGATATTGTTTGTGAACATGGCGGTGGCTTGCCGTCATGTTCATAAACAATATAAACCGCCCCACCGTGTTTACTTGCTGACAGGGGGCCCTAATCCACGTCGGCTTTGGTGGCCCTATGTTTCTGTTGTTACTGATGGGGGAGCCCACTCCCCATCAGCATTCTGTACCCCCTGCCCAATCCCCATCGGCATAATGATACCTGCCCCCCCCCCCTTGTTTGCCGACAGAGGTGCCCAGTCCCCCCGCCGGCTACTGCTGGCCTCCCAAACAAAAGCCTCTGCTGGCATGCTGGGAGCCCACCACAGAGTGCCAGATCCCCTGTGAAGAAAAAATGGTCCTGTGACATCTTTTGTTTTTGTTTTTCCTGAAAGAAAGGAAACTGCCCTTAGCGCTCAGCTTGCCCCCACCCGCAACCCACACCCACTCCACTGCAAACCCCTGCCTCCCCACACCCCTCACCCCATACTTACCTCTGGAGCTTCACGGACGATCTTTGGTGGACCGGGAACACATCTTCACTCTTCAAAGCTGACCGCAAACTGAGGAAATGCCGGTAAGCTGCATAATGTAATAAATAGGGTTTTTTCAACTTCAGTGCATATCTCAGGCATTTTTGGGAATTTTTTCACCAAGTTTTCAACATGGGGTTTTTGGGACCCCTCCTTATGAATGCTTGAACTGTCATGGCATTAATCAGCCCCGAAAGATGATTTTGTCATAGCATTAATCAGCCCGGAAAGGTGATTTCATGGTCACTGTGCAGAATCCCCTTTGGGGGCTGATTAATGAAACGACAGTGCCAGTGTTCTTGAGGTGGTCTCTCAAAAGCCTATGTTGCAAATTTGGTGGAAAAAATCAAAAAAATGACTGTTTTATGAGCATGCGCTGCACAGTTGCTAAGCATGCTCGTAACTTTGTGAATTTGCAATATATTCACGCCAGATTTTCAACACTGGCATTTTGTCACACCTCCTTGTGAACAGTATAGCTGTCATTGTTCACATCCTGGTGGAAATGTGTTGTCGCACTTCCAGCACAGAATAGCGCGGTCGCTGTGGGAAATCAGTGTTCAGGACAGATTAAGAAACTGACAGTGACACTGTTCATGAGTAGAGGTCCTGAATGCCTATGCTGAAAATTTGGTAATGATACTCCATAAAATGACTGTGTTATGGGTGTGTGTTGTGCAGTTTGCATGCACGCTCGTAACTTCACGAATTTATAATATTTTCACTCCAGATTTCCAACATTGCCATTTTCCCACACCTCCTTATGAACAGTACAGCTGTCATTTTTCCCATCCTGGCCGAAATGTGTTTTTGCACTTCCAGCGCAGAATAGAGCGGTCACTGTGGGAAATCACTGTCCGGGACAGATTAAGAAAATGACAGTGATACTATTCATGAGCAGAGGTCCTAAAATGCCTATGCTGAAAATCTGGTGATGATAGCCCATTGAATGACTGTGTTACAAGTGTGCGTTGCACACTTTCCACGCACCCTTATAACTCTGCAGATTTGTAATATTGTCATGCCAGATTTTTACCAGTGGAATTTTTTCACTCCTCTTTATGAGCAGTACAGCTGTCATTTTTCTCATCCTGACCAAAATGTGTTGTCACAGTTCCGGCGCACAATAACGCGGTCGCTGTGGAAAATCACTGTTCGCGACAGATTAAGAAAATGACAGTGGCACTGTTCATGAGCAGAGGTCCTAAAATGCCTATGTTGAAAATTTGGTGACGAAATTCCATATTATGACTCTGTTACAAGTATGTATTGAACTGTTTCCACACACCCTTGTAACTTCACAATTTTGTAATATTTTCATGCCACATTTTCAACAGTGGCATTTTTCCACACCTCCTTATGAACAGTACAGCTGTCATTTTTCACATCCTGGCTAAAATATGTTTTTGCACTCCTGCCACAGAATAGCACAGTCGCTGTGGGAAATCACTGTTTGGGACACATTAAGATGGAACGAGTGAGAAGGGGGAGTGACCGAGCTCAACTGAGCTCTGTCGGGCCTGCTGCGGATTTGTTTGTGGGAAGAGAAAGGGCCTAATGCAAGAGCCCAGTACAGAAGGGCAGCCTGCAGCACTGGAAGAAACAGAATGAGAGAGCAAATGACGGTGGGGAAGTGAGCAAACTCACTGGAGTGCTGTCAGGACTGCTGCAGATTTCTTTGTGGGCAGAAAAAGGCATCAATGCAGGTAGGGGCCCAGTACAAAAGGCCACCCTGCAGCGGTGGGAGAAACAGTACAAGCGAGTGAGACAGGGGGACTGAGTGAGCTCAACGGAGCTCTATCAGGACTGCTACGAATTTCTTTGTGGGCAGAAAAAGGTGCCAATGCAGGCAGGAGTCCTGTACAAAAGGGCCACCTGCAGTGCCAGGACAAACAGAATGAGCGCGTGACAGAGGGAGACTGAGCAACCTCAATGGAGCTCTGTTGGGACAGCTGTGGATTTGTTTGTGGACAGACAAAGGTGCCAATGCAGCCAGGAGCCCCGTACACAAGCGCAGCCTGCAGCACAGGCCGAAAAGGAATGAGTGAGTGAGAGAGCTCAATGGAGCTGTGTCAGGACTGCAACAGATTTCTCTCTGGCCAGAATAAGCCACCAATGCAGGTAGGAGCCCAGTACAAAAGGGCAGCCTGCAGCGGCAGGAGACATAGACTGAGCGAGTGAGGGAGGGGGAGTGAGTGAGCTCAGTGGAGCTCTGTTGGGACTGCTGTAGATTTGTTTGTGGGAAGAAAAAGGCAGTAATGCACACAGGGGCCCAGTACAACAGGACAGCCTGCAGTGGCGGGGAAACCGGAATGAGCGAGTGAGAGAGGGGGACTGACCAAGCTCAATGGAGCTCTATTGTAACTGTGGCAAATTTTTTTGTGGGCAGAAGAAGGTGGCAATGCAGGCAGGAGCCCAATAGAAAAGGGCAGCCTGCAGCGCCGGCAGAAACGGACTGAGCGAGTGACAGAAGGGGAGTGAGCGAGCTCAACGGAGCTTTGTCGGGACTGCTGCAGATTTCTTTGTGGGCAGAAAAAGGTGCCAACAGAGCCATGAGCCCAGTACAAAAGGGCAGCCTGCTGTGCCACGAGAAACAGAACGAGTGAGTGACACGGGGAGTGAGCGACCTCAACGGAGATCTGTCAGGACAGCTGTGGATTTCCTTGTAAGCAGAAAATGGTGCAAATGCAGGCAGGAGCCCAGTACAAAAGGGCAGCCTACAGTGCCAGGAGAAACACAACAAGCGAGTGAGAGAGGGGGAGTGAGCGAGCTCAATGGAGCTCTATTGTGACTGCTGCAGATTTCTTTGTTGGCAGAAAAAGGCGGCAATGCAGGCAGGGGCCCAGTACAAAAGGCCAGCCTGCAGCGCCGGCAGAAACGGAACGAGTGAGTGAGAGAGGGGGAGTCAGCAGGCTCAACAGACCTGTGTTGGGACTGCTGCAGATTTCATTTTGGGCAGAAAAAGCCACCAACAGAGGCAGGAACCCAGTACAAAAGGGCAGCCTGCAGCGCCAGGAGAAACAGAATGACCAAGTGAGAGAGGGGGGGAGTAAGCCACCTCAACGGAGCTCTGTCGGGACAGCTGCGGATTTCTTAGTGGCAAGAACAAGGTGCCAACACAGGCAGGAGCCCAGTACAAAAGAGCAGCCTGCAGCACTGGGAGAAACAGACTGAGCAAGTGACACAGGGGCAATGAGCGAGCTCAATAGACCAACGCAATCAACATTCGGCATTGACAAATGCTTGTTTATTTAACCATAAAGAGATTTTGCTTCTTTAGTTATATTTCTTCCTTTATGGAATATATTTTTCCTGTAACTCTAATAATTTATTTTTGAAAATATTCCGTCTTGAATGTGTATTGACTTATTTTTGAAAATATTCCGTCTTGAATGTGTATTGACTGCTTTCATTGATTTATTATAATTCTTATCCCTTAACTCTCTTTTAATACCTTCCCAATTTGCTTTACTATAATTATAAAATATAGTACTCCCTGTGTATCTACATACACTTGTGCAATATATGCTATTATGGTTACTACCTCCTAGAAGTGTATGTATTTTGCAAGCTTTGGTAGTAATTGCTTATGTGATATGAACCAAGTCCAGTATGTTTTGCCCCTGGTTGCTTTACTAACAAGTTGTGTGAGACTGTGTTTCATTATTAGTTCACAGAATTCTTTGTCATTCACCCCCTTTGTGAGTTCCAAGTTTTTCCAATTTATGGCTGGGACACTGAAGTCCCCCTAATAGTACCTCTCCTAAGTCTGTTGCCTTTTTGATTTTATCTAATATACAGTATGCAGATTATCAGTCTGGTTAGTGTCTGGTAGTCTACAGAATAATCTGACTATCCACGATGTAATGTAAGATGGTTCAGTTTTTATCAATATGGATTCAGTATTTGTGTCGTTCTCTTTAATTTTGTCTTATGAGTCCGATGTTATGTCATTTTTACAAATAACCCACTCTACCACTTGTGTTTATGCCTTCTGTCTTTCCTGTAAATAGTATATCCCTCTAAGTTTTCCAAGAATCATTTTCCTTCAACCATGCATCAGTTATTCCAGCCAGTAATTAACGAGGGATACAAGCAGGTGACCGGCACAGCCCTCCTCTCACCTCCTCAGCTGGCCACCCTATGGAATGACAGGGAGCATGTGTACACTCTACAGTATATATGCTGTAACATGTTTGCATGCTCCCTGTCATTTCACAGGGCAGCCAGCTGAGGTGGTGAAAAGAAGGCTGTGCTGGTCACCCACTCAGCTCCCCAGAGAGGCACCAGCAATGGAGGTAAGGGGGGGTGGAAGGGTGGTGTGCCCAGTGTGGGTTGAGAGAGGTGACGCTAAACACCAGGGACTACAGGCTCTTGCCTAGGTAGGGTGCTCAAGGGGGCAGTGCCACCAGACACCAGGAATTGCTTTGTGGATGTGGCACTGAGTGTTTGTAGGGTGGAGTGGGGGGGTTCAACCGAACACCAGGGACAACACACAGCATGCGGCAGCGGGCAATCAGAGGATGGTAGGTACCGCCAGACACTAGGAACAACTCCACTGGTATCAGGATGTGCTCGGGGTGGGTGCCACTAGACACCAGGGCATGTGTACACCAGCACCATACCTCTCATCCATTTGTCATTAACGTGAGGGACACAGACTCTTCAACTGAAGGACAATGAGGGACACAAACCATCATACTGAGGGATACATCATCTCACCTAGATATACAGGCTCAGTCCACAGTGGCCACTATCATGATTACTTGTATCATATTCGTTGTTCATTTTGCCTCTCAGAATATTATGACTTTATGCTTTACAGTCTGCATTTGTGACACCTTCTCTGTGTGGACAGCCCCTTCACTTTGAGGGATGCATAAGGGACAAAGCAGGCCTGGGGGTTAAATTGGGGATGTCCCTTGTGCTCTGGGACAGTTGAGAGGTATGACCATCACTGGGGCATGTGTCTGGGGGTGGTAGGTTCCACTACACACCAGGGCACTGCTCTGCACATACAGGGATGAGCAATCAGGGGTGGGGGTGCCACTGGACACCAGGAACAGATGTGTGCACATAGTGATTGGTGATCGTGGGTGGGGGATGCCACTACACACCAGGGACAGCTAATCATTGCTGAGATCAGGCATGTGGATGGGTGGAGGGTGCCACTTGACACCAGGAACTTTGTCTCTGTAATGGGGATGAATGATTGGAGGGTGGGGTGGTGCCACTAGGCACCAGGGCATGTCTACCCCAGCATTGTACCTCACATCCATTTGTCACTACAGACTCTCCAGCTTGGGACAATAAGGGACCCTTATACTGAGGGACACAGCTTCACACCTGGATACACAAGTTCAGACTGCAGTGGCCACCATTTTGTTAACTTGTCTAATGTTCATTGTTGATTTTGTATCTTATTATATTATGACTTTGGTCGTCCCCAAGGCACAGTGGTAGCACTACTGCTTGTGACACTGGTGACCCGGGTTTGGGAATGAGCCTGGGTTGCTGGACGGCCAGGGGGAGGTGGATTAAGTGGCCTGTGGTTCACTCTTCTCCTCTGGGAGTGTGGGTTGTGACATCTGGTGCTAGCAGAGGCTGAGGATCAGTGCTGAACTACACAGAGAGGGTTGGGAAGGACCGCTGCAGAAGCCTGGCATGTGATACATGGAAATGTGCATGGCACCGCCATTGGTGTCATTGCACGTCACACCTCCCTGCTTGGGATGGGAACATGGGGGGAGATGAAAACGGGAGAACTCCAGTGGGTAAGGTGATCTTGAAGACCACATACCCAGCTAGCTGGGCAGAACTGGCATCCCAGAGCACCACAGAACTGGAGGATGGGCAAGACAAAGGTAAAGACCTAGTAAACGCCGTGGTGACAGGGCTGAAGGTTCCCAGGGGATGGGGCCAGGACTGAGCAAAAGGGGGCAAAAGAGTTGGAAAAAAAAAAAGAATATTATGACTTCATGATTTACAGTCTGCATTTCAAACAACATGAGGTCTTGCTGTATTCTGACATATGCAGTTAGCCCCAGCACTTAAACTACTCCAGACAGGATAGAGTTAAATTCTATGCAGGGCATAGAATGTTGAGCTCGAGCTCGGTTCAAACCTCTGTCTGCTGTACTTTGAATTGTGATCGTCAGATTCTTTACTCTGCCTAACTGAACAGTCGCTCCGGAGATTCCTCCTCTGCTCACGGTTCTCGGTCGGTTAAAGTCGTCAGTTTCTCTGATAAATTCTTTGTTTTTTTTGGTTCAGATCCCTGTCTGGTACAGTAAGTACGTAGGTAGTGGACTAGATTGGGAAAAACTTGTGGAAATTGTAAACTTGATATTTCAGCCGGTTCAGCTGAACCGGTTGCTGTGTAGAACTTGTGTTATTGTTTTTTTCCTTTAATTTAGTGCGTGGTACTGGTCCTTATCAGTTTTAAACAAAACGTGTTTTTATGGTTTTTTTCAAATACCCGTGACACGGTTAGAAACCGATAAGGGAATCTTGCCTGGCTGAAGCCAAGTAAAGGGTAAGTTTTTCTGATTAAGGATGGCTACGTCTGAGAAACCCAAAAGAAAAACTGGGCCCACTGGGTTTCAACACTGCAGTGTGTGTGGGGAGGCCTTTGCTAAGGCTGATCCCCACACCACTTGTGTTTATTGTCTGGGGTTTGACCACCTTGATTCAGACTGCCAAATTTGCAATAATTTCCCTAAAGCCACCCTGGATAAAAGATTGGGCAGGCTTAGGGAAAAGGAGGCTGAGAAGTCTGCTGACCCAGATGGCCAGCCTGGTTTGGTTCTGACTGAACCAGGAGTGCCCTCTGACCAGGGAGAGACTCCTTCAGGCGAAAGGAGAGCCAATTCTGAGGGATTGGGTCCATCAAAAAGAAAAATCGGCCAATTTGGATCCAGAACCACATCATCCGACCGCTGAGGAAATTGCCTGAGCGATTTGCATAGTGGAATGCTCTTTGTTCGGTTCTGACCGATCTGGCGCCTTCTGGCCAGACGTTCGGTTCGGTTGGTTTCTCCAGTTAAAGATTATACCCCTGAAGATTTTTATGAACTGGACCTGGAGGGGGATGATGATTATGATGACGATGAAGGTGATGATGATGGTGGAATAGAAAGTCTGGATGAGCCGATAGAACTGGACATCTCCCCAGACAGGCCTTCTGGTGTTTTCTCTCCTAGGCTTTCTGAGTCCCCTTCCCACTTTATGTTCTACAGGAAAGTGGCAGAAACCCTCCAGCTCCCTATGGAAGAAGCTGCTGGGGGACAAGAGGAGCCTGACTATGTGGAGATGATTGACATCCCAGAGTCCAAAAGGTTGTCTATTTCCCTTCAGAAGTCTTTTGGGAAACGGACACAAAAGTTGTTAAAAACTCCAAATTCATTACCTCC
The DNA here is from genome assembly GCA_016271365.2 of Neoceratodus forsteri. Taxonomy (NCBI): domain Eukaryota; kingdom Metazoa; phylum Chordata; order Ceratodontiformes; family Ceratodontidae; genus Neoceratodus; species Neoceratodus forsteri. Next base: position 236,822,758 of record CM028137.1, read on the forward strand.
TGTGGACAGACAGATGGACAAGAGGTACATGCTGTCAGGCTCAAGTATGGAGTACTTGTACCAGCAGTGCAGACATGTTGGGGTTGTGCAGGCTGCAGCCTGTGATAAGGCTAACATACCCTTGGCTTCACACCCCCCAGATAAGGACTCCAGGAAGTTGTATGCCATGGCAAAGCAGCGGTAAATGGCATCTTCTTTGGGACTCAGGCAGGCTAATCACATTGCCTATACAGCCAGGTACCAGAATTCCAGGTGGGACACTGTACTAGAACTGGCTAAGCAGGCCTCCCCCCAGCTTGCCAAGGGGCTGGAGGAGGTGGCTGCTGATGGGATTGAGGCATCGAAGACCCAATTTCATGTTGCTGTAGACTCCAATGCTGTATCATCTAGAGTCATGACTACATCTGTGGCTCTTCGGAGACTAGCTTGGTTGAGGTGTACTAGCCTATCTCAGGATACCCAGGCTAAGGCTATGGATTTCCCTGTAGTTAATAATTCTCTGTTTGGGGAGCAGATAGAGAATTATATGAAAAAGATGGATGAATACAGGACCACCTATAGGAGTGCACAGGCCAAGGAAAGGCAGGCAATTCCTCAAAGGCAGCAAAGCTACGGGCAAGGGCAGGCCTTGTCACAGGCCTTGCTACCAAGTACAGGCCTCCTCTCCTTTTTCCCAGAGGGGGTTCTTCAGAGGGAGAGGCAGAAGAGGGATGAGCAGGGCTACATCCACCTCTCAGCCTAAGGCTCCTGCCAAGCAGACACCCTGATGTGTCAGCCCGGGTCGACTCCCCCATTCCTGTAGGAGGCAGGCTGGCTTACTACTTCCAGGACTGGAAGTCTGTTACCTCAGACAAGTGGGTCTTGGAGGTAGTAAACCGGAGACTGGCTCTCAGCTTCAAAAAATTCCCAAAGCTGAGAGCCAGATCTTTTCCACTTGCAAACATTTTCGAAACCATTGCCCTAGAGGCAGAGGTTTCATCTCTAATGGCCTTAAGGGCCATAGAGAGAGTTCCTACAATCCACAGGGGCAAAGGTCTATACTCCAGGTACTTCCTTACCCCGAAAAAAACAGGGGAGTGGCGGCCCATCCTAGACTTAAGATACCTGAACAAACATCTGTTAAAGCCAAAGTTCAAAATGATGACTCTGGGAATAATTCTTCCCTCTCTAAGGCCAGGGGACTGGCTAGCCTCCCTGGACCTAAAGGATGCTTACTTTCACATTCCCATCAGGTGATCCCACAGAAAGTGCCTCAGGTTCAAACTGCCTTCAGGCCATTACCAGTTCAGAGCAATGCCCTTCGGCCTAACATCAGCTCCAAGGGTGTTCACAAAATGCCTAGCAGTAGTAGTAGTAGTGGCATTCCTAAGGAGAAAAAATATCTCCATATTCCCGTACCTGGACAACTGGCTCATAGTGCTGGTGTTTTATCAAAATGGTAAAAGAACTTAATGATGAGACAAGATTTACCTCCATCTCAATTTCAATAAATTTTCTTCACATCCAGAGGTTCAGATGTAAGTGTGGAATGCTATGGTTTCTGCAGAAGAAAGAAGAGAGATTCTATTACTACAGGGATACGTGAATTCAGATTCATGTTCTATTTTTATTTGTTAAAGATAGTGGATTCTATCCTATCATTGAGACCTGCAACAAAAAGGGCTATCAACTGAACAATTGAAATTGAGATGGAGATAAATCTTGAAGACCAGTAGGAATGTCATATTTTTTCTTCATTTATTTTTTTCTGCTATTTCCAATATAGTCCTACTAGATGTATTATGGTGTATATTTGATTATAGTGCTTTTGCTTACAAGAGTATTGTTTTTAGTTTAAAATAACCCACCTTTTTAATATTTAGTGTGAAGAAAGAAAATTGAAATATGATAAAATATATTGCACTTGCAGTGTACACTATCACCTTAAGGGATTTTTCAGTTTAAATGGTACACTAGCAGTTGGCAGACACACACCCTCTGTCGAAGCCTCTGGAAAAACCGGTTAGGGGTTCCTTGTTCTCTTGTTGCTGCTGCTGTTCTTTTAACTGCTTGAGCCTTGTCTATGAGTACTGATATGTTTTAAGAATAAACATTTTTTGGCAGCTATACTGGTGCCCAGCTTTTTCTGTTTTTCTGTTTTCATTGTTAGCTGGTATCTCTGTGTAAGCCCCCCCCTTAAAGAGGGGCTTATGCTCCCATTTAGATATTCCTTTTCCCCTACCCCCCCCCAGAGCTAGAATATGTGTTAGTGCTCTGGGGGATATTGGCTGCTGGACGCCTCAAGGTGGCAGCAGAGAGTAGGTTTTAGGGACTATATAAGGGAGCAGGGTTTTTCTAACCTGGGCATTAGTCTTGGGGCTGGGGGGGGGTGGCTGGAGGAGCACAATTAGGTGGGCAAGTAAGGGAGCTTGAGGTCTGGGAGGGCCAGTGGGGACCCCCCCAAACTAGAGACAGGATGGCCTTCTCAGCATCGTGGTCAATGAGGATCTGAGGGAATGGAGCTCCGTGGGGGAAGTATGGATAACCAGGTATGGCATTGTTTGGGGGTAGGAAAGGTAGGTGGCTTTGTAGGCCAGGGAAGTTAGGAGCCCTTAGAGACCCCTTTAGTGTGTGTCCTGGGCCACCAGGGCTGTGGGGGACATGGCAGGGCCCCCACAGGATGGAAGCCAGTGGCAGTGGCTCCCCTCGTACCCAGTGTTGCAGGGTGGCCTGGGGGCAGAGGGAGCTGTGGGCCCTTCAACCAGAATATGGGGTCTGCTATGGAGAGGCAGGTCCTGGGGTGCTGGTACTTAGAGGGCCGGGCAGGTCACAGACCATAATGGCAGACCTTGGAGGGTAACGTTTGTGCTAGCGCTTAACACAAGCCCAGAAGGCTGTGAAGGAGATGTGGGTCTGGCAGGGATCCCCCGAGGAAGATGAACAGCAGAAACCAGAGCAGTTTGGGCCATCAGTGAGAAGGCAGAACAGCCAGTAGCATGGGGCCTGTGTACTGGAGCAGGGCCAGGTTTTGGGGCTGCTGCACCAGCAGAGCCGATAAGAGGAGTGGCTGTGCTAAGTGAAGGTAGTAGGTGCTGAAACAGCACCAGTTCAATGTCAACTTGAAGTGGGTTATGGGGCCTGGGTCATAAGGAAAAATGCTGGCACCGCTGTGACTTGGGACAGCACCCAGTGCCCTGGGGTCCAGGTGGGGGAGGCAGCCCACTTTTCCACACCAGAGTTTGGGGAATGACCAGTGCCAGTGAGAGAGTGGATAACTCAGGTTAAGAAGAAAATTTGAGCTTACTAGACCCAGAGAGCCAGGAGGTTGTAGGGATCAATGGATCAAGAGGTCTTGGGTAAATCAGCTGAGAGAGTGAGAGAGAGAGCGGCAGAGAAGAAAAAAAAATCCTTGCTCATGACTGCCTTGAGATTCATCGTTTCTGCTGCCTTAAAATGCCCAGCCAGTATGTGTAAAAAGTTCAATTAGCCCCACAGAGCAGCTTTATTTATTTGAATGAAGTATGTGACCCCTGCATTGCTAGGTATCATTTGCTGTGCAGGATCTAAATAAAGAAGCTAGTTGGGAGGAATAGCGGTTATGTGCTTTATAAAGACTTAGAGGGTGAAGCGAATGAAATGAAATCCTACTTCTTTTTCCTTTTATTTTCAGTTAAGTTAATTTTTCATGAGTTGCATTCCAGATGAAGCTGAGGGGCTCAAAGGGGGCTCCAGAGACAGTAGATGTGGGTATCCTGTGATAGGGGCTAACTGCAAGTGGCGCCAACCAAAACGGCGATCCACTTGCATCAACTGCCTGACGGCGAGGGTGTAGGGAGGGTGACCTGATGGGGAGAGTTCACGACAAGGTGACGGGATATCGCATGTGTATACGCATGCAGGAGGGGAACAAGAGCACAGAGCGAGAGGTGGTGCCATGGGTTGCCATTGAGCTGGTGTCATGGCGTGGTGGGGTGAGTGTTGACCTGGGGTGGTGAGGATGCAGGGTTTGGGACCTGGCACTGGTGCTTTTTGTTGCACCTGGCCCGAGACAGTATTTATTTTCCCCATGGATGCCCCCCCTCCCCTTGACATGCACGGCCCTGGAGTTGAGAATCTAAATATAGGGGGGTGCAAGGGTGAAGCATAAAAGAAAAATGTTAGTTTTTGTGCCACTGTCACTGGCGCTGCAGTTGCACATTGCCAAAACTGAATTGAATTTCGGTGATATGCACTCACCATAAGGACGATCTCCGTTCGGCAATCGCCCTTATGACATGGAACTGTAGATGTGCAGTGGGGAGTTCCTGCTTCAGCATGCCAGCCTTCGGGGAGAGAAAAAAAAACAGATTCTGTGGGAGAAGGTGAGAATGCATTGGTCTTCAAGAGGACACTAGAAAGGCAGGACACAACTTTCCCTGCCTTGTATGAAGTGCATTTGTCTCGCTGTTTAGTGCTTGAGGGTACCCCTCCTTTATTGCCCCCAGACCAACTGCGAAAGAAGTTATGCCCCTAGATGGGGGGCTTGGGGGGGGGGGTTACATCTATTTCTTTTCCAGGTTCCAAATTTTCAAGGATTGTGAACCTATTTTCAGTTTCTAATAGAGTACTCTTATTTGACGAAGAGAATACCTCTGCTCTTCTCCCCTGCTTAGCTACTTGTGAGGAGTAAACCATCATCCACTAATTTTCCCCTTCCCCTGCCTGACATCGTTTTTTTTTTTATACATTTGCTGCTTAAAAATAGCACCTTAGTGCAACCACACTAATATCTTTGGACATCAGGGCAGAGGAAGACTAAGGGAAGGATAGTGAGGCTTAATGGGGTGGGCAGAGGGTGACTGTGAAAAGGCAGAGATACTAAATAAATATTTTTGCTCAGTATTTACAAATGAAGAGGGGGAGGTACCTAAAACAAACAATAGAAACACTCTGGATACAGAAGTTGATACCAGCCCATTTACAGAAGAAAGGGTTCTGAAAGAACTCTTAAAACTGAAGGTGGACAAAGCAGTGGGACCTGATTGGATTCATCCCAGAATTCTAAAAGAACTAAGGGTAGAACTAGTGACACAACTGACTACCCTCTTTAACAAATCATGGCAGGATGGGGTGGTACCGAGGACTGGAGGAGGGCAGATGTGATTCCCTTCACAAAGAGTGAGCAAGGCAGAAGCAGGAAACTACAGACCTGTTAGTTTAACCTCAGTGGTAGGGAAAATGATGGAATCACTTCTGAAGGAAAGAATTGTCGAGTATCTAGAGGCCAGAGGGGCACAGGACCCAAGGCAGCATGGATTCACAGTGGGAAGGTCATGCCAGATGAATCTAATAGATTTCTTTGACTGGGTGACCAAAGTAGTAGATCAGGGAGGGGCTGTGGACATGGCCTACCTAGATTTAGCAGGGCATTTGACTCAGTCCCACACAAAAGATTAATATACAAGTTAGCCAGCCTGGGAGTGGGTCCCAAGATGATAGCCTGGGTAAAGAATTGGCTGGAGAATAGGACACAGAGGGTAATAGTAAATGGAGTCCACTCTGAAGAAAGGAGGGTTACTAGTGGTGTACCGCAGGGTTCAGTATTAGGACTGGTCCTCTTCAATGTCTTTATAAGCAACATTGCAGAGGGACTGGAAGGAAAAGTATGTCTCTTTGCAGATGACACAAAGATCTCCGACAGAGTTGATGTACAAGGTGGGGTGGAAAGGATGAGAAGGGACTTGGCAAAAGTTAGAGGGAATGGTCAAATGTATGGCAGCTTAGGTTCAATGCTAAGAAGTGCAAGGTAATGCACCTGGGAAACAAAACCCAGGGAAGAGTACACAATGGGGGTGAGATACTAAAACAACAAAAATGGAAGGGACCTGGGGTAGTCATATCAGATGACTAAAGGTGGGCAAGCAATGTGAGAGGGCAGTGAGGAGGGCTGGGGGGATACTGGGATGCATAGGGAGAGGCATCACCAGTAGAAACCAGGAAGTTGTTATCCCTCTGTACAGACAGCTGGTGAGACCCCATCTGGAGTACTGTGTGCAGTTCTGGAGACCCAAACTCCACAAGAACATAGACAAGATGGAAGCTGTCCAGAGGAGGGCAACTAAAATGGTGCAGGGTCTGCACCAGAAGACATATGAAGAGAGACTAAAGAAGCTTGATATGTATAGCCTCGAGGAAAGGAGGGAGAGGGGGGACATGATAGAAACTTTCAAGTACCTCAAGGGAAACAACAAAGTCCAAGGGGGTAGCATCTTTCAAAAAAAGAGGTGTGCAAGAACAAGGGACACAATTTCAAGATAGAGGGGGGGCGGCTCAGAGGTAATGTAAGGAAGTATTTTTTCACAGAGAGTGTTGTAGATGCATGGAATGGCCTTCTGGAGGAGGTTGTGGAGTCAAAAACAGTGGTTGAATTCAAGCACGCATGGGACAGTCTTAAGGCAATTCTAGGGGGTGGGGGTAGAAAGAAGTAGGCTGCTGGTTAACTAGGATCTGCAGCTTATCCATTAGGTAGGGAAATGGGCAGACTGAGTGGGTGTAGCTGTCTTTATCTGCCGTAAAAGTCTATGTTTCTATGTAACTGCTACTTTGCTCCAAGGAACACTGTTGTTTCTATTGAACGTGGTATACTCCTGTGGCCACAAGGGGGTTATATTTTGTGTCTGAGCATCTAATATGCTTTGGTTTGTGCTGCTCTCTAGGGGATGTTTTGAAGAATGCTTTGGGCACGAAGCATTTGCTCTAAGTTGTTTTATAAATAGCAAACTTTTTTTTTGCCTTAATTTGTGTTTTGGAGAGGAACTTTACTTGGTGCAAACCTAAACTTTAAAAATTGGGCCCCTTGAGTTTAGTGGCATCCTGATTTTATCTTCTGATGGGCCTGTTAAGTGGGCCCTGCTTGTTTTGCACTTTTGCATGCTAAAAGTTGAAAAGTTCGGGTGCTAGTGCCTGTACCACTCTGCTGCTTACCTACCCTAAACCTGTCACTAGTGCATACTGACTAAGAGATGCAGGGGCGTAGGCAGGGGGGGTGTTTAGGGTGTTCAAACACCCCCCGAAATGGCCTCTGAAATGTGTTATTAATAGAATTTGTGACACTCACACGCAGAGAGAGAGCGAGTGAGAGAGCGGGCATCACTTGGCCCCTTTAAATATCGCGCTTTTCCGGGCGTGAGCCGAGGTGCTGTGCTGTGTAACCTGTCATCTGCTGCCTGACTGATGTGGCTGCTACGAGGGAGGGGAGAATGGTGAGTGTCCTCCGAATCCATTGACACTGTCTGCTGTTGACCTGAAGAGTAGTCTGCTCCACTGCTCCCCATCAGCTCCTCCTCTCTAACACACAGCAGCCAATTAAGCCACGTGACGTAGAATTGGTGGCTTGGCATACCACCACATGCACTGCGTGTTCATGTTGTGAGAAAGAGTGAGGAGATGATACGAGGAGGAGCGGTTGTGGACTCGAGAAGAATTACAATATTTTTTGTGGAGTGGAGCACAGCTGTTTTCTGTAGAGGTTGGGAGCCAGGAGTTGGTTGCACTTGCTGGTCGGGAGAAATGATAAGGGAGCGCCCTCAGGGCTGGTACTCACGTCGTAAGGAGCTAGAGGAGAAGAGGAGAGATGATAAAGAGAAGAGAGGGAGAGTAGAGACTAGCCTAGTCAGCCTCCTGGCCTACCTGTTGGTCCCCCTTGGACGGTTGTCACCTCGTTGGGTAAGGGTTCTCTCCCCCCATAGACTAGCAACACTGGGTGGCCTAAACAGCAATGAACAGTCAGTAAGCTTCTGAAGACCATTCTGACTCAAATTAATTTGGTCTCAGACAGTAGCATGGAGGTAAGGAATTATTTTACATGGGGAGAGTGCTGGGCAGACTGGATTCCTGCCGGGTGGTCCACCATGCTACAGTAATAAAAGAAAAGGTCAAGATGCTAGACAGATAAAACACTGAACAGAGATCTCACACACCTTGGATTTAACAGTGTAGCCCTGCTATCACCATTAAGAGAGTGACAGGATTGCTTCCAGAATAATGTCAATAATAATAACAATAGACTAAATAGCTTTCCTTTTGCAAACAATGTTGTCCAACGTGAATGGTATGCAGTCAGGAGGAAAATTATGTTAAAAGAATAAATAGAACTGTATTCTCAAAAAGGAGCAGGCACATAAGAATGTCTTGTGTTAGCAGCAGTGCAAGAAAAAGTTGTAATGTTGGGGTCACCTGTGATTTTAGTTTAATAGCGTGCCACTTAAAATCCATTGTAGGTTACTGTGTGGAATTTCTTCAGTTCTTTATCGTTTTTTATTATTTCAGTAACAACTGTAACTATGCTTGGCCTTCAGCTGCTCTCTAGCCTAATTTTTGTGTCTGTCTGTATTCCTCAACTGTAAGTGTATTTTCCTGTCTGTTTGTAAGAGCTCCTCATCTCACCTATCATTTAAGCATGCATAGTGCAGTGGTTTAAGGCTCTGAGCTGCAAATATGAAGACCTGGGTTTGAATCCCACAGCTCCCACTTGCATACTATGACCGGAGCAAGTCACTTAACTTCCCTGTGCTCCCAGGTTGCACCTGTAAACAAGCTTTCAGCTTAGTGTGTGTCTCCTGGTTAAACAATTGGAAAAAAAAATTGTGATATACTGCTGTTTATTTAATAATTGTCTGTTTTATTGTATTTACTCCTGATTGATATCATTGTTTATGTTTATTCTGTACTGTCCCTGGTCGTGCCTGAAAATAGGCAGGGATATTGCCTAATGCACTTACCTGGTTACCAAAAGCTAATGAATAAAAATGTACTGGTCAGCAAGTCACATGATGAGAACAAGCATGCTGTGCAAATTAATTACAACATAATAAAGAACTGAAGGAAACCCTTACAGTAACTTAAAATGAACTTCAAGCAACATGTTACTAAATTAAAATCACAGATGCAAAAATTACAATTTTGTGTTGCACTGCTCAGAGACATGAGTGCACTTTCTCTTGTTGAACAAGAGAAGTGTACTGTCTCTGATGTGCCTACAAATATGTACTTAAAAAGTGTAACTGGACAAAACAAAATCCCAGCATACCCTGTATGTAGGGTGCTATGTAGGATGTCTGTCCTGCATCTGTTTGGGTGCTTACTACTACTGAATAAAATGCTATAATTGTCTGTTGGTGTGTGCTGCAATGTTTTTGTTTTTCACCATTACTGAACTGGAGTATCGGTATTAGGTGTAAGCCTAAGTCTCTGTGTGGAATTTGAACCTGTGACCTCCAGGCTCAGTAGCAAGACAACTGTGAATGAGTGACACCAACACTTAGTTTGTACAGCAATCTATAATACTTTCCTTGTTTCCGTCCTGCATCCTACCTTGATTGTTGATACCACAGTAATGACACTTTCACCTATAGCCGGGAAAGAAGGACAGCAGATTCCTTTGCTGCTGAAACCAATGCTCCTCCTTTAGGTTGACTGTTGACTTCTAGAGGGGAGCGTGTGTTCCACCCAGACCATCAATCCCCTTGCTAGTAAACTTGACTGGCAAGGGGATTGATGGTCTGTAAGACACATGTCCTCCATAAGTCAACATGTTTTTACAATTTATTTATCTAAGACAGTGCAACTAAGATCAATGCCTCATTTACTTATTGAATTTTGTTGACCTGGTAGGCCCACTGGGACTAGAAGTCCCTTTTTCAGGGGCAACTGGGGGGGGATACAGATGGTAAGCAACTAACATTGAACCAGATTAAGCTGTTGGTGATATTTTTAGTGAATAGTCCTGGTCCTACTGCTGTTGCATCTTCTGCTCCCCCTGAGGCAGCTAGCAACAAACTGCTATGTGGGGCTCATGGAACAGTGTGATTCTAGACTGTATCCTGTGACATGTAACCCCATGTCCTTATCTACTTGTCTACTTTGAAATGAGAGATAGGACTGGGGACCCCATTCCAACTTCTCTCATTTCAAAGCAGCAAATTAGATATGGACATAAGAAATCAAGACAGGAGGAGTATAAGAGCCCAGGACATGGGTGATGCCAGTCTATATAAATCCTTAATGACTCATGGGTGTATTAGAAAGGGGTTTCAGGTCAGGAGAATGGGCCTGATCATTCAGGCCCATTCTCCTGACCTGAAACCCCTTTCTTATCCACCCACCAGTAATTACGGATTTATATATACTGGCAATGACATCACCCACATCCTATTCATCTCACAGTAGTGTTTCAGTGTAGAAAGGGGGAAGCCCCCCCCACCTTACAAGTGGTTAGCCTCCTTTCTGCCTGCTGTGTTAGTAATGCCTGGTGACAGGTCTTGTACCACCACACATGGATGATGGCGGAATGTCATGCCACTAACACCAGGTCACCTTCCATAACTCTCCCATGTTTTTTGTCATGGTTTCCTATGCCCCCCCAACAATGTTACTAAGTGTGCAAGCATGTGCCCCTTTTGTATATTTGTATGTCATGGGTCATGGGTCAATTTTAACATTGTTTTACTAGTCCAAAACCTAGTGGCCATCTTGACAGGTACAGTTTTTTCCATTGCTGTTGAAGAAGTTAAAGTCCCTACTTTAGCAGGCTTTACCCCTCATGCTAATTAAGCAATAAAGGGTGTGTGTTATTGTGTAATAACATCATTCCTGGGGTGGGTGAAGCACGAGGTAAGCAGTACTTCCACCACCCCAGGAGTGATGTTATTAAACAATAACACACATCCCTGGAGTGCCCTATTGCTGTTATACAATGGCTGGATTTTTAACTAAACAAGAATAATTGTAAAAAAAAACATTTTTTGCCTTTCTTTCCCCATTTTTGATGTGTGGAGGTATATGTTTTAAAAAAGAAGTCTGCTATATTTTTCCACCAGAAGGTGGAGCTGCTGCCTGAATGATCCTGTCTATGGAGCCTCCCATTGTGTGTCTGTGTTGTCCGACATGAGCCCACCCCTTTCAGCTGTTTCCTCTGCAGTGGACATACCTTTTCCCAAATCCCTAGCCAACAGCAAAGTAAGTTAATTTAAAAAAAAAAAATTTGTAAAAAAAAAAAACTGCAACATGCTGTACTTTCCTTACAGTCCCTGCTCCTCTTGTTTATTGTGCATTTTTTCTTCAAGAAAAGCCCCCAAACTCACCACAGAGCATTTAACCCCCAGGGCTTCAGGGGCCTAGCAGTCCCAGACCCCCAACCACAGCCCTTATGTGGAAATCTTTCAATGATCACAGTATATTACAAAAACCACATATGGGTGGGTGGTTGGTGGCACTGTTGGATAGGCAGTTGTCCACAGCCATTGGAGGTTCTGCAGACTGTAATGCCAGCCAGTCTCCCCCCTGATTCCATGGGGAAAAAAATTTATCCCATGAAATTTGGGGAGGGAAAAGGAGAAAAGCCCCAAAACTCACCACAGAAATGCACCCCAGAGCTTCTGGGGACCTAGCGGCCCCCAGAACCCCGGCTTTTATTTGGCCCATTTCTAAAATGTCATTTCTAAACACCCCCCAAAAAAGATTCCTGGCTACGCCCCTGAAGAGATGTGAATTTGTTTTAAGATCTTTTCATAACATTGAGCAACATTTTATTTTAGCATTATGAGTTATTCAAAGGTTTATTACATCATCCTCACAACTTAAGTCACAAGATATTGTACTTAAAGGCTGCCATGTGAAGCCAGGCGGCTGAGTGATTTTCCCTGTGACCTGATTTCTTTTGCTCTGATAATGTCTATCCCTTTGGATTGGTATTGTGTCAGTGGATATGCAACAGCCGAATGGTCTTTTATATGTAAACAGCTAGTAGCACCAAATGAACAGCAGATGGAAAATTACATTATTTTTTTTTAAGTGGTCATTTCTTATTTTTTATTTCGGAAGAATTTTCTTCTTTTTGCTTTTTAGACAGTTCACTACTTGATAGCGTTAGGTTTGCTAGGTAGTACAGTGCTTTACCTGGCAGCTGGCATTTTTCTTTTCATACCTCTTCAGTAGTATTGCTCGGATAGTATCCTACCAGGTCAGATACCATTGGATGCCATCATTTTGGTTAGACATCGAATAGCCTTGGATGGCATGGACATCCAACCAAAGCTCTGACCTCCTAGAATCCACTGTAAGTTATCTGAGGTACCTGTGGATCTAACCTAGATCCAATAGATCTGATCATTGGAGCCAACTGTCCGAGGTTGGATCTGATGAATCCAACCTCGGATCCATTCGCTAGATTGGATACCAGCACTATCCGATGGAGGATAGTCAGATCCATAAAAGCACTATCCGAGCAACACTACTCATCAGTACTGTGACCTCACTCATTGCGGCATCACTAGCAACCAAGCTGGCAGCAGCTGAGTGTCTCTTGGTCAGTTGTAATGTTACAGTCAGCAAGGTCACAGTGTTGATGAGGTATGAGGAGGAATAGCACTGGATAGGTTAGCTTCCAGGTAGAACATTGGTCCGCACATAACACCAGGTATGTTCAGGTAGAAAATCATACAATAACCCAAAAGGAAAAGAAAATGTATTGCAAATGTAAAAAAGTAATAGCTGTCTACTTTTAAAAATGTATATTAATTTTGGGCAGTACAGAGCCGGCTGGATGGGTGTACATAATGATATGCCACGCAAATAAGTTGGGTTGACCAGCTCTGGCACAATATTCAAACAGGATGCGTGATTAGAACAGACTGTGCAATCTGTTTCAATATCTGACCCTGGATGCGCTATGCATAGCAAGCAGCCACCATGTATAGCAAGGCACATCCAGAGTGCGGCACTGAAGATTGCCCATAGGGGAATGTGTGGCACATACCTGTATGTGCTGCAGTCTCCAAGGGCGATATTAAGCTCAAATATGCAGATGAGACCATTAGGCACGCACAGTGCACCATGGCCATTTGCATGCCCATTATGGGCTCATCTGCATGCGGTGCACTACCGAAGGTACCGGGCCAGCCCCCCTGCCCCAGTCACTGTTAAGCTGTTAGATCCCCTTATCTATAGTGCAGTGACCCCTTCCCCAGCTCTGATCACTGTTAAGCTGTCAGATCCCCTTTTCCGTAGTGCAGAGACCCCCCCTCCCCTGCTCTGACCACCATTAAACTGTCAAATCTCCTTTTCAATAGTGCAGTGCCCCCCTTCCCCAGCACCGATCACTGTTAAACTGTCAGATCCTCTTTTCTGTAGTGTAGTGACCCCTCTCCCCTGCCCTGATCACTGTTAAACTGTCAGATCCCCTTTTCCGTAGTGCAGTGACCCCTCTCCCCTGCCCCAAACACTAGCACAACATTCACACCCCTGATCCCCATGCCCTGGTGGCTAGTTGTCCCCCCACCCCATTAGGCATTGACCCACCACACCATTCCCCACATCCCAACCTGTGCTGGTGACTGGCACAGCCCTCCTCGCCCTGCCATGGCATGAGCATGTACTAGTTACTGTATGCACTCCAGCACTGTTCAGTTGCTGGCTGGCTGTGGCAGGGTGAGGCGGGCTGTGCCAGTTGCTGTCATGGGTTGGGATGGGGGGAGCGTGATGGTTGGTCAATGCCTAACCTAGTGGGGGGACCACTAGCAACCAAGGCATGGGGATCAGGGGTATGAATGTTGCACTAATGTTTGGGGCAGGGGAGGTACTGGCAGTGTAGCCCGGAGGTTAGAGTAACAAGCTGTGAATGAGTTTGGTACATCCAGCAGACCTGGATTTGATTCCCACAATGTCCACTTGCATGCTGTGTGACTCTGAGCAAGTCACTTAACCTATCCAGTAATCCCAGGTTGTCCCTGAAAACAGGAACTTGTGCCTAGTGGGCCTTATCTGGTTACCAAAGACTAAAATAAAAAAATTAAAATTAAATTAAACTACACTACAGAAAAGGGGATCTGACAGTTTAACAGTGATCGGGACAGGGGAGAGGGGTCACTACATTATGGAAAAGGGAATCTGACAGTTTAACAGTGTTCGAGGCAGGGGAGTGGGGGATCACTGAACTACGGGAAATGGGTTCTGACAGTTTAACAGAGATTTGGGCAGGGGAGGGGGTCACTACACTATGGAAAAGGGGATCTAACAGTTTAACATTGATTGGGGGGGTCACTGCACTATGGAAAAGGTGAGCTGTCACTTTAACGGTGCTCGGGGCTGGGGGGAGGGACTGTGTGCCCGGCTCTGGACTGTGTGCGGGGCACCACCTGACCCGTGCATAGTTAAAGTAGGGTTCCAAAAGTCTAACTATGCAGTGTTGCAGCTTGCCATTGTTACTCTTTGGGAGGATTTCAATATTGTAATGCGTGGCATAAGCATGACGGACCTCTCATTTGCATAGGCGCATCACAATATTGTGCACAGCAGCGCAGTTGGGGTGTGTAGTGCATCGGTGGCCTTTGAATATGGCCATGCCACAGATGGCCCATGCCCCAGATGGCCCATGCAAGTTGAGAGATGTACAGTGCATCAAGGGATGTGCCGCACATCTCATCTAAATATGTGGGCCTAGCTCTTCTAACAAGTTTTAGGTTGTGCTGAAATTATTATATAGGTGCTGAATTGCTTGTGCCTGCCAGTCAGCAAAGTTTATTTTCTTAATACTGAGCAAAACATGCAAACATATCTTATTGTAGTACTATATTTGCCATTTCTAAATAACATGGTTCGATCTATCACAATTTATTTGTTGAGAGCAATTACAAAAGAGAGCAAAGTGCTGTACAAAAATTTGTAAAAAATATCATATAAAAAATTAAAATCCTAATAATTAACAGTAATTAATTTTAAACCTCGGATGGGAACGCCTGGTTAAAAAGAAAAGTCTTCAGCTGAGATTTAAAACTCACGGTGATTTGACACTCTCTTATCCAACGAGGCAGAGAGTTCCACAGGGTCGGTGCTACATAAGCAAAAGAGTGAGCTCCTGATGTCTTCAAATGGACACTGGGAACCTCTACCAATCCCTCATCGGAGGAGCGGAGGCGGCGGAGGGAGTGGTAAGGAACAAGGAGATCTTGCAGGTAGCTGGGTCCCTGTCCATGTAGGGCTTTATAGATCAACAATCCGACCTTGAAGGTGATCTGCCAGTTTACCAGCAGGCAGTGCAGATAGCAGAGCACAGGTGTGATATGGCTAGATCTTAATAAGCCGCATTCTGCACAAGCTGCAATCAGTGGACATCAATCCCCGGTAGCCTTAGGTATAAGGCATTGCAGTAATCAAGGCACAAGGTCACAAAGGCATGAACCAAGGTTGGCATATTGCTAGGCGGAATCAGGTGCTTTATCCAAGCGAGATTCCTCAGATGGTAAAATGAGGTCTTGACAACGGCCGACACCTGATGTTTAAGAGTGAGGCCACCGTCTAGTACCATGCCCAGATTTCGCACCTGATTAGAGGTAGGCAGCATGACAGATCCGAGCCAAAGCCCAGTAAACTGACCCGCTTGTACCTCCATGCCATAGTGACCTGGTTCAACCACCAACACCAGGGTTCCACCTCAGCCAATTGGCACTCATCCAGTCCTGAATTTCCAAGAGGCAGTTGTTAAAGGCTGAGATTACGCCACCCTGATTGGGCTCAAAGGACAAGTAGAGCTGAGTGTCATCTGCATAGTAGTGAAAACTCAGCCCATACCACCTAATAATGTCCCCCAATGGCAGCATATACACTGCAAACAACATGGGGGCCAAAATGGAGCCCTGTGGTACACCACAGGACAGGGGGAGAGGTGCCAAGGAATAAATACCTGACACCACTCTCTGAGTCCTGCCTGTGAGGTAAGCTCAAAACCAGCGAAGGGCTTTCCTAGACAGTCCACACAATACCCGCAGGCACTCCAGTAGCACCCCATGGTCCACAGTGTTGAACCCCGCAGACAGCTCCAGGAACACCAAGATGGAGTGCCTCCCTCAATTCCTAGATGTCAAGAGATCATTAAGTACCCAAACCAGGGCAATCTAGGTACTATGCCTCTTTCTGGACCCAGACTGGAGAGGATCATAGACATTGTGAGATGTTAAGTGGGTCTCTAGTTGTACGGCCACAACCTTCTCAATAACCTTGCCCACAAAGGGCAGATTAGAGACCGATCTGTAGTTAGCCAGGTAATCCGGGTCAAGAGAGCTCTTCTTCAGAAGCAGTACTACTACTACCGCTTCCTTCAGGGATTCAGGATAAATTCCTGTCTCTAAAGAACATTGGGCTATTCTAGAAAGGACTGGGCCGATGACCTCCAAGCACCCTACAAGGAGGCGTCTAGGGTACGGGTCCAGACTAAAGTAAGTGGAACACAGTTCCTGGATGACGTGCATGACATCCATGATCACCAGTTGGCCGAAGTCAGACCAGACAATCTGGGTGCTTGCAGTCTCAGGCCGATCACCACAGTGCCATTTGAGGGTGCTGATAGGATCCCCGACATCATAGTGGCGGTCTTATCTGCAAAAAACAGAGCAAACTCATCACACTTTATTTGTGAAAAAGCTACCCCTGATTGAAGACAGGTTGGATTGCACAATCTGTCCACAGTCCGGAAGAGCTGAGCTGATCTGTTTCCTGCTGTGGCAATCTCCCTGGACTGGAACCCTACCTTCTTACAGGAGACCGCAGATTGATAGTCCTACAAACGGGCTGTCAATCTAAGTTTGTCACCTACCCATCCGAATTTCCTTCAGCACATCTCCAACCTTCGACCTCTTCTCCTCATCTCCTTCAGAGTCTCATCAAACCATGGAGTCTTTGGGTGAAGGCTGAGGGAATGAACATGGACAGGAGCTACAGAGTCGAGGGCACTAGTCACTGCCTTGTTATAGGCCAGAACCAGCTTCCCCGGCTCTTCACATGCACTCGTCACACCTGAGAGGTCCAGTATCTCCATCAGAGCATCTGGGGCCAAACCTCTCAAAGGGCAATACTGGACCAGCTCCATAGGGGCAGGTCTATTAGGGGGTGCCTCGAAGCTGAATGCTATGGTATGGTGGTCTAACCAGCTAACTGGTTCCACCACAAGGTCGGAGACCTCCATACCAAGTAGGAAGACCAGGTCCAATGAATGCCCCCAAATATGTGTTGCAGTAGTAATCACTATGACGCTTGGCCAGCTGGTTATGATTACTCTATGATATTTGTATATAGAATGTGTTATTGAGTGTCTCTCATGAGACAGCCTGTGGAATGACCCCCCACCAGGTTTCAGTTCAAATGACAGGATATGTTAAACAGCAGATCTCTGTGATGTGATTAACTTCCAAGTTGCTTTTTATGGCCGTGTTTATGATCTGTGTTGCTTTGAAGCAAGGAAACATAAAATATCCATTTTATGATGTCTTCAGAGGAAGGACAGTTAATTTCAACTGGTGCTAAAAGAAGCTATATGACATCTAGGTGAGAAAACTGCAGAGCTGTAAAAGTCCTGTGATGTCTTTGAAAAGCAGGAAACCACACTAGATCAAAGGAAATACCTAATTGAGAAGTCATATTGGGAAATACGTTTTTGCTGATGTCACCTTATTTAAAATACCTCCAGATTAGGGCATCCTGTTTGAATAATTTTTTATATTCTAAAAGGAGGAGCTAGATAGCATCATAGAAGGGGTAGAGACACAGGGTTTAAACTGTATTCTGTATTTCCACTTACACACTTTTCGTGTGGGCTCTTAGAAAACAACATCTACTTTAAGCACTGTTTAGAAGGTAATACATTAGATAGGAAAGTCTAATTGTATTGTGGTAGGAGGTTATGTTTGTACTTTTTCCTTGTGGACAGACTGTGCAATCCACTCTGTCTTCAGCCTGGAAATGCTTTTTCTCAAGAGCGGTGTGAGGAGATTGTTCTATTCTTCGTGGATACAGTTGCCATGATCAGGTCCAATATCCTCCTGACCCTCTCTCAAGGGAGTAGCAGTGGTCAGCAGAAGATGTCAGACATCCAGTTTGTGTGGTGCGACTTTAGCCGCCCCACAATCAACGATATTGTGATGGTTATCCAGTCATTACATCCCACCAACTGTAGTTTGGATCTGGGTCCCACGCACCTGCAGGTTGGCTGTATGGATGTTATCAGCCCGGCCCTTGTTGAGATAGTTTGGCTGTCCGTGGAGAGGGGGATATTTCCAGATCCCCTTAAGGAGGCTGTGGTTCGGCCCCTTCTTAAGAAGTCTTCCTTGGATCTCGACTGTCTAGCAAACTACAGGCCTGTCTCTAACCTACCCTTTTTGGGTAAAGTTATTAAGAAGGTGGTGGCATTACAGCTGGAGGACCATTTGACCAGTCACAAGGTCTATGATTCTCTCCAGTCCAGTTTTAGGAAGAGACATAGCACTGAGATAGCCCTTGTTCGGGTACTAAATGGCCTGCTGATAGCAAGCTATCGAAAGACTCTTTCCATCTTGGTTCTTCTTGATCTCTCTGCAGCATTTGACACTGTGGACCATGGTGTGTTGCTGGATTACCTGCGCCTCATCAGTGGACTCTCAGGATCTGTCCTCAGATGGTTTTTATCTTTCCTCATGGGTAGGACTCAGAGAGTGGTATCTGTTTTTTTTTTTCTCAGCCTCATTCTCTATCCTGTGGGGTACCGCAGGGATCCATTTTGGCACCCATGTTGTTTGCAGTGTATATGCTGCCATTGGGAGTGATTATTAGATAGTATGGCTTGAGTTTTCACTGCTATGCAGATGATACTCAGCTATACATGTCTTTTGTGCCTGGTCAGGATGATGCTGTCTCGATGCTAAACAGCTGTCTAACCGAAATCCAGGCCTGGATAAATGTGAGTTGGCTACGGTTGAATCCTAAAAAAAACTGAGGTGTTGGTGGTGGACCCAGGTCGTCGTGAGGCAGGTATGTTGGCAGGTTATCTTTAGGGTCTATGGCTCAGAGGTGTCCAGCTAACTACCTCAGACTGGGTGCTGAACCTGGGCATTATGTTTGACGACTGTCTGACCCTAAAGTCACAGGTATCAGCAGTTGTTAAAACTTCTTTTTACCATCTGAGAAATATCACCCAGGTTAAACACCTGGTTCCTCCCGATGATCTTCCAGCATTGGTTCACGCTTTCGTTACCTCCCACCTTGACTACTGCAATGCCCTTTACCTAGGGTTACCGGGGTTAATATCCACCACTTGCAGCTGGTGCAGAACGCGGTAGCCAGGCTATTGACTGGTACCTCTAGAACCAGTCATATAATGCCTGTGCTCTGCGCTCTACACTGGCTGACGATACAATGGCGGATCACCTTCAAGGTTGCGCTATTAACCTATAAGGCCCTACATGACCAGGGACCGGGTTACTTGAAAGATCTCCTCTGTCCTTACTGTCCTCTCCGTCCTTTCCGATCCACCAATGAGGGATTGCTAGAGATTCCCAGGGTTTGGTTACTAACATCCGGGGCAAGGGCATTTAGTTTTGCTGCCCTGACCCTGTGGAATTCTCTACCTCATCGGGTACGAGATTGCCTTTCAGTATCATACCCCTAGATGCCAGGAGGGGGGCTTACAACATGGGGGCTCATATGGGATGTGATTTTTGGGTGTCCCGGCTTTTGCAGACTTAAAACTGGGGTGCTGGGCAAAATGTGGAAGTCTTCCATTAGCTGGACTAAAAATTGTGCAGTCAAGATGGTGCATGGAACTGGGACATGTTGCACCTTTTTTTGTGGAACTGCTGTTGTCATTGCTTCTGTCTGTGGCCAGGATGGGAGCAAGAGTGGATTTTGTGGAACTGGAGAATGTACCATGGGATGCACCCCCATGTTACCTAGGGCACAGGTTGGATGGGTGGTACTTACAGCCCCACATACTTAAAATATAAAGCAGCCACACTTAGAGACTTATGAACTATTTGTACAGACAATTGGGATTGGGGGGAAATGTATTTTATGTTTGAAAAAAAAGAGAGACTATATTGATATGACTGTCTGTGCTAAGCAGTTATGAGTTTGTAGCAGCTTTTAACTTCAACAGGGACATCTTTTGCAACAGTTTTCTAGCCAGATACATCAACTAAGATGCCTATCTCTACCTCATAGTCAACCTCTCCATCAGATATGGTGATGATGCTTCCTTTCACGATTATCACCAAGCTTATCTGGCCAAAGCATCTGCCTACCAGCTTGAATTCAAAACCAGATTTACTTGTGGAGCTATCAACAATGAACTTTTTGTCAATTTTTCTCTGGTCAGTAAGGCCTTTTACAGTATGTTCATTGCGTGCAAATCATTAACCCATCAATCATCTGTCTGTTCATTAACACTGTCAAAATCTCTTGTAGCTGCAGCTTCCTACCATCCATGCCTAAGATACAGTACATTCTTCCATAATCCAGCACAGTATTGCAGCATTCAGTCAAATGTGTCAGTTTTAGTGTAACTGTGGGGTAGGTAGTCATTAATTACATGTAACAGAGGTAATCACACTGTAGTTGCGTGTTTGTTGCATGTAACCATATTGCAGTTGCAAATGCAGTTGCAGTGTAGTTACACTGTAACTACAATGTGGTTAAGTAAACCAAGATTTACCCAGTATTCTGCAGCAAAGTTACTGCAGGAAACAGGTAGGGTTGCTTGAATTTGCCAATATCTGATCTGAGTAGTACGTTTAGGCTTTGGGAATAATCCAGTACTGATCCAAATCTGATAGGCTTATCGGAATCTGAAACACAAAATCCTAAAATTCTAATGTAACCCCTAGATGGCGCTATCCCAGGGGCTACTACCCCTGCCTGATTTGCCACTAACAGGTTGAGGGGCCTGGATCCGATGGCGGGTGCCTCCACCCAGAGGTCAGGGTTTGCAATAATTAAACTAACTTGGTCACAGCCCTCTGGGACACTGCAACCCCCCTTTCTTCCCACTAGTGGCCCACACAATATATCAGAATTACCTTCACAGTATACACTTACCCCCAGGACTAGTTCAGGCACTGGGACCTCCTGTAAAATAAGATACAGTGCAACAATCACAGTACAATACTTTAACATAGACAAATACCTCAGGCAGTATAACTTTGCTGAAACAAGCAGCTCTGATTTATTTGGGGAATATAACAAGGACAGGGGAAATCAAGTTAATTAGCTTATCACTTTACTCATCTACTATGGCTCTGTGCAAGGCCTATCCCTACCAGTTACTGTCCTGGGTACCCAAGCCCTGTGTAGCTAGTCCAAACCGTGGCAGCTGGTAGGGGCCTTTCACACAGAGAAAAGAAAAATTAGTTAAACAGTCAGCAGTACAATAATTCCATTTGGATTTAATGTGGCAATTCAACAGGGAGCGACCTGAATTAGTACCTCACGACCTCCAAACAAGATAGGGTCCTTCAACGTCAGCAGGGCTACTTTTGAGCTCCAGAGACTCCTCACACGTTTATATGACAAACTGCAACAGGCAAAAGTCCTTTAATGGCAGCAGGATTCACTTGAGCTACACAAGCCTCTTCACACATTTATATTGTAAACAGTAACAGGCAAAAGTCCTTTAATGGCAGCAGGATTCACTTGAGGTACACAAGCCTCTTCACACATTTATATTGTAAACAGAAAGTACTATACCAGGCAGGCTGCTTCTCTATCCCGATCACAATTACTGCACAATACCCGGGAGAACACACAGCAGATTCAGTTCCTGACAGATCAAGCGCAATTCAGCAATTTCTCCAGTCTTCTACAGGGTGAGCCTGGTTTCTACTCTTCAGATATCCTTTGATTCTCTTCACAGGACGGATTCAGTCCTAACAAGCAGTTACATAAGCTGCAGACCGGAACTCGGGGCCTTACACACGTTTCCCGACTAAAACTGCACACGAAAAGCACAGGTCCTTCCTCTTCACTGCCAGAGCTCAACTGAAACTCCAGCAGACAAAACCGGCACTTCCTTTGAGTTCCTCCCAGTTCTTGGCTGGATTGGCTGTCACTCACAATAGACTGCCCCTGTTGGTCCAAAAGGTGCCAGTCCAAACTACATCTCCCAGAGTCACTGCCCATACAATCCTCTTGTGGCTGGCTCAGATTACGAGTCCAAGTTCTGTTCGTCCAAGGCACCATTTTAGAGCTACCTTAACCCACACTGATTGGTCCAGTTCACAGTTCAAAACTAGAATGGGAACTAGGCAACACAGTTCTGACTGCAAAGAAAGCAGGTTAGACAAACTGTATTTTCATTATTACTCTAAATGATTTCTGGCAAACAGTTACATCTTTCAGATAGGTTCCTTTGCACTCCTAGTGACTGCAAAATGGAGTGAATTAGCAGCAGCTCGAGTGGTACTCAAGCAGAGAAGCACACAGTCCCCCATACAAACTAATTATGTCTGCTAAAGCAGACAGCTCTTAAAGAGACAGTACCAGAGGCTCTAAAACACTCACTGATAAAATGGCTAACACAAACACCATTCAGGCTTGGAGCATTCAAGCAAGCTCCTGGAAGTCTTTTGGGAACCCCCATTTGCAGGGGGGTTACACCCTTCCTGGCCTGGGAAAGCTTGACGTCCGCATCAAGCAAGTACCCCCATAAGTTTCAACTGCAAGCATATACATTTGCATTAGGCTCACACATGTAATCATCAGTCAATATATCATTTTACCAAGAACATATTTCTGAAACATTGCAGTAGGTCACTCTTTACACAGTATTACACACACATTGTACCATAACTCAAGTTATTACCTCTTGTACATGAAACCTGAAGAGAGGCCCTTCCTATCAGTTACCTTGGGGCTGGACGGGCAAGGGCACCATACTTGAAAGACAACACAAGTAACTTGGAGTTAGCACTGACGCTCAGTTTGGGCAATGAGCTGGGGACACATACATTCCTTTATGGACAACATTGAGAGGCAGGTCCACTGGCGGCCAGGGAATCATAACTGAGGTGCACCACAGGCTTTACAGCTCGACCAGTCTTTCTAGGGGAACTGTTACAGTCTCTGCACTCTGAGCCTCATTTTCAGCATTGTCTTCACTTGTCAGGAGTCTCCATGGGGTAGAGAGGCTAGAACTTGGGGCACTTTCAGCTCCAGGAGTTACAGTTTCTGAGTCCACAACATTTGGCTCGTATGGAGAGCTTTCGGACACTGGCAGTGGACTGTCAGGGCACTCAAAATACTCTTCTTGTTCTGGTGTATCACCAGTCTGCCCCAATCCATCATTTTCCTCCCTGAAGCTCAAACAATTCAACCATGCACAATGATTCCATTTCATCTGATCTGATGCTTTGCACTTCACTTTCTGGGAGCATTGGCTCCAGGATGAAGCTGGGGGCTTAGACAGTCCGAAGGCCCAGCCGTCTCCAGTATTGACTAGGGGATTGCCCCGAAACAATTGACTCAGTTCGTAAGAAGGATAGTATTCAAAGTCACTCCCACTTTCTTCTGATATGGACTGACAGTCATGCTCAACTGGGACTTGTGGAGGGGAACACTTTAACTCTGCTTCTGTAGGTGCAGACGTTCTTGATCTTTTCTTAGCAGCAGCTCTAGTCACTGGTCCAGAGGGGGCATCTTCTAGGGGCTCAGACTCAATCAAGATTTGTCCAATGGGCAGTAAATGATTTCTATGCATTGTTTTTACATCTTTTGAATTATTCTCAGGCCTTACTTTGTACACTGGCAGATCATCTAGTTTGCCCACTACAATGTGAGGGAGATGGTGCCACCTGTCAGCAATCTTGTGTTTGCCATGCAGTCCCAGATTTCTTAGCAATACCGATCTCCCTCCTGGAGTTCCTATGCTTTCACCTTTTATCATACCTTTCTTTGTTGGCCAGATTTCTTTTGGCAGCCATGGTTTGAGCCAGTTAGTACGCATGAGTTAGCTGGGCCTTTAACTTTTGCACATATTGTAAATAGTTGTCAGCTTGAACCCCATCAGGAGAGACCCCAAAACACACATCTACCAGCAGTCGAGCTTCTCTTCCAAACATCAGGCGGTAGGGGGAGAACCCAGTGGCATCACTTTTGGTGCAGTTATAAGCATGTACCAGGGTGCTAATTTGTTGGCTCCATCTAGGCTTGTCCTTTGGGTGTAGGGTGCCTAGCATATCTAGCAAAGTGCGGTTGAAACGTTCAGGCTATGGGTCCCTCGGGGTGGTAAGGAGTGGTTCTGGACTTTGACTCCCACAGAGAAAGCATCTCTTTGATGAGCGACTCTCAAAGTCTCTCCCTTGATCAGAATGGATTCTTTGTGGGGAGCCCATAGTGAACAAAAAGTTTTCTACAAGTACTTTGGCCACAGTGGATGCTTTCTGGTCTTTGGTGGGGAAAGCTTGGGCATATCTCATGAAATGGTCAGTGACCACCAGCACATTACTTATTTCTTTGATCTGACTCCAAACTCAGAAAATCAATACAGACCAGCTCCATGGGTGCACTGGTGGTGATGTTAACAAGGGGGGCAGCCCTCTGGGGCAAAGCTTTCCTCTGTAAGCAGTGACTACAAGTTCGAATGTGTTGCTCCACATCAGCCCCCATCTTAGGCCAATAGAATCTGGATCTCACCAAGTCAAGTGTTCTGTCTATACCAAGGTGCCCCATGTGGTTGTGCAAGGATCTCAGTACTGAGTCTCGAAAGGCAGTGGGCAGCACTAGTTGTTGTTTGTCTACTTGTCCCCCTCTG
This sequence comes from Neoceratodus forsteri, assembly GCA_016271365.2. Lineage (NCBI taxonomy): Eukaryota > Metazoa > Chordata > Ceratodontiformes > Ceratodontidae > Neoceratodus > Neoceratodus forsteri. The sequence goes on from CM028137.1 coordinate 236,847,317, forward strand.
TCTACTGTTTCTCTGTACAACAGTTTATTGATCAGTTTCAACTTAGGACCTTCTTTGTATAACAGTGCAGTTCTCAAATCAGTGGAGCGTAATTTGGACACATCTTTTCCTGCATAGAGGGCTTCTAAAGCTGATTTGATCATGGGATCCCGGGATTGAGCCAGCCGAATACTGTCATTGTCCAGCTGAGGCAGTGCACCAATGTCTATTGCAGAAAAGTGACAATAAGCAGCAGGTATGCAATTCTCAGAGGGTCCCAAGCAATCCACCATGCAGTCCACTGCGTCCGTGGATATTTGTTCCTCCCTATCAAACTTCCGGCAGATTGCCCGAATGTCAGGTTCTGCCAGTCTGACCCAATCATTCTGGGGAACAGGCCTCCGGGAGAGAGCATCAGCATCTATGTGGTTCAGACCTGCTCGGTATTCGAGAGCATAGTCATATGTAGATAATGCAGAAAGCCACCTATGGCCAGTGGCATCCAACTTAGCTGAGGTCTGCACATAGGTCAAAGGATTATTGTCAGTTTTTACTAGTATTTTAGCCCCATACAAGTACTCATGGAATTGGTCAACAATAGCCCACTTCAATGCTAGGAACTCTAACTTATGTACAGGATAGTTCTTTTCGGATGGGGTCAGGCTTCTGCTGGCAAAGGCCACTGGTCTCAGGCCATTCTCTTGCTCTTGGTACAACACAGCCCCAACCCTTGCAAGCTAACATCAGTGTGCAGGACTAGGTTTTCTTGGATCGGCATAGGCCAGCGCTGGAGCATGGGTAAGTTGATATATGATCTCATGAAAAGCAGTCTCACAATCAGGAGTCCAGCGGGCCCTAACTACTTTACTCGGATGAAAATACACTCTTTCAGTCTTGAGGGACGCTGACTTTTGGTATTTCTTGTGGGTTGGGGGATACCCTTGAGTAAGGTTAAGTAAAGGGCAGATCACTCTTGAATAGTCCTTGATGAAACGCCGATAATAACCACAGAATCCCAGGAATCTTTGCAGTTCTTTTAGATTTTTGGGCTGTGGCCAGGTGGTCAAGGCCTCAACTTTACTTGGGTCGGTCTCTATTCCTCGGTGGATACTATGTGTCCCACATACTTTACTGATGTTTGAAAGAATTGACACTTATCAATGGACAGTTTAAGGCCAAAGTCCTCCAGTCGGTCCAATACCTTAAATAATCCTCTCATGTTCCTCCAGTGAGCTGCCAAACACAATAACATCATCTAGGTATACCAGGCACTCTAGTAAGTTCATGTCCCCACTGCACGCTCCATCAATCGTTGAAAAGTGGCTGGGGCACCTGAAATCCCTTGAGGCATCCTCATGAATTCATAGAAGCCAAGGGGACAGATAAAGGCTGTCTTCTCATGGTCCTCTGGGGCCATCGGGATCTGGTAGTACCCACTGTCGGAGATCCAACACAGAGAACCACTTGCTCCCATTTAGGCAGTCCAAAGCATCCTGAATCAGGGCATTGTGTACTGATCAGGGATAGTCCGCCGGTTTAAGGTGCGATAATCCACACACATCCTTACTGTCCCATTCTTTTTCCTCACTACCACAATGGGGGAAGCATAAAGGCTTCTGGATTCTTGTATTACACCAGCAGCTAACATCTCTTGCAGATGCCATCTCACATCATCTATGTCAGCAGGTGCCAAGCGTCGAGACCTCTCACGAAATGGTCTTTCGTCATGCAGCTAGATATTGTGCTCAGCTCCTTGCATGCATCCTACATCCCATTCCTTTAAAGAAAACACCTGGTCTCTCTGGGTAAGCTTCTCACTGATCCTCACTTTCCATTCAGCTGGCAGCAGGGAGTTGCCGAAATCAAACAAGTCAGGCATTACTCTGTCATTCTTCCTTGAACTCTTGCTGCTGGGTAGCACTGCAGTGTCTGCACAATGCACATTAGCCAGGATGCAACCTCTATTTACTCGAATGTCTCTTTCAGACACATTATGAATTTGGACCATTACCCTTCTGGCATAAACATGGGCTCTAGCGGGCAAAATACTAGGCTTCACCAGCAGTCCCTCCGGCAATTTTCCATCGCCTGGTGCATCCAACATTAATATTTTATTCTTAACATCCTTTCTGATATGGACCTCTCCCTGTAAGGTACACTGGGCATTTGGCGCCAGGATCAGAGACTCAGGATCCTTCTTCCATACAATTCCGACCGGTTCCTCTGGTTCTATTTTTTCAGCATCTCTCTGTGCCTCATAGGCCTTCTTAATTAAAGCTGGAACTCTTAAAGCTCTACTAGTCTTTGACCCCTGTTTTTCATAACACAACTGTGCCAGCCTTCCGAACATATGAGCATTTGTTCCAATCAACAAAGGGACACCATCATACAGTCCAGTGGGGGGACACACTAAGGCTAGGGTCTCTACTTGTTCGGCCACTCCAGCCACGGAGGTGGGGAAAGACAGCCAAATTCGGATATACCCGGAATAGGGGTAGGCCTTCTCACTTAACCCATACATGCAGTCCTTCTAATGGTTGTGAGAGTCGTCTGACAAATGCTTCTGATACCAATCCTGGAACATAATTGTCACTTGGGAGCCACTGTCTAATACAGCTCTTGTAGACACTCCATTCACCTTTACAGTGGTCTCCATGGGAGGGACCCACTATTCTGGACCAATCTGGAGAGCGATGGCGAGGGCCTGGGCAACTGACCTTGCCACAAAAGGCGTGAGTTAGCATTTTTGGTGCCCTCACTGGGATCATTTTGTGCACCTCTTAACCACTGATTTGTTCTCCGAAGCTCTCCTTGTAGCCTATATGCAACTTTGTAGTGTCTTTTGGGGACCAGCATTCCCTTTTCATGTGCCCATCTTTCCCACAATTATAGCAAAACATACTTTCTGGAGTTTGAGCTGGCCGAGGCGCCACACTGGGAGCCAGGGCGGAATTACTAACTGGAAACCTTGGTGCCATCTCTGTCTGTGGCGTGATAAGCATTTGGAGACATCTCGTCAGTTTCTCCACTTCCATGGTCAAGGAATCGAGTTCGGAGCTGTTATCAGCAGGAGATACATGGGTGGGTATCCCCACCCCCATAGCAGATGCAGTCAGATATAGGTCAGGGCCCATACTTGCAGGCGTGGCCTTCATAAAGGGACTGTTTTTGAATTCCCGGATCTCTCTCAACAGTTCGCCTCATTGTGGCATATCTTTTTCCTTGTCAGAGCACTCATTGACTGCCAACCTCTGCCCCTGAACTTCACTTGATGGGTCACCCTCAGTCACTCGGGTCATAGCCGGAGCTGTTGGTGCAGGTCCCCCAGGTGCCTTTTCTCAACTCCTCGAATTTCTCTCATTAACTCATCATAGGAGGGTGGGGATTCCAGTCGATTTTCCAGGCATAACTGAAGCAACAGCAGTTCTGAGAAGGGGGCAGACTTAAGGATCCTGTCCAGCCTGGTTCGGTCCAGTTCAGTCGCTGGCAAACTACCCTTTCTGAGGCATTCTTGCAACAATTTTTCCAGCCGAGATATATACACAGACAACAACTCCCCTTGGTACTGTTGTGCATTTCTTACTCTCCACCATAGGTCCTCATCAGAATCTGGGCTCCCATACACATTCTCCAAGGCCTCAAGATAGGCCTGTGCAGTCGCTTCAGGGTTACTGGCCCGTTTAGCACAGATGGTAGCCAGGGCAGGACCTCGGAGGCTCTCACTAACCCTCTTTCGCTTTTCGCCTTCCGAGCATTGCCATTCTAGCACTTGGGGGGCAACATAGTCTATCCAGGTCTCCCAGTCATCCTCCCCTTGGGGGGTGGGGAGGGTGCCAGAGAAGATCCTCAACCTTCGGTAAGAGTCGTGACTAATGGCAGGTGCAGAAATAGGAGTCTGCATTGGTTCAGCCACCATTACGGGTACTGGAGCGGGAAAGGGTGTTGGGGGAGGAACACCCCCAGGTGGCAAGAATAGTTTCTTCAAGTCCTCCACAGTTTTCCCTTTCCCCAGCAACCATTTAGCAAATTTCTCCTCAAAAGTTTCAGATAGTGGTGGGGGCTCATTCCCCCCCGGGTCTTTACTGTCCTTAGTTATCACTCTCCAAGCAGTGAGGGCTCCCTCTGGGGTAATGGTCTGTGGCACTTTGGAGCTATCTCGGGATCCTTAAACTCTACTAGGGCCAGGAAAGTGTGGGTGAGCAGATTAGCATGCTGACCCACCACCACAGGGTTTTGTAAACCTTCCACCTTGGAAAGTACTCCCTGTACAGTGTCCGTATTGATATCCAGGGGGATGTCCAGGATAAGCATAGCATTTTGGGGGTCGATCTCCTCCCCAGTACACCACTCCACCAGCCGGTGCACAGCCACTTCTGTCGGGGTACCCATTTAGTTTTTTTTTTTCTTAACAGTGGTTTGTAAATATGGCCACTAGAGGACACACAATCCCAGCTGTGAGCCTCCAAGATGTAACCCCTAGATGGCGCTATCCCAGGGGCTACTACCCCTGCCTGATTTGCCACTAACAGGTTGAGGGGCCTGGATCCGATGTCGGGTGCCTCCACCCAGAGGTCAGGGTTTGCAATAGTTAAACTAACTTGGTCACAGCCCTCTGGGACACTGCAATCCCTTTCTTCCCACTAGTGGCCCACACAATATATCAGAATTACCTTCACAGTATACACTTACCCCAGGACTGGTTCAGGCACTGGGACCCCCTGTAAAATAAGATACAGTGCAACAATCACAGTACAATACTTTAACATAGACAAATACCTCAAGCAGTATAACTTTGCTGAAACAAGCAGCTCTGATTTATTTAGGGGGATATAACAAGGACAGGGGGAAATCAGGTTAATTAGCTTATCACTTTACTCATCTACCTATGGCTCTGTGCACAGGCCTATCCCTACCAGTTACTGTCCCTGGGTACCCAAGCCCTAGTGGCTAGTCCAAACCGTGGCAGCTGGTAGGGGCCCTTTCACACAGAGAAAAGAAAAATTAGTTAAACAGTCAGCAGTACAATAATTCCATTTGGATTTAATGTGGCAATTCAACAGGGAGCGACCCTGAATTAGTACTCACGACCGCCAAACAAGATAGGGTCCTTCAACGTCAGCAGGGCTACTCTTGAGCTCCACGAGACTCCTCACACATTTATATGACAAACTGCAACAGGCAAAAGTCCTTTAATGGCAGCAGGATTCACTTGAGCTACAAAAGCCTCCTCACACATTTATATGGTAAACAGTAACAGGCAAAAGTCCTTTAATGGCAGCAGGATTCACTTGAGGTACACAAGCCTCTTCACACATTTATATTGTAAACAGAAAGTACTATACCAGGCAGGCTGCTTCTCTATCCCGATCACAATTACTGCACAATACCCGGGAGAACACACAGCAGATTCAGTTCCTGACAGACCAAGCGCTAATTCAGCAATTTCTCCAGTCTTCTACAGGGTGAGCCTGGTTTCTACTCTTCAGATATCCTTTGATTCTCTTCACAGGGACGGATTCAGTCCTAACAAGCAGTTACATAAGCTGCAGACCGAACTCGGGGCCTTACACCGTTTCCGACTAAAACTGCACACGAAAAGCACAGGGCTCCTTCCCTCTTCACTGCCAGAGCTCAACTGAAACTCCAGCAGACAAAACCAGGCACTTCCTTTGAGTTCCTCCCAGTTCTTGGCTGGATTGGCTGTCACTCACAATAGACTGCCCCTGTTGGTCCAAAAGGTGCGAAGTCCAAACTACATCTCCCAGAGTCACTGCCATACAATCCTCTTGTGGCTGGCTCAGATTATGAGTCAAGTTCTGATTCGTCCAAGGCACCATTTTAGAGCTCCTTAACCCACACTGATTGGTCCAGTTCAGCAGTTCAAAACTAGAATGGGGAACTAGGCAAACACAGTTCTGACTGCAAAGAAAGCAGGTTAGACAAACTGTATTTTCATTATTACTCTAAATGATTTCTGGCAAACAGTTACATCTTTCAGATAGGTTCCTTTGCACTCCTAGTGACTGCAAAAATGGAGTGAATTGCAGCAGCTCAGTGGTACTCAAGCAGAGAAGCACACAGTCCCCCCCATACAAACTAATTATGTCTGCAAGCAGACAGCTCTTAAAGAGACAGTACCAGAGGCTCTAAAACACTCACTGATAAATGGCTTAAACGCCAAACACCATTCAGGCTTGGAGCATTCAAGCAAGCTCCTGGAAGTCTTTTGGGAACCCCCATTTGCAGGGGGGTTACACTAATCTTAAACCTATGGAACATGCTGTAACACTATAAACAACAACATGAAGGCAATATATAAACAACTAAAGGGCTAACTGTGCAATACTGAGCTATCCCATACAGTACTATGCATGATAAATCACAGACCTGGCAATCAAACAATTAACAATTTTAATAATCTTTGCACGGACTTTATATCCATAGTAGATTAATGACCTACCTCATCTTTGTTGTCCAGGGCAGTCTTCAAGTCTGTTTTGATATGATTATTAATCCTGCAGACAGTGGTCATCTTGTGATAATGTATGTAACTGAATTAATACCTATAAACATTTTCTACAAGCAGACCCTGGCAGCAGCTGAAGGCACCAATGTGCCATGTTGTTTGTTGTGCATGGTGTCTGCAACATGTCCTCAAGCTTCTTCTTCTGATATGATATCATGGTAGCCATCAGCTGTGTTGTCGTATGAGTCAATGACCTGTCTTGTAGTTTCTTATGTGATGTGATTGTATTAGGTGTAGTCGTCTGACTTTTCTGTCACCATCTTTCTTGAGCTTGCTGTGACATTTGATTATCATTGGAGTCAAACTAAGTTGAATTATTCATATTGGGTGATGTGTTCAGTACAGATTGGATACATACTGGAGCTGTTATGTAGATTTTAGCTTTAATTAGAATAAGGTAAGCCATGTTACTGGAAGAGGACGAGTCATTCTTTTACTTCCACTATTGAATTCCGGAAACATGTGTGTGTCTTGTTCATCTGCCTGTCTGTCATTCTTTTTCAGTGTAACAGTCACCATTGCTGTGGATGAAGGAGGGCCAACAGTGCACACCCTGGTGCTGGAGGATGCCTTGGTTCTGTCTGGTTGATTGTGCTGGTAGCTATGTTGGTACGAGAGGCCAGGTTTGTTTGTTCTGTTGGAGAAGAATGCTTTGGTGCTGGAGGAGGAGGCTTTGGTGCTGGAGGAGGAGGATTTGGTGCTGCCGTAGGCTTGCTTTTGTTGCCACTGTCAGTGGTTATAATTGAAGTAGAAGGAGACACAAAGGGACAGAAAAGACCATTTTAATCAGGGGGCACTAACTGCCTGGAGTACTTCCATGACATAGCTGTGGAGGTAACCTGATACATTATTAGTAGTTAACTGTGCTGGTTCACTATCTGCGAGACTCTCACCATCACAGTGAACAAATGAGGCATTGGGTATACCTGGTGCTGGAGAAGAATTTGGTGCTGGAGGAGGCTTTCTTTTTTTTTTTTTGCTCCTTTCACTCAGACTGGCCCCCACTGGCCCACTCCATGCCCAGCCTCATCATCCACTGTCCCTAGGACTTACCTCCCTGGTGTTCCTCCATGGCTTACCCCCAGGATGAGGCCTTTTGGAGGGGGTGGCTTCCCCCTGTCAAATGTCTGGTTCGGTGTCTGGAGGTGACACAGGTCAGTGGTGCAGGGCCCATGGCTTGAGACAGACAGCATCCTGTACAGCCCAACATTTTTCCAATTTTTCTCCTGAGAGGCATGGCATGCAATGACATCAGAGGCATGCACGCTGACATCTGCACTGCCTCCTGAATATGCAAGCTCTGGCCATCGGACCCCTGGCTTCCGCCAGAAGTAAGGCGAGCACCAGGAACTTCTTCCCCCTCACCCTCCAGAGGAGGACAGCAGTCCATAGGATGCTCAATCCTCCTTTCCCCAGCCAGCTGTCTGACACCTAGGTTTGCCTCTGAAGCCGGGTCATCAGTGTAGCAAGCAGTAATGCTACCACTGCGCTGGTGGGCCGACTTGGAGGAGGCTTTCTGGTGATGCTGCTGTGAATGATTATATCTGCACAGTAGGGAGACACAAGAGGACAGAAAAAAAGACTGTTTAAGGCAGTAGACATCAACATTTTGCAATACTGTGATGGCAAACAGACACTAGTAATAATGTGTGTTGGGACTCTGAATGTCACACTCACCATTACGATGGATGAAGAAGGCCTTCAGGGTACATCTCATGGAGGAGACTTTGTTGCTGTCTTGCTGGCTGTCTAGCTCTGCTGATTGATACACTGGCCCAAGCTTCCAGGTTTGTTTGCACTGCTGGAGGGGGATGTTTGGGGCTGGAGGAGGAGGAGGCTTTTCTACCATGTGACAATGGTGCTTACACTGGTACAAGAGACTTTGTTGCTCAATAAAGGTTTTTTTTTTCACTAGCTGGCTGTTGACTGTTGTCAAAGGGTCTTATGGTGGCACAAGAGACCTGTTTGCTGTTGAAAAGTTGATTCAAACAACATGAAGTCATGCTGTATTCTGACATATGCAGTTAAGTCCTGCCTTTCAACTGCCCCAGAGAACAAAGAGTTAAACTTTCCATGGCCAGCATGGAATGTTCACCACGAGCTCGGTTGAAGCCCCTGTCTGCTGTTGTTTAAACTGCAACCATCAGATTCTTTACTCCGTCTCACTGAACAGTCACTCTGGAGATTTCTCCTGCTGCTCAGTTCAAAAAGTTGGTTGAAGTGTCGGTTTTCGGTCGGTTTCTACCGAATTGCTGTAACCGCTTAGTTGGTTCAAGTCTCTGTCTGTGGTACCGTGAGTACTAGATAGGTTTTTTGTTTTGTTCCTGTGTGTAACTTGTAAATTGTGGATCAGTTCGACTGAACCGATCAGTTTGAGGTAAAAAAGCTTGTGCTTAATTTAGAGTGTGGTAACCGGTCCGTATCGGTTCTAAAAAAAAGGGATTTAATTAAGTTTTTTTTCAAGACCCGTGACAGGGTCAGAAACCGATAGGGGAGCCTTGCCAGGTGGATTGCTGAAAAAAGGGCATGTTTTGGATAGGACTGGCCATGTCTGAGAAACTCAAGAAAAAGAACGGGCCCACTGGGTTTCAACACTGCAATGTGTGTGGGGAAGACTTTGCCAAGGCTGATCCCCCCCCCACCTGTGTTTATTGTCTGGGGTTTGACCACCTCGATTCAGACTGCCAAATTTGCAAGAATTTTCCCAAATCTACCCTGGAAAAGAGATTAGGTAGACTGAGGGAAAGGGAGGCCGAGAAGTCCGCTGACCGGATGGCCAGCCCGGTTCGGTTCCGACCGAACCAGAAGGAGTGCCCTCTGACCAGGGCGATACTTCTTTGGGCAAAAGGAGAGCCGATTCTGAGGAGTCGGTTCCGGTAAAAGAAAAGAAAAGATAAATCGTCCGTTTTGGACCCAGAAATTCATACTCCAACCGCCGATGAGATAGCCAAGGCGATAAGGATAGTGCAATCGCTTAGTTCGGTTCCGACTGAACCGGCACCATCTGGCAGGGGCTCGGTTCGGTCGGTTTCCCCGGTTCCGGATTATACTTTGGAAGAATTTTAGGAACCGGAGGAGGAGGAGGAGGAGGGAGAGTATCCGGATGATTATGGTGATTATGAAAGTCTGGATGTGCCTATTGACCCGGACATCTCCCCAGACAGACCTTCAGGCATTTCTCATCCTAGGCTTTCTGAGTCCCCTTCTCACTATATGTTTTACAAAAAAGTGGCTGAGGCCCTCCAGCTTCCTATGGAGGAAGCAGTAGAGGATCAGGAAGAGCCTGATTATGTTGAGATGATGGACATCCCAGAGTCCAGGAGACTGTCTATTCCCCTCCACAAATCCTTTGGGAAACAGACACATAAAATTTTTAAGTCTCCTAATTCTATACCTCCTGTGGACAAACGAATGGACAAGAGGTACACTCTCTCAGGCTCAGACAGGAAGTTCCTTTTCCAGCAATGCAGCCATGTTGGGGTAGTGCAGGCTGCTGCCTGTGATATGTCAAATATTCCTTGGCATCACACCTCCCAGACAAGGACTCCAGGAAGATTGATGCCATGGCAAGAAACAATACATGGCAGCATCTTTGGGACTCAGGCAAGCTAACTATATGGCCTATCAAGCTAGATACCAGAAGTCCAGGTGGGACACTGTGCTGGCTCTGGCTAAACAGGCCCCTGACCAGCTTGCCAAGGAGCTGGAGCAGGTGGCTGCAGATGGGATTGAGGCATCGAAAGTACAGTTTCATGCTGCTGTGGACTCCAATGATGTTTCATCAAGAGTCATGGCTACATCTGTGGGTCTTCAGAGGATGGCTTGGCTCAGATGTGCTAGTCTATAACAGGATACCCAGGCTAAGGCCATGGATTTTCCTGTAATTGGTAATTCTCTGTCTGGGGAGCAGACAGAGAACTACATGAAAAAGATGGATGAGTACAGGACCACTTACAGGAGTGCTCAAGCCAAAGAAAGGCAAGCAACTCCTCAAATGCAGCAGTCCAGGGGCAGGGGCAGGCCTTTCCAAAGGCCTTTTTACCAAGCTCAGGCCTCCTCTTCTTCCTTTTCACAGGGGGTTCTTTAGAGGGAGAGGCAAAAGGGGGATGAGCAGGCCTGCATCCACCCCTCAGCCTAAAGCCCCTGCCAAGCAGACACCCTGATGGGTCTGCCCGGCGATTCTTCCATACCAGAAGGGGGCAGGCTGGCTTACTTTGTCCAGGACTGGAAGTCTCTTACATCAGACAAGTGGGTCCTGGAAGCAGTAAGCCAGGAACTGGTTCTCAGCTTCAAAAAATTTCCCAAGATGAGAACCAGATTCTTTCCACCTGCAAATCTCTCAGAGACCCTTGCCCTAGAGGCAGAGGTTTCTTCTCTTCTAGCTCTCAGAGCTATAGAAAGGGTTCCCACCCTACACAAGGGCGAAGGATTGTACTCCAGGTACATCCTAACCCCCAGAAAGACAGGAGAATGGTGGCCCATCCTGGACCTAAGATATCTGAACAAACACCTTTTGAAGCCAAAGTTCAAAATGGTAACTCTGGGAATTATCCTTCCCTCTCTAAGGCCAGGGGACTGGCTAGCCTCCCTGGACCTCAAAGATGCCTACTTTCACATTCCCATCAGGTGCTCCCACAGAAAGTACCTCAGGTTGAGTTGCCCTCAGGCCACTATCAGTTCAGAGCAATGCCCTTTGGCTAACGCCGGCCCCAAGGGTTTGCACAAAGTGCCTGGCAGTAGTTGTTGCTTTCCTAAGAAGAAAAAAGATCTCCATCTTCCCATACTTGGACGACTGGCTCATAGTAGGTCAATCTCCAGACCAAGTCAAGTCACATCTGCAAGTGACCCAGCAAGTGCTCACTTCCTTAGGATTCCTTCTCAACCTTCCAAAGTCAGTTCTCGAACCAGTGCAGCTCCTCACCTTCATAGGTGCAGAACTGGATACAGTAAAGGCAAGGGCCTTCCTTCCCCTTGAAAGGGCAAGGAACCATATGGAACTGGCCTCTTCATTCACCCTTCAGGTGTCTCGACCAGCAAGGCATTTCATTCGGCTTCTGGGCCACATGGCAGCTTCTACAGCAGTGGTCCAAGGGGCAAGATTCCAGTTGAGGGACATTCAGTTCCACTTAAGAGCCTTCTGGTCCCAAAGAAAGGATTCCCTTACCAAACTAGTCCCAGTGACTTGTTCCCTAATCCAAGCCTTGCAATGGTAACAGAATCAGGACACTTTGAGAAAGGGGGTTCCATTTGTCAGTCAGTCTCATTCAGTGATACTTACCACAGATGCTTCCCTGCTGGGCTGGGGAGCCCATTTGGGGGATCTTACCACCCAAGGACTGTGGTCACCTCAGGAATCTCTGCTTTACATCAATCTCTTGGAACTCAGAGCAGTGTTTCTGGCACTGCAAGCTTTTTCCAAATCTGTACAGAACAAGGTGGTTCAGGTCAGAACAGACAACACCACCACCATGTGGTACATCAACAAGCAAGGAGGCACTCGGTCTACAGCCTTGTGCACAGAAGCAATGAAGTTGTGGCCCCTGGCCTATTCCCTGCAAACCTCTCTGATAGCAGTTCACCTCCCAGGGAAGGATAATGTCCTAGCAGATGCACTCAGCAGAATATCCCAGGGCCATCATGAATGGGCCCTAGATCCTCTAGTTTTGAAAGTGATTTTCTCGGGATGGGACACTCCAGAGATAGATCTTTTTGCAGCCCCAGACAATCACCAACTTCCTCTCTTTTGTTGTAGACCCCCAGTCTTGGGCTCAGTCCCCCTGGATGCTCTGATTCTGAACTGGGAAGGGAAATTTCTGTATGCTCCCCTCCTTCCCTCTCCTGTTCAAAGTATTAGTCAAGATAAGGTCACAACCATGCAAAGTGATTCTGATTGCTCCAGACTGGGCCAGATGGCTCTGGTACCCCCTGTTGCTGTCCCTAGCAGTCCACCTTCCCCTGTCTCTTCCCAGGAATTACAACCTGTTGACATCCTCTCGGGGAGGATTTGGTACCCAAATCTTCAGTCTCTCAATCTTAAGGCATGGCTCTTGAAGAGTTAGAGTTTGCAGATCTGCATCTTTCCCCAGGGGTTCTGGATATCCTTAAGGCTTCTCGAAAGCCTTCCACCAGGAAGACTTACAACTCCAAATGGAAAAGATTCAACATTTGGTGTTCTAAGAAGAGTATTTCTCCAGACTCTGCTGAATTGCCTTCAGTTCTGGACTATATGGTCCATCTTAATGGCCATGGCCTCAGACCAGCTACCCTTAAAGTACACTTGGCAGCTGTTTCTGCTTTCTTGTCAGTAGGCAAGCCTTCCTCTCTATCATCCCATCCTGTATTTTGTAAGTTTTTCAAGGGATTGCTTCACACCAATCCCCCCTTTAGGGATCCTGCTCCTGCTTGGGACGTTAATGTTTGCATTGCTCAGCTTATGCAACCTCCCTTTGAGCCTTTGTCCTCAGCAGAGCTTAAGTAATTGATTTGGAAAACTGTGTTTTTGGTAGCCATTACTTCTGCCAGGCGTATCAGAAAAATACAAGCCTTGTCAGTGGAATCTGATTTCATCTCTTTCCATAGAGATAAAGTGGTCCTTAGAACTAACAGAAAGTTCTTACCTAAAGTGGTTTCAGATTTCCACCTCATCCCGGTTTTCTTCGCTGATCATTCCTCCTTGGGAGAGAGGAGGCTACACAGCTTCGATGTTAAAAGAGCCCTTAGCTACTACATAGAGCGTACCAAGGGTCACAGGTTTGAATCCCTCCAGTTGTTCCTTACGTATGGAGAAGTTGGTAAGGGCAAACCTGCCACTAAGAGATCTATTGCCAGGTGGATTGTTTCTTGTATACAATTTTGCTATGAAAAACTGGGTAGAACTCTGCCCTCAGGCCTGAGGGCTCATTCCACTAGAGGTACAGCTGCTTCCCTGGCTGCTGCCAGGGATGTTCCTCTCTTAGAAATTTGTCAGGCAGCCACCTGGAAAACAGTCCATACTTTCACCAAGCATTACTCTCTGGATATCCAGGCTAGGAGTGATGCTCGGTTTGGCACAGCAGTACTTCAGAGACTGTTTCCAAAGTAGGTTCTGTTCCTCCCCCATGGAGGTACTGCTTGGTAGTCTGCAATAGTCAGAATACAGCAAGACTTCATGTTGTTTAAAGAAAAAATTACTCACCTTAGTAATGTTGTTTCTTCTAATGGAGTCTTACTGTATTCTGACCTCCCCGCCTCCCCTCTCAGAACCTAGATTTTCGGATGTGGGTGGGCAGGAGCAGTGTTGGCACCCTAGGGGTGTCCTTTTTTCACCCTTTTTGGTTTGGGTGAGGGGTTGTGTTTTGGTTGTGTTTTGTTTTTGGGTTTCGTGACTTGAGTCTTCCTTTTGAAACCAAAAAACTTTTATATAGATATATTTGCCAGTTGGCTAGTAAGAATTTTACAGTTTCCACACAGAACATCTAGTGAGTCTTTTGCTCATAAAGATCTGACGGTTGCAGTTTAAACAACAGCAGACAGAGGCTTCAACCGAGCTCGTGGTGAACATTCCATGCTGACCATGGAAAGTTTAACTCTTTGTTCTCCGGGGCAGTTGAAAGGCAAGACCTAATTGCATATGTCAGAATACAGCAAGACTCCATTAGAAGAAACAACTTTACTAAGATGAGTAATTTTTTCTTTTGGCTGCCACCTGGCAACAAGTATTAGTTTTACATTGACACAAGAGGCCCTGCAGAGAAAAGATCATTTTGGCCAGCAGGAAGTGGGGTGGCTGGATGGCATTGTCTAACTGGTGGACAACTTGTTGAGCTGATGTCAGCATTAGCCAGTTGCTACATTGGCCCAAGAGTCTGGTTTATAGTGGCTGGTGGCTGGCTTTCTGTGGCCGGATGGCTGAAAGCTAGCTGTCTGGTTGGAGGCTGACTGACTTTGGATAGCCGGTGGCTGGAGACTGGCTGGTTTCTTCTGGATGGTGGCCAGCTTACTGAGTTGATGCTGGCATTGACTGGCTGCTATGCAGCCCAAGAGTCTGTGTTACAGTGGCTGGCTTTGTCTGGCTGGTGACTGGCCTTGGCTGGCCAGAGGTTGTCTTGTTGAGTTGATGCAGCATTGACTATCTTTGTCTAGCTGGTGTCTGGCTTTAACTGGCTGGAAAAAAGAAAGAAAAAAGCAGAGCACACATGCATTTATGTGAAGCAGGTGCTTGTTAATTTATTACATCAAACAGACACAGTACACAAATCCCCTACGTAATGCTTCCTCAGTACCTGCTTCACACGCATGTGTGCTCCACTTTTTCTTTCTTTTTATGATCAGCTGGTATAGCGGTAATCATAGTATCATAGTAAAAGCCAGCAGAATAGGCCCCATGGTCTATCGTGTCTGCTCGGAAACTAGCCCCCTTCTGAGAGCTCACTCCTCCACCCCCCCCCAGCCCCAGAGGTGGCCTTCCCTGGCCTCAGCTTCCCTCTGCACCTGTCCCAATCCTGCTTGAATCCTTCCACTGAGGTCTCTTCCACCAGACTCCTGAGCAGTGCATTCCATGGTTCCACCACCCTCTCTTTGAAGAAGTGTCTCCTGTACTTCCCCCCTTCCAGCTTCCACTCGTACCCCCTTGTAGTTCCCCCCCTTCCTAAGCCTGAACACTTCCCTGGCTCCACCCTTATGTATCCCCTTTACATACTTGAAAGTCTCTATCATGTCCCCTCTGTCCCTTCTCTCCTCCAATGAGTACAGATTGAGTTCATCCAGTCTCTCCTCATAGGTCCTACCCTCCATGCCCTGAATCATCCTGGTTGCCCTCCTCTGGACCCTCTCCAGCAGCACTTTCCCTCTTAAGATGGGGTTTCCAGAACTGCACACAGTATTCAAGATGCAGCCTAACCAGGACCTTGAATCCTGCCCTATCGTTCAACTCCCATGTCTCTAGCACTATCAAAAATCTCAATCAGAAACTTGGACTCCTATATCGTGTGTACCCGCACCTCACACTTGCATCTTGCCAAAAAATTGCTACTGCATCCCTCCTTCCCCTCCTATTCTATGCTGCACCCCTCCTCCTCTTCGCTAACTCCTCCTCCTCCACATCCCTCCTCTCTCAGGCATACCACAGGGTTGGTCGATTTGCTGTGGGGGTACCTACCCGTTCTCACCACTGTGATGTTCTTGCCTCGCTGGAGTGGCCCCCCTACGGGGCAAAACTGAGGTACTCCACCTTGAGACTCATGTTCAAACTTGTCCACACATTCACCCCTCCCTGCCTCAGGGAACTTATATGCCTCAAACCAGCACCACGCACACTTCGCTCTACCTCTCTCCCCCTTCTCATTGTCCCCAAATTACATCTTGCTGTATCCAGACGCTCCTTTTCATATGCTGCTCTAACTGACTGGAACTCCCTCTCTCCCTCCTTCCATTCTCTCCTGCTTCTCCCTCTCACAATTTCAGTCCCATCTGTCTACCTTTCTGTCTTCCTCTGCTACCTGCTCCTGCTTTTGCTGAAGGGTGCCTACTCAGAAACTCCCCCACCTTACCTACGGCTGCCTCCTCCTGCCTTACTCTTCTCCCACTCCACTACTACTGCACCTAGCGTGATAGGAGACTAATGCTTGTGGAATTCTCTGGTCCTAGCCACTCCCATGTTTATTATTAGTATGTTTACTATGAAGTTTTGTACTATAACTTCCCTGTATATAACCCATCAGGCATACAATTCATGCAACGCTTGTCAAATCTGTTGTCAATTGCTTGTGTATTTGGTACATCTTGTCTTGACATGTACTCTGCCTAATTACCATACTTGTAACATGAGAACTGCATTGCTTGTTGCACTTAAACCTTCGTGGTTGATTCTCGACCCCGGGTCGACCCTGAAAAAGGGACTGCAATTGTCTCAGTGGACTTACCTGGTTACCAAAACTAAAATAAATTAAATAAAATTATACAGAGGGAGGATCACCTCTCTCTTCCTGGAGGTAATCCCCCTGGTTATGCAGCCCAGTATTCTGTTTGCTTTTGCTGCAGCTCTTCGACAATTCTGTGTTATTCATTTTGCTGTCCACCACTATCCTTAAGTCCATCTCGCCCGATGTGACTTGCAGTGTGGTCCTCCCCCCAGGGTGTATGCATGTCCCGGGTTTCTGACCCCCAGATGCAGCAACCTACATTTCCCCTGCATTGAACTTCAACCCCCACTTCCTTGTCCACCCCGCCAGGGTATCCAGATCCCCCTGCTGGGCCTCTCTCCCCTCCTACCCATCTGCCAGTGCTCCCAGTTTTGAGTCATCCTCAAAGAGACTCAACCTACTCCTAACACCCCACCCTATGTCTGAGACATAGGAATTGAACAGGAGTGGCCCCAGGACCGAATCCTGGGGGACCCCACTGATGACCCTCCTGGGAGAGGAGACTATCCCTCCAACCACCACTCGCTGTATTCACCCCATAAGCCAGTTTTCCACCCACCTGAGCAACTGCCCCCACCCCATCCCCTCCAGCTTTGTTAGTAGGCCACTGTGCGGTACCAAATCGAATGCCTTACTGACATCCAGATAGAGGACGTCCACTGGCCTATGTCAGTCCAGGGCACCCATCACCCAGTCATAAAACTCCACCAGGTTACAATGTAATGAAAGCACCTTTATGGTGTTGGTGTGCTCGAGCCTTTTTTTTTATATATATTCTTGACTGGTTGGAGGCTGGCTGGCTTTGACTGGCTAGTAGCTGGCTTATTTAGTTGATGCTGGCACTGACTGGTGTCACAGAGGCATGGGTCAGGAAGCACAGGAAAACCAGGAGCAGTTATACAATTTGCAATTAGCGTTTTATCATCAATAACAATAAAACAAAAAAGATAATAAAATTGTGCAGGATAGCACTTATACAGGCGGTTCAAACAAAACAAAGCCCTTTGTCTGAGGGTATCTTTAAATCTAAATCTCAATATTTCTCTCTCTCTCTCTCTCTCTCTCTCTCTCCAATAAAAGATTGCTCTCTTTATATATAATATCTTTTCCTGGCTATTAACCTCTGCATCCTGAGCTCATTAAGATACATGTCCTGTTTTCACACAATGTACCAAAACTTTGTCAGTTTCTTTCCTTGCAGGTGCATGAAATAGAAGATTGTGTTCCAGAACTAATCTCCTATTGACAGCTCTGCAAATGAGCGTCTGGAGGTCAAACTGCATCTCAAGGTCCACCCCCTGAGTTCCGAATAGCTTTTTACAATCATTTCAACAATGTAACTATATACATTTTCAAACCAGAGAACACAGTTTCACATAAAGATCCACAAATACATATGTTCGCAACCACAGATAAGCAAGGGGGAAAAAGACTGAAACAGCAAGTGAAGGCAGAGGTATATGGCAGAGGTATATCGGGAGGGGGGAATTGAGAGACTTTCAAAGTGATCAGTTCATAGGCCTCACAAGAACATTTGATTGCACAATCAGACAGACAAGAGACAGAAGAGGAGAGGATAGAACAGACCCTTGCTTTAAACTCTTTCTTCATAACAAATGGGACAGGGTCTTATTCAACCCTGTCACAAACGGCTGCTACGCTGGCACAAGAGTCTGGGTTACAGTGTCTGGTTTGGCTGCCTAGTGGGTGGCTTTGTCTAGCTGGGGGTTGGCTGGTGGCTTTCTGGCTTTGCCTGGCTGGTGGCTGGCTTGTTGCATTTATGCTGACATTGACTGGCTGTTATGCTGGCCCAAGAATCTGGGTTGCAGTGGCTTGCTTTTTCTGGCTGGTGGCTAGTTTTGGTTGGCTTGTTGAGTTGATGCCAGCATTGACCAGCTGCTACACTGGCCAAGAGTCTGGACCACTGTGGTTGGCTTTGTCTGATTGGTTGCTGGTCTTGCCTGGCTGGAGGCTGGCTTGTTGATTCAATGCCATCATTGACCAGCTGCTATGCTGGCCCAAGTGTCCAGGTTAACAGTGTCTGGCTGGTGGCTGGATTTGTATGAATCAATGGCTGGAGGCTTGCTGGCTTTAGCTGACAGGAGGCTGGAGGCTCGCTGATGTTGCTTGACTGGTGGCTGGAGGCTGGTTGCCATTGTCTGGCTGGTGGCTGACTTTTTGAGGTGATGTCAGTATTGACTGGCTGCTATGCTGGCCCAAGCATCTGGGTTATAGTTTCTGGCTTTGTCTGGCTGGTGGCTGACTTTGGTTGGAGGCTGGAGGCTGGCTGGCTTTGGCTGGCTGGTTTTGGCTGGCTGATGGCTGTAGGTTGGCTTGCTTTGTCTAGCTGGTGGCTTGTTTGTTGAGTTGATGCCATCATTGACTGGCTGTTAAGCTGGGCCAAGAGGCCGGCCTGGTGGCGCTGAGGGTTGAGGCACGGGACGCCACACCTCGCGCCACCCCGGTGACCCGGGTTTGGGAACAGACTCAGGCCGCCGGGGGCTGGCAGGGGGAAGGAAGGATTGAGCGTCCTACGACAGCTCTCCTTCCTTCGGGGTGGGTGAGGGATACATGCGCCGCTGCAGTGACACCCAGCGGAGGCTGGGCATCCAACAGTGTGCGCATTGGACAGGGGGGAAGCCGGCAGACGTCTGCACGTAGTGCGCTGACGTCATTGCACATCCGGCTCTCCGGGGCATATAATATACAAAAAATAGGGACTCTGCCTCTATGAAGCCCTCCCCAGGGGTTCCTCTCAGGTCACCGATCCCCCAACCAGTTACTAGGACCGTGGGCTGGAATATGGGGTGCCAGCTCCATGGCCCCATCCTCCGGGGGGTAAGCCAGGGGTGACCGGGGGAATCGGCCGACATGGAGGACCTCAGGGGGCCATGACCAGGGTGGATACTTGGCGAGAGTATCCAAAAAAAAAAAAAAAAACTGGGCCAAGAGGCTTGGTTATAGTGGCTGACTTTGTCTAGCTGGTGGCTGGAGGCTAGCTTTGTCTGGCTGGTGGCTGGAGACTTGGTGGATGGCCTTGACTGTTTCTGGCTGGCTTAGGAGGACTGGCTGGTGGCTATACTGTCATGGGCTGTTCGCTGGTGCCAGAGGGCAGGTTGTTGGCTGGTGCTGGCTTGAAAGGAATGACTGGTCAAGAATGGTTGGGGACTGGCTGGCTTTGTCTGGCTGGTGGCTGGCTTTTTGAGTTGATACAAACATATGACTCTGCCAGCAGAAACAGTGCCTTGTGGTCTATCAAGTTAGTCTGCTCGAATCCGCAGCTAGCACCCTTATGTTGCAGCTGCCCCTCCCCCTCACCCTTACCCCCCCTTGCATTCTGTCCCATGCCCTTTTAAAAAACTGCCCACTGTGCTACAGGAGACCACCTCCTTGGGTAGAATGTTCCATTTCTCCACCACCCTCTCTGTGAAAAAATACCTCCTCATCTCTCTCTGATATCTTCCACCCTCCAACCTGAGACCATGCCTTCTCGTGTCCCTTCCTCTCCTCACCGTAAATATCCCTTCTGTGCCCATTTTGTTAATCCCCTTCAAATATTTGAAGGTCTCAATCATATCCCCCCGATCCCTCCTCTCCTCCAGGGTGTACACATCAACTCAGTCAGCCTGTCCTCGTAGGTTTTGCCCTCCAACCCCTGGATCATCACAGTTGCCCTGCGCCACACCCCCTCCAGCAATCTGATATCCTTCTTCAGAAAGGGACACCAGAACTGCACACAGTACTCCAAATGTGGCCTGACTAGTGACCTGTGCAGCGGCAGGATCACATCCCTATTTCTGAATGAGATTCCTCTTGCAATACACCCCAGCATCTTGTTGGCCTTATCTGCCGCCTTCCTGTACTGAGCTGAGTTGTACATGTTACCCGTTATGATCACCCCTAGGTCCTTCTCCTCCTCAGTGATCTCTGTCTGAACCTCTCCCAAGTGGTAGCTCCTCCCTGGGTTCCTTGCTCTGAAGTGCATAACCTTGCACTTCTTCGCATTGAAGCTCAATTGCCACTTTTCTAATCACTTCTCCAATTTGGTCAGGTCCTCCTGTAGCCCCTGCCACCCCTCTATGTCATCTACAACCACACCAAGTTTGGTATCATCGGCAAACAGACTGATCTTGCTCCTAACACCATCTAAGATATCTATGTGAGATATTGAACCCTGCGGCACCTCGCTTGTCACCACCCTTGGAATGAAAGTGCCCCCACCACCACCCATTGCTGCCGCCCCCTTCAGCCAGTTCATGATCCAGTTTACCAGCTTTATTCCTGCCCCAAATATTACAACTTACCCCCCAGCCACCCATGAGGCACTAAATCAAAGGCCTTGCTGAAGTCTAAATACAGTACATCCACTGCATGGCCTTTATCGAGTTCCCTCATTACCCAGTTGTAATACTTAATTAGGCTGGTCTGGCAGGACCTTCCAGAGATGAATCCATGCTGCTGACCGTCTTGACCAGCTTCTATGCTGACCCAAGAGTCCTGATTACAGTGGCTGGCTTTGTCTGGCTGGGAGCTGGCTGGTGGTTGACTTTGGTTGGCTGGTGCCTGTCTGGTTTGTCTGGCTGGTGGCTGGATTATTGAGTTCGTGCTGACATTGTCTGGCTGCTGTGCTAGCCCAAGTGTCCAGGCCATAGTGGCTGGCTTTGTGTGACTCGTGGTTGACTTGTTGAGTTTATGCTAGCATTGACTGGCTGCTAGCTGACCCAAGAGTCTATGTTACAGTGGCTGGCTTTGTCTGGCTAGTGGCTGGCTTTGTCTGGCTGGGGGCTGGCTGGTGGCTGACTTTGGTTGGCTGGTACCTGTCTGGCTTTGTCTGGCTGGTGGTTGGCTTGTTGAGTTGATGCTGACATTGACTGGCTGTTATGCTGGTCCAACTGTCCAGGCTATAGCGAATAGCTTTGTCTGGCTGGGGGCTAGCTTTACCTGGTTTGTTGAGTTGATTCCAGCATTGGCCAGCTGCTATGCTGGCCAAGAGTCTGGGTCTCAGTGGATGGCTTTGTCTGACCGGTTGCTGGCCTTGGGTGGCTGGTGGCTGGCTTGTTGATTTGCTGCCACTATTGACTGCCTGCTATGCTGGCCCAAGAGTCAAGGTTACAGTGGCTCCCTAATGGCTGGATTTGTCTGATTGTTTGGCTGGGGACTGAATGACTTTAGCTGACTGAAGGCTGGAGGATGGTTAACTTTGCCTGGCTAGTAACTGGAGGCTGGCTGGCATTGTCTGACTGGTGGCTGACTCGCTGAGTTGATGTTGACTTTGACCAGCTACTGTTCTGGCCCAAGAGTCTAGGTTACAATTACTGGCTTTGGCTGGCTAGTGGCTGGCTTTGACAGGCTGGAGGCTGGCTGGTGGCTAGAGGTTGACTGGCTTTGTCTAGTTGGTGGTTGGTTTGTTGAGTTGATGCCAGCATTAACTGACTGCTAAGCTGGCCCAAGAGTCCTGGTTACAGTGGCTGACTTCATCATGGCTTTGTCTGGCTGGTGACTGGAAACTTTTTTTTTTTAGTCTTTTGGTAACCGGGTAAGGCCCACTAGGCACAAGTGCCTGTTTTCAGGGGTGACCTGGGAGCACTGGGCGGTTAAGTGACTTGCTCAGAGTCACTCAGTATGCAAGTGGAGGTTGTGAGAGTCAAACTCATGTCTGGTCTGCTGAATGTACTAAGCTCGTTCACACCTCATTCCTCTAACCTCTAGGCTATACTGCCAGCAAACTTGCTGGCTGGCTTTGGCTGGCTGGTGCTAGCTTGAGAAAACTGTCTGTTGGCTATCATGTAATGGATTCTTTGCTGGCACCAAAGCGCAGGTTGCTGGGTGACGCTGGCTTGAGAGAACTGGCTGGTTGAGAATGGCTGGAGGCTGACTGGCTTTTTCTGGCTGATGGCTGGATTGCTGAGTTGATGCTGGCATTAACTGGCTGCTACGCTAGCCCAGAAGTCCAGTTTCTAGTAGCTGTCTTTGTCTGACTGATGGCTGGCTTTGACTGACTGAAGGTTGGCATGTTGGGTTGATGCCAGCATTAGCCACCTGCTACATTGGCCCAAGAGTTTAGGTTACAGTGGCTGGCTGGTTGCTGATTTTGTCTGATTGGATGATTCAAGGCTGGCTAATTTGGTCTGGCTGGAGGGTGGCTGGCTATGTTTGGCTGGTGGTTGGCTTGTTGAGTTGATGCCAACCTTGATCGGCTACTACCCTGGCGCAAGAGTAAAGGTTACAGTGCCAGGCTTTGTATGTGTAGCTCAGGCACCATGTGCCAATGGGCTACTACCCTTGCTTGTTGGCTCTTGTACAAGTTAAGGGGCCTGGGTCCTGCTACGGTGGCAATTGGGGGTTCTTTCCCAAAGTTATGAATAATAGCCACCACCCAGAGTAAGTTGCAAGTAGGTCTGGTGACTGTTTGGTACAGCCCTCTGGGATACTGTACCTCCCCACCTCCCCAACCAGCTACCCTGCACACCAGATTACCAACAACATTTCACCACCAAATACCATAAACCTACTAGAAGGCAAAATGCCATGAAATTTCTCTGGACACAGCAATTTCAACAACCAACTCACAGCTTTATTAGGGGTAGGGCTAGGAAAGAGATACCTGGAGGAAGGATAGCTGTGAAATAAGAGGAAGGTTAATAGCAGAAAATGGCAACAATAACATAAGGGCCCATAGGCCAGTCCACCCCCTGGCAGCCCACCCCCATTGGTACCAGTGATATACCCTGAGAAGTTCCTCAGGCACCCAACAGTTGCAGGCCTGGATGTTAACACGGGTTGGCTGGTGGCTGGGGCCCTGAAAACTTGAAAAAAATTTTGAATTAGATTCACACTCCCCTATTTCGAATCCAGGAACCAGGTCCTGGGTACTCACGGTTTGAAGGACTTAGGAACATCTGGAGATGTGGAGCTGTGCTCAGTTAGTGCAGCAAAGGGCAGAAAGTAGGATGGGTTAGTTTCCTTGACAGGCGGAATCTTGCTTGAAGGTCTCGCAGCTAGTCCCCTTGATGTAAGATCTGTCCACTTGCCATCATCAGCCACTTCAGGCCCGGTGCAGAGCTCAATGGCAGGTCCTCACCAGCCCCAGAAGGCCCAGACCCTGGAGTGGCTGCACAGCTTGGCTCCCCACCAGGGTTGTAGGTGCCCTAGCACCCCAGCAAGTGCCAGTGACCTCCTGAGACCATGAGTCCCACTTGGAAGGGGTTAGTTAGTGCCCTCCCTGGTTCTGGGTGAGGACTTTTAAACAGTGGGAGCCTTCTGCAGTCCCTGCGCCGAATCCGCAAGACACTGGTAGGCAGGCAGTTCCTTCAGATAAAACAACAGTGCTGATTTGCCATGGGTGCTAGATTTTAACCAACAGCTTTAGTTTGCAATTAGATGATAGCAATCGGTAGGGGATTTAGAGCTAAGCAAGCCACTGCTCACTTTCAATGCATCCAAGTTCAAAATTATCCAAAAGCAGTTTCCACTCAGCTTCAGCTGGGACACAGCTCTCAGCCACTCCGGTCAGTCCACAAAGCAAATGCACACAA
Organism: Neoceratodus forsteri; assembly: GCA_016271365.2. NCBI lineage: Eukaryota > Metazoa > Chordata > Ceratodontiformes > Ceratodontidae > Neoceratodus > Neoceratodus forsteri. The sequence goes on from CM028137.1 coordinate 236,871,256, forward strand.
CCTAGTTAGCACCCAACTCCAGAGATGCTTTGCCTCTTCAGCTTATGATTAAAGTCCCAATCTGTAGAGCAGTTTCTCTGCAGCAACCGATCAGCTTCCAAACAGACAGCACAGTTCCATTAGCTCAATTCTATGACAGTGCAGGGTCTCTTCAGCAACTATTCTCTCCAATTTAGGTACCTGTAGAGTTTCACAATCAGTCCTGTTTCTCGCTCTCTTCTGCTTCTTAAATTCCTTTTCTTTGGTGGCAGTCTCCAAAGTGAGACCTAAGCAAGGCCTCTGGCAGTCCAATTCCACACACACAGAATCCTCCTGACTCGAGAAGAGCCCAGGAATGGAATGACTCAAACCCAGAAAGTCCTTGGGTTTTCACTCAAGAATCCAGACTCCTGATTGGTTGTTCAATCCCAGCAATCATCAATAACCATACAGATCAATATTCCCTGACTGTTCACTGGGGCATGAGTAAGGCACCTGAATTAACTCCCTCTCCCAGAATCCCTAAGGTCCAATTTTGTTTGCCTATTTGTCTGATTGGTGGCTGGTGGGGGTCAAAGTATCAACAAAATGTCAGCTCCCATCCATTTCACCAGCATTTTTCAGGTTGTCCCAACTTCCAGTTCTGGTGCAGCCAGGGAGAATGTCCAACACTGTTATTTACCCCAAGGTTTGTTAGCCTCAACAGTGCCCTTTCAGACGAACCCACACTTATTCAATTATATACAGTGCTTTTGTTTTCACCGCTGTCGAAAAATACCCTCCCCCCAGGCGGCAGCAGCTCATCCTCAATATTGATCTGGGCTCATTAATATTCATGAGCCCTGATGATGCCCCCTAAGCACGCTTTTAATTTTTTAACATCCCCAAGCTTCTCCTTTGCCTCTTCAAGGTAACCGGTTCCCATATAGCTAGGGAGGGTACCAGGACTGTGGAAGACATCTTCCCTCAAGCCACAACCAGCAGTCAGTAACTTCACAGAGCTTTCTAGTGCATGCACAGTTGTTGGCAAGCTAGGAACAATGCTGGTGACTCACACCTGAAACTCCTGTCTCCACGGGGTCAAAACCACCCATAAAACCCAGTTCAGAGTCCTGGCACAACAAGGCAAGCCCCAGAATCAACAGAGACTGCAGGGGGAACAGAAAGGAATTATTCAGAAATGGAAAACTGGTGCATGAAAGGTAAGCTCCCAGAGGGGGGTTACATAAGGTTGGTAGCTGGCCTTGGCTGGCTGGAGGTTGGCTTGCTGAGTTTATGTCAGCATTAAGTGGCTGCTACATTGGTTCAAGAGTTCAAGTTACAGAGGCTGGCTATACTGGCTGACTTTGTCTGGCTGAATGGCTAGCGGCTTGGTGGCTTTGACTGGCTGGAGGCTGGCTGCTTTGACTTGCTGGCGGCTAAAGGCTGGCTAGCTTTGTCTGTCTGTTGGTTGAGCTATTGAGTTGATGCTGGCATTGACTAGCTTCTATACTAGAACAAGAGCCTGGGCTACAGTGGCTGGCTTTGTCTGGCTTGAGGCTGTTTTTTGCTGGCTTTGGCTGGCTGGCAGCTTGAGGCTAGCTGGCTTTGCCTGGCTGGTGGTTGGATTGTTGAATTGATGCCAGCATTGACCAGCTGCCACGCTTGCCTCAGAGTTTGGGTTACAGTGGCTAGCTTTGATGGGTTGGAGGTTGGCTTTGTCTGGCTGGTGGCTAGCCTGCTGAGTTGATGCCAGCTTTGACTGGCTGCTATGCTGGCCCAAGAGTCCAGGTTACAATGGCTGGCTGATGGGTTTTTTTTTTATGGCTGGATGGATGACTTTGGCAGGGTGGAGGCCTGAGGCTAGCAGGCTTTGGCTGACTAGTGACTAGAGGCTGGTTGGTTTTGTTTGGGTGATGGCTGACTTGTTGAGTTGATGCTGGCATTGAACGGCTGCTATGGTGGCCCAAGAGTCCGAGTTACAGTTGCAGACATTGTCTGGCTGGTGGATGGAGGCTGACTGGCTGGTCCTGGATTGAGAGGACTGACTGGTGCCTATATTGTCAAGGATTCTTCGGTGGTGCCAGAGGCCAGGTTGCTGGCTGGCACTGGCTTATAAGGACTGGCTGGTGGATATATTGTCATGAGTTTTAAGCTGACACTTGAGGCCGTGTTACTAGCTGGTGCTGGCTTAAAAGGACTGACTGGGAGCTGTATTGTCACCGGTTCTCCACTGACACCAGAGGCCAGGATGCAGACTCGTGCTGGCTGGTACAGGTTTGAGAGGACTGGCTGGTGGCTGTTTTGTCACGGGTTCATCATTGGCACCAGAGGACGGGTTACTAGCTAGTGCTATGATGAGGCGACTGGCTGGTCGAGAATGGGAGAGAGGTTTTATTAGTGCCTGAAAGTGAATAGTGAGAAAAAATGGAAATTAATTAACAGCCATTGTACAAAACATACATTTGTCTGTGTAAAGTAGTCATAAGAGGCATACATACTTTCACAATGCCATCTACAGATAGTTTGTCCAATGGTCAAAAAGCCTAAGGTCAATGGTCACACAGGTTTGCAAATTTGACCAGTACAAGGAAATGCCTGTCTGAGAAGAGAAGGTATGCCGTCGTCAGTGTTAAAGGAACCCTGACAACCTCCTTTGGCCTCAGATTGTCAGTGGATTAAAAAATACATGTTATGTAGCTTTTAGTTAGATTGTGATTAATTTTTCCTTTTTAAAAGTAAAAAAAACAGACAGCCCACCATACTGCTGTTACCACACAAAAACAGGTTTGTTTACATTCTTTGATCATCTTCCACTGCATCTTTTCTGGACTTGAGAACACCCCTAACACAATCTAGCCACTCATGATGCAGTGGGAGGAGATGAGTATATTACATCATGAGTGACTGCACTGTTTGGGGGCATTCCTAATGTTCAGGATGCATGCAGTAGGAGAAGATCAAGGATTTGAAGCAAAACAAGACTGGGTATAATTGCACCATCCCCTGCATTTCAGTTCTACTAAACAAAGAAGCAGATCAAACAGTCACCAACTTCAGTGCGTCTTAGAGAAGGTAAGCAATTATATAATGTGGATTTTCAATGAGAAATGATGCAATGCAAAAGGGCTGACAGTGACTCTTTAATTAATGGCTTGAGCTGGCACAGTGAGTCGGAACATATCACCAGACTATGCTGTTTAATCATACTGTGTCTTGCATTAAGCTATGAAAAAAAATAGAATGCACTGTAGTGTGTATGCATCTAGTGAAGAAAATGAATATTTCTAGAAAGTCATCAGGAAATACATATGGCAACGCACATTATTGAACTGAAGCTAGACAGGTAACTTAATGTGTCCAGCAGCACCAGCACTAATGTGTGTCCTAATGTGATGTATGTGTAGCCCTGGAGCCGTATGCCAGTGGGCTACTCCCCCCCCCCTTGCCAGCAGTCTCTGATACCAGGCAAGGGTCCTGGGTCCTGCTATTGTGACAATTTAGGGTTTGTTCCCAGAAACAATGATAATAGCATGGTGCCTCCACCCAGAGTAAAGTATTAGTGGTCCAGATATTCGTTTGGCACAGCCCCCGGGATACTGTGCTTACCCACCTCCCCAACCAACCACTCTGCACACTGTGTCCCCCCAAAACCTTATTCCACCATAAACCATATATTCCAGTAGTAAGCACAGGCAATGCATTTCACTAACACAGCAGTTTCAAACAACAAATTCACAGCTTTATTCATGGGGTAAGGAATAGGGAAGGGGATACTGGGACATAAGGTAACTGTGAAGGCAAAAAGAAAGGCTAGTGAACTAGGCAACTTCAACATGTGGGCCTGCAGGCCAAGCCCTCCCCCACTGGTACCAGTGTCCCTGTACTGTCCCTAGGGGTACCCACTAGGTGCAGGCCTGATCAGTGCCATGGGTTGGCCTTGGCCGGCTGTTGGGGCCCTGAAATTGTAGAAACTTTAGTTTGAAAACAGAAAAATTCCCCTTTCCATTCCCAGGAACCAGGTCCTAGGTACTCACTATTTGTTGATTTCAGCACCAGGGAAAATGGAGCTCCTTGGATTAGTGAGAGAACAAAACAGGCCAGCCAGGATCCCTCTACCTGGATGGAACTTGCTCAAGGATCTTGCAGCTGGTCACCTTGATTGCAGTTCTGGCCACTTGTCACCTTCAGCCACTTCTGGCCTGTTGTAGAGCATGGTGGCAAGACAACACCAGCCCCAGAAGACCCAGACCTGGGAGTGGCTCCACAGCCTGGCTACCCCAATGGGTTGCAGGTGCCCTAGCACCCCAGCAAGTGTCGGTGACCCCCTGAGACAGTAAGTCCCACTTGGAAGTGATTAGCAAGTTCCTTCCCTGGCGCTGGGTGAGGACTCCCAAATGGTGGGGATCCTCCTGCAGTCCCTGAACTGAGCTCTCAGCAAAGAAAAGATCTTAGGCAGTTTCTCCAATAAAGTCCAGTGCCAATCTTAGTGGGTGCTAGCCTCTGTTCCCATAAGCGTAGGTGCAGTACAACAGGGAGGAACCCAGAAGCAACAGCCCCATGCACACCAATTCACACTGTCCAGTTAACTCGTGTCCACAACTTTTTCTTTGGCTACAGCTAGGACTCCACTTTCAGCCACTTTTACCAGTTCACGCAGGACACACACACACGGCTCCTGGCTAGCACCCCAATGACCAGAGATAGTCTGCCTGTTAACATTTCTTTCACAGTCCCACACAAGCAAATGGCTTCTCAGTTCTGATTGTGGCACTCTGACAACCCCCACAGCCTTCTCAGCAATTTCGACTTTCCAGTCCAAGGTTTCTGCAGCATTCAGTCTCTCCCATTAATAGCAAGCAATGTTTCCATACCTGGGGCATCACAGCCCATTCTCTTTCCCTCTCTCTCTCTCTCTCTCTCTCTCTCTCTCTCCTTCTCAATCAATCCAGCAGCAAGCACCTGGGGAACCAGCACCTCAGCACAGTCCTTCCTTCTTTTTTTCCCTTTTCCAATCTACTTCTGCTGTCAGGCAAATCTCCTAATGGGGGCCTGAAGAAGCCCCTGAAGCTCAATGCCCATTCTCACAGCACAGTCCTGACTTGTACAGAGCCCAACCACAGACTGAAGGAATCCCCAAAAGCCCACACTGTTTCAGCCGAACATCCAGCATTCTGATTGGCTGTTGAAGCCTTTCCATAATCAATATCCATAGTGATCAATATTTCCTGCTCGCTTATTGAGGCATGATCTAGGCACCAGAATTAGTCCCCTCCTTTTCCTAGGAGTCCCTCTGTGTCCAGTTTGGGCGCCTAGATCACCGATTGGCTGCAAATACGGGGTCAAATGTCATAAACATGTCAGCTCCCATACAGTTCCATGGAGTCCATACAGTTTCCCCAGCTTCCCTACATGACTGCAGCCCATCATGGTACTCTATTAATGCAAACACCTGACTGGGTTATAGCCCCAGCTGCCCACTGTTAAACAAGCTCACTCTCATTTGATGGCTCCTAGCAGTTTTGCTATTGCTGCCGCCGCAACACCATGCCCCTAGGTGGCATGCAGCTCTCATCGATATTCATGGGGTCGCTCATTAATATTCATAAGCCCCTGAGTGGCCTCACTGTTAGAACCCCTGTTGTGCCTCAGTTACGGGCTTCTGCCCTATCACTTCCAAGTCTCCACTCCCCCAAGACATCTGAAGCAACACCAGGATCACAGACAATCTCTCCAATCCTGGACCGCACCAGCGGTCAGCAACTTTAAAGTGCTCCTAAGCACATATGCGAGTGCTGTCAGAAAAAACATGCTGGCAGCTTGAGACTACTGAATGACGCCCTGGAAAGGCAGAAACAGCATGCTGGCAAGGGAAAAGATGTGGGGAAACCAGGAACACCAGCAAAACCAGGGACAAATGGGGAAATTACAGTAAGACCCAAGAAGAGGGTTACATATACAACTGATAATGGCATAACATCAATTATGAAAAACCACAGGAAAAAAACACATGCAGGAATTGTTCATAATATAATCAATTAATTATTTCATACATTATTACTCAGTGTTTAAGCAGAACATAGAGAATACTGGTTGGGCAACCATGCACAACCAGCCTGTGCAGCCAGAGAAGGGGTTCTGATTACATCAGACCACCAGAGTGAAGCTTGAGAGGTACAATGTAATCAGAACCCTGAGCTGGTGGCACAGGCTTGTTGGGCATGTGGTTGCCCAATCAGTATTTTTGTAGTGTATAGTTTTTTTGTTTAGTTTTTATTTAAAAAAAAACAAAAGGGCCCAGCCCAGTGGTGCTGAGGGTTGAGGTGCTGGACACCACACCTCGCTCCACACCGGCGACCCGGGTTTGGGAATGGACTTGGGCCGCTGGGGTTGGCAGGGGAGAGGAAAGATCAAGCATCCCACGACTGCTCTCCTTCCTCTGGGGAGGGGTGGGACAATGCAGCGCACTGTAGTGGCTGCTGGCAGAGGCCAGTGGCACTACAGTAGCGAGCAGACTGAGAGGGAGAGATCACATCGGGCATCGACATGTAGACGCCATTGCATGTCTGGCTCTCCAGGGTAATACCAGAACAGGGAAAAATAACATGGCAACCGGGCACGGAGGCTTGATGGCCGTCTACGGGATGCCTGGCTTCAGAGGCATCGCTGCACAGTGGGGGGTAAGCCACAGGGGTATATGGCAGCGAGGGCACTATTGGAAGCTGGGATGGGGACTGGACAGTAGCCGGATGTAGGGGATGCGTCGATGTACAGGCAGACTGGGAGCCATGAAGATAAAAGGGATTAACCAAAAAAAAAAAGAAAAAAAGAAAGTGTTTTCATAGTACTCCTGCAGCAGCCTCGAACGTCTCAATGGTTTCTGTTCAGAACTTGAACTGATTGCTGTATGCTGTGTGCGCGGCAGAGCTGTTAATAACACCAGCTGTCTTGAGGATTTCCAATCAGCAGGATTCTTGTTTACCACTGAAGGGGTACAACCATATTCCACGACCTTTGAACTGTGGTACAAGGTTTCAGCTGGCATGGAAATCCATGCTGAACAAACCCTCACTAAACACTATATAAACTGTCTGTAAACCTAGTCTGACACGTTGTCTGTCTCTGTACCTTGACAATCTCCTACATGCAAAGTATAGCACACAGCACACATCAATGACCTACATGTCAGTTTCATTAGGTACAAGTCCAGACAGTCAGTGCATGTGAGAACATATCACACAAATACTGCTGCTGACTACTCAGTGAGTGCTTCCCAGATTATGATCACTGTATTTGTGAAACGAGAAAAGTACTGTCAAGGCAAATACATTAACATGACAAAACAGCAAACTGTAGTGCATTAAATAAAAAGATCTTTAATGGAGACCATTAGCATCACACCCACTTTATAACACAAACCATAACACAACAATTAGTTCAACTTCAAATATGTGGTGTTACTTTCACAACACAGTGGTTTAATCATCTACCTTGTTGAATCCACCAGTCAACAATAGAACACACAGCTGCCTGTTGATGATTGTCAACATTTCTCTCATAGCACTGACCCTTCATTGCCATTGATAGTTTAGTGCACCCCCTTCAATCCAACCCTCCCTCTCCCAATCCAGGTTACATCAATCACCCTACGTCTCTGATATATCACTATTGTTACAATGTGTTTACACGAGTACAGCACATGCAGGTGACTATGAGAAAACCATGAGCTGAGAGGCATTAGTTTGATGGAGGAAGGTGCGTGTATAATCGACCACTGAACTTTATGCGGGGCACCAACTCATCACACTCAGTGCTAATAGCCTCACATACAAGTGTGGAGGTGTTATTTGCACTTTAGAGGAAAAGCTTTTTATTTTGTATTACTGTTTAATGCAATATTATAGATACAGTGTTTCATCAGTTAGAAGCTGTGACTTTTTTTTAACTTTGCAATTTTCAGCAGCGGCATTTAATCGAGGGCAGCTTGTATTTAAGAGCCACCCAACTGTCTCTTTATTTCCCAGTGCATGCTGCCGGTTAGCATGTTCAGCTTGATTGCATCAAATAGTTCTCACCCCCACCACACTTATCCAGCTGTCTAGCTTATCTGACGACAGTGCTGTTAGCCTGAGGAGGCGTAAATACTAAATGCAAAGAACAGTGTGTCAGTGTGTTAACATGACCATGTGGCTCTCCCTGTGTGGTTTTTACAAAATTTCTCTGCCAGCCTCTGGTCTTTTTCTCTGACAGCCAAACTCCAGCAGCATCAAACATTTCTGTCCCCAACACAGTAATCCAGCTGTCCAGCTTGTCTGGCTAATGTTTGATGGTACTGTTAGCCCGAGGAGAGGTAAATACTAAATTAAAAAAGCATTGCCAGTGTGTTAGCATGACCATGTGACTCTCCCTAAGCTAACAGGTAACAACATAGTAAGGTACACACCAGTTCCAGTTTTACTTTTTACTTTTTAGTGTACTTTTCAGTTATTTATTGAGCGTTGTTCTTGTTTAGATACCCAGTTAAACAGCAAACAGAAAGAAAGTCACTCCGTGCTTCCTCCATGTTCCATCCAGGGTGCTAATTCTGTGCACAACACTGTAATCTCAATAAAGTACCATAAATAAAAAAAAGTATGTTGCATGACTGCTATGGGGTAGGGCTATGCAGGGGACGTCAAGGGCTGTACTGAGGTTTACTGCTGTAGCCGCCGAGAACTAGAAGCCGATTTAAATAGAAGCCACAGCTCATAAATGAGGGTGGCTTCTATTGCGCTTCTTGGTTTTCAGCTGCGGCTTCTATTCCAGGGCTGCTTTTAATCGAAGGTGGCTTTGAAGTAATGAAATACAGTAGTTATTCGGCTGTTCTGCAAACTTCCAAGATAACATCTGATGAAAAAAGACATCATCACTAGACCTGCAGAGGACAATTCAGGGCAGCAGCAGTGGGAGATTCAATAGCATGCAGCAGTGTATGCATAGTCTTTGAACTGTGTGCTGCTCCTGCTGTCCTCAGCAGGATAAGTAAGTACAGTCATCAGAAACATAGAAACATAGAAGATGACGGCAGAAGGGGATCATCTGGCCCCTCTAGTCTGCCCATGATCCTACCCCCCTCCCATTAGTTGCTATTCAGTGTTATTTTGCCCTTGAACCTATCCCACATGTGTTTAAAGGATCCCACTGTTTTCATCTCCACCACTTCCCTTGGAAGTAAGTTCCATGCATCTCTCAGTAAAGAAAAACTTTCGTGTGTTGCTTCTGAATTGGCCTCCCCTCCAACTTCATGCCATGCCCCCCTTGTTCATGAGTGTTTCTTGCTTTGGAACAGGTCCTGAACCTGTACTTTGTTTATACCTTTTTGGAATTTGACAGTCTCTATTATGCCCCCCCACCCCACTGCTCCAGGAGTACATGTTTAAGTCACACAAGCATTCTTCCTAGCATTTGTTGTGCAGCCCATGTATCATTTTTGTTGTTCTCCTCTGTACTGTCTCCAGTATGTAAATATCTTTTTTAAGGTGGGGTCTCCAGAACTGTATGCTGTACTCCAGGTGCAGCCTCACCGGTTGTCTATAGAGTGGCAGGATGACCTCTCTTTTTCTGCTGGTAATCCCCCTGCCTATGCATCCCAACATCCCATTTGCTCTCAGTGCTGTCTTCTCACATTGTTCTGACATTCTTAGATCATTTGTTATGATGATTTCCAGATCTCTTTCCTGTGTGGAGGTTTCCAGTTTCAGTCCTCCCAGGTAGTACTCCCCTCCTAGGCTTATCCTTCCAGTGTGCATGACTTTGCACTTCTTGGCATTGAAACTTAGTTGCTATGTTTTTGATCACTTTTCTGGGGCCACAAAGTCTTCCTTCATTTTTTCCACTCCCCCTGAATATCCACCCTGTTTCCTAAAGTGTCATCTGCAAACAGACTCACCTTCCCCTCTAGTCCTTCTGAAACATTGCTAATAAAAATATTGAAAAATAATGGTCCCAACACTGATCCTTGAGGCACTCCACTAGTTACGTCTCTTTCCTCTGATAGTGAGCCATTTACCAGAACCCTCTGGGTCCTTCCAGTAAGCCAGCTCTTAATCCAGTTTACGACCCGCTTACCTATTCCCATGCTGTCTAACTTGTTTAGTAACCTTTTATGTGGTACAGAATCGAAAGTCTTACTCAAGTCAAGGTATACTATGTCTACTGCTCCTCCCTGGTCCACTGTTATTGTTACCCAGTTAAAAAAGTCTATGAGATTTGGTTGACATGGCTTTCTCTTAGTAAAGCCATGCTGTTTCATGTCTAATTTGCTGTTTTCCTTGAAAAAGGATACAATCCTCTCTTTGAGAAGTGTTTCCATCTTTTTTCCCACTCTAGAGGTGAGGCTTACTGGTCTGTAGCTGCATGTACTCTCCTTGCTCCCACTCTTATGCAGTGGTATAACTGTTGCCTGCTTCCAATCCTGTGAGACCTCTCCCATTTTGAGAGTTAAATTGAAAAGGTCAGCCAATGGAGCTGCCAATTCTTCCTTTAGCTCTTTCAAATACCTGGGATGTATCCCATCCGGTACCCATAGCTTTATTTGTATTTATTTTTTCCAGTTCCTTTTGGACATTTTCCTCTGTAAAGGGACTGGCTTCTACTCCGATGCCTCCTTTACTACGTTTCTTGCTGATAGATCCGCAGCCATCTTGCTCCTTGGTGAACACCGAGCAGAAATAACTGTTCAGGACTTCTGCCTTATCCTTGCCATCTTTGGTTAGCCCTCCTCCTTCCTTTATGAGTTTGACAATGCCATTTGTTTTCTTCCTCTTTTCTCTGATGTACCTCTAGAATGTTTTGTCTCCATGCTTGACTTCCTTGGTGATTTTCTCTGCTGTTGTTGCCTTTGCAGCACTGATCTCTTTATCAGCTTCCTTCTGTTTCTGTATGTAGTCTTCCTTGTCCTTGTTGGAGCCTGTCTTTTTATATCTCCTGTATGCACTTCGTTTTTCTCTCACCTTGTTTGCGACTTCTTTGGAATACCAGAGCGGCTTTCTTTTTTTCTTTGCTTTACTCACCATTTTGATGCAAAGGTTTGTTGTTTGTAGAATGGCGTTTATTAACTGAGCCCAGTATCCTTCCACATCCCTTGCTCTTTCAGTGTTTTCAAGCTTTTCTTTGATGATTACGTTCATGTTTGCGAAGTCTGCTTTTCTGAGGTCCATGACTTTGGTTTTTGTGTGGTTGCGTTCCATTTTTATCCTGACTTTAAAAGTCACCATGCAGTGGTCACTGGCCCCCCGGTGGTTTTCAGCCTGTACTTCAGAGATTTTGCCCCATTTGTTAGCAATAGGTCGAGGACAGCTTCCCTTCTTGTTGGTTCTTTTACAAGCTGTTTTAGTCCGGAAAAGTGAAGTGAAGTGCCTCCAGAAAATCTTTGCTCCTGGCTGAGCCTGCTGTCTGGGTGTCCCATTTACATCAGGTAAATAGAAGTCTCCCACCACTATAACATCCCCTTTGTCACTCATTTTGATTATGCTTCCTATAATTTCCTTGTCTCCATCCAGCCCTGCCGCTGGAGGGCGATAAAACACACCTACCTTAGTTATGGCTCCAATTTCAGCCTCCAGTGCTTCCCACATTACCTCAGTTTCAGTTTTTGAGGTGTCATTTTGTATTATGGTTGCTTTTATGTCCTCTTTTATGTACATAGCGCCCCCGCGTCCAGTTCTGTCTCTCCAAAAGAGACAGTATCCTGGGATAGCTGCTTCCCAGTCATGGTTGCTGTTGAACCATGTTTTGGTGATGGCAATCCAGTCTAGATTAGCCTCGGTGATTGTAGCTGAGAGGCCAGTGATTTTATTTGTTAGACTTCTTGCATTTGCGAACATCACTTCTCATACTTGACCCTCTGTTTTTGTGGTGCCATGTTTTATTCGATTTATTTTTTCGCTGTATTTATTTTGCGACTTTGGCGAGGTATATTTGTTGTATTTGTGTTCCTACTTCTGTGGTGTTTCGGGGGAGAGGCAGCAGATCCCTTTTTCTCTACCATCCCTTCCCCTTGATCTAGTTTAAATGATCGATCGTTACATCCAGTTTCTGTCCTAGAGCATGCACTCCCTCCTGAGTGAGACGCAATCCATCGTATCTGAAGAAACCTCTGTCCCAGAAGTCGTGCTAGTTACCAGTGTAGAGATGCCCCTTTCTTGACACCAGCTAAGGAGCCAAGTGTTTGGTGCCTCAATTTGTTCCTTGCTTATCCTTTGTTGACTGCCTCCTTTCCCCCATACTGGGAGGATCTCTGAGAAGGCAGTGTTTGAGCAGTGTGAGGATAATGATTCACCCAGGTGAGATATGTGTTATTTGGTCTCCTCCAGAGACTGGTTTGCCAGATCGTTTGTTCCTATGTGGACAAAAATGCTAGTGCATTCACCCTCCCTTTTAACGATTATGTTGATGCGGTCAGTGTCTCTTTTCACCAGTGTTCCTGGTAGACATCTCATTGCCACTTTTGTCTTTGGACCCTGATTTATGTGTGATTTCACCCACGAATCATGGAATCTCCTATAATTAGGATTTTCTTGTGTTCCTTTTTGTCTGAGTCCTTTGTAGTTCCCTCCTAGCATGATTTAGGATTGTTACCAAACTGACTGTGTTTGGTGGTAATGGCTAGTTGACCCTCCTTTGCGAGAGGACAGTATCTATTTTGTAGCTTGATTTGTGCTTTCTGCCAAAGTGAATGGTTTTGGGACCTCTCATGCTTTCTTTTGACCCCTTTTATTACCTGCTATCCTTTCTCAGAGGTGTTTAGATGCTTTGGTAAGCCCCCCAGGTGGAGGTGGTGTGGAGCAAAGGGCTGCACAGGTGTATAGGTTGCACCCATGCCCTTGGTTCCTGGACAGGCAAAAAAAAGAAAGGCGTGGAGCACGCGGGTGCCCTGTTGTGATGTGTGTTACAAGCTGATGATGGAGAGAATGCATTTGTTCCCAAGCTTCTCTCAATTTAGCTTTCAGATCTTCTATTATAAAGCATGTGGGGCAGTGACCAATTTCCTGTATGTGTGCCCTCTGGTAGGATGCACTGCACCAGTGTCATCTAATGAGGTCCATGGTACTAGGAAGGATGACAGGGAAAAGAAACAGGTGTAGGACTGCTGCAGGGTTAAAGAAAACAGTGGAATGACAGCTGTGGAGTTTCAGAATTTTTTTTTTGTGTGAGTGTGTTTGTTGGAACTCTGCCCCTTCTTGAGTGACAGTAGGAAGGTGCAGCTAGGAGACAGGGCTATAAAAGTTGAGTAGCAGGTGGAGGTTGAGTAGCAGGGGAGGGTGGGAGGGCAGAACCCTTAGCCCTGCACAGAAAAAAACAATCAGCTTGCTTTGCACACAATAAGGATAACTGTCTCTGATTTAGCAACGGATGTGTACCAGGAATGCTCCTTGTGAGATGCAGATAAGAAGGTCAGAAAACATTAACACCAGAAATAAATATGTCACAAGGGCCCTGTCCACACTAGGGCATCTCTAATGTTACTGGCGGGGTAAAACGTTACAGGTGCTCTGAAACATGGTTCGCGTCCACACCTGTAACGTTTTCAAACCATGTTTGACAACCATGTTTAAACACTGATCGTATCAGGGTTTTAGCATGGTTTCCAACATGGTTTGAAAACAAACATGCTTACAACAGCAGTGTGGATGGGCGTCGGTACCATGTTCAGCCTCTGCTGCCATTGTAGTCCTGCAAAGAGCCATGGTTCACTGCCCTCTCAAGTCAACATGGATCAGATCAGAAATTGGTTTTGCCTTTAAATTGTGGACGCAATTGGTAACCATGCTAAAACAGGGTAGGAAAAGTGAGGATGCACAAGCACGATATGTTTTAAAATGTTTTTAAAAACGTTATGGCTGAACCATGTTCAGTGTGGACAGGGCCAAGATGTACAGCTCTTATCCCAATCAAAAATGTACAAGTAAACACCAGTTCCTTTGAGCCTTCTTTGGCTGTCTGACACACTCTCCTGTGTACCTCTCTGTATGTGCACTAAATCTACAATAGTATTTACAGCACCCTTATGTCACTTACCTGCTCCATTTTACCACGGCCCCTCGCAACCGAGGCATAGTCGACCTCTTGTATCAGCAGTGTATGTTTCCACCAGTGGCCCTGTGTGCCTCCCAAGACCCGGTGTCATATGAGAGTGGAGCCGCTAGCTACTCCTGTGGTCTGCCCCTTGTACAGAGGATTACTCTTCTTAGGTGTGCCCTGTGCACCCTCCGAGACCCAGCATCTTTAGAAGAGGAGCTGAGAATTGCTCCTGCAGTTCTCCATTTGGGCAATCACTCACTCAGTGCGGTGATGTGGAAATCGACGGCAGCTGCAGGGGAGGTGAAGTCTGTGGTAAATAGCTACATCAGCCCTCCTTAGTCCGATGTGCAGCTGTGGCTACCTACTCCAGATCCCAGCTATTTAAAGGCAGTTGCCCCTTTGTTTGAAATCTGGCACGGTGTTTGTATTTGCTCTGATAGGTACAGCCCTGCTGATGCCGCCTTGTGGAACAGCCCACAAAAGTCCTAGCCACAGCAAGCTCCTGTAGCCCTGCACGGATGAAAAAACAATCAGTTTGTTTTGCAAGGAGTAAGGATAGCCGTCCCTGATTTAGCAACGGCTGTGTACCAGGAACTCTTCCTGCGAGGTGCAGACAAGAAGGTCAGAGAATATTAACACCAGAAATAGGCATCAGCAGAATATGCCTGATACAAAAATTGACTATACTTGCTATATGCAATCCACATTGAGGCCAAAAAAGAGTTTTTTTGAACACAGAAATTCAATCGTGGAGGGACCAGCCCCACACTTGAATATGGGGTTCATAGTGCTGAATCTTCCTGTAATTTCAAAGGAAAAAAAACAACATTTAGTAGTGATGTTCAAGTGACTCAGCTCTGTTACTGATAACCATAACATCTGTGACAACAAAGAATGGGGTTTTGGTGTGGGATCAGATTCCAGTTGCATGGGGGATCAACAGCGTGTAGGAAGATAGTGTGTCCTATGGACTTCTGTCATTTAATAAGTGCCTCAGCCCACCAAGCCACTGGTTAAGCATACATTGTCTCCAGTTTGAGGCATCTGGGTATTGGTAGGCAGTGTTGGAATTACACTTTATAAGCTTTGGGAGCTGGGGGTCCATAAGGGCCCTATCTTTAAATTGGGTCCCCCTTCCCATTATAAGTCAATGATGCAAAGTGATGCATGAGCTACCAGGACTCTCATCAGATCTTGGGGGCTTAGTCCTGACAAGTCCCGCCTGTAATTCCAACACTGCTGGTAGGGCTCTACATGGGGCCATACAGACTGTAAATGGACGGAGTATGAAGCATGGTGCATGTGCGGCAACATCACAACATTCAACGCACATACAGACCTCCGTCTTTGAACGCTACCATGTCCAGGGGAGGAAGAAACCAAAAAGGTAGTGTAGGAAGAATGAAGCACCCTTGAATGTCCCGATTGATCTGGATGACTGTGGAGAGCCAGGATGGGGGTGTGAGGTACTCAAACTTCAGGTCTTTCCAGAGGAAGGGGGGAGGGATGGTGGCAAGCCATGGGGAGAACCTTGAGGGTAATACTATTACCTCCACGGGGAGTTTATCACTGATCGGTGGGGTTGAACATGAGGTAACAGAACCCAGCAGCACGGCACGAAAAAGTTGAAGTAAAACAGAAACGTACCTCCAAAATGGAGAAGTAGTGAACAATTCACATATAGACTATTACTTGTACTGTACAGGAGCAGGTGGCAGTAGTTGTACTACTGCCAACACAAATTAAACAAGGTGATTGATGTAATGTGGGTCAGGAGAAGTGGAAGAAACTAGACTACCAGTGACTGATAGTACTGAAGATTGCTGATCACCATCACATATCCATGGAATGTTCGCTATGATGTCCGACAATGACAATAATTAGACAATATGGTTTAGGAAAGAGGCTACTCAAGAAAAGCAACAAGTGTCACACAAATAAAACAATACTTATTAACAATAAACGTTTTTTTCTTTTAGTGTTTTTTTTGTTTGTTTTTTGTTCGGGGGGGGTCTGTGTGTGTGTGTTTTTAAATAAAATCACACAAATAAGCATGTGCAGGGCACTTACTTTGTACCACTGCCACCAGTGGCAGACACAAGGGGGGTGCTAAGGGGTTGAAGCCCCCTATTTGTAAATTCAGCCATCGGGCACTTATTAGTCAGGTTTCGCAGCAGCAGAAGCAGCACAGATTTTCCTAAATTACTCTTTTTTTTTTTGCGAGTACTGTGGCTGCCACTGCATTCCTAACTTCTGACATAGCTGTTTTCCTGACTTCACGATATGATCTTTGTGGTGCAACAATCCATCCCGTCGCAACTCCCCCCCCCAAAAAAAAATCCCTTACCTGTTGTTGTCTGGTGCTGCAGGCAGGTTGCTATGTGTTGGGCAGAGGGGTAAACAGGGTTCATGCTTGGGAAGACACCTCCTCCACCCTGCACTACAGACACCTGACTGATTGGACTGGCATGTCACCCACTCCTCTATTTCTAGTGCAGCAATGCCAGTGAGGGTTGCTTGACAGTTCCATGGTGGTGTGAGCAACTAGCATGCCCACTGTGCTCAAGTAAGTCTGGCAGCAGTGTAAAGTTGCTCAGTCTGCTGTCTGTGAAAGAGCAGGTTGGAAATGGAATCTGACCTGACAATCTGCATATGGGACAGACCTCTGAAGCACAAAAACAAGACAATGGGCCCAATACTCAAAGATGGCTTAAATTGGCATGCTGAAGCCCCTTGTGCAAGGGACCCTGCACCAGATTCTGTTACAGGAGGGGTTCCAGCACCTAAATCCCCACACTTACGACAATCCCTCCCATGCAGCAAACACCTGGCACATGGGAAGGGTCTGCTGCAGGCCTCCTATGGAGAATGCAAGCACCCCCCCATCCCCAATGTTGACAGTGTCAGTACAGGAAGTTACACAGTGCCTCCCCATGTACTGTTGCCCTCCCTACTCCCCGATTGTGGCCCATTATGATATTATACAATAATGCACCCAAACCTGGTGGTCTAATGGTCCCCCCTCCCGATCATGATAGTGCCCATTAGTATTATATACCTTAATGCCCCCAAACCTGGTGGTCCAGTGGTGCCCCCTCCCTGATCTCTGATGTCGCCGTTGTTTATGTCAATAACATGCCCCTCTCCCTGATCACAGTAGTAATACTTGAAATGAAGACCCCTTGTCCCTGGTGATTAAGTGGATCCCTGCAACCCCACCCAGCAGGTAGTGCCCACCACCCAGCCCCCCATCCTGCAACAGAGCCGGCACCAGCACATCCCTCCTCTCACCTCCGTGGCCGGCGCTGACTGAACTGTCATTTACCTGCTGTAATGTACACTGTACATGCATTGTGTACACTGTACATGCATTGTGTACACTGTACATTACAGCAAACAATGACAGTTCAGTCGGTGCCAGCTGCAGAGGTGAGAAGAGGGATGTACTGGTGCTGTCTCTGTCACAGGATTGGGGGGAGCTGGATGGTGGGCACTACCTACTGGGTGGGGGGGAATCCACTTGATCGCCAGGGACAAGGGGTCTTCATTGCTATTATTACTACTGCAATTGGGGAGAGGGGCAAGTTATTGACATAAACAATGGTGGCATCGGGGATTGGGGAGGAGACACCACTGGACCACCAGGTTTGGGGGAATTAATGCATATTATAATAATGCGTCCTATCGGGATCGGGGATGGAGGATGCACAACAACCTGCAATGGGGGGCAAATTGTTATTGTACACTGGGGTCACGTTGGGGATTGGGAGGGGGGACCACCTCCCATAGCACATTGCCAAACAGGTAATTCGCCCAGAGGTGAAATTTCTAAGTACCCTTTGACCATATTTTAGAATTTCTCCCTCCAGGTGATTTCTGAGGATTGCATTTATGGTGCTGTGGCAACTTGCATCTGTCACATGCCCCCTAGCACCTTGTTGCCACCCATTTCTGGGTGCAGGGGTGGTGCAGGCCCCTTTTGGGGCAGGCAGCCTGCGGTTGGTGCAGGCTGCCATTGAGAATTGCTCCCAGTGCATCTTTAGGCGCAAGGTACAGTTTGCGCCTTTCTTTGTGGAGCAAGCCCCTTGCGCCTTGCCGGGAGCTTTGGAATCAGGCCCAATATGTCTTGCAAGAAATAAATGAAATGAAACCATGCTGTTTGTTTTGTGTAAGAAGATAACTTATCCAGACTTTGGAAACTGGAGGTGGGTTCAGGATTACCAATGCCTCAAGCCCTAGGCAGGTGGTTTCATGTTTCTTTCTTTCTTTTACAAGACAACTTATCTTGTTTTAGTGCTTCAGAGATCCTTGCTCCATATGCAAATCATTGGATTCTGTAGATTATAGCCATCTGTACTGCAACTTTGCAGGGAGTCCCAGCTGTCCCGCCTACTATTCAGATCTGGCAGGCCCCATGCCTACATTCAAACCAATCATTGGCACTGGCCGAGTGATGAAAGTGATCATCAGGACTGTACACCATGTGTGTGTCGCAGTGAATATTTACCACGCAGTGTGCTTTCTGATTCTGTCCAGCACCCACATGGTGCTGCTTTATATAAAGCAGAGACTTATGCTGCTAGCACATAGTGTGTAGCGTGGAGTCTGTCAGAGTGAGTGGTCATGTTGTGGAGTGCTATTTCCTCAAATCAGACAGCCTAACAGAACCTACTGGCATTTATACAAATCTGTAATTGAAAGAAAAAGCTAAAAGTTATATATTGTATTCTACCTGACTTCTTATCAGTGCTGATGTTTTTTCTTTTTTTTTTTATATTTCAACTGCTGCAGCCTGTAGGCTTGCAGGCTGTGTGTGAATGAGACAGAGAGACCCTATTTTGCTGACAGACTGTGGGGAGGCGGGGATCAGTATTGGTTGTTAATGAGAGATTGTGAAGGGGAGTGAGGCAAAACTTTTTTGACTAAAACAAAGCAATGTATATTATAGGGGCACAGTTACGCCCCTATAGTTAGGGTTCAATGGTCACATCTATGTTAAACCCCAAATTTTGCACTTTAATAACTTTACAGTCGTTCAAGCAGTTTGCAAGAAATTTTGCATGTACCATCAGGAACCGAAGATCTCTTGATGTGGCAAATTTCATTCCAATCAATATGTGGGTGCGGAGATACAGAGTGTCAAAAAATTTAAAAATCACCGTTTTTGCATAAATTCTTTGTTACCATGTTTCTGAAAAACTGTGTGGACTTGTGGTTTGAAATTTGCATGGTGTACATCTCTTGGGTCACAGATGTACATTTTGAAAGTTTGGTAAAAAAATATTAATTTGTTAAAAAGTTATTACATTTTAAAGCTTCCATTTATTTTCTATGGGAAAATTTAGATGTCCCGCTTGAAAAAAGATTATTTTTCGCAAATGCAGAATCTTTTGCTGCAAAATGCGGAATCTTTTTCAATGCTGCTGCCATTTTGTTTTCAGTTAGCAAGGCAAACAAACTTAAAATTCCAAAAAAATACTGGGGATTGGTAAACACCAACACTTGTGTTTATCTAATCGGGGTCAGTTTTTCAGAAAAGAGACCAGAAATGTGTTTATTTTATCCGCAGAATTCTTTTACCGCAAACCACGGAAATGTTTGTCTGCAAAAAAAGGTTCCTTTTTCTCAAATTGCAGCAAAGGATTCTGTTTTGCTGCAAAACAGGATTCTTTTTCCGAAATTTGCGAAAAATTATCTTTTTTATATACTGTAGGTGTTTCTTTGTCACGTCATAGAAAACAAATGGTTT
Organism: Neoceratodus forsteri; assembly: GCA_016271365.2. NCBI lineage: Eukaryota > Metazoa > Chordata > Ceratodontiformes > Ceratodontidae > Neoceratodus > Neoceratodus forsteri. The sequence goes on from CM028137.1 coordinate 236,891,024, forward strand.
GGAATTTTGGGCTGAAATGTTCAGAGTACAAAGGGCTTGCCTCACAGATGTGCCTTTTGCAGATTTGGTGAAAATATATTACTTTGCTCTGGAGTTCTGCGGCTTTACATTTTGCTTAATTTCCCATAGGATTACATTGTAATGGGAGGTACACAGTCTTTTTTTGTCACTTTGTTGTGAATAAATGGTTTGCAATTTTGCTGTCATATTTTCAGGGCACAAATAGTTTTCACGATTGGTGTGCCTTGTGGTGTTTTCGTAAAAATATATTAATTTGGTGTTGAGTTACACAGGTTTCATATTTTACTGATTTTCCTATATGATAACATTGCAATGTGAGGTGTTTCTTTGGCATTGCACACTATGGGATGGGATCACAGGCAACAAGAATAGCACTACACTATTTAAAAAATGATGCATGGATGAACACAATTATGGATATCATTAAGGTGTGATGGGAGTGCAAGGCCCAGAGGGCCCTGGGCTCCCACATGCAAATACATATAGCATTATGGAGTGATGGGAATGCAGGGCCCAGAGGCACACGGAAATAAGAACAGAATTAGAATCTATCAAAAATTATTGATGGTTGGGATTGCAGCAAATAAGGCTAAGATTATACTTTCTCAAAAAGTAAGGAAATTCTTTGCAAAACACTTTGTTAATGTATCAGTTAGGGTTTCCACTACCAAAAGTTTGGAAATGTAGTGTTTTGGTTCCCAATCCTAACACCCCAACCCACCCTTCACACACCAACAGGCATCGGGGTATGCCTTGGGGTTGTCACCCTAATGCTCACCCCATTCTCCTATGTTGTACCATCTCAGCTTCCTTACACATGGAATGTGGTGAGTGTTAGTGCTAACAACCCCAAGGCACACCCCTGACACCTGTTGGTGCATGAAGGGTGGGCGTGGGGTGAGGTGGGGTGTTAGGGTTGGAAACACTAACACCACATTTCTAAACTTTGGATGGTGGAAACCCTAATTGATACATTGATGAAGCTTTTTGAAAAGAATACATACAGTACTCCGCTATAGTTAGGGTTGAGCAGGCACTTTAATGTTAAACCTCAAATTTTGCACTTTAATAATTTTGCAACCTTTAAATGGATATGCATTAAATTTTGCATGTGCATTCTCCTGGGGAAGGTCTCTTGAAGTGCCAGGTTTCGTTCTGGTTGGATTTGCCAATTCTGAGATCAGGATAGTGAAACAACCTGACAATTTGCCACAATTTGCAGTTTATTTCTCATCATGCTGCACACAGATGGTGTTGAAGTTTGGTCTGAAATTTTTATGGTAGAAAGAGCTTGGGTCACAGAACAGACCAGCATTTATTTGGTAAAAAATATTAATACATTCCAAAGTTATGGCATTTTTAAGGTCCCATTATTTTCAATGGGATTTTTATTTTTCAGGCTAGATTCCTGGAATGAAAATAGATTTTGCTATGGTGAACAAGGATCCTTGTTTTTGAAGGGCCAGTCCTTGTTTGCCAGAATAGAATTCCTTTTTTGTGAATTGCCATCTTGTTTTTTATTTTTGCCTCCAAAAATCTGCCATAACCATGCCCAAGGATGTCTGTTAGAGACATCAAAGGATATGTTCTGCTCATTGGGAGTTGATGAGCTGTTCTGTGTGGTTTGTGGTGTTTCTACACCCCTAGAATTATTATTTTTTAACTATTTAAATCCTTTTTGGTCACTCACTAACTTCTTTTTTCGCCATTCCTTTTTTGTCATGGTGAAAAAGGAAATTGGCTGGTGAAAAAGGATTTCCCATTTTACTGACCAGATGTCCCCTTTTCACAATCAGATGGCCCTGCTGGTAATCCTTGTTCTCTAGCTGATTTCCTTTTTCTCCATGACGAATAGAGATGGTGAAAACGGGATTCTACTGGTGAAAAATGATCACCGGATGGGCCATCTGATCGACAAAAGGGACATCTGGTCAGCAAAATGGGAAATCCTTTTTCATCAGACGATTTTGTTTTTCACTACGATGAATTGGGATGGTGAAAAAGGAGACTTCCACAGCCATCTGGTTGTGAAAAAAGGATTCACAGCCATCTGGGCATAAAAAATAGAGACATCTGGTCATTGAAACAGATCCTTTTTTGCCAGATGGAAATCTTTTCTGCCACCAGAGCAAAAGATTGACAGAAAAGGATTGCCAGTCAATGAAAAAGAATTGCCATCGATGAAAAATTATTGTTTTTTTATTATTATTTAGAATGGGTTTTGTCTTTGAACCCGTCCGAAAATCCCTGGTGTCCAGTGGCACCCCCCCCCCGTATATTGCTGCACACACCCCAGTTTAATGTATTTATTGTTTTATTAAGCATTTGTATGCCCCTACCCTATTTTTCTATGGGGGGGCTTACTTGGTTCACAGCTTTGTCCCTAGTATCTAGTGGTCCCCCCCATCCTCCAATTCCCATTTTATTGGTACATCCGCAGTCCCTCCCCTCCCAGATATCCTGAAAGTCTCCTCGGTTATGGGTAGCAGAGCATTATCTGTAGCTGCTCCCACTCCGTGGAACAGAATCCCTGTGCCCATCTGCTCTCTGGACTCCCATGCCATTTTCAAGACACATCTCAAATCCTGGCTGCTTGATGAGGCCACATGCCATTGCTAGCTTGGATACCCCCACACCTTTCTGACTTTTCCCTCTTGGGCTGCTTTGGCCTCCCCTGCCCTCTCTCATTTCTTTGGACTCCTGTCTTACATCCCTCACTACTTGCTTCTTGGGCTCTCCCACTTGGCTATTGTCTTGTATTTTTTTTTTTTACATTATGCATTAATTTGCACTGGCCACTTATCCTTAGTTAATAATTGTGTAATAATTGTTCTTTAATGTACTGATTGTTTTTTTCAACCTCACATTAATTTTACTTTCCTATGTCACTTTCTTTGTTCACCATTGATGTCTGTATATTCACATGGCTTGTACTCATTGTATAACTTGTCACTACCTCTGTAAGTGCTACCTGTGTGGCCCGGGTCATGCCTGAAAATGGTCCCCTGGATCAGTGCACTTATCTGGTTACCAAAGTCTTAAATGAATACAAATAAAATAAATAAGAAAGAAGAAGTCTGTCATTGTGACTTGTGATTTTGACCAAAGACTTGCTCCAGAAGTGATCGGCCTGTCTGATGATCGAATTTGCCTCAGATTGAAAGGTTTGCGCAGTGAAGCTGTAATTTGCAACCAGACTGTATCCGAACTGTGGCATAGAGAAATAAGTGATTTAAATGTGCTGAACATGTTTCGTGGGCTGCAATTTGGTTCTCTATGGCAGAATCTTTTAAGCCAGCTGGAGGCTTCATCAGCAAACAATCACGAACTTTTGCAGGACTGTTCATCCTGCCTGGGCCCTGCCACCTCAGCCTAGGTCGCTACTCCCGCTTCAGAGACCATCTCGGTGAAAGATCTGCTTGGGGATTCGACTCCCTGCCCAACACCATCGAGCAGGTAGTGACCACCTGTAGGTTAGTCATGTTGGCCCTGCTTCCCCTGGCCCTCCAGATCAACACCATGAGGTCTTCATCTCACCTGTCCAGCATCCAGGTTCGGGTAGCGTGAGTACAAACCCAGGGTAGCACCCTGCGACAACAGCAATCTTTGTGTTACCATCTAATTGTTTGGTTCTGGGTTATTGCAACAGACTGAGCCATCTGGCTCGGATTACAAATAATTGGGTTGTGTGCATGTTAACTGTTTTCTTTCCTAAAGGACCCAACAACAGCTGCAATGCCGGCCACCCCAGGCAACGCTTCAGGCTAGTCTGCATTACATTCTGGGTACCCAGGGTTGTGGGACTGTTTAAAAGGGACTTACAGTGTATGTTGAATCAACCTGAATTAAATCAGAGTGCTAATCATTCTGCTAGATTCATGCCCCTCCCTTGTTCACTTCCCCTAAATAAATATGATTGTTTTCACATTTAACCTGGCTTATTAGTTGGGTTACGGTGGTAATATTGCATTGTTGTATTGCTGATCTTATTTTCCAGGGGGTTGCCAGGGCAGTTGCAGCAGATCTAGCCCTGGTGGTAAGTGAAAAGGGCATGAGCACATTATTACTGCTGTCCATTGAATGTGAACGCACTATTGTGTTACTGTTTAGGCCACTAGAAGGGTTGGTGGGTGGTCATAGCATCCCGAAGGGCAATACCAGAGCAGTTAAGCTACCCCAATACCATTCCTCCAGGTGGAGGCACCCATTCATAGAACCCAGGCCCCTGAACCTGTGTATTGCCACACACGCAAGGGTAGTAGCCCTTAGAATATCACCGCCTAGGAGTTACAGAAGTTTTCAGCAAAACTTTTGTTTTAAAAGGGAAATTGGAAGTGGGGTTTTCCTGACCCACGACAGATATTCCCCTCTGGGGGATCAGTTCCTACAGTGTCTCCAGTTGAAGAAGACACCTGTCTTCCTCCAGGTCCACAGCCTCGGTTAGACAACCAGCAAGAGAAGTCACCAGCAAACCTGGAGAAACCAGCGTCCCAGCCAGGAGCTCTGCATCAAGTCAGCTTATTCCAGCAACCCATACTAGAGGTACATTTGAGGCATCATAACTGAGAGTAAACCCAGGGTTTAACCCTCCAACTGGGGAAAGAGTTTGTTGTGTTAAGAGTTGAGGGAGAAGCCCTGGGCAGTACTGTGCCAATGTAAGAAGCCCCTGCAGAAGACCTGTAGAGGCCAGCGGCCACCAAAGCCTGCCTGGATTACAAATCATGGCCCCTTTTCCATTTGATGTACCCATTTAAAGTTTGTATTCAATAACAGTGTGTTTTAAAGAAAAAAAAGTATTTTATCAGCAACAGTTCGAGTCCACAGTGTGGTACGCACTGCAACTACTGATAGATCTTTCACCTATGGCCTTTGGGGGGAATTAGGATGGGCGCACCCACATTGGGGTTTGAGGACTGCCAGGGGGTGGGCAGAGTCTCTGGGGCAAAGTACTAAATTGTTTATTGCCTTGAAGGCTGCTTAAAGTATATATTTATTGCTACTCCATTGCTTCCACTGTACCCTTGCTTCCCCCTGGTTTTTTCCGACCCCTCCTTTTTAAATAAATTACTTGTTTGAATTGGAATTTATGGTTTGGGGATTGTCACTGTTTGCTGTGTCACTTGCTTTTGAAGTGGTGTAACTCCTAGGCGATGCTATTCCAGGGGCTACTACCCCTGCCCCCCTGCCTGTATGGCTATGCACAGGTTGAGGAGCCTGGATTCAGTACTAAGATGCCTCCACCCAGAGTAATAGTATTGGGGGTGTCTTCCTACTCTGCTATAGCCCTCTGGGAAGCCATAACCACCTACCAGCCCTCCTAGTGGTCCAGTATCTGATACAGCAATAACTTCACAGTCAGAAAAGAACAGTAAGAATATGGAATATGCACACACCCTTCACACTTACCACCAGGGTTGGACCTGCAGCACCTTCCCTGGAGACCCCTGTAAAGTAAGGTTAGCAATATAGTTGCACACTTTCAACACTGTAACCCAACTAATAATATGCACACTAGCCAGGTTAAATGTGAAAAAGGACATGCAATTTTAGTCCCAAAATGACAGTCACAGAAGACTGGGTACCCAGAATGGAAAGTCTGGCTAGCCAGAGGTGTTGCACGGGGGTGGCCAGCATTGCAGCTGATGTTGGGGCCCTTGATGGAAGGAAAGGCAGTTAACATGCAAAACAACCACATGATTATTTGTAATCTGAGCTGGTTGGCTCAGTCTCTTGCAAATCCCAGACAACAGAAGCAATTAGATGGTACCACAGATGATTTAAATATTTGTTGCAGGGAGCTACCCTGATTGTACTCACGCTACCAGGTTTCTGCTGAAATGCAGGGGATATGGAGACCTTGTGGTGTTTACCGATGAACATGGGGAAACAGAGCTGACACGACACACCTCCTCTTCAAAGCCTTTCCTCCAGGTGGCTGCAACCTACGAGTTGTCATTTCATAGGGGCTGGATCCCTGAAGCCGATCTTTCACCGAAACAGTCTCTGGTGCAGGATATTTGGTCTGGGTCAGATTGGCAAAGCCCAGGCAGGATGAACAGATTGGCAAAGTTCATAATCTTCTGCTGGTGAAGCTTCCAGCTAGCATAACAGGTTTCATCATGGACAAGGAGGTCTCGACCCATGTAACACATTCAGCACATTCAAAAATTAGTAGCACTAACTTTGACCAGTTCAGATACAGTTCAGTTGCAATTGCAGTGATTCACTGAGCAAACCTCTCGATCAAAAAGCAGTCTCACACACTTGAAGGAAAACAGCGTTTAAGTCTCTACCTCTCAGTTCAGTTCCAAGCTGGCATGCAATTTCAGTTGATTCACTGAGCACAACCTCCAAAATGCAGGCAGACAGTTCCTGGCAATTAATCCTCACTCTTCAATCACCAGTAACCACACAGAAGTGACTAGGTCTCTTGCAGGCCCGAGTCTCTGCAGAGCCAGCTCAGTAGTTCGAGCTGAAGTCTCAGCACAGGCCGGCATCTGAACTGCAGGCTGCTCTCTGTAGTCCCTTTACATCTGATCTCTCTGCAGGACTTTCTGATTCAAACATGTCCCTCTTAAATAAAGGCAGGAATCCTTGTAATCCAATTGGCTGTTTAGGCTGCCCAACACAATTTAACTCTTTTAATTGGCTGCAATTTAGGCACACAAACTTTGTCTCTAAAGATCTCCCACAAGGCTACATTACATTCCCATGAGTCTCTGGTGGAAATCCCAGTTCATGATTGGCAGATGCACTCCCAAAATAGTGGCTGCTGTACGTGATACTGTCCCAATTATGCAGTCCGACAAGTATCACAGTCTGGTGCAGCCAGGTTAAACATTATATTATTATATTCTCCCCACACACTGATAGCCCCAACAGTTCTCTTTAGTATGAGCCCACTCTTATATTTGTGCCCCCTGTACCTTTGCTGTTGCTGCCGCTGATATACTGTCCCCCTACATGGCAGGCAGCCACTCATGAATATTAATGAAGCTCATAAATATTGATGAGCCTTCCGAAATGCCCTATTTTCAAACTTCATTTTAATTGCCCTTAAGCGGCTTTTATGCCACATTGCTAAGTTCACCAGCCCCTACTGAGCCTAGTAGGGCACCAGGACCAGGAAGAACTCTCTGGTGTGACTGCAAACCAAGCAGTCAGCACTTCAAAGGCCCACTTGCACCTACACAATCCCCGCTTGCACCTCAGTCCATTGGCTACCATGGGAGATTGCATGTTGAAGCCTGAGCCCAAACTGGGTCCAAATAAACACAAGGCCTGCACTGGGAAAGTCAGGGAAGCAAGGGGCACCAGAAGAATTTGAAAGGAGTTTGGAGAATGCCAGAGCAGCCAGAGGAGAAATAGGATACATGGTGCAATTAAAGTAAGCCCCCGGGGGGGGGGTTATTGTGGGACTGTGTGGGCAGTTTAACATTATTTCCTGGGGGGGTGATAGCCTTGTGTTTCAGTAGCTAGGTATCCCATATCATCACTCCAGGTGGAGGCACTGCACCACATTATGCCAGTGTAGCACATCCTTAGGGAACCAAGGCCGGCCTCCTTGGGAGAGGCAAACCTTGAGGGCCCTGGTACAGTGACCACTTACACAACAATAGCAGAATTCAGGTCTTTACATTTTGAATGAGCAGCTTCAAACTTCCCAGTTCTTTATGTGCATTGCTGCATTGTCAACTGACACCATTGTTTTGATGGAAGAACAGGTGATGGTGTTGATGTTCGTGGCTCCTGATACTCGGGATCAGATGGAACCAATGGTAAGTTTTTACCAACTGGATTCTTCTGACACATTTCCAATATCAGTGTTGTTTAATTCCCAGACATCTGCACCGCAGTCATTGCCATCCACTGATGATGGTGTTGGGTGCGTAGGTGGGTGTTTATCCCTGATGTACTAAGGGCTAGAGGTCATCCACAGCTAATTTTCATTAAGTAAAAATTACATTGTGCAAATGTAAAATCTAACTGACAGACCTCAGAGCATTCCCATACTCCTGAACTCCTTTTACCCTTGGTCAAGATCACTTCCTTATGATCAGAAGGAAGTGCAGGTAGAACTGAACCACAACCTGTTTCTTTATCAGCATCACCTTTCTTCTTTGGCAAAACTGACACACCCTTGGAAGTTCTCATCCCAGATGCCTTTCTTGGTGTAGTAACTCCTTTTGATTATTTCTTCTTTTTTTTCCGGTTCAGATGTATCACAGAGACCAAAAGCTTCTTCAGTTTTTCTGTCAGCCAGTGGTACTGTTTGATCATCATTTACCAAGGGTCCAGGAATACCCTAGCTATATCTTATTAGACTTTATTTATTGTTGATGTATTATCACTAACTTTATCTAATCCCTTTCTCAGTCTGTTTCCTAAATGGAGACCACATCAGTTCAAAGATGTATTTTTTTTCATTTTTAATATACCAGTTTGTTTCCAAATCGGAAATATCAATCATCATATTTATCCAGGTTTCAAAAGCCGGTGGGGTCACATCTTTCCACTTGACAAGGATGCATTTTTTAGCTACTGTCATGGCCAGTGTAAGGAATCTTAATTAATTTACTCCTAAGTAATCCTTTGCTGGCATTATCCCTAATATGGTTGTTAAGGGGTTTAGCACAATATTTTTATTATAGGTCTTAGATAATGTCTTCTTTATCTTGCTCCAAAAATTTGTTAAATATGGACATGAGTGTATCATGTGAATTATTGTGCCACTTGTAAATGTGCACCTTGGAAATTTATCCTTTAATGAGTTATTAAATTTATGTAACTTAGATGGGTATAATATTTACTATGTGTGGAGTTCATTTGTATTTGCTGAAGTTTGGTAGATTGAATATTATTTATGTAAGCTCTTATAGCTTGTTGCCACATCTCATCCATTAAGTTAATACCCATATCCATTTCCCACTTTCTTTTTAACCTTCTTATATTATTCTCTCTCTTATTCCTATTATTAATTGGTATATCATAGATATTAATTTTTTCCCATCTTTATTAGAGTGTAGTAATTTCACTAATTGTGGGGGCTCTATTATCCTTTGCTTACTCTCATTTTTCTTAAAGTAATGTTTAATCTGTAAATATTGAAATTCATGCTTCTTTGGTATTTGATATTGTTCTTGAATTATTGCAAATTGTTTTCATTTATTTAAATGAATTGTTTTCCCCATTGAGAGATTCCCTTTTCTTGCCAGATTTTATAAATATTGTTTGACAGTGATGGTTGAAATTTGTAATTCTTATATATTGGTGTATATTGGGAAATACTGTTCTCTTCTTTCATTATTGCCATGACCTTATTCCAACAACTCAATGTTGTATCTCTCGTTATGCATGATAATTTAGTATTTTTTGTGTACTATCTGAACACAGTAAATTCATCAATGAAGGGTAGTTCTGTGCCTCCTTTTCTATCTGAGTTGATGTTAAACCAAATTTCTCCTTTTCTATCCATTGCATATGTGAGCTAGTTGTGTTGCCAGATAGTATACAATGGTAGTGCTTGCCCCGCTCCTTTCCCTTAGGCAGCACTAATGTATCCCAAGCTATCCTGGGTTTTTTATTTTTAAAAATAAAATGAGGAAGTGGTATGGCTAATGCCTGATACAGATACAGAATTCTGGGGTGTATTATCATTTTTATGATATTAATTTTCCCTATTACTGTTAATAATAATACATCCCATCTTTTTAAGTCTTTCTGTATTTCTTTTAATAACTCTGTAAAGTTAGCCTGATATAAATCCTTTATGTTTGCCATTATATTCACTCCCAAATAATGTCTTTTGTCATCAGTTTGCTGAATTAGTATTGCAGTGGAAGTTTAATCTTTAATGATCTATTTAATTTTAATATAATAACTGGGGAGTCTTTTCTCCCATTGGGAAACCCAGTCATAATTCTCAGTTATAACCCACTGGTTATAATGGCGAACATGTGCCGGGTTTCTCTCACTCCATGCTTGCCCCTACCACTGCTCTCCTCCAACGCAGCACAGGAAAGCTCCCCACCTCACTCTACAGTGATAAGGCAAGGTGTTTGTTTTTCTTTTTAAAAAAGCATACAGATTACTTCACCAGTCCATGGTAAATGGCAATTTTCAGGAGAATCATGGACTGGTAAAACTAAAAAAAAAAAGGTTTCAGCAGCCGCTTGGTCTACAGGCTACAGACAGTGGGTCAATCCAGTGACTGAACCACAGCAATGACTGTTTTATTTTATATAATTGCTGTGGCGAGAAAAGGCTCTTCAGCAATTAAATTAAATAAAACATGGGGTAGTATGTTTAACTTGAGCTTTTACACACACCCTTTGGTGTTGGATACTTAAATAAACCCCTCGAGCTTCACTCTCGGGGTTCATGTAGCATCCAACACCCTGGGGTGTGTGTAAAGACTTATTATACACACCACCCCATGCATTATTGTATATATAATTGTTTTTTTCCCAGTTTATCTTATATCCAGAAACCTTTCCAAACTGTTCTGCTAACCTTATAAATTCTATTATTGATTGTTCTGGCTGTGTTAAATATAACAATGCATCATCAGCATATGACCCAGTTTTCTGAATTGTATTATTTGCTTTGATTCCTTTTATATTTTCACTTTGTCTTATGGCAATTGCTAGGGGTTCCATAATCATAGCAAATATTAATGGAGATAGTGGACACCCTTGTCTGGTCCCGCTATAGATTTTAAACTGTTTGGATATTGTCATATTTGTCTTCAAATAAGCTGTTGGTGTTTCATATATTAGTTTTACCCATCCACTCAGCTGTGCACCCACACCCATATTACGTATTGTTGAAAAAATATATTTACACTCAATACAATCAAACACTTTTTCTGTGTCTATAGTCATTAATATGGCATCTGTTTTTTTTATTTAAAGCTATTATATCTATCATTCATCTAATATTTTCTGTTAATAACTGGCCCTTAAAAACCCATTTTGGTCCTGATGTATTATTTTCAGGAGTCTTTTAGCTATTATTTTTGTGAATATTTTATAATCTGTATTGAGAAGTGATATTGAGCGATAGGATGCACAGCTGAGTGGATCTTTACCCTTTTTCAAAAAAACTTGTATAATAGCCTGTTTGAAAGAATCCAGAATTTTCTCTGATATATTGAAGGAGTTAAATAGTGTTTGTAAATATAGGCCTATTAGCAGTTTAAATTCCTTATAGAATTCCACTCTCACTCCATCTGATCCAGGAGCTTTTACTGATGACAAATCTTGTATAGCATCATAGATTTCATCTTGCGTGTTGGCTTGATTTAATCTTGTTTTTGCATCTTCATCTATTTGTGGACTATTGATTGACTCCAGAAATGTATCTATTTGCTGTTCCTGTTGTACTGCTTGTGAAGTATAATGCTCTTTATAAAACTCCACAAAGCTTTGATTTATTTCTCCAGAGTATTAACTATTTGTCCTAATTTATTTTTAACCTTAATTATAGATAATTCATTTTGATTTTTTTGTCTGTCAGGCTAGCAATTTAAGTAACATATCTGTAAAAGCATAATAGTTTGAGTGCATATTCAGTATTTGTTTTTCAACATTTGATGTATTTATTTGATTGTATAAATCTCTCTCTTATATACCATTTGGTTGTATATATTGATATAAATGAAGATTGATGTAATTTAGATAAATATTGAATTTCCTTTTCTAACTTCTCTAATTGTCTTTGCCTATTCTCTCTTTCCCTAGCTTCTACATTCATCATTACTCCCCCCTTAAATGTATCTTAATGGCCTCCCATACATTTATGATAGATGTGTCCTTTATTGTATTAAATTTAAAATATTCTTGACCAGATTTACTTGTTTCTACCAGTATCTCTGTCTTAGCCAAATATATGACAATTAGCCTCCATAACCTAGTTATATATTACTCCTGTGTTATTCTAAGTGTTAAAGTACATGGAGAATGATCAGAAATTATTATTACTGGATATTACACTGCTGTTATTGCATATAAAAGTGTTTCAGATACTAAAAAAAAGTCTATTCTTGAATAACATAGATGTACATAAGTGCAATATGAAAATATTTTTGAATCACTGTGAAGGGCCCTCCATGGGTCTATTAGACCTAATTCTGCTGCAAATTCATTTATTATTATTCTTGAAGTTTTATAGGATGGATCTATGGGGGATGTTTTATATTGTTGTTGTAGTGTTATATTAAAATCCCCTCCTACAATGTATGGCGGTTCCAACATTATTAAGGTTAGAAAGAAGTCTGTATAACATTTTGGATTGTTTATATTAGGAGCATAGATTGTTGCACAAGTGACCTTCATATTAAATAATTGTATTTGATTCATCACAAATCTTCCTTGTTCATCCCCCAATACTTTTTACCACTTTCGATATGCTAGCTTTATTACTATATGCTATCAACGCCCCTCTTGATTTCCTAGTATAATCTGTAGCTGAAGTTGGACCCCACCACTTTTCTACCCATGTTGTTTCTTTAGTAGTTAGATGCACTTCTTGTAGAGTTATTATGTTTATCTTCTTAGACTCCATATATTGTAACACTTTCAGCATCTTTGTTCTGTTTTGCAGTCCTTTAACATTCCAAGTTGTTATTCTATAAACTGACCACATTCACTTGTTTATAAATCATATGTCTATACTTATTCCCTTTAGCTTTCTATTTTTTTCCTTATAATTCCTGGACCCTTATTATAATAATTATTTTCAATTTCAATTCCATAAGTGTATTTTAGCCAAAGGCCAAGCTCCTTTATATTCTCAAATCTCTGTGATTTTTGCGTTATTAAAAATCTTATTATTTGTCCCTCCCTCCTATCCCTTCCATTCTTTGTTTAGTGTCATAATATAACTTTCTACAGCCACCACTTATTCCCAGTTTTATCCCATGACCCCCCTCCCTCTCCAAACAAGATGGTAACATAACCACCTTTGTGCACCCTTAGTAACCTGACCCAGTAAAATCTCTCAACATGTCCTGTACCAACTGGCTTACATATAGAGCCATTAACTAATAAAAATGTAAAAAAAAACCTACCCATGGGGGGGACCCATAAGAGGGCAGAGGAGTGTCAGTATAATGATCCCTTATATGTTATCATGTTCTCTAGAGTTTTGTGTACTTTGTGCTTCATTAGCCTTTCTCTTGTCAGATTCCTCAGAATATGAATATGGAGTGGTTCTTGTGTGCTGTTCTTTACTGCTTGTGCTTTCTTTCCCATAGTGTGTGTTAAATTCCTCCATAGCATCTTTTGGTGTATTGAAAGTGTGCAGCCTCCCATTTAAAGGAAACCTTGTTTTCGCCGGGTACATCAATGTGAACCTAATGCCTTTTTTGTATAGTACCTGCTTAACTGGATTATACCACCTTCTTCTTTCTGTAGCATCTGCTGACATATTTGGGTAGGCATTACATTTTATATGTTCAAATTCCAGTCCCTTTGAGACTCTTGCTTTGTATAATATTGATTCTCACTCTTGAAATCTCAGTGGCTTAATAAACACAGTTGTTCATGGATAGCTGGAATTACCTGAGAATCTGGAGCCTACTCTATGCACTCTATCAAGTGTAACCTTCTCTTCTGGATATTTTCTTTCTAAGGCTATTGTAACCATTTTCTAAGAGAAGGGTAATGGGTCCCCTGTACCTTCTATTCCTTCTGAAATCTTGCAAAACCTCACATTTCCTCTCTTAGCTCGGTCCTCCTGCTCAGCCATCTTCTCCTGAAGTAGCTGTACCTGTTTTTTCAGGCTGTGTTGTCTTCTATTTTAGACATTATGTCTTCTAACTCATTTGTTCTAATGGTTAAACTTTCCAGCTCAGCATTTAAGTCCTGCAGTGACCTCTTCACTGTTGATAATGTACCTTTGATTTCTCCCAGGGCGTCTAAAATTTCTGTCTTCATATTTGCCACTGCTTGCAAGACTTCCATATTTTGTGAAATTTGAATTTCCTGTGATGCCCTTCTCTGTCCCCCTTTCTTACTGCTATCCACTCCATTTATGATTGTGGAAGGATCTGAATTTTCTGTATTTTCATTTACCTCTGTGTTACCCCCCCCCCCACTACAGCTATGACTTCCAATTCCCCTTGGCAGCTCATTTGCCCATTTAAGGGTGTACATAGTCCTGTTTCCCAAGTTTTGTCTTTCATTGCTATATCACCAATTTCATTTTCTTTTTTTCTCCTGCCTTCTATTACTCATTTCTTAGTTTCTCCCCCTTCTTCTGTACCTTGATTTACTTTGTGTACCTCTTCAATTTGCACCCCTTCACATTATGACAGATCATTTACTTTATTAGCATTTTTTGGTTTAAAAAAGTCCAAAATGTTACCTCTAATTGCCCCTTCTGGTTGTGGCATGGATGGTAGTGGAAATAAAAGTGAAAACTGTACCTCAGTGTCTGCAGTCAAATCAGGCAAACTCAGAGAGTGTAGCGTTGTTTGTTTTCTCGTTGCTCTGCTTGTTTTACCTTCTTTTGCCATTTTTTTTGTTCTGTTGCACTGAGACCTCCATTAGTTCCTTCACTCATCAAGCTGCCTTAGACATTCCCTTCTATTCCTCTTAATCTGACGATTCAAAAGAGCCGAATCCACTGCCACTCCACCAGGAAAAAAGAGAGAAAAATAAAAAGAAACCAGGGAATACAGAGAAAAGATTAACACTTATGCAGGTCATATCTTGTCCAGGCTTCTCTACCACTTCCACTACCCCCCAGCCACCCATACAGAAAGTAGAGAGAAAAAATTGAAGTGATTCACCTGCTTGTGCATGTAATTGTTTGTCCAAGCTTTTCACTTCTGCTTCTCTGGTTTGTCGCTCCTTCTCTCCCACTTTTTCTCCAATTTCAAACCTAAAGAGAAACACAAGAAAAAAAATGCAGAGGTACAAAAATCCACTGCTCTTTTTCAGCTTGTCCTGCCATTTGTTTAATTCCCCCACATAAATTTGCCGACAGAGATTTCGTATGCCAGATGCCGTGGTGCGTTGTTCACCTGGCCATCTTAGATTCCTCCTCATAGCACATGCTGATGTCCTCACATGTGCTTTCCACCCCCTTTTAATAATTTCTTCTGATGAGATTTCATAGGCTGCTCTTGAGGTACATCCTCATCTTTATCGTTCGCATCATCTTCAAGAAGTTCCCCAGATGGTGGGATATAGTCTACATTCTCATCATCATTATAAATCTTCCTTGACATCCTCTTCTATCAGATGCACCTCTTCCTCCTCCTTAGCCTTCTCCATCAGTGGTTTAACCTGAGGTTCAATAGGAGTGGGTTCACTTTCACTCACTGTATGGTGACCATCACATTTGTTCTCATCATCAAGTTTATCATCATCATCACATTATTGTTGATTGGTAGTGCCACTGGACTTTGCACTGCCCATTGTACTACCATATAAAACACAATAAGCTGAGACTTGTTTCCAGGGGCATCTTGGAAGCACAGAAAAAATAAATAACTTACTCATGGTCACACCATATGCAAGTGGTGCCTGTGGGATTCAAACCCAGTTCTCAAGGTTTGTACCTCAGTGCTCTTAACCACTATGCTATAATGTCTTGCTAAGTTTGCTAATTAACATTACCCTTAGCAGATGGACAGCCAGCAG
This sequence comes from Neoceratodus forsteri, assembly GCA_016271365.2. NCBI lineage: Eukaryota > Metazoa > Chordata > Ceratodontiformes > Ceratodontidae > Neoceratodus > Neoceratodus forsteri. Next base: position 236,906,695 of record CM028137.1, read on the forward strand.
CCATGACCTCAGTAAAACAATGCACTTCTGCAATAGGATTTGTTTAGAGAAATATTATCTTTGGGGGATGGAGAGACCTGAGACTGAGAAAAAGCCAAATTAGTGGCCCAGCCCACCTGAAGTATTACTTATTCTTGATGGACCACAGCAGGGGCCTAAACAGCACAGATAGACCTAATCACAAACAAACAGAATAATACATCAGCACAGCAACAAAATCAGCAACAATAATTTTTAAAATCAAAAAGTACCTGTGTGTAAGCAGCAGGATAGAGCAACAAAAATAGCTGGGCACAGCCAAAAATCTACCTGAACTAACTCTCAAGAGACAGAACGCAAAAGAGGCAAGTCTCTCACACCTTCATAGAGAATGGAAACTATTGAGAACTGCAACATCGTCACAAATCACCAGACAAGAAGTACAGATTGCTACTTCATGTTTCCAGCACTCAGCAGCAAAATTAGGATTTTGGATTTCAAAATTTAATTCTAAAACCCAAAATATGATTCAATTATCACCATTCAGGATTTCAGATTTTTGGTCATGTACACAAAAAATCTGAAATCCTAAAAACGGATTGGAATCTGATGATTCTGAATTATGCATGTGAAATTTGAGCAACCCTAGAAACAAGACAATTTCAATGGCAGTAAATCCTTTTTGTCATGTAGCAGCCTGTGACACTAGATATTTTAAAGATAAGAAAAGCAGACTGATCATCCTCCCATCCAGAAAAACAATCTGCAATAACTTTAAATATAAAGGCTGCATCTTCTGGGCTTTCTGTTTACTTCATGTACTGTATGGAGCCACTGTGGAGGTTTCCATGACAAGATTGTATGCTATGTCGAATGCACTCAACAGTTATCATCTTGACTCTTGACTCCAACTTATCCATCCACATCACTCATCATTCACCACATGCAAGACCATCTAGTCTCATATCCTAACCAGTAATTCAAAGAGCACCTGATCCAGGTCCTCCCTTACAGTTTTGAAACATGCACTTAAACTTTTCTTTTCAGGAATCAAGCCTTTGTTATCAGAGAGCCAATTAAGGTCACTCTATTGTTTTTCCAGAAAGAGCTTACCAAAGGCTTCATGAACAGCTCACTTACACAGTCACCATTTCCCATTTCTCATATAAGCCTGCTCGACCTCACTGTGTGCAAATCCACCCTGAAGAAGAGGCTAACTGGCCTGCCTGCACCTTGCAGCTCCACTACTCTCAGTATCAATGTGCTCATTCCTGCCTGTGACAGGTTGCATCTAACCATGTGACCTAGGCTACTTTGGAACATTCAAAATAATAGGTCAGATTTGTTTAAAAGTTCGAACACCTAAACTCTTTTTTTTACATTTGTTTAAACAGTTCAAAATTAAATGGTTTCTTTTCCAGTTTTCTCAAAATAAATATCTCTCATCAGCATTTTATCTTCTTTGTACATTAGAGAATCAAACACAGAGAAAGATTTGGGAATACTGGTCAATAATAAATTATCCTCGTCATCCCAATGTAACAAAATAGCTAATCAAGCAAATGCGCTTCTACGTAGGATAAACTGCACTTTTAGTTCCAAAACTGAACAATGTATCTTGTCCCTGTACAGGTCCTATGTTAGGCCATATATTGACTACGGTTCTCCTTTTTGGAGCCCGTACCTACTCTCTGACATTAAACGAATAGAACAGATTCAGCATAGGGCGACCGAACTTGTCCCTCACCTTTCACATTTGGACTATAACACCAGACTCCAGAAAAATGGTCTATATTCACTCAAACTTAGAAGAATAAGGGTGATCTATTACAATTATTTAAAATTCTCCAATCACCAACATAATGCAGCTGTGTGGTATTTCTTACTCCAATAGAAAGAATGTACCTAGGTTACACAGTAAGCAACTCGATGTTAATTGAGCCAATAACAATAAAAGGCAGAATTTTTTTACAATTAGAGCACCTAGGCCGTGGAATACATTACCACAAGACATAGTTGATTCAATAAATATTATGACCTTTAAAAATAAACTTGACAAATGGCTATTCAACTAATTTTGGGCTAATGTTTTACTGGTGTGGAGGACAATCTCGATGAGCATTTGCCTTCTTTTGTCCACTAAACCAAGGAAGTACAGCAGGAATTAACTGATCTTCTCTGGCCACTACCTCGAGGGCCCAAATTCAGCCTATACTAAATTTATTCTCTCGTAGCGTTTTCTTTAGCTTTTTCTGGACACTAACTCTGGGGCCCCAATTCAGCCTGTGCTAAATTGGTTCTTTCTCTCAGAGCTTTCATAAGCTTTCTCTGGTATAAAGCAGATTTCCAGGCCGACATTCCCAACTGTGCCCATCTCTGGTTTACAGAATTAACCTCCCCATATACCTTCAGCTATAATGTCTTTCACAGTTTCCCTTCAGCTGTATGTTCTGCAGGATTTATCTCTCCTGCCCTGCAGATTCCAGAGGAAAAAGAACTCCACACTGATGTGTGTTCATTTTAATTCAGCTCATCAGCCTGCAGGTGTTCTCAGTTATTTACTACTCCCAGTTATCCAGTTAAGAGCTGACTGCAAGTTTGCAGGTCTCCCTGCATAGTATTCATAAAGGCCAACTCCAAAAGGCAAGGCAAACTTTATGTTTAGAGCACCCATTCCCTGAGGCTTTGGGCACCTAACAAAACATAACAGAGTAAAACAACAGTTAAAATCCAAAGATTGCAAGAATAATTAAAAATCAGAGTTCCAGTTGTTAAGATTAACTATAATAATAAAACGGATTGGGCACAAAATTACCTTATAAATGCCAGGCTCAAAAGATGGTCTTTTAGCCTCTGCTTGAAAACACCAATTGAGGGGGGCCTCCTGGATTACAGATGGAAGCACATTCCACAGGGTTGACCCAGAGACACTGAAAGCTCGATCACCAGGTGTCTTGAGATGAACCCTGGGAGTGTTCAGGAGGCCCCTTGAAGAGGAGAGGAGGGAGCAAGCAAAGATCGCAGGTGTCAGGAGCTCCAACAGTTAGCCAGGACTCAGTCTGTATAGGGCCTTATAGGTGAGCAAGCCCACTTTGAAAAGGGCCCTCCACCTGACTGGCAGCCAATGCAGAGCACGTAGGTTCAGGGTCACATGACAGGACCTGGGCAGGCCCATCAGCAACCGGCCTACTGCATTCTGCAACAGCTGCAGCCTGTGGAGGGTCTCTTCCATGACCCCAAAGTACAGAGCATTATGGCAGTCAAGCCTAGAGGTAGCAAAGGTATGTACCAGAGTCGGCAGATACTCTGGGGGAACGAGGGGCTTGATCCTAGCGATGTTCAGTAAGTGGTAAAAAACACTCTTAACTACAGACAATACCTGATCTTCAAAGTTCAGCCTGCTGTCCAGAATTACACCTAGATTACGCACCCTCAGGGAAGCAACCAACAGAGCAGACCCCAGGAAAAGACCTGTGTCTGCTCCAGGTTGCAACTTATCATGCCCGAGACCCATCTCGATCACTAGGACCTCTGTCTTATCTGGGTATAGTCTCAACCAGATGGAAGCCATCCAGTCATTGATTTTAGCCAGACAGATGTTAAGCATGTCAACAGTGCCGGATGTTCTGGGAGCAAATGACAAATACAGCTGGGTGTCATCTGCATAGCAATAAAATTCCATGCTGTATTGCCAAATGATCTCACCCAAGGGCAGCATGTACACTGTGAATAGAATCTGTGACAAGATTAAGCCCTGTGTAATTCCACAAGACAGAGGCATTGGGGAAGAGGAGAAATTCCTCATCACTACCCGCTGCACCCTATCAGAGAGATAGGACTCAAACCATCTGATGACAGTGCTGGCGAGTCCACAAAACTCACAGAACTGATCAAGAACATGATGTGGTCCATGGTGTCAAATGCTGCTGAGATATTGAGGAGGACAAGAACTGAGCTGTCTCCTTTATCTCTAGCCCTGAGTAGATCATTATGCACCCTAACTAGAGCTATTTCTGTGATGTGTCTAGCCCAAAAACCTGACTGAAATGGCCTATAGATGTCAAAGGACACGAGGCGATCCTCAAGTTGTTGGCCACCAATTTCTCATCAACCTTGCTCAAAAAAGGCAGGTCGGAGATTGGATGGTAATTCTCCAGGACGTCTGAGTCAAAGGTAGGTTTCTTAAGGAGGGGTCTCACCAGCGCTTCTTTCAAAGCCACTGAGAACACCCCTTCCATCATTGAGCACCTGGTAATCCTGGTGAACACTGGGCCAACAGCCTTGGCGTATCCCCTTAAGAAATCCTTTGGGTCTGGGTACAGTTTGCAAAATGTGTGCTTCAGCTCTGAGATCACCCCAGTCACTTCAGACACCTCCACTGGCCTAAACTTCTCCCAGACAGACAGAGTTCCTCTGCTCCTATTAGTCCGGCCACTGTGAGGCGTTAGCCTCCCTGACATAATCCCTGACCAGATAGACGACACTCTGTTAGAAAAGAACAAAGCAAACTCTTCACACAAGGCGGATGGAAAGGTGTTCTTTGGCTGTAGACAAGCAGGATGGAGAAGCCTATCCACAGTCTGAAAAAGCTGAGAAGGCATCTGTTTCCAACTCCTGGTTTGGTTCCCATTAGAGTTTGTGACAAAACATCCTCTGGTCCTAAAGTGACGAAAAGGAAAAGGGAAGACCTACCCTGTCACACTGCTGAGAATTCTCCCTTATTTACCCACAAATAGAAAACACCATCTCACTAATCAAACAAGGCAAAGGAAACTGACTTTCAAAAGCCAACATCAAGGTTTAGACTTCTGCCAAGCCATCCATCTTTGTGACACTTATACGATGTCTCTTGGGAATTTATTATTTCACAGTCTGCTTAACCTTCAGCTGCAGGAGCAGCTGCAAACTGTTCAATCTCCTACCAAAAGCAGTGTGTTTTTGGATTTTGATGAACATCTGCCATTGTCCATTTGTTGACCTTCCGTGATTACTTCCTTTTAGCAGACTACTCTGCTTTTCCACCAGCATTAAGCTTCTCCATCCTAACTGATCTAGTCTCATTTTAGGCATCTGCCTTTCTCCTGAGAAGACAGATGACCCAACAACTGAATCTGAAGTTCTAGCTATCATCCTGGGTTCTGTATGAATGGAAGCCAGACAACTCCATAACAAACTAATGGGCATTTTCTCTATTGCCTCTTCCTTCAGATCCAGAAATGCATGCACAAAAAGAGTGCTCCACAGCCGACTATATGGTACTGAACAATGAGGGATTGCTCTGGCAAGCTGGTGACTCTGGGTTGTTCTCCAAGGCCAGGATGTCAGGAGCAGAGGTCAGCGGTGAGTGTTCAGAGTATTCTTTGGATCCTCTCCTCCCAGGGAGGAGAGATGCTCCTCGTTTCACTCTGCAGTGACTCCTGGAGATGGCATGAGGAGGTGGTCTTGACAACATGGTAGACCATGCATCATCAGGCACCTTGATGACCAGCTGCAGTGAATGTAAGACTATGGGAGTGCAGGGCAGAAAAGGCAGAAATATTTCACCAGTACACTGGATAATGGCATCGCTGTTATCCCATGCCTATGCCCCCCCCCCAGATTTACCATCAATATAGCCCCTCTGCCAATATCCAGCATAGAGTGCAGATCCTCCTCCAAGTCATGGGGAGGCACCCAGCAGGACAAGCTAGCAATCAGGATGGAAAAGCAAGGAATCCAGGAGATGTTCCTCTGCAATGACTGGAGAAGACCCCCATTAAGGATGCAGTGGGGGCTGGCCCAGTGGCGCTGAGGGTTGAGGCGCTGGATGCCACTTGCACCATGACGGTGACCCGGGTTTGGGAGTGAGCTTGGGCAACCAGGGGTCGGCTGGAGAGGGTTGAGGATGAGTGCCCTTGTGGTAGTCTCCTCTCCGGGTAGAAAGGGAGGGAGGTACGGGAGTGCTGGTGTTCCCCGGTGGAGGCTGGGGGCACTACAGCAAGCCAAGACATGCACATACACTAGCGTGGTCGATGTTGACAGAGTTGCCATGTGCCAGGGCATCGCCATCCACCACGCAGGGAGGGGGAGGGTAGCACACAGAACAGGGGAAAACAACGGCACCATGGAGAGGCGACGGCACCTGTCCCCCATGCCCCATGCCGGGCCAGCTCTGACTGAACTTCCAGGTCCTCCACCAGGGCACCCTACCCTTTGGGCAGAGTCTGACTAGTAAGCATGCCCTAGAGGAGAGGGCGACCCACCCCAGGTGGGTTAAACTGGGGGTGCTGGCTGTGGGAAGGGGGGGAGAGATGAGGTACAGATTGGGGAGGCTTCAGGCATGGCAGGACAAGGATTAGGATGCCTGAGAGAAGCTCCATGGAGCCACGACTGGAGAGATATAAAATTCAAAAAAAAAAAGGATGCAGTGACTGAGATCTAGGTTCAGACTACATGGATGGCAGTGAGAAGTGTGTCTGACAGGTAGTGGGTAGGGGTTACATGGGCTCGAAGGAACGGAATGCCAGTGAATAAGCAAGAGCTCCACTGTGTCTTGGCTTTCTCAGCTTTGCCATGCGATCATACCTCAAGGCATATCATTCATTGCTTATCTTCTTCAACTTGGTGTGCCCACTGTATCCCTAGATCAATGAATACTAATCACTCTGTCAGTCAAGGCTGACCTAGTTATGTAGTTGTCATATGTTAAGCAGTGGAATGGTATGTCAATGTTCTTCCACAACAATCTTCCAGCTGGTTCACCTCAAATCTTCATAGACTCCTCTCACTGGCTTCAAGGCCACATTCAGCAACAACTGGTTCTTAGCGTCTTGGCCTTCGGAGTCCTGTTTGATTCTACATTCATCTATGATATTAACTCTTTCGAGCTTTATCCAGTTACTATGGCTGCAGTTAACTGGGGTCACCAAAGACATTTGAAAATATTCACATTCTTTTCCGACAACCAAGCCACGGTCCAAATCGTTAACAAAGGCAGATAACCTTGCCCATCTATAATTTCCTTTTTGAGATGCTTGACATTGATCTCCCTTATTTTTTATTTTCAAGAATATGGACTTTACAATCCAGGGGATGCAAATATGGCAGCTAATGCATTATTTTGTTTTAATTTTCATATCTTCTCAACTCCATTTCTTTCTGCCAAGCTACAAATGACCCAAACTCCTTGATTTCATCTGTTTGAAATAACTTAGCATTTTATATTCAGAAAGCAAAAGATGACATTTGGACTTTCCCAGGTCTTTCTATACAATCTGCATATGCAATTGCTTGGCGTAAATTATCCATTTTCTGCACTCTGCAAGCTGTACCTCTGAATACTGCCTCCATGACACAACTGCTTGCTTTTGCAGCCTACTGCCATCATTCGAAGATGTTGAGATACCTAACAATAAAACAATATTTGTTAGGCAGTTTTATACCCTTTTTAATTCCCCAGAGTGCCCATCATGTAGCAATTATCTATTAAATTGTCCATGCAAGGTCTAAAACAAAAGAATCTCTGCCACACAAACTAAAAGGAAGCCTCTAAACATCATGCTAATTGAACAACTTATAGACATACTGCAGAACAAGTGCTCTTCAACCAGGATCAATCTTCTTTGCACAGCCATAACGTTAGCTTTTTTTATTCCTACAGCACAGAGACTTCAGTGTCTCAACATAAATTAGATACAAACAAGCATTTGTCAATGCCGAACGTTCACTTGCAGGTATTTGCAGTGGTGTTTGGCATGTATGGTGCTTTACCCTAATGCCCTGTGCGATTGCTGGTATTTGCACAATAAATTGTCAGCATGACCTTTTTGTTACCCCCATTGTGCGCTACATAGGCAGAAACACGTTTTGGGCAGGATGTGAAAAATGACAGCTGTACTGCTCATAAGGAAGTGTGGTAAAATGGCAATGTTGAAAATCTGGAGTGGAAATATTGAAAATTCGCAAACCTAGGAGCGTGCGTGGGAATTGTGCAATGCACGCTCGTAAAACAGTCATTGTTAGGAATTTTTTCACCAAATTGTCAACATTGGCATTTTAAAACCTCTGCTAATGAACAGTGTCACTGTGATTGTCTTACTGTGTGGCATACATTGATTTTGCACACCGACTGCACCATTGTGCACTACATGGGCGGAAACACGTTTTGGGCTGGATGTGAAAAATGACAGCTGCAGTGCTCATAAGGAGGTGTGGTAAAATGGCAATGTTGAAAATGTGGAGTGAAAATATTGAAAATTCGCAAACTTACGAGCGTGCATAGGAACTGCACAATGAACACTCGTAAAACAGTCATTTCTAGGAATTTTGTCAACAAATTTTCAACACAGCCATTTTAAGACCTCTGCTTATGAACAGTGTCACTGTGATTTTCTTAATGTGTCCCATACATTAAGTTCGCACACAGACTGTGCCATTGTGCGCTACATGGGTGGAAACCGTTTGGGCAGGATGTGAAAAATGACAGCTGTACTGCTCATGAGGAGGTGTGTAAAATAGCAATGGTGAAAATCTGGGTAATATTGAAAATTATGAAACTTCTGAGTGTGCGTGGGAGTGCGCAGCGCACATAAGTAAAACAATCATTTTAGGAATTTTTTCACCAAATTTTCAACACAGCCATTTTAAGACCTCTGCTCATGATCAGTGTCACTGTGATTTTCTTAATGTGTCCCATACATTGATTTCCATACCGACTGTGCCATTGTGCGCTACATGGGCAGAAACACGTTTTGGGCAGGATGTGAAAAATGACAGCTGTACTGCTCATGAGGAGGTGGTAAATGCCAATGTTGAAAAATCTGGAGTGGAAATATTGAAAATCATAACTCACGAAAGGCATGTGAAACTGTGCAAAACGACGCTTGTAAAACAGTCATTTTAGGAATTTTTCACCAAATTTTCAACATTGCCATTTAAAACCTCTGCTAATGAACAGTGTCACTGTAATTTTCTTACTGTGTCCCATACATTGATTTACTGACTTCACCATTGGCTACTCCATGGCGAGGAAAGGCGTTTTGGGCAGGATGTGAAAAATGACAGCTGTACTGCTCATAAGGAGGTGTGGTAAAATGGCAATAGTTGAAAATCTGGAGTGAAAATATTGAAATTCAAGAACTACGAGCGCATGTAGAACTGCACAGCTTACACTTGTAAAAACATTTGTAGGAATTTTTCCACCAAATTTTCAACATAGCCATTTTAAGATCTCTGCTCATGAACAGTGACACTGTGATTTTCTTAATGTGTCCCATACACTGAGTTAGCACATCGACTGTGCCATTGTACGCTACATGGGCGAAACACGTTTTGGGCAAGATGTGAAAATGACAGCTGCAGTGCTCATAAGGAGGTGTGGTAAAATGGCAATGTTGAAAATCTGGGTGAAATATTGAAAATTTGCAAACTACGGACGTGCATAGGAACTGCGCAATGCACGCTCGTAAAACAATCATTTTAGAATTCTTTCACCAAATTTTCAACATAGCCATTTTAAGACCTCTGCTCATGAACAGTGTCACTGTGATTTTCTTAATGTGTCCCATACATTGATTTCTCACACTGACTGCGCCATTGTGCGCTACATGGGCGGAAACATGATTTGGGTGAGATGTGAAAAATGACAGCTGTACAGCTCATAAGAAGGTGTGATAAAATGGCAATATTGAAAATCTGGAGTGAAAATATTGAAAATTCACGAACTTACGAGCCTGCGTAGGAACTGCACAACGCACGCTCATAAAACAGTCATTTTTTGGAATTTTTGCACCAAATTTTCAACATGGGGTTTTTGGAACCCCTTCTCATGAAAGATGTCACTGTCATCACATTATTCCAGCCCGAAGGGTGATTTCGCGCAGTGACTGCGCAGTGCCTGTGAAATCACCCTTCGGGCCCAATAACGCCATGACAGTGACATCATTCATGAGAAGGGGTCCCAAAACCCCATGTTGAAAATTTGGTGCAAAATTCCAAAACATTACTGTGATATGCACAGTTGAAACCCCTATCTAGCCCATTATACAGCTTACGGCATTTCTCAGTTCGCAGTCGCTTTGAAGAGTGCAGACGTGTTCCCGTCCACAAGACTCGTCGCTGTAGTCCAGAGGTAAGTATGGGGTGGGGGTGTGGGAAAACTGGGTGCACAGTGGGTGGGTGCGGGTTGTGGGGGGCTGGGAGGGCGCCTGTGGGACCGTTTATTTTACAGGTTTAAATAAAAAAAAGATGACATGGGACGTTTGCCACGCTGGGGTGGGCTCCCAGCGTGGCAGAAGATAGTGGGGGCCGAGGCCAACAGGGATTGGGCACCCGGTTGGCAAAAGAAACGCATGTTTGCCACACTGGGTGGGCTCCCAGCGTGGCAGCAAGATGGCGGGGGGCCATGGAGCCGGGGGATTGGGCACCCTTGTCGGCAAACAACATTTGCCACACTTGGGTGGGCTCCCAGCATAGCACCAAAGCTTTGGGGGCGGGCGTGACACTGGCGTGGGGGCCAGCGTGACGAGGGGGACGGCGGTGCTCAGTATGGCAGCGGTGCTTCTTTGAAGCAGAGGAACACCGCTGTCATATAGAGCTCCTGCACCCATTGGTCAGGGACTGCCACGCACACCTCCAAAGTGTGCTACTTCCCAAACGCCTTTGCGACGCAGAGCTTAACATAAAAAGCATCTGAAATTCTCAGATCTCCAGAAAAATATCTCCAAATACATTCTTCTGCTGACTTATTCTAAGAAGGGCAGAAATCCTATAGGAACTTATATACAGTATTTTGCTTGTATGATATCTTGTATCAACATTTAATGAACACTGTTCACGCTTAGGACACCC